>OX375880.1:111098408-112351045 GCA_947359465.1 Metellina segmentata
GCGTGCTAGCATCCCATGTTCTTGCACAATCTCCATTTTGCTGTCGTTCACTGCCACTACAACAGACGGCTGTCGTGGTTTATTTTGTTTGAGAAACAAAACAAATAAAAAGTTTTGACTGGTGATAGGGTTTTTTTTTTTATTCTCTAGTCTAAGTTTCTATCTTTGCGATCATTAAAGATAGAGTAACGATTTCAACAGATTAGAAATCTGCAGAAAGATTTACACCTAAAGGCTATGTTAAATGTGAGTTTCTTAATTTTTTTTTTAATTTCTTGGGACGCGTGCCAGATTTCCAATCTAAGCTAAAGCTACGGTTTCCTAAGAAAGCAGTGCTGTTACCTAGCAGCCGTGATACGTTATGATGCGGCGGGCATAACAAGGAGGCCGTCTTAACGGAGACCAGAGTTGACAACTTAGACGGACAGAATACGTTGGAGAATGGACGATCTAGATGTTGTATTATAAGTATATCACTTGGTGTGAAAGCGCAAAACACAGGTTTCATTAGGTATGTCCACACTTATGCGCTTTCATTTTCAACTTGCCTTTCAACGTTCAATTCAACATTCAATGCAATATGCGTCAACGCGTGCCTTATTGCATGCGCTTAGAGGCATGCCCTTCACCTGTCCACACTTGTGCCTCACTTTAGTTTCAAGATGCTTGAAGATGATGCTATTCTGTTAGGACTGTTTCTGAATCAGTGCGGCATAATTTGTGATCAGGCAAGTAAATAAACGTAGAAAATCAAGGCGAGCGATTTGGATGAAAGATATTTCAAAACGCATAATGAGCATTTATTTATTTACGTTAAAATTTATTATTACTTGTTGGGGAGCACACGTTCAAATGTGATGTTTATATTTTCTTTGATTTATTTCGCTGGAATCGTTTGCACGTGTTTTCTGTTGCTCGCGGTAGTGGTAATTTTAGTTAACGTCGTACTAGAGCAACACAACGGGCTATTGACGACGGTCCGGGATCAATCCCTTAAGGGAAAGATCCGAGGACAACACCTCGTAATCCTGTTGCTCGCAGCGAATCTGCTTAAAATCGGAACGATATTTTCAACGTAAATGAGTTGTTAGAAAAAGGAGAAGGGCGTGAATTTGCGCCGATGTTTTATTCGATCTCTGGTCAGAGCACTAATGTATCTCGCCTTGGATGCAGCTAACATGTATGCCTTCCTTTGCTAGTTGATTAAATTCTTGTTGTTACTGTTAGACTTGAGTTTACCTTTCTCCCACCCGCTGATCATTGTTAAAATTTAATAATAATTGAAATCTTTCCTGTTATTCTTTCGACCAATAGATGTGGTGATTTAAACCTCATGCGTGTTGTGGAACCAATAAAAAAAACACAATGTATAAAGTGGTTACAAAACAGTTGTAAATAACCGTCGTTACCGATTAGCTGCATTTCAAAATTTTACTGCTGAAATCAGAAGATAAAACCCAACTGTGCATTTCGTTACACGTAAGTACTCATAAATATCTGAGTTAAATATGAATAATAATATTTGCATAGAATCTATGCTTATGAGCTTAGATGACTTTTAGTTTACAAATAATTATTTTAATAATTAAAGGATGAATAAGTGTTTAAACGAAGTACATTTATCATATTTACCTTGCCGGCTTCAAAATAAATTTGTTACATATATACATCTTTAGAACCTGCACCATAACTAAGAAAACTTTTATGGATACAACACTATGTTAATATTACACTGGTATAATAAAAAGCTTAATTTGTCAGTTTTTAATTCATTTCATAAAATATGTTTAATTAATGCCTATACACAATCAAAAAAAGATTAAATCATGTTGTGTTTCAACAAACAATAATTTGAACAGAAATATTTTAAATGCAATCATAATAAAGTAAAGGGCTCTTGTGTTGTTATTTCGCTAGGGAAATTTAATAAATGCTCTTGACGAGTTTTGAATGAATGACGTTTTTAATTATTTTTTAATTTGATTTAATATTTATTATTACGTTATTAATTTATTTATTAATCCTGACGTGTTTAATTTTTTTCGTATAATTTTTACAGTGAGTGTTCCGCAAACACTCATAAGACTTGTAGTCTTCTATAAATTCAAGAGTTTGTTCGTTGTCCATGATAACACTAAAAAAAAACCAAACACAACAACTTCGGCTCACCAAAACACTACAAATTGAAAGTTGAAGCGCACAGAGATCCAAGGCTGTTGGAACTCCTTGCGCTACGCTGTGCGCTATGAAAAACTGCTACTTCTGACTCATCTCGGGCATACCTTGACGCATGCGTCCCTTGCGTTGAGGCATGCGCTGAGGTATGTGGAGAGGCATGCGCTTAGCGCAAGCAAAAGCGCACAAGTGTGGACATACCTATTCAGAATGACACTAAATGACGCACCTGTGCCATTTGAGCTAGTACTAGTCTGGACAAATTCAAACGCAAGACGAAATTACACAATTATGTACTAGTTAAGAAAATCAAGTACTTTCAATGACTTTTCACCAAGTTCTGTATTTTTCAAGGACATTCAAGGGCCCCTAGTTCGGAAAAAAAATTCAAGGACTTTTCAAGGATTGTGGGAAACCTGTAAGGGATAACGTAAAAATTATATCAATTTCTGAAATTTTTTCTACAACATAGCAACGAAGTGACTGACAATTTTTTTTCTATTAAAGATACACATAAAATCCAGCTTTAGGCACTAAAATATACATATAAGAGCCATAATACCAAATTAAATATATAGTAATTACTTTTTTAGTTATCTTTGTTAGCGTGCAATGATTTGTACGCACCCAAAGTTCGTCGTGTGAAGCTGTAGGACGCGGATCACGAGCGAGACGCCGACCAACCAAATCCCATATGTACTCAATAGGCGATATATCTGGCGAATAAGCAGGCCAAGGAAGAAGTTCCGTGTGTTGGGCTGAAAAGAAGTCTCGAACATTCCTTGCAACATGTGGGCGTGCATTATTCTGTTGAAAGATAGCTCCAGGGATGCCTTGAAGGAAGGGAACGACTTCGGACTATAGACCTTCACGGATGTACCTGTTGCTATTCAGATTACCCTCAATTCGTCGCAGCTGAGATTGTCCATGATACGAATTCGCACCCCAGACCATAACTCCGGGTGTTCGGCCACTATGACGTTTGATAACGCATTCTGGAAAGCAGCGTTCACCGGCATAGCGTCTGTCGCAACTTTGGAGCCTTCTCAGTGCTGATCCTTTGCCGTCACTAGTGATCTGATGTTTTGTCTTCGGCATGAGTGTCAGTGACGTCATAAGTACTCAGAGCGCGTGGAGATATTCACGAACTGAAACTTTAAGCAGACGCTCGTGTGATCTCTTCAAGTGCGGAACTCTAAAATATTTAGAATTTTACACATCCATTTTATATAACTTGTCGGGAGCCCTATATAAGTTCATTTCATTAAATTATATTTGTTAAATTAATTGTTCTTCATTCTCTCCTGAAATTAACTTTAAGAAACAATTCCAAGTAGAAGCAGAAAGAAAAACTGGTAGTTTTTAACTTGAATGATCTGCTATAGCGTCTAACACGAATGCGGCCATCATGGTTCCACAAATTAAAGCGGGATTTCTCAGAAAAGACAACTTGTTGCCAATCAGCCTGCCAGGCTCTGTGCTCATGAGCCCATTGCAGATACAGCCGTCGATGGTTTGGCGAGAGGGATCCTGTACAAAGGAATCCTTGCACGCAGTCCACGGTGCAGCAGACGTCGGCGAATTGACGAAGCCGACATTGGTACACCTGTAGCAGTAGACTAAAGTGCTGCCAACTGCCTGGAGGAAGCTGTACGGTCATTCACCGCCTTGTGGACCAGGTGTGTATCATCGCGCGCTGACGTCACCTTCCGTCGTTCACTCCCAGTTTTTCGAGCTGTCCGGTGCTCGTCGGTCCACTGCTTCCAAACTCGCATCACTGTGGAACTGTTCCGCTGTACACGAGCTGCGATTGCCCGATAGGAAAATCCTCCTTCACGAAGGCCGATGATTCTCCCCCGTTCAAACTCCGTAAGTTGTTGAAATTTCACCCTATTTCTTCGAGGAGGCATACTTAGATCTCACTAAGCGTTCGCCACTAAAAAATAGCCATGCACTATTTTCAACGTCCCGCTACAGCCCTCTATTTATACGCTTTTAGCATCAGAGGGCGCTGCTCACACTACGCATGCGTGGAGGCTCTAAAACTTTACTACTTTGCATAACATCCTATAATTGACATTTGCTGCAAATTTCATTTCATTCGGATGATTCCTTCACGGTGTTGCATTTTTTACAAACAGCAGAGTATTTTCAGCACATCGTCGTAGTTTTTACCCAAGATACGTGTCGGGTATCTCGGCACCTTTTTATCTTACAGATTTTATCCGCCAATCCCTTTTTGTATATACCTCAATTCCTATTTCTACAACCGCCGATTCCTATTTGTATGTCCGCCAAGTCCTGTTTGTATACCTGTTAACACCTGTTAGTTCATCCGTCAAATTATTTATGTATATATACCAATCTTTTATTTTCATGTAATACTCCGTCTAAATCATTTGTTTCCACAGACCTTTTATTGGAGCCTGCTGCCCAATGTTCAACTCCTGTCCTTGTATGTTCATATACCGGGCCATTTGCCCCATGTAAATTTTAAAGACACAATAAATGCTCGTCCGATTGGCGTGGTCCCCACTAGGTCTATTTCATGAGCTGGAAGTCCTTCCTAGTCTAAGATTCCAAACCCTAACGGTTGAGTCGGGAGGTGGAGGATCGGGAACAAGATAATGCCGACCGCACACGACACGTGTAGCTGTGAATTGTTTCAAGCTTTCACAACACTTCCTTGGCCAGCTAAATCCTCTGATCTCTCTCCCATAGAGCAAATTTGGGACGTTATGGGAAGGCGATTGCAATCATCCTGGAACGTTGATCATTTAGCCCGAGAGTTGGAGACAATTTGGCAAGAAATTCCGCAGGACACCATCCTCGAGCTTTTTTATTCTATGCCACGCCGGGTGACTGCTTGCATCCAGGCCAGAAGTAGACAACACGCATTATCGACTTCTTCCCTTTGTAACTATCAAACGCTGAAATAAATCATTCAATTGTTCAGAAATTTTAATCGGTTATTTTTTTATGTATGTTCTTCACATCCCACCAATTTTTATCGTAAGCGAACACTTTCTTGGTGCGTCGATATTTTTTGCTGTAGTGTAGAGTGCCTATATAATAAGAGTGGCGACAAGGGACCAAATTTGGCCCACTGCACATGCGCGGCAGCCATTTTTCTACCAGAATCGGTTGCTGGGCGAATATGTTTCTTCCATCGGTTTCCCACATTTCCTCCTCTCTCTTTCTTTTGGCGATAGTGTTTATGTCCCGTAATTTTTATGCTCACGACTTATTGAACTTGTTTTCGTGAATATTAACAAGAAAATGAATAAAGTTAAGCTTATAACTTCAGTGTTAAATAAAATAAGATCTGATGTGTTGTTTCTCTCAGGCACAAGTTTTTTCTTTAAATTCTTTCCATGCTGTGTGATAGAAGTTCACGCATTAATTTTATAACATTAAATAAAAAATAGATTTGAAATGTCCTACTATTAATGGATAGTTCCTTAAAATAAAACTTTCTTTCAACCAACTGTTCAACACATGTAGCTTTTTTTAGTGTGATTAATCCTTTCCTTACATTAACCGAACCAGAAAAGATACTGAACATTTTTATTTGACCTTTTTAATGCATAACACAAAATTTTAACCCACTTAAATTTAATTTTAAGTTTCATCCATTTATACAAGTCAAAAGACATGTAATTTCAAAAATAATCAACACCATCAGTACACATTTGTTAAAAAATCTACCACATTTTAATATGAAAAATAGAATTAACAGATTGAAACTAAATTATGAGCAAATATTGGCCTAAACATACAAGAATAATCTCAAGATAGAAAATAGTTCACAGCATTTGTACGCATTTATATCCAAATTCACAGATAAATGTTGATGTGGTGGTTTTGTTCCGAGATCTAGCAGCAAAATAAAGATGAAAGTTTGCATCAAAAATAACACTTTTATATAAACATTTCTTTTATTCTTTTTATATAAAGCATTGCTACAATTTACTCTCTGCTTTTCTGATGATTCAATTCGGCTTAGGTTATTGAAAACCTATAATAAGGAAACAGCTAAAAAAACAACGCATTATCAAAAGTTTAAAGCTTGCTAACTGCCTTTGGCGCGATGTTTACATCGCCAAAGTAGCGGGAAACAGCATGTTGTTCAAAAAAAGCTATTTTACTTAAAAAGTCTTAAAATTTACACTGACAAAACACTAAAATAATTATAAATAAACATTCTAGAACACGAAATGGAACACGAATAAGCTATATTTTC
Source organism: Metellina segmentata (assembly GCA_947359465.1). Taxonomy (NCBI): domain Eukaryota; kingdom Metazoa; phylum Arthropoda; class Arachnida; order Araneae; family Tetragnathidae; genus Metellina; species Metellina segmentata. The sequence goes on from OX375880.1 coordinate 111,104,827, forward strand.
TTTTTAATTTAATATACACACGTTTTTCTCGAGCACACAAAAAGTTCCCATGTTAAGTCTACGGGAGCTGGGAAAATACCGCTTCGGGCGGTAGAAAAGGTCTCTAAGCCAATCAGAAAGTGTTTCCCGTATGTCGCCACTCTTATTATATAGGCACTCTACTGTAGTGTAGTAAGACATTTCTCTTGTACGAATCAACATACGAAATGCAATGAGCACGTTTATGTGAACTTGCTTTCACGAATCAAGGAATAAAAAAAAATGAATAAAACTCATTATGACTAAACGAGTGTTTGTCCTTGCTTTTCGAAAAACACTTTATGTTCAGCGTAATGAATTCTAATCACACTCTTAGGTGAGGAACCGATTGAGCAGAACTCTCCTGAAAGAGATTAGGCTTAAAAGTTGCTCAAACGATGGCGATTCCTGATGCGTAAATAGTCCGAACAAAACTCTTTTAAAGTACAGCTAGTGTCCTTGAATCTTTGTCACGAGCAGCTTAACTAATGTTTACATGGAAGCAGCCCAAGCAGTCACGAACTATCAACAGGAGATACTTAATACATATGTCCATAGTGAAAAACAAAGATGTTCCACGCAATGTCAACATGACGCAAGAAACCCGAACTTTCTTCAAAAATCTCATGTCAGGAATCATTTTTTCTACCTAAACCATGCGATGCGAATAATGTAAGTAATGGGTCTACTCATTGTGCAATAGCGTTGTAGCACTGCAGCAGTGGTTCCAAGCTGTGCGAATTAGGATCTACGGGTTATAGTTCCTGTGAACGGAAGAATTGAGTGACCACGAGGTAAATGTAGTGATGTAAAGTAACTGCTCAAGTGTGTCAAAATGTAGCCAAGCGAAATAATTGATTTTGAATTGATTTGCGTGACTCAACGACTGACCAATGACATAATGCACAGCGACTTTCGAAGTTCTTAACTTCGCCAGCATGCAAAATAACTTGTGTAGAAACTTCCAGGCAATTTTCGTAATTAATGCAAAGATAAGCAATTTTTTCTATCTTTTAAAACAGAAAAAGTTAACTCATGATAGTAGTAATGCTTCCCCAACTACGAAATGTTCTGGAGGTAGCAACTATAGAAGCTTCATTAAGCTTAATCGTTTTTGTAAGTCCTATAAGTCCCAAAGGTTTTGTTAAGCCTCTCAGTGGGAAAATCGCGGTGACCGTGGATCAGAATTATGAGGTGTTTAGCCTTGTACGCTCGAGCTTTGTAGGAACTTTTGAATATCACATAGTAACTCATGCCCTGGCGAATGGAGAACATATTTCTCTCGATTTGTTCAAACACCTTTTCATTCCGTCGCAGCTGCCCGGTTGGTAAATGGTAATTTTTAATTAACGTCGTACTAGAGCAACACAACGGGCTATTGACGACGGTCCGGGATCAGTCCCTTAAGGGAAAGAACCGAGGACAATACCTCGTAGTTTTGAACCACGGTCAGATGACGAGACGACGGTCTGGGATCAATCCCTTAAGGGAAAGATCCGAGGACAACACTCGTAATTTTGAACCACGGTCAGATGACGAGGCAACACCTGAGCTGGCACCCCACTCACTAAACTGCCACACCAACCCAACGTGAGCAGACAGGTTGGTAAAAAAATGGTAATTTTTAGTTAACGTCGTACTAGAGCAACACAACGGGCTATTGACGACGGTCCGGGATCAGTCCCTTAAGGGAAAGATCCGAGGACAACACCTCGTAATTTTGAACCACAGCAGCCCGGTTGGAAAATATTGTATGGTATTTTAATCACTGGAACGTCGTACTGGAACAACAGAACGGGCTATTGACGACGGTCCAGGATCAATCCCCAAAGAGAAAATTCTGAGGACAACACGCAATTTTGAATCACTGCCCGGTTAGAAGAGTAGCGGATTAGCAACCGGAGGGTTGCTTGTTCGATACTCCATCCAACCAAAGACCGTCGTGTACGATAGGGCTGGTGCACGTTCATTCTGTCGCGTGAGGGCATAACCCATCAGATTAAGTGTGTGCTGTAATGATAAAGGATAGAAATCGCTGGTCTAGTGCTTGGATGAATTCTTCACTTGCTTTAGCAACTAATCAAATTTCTATAACGCTAAAGTAAATCTGTCATGGCCTCAAATGCTCTTACATTGGCGTGTTGTGGAAATTCGGTATTTTTTTAAAAATTAACGTCATATTAGATCAATCCTAAAGGGTAATGGTAATTTCAATTAACGTCGTACTAGAGCAACACAACGGGCTATTGACGACGGTCCGGGATCAGTCCCTTGAGGGAAAGATCCGAGGACAACACCTCGTAATTTTGAACCACGGTTAGATGACGAAGCAACACCTGAGCTGGCACCCCACTCTCCAAACTTCCTCGCCAACCCAACGTGAGGACTTTCGGCCACGACAGATTTAAGGTGCACCAGCCGCCTCTACACCATACGTTTACAAACATCCATGCCCGAACCTGGAACCTTCCGATCTAGAGGCTAACACCTTAACCACTATACCGGTTGGTCGGCCAATCCTAAAGGGAAAGACACGAGGACAACACTACGTAATTGTGGAAATTCGGAGTGAGGGGTCCCAGATCAGGTCGTTGCGTCATCTGACATTTTCTTCAAATTAAGAGGCGTAACCACGGTCAGATGACGTTTGTGACGAGATAAAAATTGAATGGTAATGGTAATTAACGTTGTACTAGAGCAACACAACGGGTTATTGGCGACGGTCCGGGATCAAACTAATAAGGGAAGATTCGAGAACACCACGATGAAGATCGCTGGATAGTAGGACATGGATGAATTCTTTGCTTGCTTTAGCAAACCTTAAAATAGCTGACACTAAAAGCATTTTGTTTGCCAGTGTATTTAAATATGGTACAGGTACACTCTACGTTTATGAGCGGTGGCAACGGCCTTGGAGAGATTTTTTGTCGCTTTCAGTAGCGAGTTACGGTAGATTAAGGCAACCCATCTGTCTTTACGGTTATTGTGGTTTTCATGGCAACCTTCGCAAACGTTAACTTTCAATTTTCACTTTGAATATTCAAGAAAGTTCTTCCAAAAAACCGTTAAAGTCGTTTGATTTCATTGGTTCGTTTGAAATTTTTTCTTTGCTTCCGTTGTTCATTTATTTGTATTTCTACAGTTGTGGAATTTTTATTTTATTATGTTTTTTACGAAACGTTTCAGAGTTTGTTTTTATTGCCATTTGTGAAATTTTCGTTTTTTATTATTTTATGCTGGAACAGTTCTGAAGTATCAGGTTGTATTATTTCTTGCTTTTTTTCTCTTTTCAAACAGCCTACTGTATTTAGTGTAATTGATAAATTTCAGGATAATCTTACTCAACATTCACAGCTTAGTTTTTCTGCTGGTTCACAAATGTGTGAACTTTTTGCGAAAGGTTTTTTAAAATATGCTTTTCAAAACGTTCTCAAATGTGTTTTTTGAAATAATTCTTTTCTTGGCGACTTTAGAAGTTCGCCAAGGCCTTGCCACCCCTCACAAACGTAGACTGTAGCTGTACCTCGTTTATTTTTGTATCAACATTTGGGGGAAGAGGACGCTCTCCTGAATTCGCCTCTTCGTTAAAAATAAAACACCAACTCAAAAGTAGTTCGAAAAATAACGGAACATTACAAAATTATGAATGGCATTTGATAGGGTGCATCGCACCAGGAAATATAGATTCATTCATAGTCTGAATGGTACGATAGCAAATCAAAGGTCGTAGTACCTTTGCCAGGCGGACGGAAACGGGTTTAGTAATACCAAGATAGAAACTTAGAAGCATTGATTTCAAATTACAAGTAGTTTGGTGAGACAGAGATTCGGTGATAATTACTATGAATTTTGTTGTTGATCTGGTTTTTAAGGGAAGCTGGGCCGGTGTTTAATACGGAAGTAAATTAATTCAGCAAACTCTCAGACTTGTCATTGAAATCAAATGAATGAATGAGAATGGGCTACTGAGAAAATTGAACGTAAAATATTTTTATTTTAACGGTTTGTTTGATGGGTCTGGTAAGTAGTTAAATAGCGAGTCAAAGGAGCAATACAACGGGTTATTTTAATTGAACAACCGGAAATTATCAGATCTACAACATCTGCTAAACAATAAGTTGGAAAACTTACGATTTTAAAATCATTAAAAAGTAAGTCTGTGTGGCTCTTCAGAATGTTTTTGTTACAAAAATAATGAACCTTTCAAATTACGTCAGCAATCACATTTATAAATATAAATTTGTATTGAAGCATCAATCACCCCCCCCCCCCAAAAAAAAAGTAACCATTTCAAATTCATACAAAAATTACTAAACAGCTTGAAGATCCCACTTAATTTATTTTATCCTCTTTGCACTACATATAAACACTATGACCATGCTTACATAGGCACAGCATAATATGTACAATTCACAATATCATGTTTTTACACACACCACAAGCATTTATTTACACCTAAAACTTATCATACAAAATTTTTACACTAAAAAGATACATATGACCCAAATATGATATTCTTTTTATACAAAATATTACTATAGAAAATCAAACTGCCATTGAAAGACAAATTTGACAAAGTATTTTTTGGAACTGCATGGGGACATGATGCATATTGTATTTGAATTTGATCAGAACGGAAAAAATCAGGGGTTGAATAAAAAACATAGCACCATCGCCAATTGGAAATAATTACAATCGGTAATTGGCGATACTTTCGGAATTCGGTAACCTGTCATAGGTTTCTATCTGCACTTCTCATGGTACTCTATTCAAATTGCCTTGTGGCAACGAAATGTTTAGTCGCCAATTTGGCGAGGGGGCAGATACCGTGTTGTTGAGTTTTACTGAATCCGTTGTTTTAAACATCCTTTTTGCAAAAGCATTTTATATACCATTAAGGGTACAGCTTTGATACAGACGTTTTGGTGATAACGCTTTAGAGGTGTTTTTTGTAGCTAGTTTTGGCAGGCAAAGGAAATCCAGCTTTATTACGATTATGGCAGCCTCACCAGTAGACCAACTTCTGTTACAAAATTTCAAAAAGAGTAAAAATATTTCATAAAACTAAATACACCCAGCAGTAGTAACAATAATCAGTTCTATGGTTGTTTTTTATTTGTTTTAAAAATTAATTTCGTTAACTTTTTAATTATTTTCCGCTAAGCCTAAGCATTGCCCATAAAAAGTTTCGATACATCAAAAAGCTATACCCATTAAATTGCTTTATATTTTCAGTTGGAACTGAAATTTCAAGAGATGTACGTACTGATGAAACCAAATGTACAAATTAAAATTTATTTATTGAAAATGAAAACTAATGATTAGGGACAAAATATTCTAATAAAACCCAGAAGCCCGCGCATAGCATCCATTAAAACCCAACACATCCTAAAAATGATAAAATTTGGTGGCAAAATCAAATCAGTGAGACCAGAAGTAAAAACAAAGATTTGCACGATGTACACATGGGTCTCATTGTCTATATCAGGGACGGCGAACTTTTTTAAGAAGTTGGTCAAATTTTGTTCAGTATTTCTTTAGTACTAGCTCTTGCGTCACTTGGAAAGGGGGAAGGAAGCACGGTAAAAAAACTACTTTTTTTTTGGTTCTCCATATTTTAATCCTCATCAAACGCACGTTAAAATGTATCATGTGAACGTGGCCTTAGGCCCTGTTCACATGAGGCATTTGGAACACGCGTCTGGCGAGGTCCCGCCATTAAATTGTGTATTTTTATTCCTCTAATTCAATTTACTATCTTTGCGACCTTGAAGAACGGGACCTCGCTATCCTCACCAAATGTGTGTTTTACGCGAATCATATGGACGGGGTCTTTATTATTATTATTTACCATATTTGTTCATTCTCAAGCGGTATTTTATAATTTTACATATTCTACTCAATCGGCCTTCATATAAATCTTTAAACAGCATTATGTATAATCAATAAATCTTTTTTTTTTATCCTACGCCTAGCTCAAGGCCTTTCGGCCATACGCTGTCTTGCCGTCCAATATAGCGAATAAAGTCCTTGGGGAGAAGTATCCCTGGTGTCAATGTCCTGTAAATTAGAGCACTCCGCAAGGTGTTGTCTGTTCATAAAACCATCGCAACAAAACGGACAGATCGGGGAGGTAGCCACCCCAATCGTATGTAGGTGTTGTTGGAGATAGTCATGTCCGGTCAACAAGCGGAAACAGTCAATAAATCTAAAACATTTTACAAAAATCATTTATGCATTTTTTTTTTCATTTTTAAGTTTGTTATTAACACTTGTATTTTCTTCATATTTGGAAGATGGGATCGAAAAATAATTAAAATTCTTTATGAATATGATGAAATGATGATAAGTTTATAAAAATCAACGCATGGGTCATTTAAAAAGCTTGCATGGTCAGTGTCTGACCCGTGGGTCATAGGTTTGTCATACCTGGTCTATATGCTGTGGTTTCAAATGACAGATATTTGACAGATTAATATTTGAAGCAGCCATATAGCAAATTTTACAATATACTGGGATAAACACTTAACAAAAAAAATTTGTTACCTACAATAAATAATTCAACATATATTACACATAGTTCTAAAATCAAATAAATAAAATCAATAAAAATTTCCTGAGGTTTTCTCACATCTTTGCAAGTCTCCTCAATAGGGTGACCTACAAATGTCTGTGATCACTCTTCTTGGTCATTCAAGGGTCAGCTTACAAGTGAAACACACTAAATCAAAATTTTCAAGATAAGTGTTTTTAGTTTCTTTAGACCAGCTGTGATCTTTATTCCAACTGTTGTAGTCCTCGCAATATTTTTTTCTTTGCACAGAAGTTAAATTTCTTTTTCTTGAGAAACACACTAAGTTAAAATACATAGAGTAGAGAATTACCCCTTCATTTTTTTTCAGAGCAATGTTTTTGAGACTTAGTGTGTTTCCACTTGTAAGCATATGTATGCAATACATAGGTTCCATTGTCTATTCTGTGATTTCAAATGACAGGTATTTGGCATCATAATATTTGAAGGAGCTGCATAACAGATTTTGAAAAACACTGGGATGGATACTATGCAATAAAAATTTGTAAAGTACAGTAAATAATCTGAAATATAAAATTTTATAACTTCAAGTAACAAAGTAATCAAAAATTTTCGAAGGCTTTCCCACAGCTTTGTAAATTTCCAGTATAGGATGACTAACAAGTATCTATGATAACATCTTCAAAGAATTACACTGGTGTTCAAAATTTAATGTGCATATTTTGTCGAATTTCTCGAAAAATACTGAAGGACAGGTAAAACAAATGCTTCCAAACAAAGATGCAAATCTTTAGTGCAGAATATGTAAGCGTATACATGCGTGTGGGTGGTGAATTTAGAGCAGGGGTGGCCAACCTGTGGTGCATGCGCCAAACTTGGCGCATTTGATGATTACAAGTGGCGCATTGCATTCTTGCGCCTACATATTCTTTGATTACAAGTGAACAAGCATTTTCATCCATGAAATTCATTAAAAGGAAAACGAGGTAGCGAATGAATGATTCAAATTTGAAAAATTCTCTGTTGCTCTCAGAAACAACTTTACACCAAACATTGAAAGACTAGCGAAATCCAAACAGGCTCAAAAGTCTTATTGATGGTAAGTAAAGTTTATGTGCTGTAATAGACATTGTTTTACGTACCATAGTTAAAGCATTTAAAAATGTTAATTATGTCTATAAACATACTTTTATTAAAAAAGTTATTAAGGATATGGCAGGACCATGAACATAAGGTAGAAAAGGTGCTTGAGTTATATGGCACATCGGAACTCGCATGTGAAAAAAAATTGGCGCATGGTATGTCAAAGGTTGGCTACCCCTGATTTAGAGGAACGGCTGCTTACCTCCCCCATACTTGCTGCCATATCCATCAGTCAGGATTGACAAGCCTTCAGATTCAACTTATTCCATACTGAGATTATAGGTGGCCACAATGTATAAAGCAACAATTCCCAAATGTGAATCAAGGAACTTTAAAGCAAGCCTATCCCATTCTTCAAAGAGCAATACCAACTCTCACATCAGAATGAATTCACACATCAGAATGAGCCGCACATTACAATCTTTCATTGACTAGAGGAACCGGGTAGCAAGTGCTGGTACTTCTGGACATCAGCAGCTGTTAAGTTTTGCTCGTCTTCATTTATGTGTGATACGGTGAAAGTATTGCCCGAGGTTGAAGCACTTTGAGGCTTCACGTTACTTGTTGGAACTTCATCGGTACTGAACATGGAGGACTTCTGACACATCGCAATGGGAATGATGGAATCGAAAACAGAAGTTGCTTCAAGGGAAGCAGATATGGAACTTTTTAGGCTGACATCTTCCTTGTTGTCTTCTTTGGTTTCAGACACTGGCTTGCATTCTGGAACAATCTGGAAGTCATTTTGCAAAGACATCATTGAATACCTTAAATGAGGAAAGGGCAAAAATTAGGTTAAGATACAATTTTTTTCAAATGCATAGCTAAAATTGGATAGTTTTATCATGGCACTGCAGGGGTGAATTTGAGAACCTCTACGAGTTACCTTGGTGCACCATGGGGGTGGGTTCACATAATACCTCACATTCTTACTGTACATTTTAGGTACAACCTCTTATGACAAATTTCAATAGTTTTCTATATAAATTTTTATAGAATTTGGTCTATAGAATCCCCCATGGAATTATAACTCGTTTTTCTGTAACCTGCATAGAAATCTCTATGGGAGATATCATTAGAAACTTCTATAGAAATCTCTATGGGAGATTACATTAGAAACCTCTATAGAAATCTCTATGGGAGATATTAGAAACCTCTATAGGATATATCTTTAGAAACCTCTATAGAAATCTCCTATTGGAGATATCATTAGAAACCTCTATAGAAATCTCTATGGGAGATATCATTAGAAACCTCAATAGAAATCTCTATGGGAGATATTAAAAACCTCTATAGGATATATCTTTAGAAACCTCTATAGAAATCTCCTATTTGGAGAGATGTCATTAGAAACCTCTATAAAAATCTCCTATTGGAGATATCATTAGAAACCTCTTTTGGAGATATCATTAGAAACCTGTATAGATATCTCCTATTGGAGATATCATTAGAAACCTCTATAGCAGCTAATTTTTGTTTCGCTTGACTTTTTTACAAAATTCTATAGAAACATATCTTGATTAAAAAGAGCTGTTTGTTTTCTCTATAGAATTCTATTTTTCTTCTCTCTATAGAAATCTATAAATTTGTTTTAAGAAACCTGTTTATAGAGGCCATATAATCATTCATTATGGACAAACATCCATGCCTTAACCCCAGATTCGAACCAGGAACCTATTCTAACACTCTAAGGGTGGCTTCTCTGATCAAGTCGACATATTCAAGAATTCCTAATTGCAGATCATAAAACTCTTTTCAAGTGATCAACTGTCCATAACTAATCCCAAAAGTACTATCACAGCACTCCATTTGACATTACATTGGTCATAAAGTTCTGGGCACTTGATATAAATCCTCTTCATCTGACGTTACACTGACATTACGATCTCATAAATCTCAAGCCCCTTGAGAACACTCAAAATTCCATCAACATGGTTTTTAGGGAAGGCGATCTGGCTGGAAGAAATAGACTCGTGAGAACTGAGAGAGCGAGGACACACTTTTAACCTTTGCCAAACCCTTCTTGTCCCAAAGTATCTGTAATAATGCTGTACATATCAAGCTGTAGGATGTTAGAATAAATGTTGTAGTGGTGAAACCCAAAGATCTTGTTCTTTTGAGAAGAACAAGATCTTTGGGTTCTCTTTTTCTTTGAAAGAGAACTGAGAGAGCGAGGACACACTTTTAACCTTTGCCAAACCCTTCTTGTCCCAAAGTATATGTAATAATGCAGTACATATCAAGCTGTAGGATGTTAGAATAAATGTTGTAGTGGTGAAACCCAAAGATCTTGTTCTTTTTTGATGCTACCATTTCTGTCACCACATTATTTCATCCGGTACATTATTAAACCAGAAGCCAGAACCCACACCATTAGACCAATTTGTTAGCCAGTTTAACCTTTGTTAGAGATCATGGTTTTGAACATGTAAAGGTATCACATGTACACAAGATACATGCACCCCATTTGAAATTCATATTTTTAAAATATCGATATTTACAATCCGCGAACACAGAGTTCACTTCATGGCTGTTCTTAATACATAGACATTTACTGGTTGTATTATCCTTATGCACAGTTTCAATTCACAGCCTGATCCCAAGGAGTTAATATGGAATATTATCAAAAAATTTGTTCAATCTTTTGTTTTTCATTGTAGTCAGTAGAAGTAGGGATGGCAATAATTCTTAAATAAAGTCAATGGAAATTATTTTGTGTTTTGGGGATGATTTCATTTTAGAAAGCATGTGTAATCTCTGCTGTTAGCAGAATAAAACCCGATTATCTTATACAAGTTTTGTATATACATGAGCTTTTTGTTATGCAACATAGTAGGAATTTCTAAACCAAAGTACAGTTGCAAAAAAAAAAAAAAAAAAAAAAAAAACCTTTTTATTCAAGCAATTTTTACAGAAGAGCAAATTTAAAGATGGCATTCCACAGAAACTAACATCTTTTATAAATCCAAATGCAAAAATTTGCATAATTGAGCATCAACTTCATAAGGTCCTGCTGCTTCAAAGTTATGAGCACAGAAAGATTGGAGCTCCTAATGTTAAGTCAGTTTCTCAGACTATATGGATACCTTCCTAAATAATATATATCTATAGTGCTGATAGTTTGTAATATGTTACTGTTAAAGAACCCAAACAAAATCCTCCTAATATTTAATTTTGGAAATAGTTTTCAGTATGCAATAATTATTAAATTAATGTTTGAAAAGATTATGAATTGGATCCTTATTATATTTTGATGGGAATCAATTCATGACTTCTAATATGACTACAAAATTTTAGCTCATTCCAATATTTAGTTTTTGCACAATATTAAATTTTCCTCATTATGGTGATTGTAGGAGACAAACAAATGTTTAAAAAATGTCTAATAAACGTGTAAATTGAAAAATCGTCGGAAATTTCCTTTATGTAATCTAAATTGCCTTTTACCAGTTATGTGTGGTATAGATGAACTCTACTAATCAATTATTAATTGAATGACTCACTATTTCCTTTTTCAATTGCATTAAATAATTGTAGTTAAATTTTTTGGTTACAAATGATTATGCCAAGAATGAACATTTCACAAACGATTATGCCAACTATGAACATTTCTCAAATGATTGTTCATTAATGAACATTTCTTTTAAGGTTCTTTGTAGACTTCTTTCAGTCAAGCATGGAATGATCCCTGAAATCGACAGCAACTTCGACAGTGAATATCTCCAGATATAAATTTCACATTTAGATTCATTTAACGATACAGAATCTGATTACAGGAGAACATGGTATATCTATTGGAAATTTTGTTGCTTATGCAGAATTTGTTAAGGACGGCACAATTGTTTTGTATTTTAATTTGTAGATGATGTTATTTCTTACTGACTGATGTCTTTGAATTTGTTCTACTATGAATAATGCTCAAAATAAAGGTTTAGGAGTTTTCCTCAACTATACATGGATTCTAAAGACTGCATTTATTTTCAAATACACATGTCGAATAAGTTCAGATGAAATCATGATCTCTAATATTTATCTAAACTTAAACAATAGTTTTAACAGTAATATATTTAACACAGAAAAGATTGATAGCAAAAACTTGGTTACACATCTTTACATTTAGAAACTACGTAAAACAACTTTTAGCAGTGTATGCAATACCTCAACATCAGAACGTACCACTATAAGGCTATCAAATTAATTTATATCCAAGATATTAAATTTGATTGATTGGTATATTCAATGCAACATACCTGTTATCACAAAGTGAACTATCTCTAATATTATAAAAGGAAGTGTTTGTCTGTTTTTTCGCATCTGCAAAATCCTAACGATTCTATGGCACTTACAGCAATGAGACTTGGCACACAGGTAGTCCGAACTTTTTGTAACTTTTGGGTCATGGCGAATTTTAAAATTAAATCTAGAAGATTTTAAAATGAATTTAAGTTTTATTCTCCATAAGTTTTTCAACGGCTTTCTTCCGCAAAAGAAGAAACAACCCAATCTTGACTTTTTCTACCCATGTGACCTTGCCGTCAGCCTTGGAACCATGCCAAATTTTTTTTATCGCGGAGAACGCTCAGAAAATTATTAATGATTTTGCCCAGAGGAATGATTTTTCAGCCAGATGTAAAATCTTTTAACTGGAGTCACAGTTATTTTTTCTATCTCCCAGACCGTTAAAGATAGAGTAAAAATTTCAACGGATTTGAAATCTGCGGAAAATTAGACTTTAAATCGATACCTAAAAACATGTTTTCTTAAAATAAATAATTTTTAAATTGAATATATCTTTTATATTTTCTCAAGAGATTGTGACATCACATGAAACAAATTGTATCTTCTGGACTTCACGTTAAAAAAAAAAAGAAATAGATTACATTTCCTGTCCTATTTCATTTCTGGGAATGAGAGCAAAAAGCCAAAAACATTTTGACTGGGTTTGTTAATTCTTTTCGTAAAATCGGAATCGTATTCGCAAACCAACACCATGGGCAACGCCAGGCTAGCCACGCAGTGGCTAGTTTCAAATAGGAGCTCTTTTACCAAATAATTAGCAAGTATGAAATTCAGTAACAAAATCAGTTTTAATGGGAGAAAACTGGTAATAAGTATCTAATAAAAATCATTGAAATCAATTACACTTATTTTTCAAATCCAATGAGAAAATCTAGGAGCATAGTATATTCAAAACACATTTAAGGTTGTAAAGCAATTAACCGCAAACAATCTTGTGGATTATGAGTTATCACTTGTTACATATGTATATGCACACTATGCCTTATCCATGAAACACAATGCAAAGTGTGATGCAACTTCTCTATTTAGGAGGTGATTTTAATAAAATTTCTTTGAAATAGACTAGTTTTAGAGTGTGTTACCTAAAGGCTAGTTTTAGAGTGTGCGTCACCTAGACTAGTTTTAGAGTATGCTACGGACTTCTATTCTTCTTCTACATTGTATACCATATGGTACTAGCCGACCCTTTTCTCTAACACGTGGACGCTGGAATGTGCTCAACAGCCAGACGGTGACGAAAACAATTTCAGACTTTGCACGTGCGGGTTTTGACAAAATACTGAAAGAGAGTATTTTCTCATCGGTGGCCCGGCGTTCCGTTTGATCCACCGATACAGCTGGAGTTTCCGTCGGTTCCCTAATCCCATGTCTGGGATGAAGATTTGCTGTTGGGAACCCAAGTCGGTTACAAACGGTTTTTGCATCTGTGTGGGGGTGTCTTGAGTTCCGTGGAGGACATAAACATCTCTTGCCAGGGCTGGGAATTCACCCCCTCTCGTTGGCAGCTGCGGTTCTGTGGAACCAAGCGAACGTGGATTTTAGGGAAGACTGATTTGAGATTCGACGAGAGACAGACGTCTCTGTTTGCCATTGTTACTTTGGCTCCAGGCAGGATAAGGACTGTCGATGGCTGTGCCCTTAATTAAGCTTCTAAATTTTCTTGTAAATATTTAATTTATCGAAATAAATAGTTTAATTTTAAACCAGCTGTCCGTCTAATTCTTACATGACGGTACAACGTACTATTTCGGACTAGCAAATTAATATAATAATGTACAAAAAAGGTTATTAATTATTTTTCGAATCTGACTCTTTATAATTGTAATGTCTTGATTAACTGAATATAGTTTTTATTAGTATTGCCTTAAACCAACCAAAATATTTTAAGACGGACAAAAAATTTGAGCAAAAAAAACAGAGTACAGGATGAAACGAAAATTAATACAAAATGTCTTTTCTGTAAATTCATTTTCTTACCATTATAGTTAATGAAATATGTTTAGTACTTTTGACTGTATTAAGTTTAAATATTCATTTCAGTATGGTGCTTACCAATTAGCCAACATAACACTCAGAGCCCCCAGCACCTGGTCAGCTGTCATACGTTTTGCTGGGCTCAGAACGAGTAAACTTCTGATGATGTCATTACAGCACTCAGAAACTTTCCCACCATCAGAAGTGCTGAAAGAGTACATAAAAATTTCATAACAATAAAGTAAGTTAAATTGGAGTAAGTGCATTTTCAGGGAAGCGCGTAGTGTGTCCATAATATTGGAGCCGAACGATTCACAGAGTTGCCATATGTACTTTCTCTTCTTGGCTTCTTATCCCAAACGATATGGTTCAAAAACCTCTCATGGCTCTCACTTGTGGGTCTGGCTGAGAGAAACAAAGTGTCTTATCTGGGTCCCTGTGGCATTGAGGGTAATGAAATGGCAGACCAACTAGCATAACGTGGATATGAAATGCCATTTATTGAACCAGAGCCTGTTTTGGGTCTACCTTACAATGTGGTTAGAAAGACTATCAAACTGCTAAAGACTAAACTCCTGGACGAGTCTTACCATACAAGGCTTCAATCTAATGATCCAAGACAAGCCAAAGAGTTCAATCAGTGGTCTTCTTGGAACAGATCGGGGGAAGTGCTGAAATTGAGCAGGAAAGAAATCAGGGTAGCTATTGGTCTTCTAACTGGCCCCTGTACTCTAAATAGACACCTCAACTTTATGGGTGTCATTGATGATCCATTATGTAGAGGCTGTCGGATGGTAGAGGAGAGTCCTGTACACGTGTTGTGTGGATTGTGATTATTACTCTGCCCAACGATTCGAGTATCTGGGATACCATTGTATCGAACCTTGGGAATTGTCAAATATTCCAATCAGGTACATGCTGAAATTTATTTTGGTAATTGGTCTTTAATAGATCAGTAGGGGGTTTGAATACAATAGACTACTGGTCGCAGTGCTGTCACTCTTTAGAGTCACCCCCACAATAAGTCAAACCCCAAATGATAAAAAATTATATAGTCGAACCCCATTATAGTGAATCGTCACCGGACCCAGTAAAAAGTTCACTATTAACAATGGTTCACTATATCCAATTTTGTTGACACATAAATATTTCTTTCCATTTGATGGTAGTTTTGTTGAAAACGATCATTAGGATATAACATGATTTAGTAAAATATATAAATTCTTAAATACTTAAATAAACAATTTTTATCATGTTTTTTAGAAAAAAATAATTTAGTAGTTTTGTTTACTTTTACTTTTACTCCTTATGGAAAATGGTTATGGAAAACATTCGTTAATTTGGATTGGGTACATATTGATTTTAAGTATAGTTCATTAATTTTGTTATGGTTGATGAAAGATTCCAGAATTCTTTAGTCCACATTTTACGTAGAAATAAAAATATTCAGAACTACCTTTGAAAATCTGGAAAAATATCTATGGACGGAAAAATTCAGTTCACTATAAGCTAACTTATATTTTCTCTGGAGTTCAATATAAGCGAACTTACATTTTTTCTGGAGTTCAATTATAAGCGAACTTACATTTTCTCAGGAGTTCACTATAAGCATTTAAAATAACATTAGTTAAATATATAAGAGTTAAGTCGGGACCACTAAAAAGGTTCACTATAACCAAGAGTTCACTATATCCCCGGTTCACTATAGCAGGGTTCAACTGTATTAACTCAGTGTTTTTTTCTTCCAAATTTAGAATTTCAACCAGCAAAATGATCTTTCAAAGTTAAACTATTATTAAAATATTGCATAAGGGAATAACTCCATCACATACATTAAAGGTAGCTTGTAGAGCTAAAGCAGCTGTTTCATTGCTAGGTACACCAATAAGGGATACGGCAAAACAAAATCTAGACAATTCCTAGAAAAGATTCCACTGGTCAAGTTAATGACTTGTTATAAGTCAAGCAGCAAGGAAGACAACAGGTAACAGAATGGATATATACATGTGAACCTCTCAGAGGTTTAATAGCACAGAAACCCCTCGCATATTGCACTTCAGTATATTCATTTATATCGTTTTTACTAGTTATTGAATAATTTTTGGTTCGAGATCAGTTCACGAAATCCCTATCTGTGTCTTTATAATCAAGTATTGGTTTTGGTATTTTTTTAAATTACCATCACACTGAAACAACACAAGGGGTAATTGAAAATTGGTCTGGAAAAGGGTTGGTCCGGGACCAACAGTCTAGAATTGACAGTCCTTGATCAACCCCGAAGGGAAAAATCGAGGGCAACACCAAGTAATTTAGAACCATGGTCAGATGACGAGACACACCTGAGCTAGCATGCGACTCTCCAAACTTCCACACCATGGCAACATGAGGACATTTGAGACCATGTCAGATTTAACATGCACCAGTCTTCCTTTGTACATGACAGTCTTTGGTTGGATTCAACTACCATAACCCATATAATTAAGAACTGAAAGGGAGAGGAGATTTGTTTCAAACAGCTATCCCAAACTGAATTGATAAAAGAAAGCAGATTTGGGTGTCCCAAAAGCATGTATTGGAAGGAATTTTTCAAACAAAAGCTGTAGTTAGAATCATTTAAATAAGTTTTGCCATCAATCTTGGATTTGACTTGTTATTTTACATCACATAAAAAGAATACAACATAATGCAGAATTTGTGCCATTCCTGGGAGCAGAAAATGCTTAAAACTACGACGTACATCGCAGAATAAAGTCTTTGTGGAACAATTTTCCCTTAATTTTATCAAAATTTCATCTGATTTTTTTAAGTCATAAGTTACGATGTTCTGCAGTGTAAGCGAGCTCCTTACCACACTTTTTTTTCCCTTTCAAGCTACAGAACAACCTCTCTACACCACCCCCAAATTACCACAAACACTTTAATTGTGTTTTACGTAGAGATGGGCGATCCACTCAGGAGCTGACTCAAAGAGTTGACTCTCTTGACGGAGTGAGCGAGCGCTGATTCGTCAAAAAAGAGCTATAGCTCTTTTTTAACCAATCAGGGCTGAAGAGCGGTAACTCTTTTTTAACCAATCAGCGCTTCCACTCTCGAAGAGTCATTACCGCATGCGATCACCAACTCAGTGATTCTTTTTGGGAGTTGATTCTTTGGGAGTTGATTCTTTTCGAGATTTGGCTCTTTCGAAGAATCATTTCCGCATTCGATCGTTTGCGCTCACTGATTCTTTTGGGAGTTGATTCTTTTAAGGAGTTAACTCTTTGGCTCTTTTCGATAACTATCGCTCTCGAAGAGTCAATTCCGCATTCGTTCTTTTGCGCTCCCTAGCTTTTAGTTTCTTTTTTGAAGTTTCAAATTTTTAAATATCTATGTATTATCATAAATGTTATTTTTTTAAATTTAATTCAATTTTAGATTGAAAGGGTGTTTTTACGGCTTAAGTCATGTCACGCCTTTTAGCACTAATTAAAACTAGTCTTAAGGTTATTATTAAAACATATTCTAACAGTTATTATGTTATTCACTTAACATTAATATAATAATTATAATAAAACCTTGATTTCTCGGGAGTGATATCATTTTAATAAAGCTACACAAAATTAAATTAAACGTAACTCGTTTTATTGCATTGCCTTCACAAAACAAGGCATTTTGAAAATATTTTATTAAAAGACAGGGACGGGACTTGGATTTTGAAAATCTTTGGGACAACGAGTATTCAAGGGTAATTTATACCTATATCTTAAAATAAATAGTTAAAAATCTTAAGTACTTAAATAAATTATTAATATTTTTATTATATGATTTTAAAATATCATTTAAATTATTAGGAAGTCTCATTTGGTAACTAAGTGGTTTTAGAAAGAAATCTTAATGTATCCAAACACGTCCAAGACACTTTTTTTTAAATGTAGTATAGAAACATTTTAATGATATTTTTATGTTTTGTGTTTTAAACAATAGCAATGGGCTATAAATATTAAAAGTATATATTAATAATTTTGTAAAAATATGATAATTATGTATGAAATTTTAAAGAAATGTGTCAAAAACTTCAAATGTGCTACATGAAAATCTATTCAACCAATTTGAAAAATGATGCTACCAAAATAAACTACATGCATATTTCTAGGGAATGAACTAGAATAAAAGGATATTTAAATAAACAACAATTTTACAAGTGATTGAAAAATGAATAGAAAATTTTTTATAGTTTTACAGTCCTACTTCTTAAATAAATAGTAATAATTTAGAAACTTTTGAACTCAGCATAATTATTCTAGTTCATTCACTTGACAACATTATAAGTAACAAACTCTCAAAAGTTTACTAGAATCCAGTTATAAGTTTTTGTATTATAACATTTGAAGTGAGGAAATAATGCAAATATATTAATTTAGAGTTAAAGGTAGTTTCAAGTGCATCGCTTGCTCCCTTGCGTTTGCTCTTTGTGTAAACAATTTTGTTCTTCCTTCTCTTTAAAAAAGTTCACTCCATTTCCAAAAGAGAAACCATTTAAATATTTGAAAAAACTTTCTAAAATTATATTTGCAAAAAAAGTAAGGTTTAAATTTAGATTTTCCCATGTTTTTGGTCTTTTAATGGCCATTTCCAGTGTTTTCCATTCTTACTTCTTGTTTTCCCACCTTGATTAAAATCTTAATACTTCTTTAAGTAATTAACAGAGAAAAAATTAAATATGTTTTGGAAAGTCAAATAAATACTCTATCCAATAAAATCGAAAACTTTTTTAGAATTCTTGGTCAAAAATGAGATTTTTAACGTGTTTGGATATTTTAATTGCTACTTCTGTAATCTCAACGGGTTCATGACGGGAATTACAAAAGTAGAAGTGTCCTCAAAGTAATTTATTCTTTATGGACAATTTCAAAGTTATATGAATTGACATGGTTTTGGGCCATCTTATGCCTTAGCAATTAAATTTTACAGCTTAGCAGCCCATGCTGCAATGCCTATCGTCCTCGGGCCCCGTCTCCCTCCTTTTGTTGATTTTAGAGGTAAACTGCGCAATTGCTGGATGAGTGAGTGTTTCAAGTGTTGTGTGCGTGGGTGTTTCAAGCACGCTTGGCGCCTCTTCGTCTGGACACATGCGCTCACGTGACAACGAGGGATGTTCGATGGCCCAAACATATTGTATACATTTCGATATGTTATATACATTATTATATATCTCAAAGGAGTGGTGAGTCATCAAAAAGAGCTAGCTCTTTTTAGTGAGTGAGCGGTTCCGATCCGATCCCTGAAAAGAGTCATTTTCCCCATCACTAGTTTTACGTCTGTTTTTGATTTTACTGCAGTTTTTAAAATTCGGACAAAATGCCAGCAGAACAATTGCAATTGCTTGGAGAGTTGTGTTGCAGAACACTGAATATTATTCTGCACGTGGGATGCCAATTATGACTGTGGGAGATCATTGGGATAGAGAGAGGTTACTGCATTAAACTACTTCACATGACTGAACACAAGAAAAAGTCTTACCTTGGTATTGAATATTCAGCAGCTTTTATTTTCCTAAAAAGTTCTTGAGGAACAGAATCATAGAATGGGAATTGGCCATATAGCATTGTGAAGAGAACTACTCCAAGTGCCCACATATCACTGGGTTTTCCTAAATAAGGCTTCCCTACAACAATAAAAATATCCAAATATAAACATGTATATTAGATTTTTTTAAATTATCTATTGATGAAAAAGTGAAAATCAAAAAGAAAAAATTCCATTTTTGAGATAAGGGAAAATGAATATTTTTTGGATAGCACCACATTTGTTATCATAAATGAAACTAGTAGAAAGAGAAGAATTACATTTTTTGAGGTGACAAAGGGTAACTGACTAATGCTAAGAACATATACTGTCTGTTTATCTTGAGAATAGTTCCAGACATAAAGTCTGGACTTTTCTATTGCATATATGCAGTGCTGTAGTCGTAAAAAAAAACCAGAGGGTATACCATGGCCGCTCGCAGAATTTTTCCATGGGTAGGTGAAACATGTACTTACTACTTACACTTTCCCGAGGGGGGGGGGCAAAAAAAATTTACACACACGCACATATATATATATATATACCATGAAAACCATGAGCCAGGGGGTCGTCCATCCTCCCTTCTCCGGATGCCATGGGGTATATTCAAAGAACCTGGGAATATGTTCGAACCAATCCAAGTTCAAACTATCGAAAGAAAAGAAGCCTATATTAATTTTATGTCATAGGAAAGGAATTGTGGAACTTTGAAGAAACTTCGACGAAAGCCGAAATTTGTTTTAACAAATTGGAAGGCCTTCCTCTATCATTTTCATTGGAATATTTTCCGAACTGCTTGACTTGAGAAACCCGTCTCTGTGTCTCATTTTGTAGAGCATACTCTCAATCTATTGTCTACTGAAGAGCAATGGTTGGCCAACCAAGAATTTACAAATTTTTTTCGGTTGAAAGTGAAAGTGTTCTATAGGTGGTTCGTTTGCCTTAATAAATATTAGATTAGGGACGTTTGAAATCAATAAAGATTATCTCAAATCTATTACACTAGATTATTCATTAAACTAAGCCCGGGCTCGCATTCAGCCGTGGAACATGGTAATATTTCAATTGTTCTTAAAAGAGGCTTTAATTTTTCTGGAACAACTTGGGCGTTTTTATTGGTCTCTCAAATCCTGAATAGTGCACATTTCATCTATACCAAAACGTCGACAGATCCTTTTTACCTCCTTTTCTCCAGTATATATCCCCTGTATTTATACTTTCTGGATTACACATGGATATATCCTTCAAAAGTTGATAATTTTCTTTATTAACATCAGAACAAAGTCTGGATTTCGTTCTATCGGCAATACTTTGAATTAATTGCTTATGATTAATAGGTACAATTTTGGAATTATGTACAAAGATGATATGTTGCAATAGAAACTTTTCTTTTGTTTCTACAGCTATCTGCGTTTCACGTGAAGTTTCGTGCAAAGTTTTCTTGGAAAAGCAAAGCGTTTATATAGTTTTTAAGAAAAATCAGAGGGTACATGGAATTAGCTGGAAAAACCAGAGGGTATACGGAGTTAGCTGGAAAAACCAGAGGATACAGGGCGTATACCGCAGTATACCCTCCACTACAGCCCTAGCCATGTGACTAAGGCCATTTTCTATAGGGGATTCTAGGACAGGGTTCCCACAGGCCTTGAAAATTATTGAAAAGTACTTGAATTTCATTTTCGTTTTCAAGGGCCCCTAAAAGTACTTGAAAGTCCTTGAAGTTATTTCGAAAAATTTTAATATGGAATTTTCTTGAGTATGAATCGTCTCGAAATACATGTGCTCATCAGGTTGGTGCTGTCCAAAATTCTACGAAACTGCATTTTGAGCCATGTCCCAAATGTTCATTGCTCTGCAGGAACATCTGTTAAAAAATCGGGAATATATGTCAAAAGGTGATCGTCCCATGTTTTGTTTTGTGCTCTTCGTGCTAATAACAGTTGAGATAAAAGGACAAACGATTGCAAGGGGCTCCAGGAAAGGAAGAATGACTTTTAAGATTGGTTGGTTTGGGGTTTTATGGAGCAAGGGCTTCCTATGGGAAAATAATAGATCACTGGAGTACCTTTGTTCGTCAAGCCCGTACACACCAAAAGATGTGCCCTGAGGGGCTTTTAAGGAAGATGAATGGTAAACAAACTATCACCAAGCCACCCAATCACATGGATAACCCCCCCCACACACACACACCTATTCAAATTTCCAAAACCACTTCCGACCTACCCACACTCAAAATGTATAAAGTTCTTATTTATAGTGAGTGACCTAGACCTTATGTCTGGAGCAGTTCTTGTAACAGACAGTATAAAGTTTTTACAACATACAAATAATAAAAATATTTTTAATATGAGTAGTTCATCTTTGTATCATGAAGTCAGAGAAAAATGAAACTCAGTTATCCTCCAGAATATTTAAAATATTTTTGATTCATAAAAATGTGACATACAACAGGAATTTTAATCATTTTAGTTAGCAAAATGTATAACATTTTTTGATTAAATGAATTTTTGTAAAATACTCTAAAACAAAAAATCGACACACCGAGAAGGAATTGTCCGTTTGTGATAGAAATTGGTGGATGTGAAGAACATTATAAACATAAAGTATAGATGTGAAGAACATAGAGCCCGGCACCACTATAATTGGACTTGACAGTGTACAGGCGTGAGAGGTAAGCAGCGTAACAGTCGGCACAAGCATAACTTCCACTCTATGTCGTCTGCAGAGGGTCATATTGGACACATGTGTGCAGGTCACTCGTAGGATAGTTGCTAACAACGAATCCGGTGCTATGACAGCTGCTCTGGCAACTGCTGTCTTCCCATTCTGTTGTGGCCCTAGGTGGATTGCTGCCATCCTGATATCTGTCGTTCTTGACACACTCTTGCCAGCATTGTCTAATTGCTGAATCGCTTCAACCCACATGTCGAGCGATTCTTCAATTCCCCTCCTTCGATCTGATAGCACGACCTCTTTCAAACTCTGACTTATGTTCATAATGAGCAAAAATGTTTTGGCGAGGCATTGTTACAGTTGACGTAAGATATCCGCAGTCGAAATGCAATAGAAATTTTGACCACAGATTGAGAATCACTCATTACATACAACTGCTGGATGCATTGTTCCGATGCACTGGAGCTCCGCTATTCATTCATTGTGGACACCAAATTTTAGTCATTTGCAAGTTTGTTCAAAATTTCTTTGCATACGAAATTTTATTACAATTGGACAACTCCTTCTTGGTGCATCAATTATGTTATATGTGTATGTTAAAATTTAATTATGCACTCTTAATACACTAGAAAATTCTTGAAAGGAAAAATTGACGGTGTATTTAAAATTAGAAATTTTAATAGTAGTTTCATCTGTATAATATCTTAATTTCAAAAACTTTCATAAACAGTTCTACAAATTGATAGGAAATTAATAAATGTGTGATTAACTGATAGTGCATACGAATCTGTAAAGGAACTAGGTTATGTAAACATAAAAGGAATTGTTTTACCTATTTACACACAAGTAAAATATAAAACCATTAAAAATTGTCTGAATTCAAGGCAAGTTCATGCATACCTACATGTTTCCTATGTACTTACCACTGAGGACATCAGGACTAATGTAAGCAGGACTTCCTCTTTGATCTTTCAGCAAATCATTTTCATTTAGTAAATGCTTTCCAAGGCAAAAATTGGTGATAGTAATTTTCCTTGTCAGTTTGTTTAATACAACATTTCCAAGTTTCAGATCACGATGAACAATATTTTGCTAAAATGTATAAAGCTAATGATTAGAAAATACTAATTTTTGTGAAGAACTTTCAATATTTTTAAAGCTTTATAGAAGGGATGATAACGAATGAAATGTTTACTACTATTTTTCTAGGATATCAGCAAATAACACAAATAAGAGTTTACACATAGAAAACTAAATTAATTTTTTTATTAATTCTCAAAAAAAAAATATGAATAATGAAATAAAATAAGCATCAAACAAAAATATGCTGAAATTTCAGCAGTTTGGAGTTTATGAAATCATAAAACATAGAGCTGTGCCTTTTATTCAATGGAGACATTTACCATGTTACTTTCAAAACTATCTATGTATATATAATTCAACATATTCTACATCAATCAGTTTCCTTTCAACAAGCATCAGTGAACAATGCTCCAGGCAATAATTTTAGCTGCAGTCTGTAGCAGACTTCTTGAAAATATGGACAGTAGCTGCTAGAAGTTTTCCACCTATTCAGTTAGCCATAACATAAACCGTTTTTAATACACATGGCTAGAAAATTACATTAGGAAATAGCTTGGCAGGGAACGTGTTAACCTTTCTATTTTTAAGAACACTTTCCTAATCCATTACAGTTCATACGCATGAGCAAACTGTACATGCATTACTCAGATATATAACTTCATAAAAATTGCATGAAAATACGATTATTCAATATGTTTGATCATTTACATGAAGTTTAAATGCCAAAGTTGACTTACTCTGTGCAAATCACTCACAACGCTAACAATATCACGGAATATTATGATGGCTTCTCTTTCAGAAAGCTTTTTTTCTCGTATCACATAATGCTGGAGATTGATGAGTGCTGCAGTTTCTGAACTGTACTCATGGGCACACAGGCAGTCCAGAACCAAGCAAACCCTTTTCTTTTTCCTGCCAGTGTATTTAACTTCATTTTTTTTCTCAATCTCTTCCATGCATTCATCCTGAAATCATACAACACAACCATTTAACATCAGTGAAGGTAATAAACAGGTAAGGTAATAATTCTTCAGTCAAAAATTAAAAGCTTCCACAAATTACTAATAACGGTGACA
Source organism: Metellina segmentata (assembly GCA_947359465.1). Classification (NCBI taxonomy): domain Eukaryota; kingdom Metazoa; phylum Arthropoda; class Arachnida; order Araneae; family Tetragnathidae; genus Metellina; species Metellina segmentata. The sequence continues at coordinate 111,129,169 of OX375880.1, forward strand.
CATTATAAAACTGTAAATAAATATTTTAAGGGAACAAAACATCTACCATCAGGACAAAGGAAACAAGAGGAAAATACAAGTTTAAATATGTTATCTTAGAAGAGTGCTTCTCATTCTAACCAATGGGTGTATTTCTTGTCTGTAAAATTTTCCTTGACTGTGTATACCAATTTACTTAACATTGTCTGTCTTGTGTTCACATAGTTTGGCCAAATAGGGTCCTTGAGTCAGATACCCAATCAACCAAAAATCCTTGGGACCAAATGCTTACCAGAATGATAGTATTGATATGCCGTATACAAGGCCAGAGATGGCAGATTGGGCCCAGCCCAGAAAAAAACCATGTTGTTGATTAGCATAACTTTCTTGCTAGTGATTTTAACTTTGTCACAGGCAAGGACTATTTGCGGTTTTCTATCTTTGTGATAGTTAAAGATAGAGTAAAAATGTCAACAGATTTGAAATCTGTAGAAAATTTTACACCAGATTGATACCTTAAATATGATTTTCTTAAAATAAATAATTTTTCAACTGTAACCCATGTCATATCAGGCAGAACTTCTCCTCCTATGGATATGACACTACCATATCATCTGCTTAAAGCAGAAACTTATTGACTGGCATTTTGAGGCGACACTAAATGATTATTTTCAGTATTATGGAAAAAGAATAAATAAATTTTAATCTGTTCTTAAAATACATAACACTATCAAAATTTTGATTATAATTCTTATGTTAAAACCTAAAACTAATAGTTAGTCTTTGAACAGCTGTACTGCATTAGAAAAGCTTATCAGTTAATGAGTTTCTGCTCAAGACACCAAGTTCCATATTGTACACAATGGATGATACCATCCATGTCCACTTTCATTTCAGCAACTCTAACAAATTTATAAAACTGAAACTAGAATAGTTTGAAAATGATTACACATACTGTCAAAGTAAATAATTAAAACTTTGAGTAAAATTTTTGAATAGAGCCGAGTACAAAAATAACTTAAATGTTTTCTTCTTTTACGTAATTGTTAATGTTAGCACCAGAAGTATATTTTTAAACACATGACTTTTTTTCATTTATATATTCATTCATTACTTTAAAAATATATTGCATGTCATTTTTTATGGCCATTGAACAAAAATACTCTATTATTTTTGAGAATATTAAGAATATTCTCAGAAAGATTATTACAAAGGAATTTACATCTCTACCTTGAACAGACCATGATGATGGACTACTCCCTCCTGGGAGTGCAGAAGAGATAGAAGCGAGTATTCTGTATGCAGAAGCATCTTCCCTTGCCTGTCATCTTGAGTTTCATCCTTCAGATCTTGTAATGTTAAAATCTGAAACCAACGAAACCTATATAATCATTCCATTTGTGACAGATATTAATAGAATGAAAAAGATGTAACTTTTGAGAACAGTACATGCAAAATATTGTGATATTCCAATCATTAAATTTCACATGCAATACAACCTATATAACCCTATGCAATGATTGTAAATAAAACATGAAAAGAAAACTGACATTTCTATAAATTTTTCAGTAATAGTGCATCACAAGAGTATCAATACTTCAAAACTTTCCAGTTGTGCACTATTGCTTTTACCCTCCAAATTTAATAACAAAATAAACACACATATTGTTTGAAAAATTCTAGGAAGCAATCCATTAGCTAAGATTGAAGTCAGGGAGAGCAGATTGATGAACACAAATATGTGTGTACATATTTAAGGGTTATATGTTAAATCCACTTAAATTGCCTCAGTGTAGCAAAAAAAAAAAAAAATGACCATACAGCCATAAACCTACTTATTACATTGCTCCATTTTAGTAAGGACCTTCCCTTAAAAAATAATTTATAGTTCCATAGAATTAATTATGTAGATTTCTAGAGAAACTAAAATTTGTTTCGATAGAAAAAAAATGAGTAAAGTCAAGAAACAAAAGAAATGAACTTCTAGAGGTTTTACAAACATTCTAGTGATTTCTATACTTTCAATTGGGGTTACTTTATAGAGCTTACAGAAAAACAGGCAATACTTCGATGAGATTCCATATTCTATGGAATCTTTTATTGAATTCTATGGAAATTTTTCGTAATAATTTGCAGCTGATACTGGGAGGCTAGAAGACAGAAGTGCTACTTTTTTGTATTTCCTTTTCATGTCACCTTTTCCTCATCAATTTTATGCATTGTTCATGCATACTTTTGCTACTAACATTAACATTGTGCATTTTGTTTATATGCCTGCTATTGAAAATAACATTAATGGAAAATAGCTTTCATTAGGCATGAATTGGAGCTAAGACTATCAGCATTTATTTAGCAATAAATAATACAATTATAATGCTGATTTGCCAATTTTTTTACTGAAAACATTTTTAAACAAAAAGGTAATAATATAACATGTTTCTATGCCCCCATTTTCACTTTAAAAAAAAGCACAATGCAGTTATAATTATTTTACTAACTTTCAGGGTATAGAATTGATCAGTTCCAATTTTCTTTGCTAAACATTGCACAATACTTCTAACTGGAGAGTTTCCAAGTCTTAGGCCTAGAAAACAACATTTCAAATTAGCTATGTAAATCTTAAATTGAGAAAAGATTTCAACAATCAGTTGCTTCTGATTTCATCACAACTAACAGCTTCTTATATGCAATAGAAACCCCAAAATATAACCACTTTGTTTATCTAAATAAGAAAACTGCCGTCATTAAAAAAAACTAAATACAAAAAGATTTGGGAAAGATATTTTATGATTAAATTGAACAAAATAATGGTGTATCTGCATGTTTTAAAGAGTACCAAAATTTAACCCCTAATATTTCATTATTCACCACAGATAAGTTTATAGCAAAAACTCAAATTAACTATTTTCTTTTGTTCTTTACACCATTACTCTTCATTTCTGAACCCACCACTCTATCATTTTCTTTTTCTGATAGCTTAAGCCGTGTTTCCCATCCATATTGCATGTTTATGCCACTTCAAGTTAACCTTTTGAATTTTCTCACCCAGTTTTCTCATTCATGCTATATATACATTATCTTACACCTATCTCCCAGCATATCAGTCATTAATTGACAAGCAAGCACAGAGTTCCGAAGAGAAAATATATGGCTTAAAAGTACTATCTACAGTATTTGCAATTCTATGGCTTGAAACTTTGGGGCCATCCTAGATGTGGTCCAATCATTTCATCCAGTTTGCAAAGGGGACAGACAACAGATATTAATACTCAAATACAGTGTCTTTGTGGATAGCCAAGTCCAGTAAAAGGTCGAAAGCAAGCGACTCCTACAGCTCTATGCAGGGTATTTGGGATAGGAGCTTCATCAATAAAATACTTCAGTTCTTTCTTGTAGACATCTCTCTTTGGATTGTCTATTAGTCTTTATAGATGAGCATACAAGCATCTTGATATTAGTGCTTTGCTATATATAACTGAAGCTTCAAACAGAACACGTACTATGTTTATTTCTTGTTCAATTTGCAAGAACCTGTGCATTTCACCCTAACACTTGAGATGCACATACTAACTTAAGAAAAACATCACCTTTTCTGTAAATCAACTGCCTTACTTTGCCAGTAAATCAAATAATCTTTCTCCATATCCTTAAACACTCCACCACAGCAATTTTCAACCTTTTTTTATTTCATGGCACACTTAAACTAAAAACTACAATTCTGTAGCACACTGAAAACTGTGTTAAATTTTTGCCAATCTGACAACAAAAAAAAACAGTTATCATTTTATTTGCTTTACAAAAAAAAGCATGTCCGGTTTGAAGTCATAAGCAAGCCACTCCTACAAGGAACTTGGGGGGAGAGTACAAGTTGATCAATAAAACATTCTAGTTTTTTCTAGTAGACATCTCAGATTGAGTGTATTAGTCTTTATAGATGAGCATACAAGCCTCTTGATGTTAGTGTTTTGCGAATTATAACTAAAGCTTCAAACAGAACTCAACACTGACTGTGTTTATTTCATGTTCAATTTGCAACAACCTGTCCATGAATATGAATTGAATTAATCTTTCTCCAAATCCTTAAACATCCTAGCACAGCAATTTCCAACCCTTTTTATTTCATGGCACCACTTAAACTAATGACTAAGATTGTGTGTCACACTAAAAACTGACACACACACATATATGTATGTAGCTGTGATGTTCACTAAAATTCTTATTCAGATGGGACTTTGACATCCTGTGATGTATCCAATTTATCAATGGATCACAAAAAGTTGTTAGTTTTCCCCATGTATTTCTCTTGGCATTCATGGCAACTGAATTTTGAACTGAAACACCAGTCACTTAAATGCATTCCATCTTGTATGACTACCTACACCACTTTTGTCATACCTGTGATTTTTGACCAATTATTATGACATGTATAGAAAAAAGTTAATAAAAGAATTAGTCTTACACCACACCAATTTCAAGACACAATTTATGCCATAGATGTAGCAGTAAATGCCTTTAGTAATTTAAATAGTGCCCCCAGAAATACCACCACTGGGCAAAACTTAAGAACTATTCCATTTTGTGCAGTACCTTCACAATAAAGCAGCCTGAACATACCAGACCTCAGTATGCACCACAGTGAATGAAAAAATATGTGTGCAAAAATGAAGAGATTAAAATGAGGATTTATTAAGAAAGGGTTGTAAAGCATTGTGTACCATTCTACTGAGGAATCTTTCTTAGAGAGCGAAGAGGTGGTGTTCAGTAGAAAATATGGTATCCCTTAGCCATAGCTGTTGCTTTGAGTGTCTAACCATGCTTAACACAAGTTGGTTGATGAGTTCTTGGGACAACGTTTTTAATTAGTCTGGTAATACTCATTACAGTTGATTCACATTTTGCAGTGAATGTGAAGCAAAATGTCAAACATGTTCTATGGGATTTAAATCAGAGAAATACGCAGATCAATCCACACATGATAGCCTCACTTTCCAAAAGTTGATCTACAGCACTTGTATGATGTGATCTGGCATTATCATCCATAAAATTGAACTTGGAACCAATGGCACTTCGGAAAAGATGGACATGGGGAAAGATCACTTCATAGCAGTAGTGGTTTCGAGTTACCAAGCCATGTTCCAAAACATGGAGCTCAGAATTACTATTCAGAATCATGCCTCCTCAGACAATAATACCTCCACCTCATACAGATCTGGTTTGGTAATATTTAACGCATGATGTTATGTTCCCACTATCTACATTAGCTGCCATCCAGAATCCTTATTAGTCTTAAGAGACTCTAATCAGTGAAGAATACTGAACCCCATTGATGTATAGTCTATTCTTTGTGGTCTTTACAATATTGTAAACGGTGTGACTGATGTGTAGGCACTAATGGTATGCAACATTCTGGTCGTCAGTCAAATAGTCTGCCTTTATGTAACTGTCTGGCCACTGTAAACCACGATAATATGGATGTTGGGGTCATCTACAGTTGCTTTGCAAAATTTACGAGTCTGGCATCAATCTCTTTTGACCCGTAGGACTATATAATGGTCATCCCTTGGTGTTGCTTCTCTTTGACAATCACCATCAACCTTTTTAACAGCTGATCTGTTTTGTCTTCCAAGCACACAAAACAATGCTATGGGCATTACCTAACTATTCAGTTATGCGATACAGTCTGGCCCTCCTCCAGCTTATCAATTATTCAACCAAATGAAAAATCATCTAAAGGTGTCCACTTTTTACCACACATTCTATCTATGTAACACACAATAGCAATTAACTTAAACCTCTTATAAGAGCACACAAATTTCCTTTCTGCCTCCTAACCACATTTGGAAAGGATGCTATTATCAAGTTCAGAGCTGCCATGTGATGTGCAATATCATTTCAGAAATTTGCACATGCATCATCTTTCTATCAATCAGTTTGGATTATGCAAGCAGCAAAAGGTTTTATGTTCCTTTTTTATGGGGTTTAATCTCATAGAATGCTGTCGGTCCTCACGTTTTGCATGCTAGTGACAGGGTGTCGAGATTTAAATCACTTAATTTAAATCAATGATTTTTTTTGTAAATCACTGATTTGAATTACAACTAATCTTACATTTTTATAACTAAGTAAATACACCATAGAATAATCACAGAAGTGGTCAAATGCTTTAATTTTTCTGCTCTCATGGTGATTTCAGCACTTATGGCTACACCCAGCTCAGAGGGAAGTGGGTCAATTACAGTATATTATAAAAGATTGCAACTGCCAGTTGTAACTTACTAGAATATACTATATACTGGAAACAGTAATGTAAACACACATGACATCATAAATCTAAATGGCAGGAAGAGTAATGTATAAACATTCCTGATTAACAGCTCTCATAATATAAACACTTAAAGGAATTATGCAACAGTTTGATTCAAAACTATAAACAAAAGGCTTGACTGATTTCATTAGCTAAAAAAAAAAAAAAAAAAAAAACACTAGTAGGAAGTAAAGTTTTTTTTAGGTATTTGTCAGTTAGCTTATTCTTGTGGTGTGCAATAGAGATTAAAGAGCAGATATATACATTTTCATACACAGGCAGCCATTAAAATGTCAGCAGGAAGGAAGAAACATCCAATATGAATTAAAAGTAAGTGAAAATTCATTTATAATTGCTGCTCAGCAGTTTTATTATCAGAATTTACTATAGTCTGATTATTTCTCTGTCCTCTATTCTACTTCTAACACTATAGTTTAGGTCTGTCACACTTACTGATAAATTTGTTAACATGATGATGTAATTTATTCAAGGAAACCTATGTAGGATGTCAACTTGTGTTTTAAAGTTAAACAAATGTTAAGTAAATATTGATTTACCATGTCACAAACTGAATTTGTTATTTAACAAATTTATATATATTAATTGTAAAAACAGTGTATTGGGCCTACCAAAATTTAAATAAAGAAATATGATTATAATAAAAAAAAAATCCAATTAAAATTTTAAAAATCTGAGTGATTTTTTTTTAATCATGATTTTTTTACACTCTGCTAGCACATAATCTGTATAGTAATTTATGTAAGGTCTAAGGCTAAAGTAACATTTGAAAGAAAATACCACAACTGCAAAATGTAACTCTTTAAAAAAATATTGGTTTTTATGATTTATTAGAAATAAAATTATTCATCCAGATAGAAAAGGATTCCAATCTTCCTTCTTGCACTTATTTGAATTTCCAGAAGCAGTTTTCATGTGCATGTAATTACTATATATTATCATGATTTACCAATCAAATAGTAGTTGAAAAAGTGCATTGCAGGATAAAAGTAGCACAGCAAAATGCTTTACAGTAATTAATACAGCAATAGAATTTCATAATTGTTTGCTAACATCTAGATTAAAAAAAAAAAAAAAATTGTAGTTTAAAAAGTAAATGCGAAATTTTGTAGTTAAAAGTATCTTTCTTGAGTAGGAAGGTCTACAAAACTGTTCCCAACTGCATTTAAATACTGGTGTAATTTAGCTTTTTTACGACTGGCAGTATTTTTGGAATCGTATTGATTTGAAAACATCACTTCTGTTCTAGAAGTCATTTATATAATTTTAGTTTAAATAATGGAACTACATGCATGCAATTTTAACTTTATTTTATTTCAATAGGAGTCTTTAAACTGAGTAATAAATAGAACCTAAACATTTGACTGATAATGGGTTGGGTTTTCGAACAATATTTGGCTGCTCTCAACACAAGACCATGTCAAGTAGCTTTCACAATCTGTATCAATTGTATCCATTGCTCTTTTCCCATGAAGTTTATTTTCTCTAGTAAACACAGGGGTTGCACTCACAGAATACCCAAGGTATATTTTCGTGCTTTCATCCAATTAACTCTACTCCCCAATCACTAATTTTGTTTTCACAACTTTTTTTTACTTGATGTCTTGCGTTCGGCACAGCTTTGTCAAAAATGACCTTTGCACCATGAAACTAAAAAATAACTAACCTGGAGATCAAGCACACAAATCTGATACATTCATACTCAAATATTTTGCTACAAGAGAAACTACGTTTCACAAAACTTTAATTTTAAAATTAATATGTTTCAGAATTGTACCTTTATATATTTTTAGTACATAGATTAAATGGTGGAGTGGTAGCACACGAGACCTTGTCGCCAAGGCATTTTTTTTTCTCACCAAATCAAGATGGCGGCGCTTATGTAGCAAAATCCACACTGTGAACCATTGCATATATGGATTTTATAGTAATATTTCGTTTTTTTTACTATATAGTAAATCCAGTTAATTTCCTGGACGAAGGCCAGAAACATACGCTGTAAAACGCGATCGTAAAATAAAAGACAGAGCAAAGATGTCACACACCACAACTCCATGTTGCAACGAAAAACACCCGAAGTGGCTGTTGAATTTGCGTAATTGCTTATTGTTAACCAAGTACAAATCTGAACCAATCAGAGAACGTCTTCAATTCCAGAAAATACTGAATAGGGTTGCCTTCACACTGCATAAGACAACAAATGTTACCACATTTGACGAAAAATCGCCCAAGTCTCGTATGTTACAACTCCACCAGACAATTTAATAAATATGTTCAACGTTTCAGCTTTGAACTAAAAAGATGTGTGTTAAACTGATGCATTTAAATGTTCTACTTTTTCTTCAAATCATAAATTTGAGTTTTTTTCGTTCCTATTCAACTTTTTCTAAAAACTACACAATGCAAACAATGGTGTGTCAATAAAGAAGAATATTTTTAGTTTTTTGTACTTTCACTAATATATTCCACTTAAAACACCTTTCTTCAGATCAGGAGAAAGATAGCTAACACATTCCCACAGAAAACACCCCTAAACTCAAAGACTGCAAGATATTATCAAGTTACAGTGAGGAAAATCAGTAAATGTAAGTCCAAAATAGTTCTCATTGTATGCATTCTATGCTTCAGTTAGTTCATTTTTCTGAAAATTAACACAACAAATTTGTGGTTTACCAAGTAAATAATCGCCAGCATGTTTGACAATTTTACGTCTAATGACATCTGTATTTAAAGTTAAATCAATATTTTCGACAACTTTATCAGACGAAATATTTGGAACAGTTTCAGCAGGGTCCAGTTTTGCTCGCTTCATTTCATGTTTAAAAAATACAACACATCTTTGGAACAAATTCAAACACAATTGTTTTGTTCACTTCACAAAATTGTTACATCCGTGTTTACATTCACACGATCCATGCAATCTACTATTTTTTTATTTTATTTACAACACGTAATGGTGGTTTGTGCTCCTGTAAAAAGTAGTTTCAATTACTCGTTAATTCATGCATAATATTTTAACAGTTTAAGTCTATGATTTGATGAGGGCCGTAGTAACCTGGTTGGAAGACCGCCAGATTAACAACCCGAGGGTTGTGAGTTCAAACACAGCAAAAGACCATCTTTTACACAGGGGGCTGGCGCACGCTAAATCTGTCGTGACCTGAAAGGTCCTCCCGTTGGCGCGGTGTGGAAGCTTTGAGAGTGGGGTTCCAGCTCAGATGTGGCCTCATCACCTGACCGTGGTTCCAAATGATGTGGTGTTGTCCTTGGGGATCTTTCTCTTGGGTAATGGAACCCGGACCGTCGTTAATAGCCCATTGCTTAGCTCCAGCATGACATCAATTAAAGTACCATACTAATACCTTGCCATGATTTTGATGTTCATTTCAGCAGAAATTTTTTGTGTGCAAATATTTCAATTTAAGTAAAGCTAATTAAAAGGAAAATTGAGATCATATCTGAAATATACAGATTTCAATTCTCAATGTATTCAAGCTGTGTTACTTTCCCTATTCACGTTTTTTGTTTTGGATTTTCTTTATTTGAGTTGTTCTGTTATTGCATGAATTATACCGCTCGCGCTTGATAGTAATTAGTTGAGAGAAATAAATGTAATGGCTCCAAAATTGAGATTTAGTGATGGTATGCTAGTATTGTATTCGCCTTTTCTTACAAACTCTAACTTCCAAAGCAAAAGAACTACCTTTTGAAATGTTGCTTAAATGCTAGTTGCATTTGCACTCTTTTTTGACAAGCATTTCTTCATTTATTCTGTTTGATCTATTTAAAATTTTCCATTTTATTCCAGGAGAGAAAGTTTTGTGTTTTCATGGACCTCTGCTGTATGAAGCAAAGGTATAAAAAGAGCACTTTTTGCTTGAAACTCTAATATTCATTTTGATGTATTTGATTTCTCTATAACCCTGTATGTCTCACTAAAATAATTTCATCTCTGGTAATTTTGTTCAGAACTTGTTATTTTTTTTTTAATATTTTAGTTTATTTTAATCATGTTTTATATTTCAATTCATTCTTAATGAAAACTACCTAACCATTTTAACAATTATTTGTGATTAAAATATTTTTAATCTACCAAGTTTGTGAGAAATAGTGTAATTCTTTTTTGGCACAATTGGAATATGTAATTACGAAAATTTACAGAAGAAAGGATAACAAACATTTTCTGCACAGAAAAACACCACAAACACTGCTTGTGTTTCTTTTACAGTTGACTCATAATAGAATTGAAATTGAACTATTATAAAGCATTAACTTGCAACAAGAAATTAGACAGCATGTTCATACACATCTTTAAAGTTATTAAATAATTAACTTTCCAGTAAATAGTTCTTTAAAATATACAGATAGGGATGGGAAATACTGTTCTTTTTGGCGAACAGTTCTTTACCACATTCCTGCTTTTTTAAAAAGAATTGTTCTTTAACCTGCTCACCACTGTTCTCAATGGACTGTCCCCAATAGCCTGTTGTATTGCTCCAGTGCAACATTAAATAAAATACCTACCTACCACTGTTCTCAAATAACTCGCTACTCAAAATCTAGTTGTATGAAAAACCAACCATCCCTCTTTATTCAAACATATTGAAAGTGAAGAACAAATCAAGAACAGGAAACAGTGTTAAGTACGATAGGATTAACATCTGTACTTCAAATTTAGTATAATTGAACAAAAGGCATATGGCACACAGAAAAATTTAAGAAAGGAATATACTTCATTTTCAAATTGCTGATTTGATAATTTTTAAATTGAAATAGAAAAATGTTGTTTCTTTGTACTTTTCTGTTACCTGGGTCACAAAAAACTGCCTAGCTTTAAAGTTGGCTCAGTTATCTGCAAGTCGAAATGTTGATGTGAAAAGAATATTTCCTGGCATTTGTTCAAGGGTTGCTACAAACATTAAAAGATCACTCTTTAAAGGTTGTTTGGCTGTTATTGCTATAATTTGACAGTTTTTTGTCTGGTACCCAGCTAATGGGAAAAGTACAAGTTTCTTTTAATAAAACGAGAACTGAGACTGTTTTTGTTAACAAATATCAACAGGCTGTTCCTATTTTATTTCAAGAATAGGTGAAAAAAACAGGTTCTTTTTTCCCATTCTTATATATGGAATATAAATAAAATTATTTTTATAGCTATGCATATTAATCAGAGTTGTGTAACCAAATCCTCCTATGTATTCACTCATATATGTTTTACTTTGGCTTCTTGTAATCATTGCCTCCAATTGGATATTTACAACCATGTATTCCGAGCCTAATTTTTACTAAATTATCTTATTGTCAAATTGTTCAATTCCTTTAACATAATATGTAAAGTTTTGTAGGTTGCCTTTCAATGTGGAGTTAAACAAAAGTGAGTTTGCAGAGTCTGCCCTAACTGCCAAATTTTCAACTGGACAGGCTATCCTGATACCCTTCATTGATTTTAAATCCTTTGCAGTACAACAATGTGTATAGGAAGATAAAACTTAAGTTTTCATGAATAGAAAACTCATTTGCCAAAGAAACAATCTTTAATTTAATACCACAACTAAAGAATACAATTTGGATTGTTCTGGAATTTAACTTAACTTTTGACAGTCCAGGAATTGAATTTCACAACAGAAACAATTAACGAATTGCATCTAAAGCCCCAAATCTATGACTGGCTCAGTTCATAGACTTTTACAGAGAAGAGCATTGTCTGCATGTTGCACATACATATTTATCAAACACTTTCATACCTGTTATCTCAATCTGCATCTTGTGTATAATTCATGTAATTGTATTTTATCTGTGTTACACATTTTTTTGAATGTCCTCTTTTTGATGGAGAAACAGCTTATGTTGAGATTTGGTTTTAATTTTATTGGTATTCCAATATGCTTCTTGATTACTCTGTTGCACTAGTGCAGTATAACCTTTTAGGTCTGCGAATTGTATAATAATTAAATAGCTTCCTTTAGTTAATTGTCTAATGTATTATAAATAATCTGATTATCTTATTGTCTACCTAATATATAGAAATAATAGTGCTGAAAATCATTTGGTTTACTTGAAATGTTTATTATTTCATGTGGTCTTTTTCAGTGCATAAAATCTCAAGTAAAAGAAAAGAATGTGAAATATTTTATACATTACAGTGGTTGGAATAAAAAGTATTCAATTTACTTATTTTTAACCTTAATTTAACTTTATATAAATTGATGTGCCTTGTCAGAAACGTGCATGTTATGTTTACTGGGTACTTTTCTGTTAGCTGGGTACCAGACAAAAACCACCAAGCTTAAAAGTTGACGCAAAAAGAAAGTTTCCAAGCAATTTAGTTCCTAATAATGGAAATACACAACTGATGTTTTATCTTTCAGATAATTCACAGTGTATGACGCAAGGCCCACGTCTGCCAGCAGGCTCTTAAGTATCCACATATTCCCCATGACTCCAAAAGATGAATGCACAAATAAACAATATGTAGGAAGCAAAAATAAAGAGTGTCTTGCCTGCCCTAGAGGGGCAGGCATGCGCCTTGCGTTATATGCTGTGAATTATCTGAAAGATAAAACTTGTTACAGGGTTGCTAGAGACATTAAAAGATAAACTATTTGGAGGTGGTTTGTTTGGATAAGTTGTTGCTGTTATTTTAGCGGGTTTTGTCTGGTACCCAGCTAACGGAAAAGTACCGTTTACTGCAATTGAAAAAAACAATTTCTGTTACAAAATTTTCAAAGTTCGCATTTTTTTGTTAAAAGTGCCTATAAATACATTGCAGCTTGTCCTTTTTCAGACCTTGCAGCATAAAACTAATCAACCTATAAATGTATGTATTAATTTTGATTAAAACTTTTCAAATTAACTCAAATTATGCAAGAGCTGTTTGTACAATTTTTTAATTGTGTGAAAATAAGATGACGGAATATCTGCCAATTCTTCCTAATTTTCTGGATATGTTTGTAGAAATCACTTTTTCCAGTCTTCTGGACAGAAAAAGCATCTTCTAGATTTTCTTCCCAATGTAATACATTTTTGAATGATATCAAATTTGGCATTTGTTTTCACATCATTGCTATCCATGAAAAAATGGTATTGCATACCTGCTACCTTTCCTGGAAGTCTTCTGGAAAAACGCTTTGTTTTTCAATCTTCTGAATGGAAAAAAGGATTTTCTGCTTCTTTAGGGAGAAAATTTTCAACTGAGCCCAATTTCAAAATTTTGATGAGCAACATATCATATTTTAACATAGCAAATTTTTGCAATATACAAATATACCTCTAAAGCACTATAAAAAATTTAATTTTTTTAAAAATATTTTTAAAATCATTTTTTGTAAAATATTGCCTAGTTGATTTGATTTATAACATGTAATAGAGAACATTATAAAATTGTTTTCTTAAAGCCCAGTTTGGTGCTTTGAATTATTTTTAGGCATTTTCGTTTCTGGTTAATGCTCAATATTTCTTATGCTGTAAAAATCTTCCAGGTTTTTTTTCTTGGAAATTGGCAGATACATGACAGTTTCCCCACTAATCAAAGTATCATGGGTGCAATTTGATTTTGTTTCCTTATATATGTAGTAACCAGGACCTGAACTGCTTTTATAATAAAAGCATTGGTTATTACAAGACATTAAGCAGTTAAATGATCAGGATTTGCACCAACAAGTTAAGTTTTCAGTTGTATTTTTTGGTGTAAAAAATTATAACTAAAACCAAAAGCTGAGTCGGTTAAAACCAAATTTTAAGCTGCAAAGTACAACTAACTAGTTTTAATTTCAAACCCCAAATTAAATTTTAGCTGTCTAAATGTTTAATTCATCGTCAAGATTCTATTTAATATGTATGTTTTTATTTCATAATACAGATTTAATAACTTTTTCTTATTCATTGTATTGCTTCTGAATGGATATAGTGCTTTGCTTATGTGCACATGTATAAAAATAATTTTTCATATTAATGGATAAAAGAAAATTTTAATTACAAGCAAATTTCTTTTGTCATTTAAAATTTAGGCTAAAATATTTTATTGTTTAAACATTTATATCTATTTAATGTACTGTTTCTCTGTAAAACATAAATTTCTTAAGAACTTTTCATTATTTTGTATTATATTGAAAAATTAGCATTGGTACGTGAAATAAACACCATCTCTTCCTAAATTTAGTTGGGACGAATGGGTTCCAGAAAGTAGAGTCTTGAAGTTCAATGATGCCAATATGCAAAAACAGAAAGAATTAGAAGCAGCTCATGGGTAAGAATATTTTTAAGCCACAAAGTTTTTTGCTTGAAGTTATTTGTCCTATGCTTGCAGCTTAGCCAAATATGGCCTTTGCACCACAAAACAACCAGAAGTATTCGACTCAACAAAATGCATGTACAAGAACTTTAAATGGAAATAAAACAGGGTGTAAAAAAAATCATGATTAAAAAAAAAATCAATTAATCAGATTTATTTGATTTAAATCAAAAATCGGATTTTTTTTAAATTTAAACTTCTGTAGGGCCTATAAATTTGTTAAACAAAAGAATTGAGTTTCTGACATGACATGTAAACCAATATTTATTTAAGTAAACAATCGGAATTTGTGATATGGTAAATTAATATTTATTTTACTAAAAATCATTGGGTGTTACATGGTAATACATTTAAAAAATGAATTTTCAAAACAAGAGCAAAAGATAAAACAATTGTTTAACTTTAAAACACAAGTTGACATCCTACATAGTTTTTCTTGAGTAAATTAACATCATCGTGTTAACAAATGTATCAGTAAGTGTAAGTGAGACCTAAATTAGTCTGATTAAATAAATATTTGTTATGTGTCACTACTCTTAAATTGAAAGGTGACTGTTTCAGGGTGCATTTTGCAAAATAAAAGATGTTCATAGTGTTTAAACTTTCATCCTTTCAAATAGAAAGCTCAGTTGAATTTTTTATTTAATAAATTATTAATCACATTAATTGCGTTATTTTGTATTTATGTCTCAATTAAAAAAAGTAGTTGAAAAATCACTATAGCTAAGCCATTGGTCAATCAATTAAAGGGGTAACAAGTAGTTTAGGTCTACTTTGTGGTGATTTTCGTTGGCTGTCTTGACATTTACGTAGATGTAGGCCTACTGCTTTATTGTTTGTAACATAAAATTATGCATGAACATTGTAAAAACTTTCAAATAGATGTCAACTTATATTTTACTTTACTGTTTGGCAGAATCCCTGACTCAACACTCAACTTAGTCCATAGACACCTCAAATTATTTGCAAGTGTCCAGTGCCAAACATTTTTTTTAAAAGCTCATCAGTACGAGGTGTAACCATTAGTGCTGAAATCATCATGAGTGCAGAAAGTTCAAAGCATTTGACAAATTCTGTGATTTTTCTAGGGTGTATTTACTTAGTTATAAAAATGTAAGATTGGTTGTGATTTAAATCAATGATTTAAAAAAAAAATCAGTTGATTAAAATCATGATTTTAATTGTTGATTTAAATCAAGTGATTTAAATCTTGACACCCTGAAATAAAATATTGATATAACTTCTCGAATTCCTAACTCTTTCACATCCTCGGAGGCACAACTCCTTTGGGTTTATATGTGGTTCACAGCCCCAATATTCTCTTGTGATACCCATGGGGTTTAATGTCTAGTAAATAGGGGTGTTGCACACCCAGGATACCAGAGCAATCTTTTCCTACTTCCATCCCATTATTCTATTCGCCTATCTCTCTTTTTTTTGCTTTTCATGCATTTTGTTTTGTACTTGAAGCTGTCTGATGTTTCGCACAACTTAAGCAAATATTTCCCTCGGGACATAAAACTGCAATACAACCCAGCTCTTATTTTTAAGACTAGTTGATTTATGAAATGGTAATTATATCTAAGAAACTGCCATGAACTTATGAACTAAAAGTGTGACATATCTCCACTTTTGTTATATGGAAAACTAATGTTGTTCAGACTCCAACTGTTACGGGTCAAGACCGACCAAAGGGCCAAAATAAATTAAATTCTGTTGTGGCTCATTCACAGGGTTCCCACGGTCCTTGAAAAGTCCTTAAAAGTCCTTGAATTTGTTTTTCCTAACTAGGGGCCCTTGAAACTCCTTGAAAATTAGGAAACTTGGTGAAAAGTCCTTGAAAGTACTTGATTTTTTTTAACTAGTTCATAATAGTGTAATTTCGTGTTGCATTGCTACTTGTCCAGACTAGTTTCCTCCAAAGCAGGTGTGTCATTTGAGCGTCATTCTGAATGAAACCGATGTTTCCCGCTTTGACACTACAAGATATACTAGTAATGCTATGTCTAGATCGTCCATTTTCCACAGTATTCTGTCCGTCTAAGTTGACACCTCTGGTCTACGTTAAGACAGCCATCTTGTTATGCCCGCCACATAATGACGTATCACGTTCGCTAGATAACAGCACTGCTTTCTTAGGAAACCGTAGCTTTAGCAGTCAGGATGTCATTGGAAACCTGTCACGCATCCAAAGAAATGAAGCCAAATTCTTATTGCAAAAATATAAAAGTTACAATTGAAAAAAAAAAATTTAAGAAAATCACATTAAAGATTTCTATTGTTGAAAATTTTCTGCAGATTTCAAATCCGTTGAAATTTTCCCTCTATCTTTAACGATCACAAAGATAGAAACTCAAGACTAGATAATAAAGAAGCCCTAACACCAGTCAAAACTTTTGATTTATTTTGTTACTCAAACAAGGCAGTGGTTGTAGGCAGTGGACGACAGGAAAATAGAGATTGTGTCATGTAGATCGAACCGTCTGTGCAAGCTCCCATACTCTTCTTCGTGCGACTAAAAGAATTTATCGCACGACCGAAATTGATATGTGTGCAAGTAGCCTGATGGCATTGAGTTGAGACAAAAAGCAAAATAAAAAAAGAAAGTCCAAATTTTTACCAAAATTGATGATAAACTTTCTTTTCTTGGCTATCAGTAGTTTTAAAAAATTTGTCTTTTTTTTGTATACACATTTTTTTTTAATTGACAACTTTTGTGTATGCCTTGTTTTAGGTCGTTATAAAAAATTTTAGGTCCTTGAAAAATTTGTTTTGGGTTTTGAAAAGTCCTTAAAAGTCCTTGAATTTTTTTTGGATAAAGGTGTGGGAACCATGATTCAGGAAACTATTTTCTGTTGCAGTTTACTGTAATCCTGTGTGGTTCTTTTGAGCTTTCAGTTATTTTACATAGTGTTATCACATATGCAAGCACTGGGTAAAGTACAAATCAACCTGAAGTTTTAGGTGCAATGTACGACTAACAATGACTAGTTTTGAACGCTAACATTAACCAATACCTTGTTTAATCTAGGAAAGGAAAGAAGACGAAGACTGGGAAAGCAGGGTCCAAGAAAGAACCCTCTGACCGAGAATCCACAGCTCTGCCTCCTCAAGAAAGAACTCAAAAACAAAAATCCAAAGAAGGTAAAAGGCAAGCTGTCTGTATTTCATTTGAATTTTATAACAGTGGTTTTTAATATTTAAACTGATTGAGGACTGTACTTCTAAAATAAAACATGAGCTTTTAACTAGTGAATGAGATACAGGAGTTTTAAAGAAATGGACCTGTTTTCCGTACAGTAACCCTTGTTTTAGGGTTTCTCTATACATTTGCTATCTTCCCCTCAACAAATTTTCAGTTTGTGGAAGCAGAGGAACTTCCAGGCAATAGTCTAATTATTTGAGTTTTGGGCTGACTCTTTATTTGCTTTACATCTATACTCTTGTATGGACTTGTGTCCTTTTTTTGTTAGTTTAATTAATTTTCCTCTTTGGTGTGTCATATCTTGGGATTTAAAAAAATTATAATTAGAAGTTATTTTGTATATTTATAATTTTAATATTAAGATGGGGTTTTTTGACAGCTGCTGCGACTGCTGCATCCACATCATCTGAAACACAGGCTGAATTGCAGAGGAAGAAACGAACGACCCGCGCCGAACAAAATGTCGAAACGGTATGGGTTTTTCCAACTTCCCTATTCGTTAATACTTGTATAACCGGTTTTCAGAGGAATTTTTGTTCAAAAACATTTTGGCAAATTTACATTTTTGTAGTGTTTATCATACTTTTGTTTGCAAGTTTACCAAAATAAGTATTTTTCCACTTGCTATGTTTCATTACAAATTCCCTACTATCTCATCCATCCTTTCAAGACCAAATACAAAAGGGAACAGTGCACATTAAATCCATAGTGGCTTCAAATATTATCACTTTCATGTGATGTGGAAGTTTGGAGAGTGGGGTACCAGGTCAGGTTTTGCCTTGTCATATGTCTGTAGTTCAAAACTATGTGGTATTGTCCTTGGAGGTTAGATCCAGGACTGTTGCCACTAGCCCATTCTGTTGCTCCTGTACATCGTTAATTAAAATACTACCACCATCCTTTCTTTTCACGATGACTTGACATTCACAATAACTAACATTGACCTTGTGTTATGCACATCTTTGCCAAATATGGCCTTTGCACCATAAAACCCAAAACCTCCCAACCTTCAAAAATACAAATAGGTATCAACTCCAGACCTTAATCATTAATTAGGCCTTAATTGTGCACATCTGCAAAAAAAATAATATACTTTGAAATTGCACCCAAGTACAGCATTTTAACATCTGTTCACATTTAACCTTTGCCCTAATTTGACTAAAGGTAGCTGTAGCTTGTTGAAAGAGTAGCAGATCAACAGCAGGAGGGTTATGAGTTAGCCCCCATGTACACAAGAATCTTTAGTTGGAAGTTTGGTCCAACTAAAGATCGTTGTGTACATGGGGGCTATTGTGTGTTCATTCTCATGGTCTCGAATATCCTCTTGTTAGCATAGTGTGGAAGTTTAGAGAGTGTAGTTTCAGTTCATCTTGTCACTTGACCGTGGTTAAAAATGACAAGTTCTTAGATCTTTCCCTTCAGGATGGATCCAGGACGGTCACCAATAGCCCGTTGTGTTGCTCCAGTGCAATGTTAATTGAAGTAGCTATCTACCTAATTTGACTGCTTTGCATTCAAAACCACATAGCTCGAATGCCTGCTAACACGAAAGCATGACTGTATTATCACATTTTTATCTCTATCTTTTCTTTCATAGGAGGAAGAGTATATGCAGAAGCTGGAAATAAAATTGAAAGTACCTGATGAGTTGAAACACTGGCTAGTAGATGACTGGGATTTAGTTACCCATCAGAAAAAGGTGTCTAATCTTTACATATAGTGTTATAAATTATATTTTTAGGCAAAAATCTTTGTTGTAATTGTAATTTTGTTTATTTATTACTCCCTTATATTTGATCTGCTTAATATTTTAGCTTGTTCAGTTGCCAGCACGTGTTCCTGTAGAAACAATTCTTTCTGATTATGTCAAACAAAAGCAAGCTAGTAAAGGCATTACTACAAATAAGTAAGTTAATTTTATTTTACAGTGCATTAAAGTACTATTAAGTAATGAGATATTTTCGAACAAAAACCTCTTCCTTTTTTAATTCATTCAATTTATTTGAAATTTTGAGTTTTTTCCAAATAAGGGGTGAGATGTTGGCAATTTATCGCCAAATGTAGTAACCTTCAAAATTTTTTCCAGTTTTAAGGCAACCTTATTCAGGGAATTTTCCGGAACGTAAATTTCTTGAATTTAACGTGTTCTACAATTGTTTAAGATTTGGATTTTTGCATTATGTCATTGGTTAACGTTTCAACAGCATTTGTTTAATTCCATTATTGATGGTGTGCTTACTAAAGAATAGATGATAAACTCTACAGGTGGTTGATTATCCACCAATTGGTCTTAACAATTAATTTAAAATGTAAACAAACTAATTCTGAGGGTTTTTGCTTCATTAAAATATTTTTAAGTAGCCACTGCGTGGCTAGCCCATTCCCGTGGTGTAAGGTATTTATTTGGTGGAAACTTTTCCGCAGATTTCAAATCCGTTGAAGATATATTCAATTTAAAATTATTTATTTAAGAAAATCATATTTTTAAGTGTCAATCTAAAGAAAAAATTTCCGCATATTTAAAATCCGTAGACAATTTTAATCTATCTTTAGCAATTCCGATTTTACAAAAAAAAAAAATTAACAATCCCAGTCAATATGTTCTTTATTTCTTGCTCTCATTCCCTGAATAGGAGACAAGACATGTAATCTGTTTCTTTTTTTAAACGTAAATGGCAGAATATGCAATCTCTCTTTTTTTTTTGGAAAGTGAAAGTTTATTTGTCAAGTAATCTCGCAAAAATATAAAAGAAGGTCATGTGGGTAGAAAAGGTTCATTTTAGGGGGTTTCTTCTTTCGTCCGGACGAAACTCGTTTGAAGAACCAGGTAGAGAATAAAACTAGTAAATTCATTTAAAAATCTTCTAGATTAAATTTTAAAATTTCGCCACAACCCAAAAATTGCAAAAAATTTGGACTACCCGTCTGCCAAATCTCATTGCTGTAAGTACCATAGATCGTCAAGATTTTGCGGCCATGAAACAAACAAACACTTCTTTTTATAGTTGTAGAGATGCATATTATTTTATTAATTACGGCCACAGAGTTTAATTAATTCTTTTTAAGCAGATACTTTTCAATTTGTAATTTTGCTTTCAACACAATTTTTAACATTCTTAGTATGCATTATGTAGTGCCACAGAGTATAATTAGTCCTTTTTAAGCAGATATTTCTCAATTTAAAAATGTTTTACATAAAACAAATAATTTTTAAAGAAAATTTTAAAACAATTTTTAACATTTTTAGTATGCATTATGTCGTGTGCCTCCGGTGAGAACACTGGCAACCTGGAGTCTTATTTCCAGAAAGGTGGTAAACTTGTTAAAGAAAAGGGCTGCTATGGCTGGGAAAGACGACCTATGACACCACGAATGCAAAATCATGTGTTGTGCCATAGGTGGCTTTGTTTTTGCTAACTTGTAATCAGTGCTAACACTTGTTTGCATACAACCTGCCTCCTAATTTAGTGCTTATTCAAAACTATGTGAAACTCAAATGCCAACTCAGAGTCTGACTAAGATTATCAATTTTTTATTTTAAATATGGAACATAAAAATAATTTTAATATCCAAAAAACATTTTCCCTTAACTTCCTATGTCTTAATCATGCTTGCTAAAGTTAAAGGTCTGTGTTTGTTCTGATAGATTAATACTTCATTTAAAAAATCGATCAATGCTTATTTTATTTCCCCTTTTCTTTAGAGAAACAGCTGTGATTGAAACAACGAATGGAATAAGGGAGTACTTTAATGTGATGTTAGGCAAGCAGTTACTCTACAAATTTGAAAGACCGCAGTATGCAGAGGTTTGTAATAAACTTGTGTTTTCCTTTAACAATGCAGTGCAAGTCAATGGTTTCCAATTCTTTATGTAGAAAATCGATGTCAATTTCGAGATGATTGGTAGTCAAATAAATTTTGAGATCATGTTTCTAATTTGAACTAATTAGTAACTTTAGAATAAATCACTTAACTTTTTTGTATTACCCGCTTATATCCGTTCCACAACCTCCATAGTTTCCTGTATAACTTCTAAACAGTTTTAACCAATAAAATCATTCCTGTGATTTTTTTTCAATCAATATATAGTGCTATTTGCTCATTATGTATGTTGAGTAAAAGCTTAAAACTACTAATCTGATATCTTGTGGTGCTTGGTTAAAATCAGCGTTCAAAATCATTGATGGTCCGCTGGTCCAAGACCACTAAAAGTACGGTCGGACCAGGGGATTTTAAAAAATCTGGTTAGTATTATCTTGTTATTATTGGTTAACCATTAGCTATAATGAGATAGAGAGTGTGCACCTGTTTAAAATAAGTTTCAAACTCCCAAACCTTACTTTTGGCAAACTGTCAAAATTTATTTCGGTCACATGGTCGAGAATTCGGAAGTTCGTATCAGCATATACTGTTGTTTCTGGTTTCTGCCTCCAAGTTGCAGACACGATAATCGGCCCCTGTTAAAACATTGGCTGTTGACCTATCGTTGGGAGGGGGCGCGTTTGCTTGACCTCGTGTGGTATATCACGCTCTGTCCATTTGCGATACGATTTCTGAGAGTGGGGAAGTTAGAATTCCTTAGAGGCTTGAAGCTAATAAAAATTACATCTACAGTGTGACAGAATATTTATTCATCCAAGGAAAAATTTAGCTTGCCAATTGCAAGTGGGAAATTTTGTGGCCTGAATTAACAAGCTGTTAACTAAATTACTTTTATTATTTGAGAAGCGGACCAGTATATTTTCATATGCACTGGTCCTTGGGACCAGTCATTTTTCTTTTCTAACACTGGTTAAGATAATTAATAAAAAATAATAGTGACAAAAACTGATGGGAGAAAATAATTTTAAAAAGTAAATGCAAAAACATTCCGAGTTATGTTCGAATTTGTGTCACAGAATAATTTTACATTAAATCTGGACACGAGTTACATATCTTTAAATTCTCTTTAAAAAATCCTTAATGTTCAACAAAAACTTGCAACATTTTCTCATACTTGACAAAGTGTGCACCCTTGTGTTAAGCACGACAGTACACACTTGACCTTAATGTGAGCCCTGCTCTCTTTGTCACCCTGCCATTCCCTTACTGGTGAATTGGCTGCTATTTTATTACTTTGAATTGGTCCACACTTATTGTGTATTCGATCATTTTGGTCTAGCTATCCATAGAACTGGATATATAGGACTTTACGCCTAGAAGAATAGAAGAGCTTAGATGGGTCCATATAATATTCCACAATGATACAGCAAAATTATTCCTGTTTGAGGGCTATTATCTCATTCCAATATCATTCAAAGTTGTCTGACCTTGTTTCCCCCTCCCCTTTACATTATCAGGGTTCCCACTGGTCAAGGAAAACCTGGAATCGTCAGAAAATTTAATTCAGTCCCAAAAATCAGGGAAAATTACGAATTTTTGTCTAAAACCTGAAAAATGATTGATCATGGCTTCTCAGACGCTTTGGAAAAAGTAGCCAGTAAGATTCGTACATGGTTTAGTATCACTTTATTTTATGAATTGAATTTTTCAACCGATTTTAAAAGAAACTGCTAATATTTAACAGGTAAAGAATTTTGTTTTGTCCACTCGCTTAAATTGAAGAATTTCATAGTTATGATACATTAAATCACAAATTGATTTAAATAAAATATGTTGGATTATTTTAATGCAAAATTTCTTGTTTAATTTTTACAGTGTATAATTATTAAATTGGTTTTTATTATTGGCTATTGAATGTCTAAATTATTTCTTGGTTTTTTTTCACCTTAAAAATGTTGTGAATTGCTTAAGTATGACGTGGAATTTTTTTAAAATT
This sequence comes from Metellina segmentata, assembly GCA_947359465.1. Classification (NCBI taxonomy): domain Eukaryota; kingdom Metazoa; phylum Arthropoda; class Arachnida; order Araneae; family Tetragnathidae; genus Metellina; species Metellina segmentata. Next base: position 111,152,783 of record OX375880.1, read on the forward strand.
TGTCGTCGCCAATAGCCCGTTGCGTTGCTCGAGTATGACGTTAATTGAAAATACCTGCCTGTAAAAGGCCGTACTGACTCCTTCTGTGTTTCTAAGTATATGGCTACTTCCCGTGTTAAAGCTATAAAAAGCTCAGTATTAAATTCAGCTCAGATAGCAGATGCTTAGCTAATTGGAGCTGATAATCAAAGTTCTTCTGTAGTTTGAATACTTATGTGCAATTTTGAAGATCAAAGTAGCTATATATTTGTTTCAGTAAATAAAATTGAAAGCTGTATTCAATAAGACAATGATTATTTTAAGATTAGGTTGTGATATATGATTTCTATAGTGCTATATTGTATTGTAACAACTTATAACATATGAAGCTGATTTTATTATATGCATCTGCCTCTAGCTCATGGCTGAAAATCCAGACTCATCACCATCTCAACTTTATGGGGCCATTCATTTACTACGGCTATTTAGTGAGTATCTTTCATGTCATAATTTTTCTGCTTATTTCCTGGCCTTGTGATTAACCAATTCAGACTTCAGTTTTTCATGCAGCAAATTCTAGCTTTGAATCCCAAAGGACAAGGTCAGTATGTCTGACATGCATGTCTGTCCTCTCCTTGTGTGGAACGTCAAGAACCCTTAGTACTGTTCAGTTAGGTAGCAATTTGAACTCAATTTTTGTGGGAATAGTGAAGTAAGCATATAGGAAGACAAAATTTTAGGTTACAAAATTGAATAAACAAAATTTTATTTAGAAAACAGCTTATTAAAGCTGAAATTTGTTACTAGAGTCCTCTTTTCTCGAGATTAGACTAAGCAATAAAAAAAGTGTGATTTTAAAGTATAATTGGATCTAACTGACCCACATAATCATGTAAAATCAGATCATGCATTTATTTTAGATAGTACCTAAAAGATCCCTAAATGGACCTACAGACATTTATTAAGACACCCTGGATTATGACTTTCAGGTATGATGCAGTGGGTGCAGCACAAATAAATGTGTTGTACACATGCATCAAAGATGGATCTGTTGAAAGTTATTCATGTTCTTATATGTCTGACTGACCTTGAAATATCAGATAAACTACATAAAACTTCAATATTAATTTTTTTTGTGATTATATTTATTTAAAACAGTAAAAAAAAAGTAAGTGTATTGAATATATGAAATAGCATTTGAATATTTTAACATTTATAAAAATATTTTAAAGAAAAATAGCTTAGTTATGGTTTAATCAAAACATGTTGTAATTTGAAGTTTTACATGTAAAAATTAGAATGGTATTGAATCAACTATGGTCATGAATTAATGAATGGAATATGTTGATTTAATTTTGTAAAAGCACTTTATCTCTCAAATCTTTCAAACTCGGTTATATAAGCTGTGTGGAAATGCATTGTAACTGTCTTATTTTCAATCTTTTTACCCATGGTCAAATGGGTTTTGTTCTCGGAGAGGGTTTTCAAGTCGTCCGGTGTAAGAAAAAAATATATAAAGATGTAGGAATACTAAACAACGGTAGTTGTCTACTAGTCTGGAAAGAACTCATTATAAGAGCAACGAGACTGGTAGGAGTCAGTTGCATTGTAGTAGGAATGCAAGGCAAGACTGTCACGAGCCAGTCACATTCCGGTATTCAGTTACAAGTACAGCTATCAGTTCATGTATCACAACGTCCAATCCCTCCAAGCGCATCATGAAGACATTGCCTGTGATCATAGTTTCATGCATAGCGATTTTCTATTGTTGGCCGAAATGTGGACGATTCCAACCGATCGCTTCAAGTTTCAAGACTTTAAATTGTGCATCGAGATTCATTCGAGCCAAAGTCGCACGAGAAAGCACAGTGGTGTTGCCATTTACGCCAAGAATAATATTGAAACACAGGAAGCTCTACAGTTCCCAAATTATGACACGGGAGTTCACATTGTTGTCGTCTATTTAAAAAACAATGTTCGTTTGGCCGTACTATATGCCAAGCCAGGTTCGAGTACAGATGACATTTTAGAAGCGATCTCAGAAGCATTGGGCACAGATTGTGACGAGTATAAATCAGTCTTGGCTGGAGACTTTAATATCAACATGAGCACTGAAGATGGGAAAGAATTCTGCGAAGTGTTGAGAGAAGTCTATTGGTTGGATCTAAAGACAAATCCTAAATATTGGACAACGAGAGGCAGAACTTCGATTGATGCAATCTTTTCCACGCACGATTTGAAATGTTGTGGAGTTTACGAGAGTACGTTTAGCTATCATGTTCCGCTTTACGGAAGACTAACATAAAAATTTAAGCAACTAGTTATATATCTATTATTAAAAAAAAAAAACATTTGACCATGGGTAACTTGTAATTGGCTTTCAAGACATTTACAGATAAAGTTTTTTTATTTATGTAGCCAAAATTGGTGGAGCTCTTGCCTATACACCACTGGAAGATGATAGTGTTGCTGTCATTTCACACAATCTTAATGAATTCCAAAGGTAAGTTATGGTTTGGGCTATTCATTTCAGTTTAATTGTATACTTGTATAAAATAACCGAGTTATCTAAATCTTGGGTTTGAAAATAATTCCTTTCTGTCTTGAAAACATAAATTCCCCAATATCTAGTTTTAAAATGACTAAAATATTAGCCTATCACAGTTGCTGCCAAATGCTTGATATGAGGTAGAAATTCTATTACCCAACTTTATTTGTAACTTAGCTGGATAAAAAATTTAGTCTACCTCATATGAAACTACACCATTTACAAATGCTTAAAAGGGTTAGTACAGAAAAAGGGTCTTCATACTTTTTTCCTGGGCAAATTAATTTTCTTTCAATAAACTTTTGCAGTAAATTCATTGTTATTTTCAAGTTATTCCACAGCACAAGCTACCTGTAGGTTATAAGCAACACATGTCCTTGGGTGTATTATTTCTTTCTTTTGTGTCAGTAAAACTTTCCATGTGTGTATGTCTTCTGTTTGACATAACTTGACCAAATATAATTCTTGCAACTAAAATAAAGCATACTTTTCCAACTATGAAAGGAAAACATTAGAATCTAGTTACTAGACTCAAAAATCTAATTTAAAAATTATCTTAAAAGACATCTTTGAAATTTGATCAGATACAATCAATAATACTTTCTTCTAATCTTGGTTTTGCTTCTTTTTGATTCAGGAATCTTTTATAATTATAATTATCATGCATTGATTTCCAATTTCTTCAAAATTTTCAGGGGTTCCATTTAAAGGTATAAAAGACACAAAACGTCTTTAAATTAATATTATATTAAGTCAATTCCTAACAAGTTAATTCATAAAACAATCCATCACGTTGGAGCAAAATAAAGCAAATATTCATCTGTTTCCCCAATTTGGGCTAGTTCTGTTTACAGTCATTCCCTTGAGCAGTGGTCGGCAAACTAATTAGTCAAAAGAGCCAAAGATCAGCAGTTCAACGATTAAGATTTCTTTTGAGAGCCAAATTTCTTTCAACAGCTATTGATAAAGCTGAAAACATTTTTAAATCTTTGATTTGCTGATTGATCATATTGAAGACATTTTGACTGTTCTGTCTTTTACTGTTTTAGCAAACAGTGGTAACTTTTACTTAAAAAAAAATCTGCCTTGTTCTTAACATTCCGGAATTAGCTCTATGGATACATTTGTAAAACAACTTTTAATGTATTCATCGTTTGTGTATGATTTGCCTCTCTTGCCAATCCCTTGACTAACAATAAAGCTTGCAATATTAACATTGTGGGAAGATTGCACCCAATAATTAAATACAAAACATGATTTTTGTTGACTCTTCTGAAATTCCTCAACTGTTTTCTTCCTGGCATCACAGGCAGGATATTTACTGCCAGCATTTAGTCGAAATCTATTCGTGGGAGCCGCACTTAAGTGGCTATAAATAGCAGCGGTTTGCCAACCACTGTTTTAGGGGATTGATCCCTGACCTATGGCCTGTTGTGTTGCTCGAGTACAACATTAATTAAAATTACTTACTTCTGTTTGCAGTCACATTAACTCTAATCCTTAAAAACCGTTAATAATTAACTAAAACAGAACTGATCGTTTTAAGCAATGACTATGCCAAATATGGCAACCCTTGTATCCATGATCTTTTCACATGATGAACGAAGTGGATGAATCCGGATTTGCAGATCAGAGCAACCCATTTATGTTCCCAACATGTGAGGTAATTTTTCTGAAAGTAATCATAAAACAAAATCAAGTTCAGTTGATCTTAAGTTTTATTCAATAGCCCATTCTGTTGCTCTAGTACAACGTTAATTAAAATTACCTTACCTTACCTTAAGTTTTATTCATATGTACTGTTTTAACATTTTAAACATTTAAAAATCCTTTTTTGTCTTACAGTTCTAAACTTTAATGTTGTTTTTAATGCAGGTACTTGTCTAGGTGTTCTGTCACATTGTTCAGTCAGACGGATTATATTCCTGCTCCTGCAGAATACATTTAAAAAGACTGGTTGAATCCATTTGACACCTTCTCTTCTTTTACATATTCATCTAAATTGTGATCTTCACGTGTGTGGTGAATTATATTTTCCTTGTAAATCATTTGCTCTGATATCAGCATGTTTGTACATATTCTTTTGAGAATAAACTTTTTTTATGTAATAACTTTCTGAGTTTTTCCAGTGCAACAGTGTTGAGACATAGCATGATGAGCCTAAGTTGGTTCTTAATTCACCTTGGAGGTGAAGACTATTCACTTTTTGGGTAATCAGAATATCAGTTTGATTGCGTTAAATAGTTGTAGACAAGTATTTTGTTTGCATATGTGTTGATGAACGCTTGTTAGAAAAATTAAACATTGAAATAATGCTAAAGGCTAGGCAAAATTACAAAGAACCTTTTTCACAGACTATCTAAATTTTATCATATTATGGTTAGAATTTGCATGTGCATAGTTCAAAAGGATTCACAATATCATATTTTGCACATGCATAGTAAAAAAATATATATATACTATTGCAGTCAAACCTCATTAAGACGAATTCGCTTGATACAAATTACTGACAATATGAAAAAAAATTCAAATTCACATCAAAATGTATGTGCAAATAAAGTTCGTTAAGGTTTGTTCCTGGATGATGTGTTACAGACTGAATGTGCTGTGCTATGGTTCGTGATGTGGCTGAGCGATCCGTCACTGCCATACGCACAATATGCCTGTCATCACGTGAAGTGGTGCACTGAGGTGGATGCGATCGAACTAGATTAGGTTTTTTTTTTTTACCAAAAATAACCTGCAAATTATCTGGAATGGCCTAGGTCCAGAGGATTCCAGATTTGAACTTTATACTGTAATAACGGAATTTAGGTTCTTCTTTCACCTTTTCCATGTGACTAAATTCCTCATATTCATTCATAAAGCCTTGATTAAGCAATAATAGCCTAGGATCTTGGAGATTTCGCCTTTCATAGTCCATAGTTCAGTCTGTTCATTCCCTTTTGTTGAACTGTTGGAGCAGGAATGTTTAACAAAATCTCAACTACATACCTGCCCTTTTTGCCTGTGATGTGTTTTCAAAAAATGATCTTCACATAGCCACTCTTCATTTTTCGCAACTGGCGGAAATTATATTCCCCGAAAACATCAAATTGAATTTTCACATCATTTTGTGATGAAGCAATGACGTTTTAACTGAATGGTAGGTATACTACAAGACACTAAATATCAGACAGATTCCTTTTGCAATATTTTATCGGTAATTTTTTGTTTTTCCGCCCTTATAATTTCAAAAAATAAATGTTTACCTATTAGCATGTCGATTTTACTTGACCTTAAGAATTCTGGATCTCTCAACTCAACAAACTGTGAATGTATTCCTGAAATCTAAATTTCTTAAGGCTTTAAATCCGTAATTTTGGCGATTAGAAATTCTGATTTATTTTAAATGTCTCCTTGGAATTTGAATCTTATGTTTTACTGATCCAATAATAACCAAGATAGATGCATTAATTTTATCCTTAGTTCCAAATTATACTGGTAATCAACAGTTACAAGATTTATTTGACTTTCGTTATCCAAAAGTGATCTACATTTTCTGCGTATACTTGGTATACATCTTTCGCATAAATGTGTCTTCCGAGTCAGATGTCGCGATGTGCATTTTGGACAGCTACATAAATAATTGTGGTGCACTTACTTTCTCAGCCATAGCATTTGTCCGACTAATATGTTAGTGATTGAGAAGGCTCTACACACCCTTCGGAAAGTTGGTAGGTACACCTAATTCTGTTTTTATACGATGGATACTTTCTGATGAATACGTGTAAAAAAGACATTGTGTCTATGGAAAATTGGTTCCAGATCTAAAAAATCAATAAAAATTATTTTTGAAAAAACATGAAAATATTCGTTCTAAGCTTTTTTTTTTTTTTCCCAGCAAAATACACATATAATTATATGTAACTAGGGGGCCCGCCCCCTGCTCGCCAACCCCCCAGAGGATTGCTTTGCAATCCTCATTTTGGTACAGCTACGCTCTACGTTTATGAGCGATGGCAACGGCTTGGCGATATTTTTGGCGCTTTTCTAGTAGCAAGCTGCGATACATTACAGCTACCCATCTTTCGTTGCAGTTGTGGTTTTCAGGGCAACCTCTTCTTTCCTCCCATTGGTTATTTTGTTTTTGAAATATCCTTTGATTGCATTGGTCCTTTTAAATCGTTTTCAGTGATACCATTGGTCCACTTATTTGTATTTTGAAAGTCGTGGAATTTTTATTTTATTACAATACTTTTTATGAAAGAATTATGCGTTTTGTTTTTTAACCATTTTCTTTTTCGTTATTTTTTTCGGAAGAATTCTGCCGCTACAGGTTGTATTATTTCTTGCTTTTTTTCTTTTACAATTATTTTTCTTTTTTCAACATGCCCACTGTATTTAGCATAATAGATAAGTTTCAGGGTATTCTTACCCTACATTCGCATAATAGGCATACTATAATAGGCAGACCCCGTTTCATTTTTATTTGGCCACATACTTATTCAAAAATTCGTGTGATGATTTGAAACAGGATTATTTTACTAAATTTTTGGAAATAGTTAGAGACATGAATTGTGAGGAGTTTAAAGCAACATAAAAAATTAGTGGTTCTAAGTTGATCCTATTCCGTTAAAACCTGTATTACTTCCATATGTCAAAAAAAATTTCTCTTAAAGCGTATTAATTTTTTATAACGTTTTAAAAAATATATAATTCAAAAAGTTCTAAATTGTGTATTGAAGTTTTTGTTTTCCTTTGTAAAAAGAACTTATTTGGTAAAAACATTTTAGTTTATGCGTTTTTTTCTTTTTTTGACTTATTATTTTCAATATATTTTTTGAAACGTTCTCAAATGTGTTTAAAAAGTGTGTTGTAAAAAGAAAAAAAATTGTGACAGAAAAACAGTTAAGAAATAATTTTTTCCTTGGCGACTTTAGAAGTGCGCCAAAAAAAATCGCCAAAGCCGTTGCCATTGCTCATAAACGTAAAGTGTAGCTGTACCCTCATTTTGGTTCGCTGCGCGAATCTATGCTCGCTTCTATCGCATTTATGAAGACATGTGTCCTAGCAGAAGAGATTGTTTACAAAATATTATAATAAAAAAAAAAAAATTTCAAATCTAAATTTTTTGCTGTTTTTCAGAAAGGTTGTATACAGTACCTCTGAAATCAAAATTCAAATGAAAACTTCGAGCAAATTTTCACTCGAAATGTGAGCGCTGATTTGGAAATTGAATACCCAGCATGTTGTTTGTGTGTACATGTACCCCTGCAGTCGAGCCACCCACGCTTTTTCATTGAGTTTGTTGTCGAAAGTTGTAGTGCAAGCGTCTTGTTGAACTATAATTATTGGCCCTGAAAAGGACCTTTTTTTAAATGGCTCTGAAAAGATCCTCCGCTTTCTTTGATTTCTATTATTAACTGCAACAGCTCGACTAAAATTCCATTTTTTTTTTCAATAAAATTTCATCCGATAACGCTATAAATGCAATTGAAGCGCGAGGCTTCGCGATAAACACACAATCGTACAATGTTGCCAAAATGCGATATCAAATAACTTCTTTTTTGCGTGCCACGTAATAGAATTATATATATAGATGGAAATGCATTGAAATAAAAATTTGCATTAATAAAAAAAAAAAAAAATTCTTGAACAAAAAAGTATGTTTTACGCACAAGATTTCATTCATTTTCGTTTTCTGACAATAAACGGCGCAAGTGTTTGCGTATGACTGGAAAATAACTGTTGTCACTAGAAATGTGGACATCGTCTTCCTCTGAATTTCTTTCTGTGATCTCTCTTGAGCAAAATCAGCAAGAGTTTCCTCTAGTGCTAATGTTTCACCGGTTTTACGAACGAATTCAGTTATTAATCGTTGTGTTCGTCTTTTGGTTAGACCGTTATCTAATTCTATGTAAGAGGCTGTCGACGACTTCAGTTAGCATTTAAACTTCCCAGCTCATTCCTCATTAGTGCGTGTAATCAGGGTTGGTCAGAGGCAGATGCGGGCCCCGGCCAGTGCCGTACCTACGGCTTGGTAGGATTCTCCGCCAAGTTCCCCAGTTGCCATTGTAAAATCTGTTAGTAAAAAACGCCATCCACACAGAGGCAGCATTTCTGTTTTGTTTTTTTCCCCAACAAGGATTTCATCCATTTAACAAAAGGTGGTGGAAAATATGGACTTCACGACATTCTCAGAATTTGCCTTACGAAAAGCCAGCTCAAGGTGTTGCTTCGACATCTGACTGTGGTTCAAAATAACGAGGTGTTGTTTTCGGATCTTTCCCTTAAGGGACTGATTCCGGACCGTCGTCGATAGCCCGTTGTGTTGCTCTAGTACGACGTTAACTAAACTTACCATTACCAATTTGCTCTTAGTAATGCATAAGTGTTAGTTTGTAACATTCTAATAACTTTATTTTATATTTCATAGGTGCTCAGTCATTCTGTTGCAGCTGCTTTAAATGCTTTCAGTGCTGCATCAAAAGTTGACCCGAGAGCAACTGAAACAGCTGAATTTGTTGGGACTCTAGACAGGTTGTTTGATAGCATTAACTCTCGAACCTTGTTTAGTTCCAAAAAATATGGAGGGGCTCTAAGCCATAAATCTGAGCACATTGGTTTCTGGAATAAAATGATTATGTACATTAAAACCTGGCAAATTAGGGATTCAAAAGGAAAATATATAAATCCTCCCTGTAAAAAAGGGTTGTTAATGACACTGCATGCTTTTTTGGGGATATGGGAAGTTTTAAAAGTTGATTTCGAATTTCTCCTATTGAACCGTTTTAACCAGGATTGTCTGGAAAACACTTTCTCCTCTATAAGAAGACGAGGTGGTTTTCGCTACAATCCTGATTGCAATCAATTTTGCCATGGGGTCATCATGCACAACTTTTTGAAAAAAAGCAATGTATCAAATTTTGAGGAGGATACCGATCATGTGTTGCTCGATTTTAGCAATTTTGATCAGGCATCCATGAGTAAGATTATCGATGATGATCCCTTCATGGATGATGATGATTCAATGACTCTCTGCAGTGCCCCTCCTGCCACTGACATGGAAGTCAATGTCATTGCATACATTAGTGGTTTTATGGCAAAAACCTTTTTAGGAAAAACTCCTTGCAATGAGTGCAAAAATTTATTGGTTGGGGCCAAAACTCTGAATTCAAACACTTTATTTTTGTATTTTAAAGACTACAAAGGAGCCACAGACTATGGTTTAAAATGGCCTACTCAAGAATTTCTTGCATATGTGCAAGAACTCAGCAAGTGTTTCTTCACATTTGTAGATGCGTACTTTCATGGAATATTTGTTGTTAAGAACCTTGTAAATAAACTCTGTCAAATTGACATTTCATTTTTCTCGAACCATCAAGACCACAAAATGACTGCACAGATGTATTTTGTGCCATCATTTGTTCGTTTGATGGTCAAACATAAAATAAAAATATTGAATGACAAAATGTTTGAGGATAAGAATTCTAAAAAATTAAAAATTTTATCACACATTTAATTTTAAATTTTTTATGTATGGCAGATGTAAGAAACTTTTTTTTAAAATTCAGTACAATAGACTACTGGTTACGGTGCTGGCACTCTCACTTTTTTTTTTGTGCTTGATTATTCACTTTTATGGTTCAATTAGTCACTTTTTTAGACCTTAAAACCTATTAGAAGCCTTGTAAGAAACTTTTTGAGTTAATGCTATCTGTACAGTTTGAATTCTAGTGTCCTAACGGTGCAACATGTATTTCACTGCTCAATGGCAACAGAGTGCCAGATGTTTCAAGTTGGATTTTATGTTGATATATTATGTATTAAAGTTTATAGACTTCTCTGTGAGAGAGATTAAAGAGATTGTGTATTGTAGAGTTTGTTATTGTGACGTACACCTCATCAGACCTGATTATGTGAATAAAAAAAAATTTCTAATGTACTTTTTCATTCAAATAATTTTTCAGACTCAAAAATTTTCCAAATAAAAAAGGAAAAGTACCTTGTTTTGGAATATTTTCGTATTTTTAAAAAGAAGCATTCACATAAAAGAATAAACAAATTAAAGAAACAAGTTCATATATCAGTAAGATTTCACAAATAAAGGTTCTTTTTAAGTTAAGAAGACATTAAAAATTGATATATTAAAGCATTTATGCAAAAAAATATCTGAAGAATATTTAGCTTTTAATCAAAAATGCAACATAAAGAAAAAATATTTAAAGAATATTTAGCTTTTAATCAGAAATGCAACATAAAAGAATAAACTAAAATTAAAGAAACAAGTTCATACATTCGTAAAATTTCATAACTAAAGGTTATTTTCAAGTGCAGAAGATATTAAAAAATTGATGGTTTAAATATATTTATGCTAAAAAATATTTAGCTTTTGATCAACAATGCTCGAATAAAATAAAACAGCCTGAGATAGTTGTTGTGGCAACCTAGCTTGGTTGTTATGGAAACCTAGTTTGGTTGTTATGGAAACGAGATCTGGATCCGACGCTTTAGTAGGGTCCGGCTCCCCCAATCTATGAAGAAGACTTTTCCGGCTCATAACGGACCTAAGGTTGACTGATATCATTGAGCCGTATCACATATCTTCAGCGCACACATTCCGGGGTCGACCACATCCACGCCCTATCGTGTTCATCCTGGGCAGATAAGGGTTTTTCGGATGGCGCGTCACAAGGCCCACTTCTAAAATTTCTCATTAGAGGCTTTCCCTAGCATCCGCTAATCCGCTGTGGGTTTTCAGTAACTCGGTACGGAGGGGTCTGCTTCCATTCGAAGGAAGGTCCGGCTCCCCCGCCGGCGGCGCCAGCGTCTATGCGATTTCCCATGTTATTTAGAAGTCCATTGCTTCCTATGGCAGTGAACCCTCTGTATACTACTTCTCTGTGATCTCTCTTGAGCAAAATCAGCACGAGTTTCCTCTAGTGCTAATGTTTCACCGGTTTTACGAACGAATTCAGTTATTAATCGTTGTGTTCGTCTTATGGTTAGACCGTTATCTAATTCTATGTAAGAGGCTGTCGACGACTTCAGTTAGCATTGAAACTACCCAGCGCATTCCTCATTAGTGCGTGTAATCAGGGTCGGTCAGAGGCAGATGCGGGCCCCGGCCAGTGCCGTGCCTGCGGCTTAGTAGGATTCTCCGCCAAGTTCCCCAGTTGCCATTGTAAAATCTGTTAGTAAAAAACGCCATCCACACAGAGGCAGCATTTCTGTTTTGTTTTTTTCCCCAACAAGGATTTCATCCATTTAACAAAAGGTGGTGGAAAATATGGACTTCACGACATTCTCAGAATTTGCCTTACGAAAAGCCAGCTCAAGGTGTTGCTTCGTCATCTGACTGTGGTTCAAACTAACGAGGTGTTGTTTTCGGATCTTTCCCTTAAGGGACTGATTCCGGACCGTCGTCGATAGCCCGTTGTGTTGCTCTAGTACGACGTTAACTAAACTTACCATTACCTTACGAAAAGCAAGAAAAGTAAAGTTTTGGCTTGTACAATTTTCCATAGTTCATTTTATGAACCTTTTTTACTATAGATGAAGAAATATTTTCAGTTACGCTTTTAAGTTTTAGTCCTAGTTCTGCCTTTATACATTTTGACATGGGGGCGCCAAGTCCTACCTTTACCAAGGGCTGCCAGAACCTTATAGGATATGGCACTGGCGCATGCAAGGAAGGCGCCCTCCAAAACTAAAAAAAGTTGATTAACTTCGGTGGCCATGTTTCGAACTAGAGTGGATAAAAATTACTTTCTGGTCAAACTCTGATAGTCGCACACCCGAACTCCTTTAAGTTGAAATTTTTTTTTGTGCATCTTTCAATCAAATCCCTAGTTGCTTTAGTTCCCGAGAAATGACAGAAGACGAACCCGGCTAACAGGATAAGTACACACGAGAAGAAACTGACAAAAATATGGAAACACCTCGTGAAATGCATGCTTGAAAAGAAATGTTTATTCTAGTGAAATGTGTAGGTGGCGCTGGTGTTTTCGCCTACTGACTCCACCTATACAACGTTGTAAATACGCTGCACAGTCAGTCGTTGTCGGGGCACTGTTCTGTGAAGTTGTAGCTGTATCATATGTCAGAGCTAACACACTTTGAACGTGGGCAAATTGTTGGAGCTCATCTGGTGGGTGCTTCCTTAAGCAAGGTAGCTGAAGTCTTGAGTGTTTCAAGAGGTACTGTATCTATGATTTATTCCGCATATTTGATAAGTGGAAAAACATCCGCTAAATCATAGCGCAGACGAAAGTGTGTATTGAGTGATCGTGACAGACGATCATTAAGGAGGATTGTGACTAAAAATAAGAAGACCGCAGCTGCAAAAGTTACTGCTGAAATGAATGTCGTGCTCACAAACCTTGTGAGTACCAAAACAATAAGAAGGGAGCTCCATAAGTAGGGTATTTCTGGCCAAGTTGCTATTCAAAAAACATTCATCAGTGATGCTAATGCCTGTAACAGGAAAAAGTGGTGTTTAAGTCATAACTCCTAGACTATGGAGCAATGGAAGACAGTAATTTGGTCGGATGAGTCTTGTTTCACACGCACTTTTGGCCGAGTTTACGTCTGGCGAACGCCCTCCCAAGCTTATAATACAGACTGCTTGTTGTCAAGAGTGAAACATGTTTGGCGTTCTGTGATGGTTGGGCAGCCATATCGTGGGTTTCTGTGCGCTCCATGAATACTCTATAAGGGCACATTAAGGTCAAGGATTATGTGAACATTTGAGCCGATCAAGTCCATCCCATGGTACAAACTTCACACAGCTCATATCGTCCAGGACTGGTTTTCTGAGCAAGAGAATGGTTTGCCACATCTCCCCTGGCCAACACAGTCACCAGACCGCAATATTATTGAATCTTTGTGGTCTACATTGCAGAGGAAAGTGCATGATCGCTATCCACCGCCATCATCGTTATCTGAACTTGCCACCGTTTTTCAAGAATAATAGTATACGATTCCCTTGGCAAGCATAATGGAACTGTATTTATCCTTCCGAGAAGACTGCAAGCTGTTTGAAATTCCAACGGTTTTCCTACACCATATTAGATAATTTGGTAATTTTTAATTAACATCGCACAAGAGCAACACAACGGGCTATTGACGACGGTCCGGGATCAATCCCCTAAGGGAAAGAACCGAGGACAACACCACGAATTTTGAACCACGGTTAGATGACGAGGCAACACCTGATCTGGCACCCCACTCTCCAAACTTCCACACCAATTCAATGTGAGGACTTTCGACCACGACAGATTTAAGGTGCACCAACCACCTCTACACCAACGCTTACAAACATGCCCTGACTTGGATTCGAACCATGAACCTTCCGATCCAGGCTATCACCTTAACCACCAGACCGGTTGGTCTCCCTCTTTTGAAAGGTTCCATATTTTTTAGGTGTTTTCATATTTTTGTCCAACCTCTGTATCTCAAAATGCTATAGAATGGACTTGATCCACTGTAGTTCTGAACGTCTCATATATCGATATCAATTTTTCGTGATTTTAAGACCTCCTCCTATCAAACGATATCAGCGATCAAAATCCAACTGCGCCTGAAGTTGATGCTTTTGGAAAAAACACTGCTTCTGGTATTGCAAATAAACTGAAAGATTTCAGATTCTTGGGTAGCTTGGTCGCATGCTATGACATATTATTTAGTCAATCTTGTGAGTAAACAGATTGAAAATGACGATTTACAGAGTACTTTAGACCTGATTGAAAAAGTTGCTTTTCTTAGTATGAGATCGGAAATGAATAGTGTCATAACCTGATGCAATAGAGCTGGCAGAAAAATTAGAGATCAGTCAGAAGTTCTCAGCTGAAACATCAGGCCAAGGAAAATAGAGAAACAATTTTCTTATAAAGATGGAAATCAACCTGTTGTAGCAAAAAGACCTCTTTCAAAGTAAATTTCTTCTATGGTGTTAAATCAAGCAATCAGTTCTTTGTCAGAGAGGTTTGCTCAAATGCAGAAGCATAGTGATAACTTCAGATTTCTCTATGACGTTTGTAGCCTTGAGCAATGTTGGAAATTAACTGAGAGAGTGTTGACCGAAGCCCAAATATGCACAGATAACCGTGAAATGACGCAAGTACGCATTTCGCGCCATTTGTGATGGATATTCTATCGAAGAAAACTTGTTTATTTCGCTTTACTTGGTGTATAAAAAAAAATAGTTTGAAACAAAAGATGGACATTAATGGATACAAGCATTTATTAATTATTATTTATATTCCATTTATTTATGAAAACAAGGTACATCTGACCGGAGAAGCGTGTGCAGCGCCATGGGGAACTGCGGTACAAATTGCACGCAAGTTGGACGTGCGACGCCGGAGGCATGTGTGCACTACTCCTTTAGATCTAATGTATCTCAGACCGCACTTGCATTGCGGCGGCGCAAGTTGAAAAACCAAATGTTTGCACCGGGCCTAAATCTGCAGAAAATTTTGACTGACAAAACCGAATGTGATCTTGATGGAAATGAGCTGCTGGATGAGATCTTACTTTTATCACCGATGCTGCCCCGAAAAGACACACATTATGTTACTTAACTACTAATTCTTACATAGATACGTTAACCAATGCTTTTGTGAGATTTAGTGTTTATACAGGTATCACATGAATTTTATTCCAGATATTTGATTGCAATGTATTTTATTTAGATATGTTTCATGCTAAAACACCTGAGTACGTATACTTAATTCAACCATAATTTGGTAGTTTTAGAAAAACTGGAATGTTTATTGAGTATTACGATTACTTGGACTTTCCCTTAAGGGATTGATCCCGGACCGTCGTCAATAGCCCGTTGTGTTACTCTAGTACGACGTTAACTAAAAAATTACCAATTACGATTACTTGGATTGCTTTACCGGTACTGTTGGAAAATAAATTATTTTTTTATAGAATTTTAGCTATGATACCTCATTTATTTCGAGTCTTATTTTTGTTCTTTGCACAATGTAAACGATTTCCTAAAATTTGAAACAGACGATATTTTTCAACGAACGGCAGTGAAGCGGAAACTCGTGTTAGTTGATCACATGAAGTGATATTTTCTGTTTCTTTCGCTCTGAATTAATTACTATATTTTGTGCACTTTTTAGTTGTAAGTGGCAACTGTGTGTGTGTGTGTGCAAGATCAAGAGATAAAGAAAGAATCACGAATTAATATCATTAAAAAAAGTTTTTTCCGACAACCTTTATTTTGTTTTATTTTGCTGTTTTCTTTTGTTTTCTGTTTTAAATATTTATTATTTTAATCAATTGGTATTTCCTGTTCATCACACGCAACACAACTACAATTTATTCGATTTAAAGTGGCAGGTAAATCAGAATGATGCAAATTTTAAGTGTAATTATGCCGTTATTGAAAGAAAAATAATGTTTAAAAAATCCCAACTAGAACTTTTCAAACATTAAAAAATTCTTTGTTATAATTTCAATAGAAGATTGCGAAATGATTTTTATGAGTGCGAGAGCACTCGCCGTAAATCGTCATTTTTATTTAATAAGTAGGTACAGCTACAGTCTACGTTTATAGTGGTGGCAACGGCTTTGGTGTTTTTTTTTTTTTTCGTTCTTCTAAAATTGCCAAGGCAAGAATTATTTCAAAAAGAATTTTCTTTTTACAACGGAAAATGAAAACTTGAAAACACATTTGAGAACGTTTTTAAAGAAGTATATTTTGAAAAAACTTTCACAAAAAGTAGTAAGCTTAAACACTTTTGTGAACCAGCAGAAAAACTAAGCAGCGAATGTTTGGTAAGAATACCCTGAAACTTATCAATTACACCAATACATTTGAAAAGAAAAAAAAAACCAAGAAATAATACAACCTGATACGTCAGGACTGTTATGGAAAAAAATTATAAATAACAAAAATTTCACAAATGGCTAAAAAACCCTCAGAAACGTTTCGTGAAAAATATAATAATAAAATATAATTCCACAACTGTAGAAATACAAATAAATGAACCAATAATATCACAGAAAAAAATATTTAAAAGGACCAATGCAATCAAAGGATGTTTTAAAATTAAAATATTTAAAGGGAGCAAAGAAAACATTTCAAACGAACAATTAAAATCAAACTGATTTTGAAAGAACTTTCTTGAATATTCAAAATGAAAATTGAAAGTTACCGTTTGCCAAGGTTGCCATGAAAACCACAATAACCGAAAAGACAGATGGGCTGCCTTAATATACCGTAACTCGCTACTAGAAGTGCGCCAAAAAATATCGCCAAGGCCGTTGCTACCGCCCATAAACGTAGAGTGTAGCTGTACCCCTTGGTGTCGCCTTTCGTCATTTTGTAGCTTTGTCATACAGCAAGGGTGCGATGTATGTGAAATGTATTACATGAATGGATATGCATGTGTATGATTTGTGTCCAAAGTAGGTTGTAGAAGTTAGAAAAATGACAAAAGGTGTAAAAATATTATTTTATTCTACGAAAGACATATTTTTATCATCGCTTCAATCCAGAGTAAACCAATTCAAACCGAGTAGGGTCGGGTATTCTGCTAGTAAAAAATAAAAACATCATTTAAGTGTGAGAAAAATAATTTGTTAACATCTATATATATAATTCTCTTACGTGGCACGCAAAAAAGACGTTATTTGTAATCGCGTTTTGGCAATACTGTACGATTGTTTGTTTATCGCGAAGTCTCGCGCATCGATTGAATTTATAGCGTTATCGGATGAAATTTTATTGAAAAAAAAAGGAAATTTTAATGAGCTGTTGCAGTTAGTTTATAACAGAAAAAAAAAAGAAAGCGGAGGATCTTTTCAGGGCCATTTAAAAAACGGTCCTTTTCAGGACCAACAATTATAGTTCAACAAGACGCTTGCACTACAACTTTCGGCAACAAACTCAATGAAAAAGTGTGGGTCGTTTGAGTGCTGGGAAAATGTACACACAAACAACATACTGGGTATTCAATTTCCAAAACAACGCTCACATTTCGAGTCGAAATTTGCACAAAGTTTTCATTTGAATTCTGATTTTAGAGATACTGTATATATTTTTTCTGTAATACAGCAAATTTAGATTTGAAAAACATTTTTTTGGTAACATATTTTGAAAACAATCCCTTCTGCTAGGACACATGTCTTCATTGAGGCGAGCGAAGCGAGCATAGGTTCGCGCAGCGAACCAATGAGGATTGCGAAGCAATCCTCCGGGGGTTGGCGAGCGTTAGCGAGCAGGGGGCAGTCCCCCTAGTCTTTTTAACTTTTTGATAGCTCCTAGAATTTACTTCGGAAGCAAATATGTATACATGATGCATCCCCTTTTATTCCATTTTACTTTCATCACACTCCTGTTATAAGACAAACTAATAAAGTTTATACAAAGGTGATTTCTACAGAAGTCAATAATGAGTTTTGGAGTGATTACGAATGGCCCGTAAATTGGAATCTAGTCTTAAACTTTTTTTTTAATCATTATTTGTTTACTTGTGGCCACTCTTCCAAAAGGGATACAATGTTTTCGAAATTCATAATCATTATGAGAGGATGTCAAATTACATGTTTACTGTTTTCGTAACAAATTATTTTGAACAGATATATTTTTCTTGAAAATTCTATTCAGTGGTACCTAGGACACGTATCTTGTTTAAAAAATAAACGTCATTAGTGTACATCAAAGTTTACCAGCCGGGGTCCATAGAAGCTTTGAGGGGGTTCACAAGAAAAAAATTGTATTTCGGGGTCCATAATAAAAGGGGTTTATGATAAAATATTATATATAAAATAGTTTAATAATAATAATAAAATAAACTAATGTCATAGAAAAGTCCAGAAATCACAGTTAGAAGATACCCGTATTTCCTGGAACCTTGTTTAGTCGACGGGGGAAAAATTTCTTTCCGTAAAAAAAAAAAAAATTCTCGAAAAAGAATATATTATTTAGACACCGACTAATCTAGACCGAATCAGTCAGTCAGAGGCAGTCGTTTCCTTTTATAGTGAGTAATCGGCATCGTCGTGGTGAACTATCTTTCCATTGGTACCAAGCATTTCCAACATAAAATATTGAGGTTAACCTTTCAACTACGGCCGGTACAGCCAGTTGTACCATGATCGCACCAAGAAAGAATTTAGACTACAGCCGTTACACGTTCAAAGTTATAAGAATCGAGCCAAGAAAGAATCGTGCTTGTTTTATCTATATAGTCAAAAAGTTAGTAATACTATTATAGTTTACAGATTACCCAAAGGCTCATGCAAATAAGAAAACAAGAGAATATTCGACTGAATATATGTCGTATGGTTTTATTGAATCACCAGAGAATATCGCAAAACCAATGTGTCTTATATGTATGATTGTACAGTCTAATGAAAGCATGAAGCCAAGTAAGCTTCTTAACAATTTGTAGACAAAAACAGCGAAAAGAAAAATACACAAGTGGAGTATTTCCCAAACTTACGAGACAATGTTCAAGGAAGAAACAAATTGGATCAGATTTTTGGGAAACAAGCAAGCAATAAAGATAGTGGTTTATGGTATGAAATCTGGAAAACCACATAGCATTGCTGAAACTGTCATCTTGCCTTCAATATCAGTTGTAATTTCAACAATGTTAGACAAAGATAACGCAAAAGTTACCACTTACCTTCCTTTGAGCAATAACACAATATACAGACCCATTTATGATATGTCTGAAGATGTAGAAATTGAACTTATTACTCAATAACAAGTGAAACAGTTTTGCAATGGAACTCGATGAATCCACTTTGATGGGCAATGAAACACTTTTACTGTCATATGTAAAATATATGGAGGATAATCAACTCAAAGAGAAAATGCTTTAAACAAGCTTCCTGAAAACAAATAATTAAAGGTGAAACAATATTTCGGAAATTCAGTCTTATTTCTGAGAAAAAATATTCCACTCGTAAATTTAATGGATGTCGTTCCTTCATGGTCGGTGGGTACAAAGGGCTTATCACCCATTTATAAAATTGCATTGCCAAAGGTATTTGCATACATTGCGTGATTCACCGACATCTGGTGGCGAAGAGATTGAGTGGACGTCTGCATGAAGCCTTTACTTTTGTAATAAAGCGTCTCTTTCGCAAATTTTGTGATGAAAATGAAATAGGATTTGACCACCTTGAACTGCATACAGAGGTGCGATGGTTGTCTAAAGACAATGGTTTTCGTCGCTTCATCGTCCTTTGAGACAGTATGTATCGCTTGTAAACGGAAAGTAGATTGGGAAAACAGTTGGTTGCCATGAAAACAGACATTTTCCCTCTCAGATGTATTTCGAAAACTGAATTATCTTAATAAACTGGAGCGAGGTCATAATCACGAGCTCGAACTCGCATGCTCCAAAAGGTATTTAGGATTAAAGGTTTGGGTACAGCTATAGTCTACGTTTATAGCGGTGACAAAGGTTTTGGAGATATTTTGTTTGCGCACTTCCCAAAGAAAGAATTATCGAAAGGAAAGAATTATACAAAAATCTTTTTCTTCAAAATTATTTTTCTTTTTACAACGAAAGCTGAAAGCTTGAAAACACATTTGAGAACGTTTTGAAAAGTATATATTTTTTTAAACTTTCACAAAAAGTAATAAGCTCAACCACATTTGTGAACCAGCAGAAAAACTAAGTTATGAATGTTGGATAAAAATATATTCCCTGAAACTTATCAATTACACTAAATACAGTGGGCATTGTGAAAAAGAAAAATATATCCAAAAGAAAAAAAAAGGAAGAAATAATACAACCTGATACGTCAAAACTGTTCCGGGAAAAAAATTATTAGAAAAGAAAATTCCACAAATGGCGAAGTCAGAAATCTACTCTGAAAAAATTAATAAAATAAAATTCCACAACTGAAGACAGGAGAAAAACCATTAAATGAACCAATTGAATGAAAAATTTTTTTTAAGGTGGTTGCCTTAACCTAGAGGAATTTGCTGCTAGAAGTGCGCCAAAAAATCGAGATTGTTTGGCAACATATATTTGTTTGCAAATTGCAGTTCGGAACAAGGCGTTTCTCATTTGCAGCTCATCTAACTGTTTTCGTGGCAACCTGGTTTCGCTTCCGCACTCTCCGTCAGCAGTTCTGTCCATGTTAGCTGCTTCGAATGAAGTAATATCATAATAATGGCTATTCCGATTGCTGTGGTCGTTGTTTCTCTCCTGGCCTGTTCCATCTGCTCTGGAAGATCAGCAACAGGCAGCGAAGACTATCAATTGGATGGCATTAGGTTAGATGATAAGGTAATCTTTTCTTTTTGTTTCTTTTATTAGTATCAAAAAATGGCAACGAAAGAAAAACCGCAAACAGATGGTGCAGATGGTTTATTATTATTCAAAGCTTATTCGTCTAATTTTTTCTTTTCGGATATTGTTTTCCATATCGCACCACGGCAAGAAAAGTGACACTAC
Organism: Metellina segmentata; assembly: GCA_947359465.1. NCBI lineage: Eukaryota > Metazoa > Arthropoda > Arachnida > Araneae > Tetragnathidae > Metellina > Metellina segmentata. Next base: position 111,173,735 of record OX375880.1, read on the forward strand.
TCAAAATTGCAGAAATTGAGAAACATCAAATTAAAGGATACTATAAAACTAATATTGAAATTGTATAAGCTTCTTTTAAATTTTATGTGAATATTTATGGTGGTAACTTCTATAGATATAATTCTCTTATGTGGCACGCATAAAAGACGTTATTTGTTATCGCGTTTTGGCAACTGTACGATCGTTTGTTTACCACGAACCCTCGCGCCTCAGTTAAATTTAAATCGGATAAAATTTTATTGAAAAAAAATTTAATATTAGACGAGCTGTTGCAGCTTACAAACAATATGATGGGTGTTCGATTTCCAAAGCAGCGCTCACATTTCGAGTCAAAATTTGCTCAAAGTTCCGGGTATTTTCATTTGAATTCCGAATTGTTCGAGTTCTGATTCCAGAGGTACTGTATAACTTTTCTGTAGTACAACAAATTTATATTTAAAAAATATTTTTTTTGAATATATTTTGTAAACAATGTCTTCATTGATACGAGCGAAGTTAGCAAGGTTCGCGCAGCGAACCAATCAATATTGCACAGCAATCCTACGGGGGTTGGCGAGCGTTAGTGAGCAGGGGGCGGGCCCCCTAGTCGATTATATTCTGTAGAATAGTAGTATAATACGCTGGGGCCCTTCATACATATTTTTCAATGAATAGGGGGTCATAACTATATATTTTTACTGTTAGCTTTTATTTTTGAAAGTATCGCAGTATACCTCAAAATGTACTCTTTCTTAAGGTACAATTATTTTTGTTAATTGGTTAATAAATAAATTCGATGCGATCAAAAGTTGGTCATACAAAATTCGGAATCTTTTGATATTTTCGCTACTTTTTGTTAAAACCGTCATATCTACAGCTTAATACTATTCTTTTTTAAATTGGAGAACATCACTGCATACCTTACATTGTACTCTTTCTTATGGTACAATTATTTTTGAAATTGGTTAATAAATAAATTAGATGCAATCAAAAGTTGGTCACACAAATTTCGTATTTTTTATAGCTCGCAGCATGTTTCTCACGCAGATGAGGGTTGTATTTTTGACTATCAGGTTTGCCAGATATCAAATTTATCGCAGCAACAATTGCCATAAAAACGATCTCATTTTATTTGGCGAGGAAAAAGGCTCGTTTTTTTTTCACTCTGTTCTCAGACGGTTTACCGAGAAAGTACGAAGTACAGATCGTAAAGTTAGGAGATTTACAAGGTTTACTTAAAATAGTATAGGGAACAAGATGCAGAAGGTTTTTTACTGATGCGGCTATTAGTTTAGTGTGCATTATTAAAGTAAAAAAAATGAAATCACATGCGAAAGGAACATTGGTTTGCGAAGGAAACTAAACGGGATTGCGTAGCAATCCCAGTGAGTTGGCGAACGTAGGCGAGCAGGGCGCAAAGCCCTCGCTGTGATGTCATGGACTGGAAAGTCAAATCAAGATTATACGAATTATTCAGATAGTTTCGCTGTCGAGATTCACTTTACGAAAGGAATGTGGACCGGAAAGTCAAATCGGGATTATACAAATTATTCAGATAGTTTCGCTGTCCAGGAGATTCACTCTGCGAAAGGAATGTTGGTTTGCGTAGCAAACCATATAGGAGTTGGCGAGCGTAAGCGAGCAGGGGCGGAGCCCCCTTGTGATTCAAAGCATCTTGTGAGCATCTATTTGCAAGAATGAAGCATACGAATAATTAAACTAGAGCCAAAATATCTGATGAGAACCTTGAAAACTCATTGAGAAATGTAACTACTTCTATCGAAGCATTAGTGTATCATAAACAATGTTATCCATCTCACTAATTTCTTGTTTTGTCTTACCTTAATAATAAAAAATTCATGAATTAATGAATTGTTTAAATTACTTAGATATTGAACTATATATTCTACGTGTTTCACTTATTAGCCATCGTTAATGTTAGTGTATTTTATGTGTGATCCGAAACAACTCGTCTTCTTCCAATGTTGCCCGGGGAATCTAAAAGATTAGAATTCCCCCCTCCCTGCTCTAAATGAAATAAAATTATCTAAAATTGTATAATTGCAATTTGCTTGTTTTTTCTGATGTTGATTCTTATTTACAACTAGCAAAATATCCGGTCTTACTCGGGTTGATTTGGGTAACTATAGATTGAAAGCGACCAGAAAAATAATAACATTCCTCTTTCGTAGAAAAAAGCCAAATAAATTATGTGAAATAAATTATAATGCCTTTTCGACATTTTTATAACTTCTACAATCTACTTTGGACACAAATCTTGTACATGCCCATATCCCCATCCATGTAATACATGTTAAATACTACAGTGATCACAAAGTATCCGGAATGCTGTCATAAAACAAAAGGTATCAATTTATTGGTAAAAATTTATTACATTTCCTTCAAAGTAATCTCCTTCCTCTTCAACGCACCTCTGGCAACGTTTTTTCCAATTCTCAAAACAAGCCTTAAAGTCGTTTTTGTGAAACCCGTTGCGGGTTTCCCGAAGTATCAAAACTTTGAACGCGTTTTTGCAGATTCGTGTCCTTGGCGTGGTGGTAACGATATATTTCAAAAACTAGAAAATAGGAGCCTTGTATCATTTCATAAATAACTTCGTTGAAATTTGTTGAAGCTGATTTATGTACATATTCATGTTTTTTTTAGTTAATTTGATTTTATTTCCGTCTGCAGAATGAAGGCTCTCTAAGGGTGGAAGAAGATATCAACTGGTCCGGTTTTCCTTTCCTCAAACAGGCGTCCGCTGTGTCCGTAGACGGCGATGGAAATCTCCATGTGTTCCACAGAGGTGACCGAATATGGAATGTCCAGTAATTATTTTATATTGTCGAATGAGGCTGGTGGCACTGTTGTTTGTAATTCTACCCACTTTTAAACTTTCCAAGTGATTTCGACAAGATATCTCGTCAATTAAGATTTGACCAATGTGCCTAATGATGAGATATGTTAGCATCAATATATTGCAGATTTTCTAATGCTGACAAGTAAATGATCTGGTTAGTTTTTCTTATGTAAGATATCTCTTCCATCAAGATCTGGTTAGTTTTGCAAGTATCGGGATTCCTCGTCATCAAGGTATTGTCGAGTTTTTAATGATGACGAGTTCATGATCTGGTCAGTTTTTCTTATGACGAGATACCTCGACTATCAAGATCTGACCAATTTGGCTAATGAGGTATAACGTCTCCAAGATATTGAAGAGTTATTGATGATGACGATAGCAAGATTTGGTCAGTCTTTTTCTAATGATGAGAGAGATCTGGGCCATCAAGATCTGATCAGATTTTCTTATATTAAGATCGTCGTCCAAGCAATCACCAGAAGACTTAATGACAACATGTGGAAACAATTTTAGATGTTCTAAATAAGAGGTTCTCAACTTTTGTGAGACAGCTATCCATTAATTCGTTCTACAAAACGAAATTCCGTCGAATTTCCAATTTTTTAAAAGTTTATACATTAAGACAGGGCTCGAAATCCCCGGGTGCACAGGTGCACTGTGCACATGAAAATAAAATTGTGCACCTAACTTTTTCAGTACACTAACGTTAAAGAAGGGAGGTGGAAACGTGTTTTATGTTATTTTGATGTTTGAACAAAATATTAGTATCGACCGCTCTAAAGGAACGTAATTAAAATTCCTATATACACACTATGCAAGAACAAAATTGCTAGGCCGTAGCGGGTTTATACAGGAGGAAGGTTTACTCGTGCCACTGCCACCAAAACAATCCGATGATCGAAACTTTTTCCAGATGGCTGTGTTGAAGCGACTGTCGGGACAGCCGGTAATTCGTAATTGGTAATTTTTATTTAACGTCTTACTAGAGCAACACGACGGGCTATTGACGGCGGTCCGGGATCAATCCCTTAAGGGAAAGATCCGAGGATAACACCTCGTAATTTTGAACCACGGTCAGATGACGAAGCAACACATGAGCTGACACCCTGATCTCCAAACTTCCACACCAACCCAACGTGACGTGACAGCCGGAGTAATTGTAATTGTAATTTTAGTTAACGTCGTACTAGAGCAACACAACGGGCTATTGACGACGGTCCGGGATCAGTCCCTCGTGACAGCCGGAGAAGGGAGAATTCAGATCACTTGACCATCCGCGAACGATAGGCATCCCGCATTTCTGTAAACACCTCGTGTTTCAATAAAGTGTAAGGCAGTAGGAATTCATAGGAATTATCTGGCCACTGCGCATCGTAAGCAAATATTTTAATTATTTATCTTTAAAATAAAATTTTATCTGCTAAAAAATACAGTGTACTCGTTTATTTTTTGTGCGTTTTTTGCCCACCAATGTCTGATGATGACTAAGTATTTATAAGTAATAATTTCGCAGATAAAAAAAAAATGTTTAAATATTTTTATTTACTATCTGTTACTAACCTATCTAAACATAACCAAGTAATAAAGTAGTTAACATTACATTAATGTTTTTACATTACGTTTTTTTAAATGTGCACCTAAAATATAATCGGTGCACCTAATTTAAAAACTTAGATGCACTAGGTGCACCTGTATTAAAAAATCTATTTCGAGGCCTGCATTAAGAGCTTACTTACAAATACAAATATTGACGACCAGCTACAGGCTCAAGTCCAACAAGGCTGGTCCTTTGTTTATGAATTCCCCAATTCCCACTGACTATCCAATTGTATCTTAAATTCGTACACTCCCTTTGAATTAACTATATTTTCTGGCAACGTGTTCCATTTGTCTATTACCCTATTAAAGTAGTAGTTTTCCCTTAAATCCCGATTAAAATGTGTCTTATTCAATTTATACCCATGGCCCCTTGTTCTGTTATCCCTATTGAAATTTAAGCCCTCTGTGTCCCCTTGTTTTACCAACTTGAAAATCTGAATCAAATCCCCCCTCCTTCTTCTTCTTTCCAGTGTATACATGTTTAGCTTACTTAAAAGTTTATTATAGTCGAGATTTGCTATCCCCTTTATAATTTTTGTAGCTCTGTGCTGAACCCTTTCAATTAATTCTATATTCTTTCTCATATTATTTATAAGTATTAATAAAAACTTGTGGCATAATAGTGAAGAGTATTAGTGCACTTAAACGTGTACAGTGTAGCATGTTGACAAATATAAAAGAACATATTTAAATTAGTTATAAATTGTTTTAGTTAAATGAAGCGATTTACTGTAGTTTCCTTAGGCCATCATCATATTAACCTATGCTAATTTTCATTCACATATCGTCACTCAAAGTGCTAAAGGTTGACTGTCAAAAATTCCATTTTCTCCTTTATTATTGTTATATGTAGAATTTTGTGATTTCCACCTCTGGTGGCAAAATCTCTTTGTCATCAGCTGATCCAATAAACTAAAAACAAAACATAAACTATATAATGATAGAATCAAATCATACCGAAAAGTGCAGCTTGAAAATCCTGAAAAATGCAGCATTTAGACATACGACCATTTGTTATGTGATTGACGATATCCCATTCCAATCACGAAACATTTATATTATTCAGTTTAAATTGATTAGTTTATTATTAAACTAATTTTAAAGACACTTGTTTGAAAAGATAACGGCAGTGAAAAAAAGAAAAACATTTATACACTGTAACTCACCAGTGTCACCAAAGTCAGCTTAACAGGGGAACAATAAAAAACTTGTCGGTGAAACACTCACTTATGGTCACATAATAACGCCCCAAATATGTATGTAATTTAATAAATAAAATTGCCCGAATCTCCCAATTGTAAACACTAGTATTTTGAATTGAAAGACACAGCATTTTAAAAAATGCTACTATGAGTTATTGAAACAGTTAAACTTAGTTTCTTTTTTACAACTGACTTTTCGAAGGTTTTTGTAAGGCTAGCGAGATTTTTGTTACAGTTTTCTGTCACATTGTTACATTGATGTTTTCTAGTTGTTCTGGGTCTAAGCTTTTCGGCAATTTCACGAATATTATTCTCCTCAGAGTAATATAAATTACTAATTTATATCTATAGAATATTTGTTAACAACAACTATTAGAAATCTAAATACCTACAAATACCTGGAGAATCTATCACGAGCCAATACAGCTGATGTCTGCCCGGAACCGGCCAGTGGCTTGGAAGGCAGTTGTGTGAAATATTGTTCTAAATCGCTGCAGATGGTTTGCTGATTCTGTACCAAATACATTGGTTGCTTATGAAAGGGTGTTTCTGAAAACAAATATGGCGTTACAGTCTTAGACTAGATCCTGGGAACAATCTTGTCGGAATAGAAGCGGCTCAATCCCATGTTAGTACTTTACGCAAGTCCAACTTGATTGGCTAGTTTCACGGGCTTGCCTTCACTTGGATATCTCGCCAATCTGATTGTTGCAGTAACCATTTGATTTTGAATATGCGCGTTGTTTCGTAGAATTACAAATACAATACATACACTAGCGCCTCAGCGTAAGTGTCCGACAAGTTGACTCTGATTGGCTCCTCATATATATGTTGTATGGTTGTATTTCTCGCCAACTTATACTAAGGGTACTTATACTTTTAAAGAGCTTTATTTCCATGAAGCAACGATGGCCTAATGGCTAAAGTCACCTACCTTCAGATTGGCGTCGGGAGCGGAGGATGACTTTACGGGTTCGAATCCAACAGGCGGGGAATGTTTTAGATCCTCCAAATTATTTAAAAAAAATTCCAATTTAATTCCTTTTGAGTCTAAATTACTTTTTTTAATTTTTAATACCCTTCTTATATTTTCCCAAGCTTCCGTTGATTTTACATAAATAATCTAAGAACCACTCCTGAACTCACTACCAGCTGATATTTTCCCGCCCCTCTGCCGTCCCCTTTGCTTTAGGATGATGGTGTCGTATCCACCGCTGGCTTAGGACCATTCTGATGTAACAAAAAGCATACATAAAACACTAACTTATATAATTATTAACTTATATAATAAAAAAGGATACAATTTTCGGCTCCCACCTCTACCCACCCATAGCCATGGATCTGAAAAGAAAAGAAGGCAGAAAGGAAGCGATAAATTGCCAAAAGAAAAATTCTCATGACGTACGTATCTAGGTCATGTGATCCGATTAGCCAATCAAGTTGGACTTGCGTAAAGTACTATCATGGGATTGAGGCGCCTGTGTCGGAATGCACCATATTGTAACTACGCATGCGTGGGGCACATAGCCGACGGTTTTTCTGCTTTCCAGTGTTTACATATTTCTTGGTTTGTGGTTTTATTCAAAATTTTTGCGCTTTGTTTTTAAGATATGTAACTAGGAATCGGGGGAAACATGATCTTTGTTGCATGTTTGTTATGAAAAACCCTCAATTCTACACATTTACCCTGTCGACTAGATTTCAAATTTGAAACGTTTGACGAGAGAAGTGAATTATGAATCTGTAAATAACGGTCTCTGTTCATAAAAACAGAGACCGTTTTTGTAAACATTGTGCATTAAAAAAATTGGTTCTGTCTGTATGTGTTTGTTCCCTTTCAACTGATACTGAAGATTTCAAATGTAGTTGTGCATTTAGTGATAGAAAGATTCTTTCGAGAGCAACATAAAGTTTAGAGGGCAAAAGAGATTGAACATAGAACTGAGGGCATACACGTGTAAAAATTATTTTGGATATCCGTAGCTCCATTCTATATCTTAGTCGTAGGAGGAAAACTAGTGACAAAGCTGGAGGACATTTAGAACAAAATTAAAGTGTGCTACAATCATAAATACTCATATCTAATGGATTCCATCTCACACAGGCATCCGATTTAATGATATCACACATAGTCTTTTCAATTAGGCCTCAGTGTAAACTTTTGACGTAGAATACGTCTGTCCTTTCGAAATCGTGGTACCACGCTTAATTTTTGAGTCTCACAAAAGAGGGTATGTGCGGAAAATTTATTCACTTGAAATATAAAAATGATACATAAATGAATGATATCGTTGTCAAAAGCGCATTAAACAAAGAATGTTATAAATTCTCATTGATATTTGCGCTGGCGTTTATCGGCTGCGCAAAGTTGAGTCACAAAACTGCGCACTGCTGCTGCTCACATTAATATTGTCTTGCTCCGGCTTTCTTTGTGTGAGCAAGATGTTTGAGGTGTCATTTGTTTCGTCTCTTTGCGCTTTATGAATAATAATATAAATGAAACTTAAATATTTAATACTTGTTTAGATATCAGACTTCAAAGTGTGGAAATATCGCAAAACTTTCAAAATGTTCAAATTTATGCATACTAAACACAAGAAAAATGATAGAAACATCATAGGAAAAAAAAATCAAAATATGGAGAATCCAAGAAGATTCAGACATCCAATGCTGAGCGTCAACGGGGTCGGCGAGAGCGCCTCAAACTTGAGGTGAACGCTCACATAATTTAGTCTAGCTTCGGCCTCCTTTTTGCGAGAACGACGCTTGAGGTGTAATTTGTTTCGTCTCTTTGCGCTTTTCAATAATGGTAGAAAAATTAAAACCTAGATAATTAATACTTATTTAGATATTAAACATCAAAGTGGGTAAATTTCCCATACATTTTAAAATGTCCAAATATAAGCATAATAAACACACACACAAAATTATAAAAACGACGACAGGAAGAAAGATTGAGAGATGGGAATCCATGAAGATCCGGACATCCGATGCTGAGTGTCAACGGGCTCTGAGGAAATTCTTGAAAGTATAGGCGTCACACCGCTCACATAATTTATTTTAGCTCCGGCCACCTTTGTGGGAGCTCGACTTTTGAGGTGTCATTGGCGTCGTCTCTTTGGGCTTTAATAATAATGATATAATAATAATAATTAAAATAAATCCTAAATATTTAATACTTGTCAAATATCGGACTTTAAAGTGTGGAAAATCGAAAAAAAAATTTCAAAATGACCAAATATCATAATAATTACCAGAAAAAATCATGGAAACGTCAACAGGAAGAACGATCGAGAAATGGGGGAATCCAAGAATATCCGGACATCCGGTGCTGAGTGTCAATGGCCTCGGAGGAAGTTCTTGGATGTCGCACTTTCAAGGTGAACAGATGCCTGATACGAGTGCGCCAAGTACCTACACCGCTCAGTTCAACGCAAATAGCATATCTGACATTCACGTTTTATAAACGAATGATGGAGTTAAACCTATAGAGATCAGTAATGAGCCACAACCTTCAACATCAACAGCGAGTGCACCAGTTGGGATATATGTGCGGTCATAAGACTTTCCTAGAATGTAACAATCAACAAGTTTCCACTGCTCATCTTCTGACCTGCGTTGATCTAGAATGGCAGTCCTTTTGGAAAACTGGTCCCTTAGGGCAGTGCTCCTCAACCTTTTTATCGCCGCGGACCGGATCAACGTTTGATAATTTTAACGCGGCCCGCTGGGGGGGAGGGACGTTGATTGTTTTTTTTTAGATTGCTTTGATTTAATAATTTTAATTTAATTGTATTTAAACATGCCTTCAAAATAAAATACAGTTACACCAAAAAATGAATATAGTTTGATTTAACATTTTACCTCACTAGAATGCTAAATCAATGAGAACCTTAAGCTTGTTTCTTTGCAACGAGACGGCTTCATCTGGGGGTAATAGGAAACAATTACACCCGAAGTGTGTTGCTTGTGTCCAGTTTATTCCGTTGTTTTGTTTTGGTTGCTGTCACTGCAGAAAACCCCGTTTCACACAGATAGGTTGTCGCAAATGGCAATAGGGATTTAAATGCTGTGGTGGCAATCTCAGGGTATTCCGCAATGACTTTAATCCAGAACACCGGCAGAGTTGTTGTCTCGAACATAGTATTAAGGCCGCCTTCATTTGCAATCTGCAGCAGTTGATCTTCTTCTTGCAAATACATGCTAGATTCACATTTTGTGGTTTCCCAACCATAAAATACCCACGAAGCGCTCGAACTCTTTTAAAAGCAAAGACAGGTTATCGTGCACCAACTAGGAGAATGAATATTTAGGCTCAGTCTCGCCTAAAATCCCCGCTAATGTTTGAAACATGTCCAAAATGCCTCTGTTCACGCGCCGTCCCCACAACTTCAGTTTGGCCTTAAATGCAGCTACTTTGTCTACCAACTTGAAAACAGCTGTCACATTTGTCAAAATTGGAAAATAAGAGACATTTTAGTTTTAAAGTTAAATTTTAAAAGCACTCACAAATCAAAAGCAAACTATGAATTTTACAGTCACTGCAAACAAGTGTATTCACCAAAGTAAAACTTTGTTTAAGCACTGACTAAATCATTCATTTTTGCAAAACATCTATATATTTCGTGTCAATTAATATGACCTATCATTTCTACGTGATATTTCAAGTCTTTTCACTTTAGGACTTTCGACCGGAACCACAGGTTGAACAACATCAGCCAGGGTCCCATTCCGAATGATACAGTCATGGTCATTGACACAACTGGTAAAGTGCTGTACACGTGGGGAGCAAACAAGTAAATTTACTTTTTATCTTTTTTTACTAAAACTGTTACACTGACTAAATGGTGTTTCATATACACAGTCCAGTCACATTAATGTGACACCACCTACTTTCGACGTCAACGTGAAATAACCAATCACAAAAGGCAGGTGGCAGCACATTGCAGTGGAGTGTATATAAAGGATGTCCTAGGGCATCGGAAAGCATTTCAATCGTTGGCGTAATGCAGAAACGTAGCGATTTATCCGATGTCCAAAAGGGCATGATTATTGGCTTTCGGGCGAAGGGTGGGAGCATTTCGGAAACGGCTAATTTTGTGAACTGTTCGCGTGCCGCCGTGGTAAAAGTATACCATGCATGGCAAAATGGCACTATCCAAAATCAGCGGCGTGGCACATGTGGTGCACCACGGGCTATAGATGACAGAGGCGACCGAAGGTTACAGATATGCGTAAGGGCGAATAAACGTGCAACTGCTGAGCAACTGACCGCCCAGATGAACCAAGGGACTACCAAGAGTGTATCCTCAACAACTGTTCAGCGAACGTTGCTGCGCATGGGCCTCCGCAGAAGACGCCTGGTTAATGCACCTATGCTGACTGCTGTTCATCGGCGACGAAGGCTGGAATTTGCACGCCAGTACCGCAACTGGACGTCCACAGAGTGGCGACAGGTGGCTTTTTCCGATGAATCGCATTTTATGCTCCATCGGACAGATGGACGTTAGCGTATACGGCGTGAAACGTCTGAAAGCAAACACCCTGCAAGAATTTCCGGAAGGATTCAGGCTGGAGGAGGGAGCATTATGGCTTGGGGAATGTTTTCCTGGCATTCACTGGGTGCACTCATCATTGCGGAAGGCACGATGGATCAGCACAAGTACGCATCTGTCCTTGCGGACCATGTCCACCCCTACATGCGAATTATTTTCCCTTAAGAATGATGGCATCTACCAGCAGGACAATGCGAAGTGTCATACAGCTCGCAGTGTATGTGCGTGGTTCGAAGAGAACCAGGATGAGTTTACCGTACTCCCCTGGCCAGCAAACTCACCGGATTTAAACCCAATCGAGAATCTGTGGGACCACCTCGATCTCGTTGTTCCCGCCATGGATCATCAACCGCGTAATCTAGCGCAGCTGGCTACGGCACTGGAGTCGGTATGGCTCAACATCTCAGTGAACACCTTCAGAAACCTAATTGACTCTATTCCTGCACGCGCACGGTCCGCTCTGCCAAAGGTGGTTATTCTGGATTTTGACAGGTGGTCACATTAATGTGACTGGACTGTGTATACTGTCAGTCAGATTGGTTCGCATCGTAGGCCCAGTAAACTGTTGAAACCATTTAAATTGTTAAAAGAAAAGTATATTTAATTTTAAGCAACTCGACATCTTATTAATTAGAATATATTTTTATTAGTTGCTTATTACGGAGACAGCAGCTTGACGGTTGTCACTGCGAAAAAGGATGTAATCACGGATATATTTTCAATTTCTAACTAGAAGAATATATAATTAAGAGATTCATTCGGGGGGGGGTATATTTATTCATGCAGCTCGCTTGTAATACGTTTGTGAAAAAAAAAACGATTCCGAAGCTTAACTTTTCAGATAGCATGAGAGGTATTTTCTGTCATGCTTCAATAAAGGGGGCGGGAGTGCTTCTGCAGCTAAACGTGTATCCTGCACGTATTCCGAACTTGACGTCACTGACTGTTTTTCAAGAACGATTTCAGCTCCTCGCCAGTAAAATTTCCAGTGAATGAATTCCGAATTGATCATAATTGATTGGTCAATGTCGATTAGATAAAATGCTAAAACTGCGATAAACTACAAGTTGAGGTAAGACACAGTAAACCAGATTTTGATTAGTCAATCTGTCGATAGAAAACGTGAAGTAAATCGTATCTTCATTCAACTGCCAACTGATGGCAGTAGAAGTTCCAAGTATTTTTTTTCGAAATAATGTCTTACACCACTGCCCAGGTGCAGAATTATATTCTGTGTGCTTCGACACACCTTCAAGCCAGCAATTGTTCTGCAGGCATTTTGTCCGAATTTTTTAAGCTGCAGTCAAATCAAAAACAGACGTAAAACACAATTATTGGCTAAATATGTATTACATATCTATATATATAAAACACTAACGTACGTGGACCCGAAATCGACGTTATTTGTGTATCGTCGAATGGCAACAATCAACGTATATAAAATAACCCACATATTTTGAATTCTTGCTGTTTTCAAATAGCCGAGGTCAATTTCTATGCAAAATAAGGAATTAAATTGTAATATTTATGTTTGAACTTACTTTTTATTTCTTCCTTTGATGTAAAAGTAATTTAAACGCAATTTTACAACCCGGTATCTGGCCACGTCAGAATTAATGTTAACTTTTTTCATTTGATTTAGAATTCCGTGTTTGGGTATTTGAGTTGACTGCGAGATGTTGCGGACATAGTTGAGGATTCCCAAGTATTATAAATATGTGTTATTTTTGTTAATAAATCATTATTGTCTTTGTCAATATCGTTGAAAAGTCTTTTGACGCATTATTCTATTTCACAATATAATCAGGAAGTCGCAATTCAACACATTTGAGAAGATACGTACGTGTTTTTTTTTCAGAATTTTGCATTTTTTCAAGGATTGAAATTTTATTTTTGTTTGCATTATGTGTTCCGGTATATTACCTATTGCAGAAATATTATTTAGGAGTTAGATTTTTATGATATGTCTGTTTTCCTGCAAAATATCTCTAGACATGGGTAATTTTGTAGCGGTATATGTATATTTCGACCAACTTTCCTTAAATATTTGATTGAATACGCAATGATTTAAAGAATTGTTTCACAAAAATAAATAAAATATACAAATCAAAACATGTTTAATTACGGTGTGTAAAAAAGTTTAAAAAAGCACTATTACACACCGCCGAGCGCTAGCTGGCGCAGCCCGGCTAGTTTGTAATAAAACACATCAAAATTAATTAACTTACTTTATTTAATACCAAGGCATACTTTCAGAATCTGCAATTCTGTCGATAACTTTTGAAGTTAAATATTTAGACATTGACATAGAGTATGTGTTATTTATAAAGTGATTGTGGTTATTTTTCTGTAGCTAGAAAAGAAAAAAAATGTGTGACAAAAAGCACGCTTTGCACTGCAGAACATCGTAACTTCTGATTGAAAAAAAAGCGGCCAAAACTTTGATAAAATTAAGAAAAAAATTGTCCTGCAAAGACTTTATTTGTTCTGTGATATGCGTCGCAGTTTTAAGCAACTTTCTGCTCCCGGCCAACACTGTAATTTTAAAAGGTCCATATGAATCATGCAAGAGTATTTGAAAATTAAATTTTGAATAGTGCAGCAATCAATGTAAATAAATATAATTACGGTCCACTAAGGTTTGTATTTTTGTGAGGCGCGACACACACAATTTGAATAGTCTATACACATTTCTGTGATTAGAGTGCTCATAGTGATTCAACTTTAACAACTATCGTCTTGGATTTATATGTAATATGATAGAGGATAAAATGCTGTTACATTTACAAATTCATCTTTTACAAAACTTGTCATCATTTTAATTACAGGTTTTACGTGCCCCATGGACTGACTGTGGACAGATTCGGAAACTCCTGGGTAACGGACGTCGGTTTGCATCAGGTAAATCTATCTCTTACACGATTGATTTCCCTTCTAAATAAATGCTCTTATCAAGCACGCATTCAGAAAAATAATTTTGGGAATGGCCCAGTCTTCTTTTTTCCCGTTCCCTAGATGCCAGAATGTTAAATAAGCATTGCTTGTAATGATTTTTTCAACTGTTTTTCGAGTACTCACGAATTTAGATGGATATTTTACCTGTATTGTTCGAAACTTGCTTGATATAACTAGTTTCAGCCGGCGACTTTAAAGTAAAATAGACTGAACTAGGGGGCATGCCCCCTGCTCGCTAACGCTCGCACTCCCCCGGAGGATTGCTTCGCAATCCTCATTGGTTCGCTGCGCGAACCTATGCTCGCTTCGCTCGCCTCAATGAAGACATGTGTCCTAGCAGAAGGGATTGTTTACAAAATATGTTACCAAAAAAATGTTTTTCAAATCTAAATTTGCTGTATTACAGAAAAAATATATACAGTATCTCTAAAATCAGAATTCAAATGAAAACTTTGTGCAAATTTTGACTCGAAATGTGAGCGTTGCTTTGGAAATTGAATACCCAGCATGTTGTTTGTGTGCACATTTTCCCAGCACTCAAACGACCCGCACTTTTTCATTGAGTTTGTTGCCGTGCAAGCGTCTTGTAGTGTAAGCGTCTTGTAGTGTAAGCGTCTTGTAGTGTAAGCGTCTTGTAGTGTAAGCGTCTTGTAGTGTAAGCGTCTTGTTGAACTACAATTGTTGGCCCTGAAAAGGACCGTTTTTTAAATGGCCCTGAAAAGATCCTCCGCTTTCTTTGATTTCTATTATAAACTAACTGCAACAGCTCATTAAAATTTCCTTTTTTTTTTCCAATAAAATTTCATCCGATAACGCTATAAATTCAATCGATGCGCGAGACTTCGCGATAAACAAACAATCGTACAGTGTTGCCAAAACGCGATTATAAATAACGTCTTTTTTGCGTGCCACGTAAGAGAATTATATATATAGATACCTGCTCACAACTTATAATTTTTTTTCCTTTTGCTTGGTATGAAGGTCACGTGATTGTGGGTAAAAGCACTAATCCTATATTGCTGATTGGTTAACCCATTAATGGCCGCACTACTTTTCGCTTGAAGGAAATGAACAAAAATAATTTTTTAGACATATTAGAGTCTAATTAAGACAAAAAAAAGTAACATGAAAAAAACATTTATTTGTATAAAAGATACAAAATGTTGCGAAAACGCAACGTCAGTCAAAACCGACTACTTTTGGGAAAGTTGAAAATCTTTTGAAGCACTTGCTATGAAACAGCACATTACATTTTTTACAAACAGTTATTGTTTGACTACTACAGTTTTTGCATCTTTTTCTTTGGTTTGTTGGATATTTCTCGATAATATGACTTTTGGGATCCTAGGCCACCACCATTTCTTTCCCTTTACTTGCACTCTATACATTGCAACGAAAATATTAAGCAGGTTCACCCCACCCATATGTTTGTAGTAATCCCCAATGAGTTAAGGTTGCTTTACAGATGCGGATTTCTTTATTTTTTCTTTAGTATCTCTTAGCCATTGAAGATGGATTGTTTGTATCAAAGTTGGTGGCCATAGAGAAACAACGGAATTTTCGTTCCAACGAACTACTGCGATGCTATGCTCCTTATCAAAGACGAAGTCATATGTTCCACTTTGTTCTTTTTTCATTTTAATTACATGTGTAATATGACATTTTCCTAATCTGTTGTCACGGATCATTCCAGTGGCATGAAAACATGACTTTTTCAATTTCAACAACAACATATGTGATGCAAAAAGTTGTCAAAGTATACATAGTGGTTTGAAGGAACTTCGACAATTCTTAAAAGACGTTTCCACTTAACCCAGATCCGTCGTTTTATCTGCATATTTACCTGAGTATTTATCAAAATGATATAAGTCAGGGCTCGAAATACCCGGGTGCACAGGTGCATTGTGCACATGAAAATATAATTGTGCACCTAATTTTTTCCCACTAGGTGCACACAGTGGACCTAATTTAAAAACTTAGGTGCACAAGGTGCACCTGTATTAAAAAATCTATTTCGAGGCCTGATATAAGTACCCTTCAGTAGAACACAAACGCCAAACTTTATACCCGAAATGAACGGGTTTGACTTTCAGAAACATTTTGCACTAATTCTACCGAAATACGGTATCATTTCTTTATCGATAGAAAGATTTGATGAAAACACATACGCCTATGCATGAAATTGGCATTTAAAATGTTTACACACGTACAAACTTTAGCCATTTTATCTGTTTTATCCAATACATTGTTATCCGCTAAATGCAAATTCTGTTTGATAGTAGTATGCAGAACGTGTTAGTGCTGTAAGTACTAATGGACAAATGACAACTTCTGCAACTGAACAGTAAAGTCTCTCTTGAGGGAGACATACATAGCCAATGTAAAGCATAAATCCTATAAAACGGAATATAGGGACAGAAAGAGTAAACATTTTGAAGATTTTATGTTGTGCATATTTTATACTTTCTTGAGTAATATGTTCCAAAAGATTCGGATTGTATAATGGTAAAAATACATCTACTGGCTCTAGATCATGCAATTTTTGTATAATTACTTCCTTTTTTTTTGCTTTTTCTACTGTTTCTTTGTCAGCAGGCATTAGTGTGTATAAGGGAGGAAAATTTCTCCAAGCAATATTTTTTAGGTGATTTAGACAAATGTTTATTTTTGTGATGAATCCGATAAATTTTAAAGTTTTTTTGAAGAAAAAAAAGTTTGATGTCACCAGATATGTCGTTCGGTCACGGCAAATTATCTCCTAACATATCGTCTGCATTCCTCGTCGGTCAGTAAGTCAGGAGGTTTGGGGGGACAGGAGGTTTGGGACCTTGACAGTCTTCATCTGATGAAAATTAAGAAACATCTTCATGATCTAACTCTCATATATTCTAAAGTTTCATTCACATTTAAAAACCGTTTTCTTCGACATCCGTTATTTTCGGACAAATGTTCATAAAGACACTGCTTTGGACTGACGTTGCGTTTTCGCAACATTTCAAACTATGCATATTTATACAAACAAAGACAAAATAGTAACCTTATTTTCTTATGCCATTTTGCAGACCTATGTTTCTAAAATATAAGCGTCTCTTCATGAAGTCCTTAGAATTGTTATGCCATATGTGAGATTTTTTCAAAATTAGAGTAAAAAAATCGCAAAAAAATGACAATTTTAGAAATTTATTTTATAAAATCTTGAACTGAGAGAAAAACAATTTTTTTTCCACTGGAGACATTGAAGCTTTGTCTACAATATACAAAAAATTTATATGAAAAAACGCAATACAGAATAATAAAAAAAATGTTTTCACTTATGTTGCGAAAACGCAACGTCAGTCGTTAATGGGTTAAGGCCCGGTGCACACATCCGATTTTTCAACGTGCGGCGCCGCTGCCGCAACGCAAGTGCGGTCTGAGATACATTAGATCCAATGGAGCAGTACACACATGCCTCCAGCGCCTCTAGGGCAAAGGCACGTCCAACTTGCGTGCAATCTGTATCGCAGTTCCCCACGCCACCGCACGGTCGCCGCACATGAGTCTCCGTTCTGAAGTACCTTGTTTTCATAAACAAATGGAATATAAATAATAATTAATAAATGGTTGTATCCAGTAACGTCTATTTTGTTTCAAAATATACTTTTTTTTTTGCACCAAGTAAGCGAAATAAACACGTTTTCTTCGATAGAATGTTTATCAGAAATGACGCGAAATGAGTACTTGCGTCATTTCACGGTTATGTGTGCATAGTTGGGCTTCGGTGCCGTAGTGGCGCCGCACGTTGAAAAACCGGATGTGTGCACCGGGCCTAACCGTGAAATGACGCAAATTCTCATTTCTCGCCATTTGCGATAAATATTCTGTCGAAGAAAACGTGTTTATTTCGCTTACTTGGTGTAAAAAAAGTATATTTTGTAACAAAATAGACGTTACTGGATACAAGCATTTATTAATTATTATTTATATTCCATTTATTTATGAAAACAAGGTACTTCAGAACGAAGAAGCGTTTGCGGCGAGCTGCGGCACCGTTTGCGGCAGAAATTGCACGCAAGTTGGACGTGCGTCGTAGAAGCGGCGCCGGAAGCATGTGTGCACTACTCCATTGGATCTAATGTATCTCAGACCGCACTTGCGTTGCGGCAGCGACGCCGCACGTTGAAAAACCGGATGTGTGCACCGGGCCTAAGCCGCGTCTACACCGGAGTTGCAAGAGCGTCCCCCTCCATACATCGAAGATATTCTGGGAAACGACACTAATTTTATCATCAAGATCTCGTGTTGGGGTGGCGATTTGGAGAGTTTGCAACTCAAATTTAGTTTCCATCAGGAGTCAGTAAAGACCAAAGGACTGCAACATTTGAGGAGACATATCTCCGCGACGAAATTGGGATGAAAATGCTTTCCTATTTCGTCCCTTTTCGTTACTGCTGATAATCCCCACTCCCCCCCTGCCCTTCGGCAAACCGCGGTCGCTCATGCCGTCTTTTGTTCGCTATCTGTGACATCGCTTGCCCTGACCACATCTCCCACTAATTTCTAAACTGAGTGATTTATTCGATTCAAATGACGTGGACGAGAGTGCTGGTGGTAACATTAATAGAACTATTTAAAGAGAGGCATGTCCCCTTTGTGTTGCCGATAAAAGTCAACAAAGCGTTTACACTGGAGTGGGTCGAAAAAAGGGTCGAGCAGGGGTCAGCAAAAGGGGTCGTAAAACGTCTTCGTCACAAAAGGAGGAGAAAAGTATTTGCAACTAACCTGTGTTAATGCGGATTTAAAGTCATTATCCACCATGATCAAAAACACCAGCCAATAGGCAAAGACGATTCGTAAGTTCACGTGATTTACCCTTCAGAGATCTTACGACAGCGACTCCGTCCACATGGTCCGTCTATTTAATTAGAAGGTTGATGGTTTCAGCACGTACTTTCGAAAGCTTTTAAATTCAAAAATCCTTTCGGGAAGAATACGATCCCCTAGGCCGCTGAGTATATATTAGTTTTCGGCGAATATACACTACTGGCCACCGTAAATGCAACACCCTGAAGGAAGCATGCAAATAATATGAAATTTACAACATGCATTAGCGGAGGTGAGATATGCAAATGACTAGCGGACTCATTCCAAAATACCAGATTCAGTGCCCTTCTAGTGTTGACATCATATATATATATATATATATATATGATGTCAACACTAGAAGGGCACTGAATCTGGTATTTTGGAATGAGTCCACGTGTTGTAAAACACAACATTTATTAAAATAATTGAAGATGGTACACATTTGAGTCCACAAAGGACTAATCGCCTGTAAATGTTCTGATACAATACTAAAATTACAATGACATCCACAGAGGATATTACATCGTTGATTCAGGAAACTCGCTATTTAGTCCACAGAGGACACATATGAGCCACAGAGGTCTCAAAAGATTCGCATGAAAAAGTGCGGAAGAGTGGCCACACAGGTCTCAACTCTCTCCGATCACAGCAAAAACTGAAGACCCTACGCCGCGGGCAGGGATCAAGCCTTTTCCCCTTAGCGTTCTTGGTGATTCGTCTCCTCGATGAAATAGTCCCTTTCTCCTTTCGGTAGTAGGTGGGGAGGCGAAAGGATTCGGTTCCCACATATATATATATATATATATATATATATATATATATATATATATATATATATATATATATATATATATATACATATATAAACGCAAACTTTTTCAGAAATTGCTCTAAAAATAACAGAAACACATGTTACAAACCTTTCTTCCATTCATTTTCACTTTTTTAGCACAATAGAAACTCAAATATAATAAAACAAAATTAAAAACGAAATAATACGTTTATTGCAACTACAACAAACAGCGGAATGACAACTTCAAGCTCGTTTTACTGATAGTGGCACTTGCTTATTTTTGACAGCTATGTTTTTTTTTATGCAACGGACATTAAAAAGGTATCCAGACACGATCAACTTAAAGTGAACTTGTTCTTTTATATAATTTTTGGGCATTCAATGTTATGATGGAAATTTCCACCATTATGCAAAGAAGGGTTAACGGGAAACAATTTTTTAGATCAGTACATATCTTCTGCCTCCCCAACGGGGGCCAAACAGCAGAAAAAAACTAAAAAAATGACATTTTTGCAAAATATCGACTTTTGCGATTACGGTAAAAACTGCTGATCCGGCTTTTCGACAAGTACACTAGGTGGACAAAAGCACTTAGACATTCCAGAAATTCTTAAAAGGATTCATCTTAGTGTGAGGCTATTTTTCATGGTTAGAACTCGGCCCATTGCTTTACGTACCTGGTAACGCTGACATGTATCTCGACGTTCTGGATAATTCGACCGTGGCAATCACTATGGCAATACTACGGCGATGATGGTTGTTTCTTACAACAGGATAGAGCACCATGCCATACTGCAAAACGTGTGCTGGACTGGTTTTGTAAAAATGAGGTGAATTTGCTTGACTGGCCTGTTTAGAGCCACGATCTCAATCCGACCCTCTTCACAATAATCTCTTCTCACGGCCTTACAAGAGGCATGGCGAGCTATTCCTGCCCAGTCTTACAGAGAACTTATGGGAAGTATGTCTAGACGTGTTGCAGCTGTAATACAAACAAAAGGATATATGTTACTAAATAGGATAATAAAGCACTTTTTTTGAACAGCATGCAGTGTCCAAATACTTCTGTCTATATAGTGTCTATGCCGAATTTTTCAGTTACGATCCAAAGTTTCACAACCGACAGTGTATAAGTATAAGATTTCCTTACGTGCGAATGAATCCCGCAAAGGTCGATTTTATATAGTTTGCATCCGATGTTGTCATTCGACAATAAACAAATAGCTTCAATTTCGTGTATCTTACTTCAGGGAAATATACTGCATAGAGATGTTCTTACCCCTTTTTATATCGTGTTGCTACAGGTCTTCAAGTTCCCTGCCCGAAAGGAGAAAGCCGTGTTGACCATAGGGGAAGCCTTCATTCCAGGTGCTGGCAACAACCACCTGTGCCAACCTACGGACGTCGCGATCACCACCTCGGGGACCTTTTTCGTCAGTGACGGATACTGTAACTCCAGAATACTCATGTTCTCCAGAAGTGGAATGCTTCTAAAGGAAATTGGAGCTAAAGGTAACTGACACCCAAAACACTATCTGAAATAGGCAGATGACTAGGAGAGTATCTCTCCTAGGGCGATAAACCAAATAAACCTCATACAAAACTGCGTGAATTTCTTTGGATCTGAGGTTTTATGACGCATTGGTTCGAAAACGAACAAGTTGAGTCAAACGGAAGATTATATCTTTCGTGTCAGGCTAAAGGGGGTTAACAAAAGGGGGGTTGTGTCAAAATGGCTACTGCTCGGAATGTTAAGTTGAATATTTCACTCTTTCTCAAAAACGTGCGATATAGAAGGTGATTTTTTTTAACTGACGCTATTCAGAGCCACTTGTAGCTCGATCTAACAACCGAATGGCACCAAACTCGGTATAGAGACTAATAATGACATGGGAAGCAGGATTCCGTGAAAAGAAATTTAATTCCAAAATCGCCGATAGGGGTATTTATGGCGCTCTACAAACTAATGTTCTGAACTCACGAAGAGCTGTGGATGCATTGCACTGATTAAGAGAATACAGAGCCGTGGTAGATCAGTCAGTAGAGCGTCGGGCTCGCATCAGAAGTGTTGTGGGTTCTGTCCTCAGCGGAGCCTGCAATTCTGATGGTTGCGAGATCGGCGCTTGGACCTGGCTAAAGACCGTCGTGTTTTCTAATGGTGGCTGGGGCACGTTAAATAGGTCGTGATCACAAAGTCCCCCATGTTCCCATACCAAATCAATACCTCTGGGGGTACCTGATCAGGGGGTTATCGGCCTCTGATTGGAATCTAAATTTCGATATGTGTGAGTGAATGGACGTGTGAAAGGGACCTTCCTGTAAAACGGATGTGTCATGTATGAAGAAGTCCAACCCTCCGGGGCAATGGCACTCCCAATTGGGCCATATATGGCCCGCACGACAACAACAACAAAATAGTACAGCTTCACCAGTAATGCGCGTTCAGGTAATGTGAGTCGCATATTCACTTCAGCTGAGAATATTTTTCGAAGCTGTTTACATGTTTTTATAGCCTGTTGTCGCATACGAAAGCATAAATTTCCATTTTACTTTTATACCCGAACCGAATAAATTGTGTTTTATAGTATTATTGGTTTAGTAAGCTACAACAGTGCTATAAATACCACTATCGGATTTTTGGAACTAATTTTTTTTATCACGGAATTCTACTTCCCACGTCATTAGTAGTCTCCATACCGAGTTTTGTGCCATTTCGGTTGTTAGATCAAGCTACAGGTCGCTCTGAATAGTGTCAGTTAAAAAAAATCACCTTGTATTACAAATAATAGTATTTTATATAAATAGATTCATTTATATATAGTTCAAATTTCAAGTTTCCTTAACACTTTCGTTACCAATCTCACACCAGCGCGTAATGTGATGTCAATGTTAAAAAGCCCATCACTCGCCAGCGCGTGGTGCTGAGGTGTGTCTCAGTAGTCGGTCACTCGTTTGCGCGGGAAGAGCTGCACTTGAACATTTATTTTCCGTTTCAATTGGAATTATATGTTAGGAATTGGCGTGGAGTAAAGGTTCGAAGCTAGTTGTAAAAGTATGTGGTTTCAAATTTATAGCTCGATTATTTATTAAAAACATTTTGTGATATGAGTTGTGGAGATGATAGTTTTGCAGGGCCTTCACACCCCAAAAAAGAAAAATGCAATCTAAAAGGCCTCTAACAGATGGTGAAATTGTAAATTTGTTGACTGAGCTTTCGCCAATCTTTTCTAGTATTAGCGTGTCTTGTATTAACTCTTCTGGGAAAAACCCATTTCTATGAAGAGGTAATAACTATCAACGCACCATATCAGCTTTGGCAGCGAACGTGTTAAATATTTTTTTAAAAGGATGCACTGGACTTCTTTTTGACCTCACATGGAGGATATAGAAACGCGTTGAATGGTAGTTCAGTCTCGGTTCTCTATTCAGTTGAATTCGCTTATGAAAAATGAAATATAATTGCTTGAAAATTCCCTCTGCATAAAAACTGGGTTTTAAAATATTTAACAAATAAGAGGGGCTCTCATTTTTAATCAATACAAAAGGGAAAATGGTTATTTTACTTTGCATTCTGTCATTGACTCTTGTAGCTTATTTTCACTGTAAAACACTCATGGCACGAAGTTACTTAAATCCGGTCATTTAAAATTTTTTGTTATTACTCCATCATACACTCATTGCCATAAAAATTTGCGCACCAAGATATAATCGTGGGATCGTAACGAAACTTGGCATGAAGGTACATGTCGGCCAGATATGCAAATGATTAGAAATACAGCATGATTGCGCATTGCGTAATGCCACTAGAGATCGTTCAACTTCGTTCTCCTTGGAGTATAAAACAGGTAAGCACAGCTTGTTTGAGTGTACTTAATCTTTTGCAAAGGAAACGCTGAGGTAGATATGCCGTTACGCCGCCATCGAAGACAATATGAGCAGCTGCCAGAGTTCGAGAGGAGAAGAATCATCGGGATGATGGAAGCTGTGTAGTCAGCTCGGCGAGTAGCTCGTCAAGTAGGCCGTTCGGATTTTGCTGTGAGGAGGTGTTGGGACCAGTGGACAGAAGATACGTCATTTGCTCGGTGACCAGGCTCAGGATGCCCTCGACAGACCAGTCGTCGAGAAGACCGTCACATCATACCAAACGCACGCTTAGAGCCAACTGCCTCATTGGCCGCTATCCAAACACAGGCAACACCTTCACTACGGGCCAATGTGTCTTCCCGAACCATCTCAAGGCGCCTGACTGAAGGACATCTGGTATCGCGGCGCCCATTACGTGTGCTGTCAATGACACCGCTCCCACAGCTGGTGTGATGGTATGGGGTGCCATTGCTTAGACTTGGACACCGCAGGTGTCCCCCTTACCTCCCGTCCAATAGGACAGGTAAAAGTGGTTTGTGATGGACACGCTGCGGAAAGAGCGGTTTGAGCCCACCGTAACAGAATGTGGCAGCTTTAGGCGAACCCTTGGCTGTGCGCTTCTGCTCTAGGAGCAACTGCGCCGCTGGTTTCTGACTTATATGTTTTACTTTGATAGTTAAATTGAGCTTTAGTCAATTGTGATGAGGAGTGATGCCACCTATTGCCGAACGCTGGCAGGTGTAATTACCATTTATCTATGTTCATTGTAGGAGCTCTTCTTGAGGGGGTACATTATACATACAGGGGTTAAACAAAGTAAACATGAGAATAGAAAAAATAATTTGAGGGGCCTATTGTATAAATATTAACGATGTAAGTGGTATCAGCACTGGTAAGATTTGAGCAAAGGTGGAAGTTTAATGTTTTTAGTTGCATAGTGATAGCATTTGCCATGTGGCACTATTGTTTGATTATGTCGATATTCTCTGTTAGGTACTTCATGATCTGCACTATCTTTGCTTGAGCCTTGCTGTTGTTTACTGTGTTTTTGGCCCACTCCCTGAAGTGTTCAGTTGTTGGTTGTTGCAGGTGGTTTGTGGCTGTAAGTGGGCATTCAAACACGTAATGGTTTGGAGTCCCCTCCTGCCCACAAATGCAGTTGCCTGTGGCTGTTATGCGGAATCTGTTGAGGTAGCTGGGGAAAGGGCCGTGTCCTGTGTAAAATGCCGTTAGGAATGGTCCGTGTGGCTCCTTTTTGGGGTTGACATTTGGGAAGAATGAATAGGTTCTTCTTCCCGTTTCTCCCTCGTCCCATTCCTCCTGCCATCTCTTAAGAGCTGTTCTCTTCATTAATTGTTTTGCGTGGCTCTTGGGTAGTTTTGCGTTGATTCGGAAGTTTGTTGCTCCTGTTGTTGCTTCTTTGGCAAGCTGGTCGGCCCTTTCATTGCCTCGTATACCTATGTGAGCCTTGACCCAGTTGATGTATGTATTGTGGAAATTATTTTTAAGCAGTGCTCGGATTTGTTGCGCTATTGGATCCCTTGTTTGGAATTGTTGGAGTGTCTTTATAGTTGATAGGCTGTCCGTTAGAATGTTACAGGTGGAATATGTTTGTTGTTTTACCCAAGCTAGGGCAAAGAGGATGGCTATTTTCTCTGCTTGCGGCACTGTGTTGTTATTATGGAGCTGAATTTTTTGGTTATGGATTTCTACGTTATTTCTAAATGCCACAAAAGCTGCTCCTACTCCGTGTTGCGTTTTGGAGCCGTCAGTGTATCTTACGATACACGGTCACCCCTAATATTGATCCATGGCACAATGACGGCCCAGCGGTACGTCCACGACATCATTCACCAACATGTGATGCCACTCATGGCAGGGCACCCAGGAGCCATTTTTCAACAAGACAATGCTCGGCCACACACAGCAAAGATGTCACAAGACTGTCTCCGCCACATTACCACCCTTCACTGGCCTGCTCGAACCCCAGATTTGTCAACGATCGATCTGGATCATTTGGGACGGCAAGTTGGACTCCCTACGAGTTTGGTCGAACTAGAGACACTTTTACAGCAACTATGTAACGAGATGTCTGTAGTGATCCCTGCTACCAGCAAGGTGACGTCACTTTCCTCCAAGGCTCTCACACTCTGTTAGCCAATGAGAGGGCAGCGGAGGAATACGTTGTGGTAATAAAAGAGACTAGAATGTTCGATCGCAGTCTCGCAGTCCACCCAGCATGTTTGTCGTTGTGTCTTTATTGTGCTGTTAAAGTTTGTTAAAGTTTTAATAAAATACTTATTTTATGAGATTGAATCGTTATAAGAATACGCACGCGACATCACCTTAATGGCGAACCGGACGTGAGTTCAAACTTCTAACAGTTCCAGCAGTTTCGTTTTGGCCAAGCAAGATGACCGATCCAAACGAAACAACTTCGGCGGTGAGAATACCAGTTTACAACCCAATGGACCCTTCACTATGGTTGCACATGGTGGAAGCAACTTTCGAATTGGCCGCTCCAAAACCAATTACCTCTTCAAAAACGAAATTCAACCACGCGGTAGCAAATCTACCACCCGAAGTTGCAGCGATTGTCCGAGATGTCATCATTAAGCCATCCGACCAACCCTACGAGACACTCCGAGAAGCGATCCTTACTCGATGCGGCGAAACAAGGACCCAAGAAATTCGACGCTTACTCTCCGGTGAACAACTTGGAGATCGAAAGTCCAGTGAACTTCTTCGAGTGATGCAGCGACGCGCCGAGAATAACCACATCGAAGACAATTTTCTTTTGGAGCTATTCATGCAGCAAATGCCACTCAACGTCCAAACCGTTCTCGCATCCACACTTCCTGTGCCTATTGAAAAGGCAGCTGAAGTAGCCGACAGAATCCTGGAGGTAACCACAACGCAAACGTCTGCTTGTTCTGTAACGGCACCAACTACGAGTGATAACGCACTGCTCGAGGAAATCAAAGAGCTAAGACGTGAAGTAAACAACCTTCGCCGTATGAATAGTTATTCTCGACAACACCGCAGCCATTCCAATAACCGCAGCAATTCCAGACGCCGTTATAAATCTCCTTCAGCCACTGCATCTGGAGTATGTTGGTATCATCAGAAATACAAGGTCGCAGCCAAGAAGTGCACTCCTCCATGTAGTTTTTCGGAAAACCACTCACAGCAGAAGTAGCGGCGACCTACTTCCTGCCAACACCTTCTCGTCGCCTTTTCATGCGCGATCAGTCAACGGGTATATCCTACCTGATTGATACTGGATCCGACGCCTCTCTAATATCGGCCAGCAGAGCTGAAAGGAGACTACCAGTTCAACAGATTTTCCAAGCCGCAAACGGTACGAAAATTAATGTTTACAAAAGAAAAACGGTTAAAATTAATTTTGGATTAAGACGAGATTTTTCATTTTCTTTTTATGTATGTGATGTATCCTGTAATATTATTGGAGCTGATTTCTTGCATAGCTTTAGCTTAAAACCTGATTTAAGAAATCGTCAACTCACTGATTCCCGTACAAATTTAAATTCTTATGGTGTATTAAGCAAGTGCAATATTTTTTCTGTAAAATCTTTTAATGACAATTCTATTTATCTGAAATTGCTATCTGAATTTCCAAATGTAACTAAACTACCTGATCCAAATCACCCTGTGAAGCACAACACTTTGCATTTCATTGAAACTTACGGTCCTCCTGTTGTATGTAAACCTCGCAGATTAGCACCCGATCGTTTGAAGATTGCCAAAAATGAAATACAACACATGTTAGATTTAGGTCACATGAGACCTTCTAAAAGTAACTTTGCTTCACCCTTGCATCTAGTGCCTAAGAAAAATTCAACTGATTGGAGACCAGTTGGCGATTTTAGATTACTTAACGCTCAAACTGTAAAAGATAAATATTGCATTCCAAATGTATCAGATTTCACAGCTGAATTGCATGGTTGCAACATTTTTAGCCACATCGATCTTGTGTAAGCGTATCATCAGATACCTATTAATCCTGCAGACATTCACAAGACTGCAATTTGTTGTCCCTTTGGTACATTTGAGAGTACTCGTATGCAATTCGGTTTGTGCAACGCTAGTGCAACATTTCAAAGATTTATAGATGAAGTCACGCGTGATCTTCATGGTATATTTGCTTTTGTTGATGATATTCTAATTGCATCGTCAAACATTAACGAACATCTCATTCATTTAAAATGTTTGTTTTCTAGATTAGACAAATATGGACTTTGTATTAATTTATCTAAATGTGAATTTGGTCAACCATCCTTAGAATTTTTAGGTTTTCTTGTGTCTGAACATGGCTTAAAACCACTACCAGATAGGGTAAATGCTATTCAAAATTTTCCTCAACCTAATACTTTGACCCAACTTAGACGGTTTTTAAGTCTATTTAATTTTTATAGAAGATTTGTTCCCAAAGCTGCTCATATTCTAGCCCCTCTAAATCAATTGCTTGAGGGTAAAAAGAACAAAAAAAAATCATCTCGCGTCCCCAAGAAAACGGAACCTTCACTCGAATGGAATGAGGTCACTCACCAAGCGTTTCTAAAGGCAAAATCTGCACTTGCAGAAGCCACTTTACTTAGACACCCAATTCCTAATGCAAAATTGAGTTTGTGGACGGACGCATCAGATGTAGCTATGGGAGCACTTTAATGCAATTTTCCAACAATTCATGGGAACCTATAGCATTTCTTTCTATGAAATTAAGCAAAAGTCAAAAGAAATGGTCTACATATGATCGTGAATTATTAGCCATTTACTCCTCTATCAAAAAGTTTAGGCACATGCTAGAAGGTCGAATATTTACCATATTCACAGATCAAAAACCACTAATATTTGCTTTCCAACAAAAATCGGGAAAATGTTCTCCACGTCAATTGAGACATTTGGATTTTATCTCTCAATTTTCAACCGACATTCGACACATTAGTGGTGAGAGCAATATTATCGCAGACACATTGTCTCGCATTGAGATTGATAGTATTTCCAAAATTCCCACTTTGGATTATAAGCAATTAACTGAAGAACAACTTCGCGATGAAGAATTGCAAAACTTACTTCAATCCAATTCACTAGAACTTAAAAAGCACTACTTTCCCCTAGAGGACATCGAATTGTACTGTGATTCCACATACAAACACCCAAGACCTTTTATACCGAAATCGTACAGAAGTGTAATATTTGAAAACTTGCATTTCTTTTCACATCCTGGCATATCAGCCACAACCAAATTAATATATAGTCGTTTCGTTTGGCCTGGTATGAGAAAAGACCTAAATATTAGAGTTCGTAACTGTGACAAATGTCAGCGAGCTAAGGTATTCAAACATACGAAAGCTCCACTTGGCACATTTGCCCAACCGGACGCTCGTTTTTCTCATATACACATTGATTTCATCGGACCATTGCCACCATCAGACGGAATGCGGTATTGTATGACGATCATAGACAGATTCACAAGATGGTCTGAAGTGATTCCTACAGCAAACATGTCGGCAGAGACCACTGCTCGTGCACTTTTGCACAATTGGATCAGCAGATTTGGATCACCTGTCACAATCACCACTGACCAATGTCAGAATTTTGAGTCTCATCTTTTCAGAGGATTAACATCCTAGGATCACACAGAATCCATTCTTCCTCTTACCACCCACAATCAAATGGGATGATTGAGAGATTACATAGGCATTTAAAAGGCGCTATCAGAGCTCACGAAAATCCCAAATGGACAGACGTTTTACCTATCGTTTTACTAGGCTTACGATCAGCCGTTAAGAATGACCTAAATACTACTAGCGCTCAACTTGTGTATGGTACTACCTTACGTTTACCATCCGATTTATTATCTAACGAATCATACAAACAACCCATTACACCCAGTTATGTGTCCAATTTAATTTCAGTGATGCGTAAACTTAATCCAGTATCTTCACCATCACACGGCAATAGTCAAGTCTTTGTAAACAAGTCACTGAAAGATTGTTCTCATGTGTTTTTACGAATCGACAAAATTCATCCTTCTTTAACATCTCCCTATTCAGGACCTCATCTGGTTATAGATCGCAATTACAAGAATTTTGTGCTAGATCTGAATGGCAAAAAGATTACTGTCTCAATTGATAGACTAAAACCTGCTTTCGAGCTCAATGATGACTTTAAATCTTCAGAAATGCCTGTAATACCACCACCTGTTCAAATCACTGAGAAAAATAGCAATCCTGTTGAAAGTATCGTGACCAGATCTGGACGAAAGGTACACTTTCCTAAAAAGTTTGTTCAGTACATTGCATAAACATGCTCGATTGTGCTCATAATTTTCTTTTTCAATTGTATTTTTGTATTGTATTTGTCTTGTGTACTAACAATCGTTCCCTTATCACTGGGGGGATACTCTGTAGTGATCTGGCAACACTGCTACCAGCAAGGTGACGTCACTTTCCTCCAAGGCTCTCACACTCTGTTAGCCAATGAGAGGGCAGCGGAGGAATACGTTGTGGTAATAAAAGAGACTAGAATGTTCGATCGCAGTCTCGCAGTCCACCCAGCATGTTTGTCGTTGTGTCTTTATTGTGCTGTTAAAGTTTGTTAAAGTTTTAATAAAATACTTATTTTATGAGATTGAATCGTTATAAGAATACGCACGCGACATCACCTTATGTCTCATGACATCATACGGTACTTGTATACCTCATTGCCCGCTCGTATCGCATCGTGCATTCGCGCTAGAGGGGGTCCAACAGAGTACTAAAACTTCCGTTCATTTGTACTTTTTTCTGCAATAAATGATACTTTTTCTTTAATTTTCTAATCACTTACTCATATCAAAGTAGTACTTACATGTGCAAAATTTCGTTTCATTTGGACGACGTTTTCTTAGTGCGCAAATTTTTATGGCAATGAGTGTATTTAAATCGGCACCTACAGGTCGTATGCTTTCTCATGCTTACCTACTGTCTGACTAACACTAGAATTGTGCTGCCACAAAGTCCGTGCGAGCCTATCGCCATAGAAATAAACCTTATCTCAATTTGTGTGGGGATACTTATTCATTACTAAAATTTGGATGCGTATTTGTTATTGTTTTTACTTGTTATCGAGAAGATCTATTTCATTATGCTACTTCTTTCCGCTATCAACATTTTTCAAAAACAATATGAAATCAAGACATAGGGGAAAAAATATCACAAAAGTACCTCGGGACCGTGGAGACCGTACACACCTAGAGGAAGATGTTCCCCTAAAGGTATATTTTCGTGTGAACAGCTTACATTGATAGCTCTGAAATCTTTTGACGGTGGTTACTCATAAATACTTTAACATCGATTTCTGGTCAGAATAAATTGCATTTCATTTCAGATGGCATGAATATACCTCACAGTCTGACTTTGATTCCCGAACACGATGCCGTTTGCGTGGCCGATCGAGAGAACGGGCGCATTCTGTGCTATGCTACTGGCACGGATGGCACTATACCGGGGACACCAATTGTCATCATGGACGGACTTGGAATTGGCAGAGTCTTTGCGATCGACACCAGAGGTAATCGATTGTTCTACCTCTTTAATAACATCACACACACAAAAAAAGTAGGCTGTGTCGATATTTGATATGTTTTTAAATTAATGTCACACTGAAATCACCTTAAATTGTATGTAAAATTTTATCATGTGTTTATTTATTCTTAGACAAATTTTTAATGTTGAAAGAGATGTATTTTTGTAGCGTAAAGATTTACTTTGTTGTAATAACACGTATAACCAAGTTAAGCCGACATCATATATAGGTCAAAACATTGTATTTGAGATAATTTAAGAAATTTAAGTTATTCAATCCATGAGTAAACAAATAGCATTATAGAAAAATTTATTAATCGTTTCAGGAAAGCAGCTGTTTGTCGTGAATAGACCATTCTTGTGGGAAAACAGCCAATCTGCGCACGGCTTTGTCCTTGACATTGAAAGTGGATTGCCTAAGAGTCAATGGGGACCAGATAAAGTAAGTACAGAACCATTTTCACCATGAAAAATTTAGAACTGAGTGAGACATTGAACAGAAATTTGGAATATCAGGGATCGAAAAGTTTTGTAAACATCAGTACTCCCATTGACTGGAATGTAGTAGGCCGAAAGTAGTGCCAAAAATTGAAGACAGTCAAAATACAAATATAATAGTTATCTATTTAACAGGAATGTACACTGTCATTACATGTGTTGCAGATACGATGAATGGAATAAGTAGTGAACATTGTTGGGGTCTCGCTTTTTAAGGCGAGTGCGAATAATCTACTTCTTTGATGTGGGTATGATTGTCTAAATGCCGTCATCTAAAAATTTTGCTGACAGAAATATCATAGGTTGCAAGTACATTCAGACTTAAAAAAATTTCTCAAATTAATATCGATAAAATTTTATATAAATACAGCAAAATTTCTCTAATTATGTATCGTGTATTCGGCTATATCACTCTTTTGTACTTCCCTTTTTTTTTTTTTTTTTTTTTTAATTTTCTATTTGTGGAAGCAGAATTATCACGATAGTCTGGTTCAAAGTGGCAGCTAACACTCATCTGCTCCAACCAGTTTTATCTCGACCTTTTCTCCTGACTCTGCTTACAAATTTTCGATTTGTGGAAGCAGAATTCTCACGATAGTCTGGTTCAAAGTGGCAGCTAACACTCATCTGCTCCAACCAGTTTTATCTCGACCTTTTCTCCTGACTCTGCTTACAAATTTTCGATTTGTGGAAGCAGAATTCTCACGATAGTCTGGTTCAAAGTGGCAGCTAACACTCATCTGCTCCAACCAGTTTTATCTCGACCTTTTCTCCTGACTCTGCTTACAAATTTTCGATTTGTGGAAGCAGAATTCTCACGATAGTCTGGTTCAAAGTGGCAGCTAACACTCATCTGCTCCAACCAGTTTTATCTCGACCTTTTCTCCTCACTTTGCTTACAAATTTTCTATTTGTGGAAGCAGAATTCTCACGATAGTCTGTTTCAAAGTGGCAGCTAACACTCATCTGCTTCAACCAGTTTTATCTCGACCTTTTCTCCTGACTCTGCTTACAAATTTTCTATTTGTGGAAGCAGAATTCTCACGATAGTCTGGTTCAAAGTGGCAGCTAACATTCATCTGCTCCAACCAGTTTTATCTCGACCTTTTCTCCTGACTCTGCTTACAAATTTTCTATTTGTGGAAGCAGAATTCTCACGATAGTTTGGTTCAAAGTGGCAGCTAACATTCATCTGTTCCAACCAGTTTTATCTCGACCTTTTCTCCTGACTCTGCTTACAAATTTTCGATTTGTGGAAGCAGAATTCTCACGATAGTCTGGTTCAAAGTGGCAGCTAACACTCATCTGCTCCAACCAGTTTTATCTCGACCTTTTCTCCTGACTCTGCTTATAAATTTTCGATTTGTGGAAGCAGAATTCTCACGATAGTTTGGTTCAAAGTGGCAGCTAACATTCATCTGCTCCAACCAGTTTTATCTCGACCTTTTCTCCTGTCTCTGCTTACAAATTTTCGATTTGTGGAAGCAGAATTCTCACGATAGTCTGGTTCAAAGTGGCAGCTAACACTCATCTGCTCCAACCAGTTTTATCTCGACCTTTTCTCCTGACTCTGCTTACAAATTTTCGATTTGTGGAAGCAGAATTCTCACGATAGTCTGGTTCAAAGTGGCAGCTAACACTCATCTGCTCCAACCAGTTTTATCTCGACCTTTTCTCCTGACTCTGCTTACAAATTTTCGATTTGTGGAAGCAGAATTCTCACGATAGTCTGGTTCAAAGTGGCAGCTAACACTCATCTGCTCCAACCAGTTTTATCTCGACCTTTTCTCCTGACTCTGCTTACAAATTTTCGATTTGTGGAAGCAGAATTCTCACGATAGTCTGGTTCAAAGTGGCAGCTAACACTCATCTGCTCCAACCAGTTTTATCTCGACCTTTTCTCCTCACTTTGCTTACAAATTTTCTATTTGTGGAAGCAGAATTCTCACGATAGTCTGTTTCAAAGTGGCAGCTAACACTCATCTGCTTCAACCAGTTTTATCTCGACCTTTTCTCCTGACTCTGCTTACAAATTTTCTATTTGTGGAAGCAGAATTCTCACGATAGTCTGGTTCAAAGTGGCAGCTAACATTCATCTGCTCCAACCAGTTTTATCTCGACCTTTTCTCCTGACTCTGCTTACAAATTTTCTATTTGTGGAAGCAGAATTCTCACGATAGTTTGGTTCAAAGTGGCAGCTAACATTCATCTGTTCCAACCAGTTTTATCTCGACCTTTTCTCCTGACTCTGCTTACAAATTTTCGATTTGTGGAAGCAGAATTCTCACGATAGTCTGGTTCAAAGTGGCAGCTAACACTCATCTGCTCCAACCAGTTTTATCTCGACCTTTTCTCCTGACTCTGCTTATAAATTTTCGATTTAAGGAAGCAGAATTCTCACGATAGTTTGGTTCAAAGTGGCAGCTAACATTCATCTGCTCCAACCAGTTTTATCTCGACCTTTTCTCCTGTCTCTGCTTACAAATTTTCGATTTGTGGAAGCAGAATTCTCACGATAGTCTGGTTCAAAGTGGCAGCTAACACTCATCTGCTCCAACCAGTTTTATCTCGACCTTTTCTCCAGACTCTGCTTACAAATTTTATATTTGTGGAAGCAGAATTCTCACGATAGTCTGGTTCAAAGTGGCAGCTAACATTCATCTGCTCCAACCAGTTTTATCTCGACCTTTTCTCCTGACTCTGCTTACAAATTTTTCTATTTGTGGAAGCAGAATTCTCACGATAGTCTGGTTCAAAGTGGCAGCTAACATTCATCTGCTCCAACCAGTTTTATCTCGACCTTTTCTCCTGACTCTGCTTACAAATTTTCGATTTGTGGAAGCAGAATTCTCACGATAGTCTGGTTCAAAGTGGCAGCTAACATTCATCTGCTCCAACCAGTTTTATCTCGACCTTTTCTCCTGTCTCTGCTTACAAATTTTCGATTTGTGGAAGCAGAATTCTCACGATAGTTTGGTTCAAAGTGGCAGCTAACATTCATCTGCTCCAACCAGTTTTATCTCGACCTTTTCTCCTGACTCTGCTTACAAATTTTCGATTTGTGGAAGCAGAATTCTCACGATAGTTTGGTTCAAAGTGGCAGCTAACATTCATCTGCTCCAACCAGTTTTATCTCGACCTTTTCTCCTGACTCTGCTTACAAATTTTCGATTTGTGGAAGCAGAATTCTCACGATAGTCTGGTTCAAAGTGGCAGCTAACATTCATCTGCTCCAACCAGTTTTATCTCGACCTTTTCTCCTGACTCTGCTTACAAATTTTTCTATTTGTGGAAGCAGAATTCTCACGATAGTCTGGTTCAAAGTGGCAGCTAACACTCATCTGCTCCAACCAGTTTTATCTCGACCTTTTCTCCTGACTCTGCTTACAAATTTTCGATTTGTGGAAGCAGAATTCTCACGATAGGCTGGTTCAAAGTGGCAGCTAACATTCATCTGCTCCGACCAGTTTTATCTCGAGCTTTTCTCCAGACTCTGCTTACAAATTTTCGATTTGTGGAAGCAGATTTCTCACGATAGTCTGGTTCAAAGTCGCAGCTAACACTCATCTGCTCCAACCAGTTTTATCTCGACCTTTTCTCCTGACTCTGCTTACAATTTTTCTATTTGTGGAAGCAGAATTCTCACGATAGTCTGGTTCAAAGTGGCAGCTAACATTCATCTGCTCCAACCAGTTTTATCTCGACCTTTTCTCCTGACTCTGCTTACAAATTTTCTATTTGTGGAAGCAGAATTCTCACGATAGTTTGGTTCAAAGTGGCAGCTAACATTCATCTGTTCCAACCAGTTTTATCTCGACCTTTTCTCCTCACTTTGCTTACAAATTTTCTATTTGTGGAAGCAGAATTCTCACGATAGTCTGGTTCAAAGTGGCAGCTAACACTCATCTGCTTCAACCAGTTTTATCTCGACCTTTTCTCCTGACTCTGCTTACAAATTTTCTATTTGTGGAAGCAGAATTCTCACGATAGTTTGGTTCAAAGTGGCAGCTAACATTCATCTGCTCCAACCAGTTTTATCTCGACCTTTTCTCCTGTCTCTGCTTACAAATTTTCGATTTGTGGAAGCAGAATTCTCACGATAGTCTGGTTCAAAGTGGCAGCTAACACTCATCTGCTCCAACCAGATTTATCTCGACCTTTTCTCCAGACTCTGCTTACAAATTTTATATTTGTGGATGCAGAATTCTCACGATAGTCTGGTTCAAAGTGGCAGCTAACATTCATCTGCTCCAACCAGTTTTATCTCGACCTTTTCTCCTGACTCTGCTTACAAATTTTTCTATTTGTGGAAGCAGAATTCTCACGATAGTCTGGTTCAAAGTGGCAGCTAACATTCATCTGCTCCAACCAGTTTTATCTCGACCTTTTCTCCTGACTCTGCTTACAAATTTTCGATTTGTGGAAGCAGAATTCTCACGATAGTCTGGTTCAAAGTGGCAGCTAACACTCATCTGCTCCAACCAGTTTTATCTCGACCTTTTCTCCTGACTCTGCTTATAAATTTTCGATTTGTGGAAGCAGAATTATCACGATAGTCTGGTTCAAAGTGGCAGCTAACATTCATCTGCTCCAACCAGTTTTATCTCGACCTTTTCTCCTGTCTCTGCTTACAAATTTTCGATTTGTGGAAGCAGAATTCTCACGATAGTCTGGTTCAAAGTGGCAGCTAACACTCATCTGCTCCAACCAGTTTTATCTCGACCTTTTCTCCTGACTCTGCTTACAAATTTTATATTTGTGGAAGCAGAATTCTCACGATAGTCTGGTTCAAAGTGGCAGCTAACATTCATCTGCTCCAACCAGTTTTATCTCGACCTTTTCTCCTGACTCTGCTTACAAATTTTTCTATTTGTGGAAGCAGAATTCTCACGATAGTCTGGTTCAAAGTGGCAGCTAACATTCATCTGCTCCAACCAGTTTTATCTCGACCTTTTCTCCTGACTCTGCTTACAAATTTTCGATTTGTGGAAGCAGAATTCTCACGATAGTTTGGTTCAAAGTGGCAGCTAACATTCATCTGCTCCAACCAGTTTTATCTCGACCTTTTCTCCTGTCTCTGCTTACAAATTTTCGATTTGTGGAAGCAGAATTCTCACGATAGTCTGGTTCAAAGTGGCAGCTAACATTCATCTGCTCCAACCAGTTTTATCTCGACCTTTTCTCCTGACTCTGCTTACAAATTTTCGATTTGTGGAAGCAGAATTCTCACGATAGTCTGGTTCAAAGTGGCAGCTAACACTCATCTGCTCCAACCAGTTTTATCTCGACCTTTTCTCCTGACTCTGCTTACAAATTTTCGATTTGTGGAAGCAGAATTCTCACGATAGGCTGGTTCAAAGTGGCAGCTAACATTCATCTGCTCCGACCAGTTTTATCTCGAGCTTTTCTCCTGACTCTGCTTACAAATTTTCGATTTGTGGAAGCAGAATTCTCACGATAGTCTGGTTCAAAGTGGCAGCTAACATTCATCTGCTCCAACCAGTTTTATCTCGACCTTTTCTCCTGACTCTGCTTACAAATTTTCTATTTGTGGAAGCAGAATTCTCACGATAGTCTGTTTCAAAGTGGCAGCTAACATTCATCTGCTCCAACCAGTTTTATCTCGACCTTTTCTCCTGACTCTGCTTACAAATTTTCTATTTTTGGAAGCAGAATTCTCACGATAGTCTGGTTCAAAGTGGCAGCTAACACTCATCTGCTTCAACCAGTTTTATCTCGACCTTTTCTCCTGACTCTGCTTACAAATTTTCTATTTGTGGAAGCAGAATTCTCACGATAGTCTGGTTCAAAGTGGCAGCTAACATTCATCTGCTCCAACCAGTTTTATCTCGACCTTTTCTCCTGACTCTGCTTACAAATTTTCGATTTGTGGAAGCAGAATTCTCACGATAGTCTGGTTCAAAGTGGCAGCTAACACTCATCTGCTACAACCAGATTTATCTCGACCTTTTCTCCAGACTCTGCTTACAAATTTTCTATTTAACGAAGCAGAATTCTCACGATAGTCTGGTTCAAAGTGGCAGCTAACATTCATCTGCTCCAACCAGTTTTATCTCGACCTTTTCTCCTGTCTCTGCTTACAAATTTTCGATTTGTGGAAGCAGAATTCTCACGATAGTCTGGTTCAAAGTGGCAGCTAACACTCATCTGCTCCAACCATATTTATCTCGACCTTTTCTCCAGACTCTGCTTACAAATTTTATATTTGTGGAAGCAGAATTCTCACGATAGTCTGGTTCAAAGTGGCAGCTAACATTCATCTGCTCCAACCAGTTTTATCTCGACCTTTTCTCCTGACTCTGCTTACAAATTTTTCTATTTGTGGAAGCAGAATTCTCACGATAGTCTGGTTCAAAGTGGCAGCTAACATTCATCTGCTCCAACCAGTTTTATCTCGACCTTTTCTCCTGACTCTGCTTACAAATTTTCGATTTGTGGAAGCAGAATTCTCACGATAGTCTGGTTCAAAGTGGTAGCTAACACTCATCTGCTCCAACCAGTTTTATCTCGACCTTTTCTCCTGACTCTGCTTACAAATTTTCGATTTGTGGAAGCAGAATTCTCACGATAGTTTGGTTCAAAGTGGCAGCTAACATTCATCTGCTCCAACCAGTTTTATCTCGACCTTTTCTCCTGTCTCTGCTTAAAAATTTTCGATTTGTGGAAGCAGAATTCTCACGATAGTCTGGTTCAAAGTGGCAGCTAACACTCATCTGCTCCAACCAGTTTTATCTCGACCTTTTCTCCAGACTCTGCTTACAAATTTTATATTTGTGGAAGCAGAATTCTCACGATAGTGTGGTTCAAAGTGGCAGCTAACATTCATCTGCTCCAACCAGTTTTATCTCGACCTTTTCTCCTGACTCTGCTTACAAATTTTTCTATTTGTGGAAGCAGAATTCTCACGATAGTCTGGTTCAAAGTGGCAGCTAACATTCATCTGCTCCAACCAGTTTTATCTCGACCTTTTCTCCTGACTCTGCTTACAAATTTTCGATTTGTGGAAGCAGAATTCTCACGATAGTCTGGTTCAAAGTGGCAGCTAACACTCATCTGCTCCAACCAGTTTTATCTCGACCTTTTCTCCTGACTCTGCTTACAAATTTTCGATTTGTGGAAGGAGAATTCTCACGATAGGCTGGTTCAAAGTGGCAGCTAACATTCATCTGCTCCGACCAGTTTTATCTCGACCTTTTCTCCAGACTCTGCTTACA
Source organism: Metellina segmentata (assembly GCA_947359465.1). Classification (NCBI taxonomy): domain Eukaryota; kingdom Metazoa; phylum Arthropoda; class Arachnida; order Araneae; family Tetragnathidae; genus Metellina; species Metellina segmentata. The sequence continues at coordinate 111,212,712 of OX375880.1, forward strand.
AATTTTCTATTTGTGGAAGCAGAATTCTCACTATAGTTTGGTTCAAAGTGGCAGCTAACATTCATCTGCTCCAACCAGTTTTATCTCGACCTTTTCTCCTGTCTCTGCTTACAAATTTTCGATTTGTGGAAGCAGAATTCTCACGATAGTCTGGTTCAAAGTGGCAGCTAACACTCATCTGCTCCAACCAGATTTATCTCGACCTTTTCTCCAGACTCTGCTTACAAATTTTATATTTGTGGAAGCAGAATTCTCACGATAGTCTGGTTCAAAGTGGCAGCTAACATTCATCTGCTCCAACCAGTTTTATCTCGACCTTTTCTCCTGACTCTGCTTACAAATTTTTCTATTTGTGGAAGCAGAATTCTCACGATAGTCTGGTTCAAAGTGGCAGCTAACATTCATCTGCTCCAACCAGTTTTATCTCGACCTTTTCTCCTGACTCTGCTTACAAATTTTCGATTTGTGGAAGCAGAATTCTCACGATAGTCTGGTTCAAAGTGGCAGCTAACACTCATCTGCTCCAACCAGTTTTATCTCGACCTTTTCTCCTGACTCTGCTTACAAATTTTCGATTTGTGGAAGCAGAATTCTCACGATAGTTTGGTTCAAAGTGGCAGCTAACATTCATCTGCTCCAACCAGTTTTATCTCGACCTTTTCTCCTGTCTCTGCTTACAAATTTTCGATTTGTGGAAGCAGAATTCTCACGATAGTCTGGTTCAAAGTGGCAGCTAACACTCATCTGCTCCAACCAGTTTTATCTCGACCTTTTCTCCAGACTCTGCTTACAAATTTTATATTTGTGGAAGCAGAATTCTCACGATAGTCTGGTTCAAAGTGGCAGCTAACATTCATCTGCTCCAACCAGTTTTATCTCGACCTTTTCTCCTGACTCTGCTTACAAATTTTTCTATTTGTGGAAGCAGAATTCTCACGATAGTCTGGTTCAAAGTGGCAGCTAACATTCATCTGCTCCAACCAGTTTTATCTCGACCTTTTCTCCTGGCTCTGCTTACAAATTTTCGATTTGTGGAAGCAGAATTCTCACGATAGTCTGGTTCAAAGTGGCAGCTAACACTCATCTGCTCCAACCAGTTTTATCTCGACCTTTTTTCCTGACTCTGCTTACAAATTTTCGATTTGTGGAAGCAGAATTCTCACGATAGGCTGGTTCAAAGTGGCAGCTAACATTCATCTGCTCCGACCAGTTTTATCTCGACCTTTTCTCCAGACTCTGCTTACAAATTTTCGATTTGTGGAAGCAGAATTCTCACGATAGTCTGGTTCAAAGTGGTAGCTAACACTCATCTGCTCCAACCAGTTTTATCTCGACCTATTCTCCTGACTCCTCTGCTTACAAATTTTATATTTGTGGAAGCAGAATTCTTACGATAGTCTGGTTCAAAGCGGCAGCTAACACTCATCTGCTCCAACCAGTTTTATCTTAACCTTTTCCCCTGACTCTGCTCGCACGATATTAAATCACTCAGAAGCACTTATCCACATTGTCAAGTTACAGAAGTTCATGTTCATCGTCCAACTCCAAAAGTTATGTAAGAAAATCGTAAATGACCTCCATCCGAAACGGCTCTTGAGATCATCCTTATATCCTTAGAAATGAAAACCTGTACCTGTTGCCTAGAAAAATCTAGATAACAATGTAAATTAAGGTTTCGCCTGTTAAAAGCAGTCCTTCGTTCATTTGGCAGAAAGAGGTTCAACTGTTTTTTTTTTTTTGGTTTTATACAAGGAATGGAGAAAGTATCTTTTATTCGCCATTGTCCTTTTTCAATTTAACCAGATACAAAAGATCAACCACGTCTATTGTGAAACCTATACAGTTATTTAGCAAACTTTCTTCGGTCAGATAAGAATTGCGTATTTTTAAAGTTTTTGAAGAAAAATAATTTTGAATCTACGCAATTAAATCTATGCAAATAGAAATTTTATCAGGGTACAAGTGCAAATGAGCGATGTAGCAGGATGTGCGTTACATAACAAGGGGTTACTGCACAAACACCAACAAATATCCGATGCCTAGCGTCGTGAGACGCTGCATCATTTTAAATTAGTATGGTAATCGAGCATGCCACCCAGGTGACATTCTATACAGAATTTAAAGCACTTTACTTCTGTACTTTATGCTATCTATACACAAATTACATCCATATCATAATACTAGGTTACAGTCTACAATACTAGTCTCTTGGAATAATAAAGTCCTGGTAATTCTCAATTTATGGTACCATGTAAAGAAGGTTTGACCCTCTAGCCCTTAATTACTAACATGGTAGACCCTCTTGCCCTTAATTACTAACATGGTAGACCCTCTAGCCTTTAATTACAAACATGGTAGACCCTCTAGCCTTTAATTACAAACATGGTAGACCCTCTTGCCCTTAATTACTAACATGGTAGACCCTCTTGCCCTTAATTACTAACATGGTAGACCCTCTTGCCCTTAATTAGTAACATGGTAGACCCTCTTGCCCTTAATTACTAACATGGTAGACCCTCTTGCCCTTAATTACTAACATGGTAGACCCTCTAGCCCTTAATTACTAACATGGTAGACCCTCTTGCCCTTAATTACTAACATGGTAGACCCTCTAGCCTTTAATTACAAACATGGTAGACCCTCTTGCCCTTAATTACTAACATGGTAGACCCTCTTGCCCTTAATTACTAACATGGTAGACCCTCTTGCCCTTAATTAGTAACATGGTAGACCCTCTAGCCCTTAATTACTAACATGGTAGACCCTCTTGCCCTTAATTACTAACATGGTAGACCCTCTTGCCCTTAATTACTAACATGGTAGACCCTCTAGCCCTTAATTACTAACATGGTAGACCCTCTTGCCCTTAATTACTAACATGGTAGACCCTCTTGCCCTTAATTATTAACTTGGTAGACCCTCTAGCCCAATCTATATAAATAAGAATGGAGTGTTTGTTTGTACATTCAATATTTTCGACCCATTTCAAGTTTTCTATCCGTTTTGGACCCTACTGATGCCGAATCAGTCTTTTTCTCGTTTGGTGTCTGTCTGTCTGTCTGTCTGTCTGTCTGTCTGTCTGTATGTTGTGCCCTATACACGTCCACGCGGTTTAAGATATTTTCATGAAAATTTGCATACAGTGAGTACTTATCTTCATTTAGTGAGTGGCATTGGTTGCGAAAGTCTGTCTGTCCGTCTTTCTGTTCTATGCTCGATTTTGTGTTAGTGTGTTTGTGTAGACATCACATGAATTGTATTCCAGATATTTGATTTCGTTGTATTTTATTTTATACATTATCTATTAGTTTAGTGAATGCAATATTAAACATTTCTTTATTGTTATATTTAGTTGAGTTTCATGCTAAAACACCTGAGTAAGTATACTTAAATCAACCATAATTTGATAGTTTTTAAAAAATTGGAATGTCTATTGAATATTACGATTATTTCGATTGCTTTACCAGTAAGTACTGTGCTGAAAAAGTAATTATTCTTCAAAAAAAAAAAAAAAAATTTATGGAATTTCATCTCTGATACTTCATTTATTTCGAGTCTTATTTTTATTCTTTGCGCAATGTAAACGATTTAAAGAATATATTTGGGACAGACGATATTTTTCAGTGAAACAAGAATGAACAAGATCGCGCGAGCAGTGATATTTTTTCTGGTTCTTTCGCTCTGAATTAATTTCACATTTCTAAATTTTGTACACTTTTAGTTGTAAGTTGTGGCAACTGTGCGAGATCAAGAGATAAAATTGAATCACAAATTAATATCTTTAGAACAATTTTTTGCGACATCTTTTATTTTGTTTTACTTTGCTGTTTCCTTTTTTAAATATTTATTATTTTAATAAATGTGTTTTCCTTCTCAACACACGCAACAGCACCACAAAGTATTAGACTTAAAAATGTTAGGTAAGTCAGTATAAATTTTCAGTACATTTTAAGTGTAGTTATGCCATTATTTAAAGAATAATGCCGTTATATAAAGAATAATGCCGTTATTTATAGAATAATGCCGTTATTTAAAGAATAATGCCGTTATTTGAAGAATAATGCCTTTATTGAAAGAATAATAATGTTTAAAAATCCAAACTGGAACTTTTTCCAACATTAAAAAATTCGTTGTAATAATGATAGCAGAAGATTGCAAAATTTCACAATGTCGCATACCGGAGGCAAGAGTGCCACAAGTAAAAAAATATTGTTTTGTTGACTATGAGTGCGAGAGCACTCGCCGTAAATCGTAATTTTAATTAATTGAGTTGAACATGAAAAGAACTTAAGAAAGGGAATTCCAAATCTTCCTATAAATCGTCTTTTATAGTAGTAACCTTAGTATCACCTTTCGTCATTTTGTAGCTTTGTCATACAGCAATTGTGCGATGTGTGTGAAATGTATTACATGAATGGATATGCATGTGTAGGATTTGTGTCCAAAGTAAGTTGTAGAAAATATAAAGATGGCGAAAGATGGTAAAATAAATTTTTATTCTACAAAAAACGTAAGTCATTATATATTTTGATTATCTCTTCAATCTAGAGTAAACCAATTCAAACCGAGTAAGGTCGGGTATTTTGCTAGTATTATAATAATAATGTTCCTGAACCGACCATGCGACTTTATGGTGGTCGGAAGGTGTCTTTATTTGCCATGATGCTGTAAGAGGTTAGACTGATGTTATGTAGAGGTGAGACGATTTCACCGCAGTAATTTTCTGGATGGATTTTTTAAAACCTCGTTGCGTAATATGGAAATGGGAGATGTCCTGTGAAGAAGAGTGTTCCCTGGTCCAACTTGCTTTTTTTAGTGACACTCTTGGCAACACATCATATACCGTTCTTATGTATCTCTCGGGGTTACTGTATTACTATATGTGGATATCTTTAAGTAGTGACATAATTTTCTTTCTTAGGGCTTCCAACTGCCTCATGATCTCGCCGTGTCTCCCGATGGCAAGTTCGTCTATGTTTCGGAGATTGATGTGACTTCTCCAAAGCGAGTGTACAAGTTCAACATCTGAGATTTGAGACCAGGAAACAGCATTAACTCCCATCAGTGTTCCTTTCGTTAATAATCTGTTGACAACACCAAAACTTAAAAATTGGCGTTCTTTGGACATTTTCCCCGTCCGCTATTAGCTAAAAAATGGGCTAAATTTACGTTGATCTTTGGTGTATTTTCCGATAGAATCGCCATAATGTTTCAAGAAATCGGCAAAATTTTGAAACTGTCACTTTCGGAGCGATTTTGCATAAAAAGATACCCTTAGTCGCCAAGGTTGAGAAAATAATAGCCAAATGTCGCATGTGGTAGCCCTGACATTGCACACAACGATTTTTTTTCCTGTTTTCAGTCACATCTATGTGAATATTAAACATGTGATGAACGAAACTTTCGACGTGCGATGATTAAATCAACTTCATTATGCATTTTTGATTATTTTTTAACATTTAAATATTACGGGGAGAGCTCCAGCCCTGTGCGTTTTTGGTTACTCATGTCTAGGCGAATAGACGAGGAATTGCCTTGTCCAATCCCTTCTCAATTCAGTCACCTAGCCCATAAGATGGATACTACTTCCTTCACCAACTGGACGGGTAAAAGTTACAGTGGTGTAAGTCACTTTTCCGAGGGGAAAAAAACCAGAACTTCCATTGCCATCAGTGGCAGTTGAATAAAGATCTAACTTACTTCATGTTTTCTGTTAACAGATTGACTTATCTAGATCTAGTTCCTGTGTCTCCTATAATTATCTTTAGATAAATTTGGTTGTATTAAATATGGTTTCTGTGTCTACCTCTTTCTTTTTAACAGAGTGACTAGCACCACTGTAACTTTAACCCGTTCAATTGTTGTAGGAAATAGTATCCATCGTATGTGCTAGGTGACTGGATTGTGGTGGGATTGGATAAGGCGTTTCCTTGTCTATTCGCCTAGACATAAGTAACCAAAGACGCATTTTGATAAAGAGTCCACAAGGCTGGAGCTCTCCCCTTAATATTTTAATGTTAAAAAATAATCAAAATTACACAATGAAGTTTACTTACTCATAGTACGTCAAAAGTCGGCGGAGCCTACAAATCTGATGATTGCGAGATCGGCGCTTCGACCTGGCTAAAGACCGTCGTGTTCACTAATGGTGACTGGGGCACGTTAAATAGGTCGTGGTCACAATGTCCCCCATGTTCCCATACCAAATCAATACCTCTGGGGGTACCTGATCAGGGGGTTATCGGCCTCTGATTGGGATCTAAATTTCGATATGTGTGAGTGAATGGACGTGTGAAAGGGACCTTCCTGTAAAACGGATGTGTCATGTATGTCGGGCAAAGTCGGACTTCCTCCCAATGGGGCTCAATAACATGGAAGGCGCACCCCCTTCGCCTCTTGCCGTCTTCGACGGGCCTGGCACTCCTCTGGTCTGCCAGTGTAGGCATAAGAAACAACAACGTCAAAAGTTTCGTTCATCACATGATTAATGTGACTGAAAGTGAATAAAATGTGACTGAATGTAAATAAATTTTGACTGAAAGCAGGCAAACAAATCGTTGAATGCAATATCAGGGCTGCCACAGGCGACTTTTGGCTACTATTTTCTTAACCTTGGCGACCTTTTATAAGCAAAATCGCTCCGACAGTTACAATTTCAAAATTTTGCCGATTCTTTTAAAAATCTTCACTAAGGATCAACGGAAATTTTGTCCATTTGTTAGTTAATAGCGGACAGGAAAAAATATATTTCTAATATTTCTTTCGAGAAAAATTTCCAAAAATGCCACTTTTGAAGTTTTGATGTCAAGACGTGGCAACCATGAAAGAAAAAGACCGGATAGTGTAGTTATTGTCTGTGAAGCACAACCATACCTCGCTTTACGGCATAGGTACGTTCCGAAAAAGTTGGCCGTAAAGCGAAAAGCCGCAAACTAATCAATTATTTTGATACAAACCCATACAAATTCAATTAAATAAAATAGTTTTATTTCATAAAGCATTTTATTCTTTTTATTTCCTATAAAATTGCGAACATGAAAATAAAAGTACAATACAATGTAATAATACACAGAAATTTAAAAAAAAAAACATATCTCTCTATATTAAAAAAATGTTACCGCCGCCGCCGCCGCCGCCGAAGAATTGAAAACTGTGTTGTTTAGCTCGATTCTTAGACGGTTTCCCGAGAAAGTACTGATCGGAAAAAAATGAAATTAACATGCTTTGTTCTTCATCGTATTCCCTGGATAATTATTAAGATTTTTTTCCGATGTGGCTATTAGTTTAGGTTTTATTAAGTGTTAAAGTTGAAGAAGTGAAATTTCTTCCGCGAGTGAGCAAAACACATTCAAATTTTCAGTCTTCAGTCGTGAGTTTTTTTTTAAGAGTACCTCTCAACGTAAATTTTTGCAGCTCGTCGAGTTTTTTTTTAAATTTAAATTTGGTTCTTGATAATATTTTTTTGAAATTCAGGAAAAATCGGGACATTTTTGTTACTTTTTTTTAAAACTGCCATATCTATATCTAATTACTATTAGTTTTTAATTTTTAAAATATAGCAGTATACCTCAGAATATACTCTTTCTTACGGTACTATTATTTTTGAAATCGGTTAATAATTAAATTGGATGCGATCAAAAGTTCGTCATACAAAATTCGGAATCTTTGGATATTTTCGCTACTTATTGTTAAAACCGTTTTGTCTACGGCAAAAGCCATTATTTTTTAAATTTGAAAACATCACTGAATACATTACATTACACTCTTTCTTATGGTACAATTATTTTTCAAATTGGTTAATAAATAAAATCGATGCAAATAAAAGTGGGTCATACAATTTTCGGAACTTTCAGATCGTAACTTCCGATACAAAACTAAAATGGTCATATCTGTATAGTATTACTGTTAATTTTTAATTTTAAAAATATTGCAGTATACCTCAGAATATACTCTTTCTTACGGTACAATTATTTTTAAAATTGGTTCATAAATAAATTCGATGCAATCAAAAGTTGGTGACACAAATTTCGTATTTTTCAGTTCGCATAGCTGCTTCCGAAAGCAGTAGTGGGTTACACTTTTGACTATCGGGTTTGCCAGATATCAAATTTATCGTAGCAACAATTGCCATAAAAACGATTTCTTTTTATTTGGCGAGGAAAAAGGCTCGCTTTTTTCCCTCTGTTTTCAAGACAGTTTACCGACAAAGTACAGATCGTAAAGTTTGGATATTAACAACGTTTAGTTAAAATTGTACAGGGAACACGATGCAGAAGATTTTTTACTGATGCGGCTATTAGTTTAGGGTGCATTAAGTGTTAAAGCAAAAAAAAGTTAAATCACTTGCGAAAGAAGTATTGGTTTGAGAAAGCAAACCAAACGGATTGCGTAGCAATCCCCGGGGTCGGCGAGCGTAAGCGAGACGCAGCGAAGCCCTCGCTGTGACGTCATGAACCGGAAAGTGAAATCAGCATAATACGAATTATTCAGATAGTTTCACTCTGTGAAAGTAATGTTGGTTTGCGAAGCAAACCAAATGGTATCTGTGACAGGAGTGTTGGTTTGCGAAGCAAACCAAATGGGATTGCGCAGCAATCCCCGGGGGTTGGCTAGCGTAAGCGAGCAGGGGGCGGAGCCCCCTAGTATTAAAAAAAAAAGTAATCATATACATGTTTGCAGTGTCCTGACGAATTTATGGCATTTACAACAATAAATTTGGCACACATGTAGTACGAATTTTTTTGCGATTTTATAGTCCAGCCCGATTTTTAAAATTTTAATCTAGAAAATTTTAAAATTATTTAATGCGATATTTAATTATTGTTTGGTTTCCTCCGAATGGCAACAGTCATGAATCGGTTTTGAATGAATTCGTTTACTGTGCGTGTGTAGCCGTTGCCGTGTGTCCGCCCAATTACTGGATATCCTTTTAAAAATTTATTGCCTTTTTCGAATATGAAACGAAAATTAACTAGCATATTAAAAAGCATATTAACTTTTAGTTAGCGTTAACTTTTAATCTTTTATATAAGTATCTTTTTATTGTGCTTACTTCATTTTTTGAACTGGATAACGGTACGCTTGTTATGGTTTCTTTTTTCGACTACGATAATTTGGATTTTGATTTTTTAAAAGCATAACAACAAAAAAGTCCTATCGCGAGGCTACTTTTATGTGCTACGATACGAACTGCAGGCAGTTCAGACTAATAGGTGTAGTTAAACATAAGTCACTTTTTCATATTCGTCTTATAATACACTCACTACCAAAAGTTAAGCATTGAGAGGAATTGAGTAGTGCACACATACCTCCGGCGCCGCTGCGGCGATGTACATCTACCTTGCGTGCAATTTTTACCGCAGTTCCCCACGGCGCAGCAGCTCGCAGCACACGCTTCTCTGGTCTGAATCTAGTAACTATTTTGTTTCAAAATATACTTTTTTTACACTAAGCGAAATAAACACGTTTTCGTAGATAGAATATTTATCTCAAATGGCGCCAAATGAGTACTTGCGTCATTTCACGGTTATGTGTGCATAGTTGGGCTTCGGCGCCGCATGTTGAAAAATCGGATGTGTGCACCGGGCCCTAGACTACGGCCGGTATAGCAGTTGTACCATTATCGCGTTACAGCAGTTGTGCATTGAAAGTTATAAGAATCGCGCCAAGGAAGAATCGCGCTTGTTATATCGTAGTCGTAGTCAAAAAGTTAAATTTGAAGATCACGTATTCTAAATTTATTTTTTTCGTTTATGTTTTCATTTTGCGCGAAGAAATGATTTTCCAGCAGACGATAAAAAACAAATAAACTTTTAACTGGAGTTATATAGTTCTTTTTTCTATCTACTAGATCGGTAAAGATAAAGTACAAATTTAAACGTATTTGAAATCTGCGGAAGATTTCACATTAGATCGATACTTAAAAATATGATTTTTTTAAATAAATAAAATTGTTAAATTGAATATCTTCAAAATTGTCGAAAGAGATTGTGACGTTTAGAAAGATTTTCAGCGAAAGAGGAAAAGAAAAAAGAAAAAACATTTTGGCTGGCATTGTTTAGTTATTTTTTGTAAAATCGGGATCGTTAAAAATAGATTGAAAATTTGAACGGATTTTAAATTTGGCTCCATATAGATACCTTATACGTTTGATTTTCTTTTGATAAATTGTGACGTCACGCCGAATTCCCATTAGGTTTGCGAAGCAAACCAACAAACACCACGGGCAACTCCGTTATGGCTGTTATCCAACTTGCGAAGCAAATCATAGTTCACAGTATTAATAATTTGGTTTGCTTCGCAAACTCAATGGAAATTAGCAGGGAATTCATTCGAACAGGCTACAAATTTCCATTTGGTTTGCGAAGCAAACCAACGCCATGATGGCTGTTATCCAATAGGCTGCGAATTCTCATTTGGTTTGTTTCTCAAACCGTATTTGTAGCAATCACCGGAGGTTAGCGATCAGCACCTAGTTAGTTAGCACCTGACCCCAAGAAAAGAACTGTCACGGGCAACGACGTGCTAGCCACGCAGTGGCTAGTATTCTTCAAAGTTCTTTCAAAATTCGTTGAACTGTCGGTTGATTTAATTGGTTCATTTGAAATAATTCATTCCTTGGATAATTTAGAAGTACGGCAAAAAAGCGCCAAGGCCGTTACACCGCTATAAACGTATACTGAAGTTTTACCAAAAATTCTACAAAAATGTAATTGCAAGCAAAAAATATTAATTTAATGCACAAAAAAACATTTTTAGTTACACAAATTTAAAATTGTATACCACATGTTGTAACGCCGGCCTCACGGCGACGAGACGCTGCGGCAGCGAAAACCACGGCGGTGGTTTTCGCTGGGTTCGAAAATTACGACGCCAGTGTTCTATATTCGAATTACAATTTCGGCGAAAACTAATTATTCGATTCTCAAAAGTACTTGTAATCGCGCATCTCTAAATAGGCCACAAACGACAGTAGTTACCGTTTTCATAAAAAAATTTAAAAATTCCCTGATTTTTTGTGAAATTGTAAATATTCCCTGAGAATTCCCTAATATTTCCTGAGTTAAAAAATTCCCTGAGAATTCCCTGATTTCCCGGTTCTGTTACCACCCTGATATTGTTTTTTCCCAAGTATAGCAGTAGTCGTAAGTGGTAGAGCTCTGGCTCTATGGATGACGAATTGATGCTGTGGATACGTCCACTGAAGCGTAGATTGAGAATTTGCACCCAGTCTCTCAATTTTCCGACTCGTTTGAAGTTTTCGAGCATCGTTCAACAATAGTGATAAATTATTCTGGTATCCATTTAACTGTTACCTTTTGTTTCAGCTCCCGGTTATGTCGGATATAAGTTTTTAACGGTGATCCCTTCTGTCTGATGTCGTCAGACTCTTGATCTATTTGGTATGGTTCAGAGAAATAGATATTAAGCGCATGCAGAGTGGAATAATGTATGCAATATACATTCCAATTGCCAGAAGTTAATTCCGTCCCATTGTCGAAAGTCGGTTCCGATCAATTGCTAAAAGCTGGTTCCGACCTATTGTCAAAGCTGGTTCCGACCTATTGTCAAAGCTGGTTCCGACCTATTATCAAAGATGTTTCCGATCTATTGCTGATAGTGGGTTTCGTCCAATCGTTGAAAGATAGTTTCGTCTAATCTGGGAAAGTTGGTTCCGACCTATTACCGATAGTTGGTTCGGACCTATTACTGAAATTTGGTTCCGACCTATTACCGAAATTTGATTCCGTCCAATCGCCGAAAGTTGGTTTCGTCCAATCGCCTAAAGTTGGTTCTGTCCAATCGCCGAAAGTTGGTTCCGTCCAATCGCTGAAAGTTGGTTTCGTCCAATCGCTGAAAGTTGGTTTCGTCCAATCGCTGAAAGTTGGTTTCGCCCAATCGCCGAAAGTTGGTTTCGCCCAATCGCCGAAAGTTGGTTCCGTCCAATCGCCGCAAGTTCGTTTCGTCCAATCACCGAAAGTTGGTTCGTTCCAATCGCCGAAAGTTGGTTCCGTTTAATCGCTGAAAGTTGGTTCCGTCCATTTTTATGGTTTCATGCTAGTTTTATATCATATGCAGTGTTCTTAAAATTTTTCCTTTATATTTATGTGTTATGATGTTATGTCTCATTCCAGACAAATTCATAAAATTATAGTTCACAATTTCTGAGAAATCCGTGATTCTATGCGTGTAAAGATAATTTGGGACACTAGTGTAATTAACAAATGTTTTATTCCTTTAGCCATAATTAACAAATATTTAATAAAATATGATACTTTACAAACAGAAGATAATCAAAGAAACAAACGGAAGTATAAAGATGACTACATCGAATTCGGATTCATAGCAATTGAAATGTAACCCCCTCAAATACTATTCCGTCAAAAAGAAACTTGCAAATGAAGCTCTCGTTCCAAGTAAACCAAAAAGACATTTGGAAACTTCACATCTAGAGGTCAAAAACAAACCAAGAGAATATTTTCAAAACCTGGCAGCGCAGCAAAAAATACTTTTTTTACTATAAGAAGATGCCAGAAAAGGGGTTGATTGCCAGCTACAAGGTTGCACAATTAATAGCACAAAGCAAAAAAAGCACACACCGATGCCGAGTCCATCATTAGACCAGCATTAGCTATTATTGTCGAAACAATGCTGGGAAAGTATGTCAAGAAAGGTCAAGAAAGTACCATTATCCAATGACACAGTATCAAGCAGAATCGAAGAATTATCTTCACACTTAAAAAAGAAATTGTAGAGCATTTCGAATCGCACGACAGAAAACTCTGGTCATTACAGATTGATGAGTAGACAGATATAAGTGGAAAAGCACAGCTCCTTGCTTTCATTCTATTTGTTAAAGATGACAAATTCTTGAGTGAGTATCTTTTCTACAAAGATTTGAAGAGAAAAGACATATTTGAGCTAGTAAAAGAATATATTTCAAGCTTTGGTTTGCTGTGGAAAAACTGCGTTGGTGTTTGCACAGACGGATGTCCATAAATCTTATAAAACTAAAAAGGATTTACCACACTTGTGCGCCAAGAAAATTCAAATATTATAAGCGTTAACTGCCTGACTCACAGACTCTCTCATTTCAAAATCTTTAACTCCAGATATGTTGATTGTAATGAACCAAGACATCCAAATGGTCGATTTCATCAAGAGTCGACCTCTTAAATCCCGAATTTTCTTTCAGCTGTGCGACTCCCAATGGATTCCGACTAAAAAACTCTTTTATATCACACCGAATTGCGTTGGCTTTCGAAGGGAATGGTGTTGAAACGACTCATACACCTGAAAGCAGAGGCGATTATTTTTCTTGGAGGTCGAAAAAACACCTTTTGGATTTTCTCTTCATAACGAGATTTGGTGGCTTAAAGTTCAATTTCTTTCAGACTTTTTTGAAAAGCTGAACTCTCTGAATTTAAGTCTTCAAGGTCCCATCCGAGAATATCGCCAAATCAACATCAAAACTGAAGTAATTTGAAGAAAAATTAACTATGTGGGAATCTGAAATTTCAAAAGGAAATTTTGACTGCTTTCCGGGTGTCAATAAATCTCAGTCGAAAAAACAATTGCAGACGAAGTTATAAACACCATTGATGAACTTCAAACCTCACTTAAAAGCTACTTTCCTTCACTTTCAGTTGATGAATATCAAGTGTTCATCAACCCATTTGTAATTTGCAAGACACCAAATTTGACAACAGAAAAAGAAAAGCTCATTCATTTGAGAAAGGTAAGTCTTACCCTTCAACATTATTCGAGAAAAACGTGGATGCGTTTTGGTTTTCTGTCAGAAATTTGTACCCGACACAATCAGCTTGTAAGCTATTAAAATTCTTCTGCCTTTTTCATCTTCATGGTTTTGTGAATTTGGAATTTACAGCACTGACAGAAATCAAGTCCAAAAACCGAGAAAGACATTTAGGAACAGCTACACTCTACGTTTATGAGCGATGGCAATGGCCTTGGCGAATTTTTTGGCGAACTGCTAAAGTCGCCAAGGAAATAATTATTTCCTAACTCTTTTTCTGTTAAACATTTTTTTTCTGTTTACAACACACTTATTAAACACACTTCAGAACGTTTTGAAAAGTATATATATTTAAAACTTTCACAAAAAGTAGTAAGCTTACGCACATTTCAAAACACATTTTTGTGAACCAGCAGAGAAACTAAACTACGAATGTTGGGTAAGAAAACCTTGAAACTTATCAATTACACTAAATACAGAGGGCATATTAAAAAAGAAAAAGATTTACAAAAGAAAAAAAGCAAGAAATAATACAACCTGATAACGTCAGAATTATTTCGTAAAAAAAATGAAAACGAAAATGGTTAAAAAAAAACCAAATTTCTTAATAATTTCGTTAAAACTATTATAATAAAATAAATATTCCACAACTGTCAAAATACAAATAAATGAACCACTAGTATCATAGAAAACGATTTAAAAGGACGAATGCAATCAAAGGATATTTTAAAAACAAAATAACCAATGGGAGTAAAGAAAAAATTTCAAACGACTTTGACGGATTTTGGAAGAACTTTCTAGAATATTCAAAATGAAAATTGAAATTTTCCGTTTTCCGGGGTTGCTATGAAAACCGTAACGAAAGATGGGTGGCCTTAATTTATCGTAACTCGCTACAAGAAATGCGCCAAAAAAAATCGCCAAGCCGTTGCCATCAATCATAAACGTAGAGTGTAGCTGTACCGACATTTAAAAGTTTAGAGACGATGAAATGTGAACGTGTCTGGCAACTTTGGATCCTCGTTTGTTTTGATTTAATTTGTTCAAGAAAACAGGCTCAGCCATCTCATTGAAAAAATTTTGTAAATAAATAATTTTTTTTGTCATACAACTTTTGCATATTTTTTATTTAGGTGTGCCGCAAATAATTCCAGATATTTTTAGTAAGCCGTTAACCAAAAAAGGTTAAGAAAAGAGGTTAAATACTGTGACTGTTATAAATGTTTCCAAATTAAGAACAAATAATTTAAAAGAAGATTTTTATGCATAAAATTGTATTAGTCCTTAAATCACGGTCGATACAAAAATATGATATCTTTATTGACCAAATCAGTCTCCAAAAAAATCATTGTCTATTTATAAATTTTTGATGTTATATTCTGAAAATTATCCTTCTATTTTGCAATATAGTTTGATAAATCAACATTAAATGTCAACTGAGATGCAGTGCGAATTGTGTTACCGGCAACATCTGGTGATGGTAATTTAGCTATAATGTCATTTCTTGAGATTAGTGATATGTCTCACGTGTGTGTGTGATAGTGTTCACGTCTGTGAAAAAGAAATATTCACTTTGCTTATTAAAAGAGCTACTTTGGGCGAAAAAACGATACAATTCCTTGTAACTTAATTTACCATTTCACAATAATCAATTTAATATAATACCAAAAAGCCTTAAAAATAAAAAATAGAATTATTTGTAATGAATTTTTCACATAAACAATCCTATTTAATAAATAAATAGCCTAAAATGTAATATTTAACCCATGTTTTTACCACTGATAGCTAAATGGAGCTGGTGTGGACATGCCCAGTGCCCACAGTAGCCCCACCACCATGTGTCCACACTAACCCCATGGAGGCATTTGTTTATTTAGGCCAACTTCTGGTTAATTAAAACCAAATAGACCAAAAGTGAATATCAAAATAGCTAATTAAAATATTCATTTATAACATACTGTGGCCTTTTTTTTTTTAAATATTAAATTAAAATAGTCTAATCTTGTAATTGAAAGACAAATCAAGAACTTACTTTTCCATCATGAAAACCTGATTTCATAAATTGCTACTGAACCATCAAGTGCGGTGGAAGTTTATATCGGTGTTGCTATTCTGCAAAAACTTGCAGAGAGATTTTGACTGACAAATAACAGACTTATCCAAGTTGTCCACACTAGCCCCCTATTCCCCTACTTGTGAATCACAGTTCTTACCTGTTACTCAAATATCCAATTAAAAGTGATTGATAGCAGTGATTGTAGGAACAGTGATTGAGGGCAGTTTAAAGTAAAGCTCAGAAAACGTTTTAAAAATTCGCTATTTTAAATGAAAAATCAATTATTGTTTTTCCACTTCCTCCAATTCTTTATTTAGTTACAATTAAATGGAGAACACAGGAGCTAGAATTTTTTCCATTTTTTTAATTTTGTTAAAACAAAAGTCAGTTTTGAAACTCTTGTAAATCGTTTTTAATTCTAAAAACTAAAAAATTGAAAAGCAATATATCACTGTCTTCAAGCTATATGAACATTATGTGATGTGTTAATAAATGTCTTTTCTCATCAAAACGATTGATATTCAGTCCAAAATTGAACGTTTCTAGTAGAACGTGCAAGGACAACGCACCTTCAATACCAAAGAATCAATAATTCGGGGGTGGATATAGGGAGACCAGCTTAGGATGGTAAAATGTTTCGGCAACAAGTCACAACATATACTACTGAGGACATGGAGTTGGAATGAGATGTGGGCGGCAAATTACCGGTAGCCTCTAGGCGGCAGAATTATAAATCTGCCACATGGACACATTCCTGCCATTGAAACAGTACGGAAACATGTGCAATTTTCAGAACAGGAAATTTTCACCTTAAGAAGTTGTAATGAATTCACAAAGCATAACGCTCTGTCCTTTTCATTGTGAACGTCCTTCCCTTAACCCGAAAACAATCTCCTCTTTATTTCGCCCAAAACTGGTACGAAGCATTTTTTTTTCTTCAGCAGAACATGCTGGTTTTGTGCCATTTTGATGTATCCAGTAATGCAATCAAATTTTACAAAGCTAGATCGCAGGAGGATAAGAGTACACATTGCCGTGACCAGTATTTCCTATAGGTTAATTTCGATCATAACGCAATGGATCAATCTCTACAATACCCCGGCTTAGTTTATATTGTTCAGATATCTAACTATTCGTAGAGGAGTGTTTCGAAACGATTAGCAATCAAAACACATGGTTGCTCAAAGAGTTCCAAAGAGCAAAAACTTCAAGCACGATATATTAATTATGTTCGTATCTTTACAAGAATTTATTAAGCATAATGAATAGATAATTTAACGGCAAAAAAAATTATATCAGTAAGGAATTTGTATTTGGTTTGGCATTTCTGATAGAAATGTATATTAAAGATACATTTGCAGTGACCAGGACTCGAACCTGGGTTATTGCGGCCACAACGCAATGTACTAACCACTATATGATCTCGGCCACGTTGAAATAGAAAAGTATTTTCTTGAAACGAAAGGGAAGTAACAATAATTTGAAAAAAAGTGTTCTTATGAAAAGCACGAAGTTTCTGTTCAATGTTTTCAAAATATTCTTACAGATGGCAGCACCATTTCCGAATCAGTGTTTGTTCGTTTGATTGTCACGGTCTTGATGGTTCTGCGGTGCTTCAGCTCTTTCGAATTCAAACTTTATTTATACGCCCTATAAAAGCCCCTACCCATTATGTCAGTCCTCAAAAGCATGGGGCTGAATTCCATTTTCATCACACTTCGATTTCGAAACCATTATATGGGTCATTTGGACTGAAGACGTGTTCAGATTTATTCTTTCTTTCACAACATTTATATTTTACGCTTATTGTGGAAAATATCAGAACTTCCAAAGGTGCTTTTAATCGTCATTAAGTACCAGGTGTTTCTAATAAGGACGAGTTGATTACAAATATTAAAGTACATAGAGAGAATTACTCAAATTTAAGTTCTTTCTAAAAACATTAGTGACATTCGTTCAATATGATATGCTTGCGAACGAAATTTAAAAATTTTTTATCGCCCAAACAACAAAACAATGCTCTATTGTGAAGAAAGTACCGTTGCGTCAGATATTACAAAGTATAAATGTGCCGAGACACGATAAACTGTCAATACCTTAAACACTTCAAATCTGTCGTTCGTCCCATTACTTGTATAGTTTTCTTTCTTTAATTGGTTTGTATGTTTATGATGCATACGGCTTATTCAGACTGTTGACACGAAGAAATAATGCATACATGATGTAGAAACTCCTTTGCTCGAAGAAAGATTAGTTTTTGGAAATTGTTACACTCTTCTGCCTTATTGTTCGTTTGGTATTTTAAGCAGAGCGAAAATGTTTGGATTTCTTACCGTTATCGCTTAGAATGATTTATACATTTGACTGGATCAGGATAGTTCAAACTTTTATAACAGTGGACCATTGGCTTTGTGATCGCATTGCTGCACGTTTGAAACTTGACGCCGTGTCTTTCTAAAGAAACGGTCCCGGATTTAGGGTACACATCAGTGGCGGATTTAGGGGATGGATACAGAGTCTATAGCTTTTAGGGTGAAAATTTTTTTTGAAAAAGTACCAAAGGCAAAAGTCACAACAATAAAAACAAAAAATAAATAAATAATATCATTGCAGACTACTGAGTTGGAATGGGGTGGTGGCGGCAAATTAACGGCAAATATAAATCTGCCACTGGGACACAGTCCTGGCATAGAAACAGTACGGCAACATGTGCAATTGCAGAACAATAAATTTTTACCTAATGAAGCTTTAATGACTTCACAAAGTCTAACGCTCTGTTATAATCACTGTGAACACCAATGTTTCCCATAACCCGAAAACAATATCCTCTTTCCATTTCGATAAAGCTGGTACGAAACATTTTTTTTTCTTCAGCGGAACGTGCTGGTTTTGTGGCCTTTTGAAGATTTCATTACCGTATTCAAATTTTACCAAGCTAAATCGTAAGTGGATAAAAGTACACATTGCCGTGACCAGCATTTGTACTAATTTATTCTGATCAGAACGCAATGGATCAACCACTCCACCACCACGGATGAGTTTATAGTGTTCAGATTTCTAATTATTAGTAGAGGAGTGTTTCGAAACGAGTCGCAATTAAAACACGTGGTAGCTCAAAGAGTTCCAAAGAGCCAAAACCTCTAGCGTAATATCTTAATTATATTCGTATTTTTCCAAAAAGTTGATAAGCAATTAAAATATCTAATTTAATGGCAAAAAAATTATGTGGGAAAGGAATTCGTATTTATAACGGCATTTCTGATAGAAATGTACAATAAAAATACATTTGCCGTGACCAGGATTCGAACCTGGGTTATTGCGGCCACAACGCAATGTACTAACCACTATGCGATCACGGCGATGTCGAAATAGGAAAGTATTTTGGTGAAAGGAAAGGGAAGGTGACAAGAATTTGAAAAAATGTGTTAAGTAGAGCATGAATTTCCTGCTCAATGGTTTCAACAAATTCGCACAGAGGCATTCGCACGAATTCAGTATACTTAAAAAAAATTTCGTAATTTGTACAAAATCTCAGTTCACCTAAGGGTGGCATTTTATCTCAAAGAGAAAGTTTCTGAAAATATAAACTAAGTTAATTTAGGTTCTAATGATACTTTCAATATAATCGTGAAGGCGTGTTCACAAGAAAATGTTTCAACTCTATGCTTGAAAGTAAAAAATGATTTATTGGAAGCAAAACGTAAATCAAAAGTAGAATCAAATTGAGAAAGCAGAAAACTGGAAACACTAACAAATTGAGAACATTAGTCTTGATATTTCTATATCTTTATTTCTTAATAAAGAGATAGTAATCACTCATTGTTTTCAGGACCGGTCAAATGCCTATGCGACAGATGCAGTCACATAGGCATTTCGATCGCCAAGATAGGGGGCACCGGCTAGTGCCGTCTCTAGGTCATAACAAAGGGGTGACGGTTGGTGCAGCAAAATCGTCCACAAAGAAATGGCATAATTTCTGATTTTTTTTCTTTTCCAGCGAAGAGAGATATATAATAATGAGAATGACAAAATAATAAAATATTCTAGTAGGAAATTGAGAGGAATTTGGGGCTTCAGTATATAAATGATTTTAATGTTGAACACTTAGTTAATGAAATCCAATGTTTCAAAACTCAAGTTGTTGAATTCATTGAGGATATCGTCAGCTTCCCAACTTCGACTTGTTAAAGTGTATGTCCAAATATCTTCTTAAAGATCCATTATCCTACTATAGAAATTGCCCTCATGATTTTTTTTACCTTGCCGTTTATAGTGGCGTCCTGCGAGCTAAGTAATAGTAAGTTGAAACATTAAAAACTATATCCGGTCTACTATGGGGTAAGAACACTTAACAAACCTTGATATTTCATCCATTGTACAAAATGTTGCAGAAAAAATGAATTTTCAAACGTAATCACAGAATTTGCCTCGCAAAAAGCAATAAAGTAAAGTTATAGGTTAAAGAATTTTAAATTTTCCGTGCAGTTTATATATATTATACGAAATTTTTTTAATTTTAAATGTGAAGTAGTATATTCAGTTACGCTTTTTACTTTTTGTCCTAGTTTTGCTTGTATACATTTTGACATAGGACCGCTAAGTCCTACCTTTACCAAGGGCACCAGAACCTTATATATGGAAATGGCGCCAGCAACCCCCCAAAACAGACAAAAAAGTTGATTAACTTTAGGTGTCATTCATGTATATCGATATAAATTTTTCGTGATTTTACGACTCCTCCTCAAAAAATATCAATCCCTGAAATATAAATTTTAGCTCATTACGTACATAATCGCCGACCAACCGGTATAGTGGTTAAGGTGTTAGCCTCTAGATCGGAAGGTTCCTGGTTCGAATCCGGGTCCGGGCATGGATGTTTGTAAACGTATGGTGTAGAGGCGGCTGGTGCACCTTAAATCTGTCGTGGCCGAAAGTCCTCACGTTGGGTTGGCGTGGAAGTTTGGAGAGTGGGGTGCCAGCTCAGGTGTTGCTCCGTCATCTGACCGTGGTTCAAAATTACGAAGTGTTGTCCTCGGATCTTTCCCTTAAGGGACTGATCCCGGACCGTCGTCAATAGCCCGTTGTGTTGCTCTAGTACGACGTTAACTAAAATTACCAATTACCAATTACCGTACATAATCAGTAGCGCAGTTAGACTGTTTGCAAAATAAAATTATTGTTATCGTTATTGGGGATTGTTCACAAAGTGAAAACAGAAATTGTAATTGTAAGAACCAAAAACAAAAATTCTATCAGAATGGTTTCTGACTTTATCGCCAGCTTAATGGACAGCACCCCACGGCGCCTGCAACAGGTGCGACGGCCACTACACATCAAATTAATATTTATAATGTGACTGTATAACATTATTAAATGATTTATTATAAAGCTTTTGTATGAAGGGTATTTTATCACTCATTGTTAGGCATAATTTAACTCCATAATTCAGATATTTCCGAAATATAATTAACAATCTACTTATACTACTGTAGGTTAGGATTGTAACAATCCACTTATTGGATACAACACCCTTATGTGTCAAACTAACAAACCTTCCTCAAGCAGTCGTTGAAAGCGACTCATACTCGCGTAAGCGGACTATCTGATCGGTAATTGGTAATTTTTAATTAACGTCGTACTACAGCAACACAACGGGCTATTGACGATGGTCCGAGGTTAATCCTAATGGACAAAAATACGTATTTATTTATGTATGTATCTCAAATAACGTCGTACTATAGCAACACAACGGGCTATAGACGTCGGTCCGAGGTTAGTCCCAATGGAAAATATACGTATTTATTTATGTATGCATCTCAATTAACGTCGTACTAGAGCAACACAACGGGCTATTGACGACGATCCGAGGTTAATCCCAATGGAAACGATACGTATTTATTTATGTATGTATCTCAATTAACGTCGTTCTAGAGCAACACAACGGGCTATTGACGACGGTCCGAGGTTAATCCCAATGGAAAATATACGTATTTATTTATGTATGTATCTCAATTAACGTCGTTCTAGAGCAACACAACGGGCTATTGACGACGATCCGATGTTAATCCCAATGGAAAATATACGTATTTACTTATTTATGTATCTCAATTAACGTCGTTCTAGAGCAACACAACGGGCTATTGACGACGGTCCGAGGTTAATCCCAATGGAAACGATACGTATTTATTTATGTATGTATCTCAATTAACGTCGTACTAAGCTATTGACGACGGTCCGAGGTTAATCCCAATGGAAAAGATACGTATTTATTTATGTATGGTATCTCAATTAACGTCGTACTAGAGCAACACAACGGGCTAGGAAAGATACGAGGACACCACCGCATAATTTTGAACCACGGTCAGATGACGACTTTGAAGGTCGGAAAATGGGTAAATTGGTAATTTTTAGTTAACGTCGTACTAGAGCAACACAACGGGCTATTGACGACGGTCCGGGATCAATCCCTAGGTCGGAAAATGGGAGATTAGGGTAAGTAGGTAGGTATTTTAATAAGCGTTATACTGGAGCAATACAACGAGCTATTTACAACGGTCCGGTCTCAATCCCAATGGAAAAGGTACGTATTTTTTTATGTATGTATTTTAATTAGCCTCGTACAAGAGCAGAGATAGGAATGATACGAGGACAGCACCAAGTAATTTTGATCCACAGTGAGATGTCGAGACTATCTGATCGGAATCCGCCGTTTCTACTAAGATATTAAATTTGTATACATTCCCTCCATGGTTTTTATGGATTTCCTCTGTCAATTTTACGCAATGTTTAATTATTTTTTCATCAAATTTGCCTGAAATTGCGTATAGAATTCAAACTTGCGATAAAAGATGGGGTTCATATTGAAATCATCGGAGCAAGCCCCCAATTTAATATGAATACGGTCCCTTAGATAAATTTTAAAAATTGATATTTGTATAAAACATTCATCCCTATCTATTGCTACCTTCCGATTTGTTCTGCGATGTAAATTGTGCAATTGCGATCGGGGCGAGTCGTTTTTCTTTCGACGGCTGTACTTATTATGTTATAATGTAAATGTAATGTTGAATTGACTGTATTAAATTATTTTGAAATGAAAAGCACCATTGACATTTTTGCAAACCACTCTCCATGGCATAACTATTTTGTAGTACAACGAATGTGTTTAATGTCACAAAATCCATTAGCTTCTGAAGGTCTAGCAGAAAAAAAAGAACTTTGGCAATATAAAGTTCATATGTAAAGTTCATATGTACGAATCTTTTAATGTGGGAGGGGGGGGGGGGCGCCAAATGATCATCTCACATCCGCAATAAATTTCTCTCTTACCGGCCCTGATGGTTTTGTATAATTTTGTTATATGGTCGAATGCAGTTTCACATTTTCTTGAAATTCAATCATAAATTTCCATATGATGCTTAGTGGATAAGTAATATTTAGTGGGCGTCGTATATATATATTCAGCTCTTGTTTAAAGTACAATAAATCAAAAATAAAATTGCATATAATAAAACCTTTATCCTGTTACATTTTTCGTTTATTAGAAAACTCTTTTTATAAATATAATATTTACAGTGGTATGTATGCTAAATTATGCATGGTTTAAAGAACTAAAATTGAAATGTAGTGTCAAATTGTAAGAAGTTGTTTTGAATTAGTTTTGTAAAATTATTGTACTTAAAATTGCGAAAGGTAATTAAACTTATTTTCTGTTCAAAGCATTTTTCTTATTCATTGTCATGTCTTATATAATTATATATTACACATGTCATGTGTTTAAACGTATACTGATGAATTATATTAATTAAGTATAAATAATGCTGATATCATATGTGATTTGTAGTATTCGATGTGAATCTTCATGTATTCATTTCTTGTCAAAAGGATGACAAAAATATTATGATCATAATATATGACATTTCTTCACTTATAGAAATGTCTATTTCATAATTTTCCTTTGAAATCTAAATAAATAAAATTTGTGATTATTTGTCATTCATTTGGAAAATAAAGCCTCTGAATTCATTTTTATACTGATCATACCAAAACAAAGCATTATGCTTAGAATTTTAAGAAGAAAAATAGGACATGTTAACTAATTTGTAAGATATAAAATAAAAGTTTTCAATAATTTCATTTTATCAGTCACATTTTATGAGCTCTGAAGCTATAGTTGGCGAATTATCTCCAGGTATCCTTAAAAAATTTCCAGACTTAAAAAAAAAAAAAAAAAAAAAAAAAAAAAAAAAAGCGATTTTTAATATACGTTAAATTTAGAATATTTTGTTAATTTAAACACAGGAATATACCCATTCACATTAACAAATATATAATGTAATAATCGCGGAGATTGTTGGCCTACATCCATGACGTCATAGAATAATGCAATGGCGTTTTGCTATAGGAGGTGTTGATTAAAAACGCTAGTCTCATCTACAATAGCCAATCGGCCACCTCGATTCGTATGCCCACGTGACTTACACTTCTGAGATCTAACGACAGCGACTCCGCCCACATGCTCAGTCGATTTCACTGGAAGGTCGATGGTTTCCATTTGAAGAGTTTATAATTAAAAATTTTACACTGAATTACCACATTCGAAACGGAAAGCGAATACAGGTCGTATTACATTGGACACTAAGCGAATAAAACGAACCAAGAATGATGTTTTGCTTTTCAAATGACAGAAAAAAATTACAAATAAAAATAGTCGTCTTTGGCACATAATATTAGTATTACTTTAGATCGAAGTAGACATAATTCCCTAAGATAGTTTTCTGAGCGTAACAATCGTCTATCTGCTGACAGGATCAGACATGTTAATCTGAGATAGAGGATGGCAGGTATTATAATTAACATCGTTCTTGAGCAACACAACGGGCTATTGACGATGGTCCGAGATCAATCCGCTGACCAACCAGTATGGTGGTTAAGATAGACTCTGTATAGAAAGGTTCCCGGCTTGAATCCTGGTCAGTGCATGTATGTTTGTTAGCGTGTGGTGTAGAGGCGGCTGGTGCACCTTAAATTTGTCGTGGCCGAAAGTCCTCACATTGGGTTCGTGTGAAAGTTTGGAGAGTGGGGTACCAGCACAAGTGTTGCCTCGTCATCGGAGCGTGGTTCAAAATTACGTGGTGTAGTCATCAGATCTAACCCTTGGGGGATTGATCCCGGACCTTCGTCAATATCCCGTTGTGTTGTTATAGTACGACGTTAATATTTTTTTTTTAGCCGGAGGCCGCGGTAGGTCGCTAGAAGAGTAACGGGGTAGCCACCGGAGGGTTGCGAGTTCGAATCCAATCAAAAACCGTCGTGTACAGAGGGGCAAGGAGTACGGTTAATCTTGTCAGGGCCTCAAATCTGCGGTTATAGCATTCCTGTCTTGAGATTGCTGTAGGATACTTCCGGTGAACAAATCAAAATATATTAAACTAGGGGGCCCGCCCCCTGCTCGCTAACGCTCGCCAACCCCAGGAGGATTGCTTTGCAATCCTCATTGGTTCGCTGCGCTCGCCTCAATGAAGACATGTGTCCTAGCAGAAGGGATTGTTTACAAAATATGGTACCAAAAAATGCTTTTCAAATCTAAATTTGCTGTATTGCAGAAAAAATATATACAGTATCTCTAAAATCAGAATTCAAATGAAAACTTTGTGCAAATTTTGACTCGAAATGTGAGCGCTGCTTTAAAAATTGAATGCCCAGCATGTTGTTTGCATACATTTCCCCAGCACCCAAACGATCCACACTTATTCATTGAGTTTGTTGCCGAAAGTTGTAGTGCAAGCGTCTTGTTGAACTATAATTGTTGGCCCTGAAAAGGACCGTTTTTTAAATGGCCTTGAAAAGATCCTCCGCTTTCTTTGATTTCTATTATAAACTAACTGCAACAGCTCATTAAAATTTCCTTTTTTTTTCCAATAAAATTTCATCCGATAACGCTATAAATTCAATCGCAGCGCGAGACTTCGCGATAAACAAACAATCGTACAGTGTTGCCAAAACGCGATTACAAATAACGTCTTTTTTGCGTGCCACGTAAGAGAATTATATATATAGATAACAAAAGCAGTATCCTCTTCAATCAAACTCATTCAGTCAAAGTTTAGAATCGCAATCACAGTTACGAATCACAAATATTCTTCGGTAGCAGTCACAGTTAGTCGAGGTTGATGGACACCGTGGAAGTTATGGTTGCATCCACCCTGCACCACCTTTATGAACGCGCTCGTTACGAACTGAACAGAGACGAGAGGCGCCATTGTGTGGTGCCTGGTGGCATCGCTACAAGTCTTTGAGCCGTCCCCGAAAATCCACTTCAGGTGCGAGCGCTACGAGCTACGACGAAGTGATAAACGAAGCGAATGACGAGTGAACCAACTACGCATTTGCCCCGAACCGAACCTCGAGATTCTACTTGCCATTCAAGCGAATGTGTAGATGCGTACAATTTTCTCCGTGTAGTTTATTTTATGTGATTTTATATTATAAATGAAGTACATCTCGAAAAACGTTTTTTATTTTTAGTTCTAATTCTACCTGTATATATTTCGACCTGTGGAGCTATCAGGTTTTAGAGTAGCTTGGTCGTATGTTATGCCATATTATTTAGAGTCAATCTTGTGTGTAACTTCAGAGGAAAATGTCAACTTACAGAGTGCTTTAGACCAGAGTGCTTTAGAAATACATAGGAGAATAGTATGAATAGTGTCATAAAACAGATACAAAAGAGCTGGCAGAGAAATTGGGAATAAGTTTAGAGTTCTCACCTGAAACTCACAGTCCAAGAGGTAAAACATTTCTTATGAAATTGAAGATCAACCTGTTGGACAGGAAAAACCTCTTTGAATCGCAGTGCAAAAGCGCTCATGCAATCGCAGTTTAAGTTGAGTCACGAAAATGTGCACTGCCGCTCACATTAATTTAGTCTAGCTCAGACATCCTTTGTGTGAGCACGACGTTTGTGAGGTCACTTGTTTCGTCTCTTTGCATTTTATAAATAATCGAAATAAAACTTAAATATTTAATAATTGTTTAGACATTGGACTCCAAGTGTGTAAATTTCGCAAAATGTTCGAATATATGGATAATCAACACAAGAAAAATTACAAAAGCGTCAACAGGAAGAAAGATTGAGAGATGTGGAATCCAAGAAGATCCGGCCGTGCTGGCTAGTAACAAATATGATTCCAATGCCAGAATAGATTGGCGAAAGCTCGGCCAACAAATTTGCAATTTCATCATCTGTTAGAGGCTTATTAGTAACCACATCGCTTTACAACTAGCTTCTAACCTTTACTCCACGCCAATACCGCGCCAACACCTAACATATTATGCCAAATCAAGCGGAGAATAAATGTTGAGACGCAACTCTTCCCGCGCGAACGTGTGACTGACTACAGAGAAATCCCTCCACACCATGCGTTGCCGCGTGATTGGCTCTTCAGCGTTCACCCTCTCATCACGCGCCGGCGCGAGATTGGCAGTGAACCTGTTAAGAAACCGATGAGTTGTTCAAAAATCGCGTCATGGGATCAGGTGCAAACTGAAAAGTTGGCAACGTTCTTATCGCTCGTCAAGTACATGAAAAGTTACGCCAATTAAGGAGTTGCGTCTACAGTTATCCCGGAGTTACGACGGCACGAATAAATAGTATTAGTAGAAACATCCATTCTTGTAGATTTGAGAATAGAAGAGAGTGAAGAATAAGCTATGATGCTGTCTTAAAAATGCTCACTGCTTTTTGTCTGGCAGCGAAGAAAATTGATTAGCTCAATTAAAATGCATTATCTGCAATTAGACTGCATCACATATCAAATATCTTACAGAATAACAAAAAAATCAATAACAGCGCTCTTTCAAGAGGAAAATTTTGTAAACAGAAAATATATGTAATCAAGAAACATCTATGTATGTATATATATATCCGCGCAATGCCGAGATCCAGGAGTGACTCAGATGCAAGACGACAACGCTAGTAGAAAGACGTGTGCGCGTTCGCTGAACCGCGACGACGAGCGCCGATAATGGACACTTTATTAAGACGGACTTGATACTTAAACTGAGCAATCTCCTCTAACAACATTGAACTTACTTTTATTGTTTTGGCCTTCCTATCATCATGTAAATAACTTCATGTTTATCAGCTAATTAAACGACATTATTCTTTAAACGATTGTTTTCTACGTGCTACTCCCACACCTGGCCCCTACATGTAGTAAAAGTATGTGTGTGTGTATATTCTCTAAATAATTCCCGTTTGACTAATAATCATCCAATGACCAACATCAAATTTGGTACCTTAGAACAATGGTCCCCAACCCCCGGGCCGCGGACCGGTACTTGTCCGTGGATCAAATGGTACCGGGTCGTCCAAGAAATATTAAATCATTTCCATTTTATTTACTTTGGTGTATTTATCTCGGGTTTGTACGGTTCTTATCTATGAAATTAGGAGGCGGTAAATCAGAACTTGAAATGTGTTCTGTTACTAGAGCTTCAATTATGATTTCTGAATTCTGTATGTCTCTATCTTCTAATTTTGACAAATGTGACAGCTGTTTTCAAGTTGGCAGACAAAGTAGCTGCATTTAAATCCAAACTGAAGTTGTGAGGACGGCGCGTGAAGAGAGGCATTTTGGACATGTTTCAGACATTAGCGGGCATTTTAGGCCAGACTGAGCCTAAACATTCATTCTCCTAGTTGGTGCATGATCACCTGTCTCTGCTTTTAAAAGAGTTCGAGCGCTTCGTGGGTTTTTTGTGGTTGGGAAACTATTTTATTGATTTAGCGTTCTAGGGAGTTAAAATGTTAAATCACACCATATTCATATTTTGGTGTAACTGTATTTTATTCTAAAGGCATGTTTAAATCCAATTAAATTAAAAATTATTAATACAAAACAATCTAAAATATAAACAATCAACGTATCTCACCTTCCCCCCCCCCCACCCCTTTCCGGCGGGCCGCGTTAAAATTATCAAACGTTGATCCGGTCCGCTGCGATAAAAAGGTTGTGGAGCACTGCCTTAGAACACTACAAAACATAGGCTCTTGCTTTCCTGTCTTCGGACCAGTCTGTAGCCATAAACATTAGCACACAGATAGTACTAAAAGGAGCCCACTTTTAAAATCTAAATTTTGTTTACCAGCAATAAATGGACATGGACACGGAAACACGTTCTACAAGGTTTGTGTATTTGAGTTAACGCAGGGAAATGTCGAGGTCGTATTTAAAACCGTAGCAACGCCTGGTTATTGAGCTGGTTATCTATAATGTTATGGCTGTTTGTAAAAAATGCAACATCATGAAGGGAGTCATCAGAAATAAATGAAATTTAATACACAAACGGCTTGTATTAGTACAAATAAATGAATAAATTTTCAAAGCAAAAAAAAACAATAGTAAGTGTCCGAAATCAGTATTTGGTGTAGCCACCTCGCGAATCAATAAGTGCTGCCATACGAAGTGGCATGGAGTGAAACAGATGTTGAATGTCTGCTTGTGGAAGATAATTCCATATTGTTTGTATTCGAACCCAAAGTTCGTCTTTTGAAGCTGCAGGACGCGGATCACGAGCGAGACGCCGACCACCCGTATCCCACATTTGCTTAAAAGGCGACATATCTGGCGAATAAGCAGGCCAAGGAAGAAGTTGCATGTGTTGGGCTGAAAAGAAATATTGAACATTCCTTGCAACATGTGGGCATCCATTATCCTGTTGAAAGATAGCTCCAGGGATGCCTTGAAGGAAGGGAAAGACTTCGGTCTATAGCACTTCACGAACGTACCTGTTGATATTCAGATTATCCTCAATTCGTAGCAGCTGAGATCGTCCATGATAGGATATCGTACCCTGACCAGAACTCCGGGTGTTTGGCCACTATGACGTTCGATAACGCACTCTGGAAGGCAGCGCACACCGGCCTAGCGTCTAACACGTGGTTCCACAAATTAAAGCGGGATTCGTCAGAAAAGACAACTTGTTGCCAATCAGCCCGCCAGGCTCTGTGCTCATGAGCCCATTGTAGACGCAGCCGTCGATGGTTTGGCGTGACTGGGATCCTGTATAAAGGAATCCTTGCAAGCAATCCACGGTGCAGCAGACGTCGGCGAATTGACGAAGCCGACATTAATACACCTGTAGCAGTAGACCAAAGTGCTGCCAACTACCTGGAGGAAGCTGTACGGTCATTCGCCGACATATGGACCAGGTGTCTATCAGCGCGCACTGACGTCACCTCCCGTAGTCCACTCCCAGTTTTTCGAGTTGTCCGGTGCTCGTCGGTCACTGCTTCCAAACTCGCCGCACTGTGGAACTGTTCCGCTGCACACGTGACCTTCCTCCTTCCTGGAAAACCCTCTTTCACGAAGGACGATGATTCTCCCCCGTTCAAACTCCGTAAGTTGTTGAAATTTCACCCTATTTCGTCGTGGAGGCATACTTAGGTCTTACTAAACGCTCGCCACTAAAAAATAACCGTGCACCATTTTCAACGTCCCGCTACAGCCCTCTATTTATACGCTTTTAACATCAGTTCAGAAGGCGCTGCTCACACCACGCATGCGTGGTGGCTCTGAAACTTTACTACTTTGCATAACATCCTATAATTGACATTTGCTGCAAGTTTCATTTCATTCGGATGATTTCTTCATGGTGTTGCATTTTTTACAAACAGCAGTGTATATAATCAAAAATCATCTGTATAATCTTTATAATGAAGAATACCATTTATAAGTGAACCAAAAATTGTTATGAGTGAGTAAATTAATTGTATTAATATTTAACTTTATTAAAATAATGTGTTTTTCTGAATTTGGATAAAACTAACTACGGTTAATATGAATTCTTATACGGAGCCGTGAAATTCCACTTACTAGGTTTGACTATTATAGTTTGTTGTGGTTGGTTAGTAAATATGTAAGCAAATACTCTAGTAGCAGTTGTGTGCGGGCAATAAATATTAAATTCATGGATCTCTTAACTTGCACACGCTCATAAACGGGTTAAAAATAAAATTGTCAAAGTAAACACATATCTTATACTTTAACTACTAATTAATACTAATGTACTTTAACTACTAATTAATACCAATATACTTTAACTACTAATTAATACTAATGTACTTTAACTACTAATTAACTTCTAATGTTGGTAACGCAATGCTTTCTCAACGAACAGTTGTATGTAACAAAATCAACAGACTTGCAAACCATAATAAAACAAAATACCTTTAATTACATATATAATTTTACACATTTATGAAAGTCATTCAATAAATAAATGATTGAATCTTTTCTTTTCGAAAACACCACATGACTATTTCTGATCTATAATATTTTAGAATCGAATCAGACAATATATGATTCTCCCAAGGAATATCTGAAATGGAAGCAAAACTACACTAACCATTTAGGAGAATTTCAGGAAGGAATTAACAACTTTCACTTCATGGCAATTTATTTGATTTTTCATAACCTCTTGCTGACAATCTTAATTCGTCATTTTTAAGACTACTGTCCGTCTACTCGAAGAATTGTACCCACCGCAAAGTCTACACCTGTTTGTTTCCATAGAAACCCGTTCCGATTTCTATGGGGGTGTTTGACGAACTGTATTCAAGTTTTGGGCATTTGATGACAAATTGGAAATACATTTGTCGTGATTTATAATTGTTTCTAAGAAGATTTATGCTTGTAAACTATCTCTTTCACCTCTAACATTCGAAAAAATAAGACATCCACCAATTACTCAAAACGTATCACCCTTGTTGTCATAACGACCGCGAACACCCATACTTAGTTGATAGATTAATTTAATGATTTAAAGATTTTAGTTTTCATGGTAAACAGATGGTAATTATATCTTGATTAATGGAATAATTCTTAAGATAGGAAAATGATTGGTATAGTTTGAGGCAGTCATTCCAAAATTATAAGTGATCGAGTGGTAAAGGGCTCAAATATCTATTGCTCATGTCAAGTTTTATCATTAACATCCCTTACCGAGTTTGTATAGTTTCTTTTGTTTTGGTCTTCATTCAGTTGTTTTTAATTAAATTAATCCATACCTCCCTATTTGTTTAAGTCTTGGGAAACATCACTTTTTTCATATCGACGGAACGGGAAAAATGTCTTCTGGATCTTGATGTCCATGTGGGGAAATTTCAAATGATTGGTGCAACGTCATGGCAATCCATACTAGAATGACATTGGAATCAGGTTGGTAAGTTACTAGAAAAATTTGATTTAGGCAAGGCTGTTGTGAAACGGATTTCACGCGTATTGTAATGGAAAGGACACTGACATGCAGACGTGAATATTGGTATTGAGAGGAGCTTGAAAACGAAACCAACATGCAACTGCTCTGGAAAATTGACTTGGTTGGACAATTTGGTGCTTAATCGCTTCATTTGGCGATATAACTTCTCGTAACGGGATAAATGTGAAGCTGACATAATCAGAAGGTTTTTATTTTACGAACATCACAGCACAAATACGTTACACCGACGGAGACATAAAGCACACTACTAGCATGCAAACAAGTGTTACATACAAATGCGAACTGAAACTATAAGTAACAAATAGGAACGCTTTAAGAAGTGAGAGCGGAAACTGTAATTCGCGATTATGACCAGCAAGCCCGTTGACCTAGCTTATGTTTTACAAGTTGACCGTGAATAGGAGTAGTGTTTCAGGAGGGGGAAGAAAGGATAGATATTGAAACAATTGTGCAATATCAATGCAATGAAATTATATTTTTAAAACTAAAATTTACCATAATATCTCCATTTATTCTCAACTACCACCAATACACACGATAGTGTCCAAACTTAGCCATACATAAAATTTCTTCCTAAGTTCAATAAATTCTATTGTAATTCAATGTACTTTCTAGTTTTCTTATTTTGATTCTTTTTATTTCTTATTCCTTATTTCATTTAAATTTTATTTATTTTATTTTCCTGGAGCGGTCTCGGAGCGCACACTGGGAACCACTGGTCTAGACATTGGATCAAACCCGAAGGAAAACACTACGCAATTTTGAACCATGGTCAGATGACGAGGTCACACTTGATATCGCATGCCACTTTCCAAACTTCCACACAACACCAACGTGAGGACATTTGATACCTCGACGGATTTAACGTGCACCAGCCTCTTTGTACACTACCGTCTTTGGTTGGATTCGAACTCGCAACCATCCGGTTGTTAATCCGTTGCTCTTAGGATAGGGCTACAATGGACCTAATTTCAGTAAAAACTGATATAAGTTTCAAAGTTTTGTAAGATATTCACTTTTATGTTTCTCTATTCAAATCTATATACATGGAACTTGAATTCTATCGCTCAATAGATTCTATAATATATAATGATCAATTCGCAATTTTTCAAGTTATGACTTTAGGAATGTTAAAATTGTTGTACATCTCAGAATATCATTGCAAAAAAGAACACAGGAGCTTTTAATCTAATACTTTGAGAGTAGTTCACTTTATAGGTAGAGTCCTTTAATAACTGCGCGGAGTTTCATTATTGAAGAGTAAATGCTTTTTTAGACGTCTTGCTGAACGCAGATCTATAAATAATAACACTCGGACAAATTTGGTTCAAATACAGAGTGTCCTAAAAGTTCCCGTACTCCAACATTAAAAAATTATTGCCCGTGATTTTTTTTTGAATTATTGAATTTTATCGTCTGCTTACAGTTTTATCGAGTCTTTAATATTTATCGTTTGATTTTCTTCGCTCTCAAGTTGTGCAACAATAAATTCCACGTCATTTTGTTCTTCATCGCAAAAAGAGTTAATCACGCATTCAGAGAAATGCGCTGTTTGAGACTTATTTTGAACTAGCAAAATACCCGACCTTACTCGGTTTGAATTCGTTTACTCTAGATTGAAGAGATAATCAAAATATATAATGACTTACGTTTTTTGTAGAGTAAATATTTATTTTAACACCTTTCGCCATCTTTATATTTTCTACAACTTACTTTGGACACAAATCCTACACATGCATATCCATTCATGTAATACATTTCACATACATCGCACAATTGCTGTATGACAAAGCTCAAAAAGACGAAAGGTGATACTAAGGTTACTACTATAAAAGACGATTTATAGGAAGATTTGGAATTCCCTTTCTTAAGTTGTTTTCATGTGCAACTCAATTAATTAAAATTACGATTTACGGCGAGTGCTCTCGCACTCATAGTCAACAGAACAATATTTTTTTACCTGTGGCACTCTTGCCTCCGGTATGCGACATTGTGAAATTTTGCAATCTTCTCCTGTCATTACTACAACGAATTTTTTAATGTTGGAAAAAGTTCTAGTTTGGATTTTTAAACATTATTATTATTTCAATAACGACATTATTCTTTAAATAACGGCATTATTCTTTAAATAACGGCATTATTCTTTAAATAACGGCATTATTCTTTAAATAACGGCATTATTCTTTAAATAACGGCATTATTCTTTAAATAACGGCATTATTTTTTAAATAACGGCATAACTACACTTAAAATTTACTGAAAATTTATACTGACTTACCTAACATTTTCAATCTAATACTTTGTGGTGCTGTTGGGTGTGATGAGAAGGAAAACACATTTATTAAAATAATAAATATTTAAAACAGGAAACAGCGAAGTAAAACAAAATAAAAGATGTCGTAAAAAATTGTTCCAAAGATATTAATTTGTGATTCAATTTTATCTCTTGATCTCGCACAGTCGCCACAACTTACAACTAAAAGTGTACAAAATTTAGAAATGTGAAAATAATTCAGAGCGAAAGAACCAGAAAAAATATCACTGCTCGCGCGATCGTGTTCATTCTCGTTTCATTGAAAAATATCGTCTGTCCCAAATTTTCGGAAATCGTTTTCATTGCGCAAAGAATAAAAATAAGACTCGAAATACACACATGACGTATCAGAAATGAAATTCCATAAAAAAAATAATTTTTTGAAGAATAATTACTTTTTCAGCAGTACTGGTAAAGCAATCGAATTAATCGTAATATTCAATAGACATTCCAATTTTTCCAAAACTACCAAATTATGGTTGATTTAAGTATACTTACTCAGGTGTTTTAGCATGAAACTCGTCTAAATATAACAATAAAGAAATGTTTAATATTGCATTCACTAAATTAATAGATAATGTATAAAATAAAATACAATGCAATCAAATATCTGGAATACAATTCATGTGATGCGAACACAAACACACAAACACAAAATCGAGCGTAGAACAGAAAGACGGACAGACAGACTTTCGCAACCAATTCCACTCACTAAATCAAGATAAGTACTCTCTGTATGCAAATTTCCATGAAAATAAGTTAAACCGCGTGGACGTGTATAGGGCACAACATACAGACAGACAGACAGACAGACAGACACCAAACGAGAAAAAGGCGGATTCGGCATCAGAAGGGTCCAAAACGGATAGAAAACTTGAAATGCGTCGAAAATATTGAATGTACAAACAAACACTCCATTCTTATTTATATAGATGTAAATCTTATGAAAGATGGAAAGAATTTTAGCGACATAAATATCCAAATGATGCAATACCGAGTAATGATACACTATGTCAACTCGTTCGGCGATTTCGTGAGAAAGGTTCGGTGGAATACAAAACAACAGCAGTGGAAGACCGAAAGTTGTTACACCAGACTTTGTGCAAGAAACTCAGCGGAGGATACTGCAATCCCCTCATCAAACCGTGAGGCGTTGGTCGCAACAAATGAGTACATCACAGGGATCGATACATAAGGCTTTAAGAGCTTTGCATTTTCGTTCTTATGGTGTAAAAATGTTAAAGAAGCTAAAGTCACCGGAGAATGAGAAGCGGCTTTACTATTGCCGATGGTATTGCGATGGACTCATCTCAAGAAACCTTTGGCCTCCTCGTTCCCCTGATCTCAGCATCCCTGATTTTTTTTCTGTGAGGGTATTTAAAGAACAAAGTTGATGAAAATGATCATCAAATAATAGGTGATCTGAAAA
The DNA here is from genome assembly GCA_947359465.1 of Metellina segmentata. Lineage (NCBI taxonomy): Eukaryota > Metazoa > Arthropoda > Arachnida > Araneae > Tetragnathidae > Metellina > Metellina segmentata. The sequence continues at coordinate 111,248,551 of OX375880.1, forward strand.
TTTCCATTACTCAAAGGATACAAGAAGTCACTCCCAGCATCTTGAAACATGTTTCTAAAAATATGCGCAAACGACTTTATCTTCGCCTTCAAGAAAAGGGCGGAAATTTTGAACATTTATTATAAATTAAAGTTCAAATTTTTTTCCTTAGTTAGGTTAATGCTTTTCACTATTGGCATAAAAATAATTGTTTTAAAGGTTTTTTGTTTTTGTATGATTAATTCACGAATCGTCAGTACGGGAACTTTTAGGACACCCTGTATTTGTGTTCTTAATCATAAAAGTTTAAATGACGAAATGTTTAAAGTATTTTAATTTTAAGTACATTAATGTCTATTCCATCAAAGTTCTAAATTTGAAAAGAATGCTTCGAAAAGGAATTTTTTTTGCAGAACCTAGAAAATTCAATCTGTTTTCACTGAAAATAGAGAGTTTGGAGGTCATGTTCTCCATTCAGATTATTTTCTCTAGTCCAGTCTAGTCTTAAAGTCCAAGAGCTCATGACGAATTTATGGAAGGTATTTTATGCAATGTGAAACCCTACTGCTATGAATTTGTATTATAATAAACTCAAAAAATATTCTTTAGGCACTATGAAATTTTTATAACATGTTTATTAATTATTATTCAAAATATATGCAAAAAAACAGACTAAATACAACGATTTTAAATAACTAGCCTTCGCAAATAAAGATTTTAAAAGAAAGTATCGGCTGGCTGCCGGCAGTTGCCGGTCCCATGGCTTGCCGGCCTGTGATTGGTTGCTGAGGAACCACGTGACTCGAGTTTAGTGTGCAACTCAGGCTGCTTTCAAAGCATTTTGGAAAAGTTTTTTTTTCTTCACGCAAATGTGACCACCCTGAAAAATATTTTGAGTTCATCGTTATACTGTTTTTTGAGGTTTTATAAATAAAGTTGTGTTTTTACATTTTAAGTATTAACATATGCACATGTATATAACTATGTAGTATACATAGTACTAATTAATTGTTACAGTGATAATAATTGTTTTTAGAGACTACGTATTTTTTGGTTATGTATCATTTTAATACAATGGAACTAAAAACTTTGAGCTGTGTAATTTGTAAAAAAAAAAACAATAATGATAAAGTGATTATTTTTAACGAAAAAAGACTAGCACAATGCAAAAACATTTTGAAAATGCTCCAAAAAAACGGCTTGAAATTTGCTAAAGTGATTTTACCATCAGATGTAAATACGACAAAAGGGTATCATGTTCGATGTTACAGAAATTTTTCAGTTGTGATGAAACAATATACAGAACAATCATCAACAACACTTCCAGAACCTTCAACTTCATCAGGTAAAGTACATTATTTTATACTTATTTACATACATACTTAAAATATACCTCTTACATTAAAAACGAATAAAATAAAATACAAATTTATAAAATTAGTTAAACTAAAATTCTACAAAATTGAATCTAATATAGATATAGATCATATCTTGTTGATGATACTGAAAGCCATTAGACATTGCCATTAATTACCTTCAAAATAAATTTATTATTACACCTGTTGATAAAGCATTAGGTAACTGTGCTTTTATTTGTAAAAAAACTTTATTTACACTTGCTAGATGCTGAGCTTAAGAGTTCAGATGCAATATTTATAAGTTCTGTAAATCTTCTTATAATACTATTATTAAAATTTACTGTTGTTCCTAAATTTCATAAAAATTCTATTACATTCTGTTATATCACCTGTGGTACTAGTACTGATATGATTAAACTCGGCCTTCTGACATTTATGGCTTCAAAAATTCAACCAATATTAGTACTGCTAGATTCCATACATTTTGTTCAATTTATAAAGCTCATAACGCTAATGAACCGTTCAAAAACATTTTGAAAAACTACGATGCGTCAAATTTACCTCCGTATAAAGCTGAGTTACACCAACAACTCTTACGTACTCAATAATGCATAACAAAAATTTGACGAAATGCACATATACGATTTCCAAGTAGCGTAACGCCATTAAGGAATGAATGGATGGGATTTGCAAGAGGGCGCAAAGGAAAATTAACCTTCAGACAACGAACAAAATATAGATGAAGATGGAGAGGCGTATATTGAGGATGAGCTTACAGAACGATGAAGCATCGGAAAGTAATGAAGAGTAGTAATAAAGTCGAAAATATAAGTTTACAGCTTTCAAGAAGTTCAGCGAGCCAGGGCCCTGGCAGCTGCCGGCGCAGCCGATAAACGTTCTCTCGTACTCGTATCTACTCATAAGACTTTTTTGTCGCATTCATGTAAAATCGTTATTTTCGTCGGGTAGTTATTTAAAACCGTCGTATTCGTCTGGCTTTTTAGACGCTGTGGATCAGCTGGACAGAGTGCTTGTTTGTACATTGAAATTTTCCTACCCATTTCAAGTTTTCTATCCGCCTCTTGGGCGTTTGGTGTCTGTCTGTATTGTATGTGCCCTATACACGTCCACACGGTTTAATATATTTTCATGGAAATTTGCATACATTAAGTACTTGTCTTCACTTAGTGAGTGAACTTGGTTGCGAAAGTCTGTCTGTCCGTCTTTCTATTCTATGTTCGATGAGTTCATGCTAAAAAACACCTGAGTAAGTATACTTAAATCAACCATAATTTGGTAGTTTTGAAAAAATTGGAATGTATATTGAGTATTATGATTTGTTTGATTGCTTTACCAGTACTGCTAAAAAAGCAATTATTTTTCAAAAAATGGAATGGAATTTTATGGAATTTCAGCTCTGATACTTCATTTATTTCGAGTCTAATTTTTGTTCTTTGCGCAATGCAAACGATTTCCGAATATTTGGGACAGACGATACTTTTCAACGAAAGGGAATGAAACGGAAACTCGAGTTGGTTGATCACTTGCAGTAATATTTTCTACATTTTGTGCATTTTTTAGTTGTAAGTTGTGGCAACTGCGAGATCAAGAGTTAAAAAGGGATCATAAATTAATATCTTTAAAACAACGTTTTCCCGATACGTTTTATTTTGTTTTATTTCGCTGTTTTCTTTTGTTTTCTGTTTTAAATATTTATTATTTTATTAAATTGGTGTTTCTTTTTCATCACACGCAATACCACCACAAATTATTCGACCTAAAGTGGCAGTTAAGTCAGAATCAAGCAAATTTTAAGTGCAATTATGCCATTATTGAAAGAATAATGCCGTTATTGAAGGAACAATAATGTTTAAAAAATCCGAACTAGAACTTTTCAAACATTAAAAAATTATTTGTAATGACAGGAGAAGATTGCGAAATTCCACAATGTCGCATGCTGAATGCAAGAGTGCCACAAGTAAAAAAATATTGTTTTGTTGACTATGAGTGCGAGAGCACTCGCCGTAAATCGTCGTTTTTATTAATTGAGTTGAACATGAAAAGAACTTAAGAAAGGGAATTCCAAGTCTCCCTCAAAATAGTCTTTTGTAGTATTAACCTTAGTGTGACTTTCGTCATGTTGTAGCTTTGTCATACAGCATGGGTGAGATGTATGTGAATTGTATTACATGAATGGATATACATGTGTAGGCTTTGTATCCAAATTATAAAGATGGCGAAAGGTGTTAAAATATTAGTTTATTCTACGAAAATCGTAAGTCATATATTTTGATCATCCCTTCAATCTAGACTAAACCGATTCAAACCGAGTCTGGTCGTGTATTTTACTAGTTTTCAAAAATAATTAGTAAACATGCAAAAAATTTCAGAGTGCTTAAAGAATATTTTTTACGTTTATTATAATACGAATTCGGGGCAATCGGGTTTGCTTTAAAACCGTCCAAACAGTCTGGGATTGTTATTTCTGGATCCTATAAATGCTAAAATAAGACATTAAAAAATTTTCTAAATGCCTAAAAGATACTCTGTGGGATGAATTTTTTTTGCAAATTTCATATGCTGCGCAGTAGCAAAATAACCACAAACGCGGCTCCCGACTCTCGATTCCCTATTCAACTACCATTGATGCACTACTATTTTACAATTTCATAGTGCCTTCAGTACCTTCCCCAAATTCGTCATCAGCTCCCCGACTATAGTACCAACATAGGCCGGTGGAACCAGATCGAGGTTCTTATTGTGCAAACCTGCTTCAAACGATTGGTCTAAAAGCGACTCAAAAGCAACAAAACTATTTTTCAGGGTACAGCAATGCACTCTGAACGGACAAGTAATTTCCGTCAACTAATACTATTTCCATTCATTCATAAATAATTTTCGGTATAAAAATATTTCAACGGAATAGGAAGCGAAAGCGATCTCGTCTGCGTTTGTCATTTGCAGCTCATCTAACTGTTGTCATGGCAACCTGGTTTCGCCTGCGCACGCTCCGTCAGCAGTTCTGTCCATGTTAGCTGCTTCGAATGACGTAGAATCATAATAATGGCGATTCCGACCGCTGTGGTCGTTGTTTCTCTCCTGGCCTGTTCCATCTGCTCTGGAAGATCAACAACAGGCAGCGAAGACTATCAATTGGATGGAATTAGTTTAGACGACAAGGTAATCTTTTCTTGTTTCCTTTTCTTTTATTAGTGTGTCAAAAAATGGCAACGAAGAAACACCGTAAACAGATGGTGTGGATGGTTTATTATTATTCAAAGCTTATTCGTCTGATTCTTTTTATTCTCTTCGAATATTGTTTTCCATATGTCCAATGAATTATATTTTCGTATTTTTGCATGTAATTAAGGTGTACAGGTGATATTAAGGGATGATTTGAATTTTTTTTATAATTAAACAAATCTATCAAAAAAATTATTTTATTTTATAATTGAAAGCACCTGTTAAATGGAGAAAGTGAGTTATTTGTTCAGAATAAGTTTATAGTAAATAAAATTTAAGAAAAGTATGGTTGATTTAGGTTTAGTGGCACGAGTCCAAAAGAGGACAAAGTACGACGAAAAAGGTTAAATAGAAACCATAAAAGCATATTTGAGACATAAAAAAATGGCTAGAAGAAAACGTATAGATTCAATTTAAAATTACAGTAAAAAACTGAAAATAAGTTGTTAAACCAAATAAGAAAAATAGGATAAAAACAATTGGCCATATAAAATAATAAATAGAATTAAAACATACTTCAAAAGTTCAACAGCACAAAAATATGAAATATATTAGTTTAAAATACATCGATGAACAACATAAGGGGTGAATTGATTAAGATGGTTAAATTAAAACAGGTGAGTAGTTACTGTAATCTAACCAGGTCTAAAGGTTACAATATGAGTAATACGTTACGTTATCAATATGAGTAATATTAAAAATTGAAAAAAAATGTGTGATGAGAAGAACTTTAAAATTACTAAAAGTCAAAACGAAATTCCAAAAATTTTGAAATATAAGAGTCTTAATCAGGTTGTGTCATAATTAGCTACCTTATATGCAGTTAGTTTAAGCGAACAACGAAAGAAAAAAATATTTACAATAATTTACGTATGCACCAGCTACGTAATAACCGACGTAAATCCCTCTACATTCAGTTGCAATATTTGTTTAGTATCATAACACCCGAGAAACACTACATTCGTAAATGTATACACATGTTTTTTTTAACAAATATGAGAATGAAAATTGTTATTTTGATCTTATTTGTTTTCTACAGGGTGTTTCAAAACTTCCTGTATAAACACCATAAAATGAGTTCACACCTGAGTCATGTTACTCCAAATAGCTTTGAACGTCCAATTTAATTTCATACCATTCTATGTTCAAAGGTGATTTTTGTTTAAAAGCCAATTTTCGCTCTCGCTCGTATTTTCTTTCCTGCGCTGATTATTGTCTTCCAGATTTCACATTGCTTTCTGTAATACGACTTCAGAAGAATCTCATTGGAGAAGCTATCTGTTCACAACGATGTATTGAACTCACATTTCATATCCTATTTCAATTCATTCATAGTGAATGTAGCATCCATATTCACATAAGTGGATTTCCTACCTTTAATCAGTCGTGTTCATTCTGGGGCACAGAACGGCTATGAATACGGCCCATACAAAAAAAACATGAACTTACAAACTTAATGAGATTGCGAGTAAAAATACCATCCATAATAATTCAAATATAATTTTAACATGCTATTAATTTATAAGCGATGAATTTTTGAATTTAACACGTTCTTCACCAATGCCATTCATAAAGTCATTCAAATTAATACACGACGTTGCAATTGCTTCCCAAAATTTTCGTACGATGAAATATCACTGTATACCATCAAAATTTATGCACAAAAATTTTAACGGTGGATAACGTCATGTAGATTGTCATCAAGGCTGTAAATTTCATACGGGTCAAGGGTTTGAATCATCGCCAATTCCTGGAATTTCTTAAATTTATGAATGTTGGCTATGGGGACATCATTTACTTTTTGGAAGTAAGATGGTTAAGTCGAAGTAAAATGCTGAAAATATTTTGATTTACGAAGTAAAATCCTTTATGGATTCAAAACCAAAAGTTTTGCAGAACTTGATCATGAAAACTGGCTCAGATGTGGCATTTTTAGTAGACTTGACTGCTTATTTAAATGAGTTAAGTCAGCCTCAAGGTGAAAACACACTGATCAATACAATGTTTCAAATTATAACAGTGCTCAAAATAAAACTGCAAACTATGGCAATCTCAAATTACGGCAAACAATTTATGCATTTTGACACGTTGGTTAAATACGATCATATGAACACCGAATAATATACAATCTTGCTTTTCGATTTGGTACTGGAATTTGAGAACAGGATATGACAAAGAATTTGTGTTATTTCAAAAGTCCTAGTGTGAATATTTTTCACTAACGTTCTTTCCATAATGGCAGAATTCCACATAAATATACTTTTTCAAACTTACATGCCGCTTTAAATCAAATACTCACCCGGTGTTGTTGCGTGTGATGAAAAGGAAAAACAATTTATTAAAATATCTACTATTATAAAAGGAAGTGTTTGTCTCTATATATTTATGTACTGTCCTGACGAATCTATGGCACTTACAATAATGGGATTTGGCATAAAAGTAGTCCGAATTTTTTGAAATTTTTGTACGAAGCCCGAATTTTAAAATTCATTCTAGAACATTTTTAAATGAATTTAATGGCATTTAATATAATTATTGTTTTTTTTAGAATGGCAACACTATAAACAGATGACAGATTATAAATTTATTTTTTCAGAGTTTCCGTTTCATTTTGTGAGGAACAATTTTTCAGCGGACGAAGAAAACAAATAAAATTTAAACTCGAGTTATGTAGTTCTTTTTTCTATCTGCTAGATCGTCAAAGATAGAGTAGAAATTGCAACGGATTTGAAATCTACGGAAAAATTCACATTTTATTGGCCTAAAAATATGATTATCTTTAAATAATTTTTTAACTGTGACTTTTATATTTTCTCCGTACGACCTTCTCGATCGAGAAATAAGATTTCATTTTCAACGTTCAAACGCTTCCAGCAAAAGAAGGAAACAAAAAAAAAAAAATTTGACTTGCATTGTTTAGTTCTTTTTGTAAAATCGGGATCCGTAGAAGATAGATTAAAAATTTCAACGGATTTGAAATCTGTGGAAAATTTTACACCATATAGTTACCTTATTTTCTTTTAACAAATAATTTTAACAAAACTGGTGAATGAATTGTGTAACAGTTCATTTCATATTGTTTATACCCACTATTGCCATCCGAAAAAATCAAATTGCGTCGATTTCTTTGCAAGGTACGTTAGTGAATTCACCTAACAAATGAAGACTCACTCAATTCACTTTTTGGATGACCAAAATAAGCTCGATTGTATTAAATAGCTTTACAAACGTTTTATGGTTGCAAACGAGTCATTTCATGTCTATTCACTCATTGCTATGTGCCACCATACCTCAGATGTTTTTCAAAAATATTTTTATGAATAGATACTTATAAGATTATATTAAATTAATTTTTCAGATTTTTTAATCAAAAATTGAATTTGGAAGAATTTTTTGAAAATTTTGATGTTTGCGAGATTTTGGATATTTTACTTTTGGTATCATTTTAGAAAGACCTTCCTGTTTTACTTATTTTTCAACCAATTGGGCCGATCTCGGTATTCTCGTCATCAAATTAAAGCTAATACTTTTCTCTTTCAAAATAAGCTATAAAAGTGATACTAAGGGTAATAGAGTGTTGCCACTCATATGGCTAAGTGATTTTTATATTTTTTCAGTCGGTATATTTAATAGGTCATACCTCATAAACCACAACCAACACATGTATCATATTTTTTTTCTAGAATGAGCAGCTCATGTACTTGTTGTGTTGTAAAAATAGAAAGGGTGTTTTTTATGGCTATAAAATAAATTTGCTTTGCAAAAAATTTTACTTCAAAATCAACAGTTTTCTATAAATTTGAGGTCTTTTTGAACTTAAATAACACACAAATTTATGAGAATAATTAAAACTGTGATTACAAAACAATAAAAATTGATCTGCATTAGTCATAATTAAAAACTACAGTTTAATTTTGTAAAGGAATGATGCAGGAACCCTTTCTGATTCAGCAAAACAAAATTAATCTTTCCTTTCGATAGAAAAAAAAATAACAATTTAGAACAGCCTGCTTAGTTGCCAAATTATGCACCTGCCTCAACTGGAAGGGAAAAATACACAGTAAGCAACGTAAAAAGATTTTCATGAATAGACTTGTTTAGATTAAAAAAAAAAAACTGCCAATGATCTCCCACTCCCACATTATTCATGTGTAGTCTTGCTTCAGATTTCTGTGAGTCAGGTTGAGTTGGATGGATAAATTATTTCCTAGCATTTTTATGGCTTAATAAGGTTTGTTTTTTAGTTCTGGTTTCAAAAGTTTTTTGATTGAGATATATTGGAAATGTGTTCAGTTGGTCAGTACTGCAAAGAAAATTGTACTACATCAGTTCAAGTAGAATATAGTCCAGAAAACATTATAAGTTGTTCTGAATTTGGGAAGAAGAAAGATAACTTTTAATGCTAAGAACAAAACGTGTGAATTTTCAAAATCTACGCAGTCAACATATGCATGCTTTTCTTTCAATGTTTGAGGATCGACAAAGGGTATGTTGTGATCCATTTATGAAACACAAAAACAACGTGTACAAAGGTCTTAAAACTGTTTCTCTTCCATTTCCCAAAAAATATAAGCAATAGGTTGAACTAGTATCTGGTTCAAAATTATGTATTTCATGTAGAAAAATAGTTTTTCTCAACATTACCTCAATATAATGACAAAGTAAGTAATATTTCAGACAGTGATTACGAACCAGATTTAAGTAATAATAAAGACATTGCAAAGCTAAATGAAAGCTGTGAATCGATATAATGCCCCCCCCCCCCTTAAAGTCAGAAAACGAAAACTTGATGAAAGAGCTATTTATTTGTGAAATAAAGCTGAGCAAATTGCAAATAAATTCCAAGATATGACAAAAAAGGCTCTAAATATTGAATCTTCATCAAAAAACAAAGAAAGAGAGAATAAACAGAAGTGCAGTGATTGTTATAATCTAATGCATAAATTAAAAGAAAAATTTAAAAAGAGTAAAATAGATGATCAAATTCAGATGTTGACTCTAGTTCCCGAGTCATGGAGTATCTTACAGTCAACTTTTTTGAAACCTCTGAGTACTTAGTGAAAAGGCTAGGAAGTTATTAAATGAAGAAGGCATTTTATGTAAAGGTAAGAAAAGAAAAAGCTGTACTCTATTTGAATAAGTTATACAGAAAGCAAGAGATTTTTATTATGATGACGAGATAAGTAGAATATCCGTTAGTAAAAAAGATTGTATTTCTTTACCAACAAAACATGGTCAAAGAGAATTGATAAGAAAAAAATTAATATTGCATAACTTAAAAGATTTTTATTTATCATTCAAGGAGAAGAATCCCAGAGAAAAGATAGGTTTCACCAAGTTTTGTGAATTATGCCCACGAGAATGTGTAACTGTAAATAGTCGTGGGATTCATTCAGTGTGTGTTTGGACATATAATCAGAATGTTAAAATTATGATGCAGAGTATGCATTTAAAAATGCCATATCAACTCCTGCTAAAATTGGTGTGTAACGTGGAATCAGAGGAATGCATGCTTCGCCGTTGTTCGGAATGTCGCAGTGAACTGGACCTCCGAGAATTTCTTTTGGGGTTAGAATACTTTGAAACTAAAGAAACAGTTACATTTAAGCAGTGGCTCCAAACTGATCGAGCATTCCTCGAAACTTCAGTAAAATCAGTGGATGATTTTGTTGATTTACTAGTTTTAAAATTCGTAAAGTTAGCAAAACATCGCTTTGTAACCAAATCACAGAGTCAATACTTAAAGCAAATAAAAGCAGATTTGGGGGATGAATGTTGTATAATTTTAGCAGACTTTTCAGAAAATTACACTTGCATCTTGCAAGATGTTGCTCAAGGTTTCCATTGGCACAACATCCAGGTTACACTACACCCTTTGCAATCTATTACAAACATAACGGTGAGCTTAAATTAAAGTCAATATGCTTTATTAGTGACTGCTTTAATCATAACTTTACGTTGTTTTCATTCCAGAAGTCACTTCTACAGTATCTGAGAAAATAACTACCGCCTTTAAAAGATGTAATATATTTTAGTGATGGTAGTTCAGCTCAGTATAAGAACTACGAAAACTTTATAAATTTATGTCATCACGAAGAAGACAATGGCATGACTGCAGAATGGTATTTCTTTGCCTATAGTCATGGCAAAAATGTATACGATAGAGTAGGAGGTACAATAAAGCGCCTTGCCACAAGAGCAAGTCTTCAAAGAACTGTTCAGGGACAGGTTTTAAATGTACATGATTTGCTTGAATTTGCCTCCAAAAACATAAAAGGAATTCAGATGTTTTTCACAACATAGGCAGAGGTGACAGCAAATGAAGATTTTTGAAGGAAAGGTATGAAAAGAGTCGTTACCAATAGTAGATAATAGAGAAAACCACTTCTTCAAGCTATTAGACAGAAGAAACATTTTGGTGGAGAAGGATTCGGTTTCTGAAAATCTTTTTACGGCCACTGTTGATGGCAAAACCAGAGAAGTAGTCAATATTATTCCTGAAATGTTTAATGCAGTCATCTATTACAATAAATTGTGGATTGGGAAAATACTAGACAAGTGTGAAGAAGAAAGATATGCACAAGTTCAATTCATGCATTCACCAGGCATTTCCCGGACATATTTTTGTCTAATTAAAACTGATTGCTGTTGTGTGCCCTATGAAAATATAGTCCAAGAAGTTCCAGTTCCTTTTCATCATCTGTAACAGGACGAACATACAAAATAGATGAAAAGGTTGTCAAACAACTGCAGAAAATAGTTACTTGAAGCTATAGATCAAATAAACTTTAAAGTTACATTTAAAAAGTTGATTCTGAAATAAAATTTTTGCAATGCAAATTTATTTTTTATTTCATAATCACAAAAAACAACTTTCTTTTTTTTACAACACAACAAGTTCGTGATCTACTCATTCTAGAAAAAAAATATGATACATGTGTTGTTGTGGTTTATGATGTAGGACCTATTAAATGTACCGACTGAAAAAGTATAAAAAAATCCCTTAACCTGATGAGTGGCAACATTCTATTACCCTTAGTATCACTTTTATAGCTTATTTTGAAAATTAAAGCTATTAACTTTAATTTGATACCAACATCAGCCCAATTGGTTGAAAGATAAGTAAAACAGGAAGGTATTTCTAAAATGATACCAAAAGTACAATAGCCAAAATCTTGCAAAAATCAAAATTTTCAAAAAATTCCTTTAAATTCACTTTTTGATGAAAAAATCTGAAAAAATTAATATGATATCATCTCATAGGTATCTATGCACAAAAAAAAGTTTGAAAATATCCGAGACATGATGGAACGACTGAATATTAAAATCGGGTGATTTCACATGGAATGACCCATATATGGAGACGAACGCTTCTTAAAAAATTAAACCTTTATTAAGAAAACTAAAGACGATACAAAATTACAAAGAGTAACGATTAACTCTATTCCAACTCGTCTTCAATTCTTCTGAATTCCAAATTCAATTTTTTTTATCACCTTCCATACCATAGGTAATAGCGCGTGCATGATTTAGAAATAAATTTACAATATCACATCAAATACGAAAGTGACATTTGTATGCTCGCAATAAAAATTAAATTCTAGGATATCTTGCACTTGCTATCCTAGTGTTTAATTATGGTCCTCGCTATACTAGTAATTAACTATGTGTGTTTGTGTGTTCCTGTGTGTATGTGCACGTGCATGGATGCATGCATGAACCTTGCATGGGGCAACACAACGGGCTACTTGCGATTGTCCAGTAATTTTGAACCCCGTTTAAATGACGCGTTCAATTCAGGAACTGGTATCCCACTATCCAAACTTCCACACCACTCTGACGTGAGGACATTTGAGGCCGCGACATATTTAACGTGCACCATCCACTCGTACAAGACGGTCTTTGGTTGTACTACGTTCCGAACTCACAACCGTCCGGTTGCTGTTCCATAACTCTACCAACTGAGTTACCTCTTCCCATCATATATAGAGGTCTTGAAAAAAACAGTCAAAATACATGCTGTAGCTTATTTAATCATCGTAAATCAAAGTGTTTTCTCGATTATCACCCACGTAAAATGGTCGTAGACACACAGAACAAATATCATCAAACATAATCTTAATTTAGTATTGCGTCCATTTGGATGGAATAGAAAACCAAGGGATAAATTTGATCAACCTCCGAAATTACTATCTGAATGCGTGACTGGGAGATCATTAGGGGGATGTTTGGTTTCGTGTCACGTTTTACACAGTGGCGTAGCTAAGATTGAAGGGCGTTGCCCGAGTTTAGTAACTAGTGTCCACCTGCCAACTTTTCCGGAAGTCTTCCGGAAAAACACCTGTTTTTTCGTTGCTTGCTTCGTTCGCGGAAGGTCAGCACGAGAGTCATTAACAAAACTCGGTCTTTCGCTAGTTTTTATGCATGATCAATAATTAATTGCAAGAACATCAATATACACACATGAACAAAATCAAGCATATTGCCAATATGAGATGAATCCCATACCAAAATCCGAAATACCTAAAATATCAAATGAATATTCCATAATCTATGTGGAGTAAAATAAGAGCAACCATAAGACTCGATCTAAAAAACCCTTACTCACCTAAATGTGATAAGCCCCTGAGAGCCCTCCACTAAGCCGATTTTGACAGCTGATATAGCAAGGCTTGTTTGTGAAAAAGTTTGTTTGATTCTGCCCAAACGTTTTTGTTTGGTTCCCTATCAAATATAAAAAGTCGAAAGCAGCATTTACGGCATATTTTACTTTTTTACTATAAAAAAATGCGGGTCATGCAAAAAAAAAATTATTTGATGTGCATGGAGAAGATGTATTGAGACAGAAACCAACGCCATCACCAAAACTGGTTTGCAAAATTTCGTTCCGGCAATTTTTATGTTGAAGATTCCCCACGTTCCGGAAGGTCAGTTGAAGCTGATGAAGGCAAAATAAAGGCAATGATTTATGCAAACCGCAGAATAACATCACCAGTCTCTACAAAATTTTTTAAACGGCAAAACCTTTACTTCAAATAAAGTTGTCAAAAATGACTCAAATAAGGATGTCAAAAGTGACCTGGATCAGTGCTTTGTCAACAAAGATCAGAAGTTTTAAGAGCGTGGAATCATGCTACTGCCAGAAAGATGACAAAAGGTATTGGACCAATTGGAGAACATGTAATTCAATACAATGTTTATACACTATAAGAAAATCGTCTTTCATTTTCACCTAAAAAACGAAATTACTATCCGAACAACGCGATAGCTATCTTGAAATTTGCTCAAGCTGATTTATGTGCATATATTCTCGGGTTTTCTGTAAATTAATTTTATTTTATTTTCGTCTGCAGAACGAAGGCTCTCCAAGGGTGGAAGAGGACATCAACTGGCCCGGTTTCCCTTACCTCAAACAGGTGTCCGCAGTGTCCGTAGACGGCGATGGAAATCTCCATGTGTTCCACAGAGGTGACCGAATATGGGATGCCCAGTAAGTTATTTTTTTATATTACCGAATAAAGGTCATGGCACTGTTAGTTATTCTACTCACTTTAACCCTCCATGTGATTTCGACAAGATATCTCGTCCATCAAAATTTGACCAATGTGCCTAATGATATTGCCGATTTTCTTAGGTTTACGAATTCATGTGAACGGATTAGTTTTTCTTATAGTGAAATGTCTTTTCCATCAAGATCTGGTCAGTACTGCTAGTGACGAGATATCTCTATCATCAAGATCTGAACAAATTGGCTATTAAGGTATAACGTCTCCAAGATATTGAAGAGTTCTTGATGACGACTACAGCAAGATCTGGTCAGTCTTTTTGTAATGATGAGAGAGATCTGGGCCATCAAGATCTGATCAGATTTTCAAAAAAGATCGTCTTCGGGGAATCACCAAAAGACTTAATGCCAACATGTGGAAACAGTTGTAGATGTTCTAAATTAATGGTTCGCAACTTTTTTAAGACAGCTACTCGGTAATTTGTTCTATAAAACGAGGGCCCGGTTCGCGCGAGTTTAAAAATCATACAGTTGCATAAGTATTAATAATTACTTGTGATATAATAGTGAAGAGTATAAGTACACTCAACTGTGTACAGTGTAGCATGTTGACAAATATAAAAGAACACATTTAAATTATATATAAATCGTTGAAGTAAGTGATTGAAGCTGCATATTGTTGTATCTTTAGGGAAGCATCATATTAACATGTGCTGATTTTCATTCGCATATTGTCACTCAAAGTGCACAAGGTCGTCAGTCAAAAATTCCATTTTTTTTCTTTTATTGTTGTTATATGTGGCATTTTGTGGTGGCATCCACCTGGTGGCAAAGTCTCTTTCTCGTCAGCTTATCCAATAAACTAAGAACAAAACATAAAGTATGTAATAATAGAATCAAATCATAAGAGAAATATTATTTTTTTTTGCTCTCCTGAAAAATGCAGCTTTTAGGCACACGACCTTTTGCTATTTGAGTGACAATATCCCATTCTAATCATCAAACATTTATATTATTTATTCAAAATTGATTATTTTATTTTTAAACTAATTTTAAGGACATTTGTTTGAAAAGATAACGACAGTGTAAAAAAATACTCTTATACACTGTAACTCACCATAGAAATCAGCCTATGAGTGGAAATAATTAAAAAGATGTGACTTGTAGGTGAAATGTAACATAATAACTCACCAAGTATTTCTGTATACAAAGTATGCAATTTAATATATAAAATTGCACGAATGGACTCACTTGTGGTCACATAATAGCGCACCAAATATTTATGTGTACAAAGTATGTAATTTAATAAATAAAATTTCTCGAATCTCACAATTGTAAACACAAGTATTTTGAATTTAAAGACTTATTTTAAAAAAAGCTATTATAAGTTATTGAAACGGTTAAACTTAATTTCTTTTTTGCAACTGAAGGTTTTAGTAAAACTAGCGAGATTTTTGTTGCAGTTTTCTGTCACATTGCTACACAGATGTTATCTAAGTGTTCTGGGTCTAAGCTTTTCGGCAATATCACGAATATTATTTTCCTCAGAGTAATATAAAATATTAATTCATAACTATAGAATATTTATTGATAAAAAAACTATTAGAAGGCTAAATACCAACAAATACCTGGAGAATTTATCACGGTCTGGTATAACTGATGTCTGCAAGTTCCAGCTAGTGACTTGGAAGGCGTTTGTGAGAAATATTGTTCTAAATCACTGCAGATGTATTATGATTCTGTACCAAATACATTGATTGTTTATGAAAAGGTCTTTCTGAAAACAAATATGGAGTTGCAGTTTTGGACTAGATTCTGGAAACAATCTTGTTTGAATGCACCCATATCATAACTGCACAGGTTTTTCTGCTTTCCAAAGTTTACATTTTTTTTCAATTTCCTAATTTTTTTGTGAAAAATATATGTTCTGTTTGAGATTTGTGTTCCCCACTATCTCAAACTCGATGAACATTCTGATAGTTTTGTTGGAAAATTCAATATTCTTGGTTTGTGATTTTATTCAAATTTTTGCGCTTTGTTGTTAGGATATGTAAATAGGAATCGTGAGAAACATGAGCTTTGTTGCATGTTTGTTAAGCCAAATCCTCGAGTCTACACATTCCCCCTGCCGACTAGATTACAAGTGCAAAAGGTTTGCCGAGAGAAGTGAATTATGAATCAGTAATTAACGGTCTCTGTTCTCATCATTTATCGTGTAAAATTGCTTTGATCAGTATGTGTTACCTTTCAACTGAAAATGAAGATTTCAAATGTAGTTATGCATTTCATGATAGAAAGATTCATTCGAGAGCAACATAAATATTAGAGGACAAAAGAGATTGAACATAGAACTTAGAACACACAGGTATAAAAATGATTTCTCATATCCGTAGCTACGTCCAATATCTTAGTCGTAGAAGGAAAACTAGTGACAAAACTGGAGCACATTTGAACAAACTTAAGGCGTGCTCCAATCGTAAATATTCATATCCAATGGAATCCATCACTCATACGCATCAAATTTAATAAAATCACGCATAGGCTTTTCAATTAAGCCTCATTGTAAACTTATGACGTGGAATACGTCTGTCCTTTCGAAACCGAGTACAACGCTTAATTCTTGACAGTCACAAAAAAAAGCGTGTAAGTGCGAAAAATTTAATAACTTGAAAAATAAAAACGATACATAAATGAACGATATTGCGTTCAAAAGAGCATTAAACAAAGAATGTTATAAATTCTCATTGATCTTGTGCTGGCTTCATCGGCTAATGCAATCGCAGTGCAAAGTTGAGTCACGTAAATGCTCACTGCCGCTGACATTAATTTAATCTAGCTCCGGCCTCCTTTGTGTGAGCAATACGTTTTAGGTGTCATTTTCGTCTCTTTGCACTTTATAAATAATATAATAGAAATAAAACTTAAATATTTAATACTCGTTTAGATATTAGTCTTCAAAGTGAGAACATTTCGCAGAAATTTCAAAATGTTCAAATATATGCATACTTATTACAAGAACATTTATGGAAGCATGAACAGGAAGAACGATCGAGAGATGATGGAATCCAAGAATATCCGACTTCTGATGCTGAGTGTCAACGGGCTCGGAGGAAGTTCAAGAGAGTATATGCGTCACACCTTTAAGGTGAGAAATTCCTGGTACGAGTGCGCCAAGTACCTCCACCGCTCAGTTCGACGCAAATAACATATCTGATGACATAAACGTTTAATAATTGAATGATGGAGTTCAACACATAGAGGTCGGTAATGAGCCACAGCATCAACAGGGAGTGCACCAATTGTGATAGATGTGCGGAGCGATGAACATTTGATGTGTGAAATTAAAACAGTCTAGTACTAATTTCTCTCCGTCTCAAATTCACCATATGGCCTCACTGACATATTCTACGCCTTGAACCTAGAGGCGGTGTCAAGACATATCCCGTTTTTTTTTTCACTCATTAAATTATAATTATTTTTTAAATAAACTCGAATAATAAAATTTGGAGATCCCGACAGCTCATATCTGGTACCATACAGACCATAGGAGTCTCGCTCAAATATACGGATGACGGAAGATGCCTTCCTAGTCTAGTGAGTAGACGCATCCAATCCCCGTGTTCAAGGACATAAAACTTTTCCCGACTTTCCTAAAATGTAGCAATCAACAAGTTTCCACTGCTCATCTTCCGACTTGCGTTAATCTGGAATGGGAGTCGTTTTGGAAAACTGGTCTCGGGCGTGTGTCCAGATTCTTAGACTTGGTCTAGCTGTTTCGTTATAATTTAAGGAACGAGCAACAACTCAGAAAATTGATTATTTAAGTATGTATGTTTTATACTTTCAACATCAAAATGTTAAGTTCTTAAAGCACTCGCAAATCAAAAGCAAAGTATTAATTTTCCCGTCATTGCACAAACAAGTGTATTCACCTAAGTAAAACTTTGTTTAAGTACTGACAAAATCATTCATTTTTGCGAAACATCTTAATATTTGATGTCAATTAAGATTATCATTTCTACGTCATATTTCAAGAGACTTTTCACCTTAGGACTTTTGACCGGAACTACAGGTTGAACAACATCAGGCAGGGTCCCATTCCGAATGATACAGTGATGGTCATTGACACAACTAATGGTAAAGTGCTGTACACGTGGGGAGCAAACAAGTAAGTTTACTTTTTATCTTTCTTACTAAAACTAACTTACACTGACTAAATGGGGTTTTACATCTATTGTCAGTCAGATTGGTTAGCATGGTATGCCAATTAAAACGTTAAGACCATTTAAATTGTTAAAAGAAAAGTATATTTAGTTTTAAGCAACTCGACGTCTTATTAATTTGGATATGTTGTTATTAGTTGCTAATAACGGAAACAGCAGCTTGACGCTTGTCACTGCGAAAAAGGATGTAACCAAGGAGATATTTTCAATTTCTAACTAGAAGAATATAAAATTCAGAGATTCATTGGGGAGGGGGGGGGGGAGAGATTTACTCAAGCAGCTCGCTTGCAATACGTTTGTGAAAAAAAACAACCTATTCGGAAGCTTAATTTTTCAGATAAGCATGGGAGGCATTTTCTGTCAAGCTTCAATGTAGGTGTCGGTAATGTTTCTGCAGTCAAACGTGTTTCCTGTACGTATTCTGCTCTTGACACGACACTGACTATTTTTACAGCGCAATTTCAAAATTTCCAGTAAATTAATTCCAAATTGATGATAATTGATGGGTCAATATCAATTAGATGAAATGCTAATTCGACGATTAAGTTAACTACAAATTAGGATACATACAATCCATACCATGCTGCTTGAACCCTGTCACGTAGTTCTAGCAGATTACGCGGTACGTTTGAAGTGGTGACATCTTATCTAATGGCATCACATACGTTCTCGATCGGGGACAGGTCCTGTGAGCATGCAGGTCATTGGTAAGGTATCGCTGTGTCGTAGACAAGCACTAGAGACGGCAGCAATATAGGGTCGAGCATTGTCGTTGAAAAACGGGATGAACCTGGGAATTTAGGAATGGGAGCGTAACTGGATGTGAAAGTCCTTGTACGTAACGCTGGCCTGTCAAAGAGCACGTAACAAATACCAAAGGTGAATTGGCATCATACGCAATTGCATCTCACACTCTTCTGTATGTGTGACGGTGAGCAACAAACCGTGAATCCGGGCACTGACCACGTTGCCTCTACATATGGAATCTATTTTCTACACCCAGACAGAAGTGGGATTCGTCAGTGAAGACCTCTTGATGCCATTCGACCCCCCCCCCCCATGTCCGTCTGGCACGACACCATTCCAGTCTTTGACGGCGATACAATGCTGTTGAAGGCAGTCGTCTTAACGGTCTGCGTGAGTTTAGTCCCACGTCGTGAAGCCGTCGACAAATGGTGCGATCACTTAGTGGAGGATCGAGAGAGGTTTCCCCTGCCCGTTGGATGTCTGCAACAGTGTCTGTTGGATCAGTACGCGCATGTCCTACAACACGTCGATCCTCTCTCGGTCCGGTTTCTCTAGGCCTTCCTGAGCCTGGTTGACGTTGGTATGTACCTTGCTGTATCCTCCGCTGCTAACAGCGTGCAACAGTACCATCACTACAGTCAATATGTCGCGCAATCCATCGATTTGACCATCAACCTTCTCGGAGGCCAATTACTCGGCCTCTCTCAAACACTCTCAGTTGCTTAAATTTTTGAGAACTTTTTTCCGAGGCATAACTCAACGAGACTCGATGTAACCAACACAACAGCACGAGTTGAAATGAATTTTCTGCTCTACTGGATGTCCTTTTATGCCCCGGTATGCAGCGTGTTTGAGAGCTGCCCGCGCGTGGCGCATGGTCAAACGATTCTGAAAATTTGATCATTTGCATCTCCAACGCAGATATAGCACTCCTCCAAATTTCATTTATACCAGTCTACACCTGCAAGGTGCAAATTTTTTTTTTGTCTTAGAGGGTTAGGGTGTATTTAGGAAACATTATAACTGTATTATATTTAGGATAGTACAACAGTCAATATAAATAAACATGACTACGGTCCTCTAAAGTTTGTATTTGTGTGAGGCGTGACACCCTTTGAATAGTCTGTATACATATTTTTGTGGTTCTAATGCTCTCAGTGATTCAACTTTAACAACTACCATCTTGTATTTATGTCAGATGATAGAGAATAAAATACTGTTACATTTACCGATTCATCTTCTACAAAATTTGTCATCATTATAATTGCAGGTTTTACATGCCGCATGGACTAACTGTGGACAGATTTGGAAGTACCTGGGTAACGGACGTCGGCTTGCATCAGGTAAATCCATCCCTTGCACGACTGATTTCCCTTTTAAATGAACTCTCGTCATCAACCACGCATTCAGGAAAATAATTTGTGGGGAAGACCAATCTTCTTTTTTCCCGTTCCCTAAATGCCTGAATGTTAAATGAGCATTTAATGTAGTTTTTCAACTGTTTTCCGACTATTCACGAATTTAGACGGATATTTGACACATAATGTTCGAAACTTGCTTTGATATAAATATTGTAGGTTCAGCCGGCGACCTTAAGGCCTGGTGCACACATCCTGTTTTTCAACGTGCGGGGCCGCTGCGGCACCGAAGCCCAACTACGCACACATAACCGCGAAATGACGCAAGTACTCATTTCACGCCATTTGCGATAAATATTCTATCAAAGAAAACGTGTTTATTGCGCTTACGTGGTGTAAAAAAAAAGTATATTTTGAAACAATAACCATTTATTAATTATTATTTATATTCCATTTGTTTATGAAAACAAGGTACTTGAGAACAGAGACTCATGCGCGGCGACCGTGCGGCGCGGTGGGGAACTGCGGTACAAATTACACGCGATTTGGACGTGCGTCGCCCCAGCGGCGCTGGAGGCATGTGTTCACTGCTCCATTGGATCTAATGTATCTCAGACCGCACTTGTGTTGCTGCATCGGCGCCGCACGTTGAAAAACCGGATGTGTGAACCGGGCCTTTAGTTACATATACGGAACATGTGCCCACAACTTCGTGTAATTTTTTCCAGTGGCTCGGTAGGAAGATCTGTCAAGTGGTTGTGGGTAAAAGAATGAATCCTAAATTATTGATTGGTTAAAGCGATTCTCCACAGTTATCAAAAACACTTGTCTACGATTCAACAGCTAATCGGCTTAGGTGATTCGTAAGTCCCGTGATTTACCTTTCAGAGATCTTATAACAGCGACTCCGCTCTATTTCATTAGAAGGTCGATGGATTCAGCACGTGCTGAAAGCTTTTAGACTCAAAAATCTTTTCGGGAAGAATACGATCCCTTTGGCTTATGAGTGGGTATTTGTTTTTGACGAGTACTTTTTGAATATATATATATATATATATATATATAAAAGGACGTGTGTGTGTGTGTATTCTCTTTATAAATCCACACCGTTTTATACTTTAGAACACAGCGGAAAACATAGACTCTTTTTTTCCTGTCTTCATACCAATCTGTAGCTTTGAAAATTGGCACACTGGTAGTGCAAAAGTGCCTCGCGATGCCCCAATTTTAAAATCGTAATTTTGTTTTTCTGCAATAAATGGACATGGACAAGGAAACACGTTCTACGGGATTTGTGTATTTCAGTTAACACCGGGAAATATCACGGTAGGAAACACGTTCTACAGTGTTTATGTATTCTAGTTAACACCGGGAAATGTCGCTGAAAAAGCAAGTTCTTCAGGGTTTGTGTAATTGAGTAAACACCGGGAAATGTCGTAGTAGGAAACACGTTCTACAGGGTTTGTGTACCGGTTGGTCGGCTAACGTCGTACTAGAGCAACATAACGGCTTTCCTTTTGGAAACGTTGGATCCTTCCCTTTGGGATTGATCCCGGACCGTAGTCGCCGACCAACCGGTCGGGTGGTTAGCCTCTAGATCGGAAGGTTCCTGGTTCGAATCCGGGTCAGTGCATGTATGTTTTTAAGCGTATGGTGTAGGTCAGGGGTGGCCAACCTGTAGCGCATGCGCCAAAAGTGGCGCAGTGGACGATTACAAGTGGTGCATTGCATCCTTGTGCCTACCTATTCTTTTGAATTAGGTGCCATAACTTAACCCATCTCCATATTTTCAACACCAGAGTGCACTCAGTTTAATTCATACAGCCTTCACCAAACGATACTCTCCGGCAGCCGTAGCACCATCAGTAGGGTGCACGACAACGATCGCCCTCAAGGTCAAGAGATCATCTGTCACTGTTGTAGATTGGTGCTCCAATAAGTGTGCATCTTTTGAACTGTCGTAGATTAATTAGTTTAGTTGGTGTGACTGAGTTATTCCCCTTCCTCCCCTAAGCGAAGCAGATACTACCCCTATCCATATTTTACAACCCCACCCATGAACGTAAGAAGGTAGACAAGGTATTTGTGTTGTATGGAGCATCTAAACTCGTATGTGAATAATATTGACGCATGGTGTGTTAAAGGTTGACCACCCCTGATGTAGGGTATGGTAAGGGATGAGAGGAGACTATATTTACTATTAAATATCTTTAAATACAATGGATAAAGGAAAACTATTTACAGGGGATCATCGTTATATCACATGTTTGTCGTGCGTTGGCTGTATACCACCTTCTCCGTCGTCTCTCTATCCTCTCTCTGTCTCTCGTTCTACGGTCAGTCTCTATCCTGGCTATATTTCTCACTACTTGGATCACAGGAAATGGAAGATGTTCTGAGGTTTTATACCCACCTTTTATACACATTGTCAAACAGATGGCTCCAATTACATGACAGCGAGAAATTAAAAAAAAAAAAAAGAGCATGCTACAGACAAATTAAAATTTTAATATAGAGTAGATTGTGTTGGAGCACGGCCGGAAGGTTTAACGTGAATACGTCTCTTTAGCACGTAGTACATATTTGGCGTAGTAAACGAAAGAAAGACAAATTCGGTAGTATTCAATTTAGTGTTTATCGGAAAGCTGACGAGTTGCTTTTCCGCTTCTGTCCGATGTATTTCTGTTTGGCTTTTCGACAAGTGCACTAGATGGACAATGTAGAAATTCGGAGGAGGATCTATCTTAGTGTGGGGTTATTTTTCCTGGTTAAGTCTCGGCCCATTGCTTAATGTACCTGGTACCGTGAACGCTGACGCGTACCTCTACGTTCTGGATAATTCGGCTTTGCTTACTCTATGACAATACTAAGGAGATGATGGTTGTTTCTTCCAACAGAATCGAGCTTCATGTGCTACTGCAAAACGGGTACTGGACTGGTTTCCTGCAATTGAGGGGCATTTGCTTGACTGGCCTGCTCAGAGCCCTGATCTTAATCCGATCGAGCACTTGTGGGACGAACTGGAGCGACTAGTTCGACACCGCAACGCACGCCCATCTTCACTACAATCTCTTCTCACAGCCTTGCATGGCGAGCACTTCCTTCCCAGACGTACAGAGAACGTGTGGGAAGTATGCAGCGAAGTGTTGCAGCTGTAATACAAGCAAAAGGAGGGCCTACCGTTTCAAAATAGAATAATAAAGCACTTCTTCTGAAAAATATGCACTGTCCAAATACGTTTGTCCATATAGCGTATATGCCGACATTGTGAAATTTTTAATTGCGATCCAAAGTTTCACAACCAACGATTTATTAGATTTCATTCAGTGCGAATGAATCCCGTAACTATCAATTTTATATTATTTGCATCCGATGTTGCCATTCGACAGTAAACAAAAAGCGTCGATTTCGTGGAAATGTACTTCAGGGAAATATACTGCATTCTTACCCCTTTCTGTACCGTGTTGCTATAGGTCATCAAGTTCCCTGCCCGAGAGGAGAAAGCCGAGTTGACCATAGGGGACGCCTTCACACCAGGTGCCGGCAACAACCACCTGTGCCAACCTACGGACGTCGCGGTCACCACAACGGGGACCTTTTTCGTCAGTGACGGATACTGTAACTCCAGGATACTCATGTTCTCCAGCAGGGGAAGGCTTCTCAAGGAAATTGGAGCGAAAGGTAACCAACACCCACAACACTATCTGAAACAGGCAGATGTTATGAGACTCCTTGAATCAAATTATTCAATCGTGTGCTCTACAAAAATACACTTTATTTAATCGGACTCCATACATAGAAATATTGATGATTGATTGAAATGATTATCAGACATTCTTTTTTAGAATGAACGCAGAGATCAGAAGCTGTTCGATCTCTCTCATACTGTTGCCATTCTTATCAAACGAAATTACACGAAAATATAGTAGTAGCTAGTACGAAAATATAACAGTAATAAGTGTACAAACGATAATACGAAAATATAACAGTAATAAAATGTACAAACGATAATATGAAAATATAACAGTAACTAATGTGCAAACGATAATTCGAACTACTTTTAACTTCAGATGACTAGGAGCGTATCTCTCTCTCTCTTATGGCGACAAACCAAATAAACCTCATTCAAAACTGCATGAATTTCATTGGATTTGGTGTTTTATGATGCACTGGTTTGAAAACGAACAAGCTACATGAAACGGAATATTATATATTTCGTGGTCAGGGCAAAAAGGGTTAACAAAAGGGGTTAAGTCAAAATGGCTACTTCAGGAATGTTCAATTGAATATTTCACTTATTCTCAGAAATATTCAGGAAGAAAAGAAACATGCCATATAATACAAAAATTGTAATTTTTATTAATAGATTCATTTATAGATAGTTTTGATTTTTTTTAAGTATAGGGGGCTTCGCCCCCTGCTTGCTATTGCTCGTCAACCCTCGATGATTGCTAGTCAATCATATTTAGTTCGCTTCACGAACTATACTTTTCAACAATGAGGGGGAGGGGACTGCTTCACAATCCATCCCTATTTGGATAGCTGGTGGATTGATCACATACCTCTAGTACGACGTTAATTGAAGGTTCCCTTCCCATTGCGATATTTATCTCATGCGCCCGAATTGTAACGGAAAATTGTTTACTTTTTTTGGGAGATTAGCGGATTCGTATATAAGCCGACCCCCGTACTTTAACTTTAGAAAACGTTCCAAAAATTCTCGGCTTATACACGGAAATATATGGTAAATAAAAACAAAATGTTTTTTACAATGTCAAGAACAAAACATCTCATTTCCATATAAAAAAGAAAACGTTTACTAAAAATAACATTTAAGGAATTATTATCCTTAAGGAATTAAATTCAGAAGAAATCTCATCATAATTTTAAGTGTTTCAGCTGATCCGTTTTGTAATAGTACTTTTTAAGATTTTCATATTCGACTGTTTCTATGGAAACGTCAAACGAATTTTTTTCTGAAAACATTGCAAACTTTCTAGAGCGTGCTCTCAAATTTTATGAATTAATAAAGGATTTTTTTAAATATAACTGTGTTTATCATCTGCGCGTCCTCCAAATTCATTAGCTCGTTGAACCACAAGACTCACTATCACGTGACTCGCTATCTACTAATCACAAAGCGAATAAACAATAAAAAAGACTGAAAAATTGTCTTTTATAATAGAAAGATACTAGGGGGCCTGCCCCCTGCTCGCTAACGCTCGTCAACCCCCGGAGGATTGCTTCGCAATCCTCATTGGTTCGCTGCACCTATGCTCGCTTCGCTCGCCTCAATGAAGACATGTGTCCTAGCAGAAGGATTGTTTACAAAATATGCTACCAAAAAAAATGTTTTGAAATCTAAATTTGCTGTATTACAGAAAAAATATATACAGTATCTCTAAAATCAGAATTCAAATGAAAACTTTGTGTAAATTTTGACTCGAAATGTGAGCGTTGCTTTGGAAATTGAATACCCAGCATGTTGTTTATGTGTACATTTCCAGCACTTTCGAGTCACCCACACTTTTTCATTGAGTTTGTTGCCGAAAGTTGTAGTGCAAGCGTCTTGTTGAACTATAATTGTTGGCCCTGAAATGACCGTTTTTTAAATGGCCCTGAAAAGATCCTCCGCTTTCTTTGATTTCTATTATAAACTAACTGCAACAGCTCATTAAAATTTCCTTTTTTTTTTTTTTTTCAATAAAATTTCATTCGATAACGCTATAAATTCAATCGATGCGCGAGACTTCGCGATAAACAAACAATCGTACAGTGTTGCCAAAACGCGATTACAAATAACGTCTTTTTTGCGTGCCACGTAAGAGAATTATAGTATATATAGATTACATTTTTTCCTTAAATTAATGATGGCACTGGACTCCTTTTGGGTCTGACATGGAGGATATAGATAAACAAACGCGTAGAAAAGTAGCTCAGTCTCAGTCTGAGGTTTCAAAATTATTAAAATATGCCTCTCATTTTTACTCAGTACAAAATGAAATATGGTTATTTTGTTTTGTATCCTGTCGTTAACTCTTGTAACTAACTTTTCATTATAGCATAAGACTCAAGGCACAAAAACATCGTTATTTAAATCCGTCATTTAAAAAAGTTTATACTTTATTATTTTTAAATCTGCGCCTCAAGGTCATGTGCATTGCCATGCTAACCGACTGTCTGTCTACCTCGAGAATTATGCTGCCACAAAGTCTGTGCATTTCCTATTACTATAGAAACAGACCTTATCTCCTTTTCTGTGGGAATACTTATCTCTACTATTATAAAAGGAAGTGTTTGTCTACGTGTCTCTATTTACTGTCCTGACGAATCTATGGCACTTAAAATAATGAGACTTGGCACTTTTTACTTTTTGCAATTTTTGTGCAAAGCCTTAATTTTTAAGTTTAATCTAGAACATTTTAAAATGAATTTAATGGAGATAATTTTCGCAAGAGATCATGACGTCACGCCGATTGGATCTCTTCGCAATTCGAATTTGGCCGCAATTGGCAGCGCAGTAGGCTACGAATTCCCATTTGGTTTGCCAAGCAAACAAACACCACGTGCAACGCTGTTATGGCTGTTATCCAATAGTCTACGAATTCCCATTTGGTCTGCGAAGCAAACCAAATGGAAATTCGTAGCAATCACCGGGGGTTAGCAAGCAGTGATCACACCTGACCCCACGAAAAGAACTGTCACGGGCAACGGCGGCCACGCAGTGGATAGTTTATTACTAAAAATTGGCTACATGTTTGTTATGGTTTTTACTCATCGTCGAGAAGATCTACCGCAATACCATTATACTACCGCTGTCAACATTCTTCAAAATTAATATGAAATCAAGACATCCGCCAGACATCCCCTTACTCAAAATGAGCGAGTTTTATTTCTAACACGAACGCCTCATCTAGACTATGTGACGGGAAGACTTCTCGTGGTAGACAGACCGTACTTAAGGTCAACTTATTTGAATAAAGATGTTCATACTACAAACAGACTTCCCATTATAATAGTAGGTTTAGGAGGTCGCGTTTGACTACTTTTATACAAATGAATACCTCCGGGGTCTACTGCCTTCTCACCAGAGCCGCATTATAATGTGAAAAAAGTATTCACCGTTGCAGTCATGATTCGTCCAACGCGGAAGTCCCCCGCAACAGAACATGTGTAACACAGATCAGATTATATCCCACATAGGTTCATACGAATTGCTTAGTATTACAGCGTGTGAAAATATAGTCTTCCCTAGGAAATCCCAATCCTTCCGAAGATCGTCAATAAGACCTGATTTTGACTTCCTATGCCCACCTAGGCACTTCCCTGGAATTTTCTCGAGTTTTCGGTGGGAACTATTTAGGAACCCTGAAGGAAGTTTATGGAGTTATCTAGGAGTGTTTTAGAAAGAATCAAGAAGTTATTCGGATGAGTTTTGTGGACCATCAGGAAAAAAATCTGGAAGAAATTTGTGAGATTTAGCTCAAGCCCTCCTAAGGATCTCCTTGGGACTTCGTAAGAAAAAATATATTTCTTGAAAATTCCTCATAAATACTCTGGAAACTTCTCAAGCTCTCCTTGGAAACTACTTAGAAAACCCGAAGGAATTCCATGGATATATCTTGGAAGTTGTTCAGATCAGTTTAGTGACCATCAGGAGAATTACACTTTTAGATCTGGGAAAAAATTAGGAAGATTAGGGAACTCATCACCCAGTCCCTCCTAATGATGTCCATGGAACTTCCAAAGGAAATCTAATGTCTTCCTTGAATGTTCCTCGATTCTACACTGAGAACTCTTTCCGTGGGTTGGTTGCTTGCTTTGGGGTTTTATGGCGTGAGGGCCATATTTGGCCAAGTATCGCCGAACTCAAGACAAAGATGAAGTAAAAAATGTCATTGTATAAGAATTGGGGAACTTAGAAGTGGGATAAAAGCTCAAAAAAGATCGATCCCGGGAGGGAAACCCCCGTGTTTATTAAATATAGTAAACCCCATGAGAAAAGAAAATATCACGAGTACCTTGGGACCGTTGGATACCATACACACCTAAAAGAGATGTTCCCTTAAAGGTAGAAATCCATGGGAACAGCTTGCATCGATAGTTCTGAAATCATTTGACGGTGATTTCTCATATATCAATTTAGTATCTATTTCTGCTTGGAATAAATTGCATTTCATTTCAGATGGCATGAATATACCTCACAGCCTGACTTTGGTTCCCGAACACGATGCCGTTTGCGTGGCCGACCGAGAGAACGGGCGCGTTCTGTGCTATGCCACTGGCACGGATGGCACTATGCCGGGGACACCACTCGTCAGCATAGACGGACAAGGAATTGGCAGAGTCTTTGCGATCGACACCAGAGGTAATCGATTGTTCTACGTCTTTAACATCACACACACAAAAAAAAACCAGTAAGCTGCGTCGGTATTTGGTATTTTTTAATTAACGTCACTGGATCAACATAATGGGTTATGGGTGACGATCTGGGACCAACCCCCGAATGAAAAGATACAAGGATAACACCAGGTAATTTTGAATCACGATCAGATGATGTGGTAGGCTATGTCGGAGCACGGTCGAAAGGTTTTACCTGAATACGCCTTGTTAGCGCATAGTATTTATTTGTGTAGTTAATGAAAGAAAGGCAGATTCAGTATTCAATTCAGTGTTTTATTTATGTGTACACAGACTATTATGTCAATTCATATCATATTTTGACAATGCGCGGAAAATTAATTCGCTTGGAACCTATCAATTTTTGATAATTCGTCAAAACTTTTGATTACGTTTTGTGTTAAAAATTCAAAATGTGCTTGATACTTTTGGTCAAAACTTCATATAGGCTTTTTAGTAGTAAACAGTCTCTCCAAATTTCATATTAATCTCTCTATATTAAAAAAATGTTGCCGCCGCCGCCGCAGGATTGAAAACTGTGTTGTTTAGCTCGATTCTTAGACGGTTTCCCGAGAAAGTACTGATCGAAAAAAAACAAAATTAACATGGTTTGTTCTTCATCGTATTCCCTAGACAATTAATAAGATTTTTTCCCGATGCGGCTATTAGTTTAGGGTTTATTAAGTGTTAAAATTGAAGAAGTGAAATTTCTTCCGCGAGTGAGCAAAACACATAAAAATTTTGAGTCTTCAGCCGTGAGTTTTTTTTAAAAAGTACCTCTCAACGTACATTTTTGCAGCTCTTCGAGTTTTTTTTGAAATTTCAATTTGGTTCTTGATAATATTTTTTTGAAATTCGGGAAAAATCAGGACATTTTTGTTACTTTTTTTTAAAACTGCCGTATCTATATTTTATTACTATTATTTTTTTATTTTTAAAATATAAGAGTATACCTCAGAATGTACTCTTTCTTACGGTACTATTATTTTTGAAATCGGTTAATAATTAAATTGGATGCGATCAAAAGTTGGTCATACAAAATTCGGAATCTTTGGATATTTTCGCTACTTTTTGTTACAACCATAACTAAAACTGTCATATCTATATCGTATTACTGGGTCATTCCACGTGAAATGAGCAAAAATCAGGAAAAACCCGTGGCCGTATGGTAATGGATTTTCATGAAATTTGGTACAGGGGTTTAGTTTATGCATAAATAACGATATCCAAAAGAATTAGTTTCAAAATTAAATATTTTCGAAGTTATAGGCATTTTTAGAACTTCCAACTTTGAAAAACAGTTGTGAGATCGCTTAATGTTGCATGTTTGAAGTTCTGTTTCTCAAAAACTACTTAACGTAGACAAACATGTTTTACATTTTTATAATCTGTACAAAATGTTCTTTTTTTCACTGTGGCAACAACCTTTTTAAGCATCATATTTAATCCAAAATTTAGTTGCAAAAAATGGAAAATTGTCATTTTTGACAGAATTAAAAACATTTCTATGGGCTAAAGAAATTTTACGACATACTTTAAATTCATGCCAGTTACAATGCTAGATATGATAATATTACTGATAAAGTTTGGAAGTCGTATTTTAATTCTTTCATCTTCAAAATAGCTAACGAAAAGTACAAAATGATAATTTTCTACTCTAAATAGGCATAAGAAATCAAATGAAGGACAGCTTTTACAAAACCAACATTTCACAGGAATACAGTTTAATATGTTTATTACTTGTAAAAAAAAATTCAGGATTGTAATTTGAGTCCTTAAGCAACAATTATAAAAACAAAATCACAACATTTGCTTCCCACTCTAGGCATGTTACGAAAACTTCAATGATAACAGTGAAATAAAACATAGATAATGAAACCCTAATTCAACAAAGAAATACCAAATCATTTTTAGCTTAAAAGGTGAATTATAAAAGCAGAAAAAATGACTGTGAAAACAAGCTTAAAAATTTCAACGCAGTATCATAGACATTATGAATTTTAACTAATTACCTTTTCAAATTCACGATGTGGTAAAACTCACAAGTTAAACTTTGCTTCTTCTAAACGTGATTTCTTTTTGTGCTGCTGAATTCTTTTTAAACTCTTTACTTCTTTTCCTGGCGATTGCGATAAATATGACACTCGAATTAGTGACGTACAATTTGGAATAGGAATGTAGCAATGATAATTACGAGTTCCGGTAATGGTTGCGGTCACTTCATTAAACCTTTGTTGAAGCTTAGACTCAATTTGAATAACATCAGTTGAAGGAACATAAAAGAATTTGATGTTTGAAATGGTTGAAGTACAGAAGGAAAATAGTTGTTTTGCATTTAAAATCTGATTGTTGTATGGTCTCTGTAAACTTGTTCTTGCGGCTAACCGTTTGATAGTTCCACCGATTCCATCGCATGGGCTTTTTCCATGACTTGTAGCAAAAAAGTGCCATTCTGCCTTCAATTCAAAATCGGATTCATGATGGCAAATGTTGGAAAAGTTTTTCCGGTTTTTATACTGTGCTGAACACCCATCGCTGAAATAGATAAGTTTCTTCACAGAAAGAAACCTTTCTTTTATAAAAGGGATTACGGCAGTCTGAAATGCAAATACACTCAATGTATCATGTCTAGTATGGTCACTAATGACACACATTGAAAGGAATTGAAACCTGTTTTCGTTATCCTTCCCATAAAGTACAAATGGGTGCAGTGTAGCTTGAGTAGTTTCCCAATGGAATCCTTGAATTGCATCCTGAACAATAAATGAATAATTTTCTGAAAAATCGAGGAGTACAATGCACTCCTCCTGGGAAACATTCAATTTCTTTTCCTCCAAAAATTTTGACTGCGATTTAGCAATGAAATGATGTTTTGTTAATCCAGACATACTCTCAACAAGTGAGTCAAGAAATTCTTCTGTTGACTGGACTTGTGTGATTAGAGTAGATCTGTCGGTCGAAATCCAACGCTTGTAAATAATTTCTTCTAAATTTTGGAAAACCTCAAACTTTTCTATTTGAGCACGAAATTGATCTTTTGGACACTTATCACATTCTCCGAACATGCATTTTTCATTTTCAATGTTACAAACATATAATTTCATTAGCTCTAGCAAAGAATAATGAGGTTTGATAGCGTGTAACATCAGTTTCATATTTTGATGTATGGTGCACACACACACAGAATGTGTACCATTACTTCCAGCTAGTACACAATGTTTCGGTCTTAATTCAGCAAATTTACTGAAACCAATCTTTGCACTCCCATGCTGTTCCTTAAACTGTTGGTATCCTTCTTTTAAGTTACAAAGAATCAACCTTTTTTGTTTTGGGACTTTACCTTCATCTGTGTTTACATTAACATAGTCTTTTTTTCCTGGACATAGCCGACTTATGTCATCAGACTCGTAAAAGTTTTTAACTATTTCAATAATATTGTCATTAATTTTTTTGCCTTGTCTCTTAGCAGGTTTTCCAAGAATTCCAAACGCCTCTTTAACACTTCTTGCTTTCCTTGCTAAATACAATGTGGTAGAAAATTCTGCCCTTATTTTTTCTAGACTCCAGCTCTTTGGAACAAGAGTTAGAATTTGAATTTCTGCAGGGGATGTTGTTTCAGCAAACTTTGCTTTCAGTTGTTCTATTAAACAATAAAAATCTTCCTTACTTTCAGTCGCACGTGTACTTTTAATTTCATTGAGGTTTACTTGCAAAACAGTTTCCAAATTTCTTTTAGCAGTTGAAACAAATTTCTGTAATTTTCTTCTGCCATAATGTTCCCTTTGAGTCATGCTGAGTTTACAAACCTTTTTAACAGGCGAATTTCCCATGCTCTGTAGGCTGTTATTGAGTTTCTCGTACTGTTTCTCTAAAGTTTCCGTTTCAAAATCAAAATCCGTTGCATCCTCTTCTGCAATAAAATTTTTAACATCAATTTCACATGTGAGACAGATCTTCTTACCTGGCGAGAGCAATCCAGCTGATTTCTTGGCAATATCTAGTGTTATTATTCGCAGGGACTTTTTCACGGCACGTTTGTGACTTTTAAAAGGATTACAACAAGTTCGTCCGAATAAGTAAGTATACTTCAGTAAATACACTTTCTCATGGTGAAGACAAATATTTTCAAACTTCCTACCTAATCTCAAATACAACAATTCTCTGGCTTTATCTGTAAGTTCGGAAAGTTCTTTTAATCCGGTTTCTTTTACATAATGAATTTTATGGCAGTTTTCTTGCAACATTTCTCCCACGTCACATTTCGAAAGTTCAGGAATTTTAAAATCTCTTTTACTATCAAAATCAGACATAGTAATAATATTTCCTAAAAACTACAATAAAGTCAAAACGACTTCTCTAACCGACTAATGATCATTTCATTGGATGGAATACTTATTTAATTCCACGTGAACGTTCGCCGGTGTTCGAAAGCTTTCGATTCAGTAAAAAATTATCAGTTTATAGCAACCCAAGCACATTTATAACCATAATTCACATTTAGTAGTGTTTATTTATTCTACAGAGATTGTTCGCACATTTTTTAGACGATTTTGGTTAGCGGTAATAAAAAATCGTTTACTGCAAAAGAAATAATTGCAGTTTTATTATGTTTTTAAAAGTCTAAATTATCGTCTGCGGCTTGAGAGGTTTGTTTTTATTAAAAATGGCGTTTTTATAACGAAGCAGTGGTTCGAAGACCATATTTATGCTCTTTCCGAAGAGAAATATTCATATTCCGTTATCTAAAAACGATGTGAGAGTCATGGTTTTGTGATATCTAAAGCGTCGATAGGTAATATCGTCAACAAGAAATTAAAAGCACGTCAAATTGGAGCCTCAAGTCGGACAAAAATTCCAAACAAGTAAGTTTTCATCTAGTTAAAAATGGTCCTGGGAAAAAAATAAGCAAATTACAATGATGAAAATTTCAGGACAGATAATATACATCTGGACACATAATACTGAAAATTTGTGAGTTTTTTGGAGCTGTCCTTCACAATAAAATTCGTATTTAAAAATACAGAAAAATCGCCGTTTTCAATTATTTTCCTTTTTTATTATTTTTTTTCTTTAATAAGGAATAGAACTACAATCACTAAATTATACCTACCTTTTATATAGAAGAAGGGCTTTGTTAAGAATTATTTTTGATATTGTCTTTCGATTTTTAGAGGTACTAGAGCAATTTGAAATTGGTATCATATTGGACAAATCTCTATTTTCGCCGATCCCTCAGAACGAGAAGTGTCGGATATTAAACAAAATTCTCACATTTCCTAAAAGAACTTTTACTGATGAATGTAATAATGTAAAAATTTATAATTTCTGTCCATAACTTTTTGAAATATAGGGTCTCAAACATGCTACTATTAGTGCTACTAAAATCTACATTTGTGTGACCTTGAACTTTAAAATTCAATAAAAAATTAAATATCCATTTCTGACATTTAATATTTTGGAGTTCCTACTTACTATATGTGATCTATTTAAAAACTAATTTTCATTAAAATCGGTGATATGTCAGCCACAGCCTATTTGCTCATTTTGCGTGGAATGACCCTACTATTAGTTTTTTATTTTGAAAATAGCGCAGTATACCTCAGACTGTACTCTTTCTTACGGTACCATTATTTTTAAAATTGGTTCATAAATAAATTCGATGCAATCAAAAGTTGGTGACACAAATTTCGTATTTTTTATTTCGCGGAGCATTGTACTCGCGGAGGGTTGTATTTTTGACTATCGTGTTTGCCAGATATCAAATTTATCGTAGCAACAATTGCCATAAAAACGATTTATTTTTATTTGGCGAGGAAAAAGGCTCGCTTTTTTCCCTCTGTTCTCAGACGTTTTACCGAGAAAGTACAAAGTACACATCGTAAAGTTTGGAGATTAACAGGGTTTACTTAAAATTGTACAGGGAACAAGATGCATAAGATTTTTTACTCATGCGGCTATTAGTTTAGGGTGCATTAAGTGTTAAAGCAAAAAAAAAAGTGAAATCACTTGCGTAAGAGGTATTGGTTTGCGAAGCAAACCAAACGGGATTGCGTAGCAATCCCCGGGGGTCGGCGAGCGGAAGCGAGCAGGGGGAGAAGCCCTCACTGTGACGTGATGGACCGTAAAGTGAAATCAGGATAATACAAATTATTTAGATAGTTTCACTCTGTGAAAGGAATGTTGGTTTGCGAAGCAAACCAAATGGCATATGTAAAAGGAGTGTTGGTTTGCGAAGCAAACCAAATGGGATTGCGTAGCAATCCCCGGGGGTTGGCGAGCGTAAGCGAGCAGGGGGCGGAGCCCCCTAGTCTGGTAAATAATTGCAAAAGTTTGTTTGGAAAGTGACTTCCAATAAGACACCCAAATAATAATTATACACAACTGCTTATAAAACTGAAAGTTGCAACACCGTGAAGGAATAATGGTACTCGTTTGTAACGTATATTATATTCAGAGAGGGTATGAAATGCAAAAGATGATAATCGAATAGAGATTACGCATGCCCTGCGCAACAACATTCTCTAAACTATCGTGTCATACAAGTAGTGTATTGTGGACAGCGAACTCAGTAAAAATTTATCTGAGAATCACTCCATACTGATTATTTCAGATTATAATTATTTTATTCTTCTCAGAATTTATTCGCTTATGTACAGTTATAGTACTATGCAGCATAAATTTCATTCCAATTTTTTGATTCGTGACGAGAAATATCAATAAAGAAATAGGGATTTTACACAAGAATAGTAAACGAACTCCTCCTCCTTTGGGAGGGGCTGGTCCATTCGGGCATTCTATTCGTTAAGAAATTATGACGCGATATTCTACAAAATAGAGTAACAAAAAGCAGTGAAGTATTTAATATGAAAGCAAATGAAGAGTGTGGTGTCATATCAGGTGTTACCTTGTCATCTGACCGTTATTCAAAATTACGTGATGTTGTCCTCGGTTCTTTCCCTTGGGGATCGGATCCAGACTGTCGCCAATAGTCCGATGTATTGCTCCAGTGAGACGTTAATTAACTACCTATCTACCTTGAAATTAAATGTTATTTAAATTATATGCAAAATATTCAGTGTATATATTCTTAGACAAATTTTTAATGTTAAAATAGCTGTATTTTTGTGGCGAAGGTTTTATTTT
Organism: Metellina segmentata; assembly: GCA_947359465.1. Taxonomy (NCBI): domain Eukaryota; kingdom Metazoa; phylum Arthropoda; class Arachnida; order Araneae; family Tetragnathidae; genus Metellina; species Metellina segmentata. The sequence continues at coordinate 111,284,507 of OX375880.1, forward strand.
GTTGTAGAAACACGTATGACCAAGTTCAGCTGACACGGTCACAACATTGTATTTTAAATAATTTGAAGAATATCAGTTAGTCAATCCATAAGTAAACGAATAGTATTAATGAAAAGTTTATTAATCGTTTCAGGAAAGCAGCTGTTTGTCGTGAATGGACCAGACTTGTGGGAAAACAGCCAATCTGTGTCATCTGGACACGGCCTTGTCCTCGACATTGAAAGTGGATTACCTAAGAGTCTCTGGGGACCAGATAAAGTAAGTTAACAACCATTTTCACCATGAAAATTTAAGAGCTGGGTGAGGCATTGAACTGAAATTTGGAATATGAGGGATCGAAAAGTTTTGCACTCCCGATGACTATGGAACGTAGTGAGACGCGTGTTGTGCCAAAAAACAACGACAGTCAAAATGCAAACATAACAGTTACTTATTTAACAGGAATGTACACTGTCATTACATGTGCGAACAATTTTTTTTACGTGATATGGGTATGATTGTCTCAATGCCGTCATCTACAGAGATTACTGACAGAAATAGCATAGGTTGCAAGTTACAGACCATTACATTTAGACTTCATTTTTCAAATTAGTATAAATAAAAGTTTATGAAAAGACAGCAAAACCTCTCGATTTATAGATTGTGTATTGTTCTATACCACTCTTTTGTACTTCCATCCTGATGAATTTTCGATTTGTGGAAGCAGAATTATCACGATAGTCTGGTTCAAAGTGGCAGCTAACATTCATCTGCTCCAACCAGTTTTATCTCGACCTTTTCTCCTGACTCTGCTTACAAATTTTCGATTTGTGGAAGCAGAATTATCACGATAGTCTGGTTCAAAGTGGCAGCTAACATTCATCTGCTCCAACCAGTTTTATCTCGACCTTTTCTCCTGACTCTGCTTACAAATTTTCGATTTGTGGAAGCAGAATTATCACGATAGTCTGGTTCAAAGTGGCAGCTAACATTCATCTGCTCCAACCAGTTTTATCTCGACCTTTTCTCCTGACTCTGCTTACAAATTTTCGATTTGTGGAAGCAGAATTATCACGATAGTCTGGTTCAAAGTGGCAGCTAACACTCATCTGCTCCAACCAGTTTTATCTCGACCTTTTCTCCTGACTCTGCTTACAAATTTTCGATTTGTGGAAGCAGAATTATCACGATAGTCTGGTTCAAAGTGGCAGCTAACACTCATCTGCTCCAACCAGTTTTATCTCGACCTTTTCTCCTGACTCTGCTTACAAATTTTCGATTTGTGGAAGCAGAATTATCACGATAGTCTGGTTCAAAGTGGCAGCTAACAGTCAACTGCTCCAACCAGTTTTATCTCGACCTTTTCCCCTGATTCCGCTCACACGATATTAAATCCCCCAGAAAGATCCTCATAATCAAGTGCATGTTCATCGTCCAACTCCAAAAGGCATGTAAGAAAATCGTTAATGGCCTCCATTCTAAACGGCACTTATGATTCGCCTTACATCCTTGGAAATGAAAATCTGGTACACCTAGAAAAATGTAGATAACAATGTTAATTAAGGCTTCGTCTATTAAAGGCAGTCCTTCGTTCGTTTGTCAGAAAGAGGTTCAACTGTTCTTCAGGTGTCATACAAGGAATGGAGAATGCATCTTACATCCGCCATTGTCCCTTTTCAATTTAACCAGATACGAAAGAACAACCCAAGTCAATTTTCAAACCTATACATTTATTTAGCAGATAAGAATTGCGTAATTTTGAAGTTATTAAAGAAAAATAATTTTAAATCTAGGCAATTTCTCAAATTGTAAGTTCATCGAGGCACAAGTACAAATGAGTGATGTAGCAGGATATGTGATTTAACAAGGGGTTACTTTACTAACACCAACGCACATCCCATACCTAGTGTTGTGAGACACTGTACCATTTTTAATTAGTGTGGTAATAGAGCAGGCCACCCAGATGACAAGCTGTCCAGAATTTAAAGCACTTGACTTGCATACATTATGCCATCCATACACACTAATTACATCCATATCATAAAACTAGGTTACACTATACATACAAAACAAAAAGTAGGTTTTTAGTCTCTTGGAATAATCAAGTCCTGGTAATACTCAATTTATGGTACCATGTTAATAGTTTTTACCCTCTATCCTTGAATTATTAACTTGATAGACCCTCTAGCCCAATACTATATTAATAATGTTTCTGAGACATGTTAAATATGTTATGGTGGTCGGCCTCTGTCTTTACGTCATGATGCTGTAAGAGGTCAAACTGATGTTATGTAGAGGTGAGACAATTTCACCGCAGGAGTAAGGATGGAAATGGGCGATGTCCTGTGAAAAAGAGCGTCTCTTCTCTTGTTCATCTTGCTGATTTTAGTGGCACTCTTGGCAACACATCATACAACGTCCGACATGTATCTCCTGGTGTTACTGTTCTAATATATGCAGATACCTTTTAGAATTGTTGCATACTTCCTTAAGTCTTTATATTATGAGTGCTGTAAATCACGAATGTTTATACATTACTCTTCCCGCATTTAGATTTATGATGTCGTGTGTTTACATTATTTTTTCCAGTATATATATTCTGATCAGTTACAACTGGTTGATGCAATCTTTTATAATACGCAGTAATTGAGACAGTTACCTCTTAGCCTTTACGCTGCTTGTATCGTTCTTATACATGTCTACTGCAGGCCTCGACATAGATTTTTTAATACTGGTGCACATTGTGCACCTAAGTTTTTAAATTAGGTGCACAGGTTATATTTTAGGTGCGCATTTAAAAAAACGTAATATAGGAGCATTAATATAATGTAAACTAATTTATTATATGGATATGTTTAGATAGGTTAGTAGTAGATAGTAAATAAAATTATTTAAACATCTAAATTCTCCCTTCTCCGGCGCACGGCTGTCGCGACAGTCGCTTCAACAGAGCCATCTGGAAAATGTTTCGATCATCGGAAAGTTCTGTTGGCTGTGGCACAAGTAAACCTTCCACCTGTATAGATCCAGTGATTTTATTTTCGCATAATGTGTAATTAGGAATTTTAATTACGTTCCTTTAGAGCAAGAGAGGTCGATACTAATAGTTTGTTCAAGCATAAAAATAACATAAAACATGTTCCCTCCCCCTTTTGTTAACGTTAGGTGCATAGGCGTGCACCTAGCGGAAAAAAATTAGGTGCACAAATTTATTTTCATGTGCACCTGTGCACCCGGGTATTTCGAGTCCTGGTCTACTGTGGTGTCCCTTTATAATTATTAAATGTCTTTATGGACTTGAAGTACTCTCTTATTTCCTCATAACAAGACGTAACAAGTAGTGACATAATTTTCTTTCTCAGGGCTTCCAACTGCCTCATGATCTCGCCGTGTCTCCCGATGGCAAGTTCGTCTATGTTTCGGAGGTTGACGTGTCTGCTCCAAAGCGAGTGTACAAGTTCAACATCTGAGATTTGAGACCAGGAAACAGCAATAACTCCCTTCGGTGTTCCTTTCTTTAATAATCTGTTGAAGCAATAGTAACTTTGTATTGTACTCATTTTGTCTGGACTGTGCACTTATCCAGGGACGTATTCAGAAGGGGTTGACCCCGAGATGTTATCGATGGTACAAAAAAAAATACTGACGTCACCATAATCGATCTAGAACGAAGTTTCCTTTGACAGATAAATCGATAACATGTCTATATACTGTCTGAAAATATTGAAATGTATTTAGGAACGAAACGCTCATTTTGAATTTTTGATATTTCATCAATTGGATGGGTTAAAGTTACAGTTGTGTAAGTCACTTTTTCAAAAGGAAAGACTTAGACACAGAAACCAGATGTAATACAACCACATTTATCTTAAGATAATTAGTAGACACAGGAACCAAATGTAGATAAGTCAATCTGTTAACAGAAAACGTGAAGTAAATCAGATCTTCATTCAACCGCCAACTGATGGCAATGGAAGTTCTGGTTTTTTTGTGTGTTTTTTCGAAAAAAATGACTTTACACCACTGTAACGTTTACCGTCCAATTGTTGAAGGAAGTAGTATCCATCTTATGTGTTATGTGGCTAAATTGAGAAGGGATAGGATAAGGCACGCACGTGCGATTCTTTGTCTATTCTCCTAGACACAAGTTACCAAAGAAGAGACCACAAGGCTGGAGCTCTCCTCGTAACATTTAAATGGTAAAAAATATACAAAATAAAGTTGACTTAATCATCGTACGTCGAAAGTTTCGTTCATCACATGATTAAAATTCACACAGATGTGACTGAAAACAGGCAAAACAAATCGTTGAGTGTAGTGTCAGGGTTACCACCGGCGACTTTTGGCTACTAATCACACAACCTTGGCGACTAAAGGTATCTTTTTAAGCAAAATCGCTCCAAAATTAACAATTTCAAAATTGTGACTATTATTTTAGAAAATTCACCAAAGATTAACGATTTTATTTTTTAGCTAATAGCGGACGGGATAATATATTTAAAATTTTTCTCTCTAAATTTTTTTTCAAAAAACGTCAATTTTGAAGTTTTTGTGTCAAGGCGTGGCAACTATGAAAGAAAAAGATCGGAATGTAAAGTTATTTGTTGTGTATTTAGTTTTTTAATTTTAAAATTTAAATTTCATGGTGATATTTTCGACGTCTGTTTCTTACTTAATCAGCACATTTTGTGCTTTATCTAATTCCTTTATATGAGCTTTATTTTATTTTTAATTTAATATGAGCACCTAAACTTGCAACTAAAATAGGGTTTAACACGTTTACTGCCAAAGCTGATATGGTGCGTTGATAGTTATTGCCCCACCGTAGAAATGGGTTTTTTCCAGAAGCCAATAAATACCAGAATAGATTGGCGAAAGCTCAGCCAACAAATTTGCAATTTAATCATCCGTCAGAGGCTTTTTATATTGCTCATTTCTTTTTTGGGGGAGTGAAGGCCCTGCAGAACTATCTTTTTTACAACTCATATTCGAATATTTTTTTTAATAACTAATAAAGGCTATAGATTTCGAAACCACATACCTTTACAAATCGCTTCTAATCTTTACTCTTCACGCTAATACCACGCAAACACCTAATATATAATGCCAATTGAAGCGGAGAATAAAGGTTGATGCGCAGCTCTTCCCGCGCGAACGAGTGACAGGCCACTGAAACATCTCACCACACCACGCGCAGGCGCGTGATTTGCCCTTTACCGTTGACGCCACATCACGCACTGGCGCGATGAGATTGGCATAGAAAGTGGAAAGAGGAGACTTTTTTGCTTCTATTTTTAAGAACTTATACAAGTGGCTGTGGCACCCCTGTAATTGTTCGTTTAGCATCTGGCATTTCAATTGGAATAGAAAAACTGTAAGAAATGATGGGATCACCTCCTAAATTATATTCTGAATACGTACCTGGCACCATCATGATTTCTGTCGTCATTTTGCGAGGGGGAAATCATCTCTTACACACTACATCATATAATTATTGTTTTTATTTTAAAGTTTACTCGTTTTTCTCTATGCCCCTTTATTAATTCCCTTCTAACAAATATTTCTTACTCAGTTTTTATTGAGATAATATGTACTAGATGAAATGGCTAATGCTTTGTTTTAACTTCAATCGTCTACTCTGTCAAAACTAAAATATGTCAACATGAGACAGAAAATTGATTTTCATGAAATTTAATTTTGTCAGTTTTTTGACATATCCGGAGAGTAAAATTTTCGTTGAAAGACAATTTGTTTTCTGTTATGGAATTTAAAGACGGCGAAATGAACAGAAATCTTTAATATTTCAAATTTTAATATTTTGGACTGACACGAATTTCTGAACCCTATCTCCAATGAAAGTAACAACACATATAAGCAATATATCACTCATAAGAAATATTTACTGCATTTGTTGAATTGATTGCAAATAAAATTCGAAGTTTTAATCTTCATAAAAAGTTAGTATGTCGAAAACGTGAGTACTGTCTGTGCATCTTTCACGATAACTGCTCCAGACAGACAGTCTGCGACTGCCTGTTACCATAGAAACGAGACTGCCCCATTTATTTGAGGGATTATTGAAGCATTTGATTTTATCACATGGCGCACTTGGCAACATTTTGGCTCTACGGGCATTTGCGAGATTAGATGACACACGACTGAAAGAAACTACGTTCTGAAAAAGAAACCGGAAGTAAACTTCAAAAAATTGAAGAAATGCAACAAATATTAAAAAAAAAAAACATGCAATTAAAATATCCGGAGGATTTGGGAAAAACACGTGCCGAATAGTAAACAAACAACATCCGCCACACTCACGTTGTCAAATTTGTCACGACAGACCCTCAAACCCACTCAAAACCACCTGTTTCTATAGTAACCGCCAGTACTTAGATGCCATTGGGGACAGTTCGTATACCAGACAGTAGTTAACTATAACATTTTGTTGTGTTTCTATAGTCTAAATACTGTGACCGTTAAAAAAATGTTTCCAAATTATGAACAAATTATTTAAAATAAGATTTTGGATGCATAAGTTAGTCCTTAAATCAAGGTCTATACAAAAATATCATATCTTCGTTAAACGAATCAGCCTCCAAAGAACCATTGTCTATTTATAAATTTTTGATGTTATATTCTGAAAATAACTATATACATAAATGTTATATTGGACATGATTATTTCATAGTGTGCCCATTGGATTTTATAATGAATCTTTACTAACTTATTTATTTTAGATGATATTAATAAAAATCCTACTGTATATAAAATTGAAAACTTTTTAAAGCTTTGTCTCCTGAAAACAAGTATTTGTCAATTACTGAATGTCAAATTTGTCACAAAATTCTGGACAAATGGCACCGTTATCTCATTCAATAAATGTTCTTGAATTACGTTGTTTTTATTTACTTTATGAGAAATAAACGCACAGAGGTATTGAAACAAATTATCTCACTGTCCTCAAGCAATATATACATTTAGGAAAAATAATGAAGTGCTCTAACAAGGCTTCGCTACTCGTTTAAACTGAAGCCGACATTTCCATGGTTTTAATCCACCAAGATGGCGCCGCGGTTATGGTTTTGGCTTCAACAGTTCAAAGTAAAGGCACTTCCATTATCTTTCCGACTTCAATGAGTAGAACGTGCAAGGACAATGCACCTTCAACACCAAAGAACCAAGAGTTCGGGGTGGATATAGGATATGCAGCTTAGGGTGGCAAATGTTTCGGCAACAAATCACAACAATAAAAATAAATAAAGAAAAAAATATTGTCATTGTACATACTACTGAGGGCAGGTAGTGGGAATTTGGTGGGGGCGGTAATTTACCGGTAGCCCCTAAACGACAGAAGAATAAATCCGCAACTGGAACATATTCCTGGCATTGAAACAGTACGGAAACATATTCAATTTATGAACAGGAAATTATTACCTAAAGAAGCTGTAATCACTTCACGGAGCCAAACGCTCTGTCCTTATCATTGTGAACATGCTTCCCAAAACCCGAAAAAATATCTCCGCTTTTCCATTTCGCCCAAAGTTGGTACGAAGCATTTTTTTTCCCGTTCAACAGAACCTGCTGGTTTTGTGCCGTGTTTTGAAGTTTCCAGTACTGCAATCAATTTATACCAAGCTAGATCGTAGGAGGATAAAAGTACACATCACCGTGACCAGTATTCATTCTGGGTTATTTCGATCATAACGCAATTAGGGATGTTAAGAGAATCACAGAACTGCTTACTCAATCACCGATACTTGTGAATCACAGTTCTTACTCAAATATCTAAATAACAGTAATTTGGTAGCAGTAACAGTGATTGAGAGCAGTTTAAAGGAAACGTTTTTAAAATTCGCTATTTTAAATGACAAATTATTTATTGTTTTTCCACTTCTTCTGATTATTTATTTACTAATAGTTAAGTTTTTATAGAGAACACATGAGCTAGAATTTTTTTCCATTTTTTGATTTTGTTAAAACAAAAAGTTTGCTTTGTACCTCTTGTAAATCGTTTTTAATTCTATAAAGTAAATTATGCGTGTAAAAGTAGGTGCCTCTGAAATCATGCCTACAAATGAAATCATATGAAAGTCTACACCAAGGAGGGGGAGGCGAAAATGATTATTTTATTTCGGTAGTGAATATAATAAGAACATGGCTGCATGTTAATTTTTTATACTGGTAAACTTTTATTATTCTGTTGGACAATTTCACTCTCTTAAATTACACCATCATACAATGTTACTTTAGAATACAAAGATGAATTATGGGTATTAATGAAGGGAAGGAAGAGTTTCGAAAGTGTGTGAAGGTGATGTGATTGAGATGCAATCATAATAATTTTAAAAATTCGTCAGTTTTCATATAAACAAAATATGTTTTCAATGGTAACATAATTATTTAACAAAACTCTAAGGAGCAATTTTTATTCTCATTTGTCCCCTTTACACTCTAAATCTGAAGCTCCGTTTTGACATTTGTTACTTGTATACGTAATTTTTACTGTGCATATCTCAACCGATTTACAAGTTTCTGCGTTATTTAAAGACGTAGCAGTTTCAGTGGGCGGATCAAAATAGTGATGTTTATAGCGGTAATGAACGCATTCTGAAAAGCAATGAAAGTACCAAAATTATGACTGAATGTTTGATTTTTTAAGTGGATAATTTATTGTTCTAAAAAAATTGGTTCTCTGGATGTGTTTTCAAAACAAATATAAATGTTACTCGTTAGAATATTTCCTAAGATGGTATATCCCAACCCTCCCTCCATTCTGCAAAAATTAATTGTGACACTGAGTTCAACTGCATTTTTGTTCATGAAATAAAATTCTGAAATATTCTCCTTTCTGTTTATAAAAGAATACCTTTTTCCATTTCAACCAGTACTAATGATCTTTCTGCAATGTTAGAAATATATCGTTTATTTGTCATAATATTTTCCATACTCATAATTAGGTATGGATTAAATGATTTGAAATATGGCATTCGAGGATAAGTTTTATAAAAAATACTAAATTTTACACAAATATTGAGCGTTTATATGCAATTTAATATGAAGACCATCTCTTAACAAATGTGACATATGAATTTTTAAAAATTGTAGAAAACAATATTAATTTCGGCAAAAGAAATTAGTTAACTTTAGATATCAGTGTTACAAACATAAATAAATTCGGTTGTTAAAAGGGAATTAGAAAAATTACTTAATGCTTTTAAACCATTGTTTTCTTTGACGATTTTAGTACCTCCAGATTATCACATGTAAGGCACTTGTAATTTTCACCACATACGGCATAATTTTTTTTCCTTCAACTTACCAATATCATTTAATTGAGAGTTTATAGAATTTAAACGACTTTAAGAGAAAATTAAGTATGCCAATTATTTATTTGATAATTCAAATTAATTTAAATAGCGTTTAATTAGAAGCAAATTTATCAAGTATTCTAATTCATATATTTTGATTTTAATGTTCTATTAATTGAAAAAATTAATTTTTTAAAAATAAAAATATCGATATATATTGTAAACTCCAAAAATATTTTATGACCTTCTAAGTTACCTGCATTAGTTTATTGAGGTAAAACAATATCTTTAGAGAAATGCATTACGGGCTTAATACTTGAAAAGGCTCATCGGCAGAACAAAACTATTTAATTCATTTTAAATTGAAGGTTTGTTAAGAGTGTTTCCTTTGATTAAATTAAAAACAATTTTGTAGATATTTCAGTTATTCTGCATTAAAGAAATTTTGGGATTCGAAAAGGGTTCTCTGGCGTAGCATGACGTTAGTGATTCAGCTGTTTATTAAGATTACTAAGTTCGTTACAAAATTTAGTTTAAAAAAAAAACATAAGGGCCTCCAGTTGCTAAAAGTGGCTTAGAGAAACTTAACACTCAGCCAATCAGATACAGTCTAGAATCACAATCACAGTTTAGACTCACCGATGTTCTTGAGTAGCAGTCACAGTTAGAACTGTTACTATTAAATCACTCTTTGTAGCATCCCTAAACGCAATAAATCAACCACTCCACTACTATGGTAGAGTTTATATTGTTCAGAATTTTAACTTTTAGTAAAGCTTTGTTTCGAAACGAGTCGTAATTAAAACATGTGGTTGCTCAAAGAGTTCGAAAGAGCCCAAAATTTCGAGCGCAATACCTTAATTAAGTTCGTCTCTTTTTCAAAAGTTCAGTTTAACAAGATTAAAATGTTCTAATTTAACGGCAAAAAAAATTATTTCGGTAAGGAATTTGTATTTATGACGGCATTTCTGATAGAAATGTATAGTAAAATTACAAGGATTCGAACCTGGGTTATTTCGGCCACAACCGCGATGTACTAACCACTATACGATCACGGCGATGTCGAAATAGGAAAGTATTTTGTTGAAATGAAAGGGAAGTGAAGAAAAATTGAAGACAAGTGTTCTTCAATAGAGCATGAAATTTCTATTCAATGTTTCCACCAAATACTTACAGAGGGCAGCACCATTTACGAATCAGTCCTTTCTTCGTTTAATTTTCACGGTCTTGATGGTTCTACAGTGCGTCAACCCTTTCGAATCGAATCTTTGTTCAAACGCCCTAAAAAGCCCCTGCCCATTATTTCAGTCCTCAAAAGCATGTGGTCGAATTCCATTTTCAGCACATTTCAATTTCGAAACCATCATATGAGGCATTTGGACAGAAGCCGTGTAAGGATTTATTCTTTCTATAACAACATTTATATTTCATGCATATTGTGTAGAATAATCATTACATCAAAAGCTGTTTTCAATTGTCCTTAAGTAACAGGTATTGCTAATACGGACGAGTTGGTTACTCACATTCCAGAACATAGAGAATTGTGCAAATTAAGTTATGATAAAAACATTAGTGACATTCGTTCAATTCGGTATGCTTCCGAACGAAATTTAAAAATTTTTATACTTAAACAGCAAACCAATGCTCTAACACGAAGCAAGTACATTGCGTGAGATAATAATTGACGTATAAATGTCCTGAAACCCGATAAACCATCAATACCTTAATTCATCAAATCTGTCGTTCCCCCAATTGCTTGTATACTTTTCTTTGTCGAATTGGTTTGCCTATTTATGATACGAACATCTTATTCTGACAGTAAACACGAAGAATTAATGCATACATGAAGTAGAGACTACTTTGCTCGAAGAAAGATTAGTTTTTGGAAATTGTTACAACCTTCTGCTTGGGTGTTCGTTAGGAATTTCAATGTAGGAACAAACACCCACTTTCGAAAAAAAATTCAAAAGGTGTTTTTGGAATAAACAATACATCAGATATTCAAGAACAAATGGACATAATTTCAGAGTTAACAGCTGCTTTTTAATTTTTATTTGACTTTCCAAATACATAATCGTCTGCCAACCATTTTATCATCTGCAACTTCTATTGGTTTCGGTTTACATGAACACCTCCATTTATGCAGCATTATATGACAGTGTGTTTACCTATAATTATCCCAAACATTTGTCATATTAATGTTGAAATTTGACAAAAATTCTTTTGATTCCTTTTAAGAGATGTGGTGAAATTACGTTTTAGTAAAAAAGGCAAATTTTGTCGTGTAATTATTTGGACGCCCACCACAATACTTGCACTATATGAGAGGGATTTTCGGAGTGAATTGAACAGGCGGAAAGTGATTTTTTCAGCGGATATTTCAGTTATTCCGCATAAAAAGAAATTTTGGGATTCGAACAAGGTTCTCTGGCGTTGTAAGCTATGACGCTAGTGATTCAGCTGAATATTAAAATTTCTAATTTCGTTACAAAAATTTTAAAACATAAGAGCCTCCCGTAGCTACAAGTGGCTAAGAAGAACTTAACACTCAGCCAATCAGTTACAGTCTCGAATCCCAATCACAGTTTACAGTTACGGATATTCTTAAGAAGTAGTCACAGTTAGAACTGTTAGTATTAAATCACTCTTTGTAGCATCCCTGAATGCAATGAATCAACCACTCCACTACTATGGTAGAGTTTAATATTGTTCAGAATTTTAACTTTTAGTAAAGGTATGTTTCGAAACGAGTCGTAATTAAAACAGGTGGTTGCTCAAAGAATTCTAAACAGTTAAAACCTCGAGCGCGATTTCTTGTTCGTCTCTTTCCAAAAATTTGATAAGCATATAAAATATCTAATTTAAAGGGTGGAAAATGTCATATAGGAATTAGTGTTTATAACGTTATCTCTGATAGAAATGTATATTACAAATATACTTGCCGTGACCAGGATTCGAACATGTGTTATTGCGGCCACAACGCATTGTACTAACCACTATACGATCACTGCGATGTCGAATATGGAAAGTATTTTGTTGAAACCAAAGGTAAGTGACAAGAAATTAAAGAAAAGTGTTCTTAAGTAGAGCATAAAATTTCTCTTCCATCTTTTCAAAAAATTCTTTTAGAGGGCAGCACCACTTCTGAATAAGTCCTTTGTTCATTTCAATGTCACTTTCTTGATTGTTCTGCGGTGCGTTAGCGCTTTCGAATCGAAACTTTATTCATACGCCCTAAAAAAAGCCCGTGCCCATTATGTTAGACCTCAAAAGCATGTGGCCGAATTCCATTTTCAGCACATTTCGATTTCGAAACCATCATACACTGCGCGTCCAAAAAAGGTAGCAGTTGAAATTTAAACGTTAAAGTTTTGGAACGATGGTGATTCGATGAGTATTGCAGATATTTGCTTAATTGTTTGGGCAATGCAAGGTCAAAATTTTGTCGTTACGCCATTCGATTATTTAGTTCGAAGTAAGCATGGCTGAAAGCGATAGCAGTGGTCTGCACCAAGTTGGGAAAAAATGTAACGACATTGCTGCAATTTGTTTCATTGTATTGCGAACTGTTCAATGCATAATTAAATCTTGAAAAGATGGCGGTGAACCATCCAGTTAGCGTAAAATGTACTGTCGAAAATCTATCTTGAACGAACGTGACCGTGATTAGTGAAAGCAAATCGCAAGAAATCGACTGTAGAACTCACAGCTCTCTTCAATAATGGAAACAAAACAATTTCCAGACGCACAATACGACGAGAACTTAAACAACGGGACTAAGAAGTAAGAAACTGTGTTGCACTAAGGAGGCTCCTTGTGAGTGCCATTAATCGAAAGTAAAGACTGCAATTTGCAAATGAGCCCAAAAATTGGACTGCTCAGCAATGGTGAAAGGTCACGTGATCCGATGAATCACGATTTACGCTTTTTTTAAATCGACGGCAGCATCAGGGTTCGAAGACAACCACATGAAGCATCGGACGCTACACGTATCGTTCCCACTGTGAATTAGTCAGGAGGCAGTGTAATGATATGAGGTTGTTTCTGTTCGGCTGAACTGGGCTTCGCATCAATGTGCATCAACAAAATAAAGTCCACACAGTACCTCAACATATTGAATGATCAGGTTGTGCCAGCAATTAATTTTTTTCCCCTGACAGCAGTGGCGTATTTCAAAACGATAACGCCAAGGTACAACGAGCAAGAGCTGAGAAATATTGGATCAGTTGGGCACGATACATCGTTTACACACATGATTTGGCAAATTCCAGACCTCAATTCCATGGAGAATCTGTAGGACATACTCGAAAACGAAAAACTATAAAAGAAAAATAGCTCTATTTATGCCGTTTTGAAGTTTCCAGTACTGTATTAAAATTTTACCAAGATAGATCGGAGGAGGATATAAATACACATTGCCGTGACCAGCAATCCTACTGGGTAATTTCGTTCAAAACGTTATGGATCAACCTCTCCACTACCAGGAGTTTATAGTGTTCAGATTTCTAACTATTAGTAGAGGAGTGATTTGAAACGAGTCGCAATTTAAACTCGTGGTTCCTCAAAGAGTTCACGAGAGCCAAAACCATGAACGCGATATTTTAATTATGTTCGTCTCTTTCCCAAAATGTAATAGGCATTTAAAATGTAATTGGTAATTTGTTAATTTTAGTTAACGTCGTACTAGAGCAACACAACGGGTTATTGACGACGGTCCGGGATCAGTTCCTTAAGGGAAAGATACGAGGACAACACTTCGTAATTTTGAACCACGGTCAGATGACGAAGCAACGCCTGAGCTGGCACCCCACTCTCCAAACTTCCACGCCAACCCAACGTGACATTTAAAATGTATAATTTAACGACGAAAAATATGTCGATAAGGAATTTGTATTTAAAATGCCATTTCTGATAGAAATGTAAATTAAAAAAATTATTTGCCGTGACCAGGATTCGAACCTGGGTTATTGCGGCCACAACGCAATGTACTAACCACTATACGATCACGGCGATGTCGAATTAGGAAAGTATTTTGTTGAAATGAGAGGGAAGTGAAGAGAAATTGAAGACAAGTGTTCTTCAATAGAGCATGAAATTTCTATTCAATGATTCCACCAAATACTTACAGAGGGCAGCACCATTTCCGAATCAGTCCTTAGTTCGTTTAATTATCACGGTCTTGATGGTTTTGCAGTGATTCAACCCTTTCGAATCGCGAAACTTTGTTCATACGCCCTAAAAAGCCCCTGCCCATTATTTCAGTCCTCAAAAGCTTGTGGTCGAATTCCATTTTCAGCACATTCAATTTCGAAACCATCATATGAGGCATTTGGACAGAAGACGTGTTCGGATTTATTCTTTCTATCACAACATTTATATTTCACGCATATTGTGTAGAATAATCATTACATCAAAAGCTGTTTTCAATTGTCCTTAAGTACCAGAGGTATTGCTAATATGGACGAGTTGGTTACTAACATTCCAGAACATAGAGAATTGTGCAAAATTAAGTTATGATAAAAACATTAGTGACATTCGTTCAATTCGGTATGCTTCCAAACGAAATTGAAAAATTTTTATACTTAAACAGCAAACCAATGCTCTAACACTAAGCAAGTACATTGCGTGAGATAATAATTGACGTATAAATGTCCTGAAACCCGATAAACCATCAATACCTTAATTCATCAAATCTGTCGTTCCCCCAATTGCTTGTATACTTTTCTTTGTCGAATTGGTTTGCCTATTTATGATACGAACATCTTATTCTGACAGTAGACACGAAGAATTAATGCATACATGAAGTAGAGACTACTTTGCTCGAAGAAAGATTAGTTTTTGGAAATTGTTACAACCTTCTGCTTGGGTGTTCGTTAGGAATTTCAATGTAGGAACAAACATCCACTTTCGAAAAAAAATTCAAAAGTTGTTTTTGGAATAAACAATACATCAGAAATTCAAGAACAAATGGACATAATTTCAGAGTTAACAGCTGCTTTTTAATTTTTATTTGACTTTCCAAGTACATAATCGACTGCCAACCATTTTATCATCTGCAACTTCTATTGGTTTCGGTTTACATGAACACCTCCATTTATGCAGCATTATATGACAGTGTGTTTACCTATAATTATCCCAAACATTTGTCATATTAATGTTGAAATTTGACAAAAATTATTTTGATTCCTTTTAAGAGTTGTGGTGAAATTACGTTTTAGTAAAAAAGGCAAATTTTGTCGTGTAATTATTTGGACGCCAGCCACAATACTTGCACTATATGAGAGGGATTTTCGGAGTGAATTGAACAGGCGGAAAGTGATTTTTTCAGCGAATATTTCAGTTATTCTGCATAAAAAGAAATTTTGGGATTCGAACAAGGTTCTCTGGCGTTGTAAGCTATGACGCTAGTGATTCAGCTGAATATTAAGATTTCTAATTTCGTTACAAAAATTTTAAAACATAAGAGCCTCCCGTAGCTACAAGTGGCTAAGAAGAACTTAACACTCAGCCAATCAGATACAGTCTCGAATCCCAATCACAGTTTACAATTACGGATATTCTTGAGAAGTAGTCACAGTTAGAACTGTTAGTATTAAATCACTCTTTGTAGCATCCCTGAATGTAATGAATCAACCACTCCACTACTATGGTAGAGTTTAATATTGTTCAGAATTTTAACTTTTAGTAAAGGTATGTTTCGAAACGAGTCGTAATTAAAACAGGTGGTTGCTCAAAGAATTCTAAACAGTTAAAACCTCGAGCGCGATTTCTTCGTCTCTTTCCAAAAATTTGATAAGCATATAAAATATCTAATTTAAAGGGTGGAAAATGTCATATACGAATTAGTGCTTATAACGTTATCTCTGATAGAAATGTATATTACAAACATACTTGCCGTGACCAGGATTCGAACATGGGTTATTGCGGCCACAACGCATCGTGCTAACCACTATACGATCACGGCGATGTCGAATAAGGAAAGTATTTTGTTGCAACCAAAGGTAAGTGACAATAAATTAAAGAAAAGTGTTCTTAAGTAGAGCATAAAATTTCTATTCAATGATTTGAAAAAATTCTTATAGAGGACAGCACCACTTCTTAATAAGTCCTTTGTTCGTTTAAATGAAACTTTCTTGATTGTTCTGCGGTGCGTTAGCGCTTTCGAATCGAAACTTTATTCATACGCCCTAAAAAAAGCCCGTGCCCATTATGTTGGACCTCAAAAGCATGTGGCCGAATTCCATTTTCAACACATTTCGATTTCGAAACCATCATACACTGCGCGTCCAAAAAAGGTAGCAGTTGAAATTTAAACGTTAAAGTTTTGGGACGACGGTGATTCGATGAGTATTGCAGATATTTGCAAAAGTGTTTGCGCAATGCAAGCTCAAAATTTCGTCGTTACGCCATACGATTATTTAGTTCGAAGTAAGCATGGCTGAAAGCGATAGCAGTGGTCGAGGAAGTGATGTAACAGATTTCAAAAAGGGGAAAATAAGTGGTCTTCACCAAGTTGGGAAAAAATGTAACGACATTGCTGCAATTTGTTTCATTGTATTGCGAACTGTTCAATGCATAATTAAATCTTGAAAAGATGGCGTTGAACCATCCAGTTAGCGTAAAATGTACTGTCGAAAATCTGTCTTGAACGAACGTGAACGTGATTAGTGAAAGGAAATCGCAAGAAATCGACTGTACAACTCACAGCTCTCTTCAATAATGGAACAAAACAATTTCCAGACGCACAATACGACGAGAACTTAAACAACGGGACTAAGAAGTAAGAAACTGTGTTGCACTAAGGAAGCTCCTTGTGAGTGCCATTAGTCGAAAGTAAAGTCTGCAATTTGCAAATGAGCCCAAAAATTGGACTGCTCAGCAATGGTGAAAGGTCACGTGATCCGATGAATCACGATTTACGTTTTTTTTTTAATCGACGGCCGCATTAGGGTTCGAAGACAACCATATGAAGCATCGGACGCTACACGTATCGTTCCCACTGTGTATTAGTCAGGAGGCAGTGTAATGATATGAGGTTGTTTCTGTTCGGCTGAACTGGGCCTCGCATCAATGTACATCAACAAAATAAAGTCCACACAGTACCTCAACATATTGGATGATCAGGTTGTGCCAGCAATTGACATTTTTTTTCCCTGACAGCAGTGGCGTATTTCAAAACGATAACGCCAAGGTACAAAGAGCAAGAGCTGAGAAATATTGGATCAGTTGGGCACGATACATCGTTTACACACATGATTTAGCAAAGTCCAGACCTCAATTCCATGGAGAATCTGTAGGACATACTCGAAAACGAAAAACTATAAAAGAAAAATAGCTCTATTTGTGCCGTTTTGAAGTTTCCAGTACTGTATTCAAATTTTACCAAGCTAGATCGGAGGAGGATAAAAATACACATTGCCGTGACCAGCATATTCCTACTGGGTAATTTCGATTAAAACGTTATGTATTAACCTCTCCACTACCAGGAGTTTATAGTGTTCAGATTTCTAACTATTAGTAGAGGAGTGATTTGAAGCGAGTCGCAATTTAAACACGTGGTTGCTTAAAGAGTTCACGAGAGCCAAAACCCCGAACGCGATATTTTAATTATGTTCGTCTCTTTCCCAAAATGTAATAAGCATTTAAAATATCTAATTTAACGACAAAAAAATATGTCGATAAGGAATTTGTATTTAAAATGCCATTTCTGATGGAAATGTAAATTTAAAAAATTATCTGCCGTGTCCAGGATTCGAACCTGGGTTATTGCGGCCACAACGCAATGTACTAAGCACTATACGATCACGGCGATGTCGAATTAGGAAAGTATTTTGGTGAAACCAAAGGTAAGGTGACAAGAAATTGTAGAAAAGTGTTCTTAAGTAGAGCATGAAATTTTTCTATTCTATGTTTTCATAAAATTCTTATACAGGGCAGCACTATTTCTGAATCAGTCCTATATTCGTTTAATTGTCACGGTCTTGGTGGTTCTGCGGTGCGTCAGCGCTTTCGAATCGAAACTACATACATACTCCCTCAAAAAAACCCTGACCACGATGTTAGTCCTCAAAAGCATGCAGCCGAATTCCATTTACAGCACATTTCGATTTCGAAACCATCATATGAGGCATTTGGACTGAAGAAGTGTTCGTATTTATTATTTCTATCAGGCCTATAATATTTTACGCATATTGTGTTAAATATCAGAACATCCAAACGTGGTTTCAATAGTCATTTAACACCAGGTCTTGCTAATAAGGACGAGTTGGTTACTAACATTGCAGTACATAGAGAATTACACATAATTAAGTTATCGCTCTATATTAAAAAAAAAAAGTTACAGCCGCCGTAGTTGCCGCAGCTGGATAAAAAATTGTGTTGTTTTTAACTCGATTCTCAGACGGTTTCCCGAGAAAGTACGGTTCAGAAAAATATGAAATTAACATGGTTTTAATGGGAGCATGGAAATTAACATGTTCTTCATCGTGTTCCCTGGACAATTGTGCAGATCTTTTACCTATGCGGCTATTAGTTTAGGGTTTATTAAGTGTCAAAGTTGAAAAAAGCGAAATTTCTTCTGCGAGTGAGCAAAACACATTCAAATTTTCAGTCTTCAGCCGTGAGTTTTTTTTAAATTACCTCTCAACATAAATTTTTGCTGCGCGTTGAGTTTTTTTTTTTAGAAACTTCAATTTTGTTCCTGATAATATTTTTTTTAAAAATCGGGACATTTTCGTTACTTTTTTTTTAAACTGTCATTTCTATATCTTATTACGATTAGTTTTTAAATTTGAAAATATCGCAGTATACCTTAGTATGTACTCTTTCTTACTTTATAATTACTTAATACTGTTAGTTTTACAATTTGAAAATACCATGTGAAAGATTAGAATACACTCTTTCTTACGGTAAAATTATTTTTTTTAATGGGTTCATAAATACATTTGATGCAATGAAAAGATGGTCAAACAAATTTCGTATTTTTAGAACAAGGAGCCATAGCGTTCCCCTTCTTCACCGAAATTATGGTTACATTTTATGACCAACGGGTTTACTAGATATCAAATTTATCGTAGTAACAATTACCATAGACACTACTTTTTTCATTTGGCGAGGTAATAAGGTCGCTCTTTTCTCTTTGTTCTCATACGGTTTAACGGGAAAGTACAGGTTGCAAAATTACGAAATTAACGCAGTTTATATAAAATTGTACAGGGAACAAGATGGAGGTCTTTTTACTGATGCGGCTATTAGTTTAGGATGTATTAAGTGTAATAAAAAAAAAGGGAAATCACTTTCGAAATGAGTCTTGGTTTGCGAAGTAATCACCCTGGAATGGCGAGCGTCAGCAAGCAGGGGGCAAAGCCCTCTCTGTGACATCATGGACCGAAATATTATGATAATTTCGCCGCTTAAGGAGATTGATTCTGCGAAAGGAGTGTTAGTTTGCGAAGCAAACCAAATCGGATTTGTGAAAGGAGTGTTGGTTTGCAAAGCAAACCAAATGGGATTGCGTAGCGATCCCGGGTGGTTGGCAAGCGTAAGCGAGCAGGGGGCGGACCCCTAGTATTTAGAAAAAGTTACCGCCGCGAACGCCGCCGCAGCAGAATTGAAAACTGTGTAGTTTAGCTCGATTCATAGATGGTTTACCGAGAAAGTACGGATTCGAAAATTACGAAATTGACATGGTTTGTTCAAAATTGTACAGGGAACAAGACAAGTACATTTTATTCGATGCGGCTATTAGTTTAGGGTCTATTAAGTGTCAAAGTTGAAAAAGCGAAATTTCTAACGCGATTGAGCAAAAGACGTACAAATTTTCAAACTTCATCAGTAAGTTTTTGTCCTAGAGTACCTCTAAACGTGAATTTTTGCAGCTTTTCGAGGTTCTTTTAGAAATTTTAATTTGGTTCCTGATAATATTTTTTTGAAATTCGGTATTAATCGAGATTTTTTTGTTTTTTCGAACGCATCGTTGCACTTTGAAATTTGACTCCGTGTCTTCCTAAACAAGTAGTCCCGGGACACATCCGTGGCGGATTTTGAGGGTCGATATAAGGACTATAGGTTACGGTGGCAAAACGGTTTTGAAAAATTTTTTATAGCCACAAGTCACAGCAATAAAAACAAAAAATAAATAAAGAAATAGATAATATCATTGCAGACTACTGAGGGCAGGGAGTGTGAATGAAGTGGGGGCGGAAACTTACCGGTAGCCCCATGGCGGCATAAATGTAGTGACACAACTGCCTCCAGTTGAAACAATACAAAAACATAAGAAATTTCAGAATAGGAAAATTTTACCTAAAGAAGCTGTAATGACTTCACAAAGACTAATTATCTGTCCTTATCATTGTGAGCCATGCTCCCCATAACTCGAAAAAAATCTCATTTTTTCCATTTCGCCCAAAGTTGATACGAAGCATTTTTTTTTCTTCAGCGAACATGCTGGTTTTGTGCCGTTTTGAAGTTTTCAGTACTGTAATCAACTTTTAAAAAGCTACATCGTAAGAGGATAGAAGTACACATTGCCGTGACTAGTACTCCTACTGAGTAATTTCGATCAAAACGTAACTGTGCAACCTCTCCACTACCACGGCTGAGTGTTTCGAAACGAATCGCAATCAAAACACTTGGTTGCTCAAAGAGATCCAAAGATCCAAAACCTCGAGCGTGATATCTTAATTATTTTCGTCGATTTCCAAAAATTTAATAAACATTTAAAATATCTTAATTTAATGGCAAAAAAATTATGTCGGAAAAAATTTGTATTTAAAAACAGCATTTCTGATAGAAATGTCAAATAAAAATACATTTGCCGTGACCAGGATTCGAACCTGGGTTATTGCGGCCACAACGCAATGTACTAACCACTATACGATCACGGCGATGTCGAAAATGGAAAGTATTTGGATGAAACAAAAAGGAAATGACACCAAATTGAAAAAAAAGTGTTCTTAAGTAGAGCATGAAATATCTATTCAATGTTTCCACCAAATTCTTACAGAGGGCAGCACCATTTCCGAATCAGTCCTGTTTGTTTCTTATGCCTACACTGGCAGACCAGAGGAGTGCCAGGCCCGTCGAAGACGGCAAGAGGCGAGGGGGGTGCGCCTTCCATGTTATTGAGCCCCATTGGGAGGAAGTCCGACTTTGCTCGACATACATGACACATCCGTTTTACAGGAAGGTCCCTTTCAGACATCCATTCACTCACACATATCGTAATTTCGATCCCAATCAGAGGCCGATAACCCCCTGATCAGGTACCCCCAGAGGTATTGATTTGGTATGGGAACATGGGGGACATTGTGACCACGACCTATTTAACGTGCCCCAGCCACCATTAGTGAACACGACGGTCTTTAGCCAGGTCGAAGCGCCGATCTCGCAATCATCAGAATTGGAGGCTCCGCCGAGAATCAGTCCTTTCTTCGTTTAACTGTCACGGTCTTGATGGTTCTGCGGTGAGTCAGCGCTTTCGAATCGAAACTTCATGCATACGCACTCAAAAAGCCTGTGCCCATTATGTTAGTCAGTCCTCAAAAACATGCGGCCGAATTCTATTTTCAGCACATTTCGATATCGAAACCAACGTATAAGGCATTTGGACTAAAGACGTAATCGTATATATTCTTTCTTTCACAACATTTATTTTTTGCGCTTATTGTGTAAAATATCAGTAAATTTAAACGTGCTTTCAATCGTCATTATCAACCGGGTAATACCAATAAGGAGGAGTTGGTTACTAACGTTTCAGTAAATAGAGAATTACACAAAATTAAGTTATTGATAAAAACATTAGTGACATTCGTTCAATTTATAAGCTTCTAAACAAAATATTAAAAAAAAAATTTCCCCTAAACAGCAAAATTATGCTCAAACATGTAGCATGAACCATTTCGTGTTATATTACAACGTATAAATGTCCCAAGTTCCGATAAACAATCGATACCTTAAACACATCAAATCTGTCGTCCTTATTGCTTGTATAATTTATTTCTCTCATTGGTTTGCATCTTTATGATACATACATCTTTTTCAGACAGTAGACAAGAAGAAGTAATGCATACATGACGTAGAGGCTGCTTTGCCCGAAGAAAGGTTAGTTTTTGGAAATTGTTACAACCTACTGCCTGGGTGTTCGTTTAAAATTTATAAAGAGGCCCAAACCCAAAATTTCGAAAAAAAAAAATTCAAAAGGTGTTTTTTATATAAAACATTGCATCATATATTAAAGTACAAATGAACAAAATTTCAGTGTCCAAGGAAATTTTTAACAGCTCCTTTTTAACTGTTACTTGACTTTCCAAATACATAATCGACTGTCAATCATTTTATCATCTGCAACTTCCATTGGTTTTGGTTTTTTACATGGAAACCTCCATTTATGCAACATTATGTCATAGTGTATCTACCTATGATTATACCAAACATTTTAAATGCCTTTAATGTGTAGACTCCTGGTTTTCTATCAATCAGAGAACCCTACAGGGCAAAATCCAGGTCCTCTTTTGAACATGTGGTAACTCTATTTAAGGAAATACATTGAAAAAAATAGCGCTAAATTTCTTCGCATGCGTATCACAATAAAAAAAGTCTCGAATACAGAAAACAATCGATGAAGAAAAAAAGGTGTTACATATAGTCCTGGTCTATTTTAACCCTTCTTTGCATGATTTTTTTCTTTATAGGTGAAATAAATCAAGGTGATATAATTCATGTTCAAAATTAAAGGAAAAATGGTTAGAAAAATCTTAGTATATATTTATAGTATAAATTTAGCAAAAAAACAATAGAATGGTATCATGTGGTATTTTTTAAATTAAACGCAAACATTTTCAGAAATTGCTCTAAAAATAACAGAAACACATGTTACAAACCTTTCTTCCACTCATTTTCACTTTTTTAGCAATAGAAACTCAAATATAATAAAACAAAATTAAAAACGAAATCATACGTTTATTGCAACTACAACCAACAGCGGAATGACAACTTCAAGCTCGTTTTACTGATAGTGACACTTGCTTATTTTTGACAGCTATGTTTTTTTTTATGCAATGGACATTAAAAAGGTATCCAGACACGATCAACTTAAAGTGAACTTGTTCTTTTATATAATTTTTGGGCATTCAATGTTATGATGGAAATTTCCACCATTATGCAAAGAAGGGTTAAAGATGTTGTGATAACATAAAACATTTTATTTCAGTCTATTAAACATGAAATGTATACTTTTTCAATGAATTATCCCAAATAACTCAGATGTCATTAGAGACAAAACTGACTTTTAAAAAATATATACTAGTTTAATATAAAAACTCTAGTTATGATAAGTCTTTATGTAATTGAAATTACTAAACAAATTCTATTTGCAATAGGTAAGTTGTTATCATAATTTATGTAGTATTTTGTACTTAAAATGCAATTCTCTCAAAATAGGTTTTTTTTTTTTTTTTTTGCAATTTTGCCAAAGTTTAAAGTACTAAGGCTTTTTAAGATAAGTACTTAGAGTTACACTGTTTTTATTTTTTAGATCTTGAATGTTCAACAGACACATGAAGAGCTTTATTACATAAATAGTTCAGAAAAATCTATAAAAAATTACTAAGCACAAAAAAAATTGGAAACTGTTATAGAAATGTAACATACAATGAGTAAAGAATTTTTTATGAAAACTCCTAATTAAATTTTAGAAAATATTTTCCTATGTCTTTTTATATACTGTAACGATATTGTATAATAAAAATTTATTTATACAAAAAAATTGAAAATTCGCAGAGGAATAGGGTTTATAAAAAAATCTGTATATCGGCATACAAAACACACTGAAATCTTAATACAAAATAAATGTGCTTAATTATCACTTAAATATAAGTTAATTAAAATAAATAATAAGAATTTTGGGTTTTCCTTACGGTTCTTCCAAAAGCAGAGTGAAATTGTTTGTATTTCCCTAGCGTTCTCATTTAGAATAACTTATAAATTTGACAGAATCGGAATAGTTCCATGTTTTAAAACAGTGTACCATTGGCTATGTGAACGCATTGTTGCACATTTGAAACATGATGCCGTGTCTTTCTAACCAAGAGGTCCCTGATCATCAGGGGCAGATTTAGGTGATGGATATAGGGACTTTAGGTTACAATGGCAAATTGTTTTTGAAAAATTTCAAAGGCAAAAGTCACAGCAATAAAAGCAAAAATAAATACACTAATAGAAAATATCATTGCTATTGAGGGCAAAGAGTGGGAAAGGAGGGCAACAAGTTACCTCTAACCCCTAGGCGGCAAAGTATAAATACGACACAGGGACACACATTCCTCCAATTGAAACATTAAGGAAAAATGAGAAATTTCAGAATAGGAAAATTTTACCTAAAAAAGCTGTAATGACTTCACAAAGACTAATTCTCTGTCCTTATTATTGTGAACAATGCTCCCCATAACCCGAAAACAATTTCCTTTTTTCCATTTCGCCCAAAGTTGGTACGAAGCATTCTTTTTTCATCAGCAGAACGTGCTGGTTTTGTGCCGTATGAAGTTTCCAGTACTGTATTCAAATACTGCTAAGCTAGATCGTAGAAAGATAAAAGTACACATTGCCATGACCGACTTACATTCCTTGTGGGTAATTTCAAACCGCAATGGATCTACCTCTCCACTACCACGGCTGAGTTTACATTGTTCAAATTTCTAACTATTAGTAGAGGAGTGTTTCGAAACGAGTCGCAATTAAAACACGTGGTAGCTCTAACACACAGGATTTATACTGGATTTTCACAGCTTCTTTCCATCCAAACGTCGAAGCTACTCCGAGAAACGGCATTAATTTTATCGTCAATATCTCGAATCGGGGTGGCGAGATTTGGTGAGTTGGCAGAGCCAAATTTGTTTTACTAGGGGGCCTGCCCCCTGTTCGCTAACGCTCGCCAACCCCCGGAGGATTGCTTCGCAATTCTCATTGGTTCGCTGCACGAACCTGTGCTCGCTTCGCTCGCCTCAATGAAGACATGTGTCCTAGCAGAAGGGATTGTTTACAAAATATGTTACCAAAAAAATGATTTTCAAATCTAAATTTGCTGTATTACAGAAAAAATATATACAGTATCTCTAAAATCAGAATTCAAATGAAAACTTTGTGCAAATTTTGACTCGAAATGTGAGCGTTGCTTTGGAAATTGAATACCCACATGTTGTTTGTGTGTACATTTTCCCAGCACTCAAACGACCCACACTTTTTCACTGAGTTTGTTGCCGAAAGTTGTAGTGCAAGCGTCTTGTTGAACTATAATTGTTGGCCCTGAAAAC
Organism: Metellina segmentata; assembly: GCA_947359465.1. Taxonomy (NCBI): domain Eukaryota; kingdom Metazoa; phylum Arthropoda; class Arachnida; order Araneae; family Tetragnathidae; genus Metellina; species Metellina segmentata. The sequence continues at coordinate 111,310,104 of OX375880.1, forward strand.
GACCGTTTTTTAAATGGCCCTGAAAAGATCCTCCGCTTTCTTTGATTTCTATTATAAACTAACTGCAACGGCTCATTAAAATTTCCTTTTTTTTTTTCAATAAAATTTCATCCGATAACGCTATAAATTCAATCGATGCGCGAGACTTCGCGATAAACAAACAATCGTACAGTGTTGCCAAAATGCGATTACAAATAACGTCTTTTTTGCGTGCCACGTAAGAGAATTATATATATAGATACCATGTGTCGGTAAAGATCCAAGGGTTCCAAATCTGTCATTGCTTGTATAGTTTTCTTTCTCTAATTGTGGTTTGCATATTTAGGATGCATACATTTTATCCAGACAGTAGACAAGAAGAATCAGTGCATACATGACGTACAGAGTCACCTTTTCGTGGAGATTTCTCCGAGACGATTGCTTGACAATAACCGCTCCCTCTGACCTTAGCTCCCTCCTGGTCAATCACGCCGTCTTCTGTTCGCTCTCTGTGATATTTTCCCCTCATCTCTTGACTTAATCTCATCTCTCGCCACCTCCCAGTACCACCGGGATGAGCGTTTACACCTGAGTCGATCGAAAAAAGGGACGAAAAGGGGTCAGGATAGGTGACCGTAACACGTCCTAGCCACAAAAATTGAGAGAAATGTATAAGCAACTCTGGTATAAACGCAGTTTAAGAGTTCAAAAGAGCCCAAAACCTCGACCGCGATACATTAATTACGTTTGTCTCTTAACAAAAATTTGATAAAAATTTAAAATATCTAATTTGACGTCAAACAAAATATGTCGATAAGGAATTTGAATTTATAACGACATTTCGGATAGACATGTAAATTAAAAATTAATTTGCCGTGACCAGGATTCGAACCTGGGTTATTGCGGCCACAACGCAATGTACTAACCACTATACGATCACGGCGATGTCGAAATAGCAAAGTATTTTGGTGAAAAGAAAGGGAAGTGACAATAAATCGAAGAAAAGTGTTCTTAAGTAGAGCATGAAATTTCTATTCAATGTTTCTACCAAATTTTAACAGAGGGCAGCACCATTTCCAAATCAGTCCTTTGTTCAGTTAACTGTCCCTGTCTTCATGGTTCTGCGGTGCGTTCAGGGCCCGATTTAGAAAATTTGGTATAGTAGGCACAACACTCAGGAAGCCCCCCCCCATGTTATTTGTTCATCACAAAAACTAATTTTATAACAATAATTGGTACTTACGTATTTGACTGTTGACCGTTTCACAGATGTCATCAAAAAGTTTGAGAAAATCGTGACATCACTTATAACTCTTGGCAAAACAAAATAAAGCAGATGAAAATCAAAAATATAATAGTTAGATAATTAATGTAATTACAAGAATGTGATAGTCTAAATTATGGGGGCCCTATGCCCGTTCCTCACTGGCCTAATGGTAAATCAGGGCCTGGGTGCGTTAGCACTTTTGAATCGAAATTTTGTTCATACGCCCTAAAAAAGCCCTGCCCATTAGGTTAGTCCTCAAAAGCATACGGTCGGATTCTATTTTCAGCACATTTCTATTTCGAAACCATCATATCAGACATTTGGACTGAAGATGTGTTCGGGTTTATTCTTTCTTTCACAACATTTATATTTCACGCCTTTTGTGTAGAATATCATTACTTCCAAATGTTTTTTCAATCGTCATTAAGTACCAGGTATTGCTAATAAGGAGGAGTCGGTTGCTAACATTCCAGTACAGAGAAAATTAAGAATAATTAAGTTATTGTTAATATATTATTGACATTCGTTCAATTTGATATACTTCCAAACGAAATATAAAAAATTTTTATCAATCAAACACCAAAACAATGCTTTAACGCAAAGCAAGTACCATTACGTCAGATATTACAAAATATAAATGAGTTGAAAATAGATACATCGTCGATACATTAAGCACTTCAAATTTGTCGTTCTCCCCATGATTTGTATAATTTTCTTTGTCTAATAGTTTAAATCTTTTTGTGATACACACATTTTATTCAGACTGTAGACACGAAAAAATAATGCAAACATAACGTATAGACTCCTTTGCTCGAAGAATGATTAATTTTTGGAATTAGTTACAACATTCTGCAAAAGTATTCGTTTGGAATTTTAAGCAGAGCGAAAATGATTGCTTTTCTTAGCCTTCTTCTTTAGAATGACTTAGACATTTGACTGGATCAGATAAGTCCATTCTTTTATAATAGTGGACAGTAGGTGTCGTGATCGCATTGTTCCAAATTTGAAACTTGACGCCATGTCTTTCTGAACAAGTAGTAACTGATTTAGAGTACACACCCCAGTAGCGGATTTAGGGGTTCATAGAGGGACCATACGTTAGGGTAGAAAACATTTTTGGAAACATACCAAAGGCACTAGTCACAACAATAAAAACTAAAAACACATAAAGAAATAAATATTATCGTTGGAGACTACTGAGGGCTGGGAGTGGGAATTGGGTAGGGTCGGCAAGTTACCGGTAGCCCCTAGGCGGCAGAAGTATAAATCCGTCGCAGGGACACATTCCTGCCATTGAAATAGTACGGAAACATGTGCAATTTCAGAACAGGAAATTTTCACTTAAATTAGCTGTAATGACTTCACAAAATCTAACACTCGGTCCTTATCATTGTGAACATGCTACCCATAACCCGAAAATAATCTGCTTTTCCATTTCGACCAAAGTTGGTACAAATCATTTTTTTTCTCCTGTAGAATGTGCTGGTTTTGTGACGTTTTGTAGTTTTATGTATTCAATTTTTACAAAGATGGATCATAGGTGGATAAAATACACATTGCCGTGACTAGTATTCCTACAGGGTATTTTCGATCAAAACGCAATGGATCAACCTCTCCACTACCACGATTGAGCATAGAGGAGATATAATAGTAGAGTGAGCTATGGCAACCTTTTTATGTCCGCATGATCATATGACCAAAATCAGCAGTCACGTGACTCTTTCTCTCTTCGCGCATATTGTTTGCGCATTCCTTCTTCCGTAGCAAGTAGCAAATGCATTGAACACTCAAGTTAAAATGGATCTACAGTTATGCGCATATGAATGTAACTCCAAATCATTTAAGGTGGAAACATTACATTTCACAGGTGAGCGAAAAACATTTATTTCACGTTTGTATTTTTCATTACTTTCTACAGGTTGACCTAAAACTTCCCGTGCTTCAACTTTAAAAAAAAATTATTGCCCGTGTTTTTTTTTTAGTTATTGAATTTTATCGTCTGCGATATATTTTTATCGGCGCTTTAATTTTATCATTTGATTTTCTTCGCACTCAAGTTGTGCGATAATGAAGTTCCACGTCAATTTGTTCTTCATTGCAAAATGAATTTATCACGCATTCAGAGAATTTTTCTGTTTGAGGCTTATTCATCAACGCCATCTTAAATTTGGCGATTTTGTTTGAAAAGTCGCCAAGAGGGACCGTACAGTCAACGATAACCAAATGTAAGTTCATATTTTTTTCCTACGTTATGTTAAAAGTGCTTTTCACCATTAGCATAAAAATAATTGTTTTAAAGTCTTTTGATTTTGTATAATAAATTAACGAATCGTCAGCACAGGAACTTTTAGGACACCCTGTAGTATGATAAAAATGGATATTCTAACTTAGAAATTAATAAATACAACCTGCGGACATTTCCCGTTCTATGAAAAGATTTCATACATTTGCAATCAGTATGTATCTAATATAATGTTTGAAACAAAATAACGGGTGGAGTGTGTTTCTAATTGTAAATTGAAATTTATACTGTCTTGTTGTTAACCGAATTGTTAACCGAAATGTAAAAACTTGTGCGAAATCGATCTCTGTCTTGGCGATTATGTTTTGGCACAACTAAGAGTACTATATTCTTTCGTGTCTCACGATAAAAATGTTATGAATTTGGTAACATCAATTTAAGGGCACCTGGAAGTCATCAAAGGTCAGAAATCATGAAAATGTGACCAATATTCGAATGCATATAAAATTTAAGCTATTATAAGTACCAATATAAATTTTTGTACACATGTTTGTAATGCATTTTAAAACTAATTTAAGCTAAAAATAAAAATTTTAAAAATAAAAATATTTTGTAGAGTGCATTTATATAGAACTCGGTGAAAAAAAATTCAATACAGTGAGTTCACTTTGGGTGCGCTCTGTAAAAAAACTTTAATATATATTGAGTAGCAACTTTTTTCCCTATCACTAGAAATGTTTCTTGAATTCATTAAAGTATTCTTTGTTGAAAATAACCAGGAAAAAAAATTTTTAAACACAATTTAAATCAGTTTTTGAAAATTTTGTGATTTTATACCTACTAATCACCCATTAAAAAAAATTATGTTCATATTTCCGCAATAGTTTATATTTTAACATAATTGCCTAATAGAAATACACGTGTATGCAAAATTTCAGACTGATACCTTTAATAGTTGTTTCACAGAGCGCACCTGAAGATGAAAATTTGTCATTTTGAGAAAACGACAAAAAACTACAAAATAGCAAAATAGCAATATATATTGAGTAGCAACTTTTTTCCCTATCACTAGAAATGTTTCTTGAATTCATTAAAGTATTCTTTGTTGAAAATAACCAGGAAAAAAAATTTTTAAACACAATTTAATTCAGTTTTTGAAAATTTTGTGATTTTATACCTACTAATCACCCATTAAAAAAAATTATGTTCATATTTCCGCAATATTTTATATTTTAACATAATTGCCTAATAGAAATACACGTGTATGCAAAATTTCAGACTGATACCTTTAATAGTTGTTTCACAGAGCGCACCTGAAGATGAAAATTTGTCATTTTGAGAAAACGACAAAAAACTACAAAATAGCATCTCCTTACCTTATCGATAAGAACTTTCCAAAGCACAAGTAAACAAAATTTGCGGTTAAATATAATAACAGTCGCAGTTAAACCTGTTACCAATCGATTAAAATGTATATTTAAACAAAAATATACTAAAAATTTAAAATATTTTTTTAAATATAATCCATTGTCGGCAAAACCGAAACTTCAAACCTGAAACAGAAACCAAAAAGGATATTTTCAAAATTAAGTTTTAGTAACTTAAAATGAGTTTTACATAATAAGTGATACATCAATCGATTCGTATAGATGCCCTCTATTAAATGCAGCTGAAATAAAAAATTCGATTTTTTGAAGAATTGTGACTTCCCAGTGCCCTTAAGTACATCACATAAATTATTTTTCTTGCTGAGAAAAATTGTGTTGTATCCACCCATCTGTGCAAACTGTAATTACATAAGAATAATATTTAAAATAAAATATAACGTTTGAAATATATATTAAATAAATTATATATTAAATTATATATTAAATAAATTCAATATTATAAATTCATTATTATATTTTAAATAAATTCAATATTATAAATTCATTATTATATTTTAAATAAATTCTATTAGTTAGAAATAGGATTAAAGCATTTTCTAAGCCGTATTATAATTGTGAATTTGAATTTATGATTTTTTTAGAACTATAAGTAAAACAATTTATATTTACTTGTAATAAGAACTTGTAAAGATGTGTACCTGCTGAAAATTCATTTATTCAGTTCTTATGTATTTAAAATTTTTATTTTGTTCCATTTATTAGTTTTCCCAAGATGACGAAAGAAGAAAATCGTTTAAATTAATTAATCGAAGAATTTTGTTTCTGTCTTTTAGTTAATTTAAAATGTGATGAATGTGTCAATAAATTTCATTCGTTTACTCTTTCTTATTTATCTTTTGTATTTATAAAATATTGATTTCACACACAATAAGTAATAAAAATTCTATATAAAAATCTTTACCAAACTTTTGTACATGCTTAAAAGCATAAAAATTGTCTTGCAACTTAATTAGTTTTTGAACCAGAAATCTAAAATTGCAAAATAGCTAACATCAAGGGTATGGTTTAAAATAGTTTCATTCAATCTTAAAGACTATATGTATAACTTTTTATGTTAATATTTTTATGCGAAACTCATTGAATAAATTTGTGCTTATGGAAACGTAAGCAATTAAGAATCCATAATATCAATGAAAGCTTTAGTGGTTACCCAAACGTCATATGAACAGGGAATCTTTTAATCTGTTTTCAGTATTTTTATTTTATGCATCAGTAAAATATTTATTCATGCTATCTTATACCAAATTTTAATCTGAACTGACCTGAGAGCAATCTATTGACTGCAATTTATTTATCTCAAGCGTACTATTTTGTTCGTAAATGTGTTGGTTAACCTTAATCCCAATGAAAAATTCAGTTAATTATAAAAACGCTCAAATAACTAAAAACCTTAAAAATTAATATGAATTCAAAACATATTCAGCAGTGTAATAGTAAATATTCATTTGCATTGTCAAACAATAGTAAAATGTAACTCAAATTCAAGGAGCATTCAGTATTATGCATATTCAATATCATGCATATTAATTGAAGTTATTTCCAAATATGGGTATTTATTTTTCAATTAATTCCAACACATGCTGACCTCAATAATTTTTTCCAAAAGTTTGAAATATTTTCTGAAATTAAATTAGATAATTTCTCCACACCTAATGCAGTTGAAAAACTATAAATAAAACATGGAATTAATCTATTGACGGAAATTTATTTATCTTAAGTGTACTGGCTAACCTTAATCCCAATTAGAACTTAATTCTATAATAAAACTAAAAGCATTAAAAAGTGATACGAATTCAAATATATTCAGAAGTGAAAAAATAAATATTCATTTGCATTGCCCAAAAATTTTTAAATGTAACTCAAATTCCAGAAATACTCAGTATTATACTCATCGAATCGCTAACTTTTAAAAGAAAATGTCGCCAAGAGAGGCGATAAAAGGCCAAATCAAGCAACCAAGCTGAATTTTCGTGGAGCAGTCACGTGACTACTGACAACATGTTGCGGACGCTTTGCGAAACTCTTCTCAATAGCGATGCTCAGTCTACTTATATTAGAAGTCTATGCGATTGAGTTTATATTGTTCAGATTTCTAACTATTAGTACAGGAGTGTTTCAAAACGAATCGCAATCAAAACACATGTTTGCTCAAAGTGTTCCAAAGAGCCAAAACCTCGAGCGTGATATCTTAATTATTTTCGTCTCTTTCCAAAAATTTAATAAACATTTAAAATATCTTAATTAAATGGCAAAAAAATTATGTCGGAAAAAATTTGTATTTAAAAACAGCATTTCTGATAGGAAATGTCAAATAAAAATACATTTGCCGTGACCAGGATTCGAACCTGGGTTATTGCGGCCACAACGCAATGTACTAACCACTATACGATCACGGCGATGTCGAAATTGAAAAGTCTTTGGATGAAACAAAAAGGAAATGACAACAAATTGAAGAAAGTGTTCTTAAGTAGAGCATGAAATTTCTATTAAATGTTTCAATCAAATTCTTACAGATGGCAGCACGATTTCCGAATCAGTCCTTTCTTCGTTTAATTGTCACGGCTTTGATGGTTTTACGGTGTGTCAACGCTTTCGAATCAAAACTTTTTTCATGCGCCCTAAAAAAGCCCCTGCCCACTATGTTACTCCTCAAAAGCATACGGTCGAATTCTATTTTCAGCACTTTTCGATTTCGAAACCATCATACCAGACATTTGGACTGAAGACGTGTTCGGGTTTATTCTTTCTTTCACAACATTTATATTTTACGCCTTTTGTGTAGAATATGATTACTTCCAAATGTGTTTTCAATCGTCATTAAGTACCAGGTATTGCTAATAAGGACGAGTTGGTTGCTAACATTCCAGTACATAGAAAATTAAGAAAAAATAAGTTTAAATATTAGTGACATTCGTTCAATTTGATATACTTCCAAACGAAATTTTAAATATTTTTATCTCCCAAATAGCAAAACAATATGTAACACAAAGCAAGTACCATTACGTCAGATATTACAAAATATAAATGAGTTGACAATAGATACATCGTCGGTATCTTAAGCACTTCAAATCTGTCGTTCTCCCATGATTTGTATAAATTTCTTTACCTAATAGTTTAAACCTTTTTGTGATACACACATTTTATTCAGACTGTAGACACGAAAAAATAATGCAAACATAACATATAGACTCCTTTATTCGAATAATTAATAATTTTCTGAATTAGTTACAACCTTCTGCCTTTGTGTTCGTTTGGAATTTTAAGAGGGCGAAAATGATTGCTTTCCTTGCCTTCTCCTTTAGAATGACTTAGACATTTGACTGGATCAGATAAGTTCATTCTTTTATAACAGTGGACAGTTGGTTTCATGAACGCATTGTTCCACATTTGAAATTTGACGCCATGTCTTTCTGAACAAGTAGTCCCTGATTTAGTGGACACCTCAGTAGCGGATTTAGGTGGTAGATAGAGGGACAATACCTTAGGGTAGAAAACATTTTTGGAAATATACCAAAGGGACTAGACTACTAAGGGCTGGGAGTGGGAATGGGGTAGGGGCGTCACGTTTACCGGTAGCCCCTAGGCGGCAGAAGTATAAATCCACCGCAAGGACACATTCCTGCCATTTAAACAGTACGGAAACATGTGCACTTTCAGAACAGGAAGTTTTCAGTTAAATAAGCTGTAATGACCACAAAATCTACCTCTCTGTCCTTATCATTGTGAACATGCTAACCCTAACCCGAAAACAATCTGCTTTTCCATTTCGCCCAAAGTTGGTATGAATCATTTTTTTTTGTCTTTTGTAGAACGTGCTGGTTCTGTGCCGCTTTATAGTTTTAAGTAATGAAATGAAATTCTACCAATCTAGATCTAGGTGGATAAAAGTGCACATTGCCGTGACTAGTACTCCTACAGGTTAATTTCGATCATAACGCAATGGATCAACCTCTCCACTTGCACGGCTGAGTTTATATTGCTCAGATTTCTAACTATTAGTAGAGGAGTGTTTGGAAACCAATCTCGATAGAAACACGTGGTTGCTCAAAGAGTTCAAGAGAGCCAAAACCTGAACGCGATATCTTAATTATGTTCTGCTCTTTCCAAAAATTTAATAAGCATTTAAAATATCTAATTTAATTTCAAAAAAATTTTATTGGTAAGGAATTTATATTTATAACGTAATTTCTGATAGAAATGTATATTAAAAATACATTTGCCGTGTCCAGGATTTGAAACTGAGGTATTGCGGCCACAACGCAATGTACTAACCACTATAGGATCACGGCAATGTCAAAATGGGAAAGTATTTTGTTTAAACGAAAGAAAAGGTTACAAGAAATTGAGAAAAAAGTGTTCTTAAGTAGAGCACGAAGTTACTGTTCAATGTTTCCTCGAAATTCGCACAGAGGACTGCACCATTTCCTAATATGTCCATTAATCGATTGAATTTTGGATTTTTTTTTCCTGATGGCTCTGCCTTCGTCAATGGTTTTCGAATGGAACGTCTTTGAAACTTTAAAAATAACCATGCATATTAGGTTCTAATTTATCCTGCCACGAAATTCCATTTTCAGAAAATTTAGATTTAGAAACGAAGATATGATTATGAAAGGAATTTAGGACTAAAAGTATGATCTGTCGATTTTCGTATTTATAGACATTTAAATATTTTGCTTAGTTTGTACAAAATCTCAGTTTACCTAAGGGTGCCATTTTATCTGAAAGAGAAAGTTTCTGAAAATGTAAACCAAATTAATTTAGGTTCTAATGATACTTTCAATATGAACGGGAGGGCGTGTACAAGAAAATGTTTCAACTTCAGCACAAACAAAGTTTCAGGCTATTTTTAACGATTTGTCATCAAAAGAGATGTCGATCAAAATATAATTTCTCTGAATGGCGTTGATATAGCAGATTAAGTATTGAATGTGCTTCCTTAAACCGTACTGAAACTTCTGACAAATTTTTCTCGGAATAGCTTTTTCCCGAGTAATTGGCATGACATCTATAAAACTAAGAGATTGATCGGCTTAAAATTTTTACAGCATGACGATAAAACGTCCTTTTATGGCTTAATGAACCAAATAAGCGATATGATACGTTTCTACACAGTTATAGATCAAAGAACTCGATCATTTTTTGGAAAAATCGATTATTTGGGATTTGAAAATCTCCCGTTTCCTCGAATATTGTTTTAGAAATTTGCTCATCAAACGATAGCTATTTGTTCTCTGTAATAAAACTCCGTTGAATTTGGTTTTTTATTCCATGTGGAGTTAGGTAGATAAGTACTTAATTAACGCCGCAATGCAGCATTACAATGGGCTATTGTCGACGGCCCGAGATCAATCCCGAAACGAAATATCCAAGAACAACGTCCCTTTGAACTAGGGTTGCGACATTGACGTCGATGTTTTTGTAACATCGATGTTTATACTTGTCGAAGTTTTTAGGTTTTCGATGTTTTATTTTTAAATGAAAAAAAAGTACCGTTATAAAAACTTAATGGCGTTAATGGGTTAAAACTAATTATTTTCTTTCGTAAAAAAAATTTTCAGTTAATGCTTATTACTTTCTGCGGACGTTCTGAATAATATATTTTTCAAAACGTTCCCAAATGTGATTTGGCACTTTCATTTTCCGTTGTAATTAGAACTTTCTTTTGTAAAAAATAATTTCGATTTAAACTTATTACTTTTGTGAAAGTTAAAAAAAAAATTTATTTTTTAATGCGTTCTCAAGTGTGTTTTGAAGCTTTCATTTTACGTTAAAAGTATTTGTGAAAGAAAAGGATTTTTGAAATAATTATCTTTTCGGTGGCTTTAGGAATTCGCCAAAAAAAAAAAAATAATAAATAGGCAAGACCGTTGCCACCGTTATAAACGTAAACTGTAGCTGTACGATATTAAAATACCTATATACATAATTTTTTTAAATGAACCTTTTAATGAAGTTCAAAGTCGAAAATCCGTCAATAATAATAGTAGCGAAAGGTAAATCAATCGGGCGTTTAAATTTAAAAGTTGTGCTCTCAAGTGTGACGCAATTTGAGTCAATGGAAGGACGGATAGAAAAAACGGGTCTTGAGTCTCAATGCCACGTAAAAATAAAAACCTCACAAATGATCTGTGACGTCACATCGAGGTTATCATTCTGGCAAGTAATGCGTTTCTGGGAAGTCGTATTTTGAATATCTGTCCTTTTCTAAGACTTTCTGGATTTTTTATTTAAACATTAAGAGGCATGAATCCGCTTTTGTTTCGTTACAATGTTTGACAAAACAACAATTCATGTGTTACCTTTATGATGACCCTCAAAGGAATGATGAGAAAAAGTAACTTGTTTTAGAATCACCATCATAAAAGTTATTTTTACCCATACTTATTTGTTTCAGATTTTATAGTAAAACGAATCGTTAAATTAAAAAATAAAATTTTCGCTGATATATTTATTATTTCGAAAACTTTGAAATCAGAAAGTTTAAAAAATGATTTTTTTAAGTTTTCGTAACACAATTAATAAATAGATTATGAAGAAAGCACTTAAAATTATGACGCAAGTCATAAAATTTTATTTTCTCTACAGTCACATTTGAGATTTTTGATGCATCATAAATAGACAGTCGAAACTTTCAATTTCATATTGTACCTTAGAAAAACAATTAATTCAAAAATGCATACAGAAAAGGTTTGAAACAATTATATGAATATAATTTAACGGTAAATAATGAAATTTTAAGTATATTACTGTGTCAAAAATATTAAAGCTTACATTTCATTTAGAAGAATATTGCCTGTGAAATCTATAATTTCATTTCGAAATCATTAATGACTGAATTTGAGAGAAAATTTTAAATTACCAACGGTAAATAGTTTCCTCGGAAAATAATTTTACATGGAGATAAACATAAACAGAAATTATATAAGTAATTTCAAGAGAATTATCAATGAGTGGTATTTGTAAAAAAGAACAAATTAACTGCTTTTTATGGTAGTTCAAAGAGGGTTAATATATGAAGGTGGGGATTGTAATTATTTTTATTCTCATTTTGAAGTTAGTTATTACTAAATTAATACTTACGATGATCGCTTGACATGTTTGTTTTATGTCTGTAAAATGGTAATACAATTACTTTCGTGACTTCACAGGTGGCAGGTGTCACTTTTCAAACAACGAAATTTCAAAGAGGTGCAACTTTGTTTGCGTTCTACAACATTAGAAGCGAACATTGTAGCAGCTGCCACCAAAATCGAAAACATCGAGTTTTGTGCACTGATAAGACATTTTAATGAAACGAAATGAATGGGGGTTGCCCTATTCTCCAGACATCGCCAAATGTAATTTCTTGTTTCCAAATTTGAAAAAATGTGACTCGGTGTGAAAAAATTATCGTCAAATAAGGTAATTGCAGCAAACCAAAACCACGGACAACGCCGTGATGTAAATTATTAATCTGGTGTAAAATTTTCCGTAGATTTCAACTCCGTTGAAATTATTAATCTATCTTTAGCGATTTTGATTTTACGAAAAAAAATTAACTATCCCAGTCAAAAGTTTTTTTTTTTTTTTTTTTTTTTTTTTTTTTTGCTCTCATTCCATGGAATGGAATAGGACATGAAATGCAATCTGTTTCTTTTTTTATTAACGCGAAGGGCAGAAGATGCAATCTGTTTCACGTGACGTCACAATCTCTTGCGAAAATATAAAGGATATATTCAATTTAAAAATTATTTATTTAAAGAAAATCATATTTTTAAGTATCTATCTAAAGTGAAATTTTCCGCAGATTTCAAATCCGTTGAAATTTTTACTCTATCTTTAACGGTCTAATACATAGAAAAAAAAATTGCATAACTAAATTTAAGACTTTGTTTTTATCCTCTGCTGGAAAATCATTAATTTGCGCAAAATGGAAGCGGAAACGGAAAAAATAAATTTAGAATCTACCGCGATGAAAAAAACTTGGCATGATTCCAAAGCCTGATGGCAAGGTCACGTGGGTAGAAAAGTCTAGTTTATGGTGTTTTTTCTCTCTCTGGAAAAAAGGGCGCTGAAAAAACGATGGAGAATAAAACTATTGAATTCATTTTAAAATATTCTAGATTGAATTTTAAAATTCGACGCGACCCAAAAGTTGCAAAAAATTCGGACCATCTGTGTGGCAAATCTCACTGCTGTAAGTGCCATAGAATCGTCAGAATTTTGCGGCCGCGAAAAAAAAAACCAGACAAACACTTCCTTTTATAATAGTAAAGATACTAGCAGCCTTTGAGAAAGGAACTTTTTCGGAGGGATCAAAAAATTTCAAAATCTCTGGACTAAGTGAACAGTCTACAGTGGTGATTGACTGACTATGTTGAGAAACAAAGTAGTATATATTTTTTTCAAAACAAAAACTTTGATTAACTTGCTTTTCTTACCATACTTATCAAACGACCTTTAAATCAGAACCTGAACTAGAAGAAATATTACGGTTCAGAAATAAAGCTGAATTGGTTACATATATATGTCCAAATTTTTTTTTTGTATCAGAAGCTATCTCTCTGAAAGTATGACGATTATATTTTCATTTTATAGGCATAAATAAATGTTTTGTTTTTCCTCTTTTCAACGAGGTCAACTAATTTACCCTTCTCTCTATGGCAAATCCTGTTTAACTCTGGTTTAACCATCTACCTAAGTGAGTGACCTCGCACGCATCAACTAATTCAGCGACGAGTATTTTTTATTTTGGGGTAACGTTTTTTTTTTTTTTTTTTCGTGAATTGACGGGCCTTGGTATTCGGTTGGAAGAATATCGTATTAGCAATGCTAGTAACTGCTATAAGTTAACAAAGGAGTAACGAGTTTCGCTAATTAGCATGATGATTTATGTTTGAACAGACTTTTTACTTCTTCCCATGAAGTAAATAATTTATGAATAACTTATTGATGAAGAAAGAATATTTGAAACATTTAATTTTACATAACTTACATTTTGTAATGGAACACAAAAAATATAACTGATTGATCATAAAAGCGTAATTTTTCTACTTGGTATCTGGCAATCGAATTGTGTGTTTGGGTATTTGAGTTGACAGCGAAATGTTGCGGTCATATATGACAATTCTCAAGTGGTATTATAAATGTATTATCTTTTTGTTGATAAATCGTTATAGGTGGAGTGGTCGTTCACTGTAAGACGTTTGTCGCCAACTAATTTTTGTCGCCAAATCAAGATGGCGGCCGAATTCCGTAACAGCAGATAGGGTTGCCATAACAAAAACGGCAGATGTGAAGAAAGGTGATGCTTACCATATTTGGCGACAAATCGCCTTCTTACCGTGAACGACCACTTCACCTCATTATATTCTGTATATCAATACTGTTCAAAAGTCTTTTGTCCAATTGTTCTACTTCAGAATATATTCACTAAGTCGAAATTCATACGTTTAAGCAGATTTTTTTTCAGAATTCTGCATTTTTTCAAGGATCGGAATTTTGTTTCTGTTTGCTTATGTGTTCCAGTATATTACCTATTACAGAAATATTATTTAGTAATTATATTTTAATGATTTATTTATTTTCTGCAAAATATCACGACAGGGGTAATTTCTTGGCTGTATATGTATATTTTGACAAAATTTTCTTAAATATTTGATTGAATACGTAATGATTTGTTGAATTATGTTACATAAAAACAAATAAACTATACAAATCAAACATTTTTAATGAACGTGTGTAATTTCTCATTTTAAGTGACCGGTGATTCTGATTTTCTTAAACTTAGTTTTAAAAAAATCACTTTTAAATGATGGGTTACGTTAATATAAAACAGGTAGTCATACATTGTAGCTCAAATATATTTTAAATTTTTGATATAGATTTTCATCGAGACCCTATTAAATCAATTACATTTGCATTTGTTTTTCGTGTTTCATAGTTGTTATTTAAAGCTTTACTCCGTAGTCAAATAACTATATCGATCATTCTAAATAACTATATCTATCATTCTAAATAACTATATCTATCATTCTAAATAACTATATCTATCATTCTAAATAACTATATCTATCATTCTAAATAACTATATCTATCATTCTAAATAACTATATCTATCATTCTAAATAACTATATCTATCATTCTAAATAACTATATCTATCATTCTAAATAACTATATCTATCATTCTAAATAACTATATCTATCATTCTAAATAACTATATCTATCATTCATATAATCTTTGGTTTCCCTTTGGAAACCAAATCTCTGAATTTGAAAAAGTACCATAAGAGTTCGATTGAAAAATATATGTCTGTGGAGAAAAGGGAATTTTGAACTAGACTTTACTGATCTTGGAATAATATAAAGAGAAATAACTATAGCTCGGATCGATATGCAAAAATATGCAATTAATTCACAATTTTATTTTTATAGCACAGATAAGGTTAAAAAAGTAAATAATATACAAAACAAGAAATTAACAAATATTACATAATTGAAAAATGTCGATTAAAATTGAAGCATTTCAAATGTCTTCAGGGACGTAACTAAGAGTAGACCGGGCCTGTGTCCGGGCGCCGTATTGGGAAGGGGTGCTAAACAAGCCGAGTATTTTTTTTTTTACTTCCACTAGGGGGCTCCGCCCCCTTCTCGCTATCGCTCGTCAATCCACGATGATTGCTACGCAATCATATTTGCGAACTATACTTTTCAACAATGAGGGGGAGGGGATTGCTTCACAATCCATCCCTATATGGATCGCTGCTGGATAAATCCCGGAGCTCTAGTACGACACAAATTGAAGGTTCCCTTCCCTTATCATTGCGATATTTATCGCAAGCGCCCGAGTAACGAAAAATTGCTACTTTTTTTGCGAGATAAGCGGATTTGTATATAAGCCGGCCCCAGTACTTTAGCTTTAGAAAACGTTCCAAAAATTCTCGACTCATACACGGAAATTTTGTGTAAATAAAAACAAAATGTTTTAAAAAATGTCAAGAACAAAACATCTCATTTCCACATAAAAAAAATATATATATATATATTTTAGCTCAACATATTATTAAAATTCAAAGAAAATCTCGTCATAATTTTAAATGTTTTGGTTCTTTGTTGTTTGTTGTAATAGTACTCTTAATATTTTCATATTCGATTGTTGCTATGGAAACGGAGATCGAATTTGCCGGTTCTTCTGAAAACATTGCAAACTCTCTAGAGCGTGCTCACAAATTTTATGAATGGATTAATTAAAAAAATATAACTGTGTTTATCGTCTGCTCGTGCTCCAAATTCATTAGCCCGTTGAACCACAGAGAAGTAGTATACAGAGGGTTCACTGCCATAGGAAGCAATGGACTTGTAAATAACATGAGAAATTGCATAGACGTTGGCGCCCCCAGCGGGGGAGCCAGACCCTACTATAGCGTCGGGTCTAGACCTCGTTTCCATAACAACCAAACTAGGTTTCCATAACAACCGAACAAGGTTTCTACAACAGCTATCTCAGGCTATTTTATTTTTCGAAACCCAATTTGCGTTTTTGATTAAAAGCTAAATATCTCTCTATATTAAAAAAATGTTACCGCCGCCGCCGCCGCCGCAGGATTGAAAACTGTGTTGTTTAGCTCGATTCTTAGACGGTTTCCCAAGAAAGTACTGATCGGAAAAAAACAAAATTAACATGGTTTGTTCTTCATCGTATTCCCTGGACAATTCTTAAGATTTTTTTCCGATGCGGCTATTAGTTTAGGGTTTATTAAGTGTCAAAATTGAAGAAGCGAAATTTCTTCCGCGAGTGAGCAAAACACATTCAAATTTTTAGTCTTCAGCCGTGAGTTTTTTTTTAAGAGTACCTCTCAACGTAAATTTTTGCAGCTTATCAAGTTTTTTTTAAAATTTCAATTTGGTTCTTGATAGTATTTTTTTGAAATTCGGGAAAAATCGGGTCATTTTTGTTACTTTTTTTTAAAACTGCCGTATCTATATCTTATTACTTTTAGTTTTTAATTTTTAAAATATCGCAGTTTACCTCATAATGTACTCTTTCTTACGGTACTATTATTTTTGAAATCGGTTAATAATTCAATTGGATGCGATCAAAAGTAGGTCATACAAAATTCGGAATCTTTGGATATTTTCGCTACTTTCTGTTACAACCGTTATATCTACGGAAAAAACCGTTATTTTTAAAATTTGAGAACATCACTGAATACATTACATTACACTCTTTCTTATGGTACAATTATTTTTAAAATTGGTTGATAAATAAAATCGATGCAATTACAAGTTGGTCATACAATTTTCGGAACTTTCAGATCATAATTTCTGATACAAAACTAAAACTGTCATATCTATATCGTATTACTATTAGTTTTTAATTTGAAAATATCGCAGTATACGTCAGAATGTACTCTTTCTTACGGTACCATTATTTTTAAAATTGGTTCATAAATACATTCGATGCAATCAAAAGTTGGTGATACAAATTTCGTATTTTCTATTTCGCTGAGCATATTTGCGGAGCACATCAGGGTTGTTTTTTTGTGACTTATCGGGTTTGCCAGATATCAAATTTATCGTAGCAACAGTTGCTATAACAACGATTTCTTTTTATTTGGCGAGGAAAAAGGCTCGCTGTTTTCCCTCTGTTCTCAGACGGTTTACCGAGAAAGTACAAAGTACAGATAGTAAAGTTTGGAGATTAAAACGGTTTACTTAAAATTGTACACGGAACAAGATGCAGAAGATTTTTTACTCATGCGGCTATTAGTTTTGGGTGCATTAAGTGTTAAAGTAAAAAAAAGTAAAATCACTTGCGAAAGAAGTATTGGTTTGCGAAGCAAACCAAACGGGATTGTGTAGCAATCCCCGTGAGTCGGCGAGCGTAAGCGAGCAGGTGGCGAAGTCCTCGATGTGACGTCATGGACTGGAAAGTGAAATCAGGATAATACGAATTATTCAGATGGTTTCACTCTGCGAAAGGAATGTTGGTTTGCGAAGCAAACCAAATGGCATCTGTGAAAGGAGAGTTGGTTTGCGAAGCAAACCAAATGGGATTGCGTATCAATCCCCGGGGGTTGACGAGCGTAAGCGAGCCGGGGGCGGAGCCCCCTAGTTCTTTAAATAATTTTTAGCATAAATGCTTCAAAATAGCATTTTTTTAATGTTTTCTGAACTTAAAAAAACCCTTTATTAATGAAATCTTACCAATGTATGAACTTTTTTCTTTCATTTTTGTTTATTCTTTTATGTGAATGCTTCTTTAAAAATATATTCCAAAACATGTTTGATTTGGAAAATTGTTGATCTCATTTTCTGATCTTAAATTTTAATTACACAAAAACAGAATGTAAATTTTAAAAAATCAACAAATACACAAAATGCATAATGAATAGAGCACAATTGTACAGAATTCTGAAAACCACATGTTTCTCAAATTTAAGAACGATTTATTTTGATTAAATAAAAAATGCACAAACTAACACTGAAAGATTTTTAAAAAATAGTTATCTTGGGCGAATTGTCTTAAAATTAAATAGAACGATTTCATTTTTTCCTCCTTCAATTGGGTTTTAAAATAAGTGTTATTAATTTTACTTGATTGTAAAACGATTTTAAAAATGGCACATAATTCACATTAGTAGTTTCCAAGTTATGATGTTTTATGAAAAACAAAAGCAATTTACCTTTCAACGGTTTTTACAGGCGTTAAACTTGAACAACGGCTTTTCTATTGATGATGGTAAAGTATTTTAATTAACATCACACTCACTCTGCGCATTGGAACAACACAACTAGATATATGTGACGGTTGGGGATAAACTGTTCTGTTGATGGATAGAACAGTTTTTAAATAATTATTAAAATGATGCAAAGAATATTCAGCTGTATGACCCTTCAGAAGTCTGCCGAATAGAAAATAAAAAATGGCTTCCGCTCTGACTCTGATTGAAACATTTCAAACTCCGCCCACAATTAGGGACAGGCTTCCCCACTGGAGCGCTATACGTCATGGCTTCAAGTGAACCCTCTGTATACTACTTCTCTGTGCGTTGAACTACAAGACTCGCTATTACCAATCACAAAGCGAATAAACCTAAAAAAGATTGCAAATTTTTTTTTATAATACAAAGATATGTATTTACGCATGATAAAAAATTAAAAGGAAAACTTCTTAGTTAACTACAAAAGCCAAAAACTATAAAAGGAGCTAAATGCAGAATGTTGGAAATGTTGCATGACTTTGACGTGAGTAAAGAAGAGGTTTTAACGTCGTAGCGCCCGAGTGTTTAGGATAACGGGCTCGTGTCTCGGGGAAGTTTCCTGTCTCCGAAGTGGCTTTGATACTTTGCGCCGGCAAATGAAACTGAACTCTGTTAGCTTTTAGAGTGTCTAATTGAGACGTCAATTTTGCGGTCCGATTATTTGTGAATGAAATATCTTCGAAATAATTTGGTATTTTATCTTATACAAAAAATGAAATTGCTGCAAATTAATCTTTTTACCTTTGAAAGCAATTCCTTACCATCTAAGCTGAATTAAAAATCTGAAATAGGAACACTTACCTCTTTTGCACAAACTTCACAAAAAATTCTTTCCTGTCTGTAGTGAACACCAGGTCAAGCCCTATCTAATTTTTGAACAATTTAGACGACATTTTTGCTTTCTGCTACAACCGAAGTTTACACCACAAACGAACTGTAATGTCCTGGCGCCAGAGGTTGGAATGGCGAGCGACTGTGTGGGAGGTATCCTGACTCTTGGGTGAGTGTGATGCATCGCCTGGCAACCAAACATGTACTCAGATAGTAGCTTGCGGACTCCACCTGACTGAGAAATCTCCGTAGCAATTTGATTATTATAGAACTATCACGCACTTTCGCTTTTATTATTATTTTTCTATTCCTCTATCTTATTTTTACCTGTACAGTTTTGGCTGAACAAGAAAAGATTAGGCCAACTAACCCAAAGGCGTTTTGCTTCTGAAAATCGTCTTCCAGGCGCTCTAAACAAAGATCTTCGAAAATAAATTAAATTTTTTTTTGTAAAAATGTTTGAAAATAGAAACAAATTGTCTAAATATGCACAGAGATGCAAAAAAGCCAAAATATGCAAAACCATGCATCGGGTTTTTTTGTTTTTTTTGTAACAAATTGCTAAAAAAACACTTAGTACGGATTTCTATCAACATTAGGGGCTAAAAAAATGTATTCAAAATATGCAATATCCGAGCTCTAGTTATAACACACCTAATTTGTCTACACTGATTACTTTTAATTCTAACACAAGCTCGGTTATTCGACATGCCACTGAATGGAATTTTCCAAGAAAAATTGCGTTTGCTTCAAGCTAAATTAGTCACGAATGAACTAAAAATTTAATTTTTAGCCTCCTTCCACAATTAAAATGTGGATTAATACGGTCCATTATACCCACAGGGTTCTAAACTATAAGTGTGCCAAATGTGTAGTGGATTGGTCAAACGGTGTAGATTTGTATAGAGAACAGACAGACGCCAACTCTGCTTTAAATATCTAACAGAAGCTCCGTTATTCCACGTGCCGTTTAATGGAATTTTAAAGAAAAAATGCGTTTGCTTCAAATTAAATAAGTCACGAATGCCGTAAAAATTTAATTTACCATCCTCTCAAATTGAGAATGAAATTCTAGAATACAGGATACCAGTTGTAAGAATGTCACAAGCTAAACATATTCATTGACATTTATAGCCGTTTGTCATTTATAGCCATTTTAACTGATGACATAGCAACCTGGTGTCGTTTGCGCACGCCCGTTTATAGCTCTGACTATATAAACAGCTTCAAATGACGTGAAATCATAAAAATGGCGTTTCCTACTGCGGTGGTAGCTGTTTTTCTTCTGGCTTGTTCGGTCTGTTCGGGAAGATCAATAAGCGACGAAGATGACAAGGTATTATTTTCTTGTAGTCCATTAGTTTTCGCGCGTAGCATTAGTGTATTAATAAATGGCTACGGAGAAAATTCAGTTTATTTCAGAATTCTTATTCATTTAAAGAATCACTGAATTATTTTACTGTCCCGAATATTACTTTTTTCCAACACATGAGGTGTAGACACGGAACTTGTTTTCGATAAGTGCTAAGGAAGCTGAAACGTGTGAGGATTCTTTTAGAAATAAAAACCAACACAACTTTGGTCCAGACAGTATTTACATCACATTTGATTGAGTTTGGATCAAAGGATTTTTGACTATCGACTAAACTATTTTTCGTTTTAATCGATTTTTAACAAAACAAGTCTAATTATGGCCATCCTGTTTTCAGCGCTTTTTTTTTAATTCGAAATTCTCAAAATGTAATGCAATGCATTTTTTCTCTTTGTTTAAAACAGTAATGGATTTGTCGGTGTTTTATGATTTAAAAATCTGAGAAATATGTTTGCGTTTCGTTTTTGACGTAATTAAAATAGAAGTGGCGATTTAAACTATCATTTGGAATGTAATGTTTCTCAAACAAAATACGTAGAACTATTTTTTAGACTCGTATGTTTTTCTTTTTACGTCTTAAAACGACTTAACTTAAACTAACGACTTCCTACGACATAAAAATTAGTTTTTCAAGCGAACTGAAATTTAGATAGTTAAACGCTGTCATAGCAGTTTTGTTTCTGTCCATCTGGTCAAGAAGCCGCCATTATGTTTTGGAAGAAGTTTTATAAGCTATAGAAAAAAAGAGCACGGACATCATACCTAACCAATTACCATTTTAACGACCGTAGCATCAAACTTTGATCACACATCACACCTCTTACAATTGCAATGAGAAATCTTTATTCGGAATTTACATTTTATATCAACAAGAACAATAAAATCTTTTCACTGAACTTTCCTTTGGAAAATGAATATATCCCTGCATAGAAATTTTTAAGGTAAAGTTTAAATGTAATGGCTTTTGCCCCTATAACAAGACTTTATATTCGCTGTAAAAGATTTGTAGCAAATTATTTTAAGGGGGTCCGAGACTCAGAATTCTAAAATCTTCTATTTAAAAAATTTTTGTTCTGAATTTTTTTCTGTAGGCATACATTTGTATTTCACAATTATAATAATTACTTTACAGTTACACAAAACTTGAATTCTTTTTTATTAAAGTTATAAAAATGTCAAAATTTTGACGTTGGGCAAAATTTATGTATCTTAAAATATTTTATAACAAATCACCTCATTTTTGAATTAGAATCAATTAGAATTTTTTTTTTAATATTTTGTTCAAAAATTTACATAAAACACATTGTTTACAAAGTTCGAAAAATTATGGTAAATGTAATAATATGTATGTACACAATTGCAGAAGACAAATTAAATAAATATATTTGAAACGTAAATGTAGAAAATTGCGTTCATTTATTACATGTAGTTTTTAAGTTATATCGATTTTTACTATTGCAATCCCATTAAACACGAAAAAAATTGCGTTTAAAATTATGAAGGCTCGTTTGATTTTCAGCTGTCATATTTGTAAAAAGTTGAATATTTCCGGTTCTAAATGGTAGGAAAACAATTTAGGTATCATTTTGTTCAGAAATATCTATATTATTGTTTAAGATAGTAAAAAAAATTGGATTATTTTTAGTCTCAGACCCCTTAACTTTTAATTTTTTCTATATTCAAAATAGCTCTGTTCTGCCAGAGACGACAAATTGAGCAATAAGTAGTGAAAATTCAAAGAAAGCGTTTGACAGGAATTAACGTCTTATATAAATCCAAATACATAAAATTTGCGTAAGGGGCCGTCTTCGTATTAAATTGAGCACTAACTATTGAACACCATAATTTTCCAGAGAACCCACTATTTCGAAACACACTTTCGAATCTTTATAATAATTTAACTTCAGATACCAAATTGCATGTCATTAGGTCTTACCGTTTTCGAATTTTTTTTTCGTGTTAAAAGATTGGAGCTCCTAAAGTCAGTTTCTTAGACTTTTATGGATATCTTCTTAAATATTATTTTTATGGCGTTCATATTTTGTACCATGTTACTGTTAAATAGCCCTAACAAAATCCACCTAATAATTAAACTGATGTTTGGAAAATTATGAAAAAAAATTATTACATTTTAATGGGAATTGATTCAGAAGGAATGGATCCTTCACCTTCAACAAAAGCCCGTTGTGATGCTCCAGGGTCATGTTCATTAACTTTCTACCTACCCAGGACAGGAAGTAAGTCGCGTCAACCACGGCAAATACCGTGAGTTTAGCTTAAATCGCCTCGACGATCAACGATTCTCACGGTGAGTTTTGCTGTGAATATTTGAAACCGAATGTTTCATTATTTCTTTCCAAATACCAGCTATTAAAAAAATGTATGAAAAAACTATGTGCCTTATCCCCTTGGGTACATATTTATTTGAAAAAGTAGTTCGGATTATCGTTTGCACATTAGTTATTAGATTTTCGGATTATCGTCTGTAAACTAATTACTGTTATATTTTCGTATTATCGTTTGCACATTATTTACTGTTATATTTTCGTATTATTGTTTGCACATTATTTACTGTTATATTTTCGTATTATCGTTTGCACATTATTTACTGTTATATTTTCGTATAATTTCGTTTGATAAGAATGGCAACAGTATGAGAGAGATCGCACAGCCTTCTGATCTCCGCGTTCATTCCAAAAAAAGAATGTCTGATAACGCAGCCGTGTCAATATTTCCATGTATGGAGTCAGATAAAACAAAGTGTATTTTTGTAGAGAACGATTAAATAATTCAGTTCAAGGAAAATCTCGTAAAACACCAATCACTCTTGACATGAACAAGAATGTAATGTTTAATTTTGACCTAGTTTAATGACGGAATAAGACTAGTCATCCGTAACTTAGACAAAACAAGTGCATGACGAGCCTCAGTCGTCGAATGTACCCAAGGGGTTACTGAGGATCAGTGCGGATGGTCCTTCGCTTTCAGATTTTAAGGCTGATCGAGCAGTTCAGAAATGGTTTCGTGTATGTGATCGGCAGACCTTACTTTTAGCTATGTACTTAAGAAACATCTTCAATTTTATCTAGCCTAATTATTGACTGATACCTTCGTGAACTTGATAATAAGGAAATAAACGTGTCTACAATATATCATTTGTGTGTTTCTTTTTATCTCGTATGTATTTTAGGGTTTCGTATGAAATTGAAGAAAGCTTTCAAGAAAAGTGCAAAAGACGAAAATTTTTCAACTGCAATTTACCGTCAGTATTAAATTTTTAGGTTTTGCCATTTGAATAGTTTTTGTTGTCAACTTACAAAAGCTCACAGCAATATTTTCCGCCAGCATCAAAATCTTATTTCGAGCCCTGTACCTACCTACCTCATATTGTTCATACAGGGGTACCTAAAATTTTAGTTTATGGCTGTTTTGGCAATGTTCGGCGTTTCATCTAACTGGCGTTGGCCATTGGGGTATCAATGGCGCTGTGAGCCATTGATAAACACTGATGTACTGTCATGAGTACAAATAGCGACGAGGTAAGTATGTTATCGGAGAGCACGAGGATGTACCATTTCCCGGGATTGTATTATCAACTAATGATAACTCTGCTTCTCATTTCGTACAGCTATAGAGAAGCTCCTATCCATTTCAACGCTCTTGATCAGCACTTCTAAGCTCTACCAATCGCTCATTAAGGTCCAAGCTCAACTTTTCCAAGATTTCAATGAAATAAATTTACTCTGAACTGGACTTAACTTATAGACCAAAAAAAATAAAAACTCAATACTTAAAAAAAAAATGTCAATACATAAACAGTTCTTTTCTTAATCTAATACATTATTAGTATTCCCAAATACCAAGGCAGGTTCATTTATCAAGTGCTGTACTGTCAATATTTTAGAATAAGAGCCACATGGACGCCAGGTTCTCCATGATGTCATCCACACCATTATTATCCACTAATTAAATGTTTACCAATGAATCTGCAATTAATGCCTTAACATGAATGCCAACCTCACATTTATAATCTTGTTTCTCAAATTAATTGTATTCTACTTTCGTCATTGTAGAGCATAGGCTCCCCGAGGTTGGTAGAGAACCAAGAGTGGCCCGGATTTCCTGACCTCGTACAGGTGTCCGCTGTATCCCTAGCCCCCGATGGAAGTCTCCAAATGTTCCGCAGAGCCGGACGAGTATTAGGTTTGAAGTAAGTTGCTTTTTATATTGTATGTGTTGTGGTGGACACGATATGCTGCCCGTTTTAATAGATGTCATCCAATAATCAATGCAATACATCAAGCATGCAATAATCAAGCAATACAGCAAGGCATGACTAACGTCAATAGATGACATGCAAAAATTAACGTGTGTCGGTTCCGTCGTCCCGGACAGCGTGGTTTGGATCCTGGATAGTATATTGAGGTGGAGGTTTCTCCTCAAACTACCAATGGCATGTTAAACTTAAATGGATGACACGCAAAAATCAATGTAATACATCAATGGAATGCAAAACTTCAATGGGGGACGTGCAAAAATGAATGTAATGTATCAGTGGAATGCAAAACGTCAGTGTGGGACGTGTAAAAATGAATGTAATACAACAATGGAATGCAAAACGTCAGTGGGGGACGTGCAAAAATCAATGCAATACATGAATAACATGCTAAACTTTAGGAACACCACTATTTTAAAAATTACTGCCGCAAAATTAAATGAAACAGTAGATGTAGATTCGGATACTGAGGATATTCCGTAAAAAGATGGTGCATATTCTAATTTTGGAATGGTGACGTCAAATGCTCTAACATAGGAATGGGTTCAGCTACAGCAACCTCATTCTTTGTATGCATTCTGTATCTGTCTTTGTATCAGTATTCGAAGTAGTCATACAGCCTACAAAGAAACGTGTCCTCTCTTTATTTAAAGTTTTTACTGCTACTATTCTTCCTCATGGCACCTAGTACAGTGTCATCACTTAAGTTCAAGGACTAGTTTTACTGTTCGCTTCTGTTCTTGTAATCGTTTTGTTTTTCATTGTCGATTCAGCAAATCCCGATGTACCTTTTGCATCATTTCCCCACATCCAGCTCACTTCACTTGAAAGCGCCAACTTCAACTCTTAACTGTTCCTAAACTTTTGCACACCAGCGTAAATCTTAACTGCATATGTTTCCTAACCCTCTAAAGAGTTGCGACGTGATATCTCGTTCATAAAGATTTTACCAATTTTGGTGAGGACAAAGTATCTCGTCATCAAAATCTCGCCTAATTTTTTTTTGACGACGAGATCTGGATAGTTTTTTTTAATAGCGAAATGCTTTGTCCATCAAGATCTGGTCAGTTTTCTTCTAATGGCGAAATACCTTGTCGAGATAACCACCAGGAGGGTTAATAATAGGTTTTTTTATTTATATATCTTCCATCTAAATACTTTCCGTTTAGTATATTTGGGCTTGTCTTTATTCCGAATTTTCGTTTTTGTTTTACTTGAATGTTTGTACATTTTCAAAATTTCAGCTCGCGTTTATGAGAGAGCTTTGTTTTTCTTGAAACTGTAAGCCTCTTTAGTGCCATAATACTTGAAGTTCGATTGGCCGAGCATTAGAAAAATATATGTATTTATGTTAGCTAAAAATCGATGTTTTAAACTCGGTCCGTAAGACTGGTGAAAGCAACTCTATCTGTGCACAAATTTAATGCGAATTAATTAATGTTGCCTGTTACATGTACCATGTTCTCAAATCACCCACAAATCAAAAAGCTAACTGTATTCTTAACAATTACAAAAAGTCCGACCGGTTATTTTGGAGGTGGTGGAAAGTGAAGCATTGACTGAGGAAAAGCTTTTCTTAGCCACGGATGCACTCATTCATTTCCCGATCATCTTTATATATTATGTCTATTAAGATGACCAATGTTTTCAAAGTGATGTTTAAAATTTTTTTCACCTTAGCTCCTTCAATCACACGACCAACATATTTAACAACATCAGCGATGGTCCCATTAAAAATGACACAATCTTGATCGTTGACAGCAACACTGGTAAATTGCTCTTCTCGTGGGGAGGAAGCTTGTAAGTATGCTTTTTCTCTATTTTTTCTATTGAGTTACCGACTAAAGCCGGGTGCACACTGCGACATCGATTTCAATGTTTTCAAAACATCGATGATTTATAAAAAACATCGATGTATTAAAGCCGATGTTTTTTTAACATCGATGTTTATACTTGTCGATGTTTTATTTTTAAGTGAAAGAGTACCATTATAAGAATTGAAAAATAACCAATTAGCATAATTTGTATAAACAGTAAATTGAACATACTTTTAGAACGAAGTGGCCAAGTGAGAAAGGTATGAAAAGTAGGGATGCGACATTGATGTTGATGTTTTCAAAAACATCGATATTTTATAAAAACATAGATGTATTTATCATCGATTTATTGGCGCCGATGTTTTAAAATTGTCGATGCTTTATTTTTGAATGAAAAAGGCACCTATAGTAAAAATTAAGAAAAACAACCGTGCCACTAAGTATTTGTCAGTGATGGCGACATCTGTACCATCAGAAAGAGTTTTTTCCTTAACTGGTGGAATAATTAGTGAAAAAAGAAGTCAACTTAAGGTGGAGAAAGTAAACATACTTCTTTTTTTTACAAACTGTAAATAACAAATATTGCGGCATATAATAACTATAGGCCTGTTCCCCCTCCCATCAATTGAAAAATAATTAATAATAACTAACAATATTTATTGTTATGTACCTACCTAATTATACTTACAGTTAGTAGTGTCTGTGTCAAATTGTTGTAAATATTACTTTCTTTTATACTATACAATTTGAAAATAAAATATTTGTTAATTGTTCTTCTTATTTTTTTTGACAGTTAAAAAAAAGTCTTAGTTATAAATTAATAAACACGGCAAATGACAAATTAAATCTCCCTCCCCCCCCGCGTCGAACAATAATGTTGAGGTTTCTAAACCAGTTTTAAGAAATTGGGGAAACAAGTTTAAACACACTGATTTCTAAAACATCGATGTTTAAACACATCGATGGTTTTTGATCGATGTATTATCAACATGGATGTTTTGCGGTCGATGTCGCATCCTTATGCACACATCCGATTTTTCAACATGCGGCGCAAATGCGGCACCGAAGCCCAACTATACACACATAACCGTGAAATGATGCAAGTACTCATTTCGTGCATTTGCGATAAATATTCTATCGAAGAGAACGTGTTTATTTCGCTTACTATGTAAGTATATTTTGAAACAAAATAGACATTTTTTTACTGGATACAACCATTTATTAATTATTATTTATCTTCTATTTATTTATTAAAACAAGGTACTTGAGAAGCGTGTGCGGCGAGCTGCGGCGCCGTGGGGAACTGCGCAAGTTGAACATGTGCCGCCGCAGCGTCGCCGGAGACATGTGTACGATGCTCCATTGAATCTAATGTATCTCAGACCGCACTTGCGTTGCCACAGCGGCGTCGTACGTTGTAAACCCGGATGTGTGCATCGGGCCTAAAGGCCCGGTTACGTTTCTCCGTATGCGTAGGCTCCGCCTTAACGCATACGAAGCTACAGAGAGGATCTGCGTAATCCCGTCCATCTGTCAATGACGTGGTTCTCATCTGTCATTAGTTCGACGCATACGTAGAATCGTAAACGGAGGCAGGATTCAACTGCAACATTTCTCGATCATGTTCCTTCGAAACTCTATTAGCCGCGACTTCATCTGAAAAGACTCGATCGTGTATACTCGATTCACTGATCGAGAATTTTCTACTCCTCTCCGATTCGCGAGTACGCTCGATCATTTTGTGTTGACGTTTCTTCACAAACATGGCGGATATCAGGCAGGTGAATATGCAGGAGCAGCTGTTTCTAAACTATAACAGAAAACGTCGAATATAAAGATGTATATTTCGACGGGGAAACAACGCGATACACACACGAGTATGCCCAGGTGCAGAATTACGAGTTCTGCATATATTCATTGTTCTGCAACTTGGTTCCGCTGCTTGGAGTTGTTTTGCAACACAACTCCAAGCAATCGCAATTTGTCTGTGCAGGCATTTTGTCCGAATTTTGAAAACTGCAGTCAAATTAAAAACAGACGTAAAACACAATTATCAGCTAAATATGTATTACATATTTATAATAAACACACATCAAAATTAATTAACTTCCTTTATTTAAAACCAAGGCATACTTTCAGAATTTGCAATTACAAAAAATAGGCAGCACATACAAACTGTTTTAAGGTACAACACTTTCCCCTATATCATGTGAGAGCATTTGGATTTTCACCAAATAAAGCAGACGGAGAGTGCATTTTTACAACGGACAATCCAAATGCTCTTTCATGATAGTTATTGGGGTTACCTTAAAAGGTATTTTATCGCCATCTCGGTGTTTTGGGGGCAAAATTTAATTTGCGTAATCAATTATCATATATCACTTCCTAATTCATTCTTTGGAAGTTTGATTGTTGAAATACTGCAAAATCATATATTTGAAAAACAAGCGAAGTGATATCGTTAGTAATACGTATCGGAAACACGTTCCGCCAAAAAAAAAAAAAAACGACTGGCATCTACAACTAGCTTGACAGTAAAAACCTCCCATACTCGACGCAATAAGTTTACCATGCAACTCTCATTAACACGCCAGATAAGAATCCTAATGAATAGGATGAACCTAATCAATGAAGTCATCTGACCGTGGTTCAAAATTCCGTGGTGTTGTTCGCGGATCTTTCCCTTATGGGATTCATCCCGGACCGTCGTTACTAGCCAGTTGTGTTGCTCTAGT
Source organism: Metellina segmentata (assembly GCA_947359465.1). Taxonomy (NCBI): domain Eukaryota; kingdom Metazoa; phylum Arthropoda; class Arachnida; order Araneae; family Tetragnathidae; genus Metellina; species Metellina segmentata. Next base: position 111,339,819 of record OX375880.1, read on the forward strand.
ACGAAGTTAATTAAAAATTATCAATCACCTAATGAATGAATAATGGATATGCAGAGCACGAATCCTAATGAATTCTCCTATAGGATTCGTGCTTTCGCTCAAATCTGGCGATCGAGATAGAATAAGGACACAATTGAACGGACAGGACAGACATAAAACGCGAAGAAACTGATTTTGCATTAGAAGGGTCCATAAGGGATAGAAAACTTGAAATAGGTCAAAAATATTTAATGCACAAAAACAAACACTCCATTTTTTATTTATTTGTTGTTCCTCTTCAGAAAAATATCCAATTAGAATAAAAAATATACTATCCAAAAGATGCAAGACAAAGAAATACATAAATACAGTTAGATAATAGATAAAACAAAACACTTCATTAAAGCAGATTACTTATTATTTTAAATCATCAAAAAATTTATGAACCTCCTAGAAAGAATCATACAGTATGAAAAATTGATTAGTAGCAAAATTGTTACATCCTTTTTTTAAAGGTTTAATAAAAAATTATTTATAGTTTCTGGTGATATAAATGTGAACATAAAGTCAGTACGCGAAACAAAAATGGCTCATCAATTTTGTCACGTAAAAACTTCAAGGTTTTATTATCCTTTCATGTTTTTTACTTTTTGCTATCAAGCTTTTAATGCTGGTTTGGTGGTTAATATGTTTTAAAATAGATTTTTATAGAATTTATTTTTGTCTTGCGCTCTCTCTCTCTTAGCGCAGCTTATACATTTCTGGATCTTGTTCCATAAACCCCAAACTAATCAGTCAACTTTCAGTGTATTTCATTTTTATACGTTTGAACTGACAAACGTATTTTTCTTTTTCTATCTCATCACTCGTTGCTTTTACTTTTACAATTCAGCTGTCTAAGAAAATACTATAAAACCAACCAGTTAAAAGAATCATCTCATTTAGAAGCTTGGCTTTGGTGAGGAAGTTGCTTGTTTAAAAAGAGGTTTGCTGTAAGCCATCATAACTCAGTGGTTAGAGCCACAAACGTGAAGTACAAGACTGAGCATGGCTATTGAGAATAGCTTCAAAAAGTGTGACCAGCGTGTCACACTAGTAGTCACGTGACTGTTATGGGAACACTAGAAAGGTTGACCATTTTGGCATCTTATCGCCTCGTTTGACGATTTTGCATCTTATGTCAGGGTAGATGTGTGAATCCGCATTTCTATCGAGTAGTGACAAAAATGGTCAAAAGGATTGGTGCCTTTTCCCGTCCTATGAACCAATCAGATGCTGACTGTTAGATTCCACACAGCAGACAAAAGCAATTTAAGGTTCTCGTTCTTACTAGTTTTGGTCAAATGATATCCTTAACACATTTATATTTCCTGTATGTCCCTGGAACAGAAAGTGCTTAAAACTGCGTCATACGTCGCAGAACAAAGTCTTTGCAGAATAACTTTTCCTTAATTGTATCAAAGTTTTGGCCGGTTTTTTTAATAAGTTACGATGTTCTGCAGTGCAAAGCGAGCTCCTTGCAACAACTTTTTTTCTTCTCTAGCCTACGACAGTCTTCCTACATCTCCCAAATTACCAGAAACACTTTATAAATAACACATCTTCTATGTTAATGACAAAATATTTAACTCCAAAAGCTATCGACAGAATTAGAAATTCTGAAAGTATGCCTTGGTTTTAAATAAAGTAAGTTAATTAATTGTGATGTGTTATATTATAAATATGTAATACATATTTAGCCGGTAATTCTGTTTTACGTCTGTTTTAGATTTTACTGCAGTTTTCAAAGTTCTGACAAAATGCTTGTATAACAATTGCAATTGCTTGGAGTTATTTTGCAGAACACGAAATATAATTCTGCACCTGGGCTCTATGGTTTCTGCCTGTGGTTTCTAGTATTTTTCTAAATATCCTATACATAATCTGTACAGATATTTCGCGTCAGTCTGCTTGTTTATTAGTGCTATGAACAGTCCAACTATCACCTTGTATTTAAATGTCATGACAGGGACAAAATTGTGACACTTTCAATTCAGCTGATACAAAACTGGTCCTAACTTCAATTACAGGTTTTACATGCCCCATGGAATGACTGTGGACAGATCCGGAAATACTTGGATTACCGACCTCGCCTATCATCAGGTAAAAATATCAATTTGGTCCACTTCGCACCGACAGAATCCGAGTCTATCCGAATCAGTAGACACTGAGACTGACGAAGATTCGAGAATGCATCTTATGTGTCATAAACCATGTTCGTCTTCACCATATGGTTTCGACGCGATGTCTATTCCATCAAGATCTGACTGATATTGCTAATAACGAGATATCTCGTCCATCAATTTCGGGATATCTCGTCATCAAGAAACTGCCGATCTTTTTGATGGTGACGACATCAAGATCTGGTCAGTTTTCTCTTCTAATGACGGTAAATCTCGTCCATCAAAATCTGACCAATTTTGCTAATGACGAACACCAATTCGAAACAACCACCAGATGGGTACCTTTCACTCGGCCTGAATCGGAAGCGTTCCACCGCCCAACCGGTCTGGTGGTTGAGGTGTTAGCCTCTAGATCGAAAGGTTCCTGGTTCGAATCCGGGTCAGAGCATGGATGTTTGTAAGCGTATGGAGTAGATGCAGATGGTGCCCCCTATATCTGTCTTGACCAAAAGTCTTCATGTTGGGTTGGTGAGGAAGTTGCTTGTTTAAAAAGAGGTTTGCTGTAAGCCATCATAACTCAGTGGATAGAGCCACAAATGTGAAGTATAAGACTGAGTATGGCTATTGAGAATAGCTTCAAAAAGCTTCAGGAAGTTTGGAGAGTGGGGTGCTTTCTCAGGCGTTGCCTCGTCATCTGATCGTGGTTCAAAATTACGTGGTGCTGTCGTTTGATCTTTCCCTTAGGGTATTGATCCCGGATCGTCGTCAATAGCCTGTTGTGTTGCTCTAGTACGGCGTAAATTAAAAATTACCAAATTACCGAAACGTCTGATTTTAATGCACCAGAATTTATGTCAGTCAGAAGACGGTATGAGGAAGGATTTTCAATGTAAACAAACCAGACGGCATGGAAAAACTTTACTTCGCTTCCTAAATATTCTTAAATGATGCATATCAGCTGTTATCGTAAAATGTATTTTATCGTCATTTAATAGAATTGGTGTTGACCAATCAGCTGTCATACAACGATTCGGTAGGTAGGTGAATTAATTTCGCATTGGAGCAACACAACAGGCGATTGGCGACGGTTCATTACCGTGATAATTACCGAAGGAAAGGCCAAAGGTAGGAAGGTATTTTAATTAACGTCGTAATAGAGCAATGCAACGGGGATTGACGACGGTTAAGGGATCAACCCCCAGAGGAAAGGTCCGAGAAAAACACCACGTAATTTGAGCCACGGTCAGATGACGAGGCAACACCTGAGCTGGAACTCCACTCTCCAAACTTCCACACCAACCCAACGTGAGGACTTTTGGTCACTACAGTTTTAACATGTACCAGCACACAATGCCCTAATCCGTCTCTAACAACCGGGCTACCACCTTTGATGGCAAACATCAATTCTAAATTAATTAATTCTAAATTAATTAATTCTAAATTAATTATTTTCCAAATTAATTAGTTCTAAATTAATTAATTCTGAAGTAAATATTTCAAAATTAATTAATTCCAAATTACTTAATTATAAATTAATTAATTCTGAATTAATTATTTCCAAATTACTTAATTCCAAATTTCTTACTTCCAAATTAGTTAATTGCAAATTAATTAATTCAAAATTACTTACTTCTAAATTAATTAATCCTAAATTAATTAGTACTAAATTACTTAGTTCTAAATTACTTAGTTCTTAATTAATTAATTCTAAATTAATTATTTATAAAATAATTATAACTTATTAATTCTAAATTAATTATTTATAAATTAATTATAACTTATTAACTCTAAATTAATACATTCTAAATTAATAACTTCTAAATTAATTAATTCTAAATTTCTTCTGCATTAATTAATTCTAAATTATACCATCCTAAATTAAAATTAATTAATTAATTTAATTTATAATTTTTTCATTCTAAATTAATTCATTCTAAATTGATTAGTTCTAAATTACTTAGTTCTTAATTAATTAATTCTAAATTAATTATTTATAAATTAACTATAACTTATTAATTATAAAATAATATATTCTAAATTAATTAATTCTACATTTCTTCTGCATTAATTAATTCTAAATTATACAATCCTAAATTTAAATTAATTAATTAATTTAATTTATAATTTTTTTCATTTACGAAATGCTGAAATCGCATTCGAAAGACATGTCAAGTGATGTTGCGGTCGCAAATGTACAAGAAAATCGTATCTCATATTGTTCAAAAGGTTACTACCGTAAAATTTGTGAACAATAAATAATCTCCGTAATTTTATTTTGGCTGTGTCGTTTTTCGCAAACCTTTCTGCCTGTACATTTTCGTACCTGCTTCAGATGTCTATTCTACAGTGGCATAGCGTCCATTTAAAATCCATAAAAGCCCGGTATCCCCCCCCCAAAAAAAAAAAATAATAATAATTTAAATTCGGTGGCCAAAAGAATGATTTTATCGATAAAAGCTGAAGCAGAAACGATATTTTAACATAGATCTACGTTATACGACAGTTTCTAATTTAACTTGTCAGATTCAACTTTATTTTCACCACTTATCTCTTCAAAGGGTTTCGATAAGATTCTGAGCAATTTTGCTAATGACAAAGTATCTAGTCATCACGATGACACGGATTTTTTTTATGAATTCGAGATTAAGATCTGGTCAGTTTTCATCTAATATCTGGATCAAGATCTGGTCAGTATAATTTAACTGAAAGTTCTTCATCCAGATCTGGTCAGTATAATTTAACTGAAAGTTCTTCATCTAGATCTGGTCAGTTCTGCTAATGACGAGATAACTAACAGGAGGGTTAAAGAGGTTGTCGAGACAACTAACAGAATACAATATAGTACTCGATACAATAGTTAAATGCAATAGTATTCGGACACTAAAATTCTCAAATTCCAAAGTATTTACCCCAAGTATTTGAGTACTAAAGTATTAATCCCAAATATCCGAATATCAAAGTATTAATTCTAAGCATTCGAATACCAAAGTATTTATATTAAGCATTTTAATACCAAAGTATTGATACCAAGCATTTGAATACCGAAGTACCCGAATAAAATAGTACTTGAATACCAAAGTATTATATTTCCAATCATCCGAAAGTCAAAACATTAATCCAAAGTGCTCGAATACCAAAGTATTAATCCCCAAGCATTCGAATCCCAAGGAATTCATCCCAAGCATTCAAATACCGAAATATTCATTCCATTTATTCGAATACCAAATTATTCATCCCCCCCCCCCTTATTTTTATATTTAAAAAAGGCTACATCGAGTTGGCTGATTCTTTCTATCGATTAGTTGTTTGCTGAATATGTATTCGAATACTCATTTGATACTTGAAACTACTCGAATACCGATTATTCGATTCTGACCTTTTCTACTTCCTGTCCTGTTGCAACAGGTATTGAAGTTCCCTGCCGGTGAGTATAAGACTCCCTCGCTGGCCATAGGAGAGCGCTTCATTCCCGGTTCCGATAGCAGCCACCTGTGCCAACCTGCTGACGTCGCGGTAACCCCCGAGGGGAACTTTTTCGTCGCAGACGGATACTGCAACTCAAGGGTCCTCATGTTCGACAGCAATGGAGGTCTTCTCAAGCAAATAGGAACGCAAGGTAACAATCACCTAAAACAGTAGACTAGTATCCCAATTCAACGTTGCCTGGCTACCGCGATTGGTATTATCCGTGCTCGTGGACTAGTCGATTTCAACAACGAGGAAGGGAGGGAACAGTTCATATTTCAGATGAGTGGGTTTGATTAGTATGCCGACAGGATGTTTTGAATTCCTCCGATATATATATCAATACCATCGCAGTAAGGAGTATAGTCTGGCTCCCGTGATAAGGCAGTCGAATCGAGATTGTTTGGACGAATCTATTGTTGAATAGGCTGGATACTGCAGGGTCCTTATGATCGACAGCAATGGAGGTCTTCTCAAGCAAATAGAAGCTCAAGGTAACCAACACCTACGACAGTAGACTAGTGTCCCAATTCAGCGTTGCCTGGCTAATGCGATCTGTGTGATCGTGGACTAGTCGATTTCAGTCACGAGGAATAGAGGGAACAGTTGATATCTCAGATGAGTGGGTTTGCATAGTACGCCGACAGGATGTTTTGAATTCATCCGATATGGGTACAATACCACTGCAGTAAGGAGTATAGTCTGGCTCCCGTGAGAAGGCAGTCGAGTCGAGATTGTTTGAACGAATCTATTGTTAAATAGGGTGACGGATACTGCAACTGCAGGGTACGATGGCAAGGGAGGTCTCAAGTAAATAGGAGGGAAAGGTAACCAATATCCAACCGAACTAGTCTCAATTTAACCTGGCTACAGCCATAGGTATCGATCATGCTCTTGGACTGGTTGATGTTTATCACGAAAGAAGGAACGGTCCATCTCAGATGAGAGGGATTGTTTGCTACACCGACATGATATTTTTAATTCGTCTGACATGAATACCAACACACCATTGTTGTATAATCCGACTACCGTGACAAGGCAGTGGACTCGATTGTTTCAGGGCAAGTCTTTTCTTTAAACAAGGTTATAGGTTGGAACGTAAACAAAGCTTTTTCACGACTGGCGTTTTAGCACTGACTTTGGTCAAAAGTTCATCGTTCGGTGTCGTTGCCGACCCCAGTGTTAATGAGTTGGCGGGGATGAGGAACCACTTTTGGCTATCGCCATTAGTGCTTTTGCGTATGGCAGCCTTCTCCAAACGAGCTCTCACTCCTGATCGGATGTTGTAAATCGACAAGTCGAAGGTTGTCTGCCTACTCTTCGGAATCGCACTTTGTACACTTGTTTCAATAAATTACAAATGTTATGAATCTTAATGGAATACTCTGTAAAACAAATGCTCAGGATCGGTTTTAGGCTTATTTCCTCTGAGAGCCTTTGATGATATTGGTGGTGAGGAATGAAATGTATTCGGTCCCAAGTACGCAGAACTACCTCTTGCCAAAGCGGATAGGGTTTTTCTATTTCCTCAAGGGAACGGGTTAAAGTTAGAGTGGTGTAAGTCACCTTTTCGGGGGAAAAAGTCTCAGAACTTCTACTGCCATCAGTTGTCAGTTCAATGAAGATCGGATTTACTTCACGTTTTCTGTTACCAAATTGACTTATCTAGATCAGGTTTCTGTGTCTATTTAATTTAATTCTCTTTATTTGAATATGGTTACATTATATCTGGTTTCTGTGTCTAAGTCCTTTTTTTTTTTTTTTTAAAGTGAATTACATCACTGTAACTTTAACCCGTCCAAATGTTGAAATATGGGGAAAAGAGAAAAGGTCACCAGGACGGGTGAACATCCATGGCAATGGCCATTCATGCTTTTGCTACGAAATCCCTCCTCATAGCAACCTTTCACGCTTAGTCAAAAATCGATTGATCCAAGGTCGACTGTATTCTCGGCGGAGCCGCACCATGAATTCCCTCGCCTGTAAAGTGTTGTCTCAAAGCGATACTATTTTCAAAAAGCAGAGGCGTGACAACGGTGTTCATAACTTTTCGTAAACGCTTTACTAGTAATCACAAATCGAACATGAAATCTGCTTCGGAATTGGGAGGGAAAATAGAATCGTTCCAAAGGATTGTATATTCCAAGGACTGGAACAATAATATATTTCTAAAGGTTGAGAGAATCCATGGATTCTAAGTGTGCTATGGGGCAAAAGCAGTAGTTACATTAACAGGAAATCTCGCGGTACTCAGAAGGTTAATATCGATTTCTGTGTTTATAAAATAGTTACATTTCATTTCAGATGGGTTGAACTTACCTCACAGTCTGGCTTTGGTTCCCCAACACGATGCTGTTTGTATTTGTGACAGACAGAACGGACGCATTCTCTGCTACAACACTGGCATGCACGGCACTGAGGCGGGCAAACTCCTCGTCAATTTTGACCATCTAAACCTTGGCACACTCTACTCCATTAAAACTAGAGGTAATCGATTATTTCACGTCCTTACAGTAAGCGGCAATGTTTCGCTTGCCGTTGAGACCAAGTGTAGAGCGTAACCATAGATCTTCTTAAAATGACGGAGCATGAGTCGATGTAGTAAGATCTCGGAAGCTTAAGTCGATTGATGAACTCAACCACCACCACAAAAATTAACTTACAATGAAGTAAGTATGACAGCGATATAACCTGTCTCTGAAATACCTTTTTCGTAGACACATTTGCATTGTCTATCATTGATGAGCTTCGGACGTGAATATGGATATGAGCACTTTCAGAAACAAATCTGATGGCGCTTCTGAGATTTACCAAACAGCACTCGCAACAATCGACCATCTTTTTCCTAAAACCAAACTTACAATGAAGTAGTATGATAGCGGAGTAACCTGTCTCCTCTTTGAAATACCTTTTTCGTGGACAAAGTTGCATTGTCTATCATTGGTAACCTTCAGACGTAATTATGGACGTGAGCACTTTCAGAAACTAATCTTATGGCGCTTCTGACATTTACCAGACAGCACTCGCAATAATTGGCCATCTTTTATCTAAAAACACGGTACATATCTTCGAACCTAATGGTCGGTGAAATAGCATGAAGATGTACTTGCATGCGCCACCATTAAAGGGTCGGTGAACGTGAACAAAGGTTTTAATTGACTGAACCTCAAATGTGCGCTCTCTTAATTGGACTTGACATAAATGAAGGGAATAAGTAATCCTTTCTGGAGTGGCAGGCAGGTGTTTAATTAATGTCGCACTGGAGCAACACAATGGGCTATCGGTAACGGTCCAGGAACTAACCCGAGGGAAAGATCCCAGGACAACACCATGGTGTAGCGTAGGCTAGCACACCTTAAATCTGTCGTGGCCGAAAGTCCTCTCGTTGGGTTGGTTTAGAAGTTTGGACAGGTGGGGTGCTAGTTCAGGTGTTGCCTCGTCATCTGATCGTGGTTCAATGTTCTAGGATCTTTCCCTTAGGGGATTGATCCCAAACCGTCGTCAATAACCCGTTGTGTTGCTCTAGTACGACGTTAATTAAAAATTACTAGAAACATTACTTGTTAACTGTTTTTATCATTTGAATGAAATAATAGACGACGAATAATGTCGTGAAAATTAAGCGCCACGACGATAGTTTTCCCTTTCTTTGGGTTTTCCTTTTTAAAGTTACAACAAAAGAAAAGTTAATTAGTTGTTGTTTCTTATGCCTACACTGGCAGACCAAATGAGTGCCAGGCCAATCGAAGATGGCAAGAGGCGAGGGGGGTGCGGCTTCCATGCAAGTTAGCCCCATTGGGAGGAAGTCCGACTTAGCTCGAATTTTTAGCCAACAGATGGCAGCACATCGACACGTCTCGTTTATACGGAGAAGTCACATTTTGACTACATTCAATCATACTCAGGCACACGGTTGTAATTTTGATCCAAACCAGAGACCAACTAATCCCTGGTTCGGCACCCACAGAGGTATTGATTTATTATGGGAACATGGAGGACTTTGTGACCACGACAAATTTTTCGTGCACCAGTCTCCTTTAGAGTACACGGGAGTTTTCGGTCAACTGGGCTCGAACTCATGATCAGTCAGTCACGAGCTCGATGACCTATCGACCAGGCCACCCGACCCTATAGTTAATTAGTTCCTCCTCCTATTATAGAAAATGTTGGATTTGGGGGTATTTCATTCGTTGAAGAAATTATGATGCGTAATTCTATAATGTAAAGCAATAAAACAAATACAACGAAGCAATTAATTTGAAATTAAATATTCTAGTTTTTAATTCATGCACAATTTCATTCTTCATTCTTTTTTTTGTAGTGTTTTAAAAACTATATTTTTGGTGGTGGAGATATTCATTTTGTAGCATAAACATGTATGGATCAAGTAAAACTGACCTCAAGTATAGATTGCTGCATTGGTTTTGCAATAACGTTGGGAATGTTTCAGTTGTCCGATCTAGAAAGTACTCGAACACAAGCAAGTGATAGAGAACTACGAGTGTCGAAAAACGGCCTCATTAGTTTAGAACATTTATTAGTTAACTTTAAGTGGCGCTGTCAGCGCATTTTTTTATTGTTACTATTATTGAGTTGAAGCTTTTAATTTCTACACACTCTCTTCGCACGCCGCAACCAACCGACATCTATCACTCAGTTCAATTCTCATTAAAATTACTTTAGTTTGATGGAACACTCCTCGATCATTTGGATTCTTTGTGATTTATTTTCGATGTCCTAAAAAAATACATAGGCAACTTCAGCCCGGATTAGAATTTACAGAGAATTCGAGAAAGAAGAAAGGATATCTATATACACTACCCTACAACAATGGACCGGACGCCAGCGGATTTGCATAAAATCCGACTACTTGTTTGGAGGTGTTTTTCGTGGTATGGCCTGGGACCTTTGCATGTTGTTCCTGGTCAATTGAACGCCGATGTCTACATGAACATTTGGACAATCCGGTTCTTCCTACGCTCTGTCAATTTGATGGAATGGACAAATGTTACTTCCATGTTTACAACGCTCCATGTCATGTTGCAGCCTCTGTCAAACAGTGGTATCGAGATATGGATGTAAAACGTCTTCCTTGGCCTTCTCAGGGTCCCGACCTAAACCCCATAGAACATTTATGAGAGACGAGTTAGAGCGAAGTTTACGGACCAAAGAACCCCGTACGAAATCTCCAGCTGAGCGGGCGACATTCTTGATGCAGGAATGGACACAAATACCCATAGCTGTGTATCGAAAGCTTGTTGAAAGCATTCCCAAAAGGGTTGCTAGTGTAATTACATCACGTGGAGGACCATCACCCAATTAAATCATGTATTCGTTCCCTTATAGAAAGTACTATAAGGAATACTCCTATATATACCATCATATCTTGCTGTCCAGTACATTATTGTAGGATAGTGTATATGGGTCATTCTGAAATTAAGTGGAAATCTGACAGTCAAAACTTTTGAAAAATAAAATTAAAGTTTTATTATTTATTTTATGTATTTAGTGTTCTGTTAGGGCAAATGAAGTTGTACAACCATCAAACAGAGGCCAAGAAAGCATTTTAAGCAAATTAAAGCCAATTTTTTATTTCCTTAAAACATGGAGGTGACATATAATCCCATGGAGGTGACATTCATGGGAATGGAGCTACAAGTGTTTGCATGGAGGTGACAAAATGTTTCAGTTTCATTTAACACAGTGTAATGTCTTCAGGTATTTCATAAGAAATGAACTGTTCATGAGTGTTCATTGGCAGTTGTTTTAAAATGGCCACAACCTCATCTTGCACTGTTGCTTCACATTCTTTTGGTGTCATGTTGCTTCACAATTTGTTTTTGGTGTCATGTCATCTTGACATGAAGCGGATCTGGTAAGAAGCTTCAAAACATTCCGAAACATTTGCCACATAATAGCAAACACTCTTTCTACCAAATGCTTTGACAATTATATATTCATTAAATGCACTTGAGTCAGGTCGTAAAGATTCAAACAATGAGCAGAACATTATGTTTTTCACTGTTTTCAATTTCCCTACCTATGTAATGTGATTTGGTCGTCTGAACCTCTGAAATGCACACTTTGTATCTCCTTGCTGTACTTACATTAATAATTTTTGTTGAAATCAACATGTATCAGTATCTTATCTGTTCTGAGGTTATTTTTTAGGTTGAAAATTGACCTGTATTGGACTATTTGCAAACATGCTTCATGAAATGAGGAAGCATATGATTGAATTTATTAACTAGTTCTTTGACTTTTATTTCTACTTTTGATTTAACCACTTTCAAAGCTGACTTTTTTATTCCTTTAACTAAACTTTACTTCTTTCCTCTTCCATTGCTCAACGCGTGTAATTACATTTTCAAAATCATTTGTCTCAACGTGTTTGTTAATGCACTTCTTACATCTCCTTTCCAGACATTCTTCTTTACTTTTTACTACATCCTGACAGCAGAGATTTCACCTTCTGGTCTAAATCATTGTAATTAAAAACTTTGAGGCTTTTTAATTTTTCAAAAATTAAAAACATTTTCATGCTTTTCACATGCACATGTTTTTTACATCAGGTTGCAATACCTAAAATGGTAAAAAAAACAGAACGTTGAGTTTGGAATATTATAGCCAGATTCTACTTCAACTTTTTATGGAGATTTTAAGATTTCCCATTAGGGTTCTCTTTTGTTTTTAGCATTAGTCCTTAATGCCTGGTTCCATACGGCTGACATCTTACTCAAAAAAACTTCACGATGTCAGATCTTATTCTCATTTTATTTTTTGTTTGGTATTTGCTTGTCTCTTTAATTACTTCAACAATGTTTTTCTCATTATATTTTATTCAATTTTTCACATTATGTACTAAAGTGGGTTCTTGTGCAAACTTTGATACTTTATAATTATTTTCCCAGACCGTACCAAACTAAATGCTTTTTGACCTTTCCTTTTTTTTGTATTGTAATTTTTCTCTATCTGGGTAATTAACGCAGCTCCAAATTCAAGATTTTTTCTCTAGGAGAAACTTTTACTCAACGTAAAAGATTTTTGACCTTCTGCTGTGGACTGTTCATATTTTTAAACTTCTCTTTCAAACAATAGTTCCTCTTATATTTCTCCTTATTTGTATTGAGCTTCATTTTTTCTTTATTTTCTTTTTCAAGTTGCTTAATCTTAATCGTTCAGTAGGACTTTGATTTGTTTCTTTTAGCTAGCCTTTTTCTGCTTCTTTCCCTGTTGCTTACTATTCTCCCAATAACAGCTACACTTTGAAGGCCTACACCAACAGCTTCTACTAGGTCAACTAGTTCACTGTTTGGTGGAATATTAATTTCCTTTTTTTCTTCAAATCGAGATTTTCTTGTTTTTTGAATCCATTTTTTTTACTGAGCTCTCTTTTCTGTTGGAAAGTACTGAAATATCTTTTATTTTTCCTTCTTCTTTTCTTCTATAATATCTCTCCAACTCCTTCCTTTTAAATTCTACATACAGTTCTGGATCATTTTAAATTATATTTATTTATTGCTCAGACTCTTTCCTGATTTTACTAAATTTGATTATATCAGATTTCTTATACATGGTACCAAATAGGCAGATTGACCTCGTACCATGTCAGAAACTTCAAAGAGAATTTCAGTCATGAGGATACTTAAATTATCTCCCGACTCTCAATGCCATATTTTTAAAGAAAAATTAAAGATTCTCTATTAACATACATAATTAGACTCAAAGTTACAAGTGTTCAAACATTGTAAATCAAATAAAACTGGTAGCTAACACTACAGGTTCAAATCAGAATCAATTGGCAGGTTAAATCAGTACAGATTAGAGAAAAAACAATTGGACTCCTTATTTGTTTACCCAAGATTGTTCTTATTTTAATAAATAACCATTTAGAATCAATTTTTAACAATATGTCACTGTAAAATTTCTCATAAGAAATATTTGTTCACCTCCATGTATGCCTGTCACCTCCATGTTGGAACTTAGCCATGGAGGTGACATTTCAATGGTTAAACCACATTTTAACCTAACATAAAAGAATCCCAGCCACGTGCTTTGATTTCCAGATTATTTTATACAATTCCTAACTATCTGTTGAAAAAAGTTCAGCAATAAATGAAAGAACATAAAATTAAAAAATGCCATGGAGGTGACATTGTAAAAAGAACTCATGTAATGAAAGAATATAAAGATAAGAAACAGACAAAATAATAATTACTATTGAGTCTAAGATATCTTACAGTAAAGATAACTGATTAGAGCTTCTTTTAATTACACTTTCAGACATGTGCTGCTTTCTAGTAGACTTTTTTAAAGGTTATTTACATTTTATGCAGAGCTGACAAAAATAGCAGGGACAAAGGAATTTACTGATTTTTCAATATTAAATTTAATTAAAAATATAATATTTTCAAGTGCATTGTGTAACAATAAGACTCTTAACACTAAATAGAGCTACTAAATAAAGGAATTTCTTACACTGTTTAAGTATCAACTATATCTAAACCTAGAAACAGGGCTAGGGACGGACATGGAGGTGACATTTTCCATGGTTAATTTACTTTTTCAATTATAAATATGAAAATATTTATTTATTTAACACTATTTGATGAAAATATACCTTAATTAAGATATATTACTACTGTATAAAAATAAATTAATGCATAAAATTCATAAAAAAAATGCAGGTGACTCAAATTTCCACTTAATTTCAGAATGACCCATATATTGTACTGAAATTGTCAATAAATTCTGATTTTTTTTTCATTTTTTACTAATAATTTAATTTAGATTTTAGTGTATCAAAAATAAATGCAACTTTATTCCCATAAATGCAACTTTAAGAATTGATAAATGCAACTTTTCCCATTTTTACTGCAACAAAACAGTTGCCCTAGTTATGAGTTGAGGAACCCGATATGTGGCCTGTTTCTTTCCGTTCCTTCCTCAGCACAGGAATGAGCGAGCAAGAGGTTCCGTCGCCAGTTACGCAATGGATTATTATAAAGTTTTCAACGAAGAAAGGCGTTAAACTATCATAAATTTCATCCCATAATGAGAAGTGGGTCCATCCAGAATCTCCAGACACTCCAGAATCCAAAATGGCGAGTAGAGAGTGGCGACGGAAAGATGAAGCCTGCCCCGTGAAGGCCAAAACCCGTCTCTCAGCCTGAAAAGATCTCTCGACCGTCTTTTTTGACTGAAGAGGAATTTTATACATTGATTTTCTCCACGATCGACGTACGGTGAATGCAGCCTACTATTGGCAGCTGTAATAGTCAATGAAAGTCGCCTACAGAAACAAATTGGAAGAATTCCAGAATCCAAAATGGCGAGTAGAGAGTGGCGACGGAAAGATGAAGCCTGCCCCGTGAAGGCCAAAACCCGTCTCTCAGCCTGAAAAGATCTCTCGACCGTCTTTTTTGACTGAAGAGGAATTTTATACATTGATTTTCTCCACGATCGACGTACGGTGAATGCAGCCTACTATTGGCAGCTGTAACAGTCAATGAAAGTCGCCTACAGAAACAAATTGGAAGAATTCCAGAATCCAAAATGGCGAGTAGAGAGTGGCGACGGAAAGATGAAGCCTGCCCCGTGAAGGCCAAAACCCGTCTCTCAGCCGGAAAAGATCTCTCGACCGTCTTTTTTGACTGAAGAGGAATTTTACACATTGATTTTCTCGACGATCGACGTACGGTGAATGCAGCCTACTATTGGCAGCTGTAACAGTCAATGCAAATCGCCTACAGAAACAAAATTGGAGGAAAATCATTGGGAGAGCCTTGAACACCCTCCCTACAGCCCAAATTTGTCCCTCTGTGGTTATTTTTTGTTTGCAGCCTTGAAAGAAGCGCTTTGAGAACAATACAGATGTTAAGGATCACGTGCGCAATTGGTTGACGACTGAATCTCAAAGTTTCTTTGAAGTTACGGTTAGTGCCGCCTACTGTTTCCATCTGTTACAGACAGTGGTGAAGGCCGTAAACAGAAACAAGAAGGAATATGCCTATCAGAGATGTCATCCTTCTCCGTAACAATGCCAGGCCTCACACAGCAGTTTTGACGAGAAATAAACTGAATTAAATGGTCTGGAAAACCCTTGGACAACCTCCCTACAGCCCAGACTTGTCCCCTTGTGACTATTTTTTGTTTTCACACTTGAAATAAGCGCTGAGAGAAGAACGCTTTGAGAAACAATACAGAAGTTGAGGATCACAAACGCAATTGGTTGAACACTCAACCTCAAAGTGTCTTTGATGAAGAGATCTACAAGCTTCCGAAATCCTGGGGTAAATGTGTAGAGCGTACAGTAGATTATGTTGAGAAAAGTTGAAGGTTTTATGTGTGTATTTTTTCATGATCAATAAATGTGTGTGTATTATAAGAAGTCCGGTTTATGACCCTCGTATGATTAATCGTTTCAGGAGATAACCTGTTTGTCGTGAATGGACCAGACTTAATCACACACACCCATCCTGTATCATCTTTCCACGGATTCGTTCTCGACCTGGAAACTGGGGCGCAGAAGAGTATGTGGGGTCCAGATGGAGTGAGTAAAATTTCCACCATGAAACTTTAGAACCGGGATAAGTACAGAGGCTGTTTGGACACTTTTTCAACGATTTTAATGGACTGAAGGACAATTTTTTACATGAAATTTTTGTGTTTCAAATGTTTTAATTATTAGCCCTTACCTTTCTACACCTATATTGTCTCATACTTGTTCCACAGTTTTCCAAGGTCTTTGAATGGTTTCGGTTAACGTTTTGATAGTGCTCTTTTTAAAACACGAAAGCCCATGCGTTAGACATCTGGAGATTTAGCAGGAATATCAGTACAGGGGTATCGACATAGCCTTCCATCCATTGCTTATTTAAATGCGCCATTTTTAAAGTAAGTAAAACTCTGAATTAGCAGCCGATAAGTTATACTTAACTATTTAACTGCTGCGAAAGTAAAAATCATTCGTAGCATGCGAATTTTTACAGATCATCAGAATCGTTCAAAAGTCTCGGAACAGCCTGTGTAATTCAGAAGATTGGCACCTAAGAGCAGCTTAATTTTTCAAATATTAGTTATTTGATAATAATGCACTGTATCTTCTTAAATCCAAAAAAATTCACCCGTAGAAAAAAAATTTTAATACCTCTCAGTTTTGAAAAAATTTAAATTTTTTAAACGCATTTTAAAATGCTACTCCATTTAATTTTCTGTATTTTGTCTTGTTATTTTAAAATGAAAAGTCCCCTAAAAACATGTCAATTTTGTCACAATAGTTTATTACAATTTATACAGCATTACAACAATTTACAACTACAATTTAAAAGTTTACTTTTAGTTAAAAAGGTTTAATTTATTTATAATCCCATCCTTAGCTTCATATCCTTAATCATCGTAAACATCTCTGATCATCGTAAACATTTCAATCATGGTAAAGTACGTGGAAAATCGAAACTGAGAAAAATCAATTTAAAGATTACGTATTCTTGCAAAACGTTTGAAGACTGTAGTAAAACAATTATTTTTTTTTTCGAATTACTTGCTATATATGTTTGTATATTATGGAAAAGTGATCTAATATGAGATACTTTTTTTTTTATTGCGTTGGTGACTGTGTGATGAAAATTTAGTACAAATATTTTTCAATTAACTTAATAACTTACCTTATACGTCTAAATACCAGACAAAAGAAGTCTTCCAGACACTTAAAAGCGATGTGGCAATATAGGTTGTTATTGAAGTATGGATCTGCTTGCAATTGGGAAAGTTATGTTTGCAATGACCTTACAGTCTCCCTAGCTAATAGTTCATGACACTTCCAGTAGATGGCGACACAGCAGAGATACAGGAGTATCTCATATTAGGTAAGTATCTCATAATCGGTCACTTTTCCATAACGTTTAGGAAATATAGCAAAAAAAATACCATTATATTTTCAAGTGTATGGAACGTCACAAAATTTCGGGAAAATAAATTTGGGGCATTAAAATTTCTGAAAATGAATGGTTATTAATCAGTAAATTAAAAAAAATCATTTCAAATCTTTAAGGCGGTGCACTTTGAATTTCGGAACATCAAGAAGAGCGAACGAAAATAATTATGAGGGTTAATACTTGGGTTAACTTCCGAGTATATGGACTTGAAAATATTCGAAGACGCTGTAGTTAAAAATTATCAGTGCAGCCTATATTAGGTTCCTAAATTCATGTTTATTAAACTCTGAATAACAAGAGCTTAAGTGTCCATTTACTTTACAGAAAAACAATGCTTGTCCAAATCTGGCCTTTGAACCATAAAAAATTCAAGGGCTCAAAACAGTTTCTATTCAGGATGGCCCGGTGCAAACATCCTGTTTTTCAATGTGCGGCGCCGCTGCGGCAACGCAAATGCGGTCTGAGATACATTCGATGCAATGGAGTAGTGCATACTTAGGGATGCGACATCGATAGCAAAACATCGATGTTGATAATACAACGACCCAAAAACATCGATGTTTTTAAAATTCAGTGTATTTAAACTTTTTTCCCCCATTTCTTAAAACTGGTTTAGCAACTTGTGATGCTACATCGACAACAAAACATCGATATTCAAAATTAAAACATCGATGTTGCTAATACATCGCCCCCAAACCATCGATGTTTTTAAAATTCAGTGTATTTAAACTTTTTTCCCCCATTTCTTAAAACTGGTTTAGCAACTAGTGATGCGACATCGGCTGGAATACATCAATGTTTTTTTCTAAAACATCGACATCGATGTCGCATCCCTACTTTTCAGGCCCTTCATCCTTGGTCAGTTTGGTCTAAAAGTATGTTCAATTTGCTGATTATAAAAATTATGCTACTTGGTTATTTTTTAAATTATTATTACGGTACTTTTTTCATCTAAAAATAAAACATCGACAATTATGAACATCGATGTTACCAAAACATCGACCCCAATACATCGATTTTTTTTAAAACATCGACCCCAGTACATCGATGTTAAATGCATCGATTTTTTTTTTTAAATATCGATGTTTTGAAAGCATTGACATCGTTGTCGCATCCCTAGTGCATACATGCCTCCGGCGACGCAGAGGCGACGAACGTCCAACTTGCGTGCAATTTGTTCCGCAATTCCCCACGGAGCCGCAGCTCGCCGCAAACGCTTCTCCAGTCCCAAGTACCTTGTTTCCATAACTAAATAGAATATAAATAATAATTAATAAATAGTTGTGTCCAGTAACGTCTATTTTTTTTCTTCAAAATATGCATTTTGTACACCAAGTAAGCGAAATAAATACGTTTTCTTTGATAGAATATTTATTGCATGGATCGAAATGAGTACTTGCGTCATTTCTCGGTTATACAAATACAAATGTTAACGACCAGCTACATGCTCAAGCCCAACAAGGCTGGTCCTTTGTTTATGAATTCCCCAATTCCCACTGATGGTAGTGTGCATAGTGTTACATCGGTGCCACAGCGGCACCGCACGTTGAAAAATCGGAATTGTGCACCGGGCCATAATTATATTTATCGCTTCTGAACATTATTTCAAGTGTATTTTTCAGCAATCCGAGAATCATTATATTATTATGCAAGCGCAAACGATTTGAGAATTACTTTTATTAACTTTTATCAGGGGCAAACGATTCGAGAATTATAATCCGAGGTTTTTCAATCGTTTTTTAAACTTCTGGTTGCTTCTTAAAATCGCAGTAATGAGGAAAATATAAACTATTTCAATAACCAAATACTGGAATGAGCTGAAATTTTGAATGGTGCATCCTTCTGAATCGATTCCCATCAAAACATAGTAAGTGTCCAATTCATAATTTTTTATTAACTTAATTATTGTTGGCATACTAAAAACTATTTTCACATAAAATATTAAATATATTTTGTTTGGGTTGTTTAATAGTAACATGGTACGAAATATAAGCTCTATGGAAATATTATTTAGAATGATTTCCATAAAAGTCTGATTTAATGGTAGAGGCTCCAATCTTTCTGAACTCCTGACTTTGAAACGGTAATACCGAAAGACACGACATTCGGTAGCTGGAGTTAAATTGATAGATTCGAAATTGTACGTCGAAATAGAAGGTATTTATTCGAAATCATGAAGTCGGTGTTTCCAATTTAATACTAAGACGGCCCCGTATTCAAATTTCATGCATTTGCATTTGTAGACGTTAGTTCCTGTCAAACACCACCTGTTAAAACTGCTCGAATGAAGAGGGATGGTTCGTTTTTTCCCACGACTGAACCACACACTTGATATTCACATGGAGCCAGGTTGGGCGAGTAACGAACTAGCAACCGGAGGGTTGCGAGTTCGAATCCAACCAAAGACCTTTGTATACAATGGGGGCTGGTGCACGTTATATTCATCGTGGCCTCGAATGTACTTGCGTAGGCGAAGTGTGGAAGTTTAGGAGAGTTGTCATAAGGGGATGCGACATCGACAACAAAATATCGATGTTCAGTATTAAAACATCGATGTTAAAAATACATCGACCCATAACCACCGATGTTTTCAAACGATGTTTTCAAAAAGAAAAAAACGTTTAAATACATCGATGTTTTCAAACATCGATGTATTTAAACGTTTTTTTCTTCATTTTTTAAAACTGGTTTAGTAATGGTTCAAAAATAAAACATAGACAACGTAAAAACTTGTGCAATGTTAAAACATTGCACGTCGGCTCCAATAAATCGATGGTAAATACGACAATGTTTTCATAAAACGTCGATGTTTTGAAAACATCGACATCAATTTCACATCCCTACTTTTCAGACCCTTCACCCTTGACCACTGTGGTCTAAAAGTATGTTCAATTTGCAGATTGTTAAAATCATGCTACTTGGTTATTTTTTTTATTTTTTGTAATGGTACTTTTTTCATTTGAAAATAAAACATCGACAAGTGTAAAGATCGATGTTCATAAAACATCGGCTCCAATACATCGATGTTTTTTTTTTATAAAACATCGATATTTTGAAAACATCGACATTGATGTCACGTCCCTAGTTGGGATCGAGATCTGGTGTCGCCTTGTCATTTGACGTGGCGACGTCAATGACTAGGCGTTTACGTAGTTCTGTGTGGTTTTATTAGTCAATTACGTGGTTTTGTCCTCGGATATTTTTTTTCGGGGGTTAATCCCGGGCCATCACTAAACTTCGGTTTCCTAAGAAAGCGGAGCCGTTATCTAGCAGCCGTAGTGTAGCTGTGGATGACGTCACTAAAACGCTGTTTGTACAAACAGATGGCGTTGGTTTCTTAGAGAGCGTTGTTTGTGAGCGTAACAAAAATTAGCGTAGCCGCCATTTGCATGACGATCGTCATAGCGGTCTCAAACAGTTCGGGAACGTTTTTCTCTTCTAGCGGCAACATTTCGTTTCCAGCGCCAAACGATTCAAGCGGAGGGAAGCCAAACAAAAAATTTTGATGGGCATTGTTTAGTTGGTTTTTGTAAAATCGGGATCGTTAAAGATAAATAGAAAATTTCAACGGATTTGAAATCTGCGGAAAATTTGACACCAGATCGGTACCTTAAATGTGATTTTCTTTAAATAAATAATGAATTATTTAATAAATAATTGAATAATCAAATGCTAAATAATTAAATAATAAATCTGTTTTGGATATCGATCTGGCGTAGAATTTTACGATGATTTGAAATCCGTTGAAATTTTCACTCTATCTTCAACGATCAAGAGGTTAGAAACTTGGACTAGAGAATAAAAAAACCGCTTTGTTTTGTTTCTTGAATAAAATAAACCATGACAGCCGTCTGTATTACCCATTTTCCCCCCGTATTGTGTCCCTCCCAGTGCACACATCCGGTTTTTCAATGTGCGACGCCGCTGCCGCGACGCAAGTGCGGTCTGAGATACATTAGATCCAATGGAGCAGTGCACATATGCCTCCAGCACGGCGACGCACGTCCAACTTGCGTGCAATTTGTACCGGAGTTCCCACGGTCGCCGCTCATGGGTCTCCGTTCTGAAGTACCTTGTTTTCATAAACAAATGGAATATAAATACTAATTAATAAATGGTTGTATCCAGTAACGTCTATTTTGTTTCAAAATATACTCTTTGTACACCAAATAAGCGAAATAAACACGTTTTATTCGATAGAATATTTATCGCAAATGGCGCGAAATGAGTACTTGCGTCATTTCACGGTTATGTGTGCATAGTTGGGCTTCGGTGCCGCAGTGGCGCCGCATGTTGAAAAACCGGATGCGTGCACCGGACCTTAATTGATACCTCTGTTAAGACGGCTGCCTAGGTATGCCAGCGGCATCATGACGTATCACGGCTGCTAGATAACGGCTCCGCTTTCTTAAGCTTCGGTTTCCTAAGAAAGCGTAGCCGTGATGTATTGGTGGGTGACGTCACTAAAACGTTGTTTATACTAACACATGGGGTTGGTTTCCTAGAGAGCGGTGTTTGTGAGCGTAACGAAAATGATCGGAGCCGCCATTTCCATGACTGTCGTCATAGCGGTCTCAAACAGTTGGGGAACGTTTTTTCTCTTGTAGCGGCCACATTTCATTTCCTGCTCCAAACGATTCGAACGAAGAGGAGCGAAATAAATAAACATTTTTGACTGCCATTGATTAATTCGTTTTTGTAAAATCAGGATCGTTAAACACAGAATAAAAATTTCAACGGATCTGAAATCTGCGGAAAATTTGACACCAGATCGATACCTTAAATGTGATTTTCTTTAAATAAATAATGAATTATTTAATAAATAATTAAATAATCAAATGGTAAATAATTGAATAATAAAACTGATTTTGATATCGATCTGGCGTAGAAATTTAAGCTGATTTGAAATCTGTTGAAATTTTCACTCTACCTTCAACGATCCCGAAGTTAGAAACTTTAAACTAGAGAATAAAAAACCACTTTGTTTTGTTTCTCGAATAAAATAAACCACGACAGCCGTTTGTGTTGCTCATTCTCCAACGTATTCTGTCCGTCTGAGTTGACACCTCTGGATTTTTATTTAGACGGCTGCCTAGTTATGCCCGCGGCATCATGATATATCACGACTGTTAGATAACGGCTCCACTTTCTTAGGAAACCAAAGCTTTAGGAAACCGTAGCTTAAAAGCCCGTTGCTCAAGTGCAACGTTATTACATACCTACCTACCTGGTCATTGACATACTTCCTTTTTGTCCTCAGGGTTTCCTGCTGCCGCATGACATGACCCTGGCTCCTGATGGCAGATCCGCCTTTGTAACGGACGTTAACACGACGGCTCCAAAGAAAGTGTACAAGTTCGACATCTTTTATGACTAAGTCCAGGGTAGAACTACAGTTACACTCCCTTCGGTGTTCCTTTCTTAAATAAACTGTTGAAGCTATAGTAACTCTGTATTGTACTCATTTTGTCTGGACTAGTGCCTATATAATAAGAGTGGCGACAAGAGACCAAATTTGGCCCAATACACATGCGCGGCAGCCATTTTTCTACCAGAATCG
Source organism: Metellina segmentata (assembly GCA_947359465.1). Classification (NCBI taxonomy): domain Eukaryota; kingdom Metazoa; phylum Arthropoda; class Arachnida; order Araneae; family Tetragnathidae; genus Metellina; species Metellina segmentata. The sequence goes on from OX375880.1 coordinate 111,362,921, forward strand.
TCTCAAAGACGGTTTCTGGGCGAATTAATATATCATTTCAGGGAGAACAAAAAGCATATGATTGTTATAATATGGATACATTCGGTATAAATCTATATAAATAAGAATGGAGTGTTTGTTTGTACATTCAATATTTTCGACCCATTTCAAGTTTTCTATCCGTTTTGGACCCTTCTGATGCCGAATCCGCCTTTTTCTCGTTTGGTGTCTGTCTGTCTGTCTGTCTGTATGTATGTATGTATGTTGTGCCCTATACACGTCCACGCGGTTTAAGATATTTTCATGGAAATTTGCATACAGTGAGTACTTATCTTCATTTAGTGACTGGCATTGGTTGCGAAAGTCTGTCTGTCCGTCTTTCTGTTCTATGCTCGATTTTGTGTTTGTGTGTTTGTGTACACATCACATGAATTGTGTGAAGTTCCCCGTAACCTCACCGGGTTTGAAACGGGTCGATGGACATAGAATCGAACTCCACGGGGGTCCCCCTCGGGTTTTTGGAAAAGGAACCCGTTTGGGGAGGGTTGAAAAGAGAAGGGACTTGCACGAAGACCAGCGAGGAAGCAGGACGCGTTGTTTTGCGCTGGAGATCGAAGGTGATTATTCCCGACTATGTATTATAGACGGAACCTGTAAATACTATAATCAAGAAATTTGTAAATAAATAAGTGAAATATGCTCATGGACTAGTGTTACTGTTTGGAGGACGACAAGGCAGAGGATTAGGGAATCAGCCTAAGGAAGAACCGTCACAGTGGCGCAGTCGGCAGGATTGTCGTCCAGAATTCCAAAGAAAAGTCTGAGCAGATCCTGATTCCACACCGGACGGCGATAAAGGAATCTTCAAGTATTATTGAGACTGGGGAGACCCCATAGTTGATAATTGGAAGTGAACGCCGAAGGAATGTCTTCACAGCATCGAGGGAAGTCGTCTGCAAGGTAACTGCAAGCCATTTGAGGGGAATCGGCTGAGTTGGATACGCCGGTATAGAAGAAAAAAAAAGCTTGTACCTGGAAAGCCCGTGAAAGTGCCAAACCTACTCCCGGACTAGCAGCGAACCCTACTCCCGGAGCAGCAGCGAAGCCTACTCCCGGAGCAGCAGCGAAGCCTTCTTTTGGTGCATCAGCGAAGCCTACTTTCGGAGCATCAGCGAGGCCGAATCAACGAAGTCTACAAGATCCTGACGCCATCCCAAGGGAAGTCCGATAAAGGTAAATCCAGATACCCATTTAATTTTGTTGTTATTTAAAATTGAACAGGGGGGCTTACACAAGAAATGTATGTCATTGTTTTAAGAATATTATGGAAAGTTAAGTTGAGAATATTGTGTTTTGTGAAACTTAATGATTAAGAGGTATTTTACTAGGGTAAAATATTATTATGTTAGGATTGCATAGTAGAATATATAACTTCAGTTGTTTATTGTAGTGTATAAAAGTATAGGTATACTTTGGAAGGATACAAGAGTGTTGTAACTGTTCTGTTATTGTGTATTGAGGGCCAAAACGAAGTAATATTGTTGTTAGTATATATATATGTAATTGATTTAACTGTCTACGGAACCTATAGTATAAGAAACAGTACAAAAGGGTAACCGTAATACGGTAAATTCTATATATAGATGGAAGTGTGCAACAAAATTTTAACTGAATTAAAACTAGAATAAGTTGGCAATATAATACAGGGATAGAAATAACTTGTTTATTTAAGATTAACATAACAAGTTAAAGATAGACTATTATTGGTCTTAAGTATTATATTAGTTGGATATAATCTAGCGTTAAAAATGGCTTTTCTAATGAGGACGAAGAAAGCTGATCTCATCTCTCTGGCTCTGGAGTTGGAATTGGAGTTGAATCCAAGAATGACAGTGATAGGGTTAAGTGAAATGATAAGTAGCAGTGAAAGGTATGAGGAAGAGATGGTTAAGGCACTTCTGGAAGGTATTGTTAATGACAGGAAAGAGAGCGAAGAAAAAGAACAGTTAAATTATGAACGCGAACAAAAGAGATTAGAATTAGAACGTGAAGATAAGAGATTAGGAAGGGAACAGGAGATTAAGTTAAAAGAGTTGGAAATCAAAATGAAAGAACAGGATAACCATAGATCACTAGAAAGCACGGGTACCGAAACGTCGGAGGGTGATCTAATTAAATACGTGAGACTTGTTAAGGAACAAAACCGTCACAAATTGTATTCCAGATATTTGATTACAATCTGTTTTATTTTATACATTATTTATTAGTGTAGTGAATGCAATATTAAATATTTTTTTATTGTTATATTTAGAAGAGTTTCATGCTAAAACACCTGAGTAAGTATACTTAAATCAGCCACAATTTGATAGTTTTCGAAAAATTGGAATGTAGTTTGAGTATTACGATTACTTTCATTTGCTTTACCAGTAATGCTGAAAACCAATTATTTATCAAAACAAAATTTTGTGGTGAAATTTTAGCTTTGATACTTTATTTATTTCGAGTCTTATTTTTATTCTTTGCGCAATGAAAACGATTTCGGAATATTTGAGACAGACGATATTTTTTAACGAAACGAGAATGAACAAGATCGCGTGAGCAGTGATATTTTCTGTTTCTTTCGCTCTAAATTAATTTCACATTTCTAAATTTTGTGCACTTTTAGTTGTAAGTTGTGGCAACTGTGCGAGATCAAGAGATAAAATTGAATCACAAATTAATATCTTTAGAACAATTTTTTGCGACATCTTTTATTTTGTTTTATTTCGCTGTTTCCTGTTTTAAATATTTATTATTTTAATAAATGTGTTTTCCTTCTCATCACACGCAACAGCACCACAAAGTATTAGACTTAAAAATGTTAGGTCAGTATAAATTTTCAGTAAATTTTAAGTGTAGTTATGTCATTATTGAAAGAATAATTCCGTTATTTAAAGAATAATGCCGTTATTGAAAGAATAGTAATGTTTAAAAATTCAAACTAGAACTTTTTCCAACATTAAAAAATTTGTTGTCATAATGACTGGAGAAGATTGCAAAATTTCACAATGTCGCATACCGGAGGCAAGAGTGCCACAAGTAAAAAAATATTGTTTTGTTGACTATGAGTGCGAGAGCACTCGCCGTAAATCGTAATTTTAATTAATTGAGTTGAACATGAAAAGAACTTAAGAAAGGGAATTCCAAATCTTCCTATAAATCGTCTTTTATAGTAGTAACCTTAGTATCACCTTTCGTCATTTTGTAGCATTGTCATACAGCAATTGTGCGATGTATGTGAAATGTATTACATGAATGGATATGCATGTGTAGGATTTGTGTCCAAAGTAAGTTGTAGAAAATATAAAGATGGCGAAAGGTGTTAAAATAAATTTTTTTTCTACAAAAAACGTTAGTCATTATCTATTTTGATTATCTCTTCAATCTAGAGTAAACCAATTCAAACCGAGTAAGGTCGGGTATTTTGCTAATAAATCATATAAACGCTCAATTACATGCGGAATTGATGAGATGGATTGCACAACGCGCTAACTTAGATTCCGGGAAACACCACGTTCTTCAAAAAAAGCTATTTACTTAAAAAATCTTCAAATTTATACTGACAAAACACTAAAATTTTTATAAATAAACATTCTAGAACACGAAATGGAACATGAATAAGCTATATTTTCTTTTTAATTTAAAATACACACGTTTTTCCTCGAACACACAAAAAGTTCCCACGTTAAGTCTACGGGAGCTAGGAAAAGACCGCCTCGGGCGGTAGAAAAGCTCTCTAAGCCAATCAGAAAGTGTTTCCCGTATGTCGCCACTCTTATTATATAGGCACTCTAATCTGGACTGTGCACTACCCAGAAAGGGTTGACCACGAAACAATCTTATCAATGTTACAAAAATAAATGCTGAAGTTTCTACAGTCGATATTGAAGGTTTTTTTAGACCGTAAGTAGAAAAACCGTGAATCTGTCTGAAAAACCGTTAAATTTATCTTCCAACTAAATGCTTATTTGGCTCATCTAATTTTTCTAACCACAAAATTAAATATAAGGCTGGCAAAACCAAAACTCCTCAGCATAAAACATAATATTTATTTTCATGAAATTTAAGTTTCTCAATTTTTTTGTGTGTATTCATGGTATAAAATTTTTTTTGTGTGTATTCATGGTATAAAATTTTTATTGAAAGACTATTTTTATTCCGTCGCGGGATTTAGAATCAGTGAATTAAACAAGAAATGTATAATTTTTCAAGCTTGAATTTTTTGGACTGACACAAATATCTGAACCATCTTTCCAATAAAAATCATAATATGTATCAGCAATATATCACACTAGCAAATGCGTGGCTAGCCCGGCGTTGTCCGTGCCCGTGGTGTAATGTATTAATCTGGCGTAAAATTTTCCGCAGATTTCAAATCTGTTGAAATTTGCAATCTATCTTTAACCCTTCAAGCGGCAAGCCCGAGGCAACTCGGAAAACTTTTTGTACTGTAAACGGCATTTGTACTGTAAACGGCAAAAGATTCGTAAACCAAAAGGCAAGCGTAAGTGCCAACCCCGAGTATTCTCGAACGGTCGCTTTCCGTCCCCTAGACCAGAGCTCCCCAACCTTTTTATAGCCGCGGACCGGATCAACGTTTGATAATTTTCACGCGGCCCGCTGAAAGGGTTGTTTGTTGATTGTTTTTATTTAATAATTTTAATTTAATTGCATTTAAACATGCCTTCAAAATAAAATATAGTTATACCAAAAAATGAATATAAAGTGATTTAACATTTTAACTCACTAGAACGCTAAATCAATGAGAACCCTGAGTTTGTTTCTTTGCAAAGAGACTGTTTCATCTGGAGGTAATAGGAGACAATGACACCCGAAGTGTGTTGCTTATGTCCAGTTTATTCCGTTGTTTTGTTTTGGTTGCTGTCACTGCAGAAAACCCCGCTTCACACAGATAGGTTGTCGGAAATGGCAATAGGGATTTAAGTACTGTGGTGGCAATCTCAGAGTATTCCGCCATGACTTTAATCCAGAACACCGGCAAAATTGTTGTCTCGAACTTAGTTTTAAGGCCGCCTTCATTTGCAATCTCCAGCAGTTGATCTTCTTCTTGCAAAGACATGCTAGATTCGACTGATTTGTTGAGAAATGGGTCGCGGATCCATGACTTACTAGTTCGTGGGTCTTTTGTGGTCGGGAAGTAGCGCTCGAACTTTTTTAAAAGCAAAGACAGGTGATCGTACACCAACTGGGAGAATGAATGTATAGGCTCCGTCTTGCCTAAAATATCCGCTAATGACTGAACACCATTTGATCTGGTACCATTTGATGTCCAAAAGGCTTCTGTTCACGCGCCGTCCCCACAACTTCAATTTGGCTTTAAATTCACCTACTTTGTCTGCCAACTTGAAAACAGTTGTCACATTTGTCATAATTGGAAAATAGAAACGTACCGAATTCAGAAATCGTAATTGAAGTTCTTGTAACAGAACAAATTTCAAGTTATGATTTACCGCCCTAATTTGAGTGGACATTTCATAGATAAGAACCGCACAAACCCGAGAGAAATACACCACAGTAAATAAAATGGAAATAATTTAATGTTCCTTGGGCGGCCCGGTACCATTTGATCCACGGACCGGTGCCGGTCCGCGGCCCGGGGGTTGGGGACCACTGCCCTAGACCACCCGTGTGTTCTAATGGGAGGGCGTGACTGGAGCCCTTTGTGTGACGCGGCCTGATAGGAACTTACGATTAGGTACTTACAATGTGTGTATTTGCCTTCGGCGTGTTAGAAAGAGTATCACAACATTTCTGACTCTTTTAAGCTTCACTTTCTTTCTTCTTGAAAAAAAAAAGATAAATTGAAAATTCGGAACCCCACAATCTTGCGCTTCGAAACGACATTTAAAAATGCTTCATCTGAAGTACGATTAAAATTTACGAAGCTGACAAGAAAACAAAAAGTAATGAAGTAACAAGAATTCAGAGATATAGGTTTAGTATTTTTGCTCCAGTCAAAACCACGTGAGATTCTTTTAAAACTACGTACAGTTGTTCAATTTAATACATCATTACGTATTGAACACTTGATACGTACGATAGTTGGCAGAATTCGAATAGGTTTAGTGAAGCGGGCGACCTGTGAGCATCGATGCGATAAATAATTTGAAAATTTCAAAACGGTACTTTGGTACTTTCTCTCAAATATTAATCATCATTGCATAACCAACCCTTTGAAAATCATGATAAATAAAATATGTTTTGTAAACAAAAAGAAACTATGGGTTAAGACCTCTCCTCGTATGAATGCAATTAGCACAAATCAAAGTTTAGTTTATTAAAGGGGGGGGGGGTGATGCGTATTTGTACTCTGCTGTTTGTAAAAAAGGCAACACCATGAAGGAATCATCCGAATGAAATGAAATTTGCAGCAAATGTCAATTATAGGATGTTATGCAAAGTACTAAAGTTTCAGATCCACCACGCATGCTTGTTGTGAGCAGCGCCCTCTGAAATGATGCTAAAAGCGTATAAATAGAGGGCTGTAGCGGGACGTTGAAAATAGTGCATGGTTATTTTTTAGTGGAGAACGTTTAGTGAGATCTAAGTATGCCTCAACGACAAAATAAGGTGAAATTTCAACAACTTACGGAGTTTGAATGGGTGAGAATCATCGGCCTTCGTGAAGGAGAATTTTCCTAACGCGCAATAACAGTTCGTGTGCAGCGGAACAGTTCCACAGTGATGCGAGTTTGGAAGCAGTGGACCAACGAGTACCGGACAATTCGAAAACTGGGAGTGGATGAGGGAAGGTGACGTCAGAGCGCGATGATAGACACCTGGTCCACATGACGGTGAATGACCGTACAGCTTCCTCCAGGCAGTTGGAAGCACTTTGGTCTACTGCTACAGGTGCACCAATGTCGGCTTCGTCAAATCGCCGACGTATGCTGCACCGTGAACTGCATGCAAGGATTTATTTATACAGGACCCCCCTCACGCCAAACCATCGACGGCCGCGTCTGCAATGGGCTCATGAGCACATAGCCTGGCGGGCTGATTGGTAACAAGTTTTCTTTTCTGACGAATCCCGCTTTAATTTGTGGAACCATGATGGCCGCATTCGTGTTAGACGCTATGCCGGTGAACGCGGCCTTCCAGAGTGAATTATCGAACGCCATAGTGGTCGAATACCCGGAGTTATTGTCTGGGGTGCGATTTCGTATCATGGACGATCTCAGCTGATACGAATTGAGGGTAATCTGAATAGCAACAGGTACGTCCGTGAAGTGCTAGAGCTCAAAGTCGTTCACTTCCTTCAAGGCATCCCTGGAGTTATCTTTCAACAGGATAATGCACGCCCACATGTTCCAAGGAATATTCGAGACTTCTTTTCAGCCCAACACATGCAACTTCTTCCTTGGCCTGCTTATTCGCCGGATATGTCGCCTATCGAGCACGTGAGGGATTTGGTTGGTCGGCGTCTCGCTCGTGATCCGCATCCTACAGCTTCAAAAGACGAACTTTGGGTGCGCTACAAACAATATGGAATTCTCTTCCACAAGCAGACATTCAACATCTGTTCCACTCCATGCCACGTCGTATAGCAGCACTTATTGCAGCGCGTGGTGGCTGCACCAAATACTGATTTCGGACACTAAATATTGTTTTTTTGCTTTGAAAATTTATTCATTTATTTGTACTAATACAAGCCGTTTGTGTATTAAATTTCATTTAATTCTGATGACTCCTTCATGGTGTTGCATTTTTTACAAACAGCAGTATATATCTGCCTTAGAGCAACTCCTAGATATTCCACTATCAAAATGGGAGAATTTATATAGTCGTAATATACCTAGAACATCAATACACCTATCTTTTACTATTTGAAGGCGATGAGACATCCCACCGTCCTAAAATTGTAACGATTTGCCAGTCTTGCACTAAATACATATAGACACTACTCTTAATTTATTTTTAAGAAACAAAATGTTCTATTAACTCACATTCTTGAATGTCTTTAAAAGGAATTTAATCAATGTCTCACTGGAACACAGCGGTCTATTGGTAGCAGTCAGGGATCAAACTCAATGAGAAAGATCCTAGGACAACACCACGGGATTTTGAACCATGGTCAGATGACAGGTTCGCACCTGAGCTGGCACACCACACTAACGCGAGGACATATGAGGCCACAACAGATTTAACGTGCGCCAGCCCCTTTATACACGACAGTATTTGGTTGGATTCTAATCTGTAACTCTTCTAACCGAACTACTGTGGTCCTTATTTAATCTGATGGGGTACTGAATGCCATAATCACAATACAATAAATGAATCTCAGTGATTGAACCAAAAAGTTGGTTCTTTACTTCATTAAAATTGTTTAACTCTACCATACTGGTAGCATGTCAGGCTAAATTTTTAAATCACCAGAGTTGTATAGCTTTTCTTATTTTATATGTTAAACAATTAATTAATTATAACATTTCAAATAAGAAATAACATATGTTTAACCCACTGGCTGATTATCCCGCGATTTCCACGGGCAACTCAAATGTAGCAAAATTTGCTCATCCCGCGATTTTCGCGGGCAGGTGTTTTTCTATCTTTATTGAGGAGCGCATCCCGCTTTTTCACCGTTTAACCAATGAAATAAATTACACTAGAGGGCCTGCCCCCTGCTCGCTAACGCTTGCCAACCCCAAAGAAGACAAAGAAGAATCATTCGTGTACTTGTCAGCCTTTTCGCTGACGTTTCGTAAATACAAAAAAAAAACGTAGTGGCTGCCAGCGTTCTTCACACAAAGTTTAAACTCGGTACTTGGCTTGATCCTGTCAAAACTGATTCGGATTGGGATGCTCTCTGTCAACGCATTTCTTCAAAGAGTAAATATCAAATGAATCCTAGAAGATAATTATTGTGCTCCCAAAAATGAAGCCTTTCCTACTGATTGTACAGATGATGACCAACTTTCATCTAGCAAACGACGATGAATTTTTTGAGGCAGTGAAAACTAGATATTCTTTTGCCGATTTTGAGTTATCCGCTTATTTTCAAAACAAAGATTGTAGTTTGTCTCCATTCTGTTCTCTACCTACAGTAAAAAGCCTATTTGTAAAATACAATACACCTTTGCCAGCCAGTGCGGCCGTTGAAAGAATGTTTCGTTCTGGCTGTTTGTGTCTCCGACCCAATCGCAGACGCGTAAGAGACAAAAATTTTGAGATGCAGCTTTTGCTGTATCACAATAAATACATTTTCTTATAGCGATGTAATAAAGTTGATTAAAAATCTTTCGCTTATTGATTCCTGCTTTATTTTAAAAACATTTGTAAATATGGAATTTTGTCGTAAAAAGTAAGGGTTTAGTAAGACCACATCTAGAATATGCTGTACAATTCTGGGCTCCATATATGAGAAAGGACATAGAATCAATTGAAAAGGTTCAGCACAGAGCTACAAAAAAAAATAAAGGGGCTAGCAAATTTCGACTATAATGAACGTTTAAGTAAGCTAAACATGTATACACTGGAAAGAAGAAGAAGGAGGGGGGATTTGATTCAGCTTTTCAAGTTTGTAAAACAAGGGGACACAGAGGGCTTAAATTTCAATAGGGATAACAGAACAAGGGGCCATGGGTATAAATTGAATAAGACACATTTTAATCGGGATTTAAGGAAAAACTACTACTTTAATAGGGTAATAGACAGTTGGAACGCGTTGCCAGAAAATATAGTTAATTCAAAGGGAGTGTACGAATTTAAGACACAATTGGATAGTCAGTGGGAATTGGGGAATTCATAAACAAAGGACCAGCCTTGTTGGGCTTGAGCCTGTAGCTGGTCGTCAATATTTGTATTTGTATTTGTATTTGTAATGTGTTACTATTGAAACGTTGTAATTTTACACACAGGTAATTCCTTATTTTTTACTAAAACTAATTGTAATAAGTTATATTTAAACAAGTAATGGCCCAACCTTGGCTGCACGAAGGGAAATAGTCAATACAACCCATTCCTCAACGTAATTTAAAAAAAAATTTACACAAGTAAAACTGATGAATTTTACTGTGAATAATTGAGTAATTTTTAATAACGAAATGATTTTTTTAAACATTTGCAGAATATTTCTTTGTTGATGGGGGGTTGAACCCCCAAGCCTCCTGATTACGCCTATATCGGGAAGTGGTGAGGGTGACCATGAGAAATCTTCACGATTACTACTTAAGTTTTATAAAGACCCTCTCAAAGAATTCATTTTGCATAACACCCCCCCCCCAAAGGGATGTGTAGGTGTCTACAAGTAAATAGCTGTTTACAAGATGTTTAAAAAGCTAATGTGTTTCATTGATATCATTAATTATGTAAGTAACACTGTGATTAATTGTATTATGAACAATTTAAGTATATGTATTACAAAAAAATACAAATATTGAGTGAGTTAATACGTTTTTTTAGACGTGAAGACAAACGAATAAAGTTACAATGGATCCCTGGTCATTGCGGTATTCATGGGAACGATCAGGCAGACCTTCTTACACGAAACTGCAGACTTTTTCTTCTTTGAAATTGTTTTGAATCACATTAATTTACGAACGATCACGTGGTCTCGCCGAGAGTGTCACCAAGAAGCTCCACTCTCCAACAACACCCACGTGGTACATTCCTATTCTTAACATGCAACTCTTTACAAACTGGTTGCTTCTGGATTTGCTTCACAGACTCAAGCAAATTGTTAAGCTGGTGGATGCGGGATTTCAAACCTCCAATCTCTTCTTTGGTACTTCTATAGACATGATACTTAGCGAGTTCATCACAATCAATATCATCAAAGACGTGACAGCATTTTAAAGAGGCATGCTCATGTAATCCAACAAAGTCTGCATCACCCACCATGTCAAAATATGCAGATTCAGAAGCCGTACTGGTTGAACTCGAAATAATATCGACAGTCTCGACTTGAGATGAAGAATTGTCACCGAATGCACCATTTATTTGCTTCCTATCGATTTCAAGATTTTCATTCATATTAACCATATCACCAAGAGGGGAAATTATTTCCCTACTTTCAGCAATATTATTTTGTTGGCTGAGATGCACATCAGATGATCCCATGTCAGATTGATCTCGAATAGAATTAGAGATACTACTTTCTGTAGTAAAGTGGTTATCTGATGGAGGAAGTGAAAAACTGTTTTTAAACTTTTGGTTTAATGTCTCATTGAGAAGCTTGACGACTTCCATCTTTCTGCGTCTCTTTTCGCGTCTGCTGGCATTGGTCTGTTTTCTTTTCCGTTCCCGGTCATATTCATTAAAGGAATTGAAATCAATAACATGAGGTGGAAGTCTGTCCAGGACAATGACCAGTTCTTTGATGGTATATGGCTTTTCGACAATACCATTTTCAGCGATTTACTTTCTAGCATTACTTACAACAGAGAAAATCTCATCGGGTAGGCGATTTAAGGCAACTGATAACTTTCTCCCTTTCAGAAGACAGTTATTAACATCACTCCTGCATGATTGATCGCGAATTTTCTGTGGGGCGATTTCATCATTGTCTTGAACACAGGTCTGTGTTGAAGTTACCGTACAAGAGCTTTGCTCCTCCAATAATTTTCCTACTGATCGTTTAGTCCTATTCATAAGACAATTTTCAACGTTATTCCTATCAGTTGGAGCACTTTTATTCTGTGAAGAGATTTTGTTCACTTGAACACCATCCTCTGCATAAGTAGACACTACTGGCAGAAGGTTTTGCTTTATCCTCAATGCACAAATGCGTTTGTGAAGACTCTTGGTAATTGTTTGAGAACTACTTTAATTTTGATTCACATATGAATCATGTTTATTCATTGGATAGTGATCCCTTACATTGTTGCAACTGCCAATATTAGTATTCAATGGCAACACATAAACCGATGGATTATTACTGTCGAGGTTACTGTGTTGTGATGAAACTCTACTGTGCTTCAGCATACTGGCTACTGTACGGCAAAACTGTGGTTCAGTCAGTCGCTTCTTTAGTACAGAGTAATCCAAATTCTGAATACCTGATGAATTAGTTGAATAGTCTTCAAAAGCAGGATTAGAAGAGGAATCAAAATTCAAAGAATCTCTTTTCTGGAGTAGGGAATGAGTTCTTCCCCACGTGAGGAAGTGAAAGGATGGACAGCATTTACAGGTTTGGATTTGTCCTCTTGATTTGAAACCTTATCAGTTAAGTTCTGCCTTAAAAAGACAGTGTCCAATATGTTTGTCTTCTGCGGCGATGCTCTACTTGATCTTTTTTGCCGATTGTATGCAGAAAACATGTTTAATGGTACTTCGGTTACAGAATCGTTCACAACTCAAACTTCACTGTCTTGTACCATATCATCTTTATCATTTTGATCATCAAAGACATCATCTTCCCCTAGATCAATACACTGTATTACACTGGTGTCATCTTCTACATTAGTTTCAGCAAAGGCATCATACTTCCTTAACCCAACTTCAGAATTCATAATAGGATTTTCCCCACATTTCAAGTTGTTTTTCAAATCAGAAACAGAGGAACTGTGTTGATCAACTGCACAATCTGGTAACTTTTTTTTCTAAAGCCCCTTTACAGTTTCAAAATTCTGATGCATTTCTTTATCATCAACACTAAAAGAATAATCTCTGAGTATTTCTCTCTTCTGAGTATTTGACACTTGCTGGCATTCTATTGCACAGGTGTTAGATTCGTATGTCTTCTGATTTGCTACAACGCTGTTATTGAAATCTGTATCCAGACCAATGTTGGATGGAAAAGCAGATTCTTCTTCAAGAACTACTTCACAAATTTCGGCCAAATTTATGTCAAACTGATCACTTGACTCAGAGAGACTTTTATTTGAAGTCGAGGGATTGACATCAGATTGGTTCACTACACAATGCAACTTATCTCCAATGCTCCAGTGCAAAGGTGTTGTAAAGCGACTAATTTTAAAGCAAACATCAAAAAACGATTTATAATATGGGACAGTTTTGTGATCGACTTGAATCCGAGGAAATTAATTACACAACAATATTAACAATATTAATTACACTATATTACTTTAATAATTTTAAATTTGTGTTAGCTTTGTCTAATTTGATTTCCAATTGGTTGATATGTGACATTTGTATTTAAAATTTTACTAAAATTTTAACTTTAATTGAACGTTTTTAAGAAAATTAGTGAGTCAAGTGATTTCTACCTAAAGTGAGAAAAAATAATAAAGGTGTGAAAAAACCATTCATTTTATATTTCCATTTGGTAGAGCATATCTTTTAGAACAAGAATACAAAAAAATTTTTTGATTGTCCTTAACCCTTTTGAAGATATTCCACTTAGCTAAGAACTCGCCATTTTATTTTTAAAATCTTTAAATAGAACTTTGGAATTTTTTTCTAACCATGTATAAGATACTTGCAGGTATAATTTATTTTTTTCTGGATTCCTTACATATTGATGTAAACTCTTAAAAAATTTCATCATCATTGGTTGATAAACAAGGGATATATAATTTATTTTCTATAAAAAACAAATTTGGTTTCCTCCGTCTGATTGATAAAAACCGGAAAATTCCAAATACTTTAACAGGCTATAAAACAAAAGCCATTTGCGATAGAGCAAAAAAAAATTATACGTGTTCTTAAACCCATAAAAGGAACAAACATGCCAAGTTTCATCAAAATCTGAGACCATGGGTGTCGGACCCTGGTTGAACTGACGTGGAATAACCCTATATCTATCATTCTAAATAACTATATCTATCATTCATATAATCTTTGGTTTCCCTTTGGAAACCAAATCTCTGAATATGAAAAAGTACCATACAAGTTCGATTGAAAAATATATGTCTGTGGAGAAAAGGAAATTTTGAACTAGACTTTACTGATCTTGGAATAATATAAAGAAAAATAACTAGAGCTCGGATCGATATGCAAAAATTTAACCTGAAATATGCATTTCAAAATCACAAAATACGCACTAAAACCCCAAAAATATGCGAAATTGCAAAAAAAAAAAAAAAAATTTTTTTTTTAAAGGGTACTGAGGAGGAAAGAGAAATTGAGCTGCACTTTCATTCAATTAATTCACAATTTTATTTTTATAGCACAGATAAGGTTAAAAAAGTAAATAATATACAAAACAAGAAATTAACAAATATTACATAATTGAAAAATGTCGATTAAAATTAAAACATTTCAAATGTCTTCAGGGACGTAACTAAGAGTAGACGGAGCCTGTGTCCGGGCGCCATATTGGGTAGGGGTGCTAAACAAGCCGGGTATTTTTTTTTTCCACTAGGGGGCTCCGCCCAATTCTCGCTATCGCTCGTCAATCCACGATGATTGCTATGCAATCATATTTGCGAACTATACTTTTCAACAATGAGGGGGAGGGGATTGCTTCACAATCCATCCCTATATGGATCGCTGCTGGATAGATCCCGGACCTCTAGTACGACACAAATTGAAGGTTCCCTTCCCTTATCATTGCGATATTTATCGCAAGCGCCAGAGTAACGAAAAATTGCTGCGTTTTTTGCGAGATAAGCGGATCCGTATATAAGCCGGCCCCAGTACTTTAGCTTTAGAAAACGTTCCAAAAATTCTCGACTCATACACGGAAATATAGTGTAAATAAAAACAAAATATTTTTTTAAATGTCATGAACAAAACATCTCATTTCCACATTAAAAAAAAAAAAATATTTTAGCTCAACATATTATTAAAATTCAAAGAAAATCTCGTCATAATTTTAAATGTTTAGGTTCTTTGTTGTTTGTTGTAATAGTACTTCTTAATAGTTTCCTATTCGACTGTTGCTATGGAAACGGTGACCGAATTTGCCGGTTCTTCTGAAAACATTGCAAACTCTCTAGCGCGTGCTCTCAAATTTTATATATGAGTAGATTAATTTAAAAAATATAACTGTGTTTATCGTCTGCGCGTGCTCCAAATTCATTAGCCCGTTGAACCACAGAGAAGTAGTATACAGAGGGTTCACTGCCATAGGAAGCAATGGACTTATAAATAACATGTGAAATTGCATAGACGCTGGCGCCCCCAGCGGGGGAGCCAGACCCTACTATAGCGTCGGGTCTAGACCTCGTTTCCATAACAACCAAACTAGGTTTCCATAACAACCGAACTAGGTTTCTACAACAGCTATATCAGGCTATTTTATTTTTCGAAACCCAATTTGTATTTTTGATTAAAAGCTAAATATTCTTTAAATAATTTTTAGCATAAATGCTTCAAAATAGCGCTTTTTTAATGTTTTCTGAACTTAAAAAAACCCTTTATTTATGAAATCTTACCAATGTATGAACTTTTTTCTTTCATTTTTTTTTATTCTTTTACGTGAATGCTTCTTTAAAAATATATTCCAAAACATGTTTGATTTGGAAAATTGTTGATCTCAATTTCTGATCTTAAATTTTAATTACACAAAAACAGAATGTAAATTTAAAAAATCTACAAATACACAAAATGCATAATGAATAGAGCACAATTGTACAGAATTCTGAAAACAACATGTTTCTTAAATTTAAGAACGATTTATTTTGATTTAAAAAAAATGCACAAACTAACACTGAAAGATTTTTTAAAAATAGTTATCTTGGGCGAATAGTCTTAAAAATAAATAGAACGATTTCATTTTTTCCGTCTTCAATTGGGTTTTAAAATAAGTGTTATTAATTGTAAAACGATTTTAAAAATGGCACATAATTCACATTAGTAGTTTCCAAGTTATGATTATATTTTATGAAAAACAAAAGCAATTTGCCTTTCAACGGTTTTTACAGGCGGTAAACTTGAACAACGGCTTTTCTATTGAAGATGGTATAGTATTTTAATTAACATCACACTCACTCTGCGCATTGGAACAACACAACTAGATATATGTGACGGTTGGGGATCAACCTTTTCTGTTGATGGATAGAACAGTTTTTAAATAATTATTAAAATGATGCAAAGAATATTCAGCTGTATGACGCTTCAGAAGTCTGCCGAATAGAAAATAAAAAATGGCTTCCGCTCTGACTCTGATTGAAACATTTCAAACTCCGCCCACAATTAGGGACAGGCTTCCCCACTGGAGCGCTATACGTCATGGCTTCAGTGAACCCTCTGTATACTACTTCTCTGTGCGTTGAACTTCAAGGCTCGCTATTACCAATCACAAAAACAAATAAACCTGAAAAAGATTGCAATTTTTTTTTATAGTACAAAGATATGTATTTACGCATGATAAAAAATGAAAAGGAAAACTTATTAGTTGACTACAAAAGCCAAAAACTAGAAAAAGGAGCTAAATGCAGAATGTTGGAAATGTTGCATGACTTTGACGTGAGTAAAGAAGAGGTTTTAACATTGTAGCGCCAGAGTGTTTAGGATAACGGGCTCGTGTCTCGGGGAAGTTTCCTGCTTCCGAAGTGGCTTTGATACTTTGCGCTGGCAAATGAAACTGAACTCTGTTAGCTTTTAGAGTGTCTAATTGAGACGTCAATTTTGTGGTCCGATTATTTGTGAATGAAATATCTTCGAAATAATTTGGTATTTTATCTTATACTAAAAATGAAATTGCTGCAAATTAATATTTTTTACCTTTGAAAGCAATTCCTTACCATCTAAGCTGAATTAAAAATCTGAAATAGGAACACTTACTTCTTTTCCACAAACTTCACAAAAAATTCTTTCCCGTCTGTAGTGAACACCAGGTCAAGCCCTGTCGATTTTTTGAACAATTTAGACGACATTTTTGCTTTCTGATACAACCGAAGTTTACACCACAAACGAACTGTAATGTCCTGGCGCCAGAGGTTGGAATGGCGAGCGACTGCGTGGGAGGTATCCTGACTCTTGGGGGAGTGCGATGCATCGTCTGGCAACCAAACATGGACTCAGATAGTAGCTTCCGGACTCCACCTGACTGAGGAGTCTTCGTAGCAATTCAATAATGATAGAATTTTCACGCGCTTTTGCTGTCATTATTATTTTTTCTATTCCTCTGTCTTATCTTTATCTGTACAGTTTTGGCTGAACAAGAAAATAGGCCAACTAACCCAAATGCGTTTTGCTTCTGCAAATCTTCTTCCAAGCGCTCTAAACAAAGATCTTTAAAAAAAAAAAATTTGTAAAAATGTTTGTAAATAGAAACCAATTGTCCAAATATGCACATAACATGCAAAAAAGCCCAAATATGCAAAACCATGCATCGGTTTTTTTTTTGTAACAAATTGCTAAAAAAAAACTTAGTACTGATTTCTATCAACATTAGGGGTTAAAAAAAAGATATTCAAAGTATGCAAAATCCGAGCTCTAGATAGTTATAACACATCTAATTTGTCTACACTGATTACTTTTAATCCTAACACAAGCTCGGTTATTCGATATGCCACTGAATGGAATTTTCAAGAAAAATTGCGTTTGCTTCAAGCTAAATTAGTCACGAATGAACTGAAAATTTAATTTTTAGCCTCCTTCCACAGTTAAAATGGGGATTAATATGGTCCATTATACCCACAGGGTTCTAAACTATAAGTGTGCCAAATGTGTAGTGGATTGGTCAAACGGTGTAGATTTGTATAGAGAACAGACAGACGCCAACTCTGCTTTAAATATCTAATAGAAGCTCCGTTATTCCACGTGCCGTTTAATGGAATTTTAAAGAAAAAATTCGCTTGCTTCAAATTAAATAAGTTACGAATACCGTAAAAATTTAATTTACCATACTCTCATATTGAGAATATAATTCTAGAATACCGGATACCAGTTGTAAGAATGTCACAAGCTAAAACTATTCATTGTCATTTATAGCCGTTTGTCATTTATAGCCATTTTAACTGATGACATAGCAACCTGG
The DNA here is from genome assembly GCA_947359465.1 of Metellina segmentata. NCBI lineage: Eukaryota > Metazoa > Arthropoda > Arachnida > Araneae > Tetragnathidae > Metellina > Metellina segmentata. The sequence continues at coordinate 111,380,787 of OX375880.1, forward strand.
TGTCGTTTGCGAACGCCCGTTTATAGCTCTGACTACATAAACAGGTTCAAATGACGTGAAATCATAAAAATGGCGTTTCCTACTGCGGTGGTAGCTGTTTTTCTTCTGGCTTGTTCGGTCTGTTCGGGAAGATCAATAAGCGACGAAGATGACAAGGTATTATTTTCTTGTAGTCCATTAGTTTTCACGCGTAGCATTAGTGTATTAATAAATGGCTACGGAGAAAATTCAGTTTATTTCAGAATTCTTATTCATTTAAAGAATCACTGAATTATTTTACTGTCCCGAATATTACTTTTTTCCAACACATGAGGTGTAGACACGGAACTTGTTTTCGATAAGTGCTAAGGAAGCTGAAACGTGTGAGGATTCTTTTAGAAATAAAAACCAACACGACTTTTGTCCAGACAGTATTTACATCACATTTGATTGAGTTTGGATCAAAGGATTTTTGACTATCGATTAAACTATTTTTCGATTTCATGGATTTTTAACAAAACAAGTCTAATTATGGGCCATCCTGTAGTTTTCAGCGCTTTTTTTTCAAAAAAAAAATTTCGAAATTCGCAAAATGTAATGCAATGCATGTTTTCTTTACTTTTTTATGAGTGTTTACAACAGTAATGGATTCGTCGGTGTTTTATGATTTAAAAATCTGAGAAATATGTTTGAGTAACGTTTTTGACCTAATTAAAATATATGCAGCGATCTAAACTATCATTTGGAATGTAATGCTTCTCAAACAAAATACATAGAACTATTTTTTAGACTCGTATGTTTTTCTTTTTACGACTTAATTTAAACTTACGGCTTCTTATGACAAAAAATTAGTTTTTCAAGCGAACTGAAATGTATATAGTTAAACGCAGTAGAAGTAGTTTTGTTTCTGTCCATCTGGTCACAAAGCCATCTGGTTTCGGAAGAAGTTTTATAAGCTATAGAAAAAAAGAGCACAGACATCATACCTAACGAATTACCATTTTAACTACCGTAGCATCAAACTTGCATTACACCTCTTACAACTGCAATGAGAAATCTTGATTCGGAATTTACATTTGATATCAACAAGAACAATAAAATATTTTCTTGGAACTTTCCTTTGGAAAAGGAATCTATCCCTAGTTAGAAATTTTTAAAGTAAAGTTTAAATTTAACGGCTTTTGCTCCTATAACAAGACTTTATATTCGCTGAAAAATAATTATAGCAAATTATTTTAAGGGGGTACGGAACTCATACTTCTAAAATCTTCACTTTTAAAATTTTTGTTCTGAATTTTTTTCTGTAGTCATACATTGTATTTTGCAATTATAATAATTATTTTACAGTTTCAAAACTTGAAATTTTTTATTAATTAAAAAATGTCGAAATTGATATATCTTAAAATATTTATCACAAATCACCTCATTTTTGCGTGTATTGTCGTCGTTATTTTTATAAAACAATTAGCAAATTTTTTTTAATATTTTGTTCAAAAACTACATAAAACACATTGTTTGCAAAGTTCGAAAAATTATTTTTTTAAAAGTAATGTTATGTATATATTCACATTGTTGAAGACAAATTAAAGAAATATATTTGAAAAGTAAATGTGGAAAATTGCGTTCATTTATTACGTGTAGTTTTTAAGTTACATCGATTTTTACTATTGAAATCCCATTTAACACAAAAGAAGAAAAATTGTGTTTAAAATTATGAAGGCTCGTTTGATTTGTAGCTGTCATATTCATAAAAAGTTGAATAATTCCGGTTCTAAATGGTAGAAAAAAATCAGGTATAATTTTGCTCAGAAATATCTACATTATTGTTTAAGATAATAAAAAAAAATTGGACTTCATATTTTAAGTCCCAGACCCCTTGACTTTTAATTTTTTCTATATTCAAAATAGCTCTGTTCTGCCAGAGCAATAAGCAAATTGAACAATAAGTATCACATTGAGGAATGCTATTATCGTGATCTTTTCTTGCGTCCAAAACAACGACTTTCTAACAGAAATTCCCTGCGTGCTGTCAAATTCTGAATTTGTATACGTGTGATTTGCTTCCCAGCAACGCTGCGCTAGTCAATAAAAGAGATGCATATGGACGGTTTAAAGAAACAGTGGTGTAAGTCACTCTAAAAAAAAATTAGACAAAGAAACCAGATATAATATAACCAAATTTACCTAAAGATAATTAGTTAAACGCAGAATCCAGCTCTAGATATGTCAATCTGTTAACAGAAAACGTGAAGTAAGTTAGATCTTCATTCAACTGCCAATTGATGGCTGTTGAAGTTCAAAGTCTTTTTTCTTGAAAAAGTGACTTGTACCACTGTAACTTTAACCCGTCAATATGCGAAACGGTAATCAAGGCGCGTGGAAGAAAAGCAGTTACGGAAAATAAACGAACCACCCTTTTTCTTTCGAGAAAATTTTAAAAGTAGAGAAAATTCAAAGAGAGCGTTTGACATTAACTAACGTCTTATTAATCCAAATACATAAAATTTGCGTAAGGGGCCGTCTTTATATTGAATTCAGCACTAACAATTGAACACCATAATTTTTCAGAGAACCCCCCAATTTCGAATCTATATAATAATTTAACTTCAGATACCAAATTGCATGTCATTAGGTCTTACCATTTTCGAATTTTATTTTCCCACCAAAAGATTGGAGCTTCTTATGTTCAGTCAGCTACTTAGACTTTATGGATATCTTCTTAAATAATATTTCTATAGCGTTCATATTTTGTTACCATGTAACTGTTAAATAACCCTAACAAAATCCACCTAATATTTCATTTTAAAAATAGCTTTAGTATACAATAATAGTTATTAAACTGATGTTTGAAAAATTATGAAAAAAATCCTTAATATATTTGTATGGGAATCAATTCAGAAGGACTAATATGGCCATGCAAAATTTCAGCTCATGCCGATGATTAGTTTTAGAGCTCACGGGCTGCTAGATGACTAAACCGAAAATGTTAAAAAAACGTATCCAAGGGATAGGGATTCCCTAAGCTCCACGATCCCGATTTTGAAAAACTCATTCATCAGCCTCCGGTCCTGGTGTGTTCCTTTAGTAATTGATCCCGGACCGTCGCCTGCCGACCAACCGGTATAGTGGTTAAGGTGTTAGCCTCGAGATCGGAAGGTTCCTGGTTCGAATCTGGGCCCGGGCATGGATGTTTGTAAACGTATGGTGTAGAGGCGGCTGGTGCACCTTAAATCTCTCGTGGCCGAAAGTCATCACGTTGGGTTGGCGTCGAAGTTTGGAGAGTGGGGTGCCAGCTCAGGTGTTGCTTCGTCATCTGACCGTGGTTCAAAATTACGAGGTGTTGTCCTCGGATCTTTCCCTTAAGGGACCGTCAATAGCCCGTTGTGTTGCCTCAGTGCAACGTTAACTACTACCTACCTTGTCCGGGTTTGGACACATTTCCGTCAAGTGTCCTGGTTGAAACTAAAAATAACATGGGAACCTTATACGTGATGTTTTTTTTTTAATCAAAATAATTATGGATACTAATTATTCACTTCAATCTTCAGAATATGAGTACTATACATTGGATATCGGTAAGGTAGATAGACAGCTAATTAACGTCTCACTACAACAACACAACGGGCTATAGGCTATCAGACCCCATTTGAAAGATACAATGACAACGCCTCGTAATTTTGAACGACGATCAGCTTACGAGGCAACACCTCAGCTGATACCCCACTCTCTAAACTTTCACACCTCGCGCAAAGTAAAGACCCCTTCAGATTTAACATGCATCAGCCCCGTGTACACCATGGTCATTGGCTATACCTAGTTTCGAACTCTCAACACTCCGGTTGCTAAGCTGTTGCTCTCCCGACAGTGAGAGATTTGTGTCTATATTAGTATTTCCTTCACCTATCACTCTAGAAACTTCTATACCACGCCCATGTGAGGATATTTGAGACCACTTTATATTTAACGTGCCCCAGCCCCGTGTACACTGGCTATACCTAGTTTCGAACTCTCAACACTCCGGTTGCTAAGCTGTTGCTCTCCCGACAGTGAGAGATTTGTGTCTATATTAGTATTTCCTTCACCTATCACTCTAGAAACTTCTATACCACGCCCATGTGAGGATATTTGAGACCACTTTATATTTAACGTGCCCCAGCCCCGTGTACACTGGCTATACCTAGTTTTGAACTCTCAACACTCCGGTTGCTAAGTTGTTTCTCTCCCGACAGTGAGAGATTTGTCTATTTTAGTATTTTCTTCATCTACAAGGACAAAATCTTCACAACCTCCCAGTGAGAGATTTTTCAGAGTAAACAAACAAGCAAATCAATACTGCGAAGATTTTACTTCCACTGCCCAAATTCTCTCGGATTATTTAAGGACACAGTGGACTCCGTGTACACAGTGGTTGAGGCATGTTAAATCTCCGTGGCCTCAAATGTCCTTACTTTGGCATGGTGTAGAAGTTTGAAGAGTGGGGTGCCAGCTCAGGTGTTGTTCTCGGCATCTGATCGAGGTTCAAAATTATCCCCCCTTCGGAATGGATCCTTCACCTTCACCAAAAGCCCGTTCCAGGTGCTCCAGGGTCATGTTCATTAACTTTCTACCTACCCAGGGCTGGAAGTAAGTCGCGTCAACCACGGCAAATACCGTAAGTTTACCTTAAATCGCCGCGACGATCAACGATTCTCACGGCAAGTTTTGCTGCGAATATTTGAAACAGAATGTTTCATTATTTCTTTCCAAATACCAGCTATTAAAAAAAATGTAAGAAAAAACTATGTGCCTTAACCCCTTGGGTACAGATTTATTTGAAAAAGTAGTTCAGATTATCGTTTGCACATTAGTTATTAGATTTTCGTATTATCGTCTGTTCACTAATTACTGTTATATTTTCGTGTTATCGTTTGCGCATTATTTGCTGTTATATTTTCGTATAATTTCGTTTGATAAGAATGGCAACAGTATGAGAGAGATTGCACAGCCTTCTGATCTCACAAGCGGATTGAGAGAGAACGATCAGCAATGTTAAAAATTTAGAAAATTTCAGCGGCTCTGGTGAAGCACCTGACATGACTAACCGATATTGACAGAACGATCATAGAGAACGATCATACGTGTTAAATTGGTTGTTTTCTTTAAAATAACTGTTCTTTTTGTGGTAATGACTTTCTGTTCAAAATAGCTTCTTTATTCACATGTGAACAATACAGTAGCTTCATGATCGTTCCGTCTTATTTTCCTTTCCATTTGGTAACAAGCATTGTAGATTATCTCGGAACTTCTAAAAAAGTTTGGTACATTTGCAAAATTTCCTAAACGCTCTCGGTGTAAATTTCGAGAATTGAAACACCAATTTGTTTTTACTGTCGCATCTTTTAATACCTAATCATATAGAAATACAGGGTTTAATATGTTTAAATTGAGAAAAATTTTTATTTTGCTTTACTTGTACCGATTGTTTTCAACTTTTTTCCCTGAACTCTTATTTGAAACAAAGTTTGAGTTAATTTTCGGCGCTTGTTCTCGCTCAATTTTTATCTGAACTTTAACTTGAAAACAAAACAAGTTTATTTTAGTGTGTATTTTTTTAAATAAAATTTTTATCTGATTAATTTTAAATCTCAATGACTTGTGTTGTAATAAGATGAATGAATACCATGGAATTCAGGAACACATTATTTTGTTGTATGAAATGTCCTTTGCTTTTTGTAACATGCAGATATCCAACACATTTTACATTTTTAAACGATTTAATTGTGCATTGCCATGATAGATTTCTTTCGAATTCACTCAGGAAAAAAGAATCCAATCTGACTATGCTAAATCACCTCTAGTAAATACAAAACATTTAAATTAATTTACTTATTGATGCATATATGATTTGATACATTAAATCGAGATTTTTTTAAATGTGAAATGCAGTAAGTTATAATTACCATTTTTTTTTTTAAACTTAGGGTTCAGTAATACAATATTATGCTTCTTAAAAGTATTGATTTTATTTGGAGATGCCTTTTTTTCATCAAATAGTTGTCATGGGCATCCATATAGGGGTATTCAAGCCCCCTCCCTAGCCATTAGTATTGATAAATTTGAAACAATAAAATGGATTGAACCTTTTTTAAATATAAAACATTGATGATGCAATTGCCTTTATCAAATATCTTTCCATTTAAAAAATAAATTCTAAACAAATCAGAAAGCTTTGATTGTACAATTCCATTGTCCATAGCATAGGCTTTAGTGACAATGGCCCTATCAAATAATTATAACAGAAAATTTAGTATTAAACTTAAAATTTTCAATGAACTGAAGGTCATTAAAAACAGATTTCTTTTTTTGCCAACAAAATTGATTAAAAACCAGTTTAATAACATTAATTCAGTCCTATATTTGCTAGCATTTATCATGAACATTAAGTAACTTCTGATTTATTTCTTCCTATTATAAGTTAGACTAGATGACTTCAGTTTGATTGGCTGTTAGTTGGAACACCAACATATGAAAGACGTGTGTATTATGAAGAAGGGCAGCACAAATTTAAAAAATATGAATTTATTAATTTAATTTTATTATGCAAATGTAACAATATTTTATTTACAATAAAATGATTTCAGGCATGCTTTCAACAACTGAAGTCTTAGAAAAAGTCTAAAATATGCGGCAAATCACAAAATTTCCTTATTATTTACATGAAATAAAACATCAAATCCATTATTTCAATGAAATTTGTTGGCAAAATTACTAAAACCTAATTTTCCTTTAATTTAACTATTAAGTAGTTATGCAAAATTAATTAGCCTATAATTCTGACTTTGAAAAAGTGCATTTTAGTTAGTTATTTTTATAAAAATAAAGAATATATTTGTAGAAGTAATATATTTATTTGCAACAAGAATTTTAAATGTTGTAGATAGAGAAAATTTTTAAAAGGACAATTAATCACACATAATTGAAGTAAAAAAATAGGTCTTGTTCTACCCTCTATATGTAACCTTTTCACTACCAACTTTTTCACTTCATCCAAATTTATAGTTAAAATGTTTACACTTTTCACAATAAGCGTAAGAGTGCATCAGCTTGAGGCGTTTTTGCACCAGAGCAATATTTTATATTAATATTATACTTTTGTGGTGCAAAAGCAAATCTTTGCAATCTCGAAGATTTAGGAGCACTTTTAAAGTAGGTAAAGGGTGGCAAATACCTCCCGTTCAATCGTAGACCAAGCCTACTGTGCAGCGGTCAGTTTCTGACTGGCATAAGCAATTGGATAGATCATATCACCATGTTTCTTTTGTGAGCAACAGTCAAAGATTCGCGTTCAGCAGCTTTCTTCATTTTAACATTCATTTATTGAAGATAATCGACTGTTGACTGAGAGATTTTTGTTGGTAGGTGTATCTTACCAGCCCAGGAGGATTTAAGAACTGAGAGTGTTACCCGAGTTTCTCTGCCATATAGAAGTTGAAAAGGTGTAACTCCCGTAGTCGTGTTCGTCTCTTCCCTATCAGAGAACAGGAAGGGTAGTTGCTGATCCCAATTTCTCGGATCTTCTCTAATTGCGTGATGAAGCGCATTTCCTTCAACACTATGTTCCAATGCTCCATCATGCTGTTGCTAGATGGGTAATCAGGACAACAAAACCTTGGACTCTATCCAAATCTTTTCAAAAACTCTTGTGTTAAGGACGATTTAAAGTTTGTTCCCTGGTCACTCGCGACAATTTTGGGTATACCAGTTCTCGGGAATATTTGTAGCTAAGTGTTGCATTCCGCCATGACTGAAAGTGACCTAAGAGGTACTGCTTCAGGCCAACGAGTGTGCTGGTTCATCACACAGAGAATGCCTTTGTCTTCTACTGGATGGAGGCTCAATGGGTCCAACAACATCAATATTGACAACTTCAAAAGGCAGTTCCGGACGAACTATTGGAGTTATTTTGACAATCGTTTCCATTTTTCGAAGCTGACAACCCTTTCAAGTCTGGACAATTTCAGTAATATTTTTTTTCATGCCTGGCCAAGCAGTGAAATTCCATACCGCTCAGGAGTTGGCAGTTTGCTTTATTTGGCAATGGGGACTCGACCAGATATTGCTTATGCAGTGAGTTTAGTGTCTCGTAAGTTGAACAACACCAGAGACTGATTGGTAAATCGTGCAGACAACATTAAGGTACCTTTGGAATACCATTGGACATGGCACTGTGTACAATAATGAAGATTACAGAAACCTGAAGTTGTTTGGTGATGCAGATAAAAACAACTGTGCAGAAACAAGCAGGTCTTGCAGAGGTGTAGTTACTTTCTATTGTGGAAATGCAATTACGTGGCGAAGCAAGGTACAGGAGCCAACATCCAATTCAACGACAGACAAAGTTCATGGCATGTTGTCAGGTTTTGAAATGTAAACAGTTCTTGAAAAGCATGGAGGGGAAGCATGGATAAACTGAACATGAACATGGGTGCAGCAGATATCTAAACAGTTCTTGAAAGGCATGATGGAGTGAAAGCAGGGATACTCTGATCACGAACCTGTGATAATGGCAGGTTTTTAAATGTAAACAGTTCTTGAAAAGCATGGAGGGGAAGCATGGATAAACTGAACATGAACATGGGTGCAGCAGATATCTAAACAGTTCTTGAAAGGCATGATGGAGTGAAAGCAGGGATACTCTGATCACGAACCTGTGATAATGGCAGGTTTTTAAATGTAAACAGTTCTTGAAAAGCATGGATGAACATGAACATGTGTTGCAGGCAGGTTTCGAATGGTAAACAGTTATTGAGTAAACATAGAGAAAATTTGTGGCTTGTTCCATTTCATTTTTGAAAGCAAGAAATTCAGGCTAAGAATTAAATTGCTTTGTTTCTTTGTCAATTTATATTTCGTGTACATCCAACTAATGACTTTCTAGCTACTTCTTTGAAGCTTGTTTCAGACTGCAAATTGGGCACGCCAGGCTATTTTTACCAGCATTGGTGACTGCAGATGATACACCGTGAATTTGCCGTAGATGCTAAAACATTCCAGAACTTATCTTGAAAGACTTGCCGCAAATCGAACAGATGTGATAGGAATCCATCACAAAACGTTGTTTGGAAAAATAACAACACAATCGTACTCGAAACAAATAATACTGAATCTGGTTAAGCTAAATCCAAAAAAAAGTTAAGAGCTAACATATAAAGCCAATCGTATCGCGAACTCGGAAAACTTTCAAAACAAACTGATATAAAAAATAACAGTTTGATTTAACCATAAAAGCATGTATTATCGGTTAGCTGTGTCAGTCCCTTCTGCACAAGCGCAAAAGGATTGCGAAAAAGGTCTGAAAACGACTAGGTTTTAAAATTGCTGATCGTTCTCTTTCCACATCTGCTTGTCTGATCTCCGCATTCATTCCAAAAAAGAATGTCTGATATCGCAGCCGTGTCAATATTTCTATGTATGGAATCAGATTTAAACAAAGTGTATTTTTGTAGAGAACGATTAAATTTAATTCAAGTAAAATCTCTTAAAACACCAATCACTCAATCATTCTTGGCATGAACAAGAATGTAATGTTTAATTTTGACCTAGTTTAATGACGGAATAAGACTAGTCATCCGTAACTTAGGCAAAACAAGTGCATGACGAGCCTTAGTCGTCAAATGTCCCCAAGGGGTTACTAAAGGTTAATTGCGAATGGTCCTTCGCTTTCAGATTTTAAGGCTGATCGAACAGTTCAGAAATGGTTTCGTGCATGTGATCGGCAGACCTTACTTTTAGCTATGTACTTAAAAAACAACTGCAATTTTATCTAGCCTAATTATTGACTGATGCCTTCGTGAACTTGATAATAAGGAAATAAACGTGTGCCTACAATATATCATTTGAGTGTTTCTTTTTTTTATCTCGTATGTATTTTAAGGTTTCGTATGAAATTGAAGAAAGCTCACAAGAAAAGTGCAAAAGACGAAAAATTTGCAACTGCAATTTACCGTCATTATTAAATTTTTAGGTTTTGCCATGAGTTTAATAGTTTTTGCTGACAACTTACAAAAGCTCACAGCAATATTTGCTGCCAGCTTCAAAATCCTATTTCGAGCCTTTTACCTACCTACCTCGTATTATGCATATAGGGGGTACATTAAAATTTAGTTTATGGCTGTTTTGGTAATGTTCGGCGTTTCATCTAACTGGCGTTGGCCATTAGCGTATCAATGGCGCTGTGAGCCATTGATAAACACTGCTGTTCTGTCATGAGTACAAATAGCGACGAGGTAAGTATGTTATCGGAGAGCACTAGGATGTACCATTGCCCGGGATTGTATTATCGACTAATGATAAGTCTGCTTCTCATTTCGTACAGCTATTGAGAAGCTCCTATCCATTCCAACGTTCTTGATCAGCACTTCGGAGCTCTCCCAATCGCTCATTAAGGTCCAAGATCAACTTTTCCAAGATTTCAATGAAATAAATTTACGCTGAACTGGACTCACTACTTTAAAAAAATGTCAATACATAAACAGTTCTTTTCTTAATCTACTACATTATTAGGATTCCCAAAAACCAAGGTACCAGGTACATTTATCAAGTTCTGTTCTGTCAAATTGGAGATTAAGAGCCACATGGAAGCCAGGTTCTCCATGATCTCATCCACACCATTATTATCTACTAATTAAATGTTTACCATTGAATCTGCAATTAATGCCTTAACATGAATGCAAACCCCACATTTATAATCTTGTTTCTTAAATTAATTGTATTCTACTTTTGTCATTGTAGAGCGTAAGCTCACCGAGGTTGGTGGAGAACCACGAGTGGCCCGGTTTTCCTGACCTCTTACAGGTGTCCGCTGTATCCATAACCCCCGATGGAAGTCTCCAAATGTTCCACAGAGCCGGACGAGTTTTAGGTTTTAAGTAAGTTGCTTTTTATGTTGTATGTGTTGGTGGCCGATATTCTGCCCGTTTCAATAGATGTCATCCAATAATCAATGCAATACATCAAGGCATTCAATAATCAAGCAATACATCAAGGCATGACAAACGTCAATATATGACATGCAAAAATCAACGTGTGTCGGTTCCATCTTCCCGGACAGCGTGGTGTGTATCCTGGATAGTAGATTGAGGTGGAGGTTTCTCCTCAAACTACAATGGCATGCTAAACTTAAATGGAGGACACGCAAAAATAAATGTAATACATCAATGGAATGCAAAACATTAATGGGGGACGTGCAAAAATAAATGTAATACATCAATGGAATGCAAAACATTAACGGGGGACGTGCAAAAATAAATGTAATACTTCAATGGAATGCAAACCTTCAATGGATGACAAGCGAAAATCAATGTAATACATCAATGGATTGCAAAACGTCAGTGGTGGACGTGCAAAAATCAATGCAATACATGAATAACATGCTAAACTTTAGGAACACCACTATTTTAAAAATTACTGCCCCAAAATTAAATGAAACAGTAGATTTAGATTCGGGTACTGAGGATATTCTGTAAAAAGATGGTGCATATTCTAATTTTCGAATGGTGACGTTAAATGCTCTAACAAAGGAATGGGTTCAGCTACAACAACCTCGTCCTTTGTATGCAGTCTGTGTCAGTGTTCGAAGTAGTCATACAGCCTAAAAAGAAACGTCTCCTCTCTTTATTTAAAGTTTTTATAGCTACTATTCTTCCTCATGGCATCCAGTACAGTGTCATCACTTACGTTCAAGGACTATTTTTACTGATCGCTTCTGTTATTGTAATTGGTTTTTTTTTTCTGTCGGTTCAGCAAATCCCGATGTACCTTTTGCATCATTTCCCCACATCCAGCTTCACTTCACTTTAAAACGCCAACTTAAACTCTTAACTGTTCCTAAACGTTTGAACACCAGCGTAAATCTTAACTGCGTATGTTTCCTAACCCTCTAAAGAGTTACGACATGATGTCTCGTTCATAAAGATCGTACCAATTTAAGAACGAAGTATCTCGTCATCAAGATCTCGCCTATTTTTTTGTGACGACGACATGTCGTCAGTTTTCTTTTAATAAATTCCTTGTTCATCAAGATCTGGTCAGTTTTCTTCTAATGGCGAAATGTCTAGTCCATCAAGATCTGACTAGTATTCTTCTTATGGTGAAATGTCTAGTCCATCAAGATCTGGTCAGTTTTCTTCTAATAATGAAATGTCTAGTCCATCAAGATCTGGCCAGTTTTCTTCTAATATTGAAATGTCTAGTCCATCAAGATCTGGTCAGTTTTCTTCTAATAATGAAATGTCTAGTCCATCAAGATCTGACCAGTATTCTTCTAATGGTGAAATGTCCAGTCGATCAAGATCTGGCTAGTTTTCTTCTAATAATGAAATGTCTAGTCCATCAAGATCTGGCCAGTTTTCTTCTAATAGTGAAATGTCTAGTCGATCAAGATCTGGTCAGTTTTCTTCTAATAATGAAATGTCTAGTCCATCAAGATCTGGTCAGTTTTCTTCTAATAATGAAATGTCCAGTCCATCAAGATCTGGCCAGTTTTCTTCTAATAATGAAATGTCTAGTCCATCAAGATCTGGCCAGTTTTCTTCTAATAATGAAATGTCTAGTCCATCAAGATCTGGCCAGTTTTCTTCTTATGGTGAAATGTCTGTTCCATCTAGATCTGCCAGTTTTCTTCTAAAGGTGAAATGTCTGTTCCATCAAGATCTAGCCAGTTTTCTTCTAATGGCGAAATGTCTACACCATCTAGATCTGGTCAATTTTCTTCTAATGGCGAAATACTTTGTCGAGATAACCAACAGGAGGGTAATAATATATTTTTTTATTTATATCTCTTTCGTCTAAATACTTTCCGTTTAGCATATTTGGGCTTGTCTTTATTCGGAATCTTTGTTTTTGTTTTACATGTATGTTTGTACATTTTCAAAATTTTTGCTTGCTTTATTGAGAGAGATCTGTTTTTCCTGAAGCTGTAAATGTTTTACCATTCTTTTCGGGCTTGCAGGAGAAGTGTTTTAAGTATGCATGTATGTATAACACACTAGGGTAACGCAAAATTGTTCACTAAAATCCTCTTTAAGTGTCATAATACTTGAAGTTCGATTGGCCGAGCATTAGAAAAATATATGAATTTATGTTAACTAAAAATGGATGTTTTAAACTCGGTCCGTAAGACTGATGAAAGCAACTGTATCGGTGAACAAATTTAATGCGAATTAATCGATGTTATCTGTTACATATAACATGTTCTCAAAGCACCCACAAATCAAAAAGCTAATTGTAATTTACAAAAAGTCCGACCGATTATTTTGGAGGTGGTGGAAAGAGAAGCATTGACTGAGGAAAAGCTTTTCTTAGCCACTGACGCAATCATTCATTCCGCAAGCATCTTTATATTTCATGTCTATTAAGATGACCAATGTTTTCGACGTGATGTTTAAAGTTTTTTTCACCTTAGGTCCTTCAACCAAACTACCCACATATTTAACAACATCAGCGATGGTCCCATTAAAACTGACACAATCTTGATCGTTGACAGCAACACTGGTAAATTGCTCTTCTCGTGGGGAGGAAGCTTGTAAGTATGCTTTTTCCCTATTTTTTCTATTGAGTTACCGACTAAAGCCCGGTGCACACTGGGACATCGATGTCAATGTTTTCAAAACATCGATGTATTGGAGCCTATGTTTTCTTAACATCGATGTTTATACTTGTCGATGTTTTATTTTTAAGTGAAAAAAGTACCATTATAAAAATTTAAAAATAACCAAGTAGCATAATTTGTATAATCAATAAATTGAACATACTTTTAGACCGAAGTGGCCAAGGGTGAAAGGTCTGAAAAGTAGGGATGCAACATTGATGTCGATGCCTTCAAAAACGTCGATGTTTTATAAAAACATAGATATATTTATCATCGATTTATTGGCACCGATGTTTTAACATTGTCGATGTTTTATTTTTGAATAAAAAAGCACTATAGTGAAAACTAAGAAAAATAACCGTGCCACTAAGTATTTGTCAGTGATGGCGACATCTGTACCATCAGAAAGAGTTTTTTCCCTCACTGGTGGAATAGTTAGTGAAAAAAGAAGCCGGCTTAAGGTGGAGAAAGTTGACTTATTTTTTCACAAACAGTAAATAACAAATATTGGGGCATATAATAAATGTAGGTCTGTTCCCCCTCCCGTCAGTTCATAAATAATTAAAAATAACTAACAATAATTATTGTTATGTACCTACCTAATTATACTTATAGTTAGTCGTTCCTGTGTCAAATTGTTGTACATATTGCTTTCTTTTGTACTATTCAATTTGAAAATAAAATATTTGTTCATTGCTCTTTTTAATTTTTTTTACTTTGTTTTGACAGTTAAAAAAAGCTATAGTTATAAATTAATAAACACGGCAAATTACAAATTAAATCTCTCCCCCCAACCGCGTCGAACAATATTGTTTGAGGTTCCTAAACCAATTTTAAGAAATTGGGGAAAAAAGTTTAAATACACTGATTTTTTAAAACATCGATGTTTAGAAACATCGATGGTTCTTGGTCGATGTATTATCAGCATCAATGTTTTTAATTTGAACATCGCTGTTTTGCTGTTAATGTCGCATCCCTAATAACGAATTACATCTTCCCCCAACCCGGCGAACATTAATGCTTGAGGTTGCTAAACAAGTTTTAAAAAATGGGGGAACAAAGTTTGAATACACTAATGTTTAAAAACATCGATGATTTTTGGGCGATGATCAACATCGATGTTTTAATTTTGAACACATCGATGTTTCATAGCCGATGTCGTATCTCTTATGCACACATCCGGTTTTCCAACGTGCGGTGCCGCTGCGGCACCGAAGCCCAAATATGTAAACATAACCGTGAAATGACACAAGTACTAATTTCGCGCCATTTGCGATAAATATTCTATAGAAGAAAACGTGTTTATTTCGCTTACTATGTAAGCATATTTTGTAACAAAATAGGCATTTTTTTACTAGATACATTTATTGGATATTTATTAATTATTGTTTATCTTCTATTTATTTATTAAAACAAGGTACTTGAGAAATGTGTGCGGCGAGCTGCGGCGCCTTAGAGAACTGCGCGAGTTGAACATGCGTCGCCGAAGGCATGTGTACGCTACTCTATTGAATCTAATGTATCTCAGACCGCACTTGCGTTGCCACAGCGGCGCCGTACGTTGAAAACCCGGATGTGTGCATCGGGCCTAAAGGCCCCGTTACGATTCTCCGTATGCGTAGGCTCCGCCTTAACGTATACGAAGCTACAGAGAGGGTCTGGATAATGCCGTCCGCATATTACCAACCTTTACTGGAGTAGAAGACATGGGACATTTAAGCCGGCTGATTCGTTGGTTTTAAACTGTCGTCTATGACGTCACTATGTGACGCCTTAAATAGTACAAGTTGCCTTCACGTGGACTCGGTACGAAGTTTCTATTGCCGACAGCAAACGAAAGCAACCAATATTAGCCATCTCTAATTTAATAATTGGTATTACTTTAATCAATACTATTTTTGGGTTAGAATAGGGTTTTTGGTATGACAAAGTAATTTTTTTGATAAATAATTTGTATTGAAGGATGAATTTAGCTCCTACTGATCACATTTTTAATTATTCCTATGGTTTTATGATGGATGTGATATAATGACAACTGAAGAAATACTTCGTAAACATTTAAAAATTCGAAAAAATATTGTGCTAAGCAAAAAAAATCTTCATACTACTTCATGTCAATCGTAAGTACTATTTTCGCAAAACATCGTGAATAAACATGTTTTTTATTGGTTCCTGTTTACATACAATATGGGAACCTAAATTATCCAGTTTAATCTGTAATCCAAGAAAATTCCGTGCTATTTAATAAATATCCGATTAAGAATGAAAAGGTTTCAAAGTTCCGAAAGTTCACACATCCCATACAACTCCGTGTGAAGGCTTTCATTGCCTACTCAAGACAAATCTGGGGATCTACAAATAACAACACCCTTGAAATCCTCCAATCTACCACCCTCAGAACCATCTCCAAAGCCTGATGGTTTCAGCGAAATACCGAAAAATAAGACACGATCTTAAAATTAACTCTCTTAAAACCCACATAGCAAAAACATCTGGAAGATAAATAACGAATCCATACAACAGATCCTAGTAATAACGGAAAAAATTCCGTTTCCGCCTTCTATTCTGTTCAAGGACCCAAGTGTCATTTAAAGTTCGAAAATGTACTATTTTTAAATTGTGCATGTAGAATCTATACTGGAATTAAAACTGCATTTAAACACAAAACATTTACGATCACAATTACAAGTACACGGCACAAACCGTTGAACTATCGCTTGGTATTATCATATAAAAGCTATCGCTTTCTTTTTTTATTAGTATTCTATTTTCGGTCGAAGCAGTTTCAACTTTTTTTTCTCAAACATTGCAAATAAATATTGATACTTCTCACATATGCGCATTGCGTACTATGAGTGTGTGACGTCATAGATCACGGGGTGAGAAACCGACAAATCAGCGAGCTTAAATTCGAAACCAACGAATCAGCGGGCTTTAAATTTCCCCATGTCTTCTATTCCAGTATAGGTTGGTAATATGCATCCCATCCATCTGTCAATGACGTGGTTCTCATCTGTCATTGGTTCGACACATACGACGCATACGGAGAATCGTAAACGGAGGCCGGATTCAACTGTAACATTTCTCGATCACGTTCCTTCGAAACTCTATTGGCCGCGGCTTCATCTGAAACGAACTCGATCGTGTATACTCGATTCACCTGATCGAGAATTTTCTACTCCTCTCCGATTCGCGAGTACGCTCGATCATTTTGTGTTGACGTTTCTTCATAAACATGGCGGATATCAGGCAGGTGAATATGCAGGAGCAGCTGTTTCTAAACTATAACAGAAAACGTCGAATATAAATATGTATATTTTGACGGGGAAACAACGCGATACACACACGAGTATGCCCAGGTGCAGAATTACGAGTTCTGCGTATATTCATTGTTCTGCAACACAACTCCAAGCAATCGCAATTTGTCTGCAGGCATTTTATCCGAATTTTGAAAACTGCAGTCAAATTAAAAACAGACGTAAAACACAATTATCAGCTAAATATGTATTACATATTTATATTAAACACACATCAAAATTAATTAACTTCCTTTATTTAAAACCAAGGCATACTTTCAGAATTTGCAATTACAAAAAATAGGCAGCACATACAAACTGTTTTAAGGTACAACACTTTCCCCAATAGCATGTGAGAGCATTTGGATTTTCACCAAATAAAGCAGACGGAGAGTGCATTTTTACAACGGACAATCCAAATGCTCTTTCATGATAGTTATTGGGGTTACCTTAAAAGGTATTTTATCGCCATATCGGTGTTTTTGGTGTAAAATTTAACTGGCGTAAAATCAACTATCATATATCACTTCGGAATTCATTCTTTGGAAGTTTAATTGCTGTAATACTGCAAAATCATATATTTGAATAAAACAAGCGAAGTGATATCGTTAGTAATACGTATCGGAAACACGTTCCGCCAAAAAAAAAAAAAAAACGACTGGCATCTACAACTAGCTTGACAGTAAAAACCTCCCATACTCGACGCAATAAGTTTACCATGCAACTCTCATTAACACGCCAGATAGGAATCCTAGTGAATATGATGAACCTAATCAATGAAATCATCTGACCGTGGTTCAAAATTCCGTGGTGTTGTCCGCGGATCTTTCCCTTAGGGGATTGATCCCAGACCGTCGTTACTAGCTCGTTGTGTTGCTCTAGTACGACGTTAATTAAAAATTATCAATTACCTAATGAATGAATAATGGATATGCAGAGCACGAATCCTAATGAATTCTCCTATAGGATTCGAGCTTTCGCTCAAATCTGGCGATCGAGATAGAATAAGGAAAATAATAAGGACACGATTGAACGGACAGGACAGACATAAAAAGCTCAAGAAACGGATTTTGTATTAGAAGGGTCCAAAACGGATAGAAAACTTGAAATAGGTCGAAAATATTCAATGAACAAAAACAAACACTCCATTTTTTATTTATTTGTTGTTCCTCTTCAGAAAAATATCCAATTTGAATAAAAAATATACTATCCAAAAGATGCAAGACAAAGACATACACAAATACAGTTCTTCTTCTTCTTCAGGAGCACAACAGCCTTTTACAGGCCAAGGCTGACTCGCAGATCCTCCTCCATCTGGCTCTGTCTGGTGCGACCGCCCGCCATCGGTTGACTCCCAAAAACTTGAGATCTCTCTCTACGTTATCAATCCATCTTGTAGGTGGTCGTCCCTTTCTTCTAGTCCCTTCAATTTTGGAAAAAGTCACTTTTTTGGTAGGGTCAGCATCGGGATTTCTAAGGAGATGGCCCAGCCATCTGATGCGTGACGCTTTAATTGTTCTCACTAGGTCGGTACCGCCGAATTTATCATATTTTTTCTAAATTTCGTGGTTGTAAAGGATCCTTCTCACGTTGTTCTCTTGAGTAGGTCCAAATATTTTTCTTAAGATCTTCCTTTCAAAAATTAGTAGTTTTTCTTCCTCGGTTTTATTGAGGGTCCAACATTCACTCCCATACATGACTATGGGTCTGATTAAAGTTAGTAATAGATAAAAATACAGTTAGATAATAGATAAAACAAAACACTTCTTTAAAAAAGATTATTTATTATTTTAAATCATCAAATAATTTATGAACCTCCTAGAAAGAATCACACAGTATGAAAAATTGATTAGTAGCAAAATTGTTACATCCTTTTTTTAAAGGTTTAATAAAAAATGATTTATAGTTTCTGGTGATATAAATGAGAACATAAAGTCAGTACGCGAAACAAAAATGGCTCATCAATTTTGTCACGTAAAAACTTCAAGGTTTTATCATTCTTTCATGTTTTTTTACTTTTTGTTATCAAGCTTTTAATGCTGGTTTGGTGATTAATATGTTTTAAAATATATTTTTATGGAATTTATTTTTGTCTGACGCTTAGCGCAGCTTATACATTTCTGGATCTTGTTCCATAAACCCTAAACTAATCAGTCAACTTTCAGTATATTTCATTTTTATATGTTTGAACTGAGTGGATAGAGCCACAAACGTGAAGTATAAGACTGAGCATGGCTATTGAGAATAGCTTCAAAAAGTGTGACCAGCGTGTCACACTAGTAATCACGTGACTGCTATGGTAAAACTAGAAAGGTTGACCGTATTGGCATCTTATCGCCTCGTTTGACGATTTTGCATCTTATCTCAGGGTAGATGTGTGAATCCGCATTTCTATCCATTAGTGACAAAAATGGTCAAAAGGATTCGTGCCTTTTCCCTTCCTATGAACCAATCAGATGCTGAATGTTAGATTCCACACAGCAGACAAAGGCAATTTAAGGGTCTCGTTCTTACTAGTTTTGGTCAAATGATATCCTTGACACATTTCCTATATGTCCCTGGAACAGAAAGTGCTTAAAACTGCGACATACGTCGCAGAACAAAGTCTTTGCAGAATAACTTTTCCTTAATTTTATCAAAGTTTTGGCCGTTTTTTTTTAATAAGTTACGATGTTCTCTGTGCAGTGCAAAGCGAGCTCCTTGCAACACCTTTTTTTCTTCTCTAGCCTACGACAGCCTTCCTACACCTCCCAAATTACCAGAAACACTTTATAAATAACACATCTTCTAAGTTAATGACAAAATTATTAACTCCAAAAGTTATCGACAGAATTTGAAATTCTGAAAATATGCCTTGATTTTAATTAAAGTAAGTTAATTAACTGTGACGTGTTATATTATAAATGTGTAATACATATTTAGCCGGTAATTCTGTTTTACGTCTGTTTTAGATTTTACTGCAGTTTTCAAAATTCTGACGAAATGCCTACAGAACAATTGAAATTAAGTGGAGTTGTGTTGAAGAACACGTAATATAATTCTGCACCTGGGCTCTATGGTTTCTAGTATTTTTCTGAATATCCTATACATAATCTGTACACATATTTTGCGTCAGTTGGCTTGTTGATTAGAGCTATGGAGTACTATGAATAGTCCAACTATCACCTTGTATTTAAATGTCATGACAGGGACAAAATTGTGACACTTTCAATTCAGCTGATACAAAACTGGTCCTAACTTCAATTACAGGTTTTACATGCCCCATGGAATGACTGTGGACAGATCCGGAAATACTTGGATTACCGACCTCGCCTTTCATCAGGTAAAAATATCAATTTGGTCCGCTTCGCACCGACAGAATCCGGGTTAATCTAATTCCGAGTCTATCCGAATCAGTAGACTGACGAAGATTCGAGAATGCAGCTTCCGTGTCATAAACCATGTTCGTCTTCACCGTGAGCTTTTGACGTGATGTCTATTCCATCAAGATCTGACTGATATTGCTAATAACGAGATATCGTCCATCAATTTCGGGATATCTCGTCATCAAGATACTGCCGATCTTTTCGATGGTGACGAGATCAAAATCTGGTCAGCTTTCTCTTTCAATAACGATAAATCTCGTCCATCAAAATCTGACCAACTTTGCTAAGGACGAACACCAATTCGAAACAACCACCCGCTATCACGGCAAACATCAATTCTAAGTTAATTAGTTAATTCTAAATTAATTATTTAATTAATTCTAAATTAATTCTTTCTAAATTAATTATTTCTAAATTAAATAATTCTAAATTAAATAATTCTTAATTAAATAATTCTAGCTTAAATAATTCTAACTTAAATAATTCTAACTTAAATAATTCTTAAATAAGTCCAAAAAAGCCCAGTATCCCCAAATAAAATTAATTAAAATTCGATGGCAAAACGAATGATTTTATCGATAAAAGCTGAAGCAGAAACGATTTTTTAACATAGATCTACGTTATACGAAAGTTTCTAATTCAACTAGTCATTCAACTTTATTTTCACCACTTATCTCTCCAAAGGGTTTCGACAAGATTCTGACAATTTTACTAATGACAAAGCATCTAGTCATCACGATGACACGGATTTTTTTATGAATTCGAGATCAAGATCTGGTCAGTTTTCATCTAATATCTGCATCAAGATCTGGTCAGTATAATTTAACTGAAAGTTCTTCATCAAGATCTGGTCAGTTCTGCTAATGACGAGATAACTAACAGGAGGGTTAAAGAGGTTGTCGAGACAACTAACAGAATACAATAGTACTCGATACAATAGTTAAATGCAATAGTACTCGGATACTGAAGTACTCAAATTCCAAAGTATTTACCCCAAGTATTTGAATACTAAAGTATTAATTCTAAATATCCGAATATCAAAATATTAATCCTAAGCATTCGAATACCAAAGTAGTCATGCCAAGCATTTGAATACCGAAGTACCCGAATACAATAACACTTGAATACCAAAGTACTCGAATACAATAGTACTTTATTACCACAGCACTCAAATACAATTGTACTTGAATACCAAAGTATTTATATTAAGCATCTGAATACCAAAGTATTTATATTAAGCATCCGAATACCAAAGTATTCATACCAAGCATTTGAATACCGAAGTACCCTAATACAATAGTACTTGATACCAAAGTATTTATATTAAGCATCCGAATACCAAAGTATTCATACCAAGCATTTGAATACCGAAGTACCCTAATACAATAGTACTTGATACCAAAGTATTATAATTCCAATCATCCGAAAGCCAAAACATTCATCCAAAGTGGTCGAATACCAAAGTATTAATCCCCAAGCATTCGAATACCGAAGTATTCATTCCATTTATTCGAATACCAAATATTTCATCCCCTACTTATTTTTATATTAAAAAAAGGCTAAATCGAGTTGGCTGATTCTTTCTATAGATTAGTTGTTTGCTAAATATGTATTCGAATACTCATTTGATACTTGAAACTACTCGAATACCATTTATTCAATTCTGAACCTTTCTACTTTCTGTCCTGTTGCAACAGGTATTGAAGTTCCCTGCCGGCGAGTATAAGACTCCCTCGTTGGCCATAGGAGAGCGCTTCATTCCCGGTTCCGATAGCAGCCACCTGTGCCAACCTGCTGACGTCGCGGTAACCCCCGAGGGGAACTTTTTCGTCGCAGACGGATACTGCAACTCCAGGGTCCTCATGTTCGACAGCAATGGAGGTCTTCTCAAGCAAATAGGAACGCAAGGTAACAATTACCTAAAACAGTAGACTAGTATCCCAATTCAACGTTGCCTGGCTACCGCGATTGGTATTATTCGTGCTCGTGGACTAGTCGATTTCAATCACGAGAAAGGGAGGGAACAGTTCATATTTCAGATGAGTGGGTTTGCATAGTACGCCGACAGGATGTTTTGAATTCATCCGATATGGGTACAATACCACTGCAGTAAGGAGTATAGTCTGGCTCCCGTGAGAAGGCAGTCGAGTCGAGATTGTTTGAACGAATCTATTGTTAAATAGGGTGACGGATACTGCAACTTCAGGGTACGATGGCAAGGGAGGTCTCAAGTAAATAGGAGGGAAAGGTAACCAATATCCAACCGAACTAGTGTCTCAATTTAACCTGGCTACAGCCATCGGTATCGCTCATGCTCTTGGACTGGTCGATGTTTATCACGAAAGAAGGAACGGTCCATCTCAGATGAGAGGGATTATTTGCTACACCGACATGATATTTTTAATTCGTCCGACATGAATACCAACACACCATTGTTGTATAATCCGACTACAGTGACAAGGCAGTGGACTCGATTGTTTCAGGGCAAGTCTTTTCTTTAAACAAGGTAATAGGTTGGAACGTAAACAAAGCTTTTTCACGACTGGCGTTTTAGCACGGACTTTGGTCAAAAGTTCATCGTTCGGTGTCGTTGCCGACGCCAGTGTTAATGAGTTGACAGGGAGGAGGAACCACTTTTGGCTATCGCCATTCGTGCTTTTGCGTATGGCAGCCTTCTCCAAACGACCTGATCGAATGATGTAAATCGACTAGTCGAAGGTCGTCTGCCTACTCTTCGGAATCGCACTTTGTACACTTGTTTCAATCAATTACTAATGTTATGAATCTTAATGGAATACTCTGTTATGTAAATGCTCAGGATCTTTTTTGGCTTATTTTCTCTTAGAGCCTTTGATGATATTGGTGGTGAGGAATGAAATGTATTCGGTCCCAAGTACGCAGAACTACCTCTTGCCAAAGCGGATAGGGTATTTCTATTTCCACAAATAGACGGGTTAAAGTTACAGTGGTGTAAGTCACTTTTCGGAAAGAAAAAAAAAGACTCAGAACTACCACTGCCATTAGTTGATAGCTGAATGAAGTTCGGATTTACTTCACGTTTTCTGTTAACAGATTGACTTATCAAGATCGGGTTTCTGAGTCTAACTAATTATCTTTAGTTAAATTTGGTTTTATTATATCTGGTTTCTGTGTCTAAGTCTTTTTTTTAAGTGAGTTACATCACTGTAACTTTAACCCGTCCAAATGTTAAAATATGTGGAAAGGAGAAAAGGTCACTAGGACGGGTGAACATCCATGGCAATCGCCATTCATACTTTTGCCATGGAACCCCCTCCTCATAGCGACCTTTCTCACTTATTCAAAAATCGATTGATCCAAGGTCAACTGCATTCTCGGCGGAGCCACACTATGAATTCCGTCGCCTGTAAAGTGTTGTCGCAAAGCGATACTATTTTCAAAAAGCAAAGAGGCGTGACAACGGTGTTCATAACTTTTCGTAAACGCTTTACTAGTAATCGCAAATCGAACATGAAATCTGCTCTGGAATTGGAAGGGAAAATAGAATCGTTCCAAAGGATTGTATATTTCAAGGACTGATACAATAATATTTTGCTAAAGGTTGAGAGAATCCATGGATTCTAAGTGTGCTATGGGGCAAAAGCAGTAGCTACATTACCAGGAAATCTCGCGGTACTCAGAAGGTTAATATCGATTTATGTGTTTATAAAATAGTTACATTTCATTTCAGATGGATTGAACTTACCTCACAGTCTGGCTTTGGTTCCCCAACACGATGCTGTTTGTATTTGTGACAGACAGAACGGACGCATTCTCTGCTACAACACTGGCATGCACGGCACTGAGGCGGGCAAACTACTCGTCAACTTTGACCATCTAAACCTTGGCGCACTCTACACGATCACAACAAGAGGTAATCGGTTATTTCACGTCCTTACAGTAAGCGGCAATTTTTCGCTTGCCATTGAGACTAAGTGTAGATGTAACCATCGATCTTCTTAAAATGAGGGAGCATGAGTCGATGTAGTAAGATCTCGGAAGCTTAAGTCGCGTGATGAACTCAGCCATCAGCACAAAAATTAACTTGCAATGAAGTAGTATGATATGAGCAGTGTAACATATCTCCTCTCTCAAATACATTTTTCGTAGACACAGTTGCATTGCCTATCATTGATGACCTTCAGACGTAATTATGGACGTGAGCACTTTCAGAAACTAATCTTATGGAGCTTCTGACATTTACCAGACAGCACTCGCAACAGTTGGTCATCTTTTTCTTAAAACCACGGTACAGATCTTCGAACCTAATGGTCGGAAGAGATAGCATGACGATGTAAGTACATTCGCCACCATCTTCATTAAAAGGTCGATGAACGTGAACAAAGGTTCTAATTGACTGAACCACAAATGTGCGCTCTTTTAATTGGAATCGACGTAAATGATGGGAATAATTAAACCATTCTGAGAGTGGCAGGTAGGTATTTAATTAATGTCGCACTGGAGCAACACAACGTGCTGTCGGTAACGGTCTGGTATCTAACCCGAAGGGAAAGATCCCAGGACAACACCATGGAGTAGAGGTGGCTGGTGTATCTTAAATCTGTCGTGGCCGAAAGTCCTCTCGTTGGGTTTTGAAGCAGTTTGTAAAGTGGAGTGCCAGCTCAGGTGTTCCCTCGTCATCTGACCGTGGTTCAAAATTACGTGGCGGTGTTCTCGAATTTTCCCTTCGGGGATGATCCCGGACTGTTGTTCCAGTGTGACGTTAATTTTGAAAAATACCATAATACCCCAAATGATCCCTGACCATCGTCAATAGCCCATTGTGCAGCTCTAGTACGACGTTAATTAGAAAATTATAAAAACATTACTTAGTAACTGATTTGGTTATTTGGATGAAATAGTAGGCGAGGGAAATTGTAGTGAAAATTGAGGGCCACGGCGATAATTTTTCCTTTCTCTCGAATTCGCTTTTAGAGTTACAACAAAAGAAAAGTTAATTAGTTCCACCGACTATTATAGAAAATGTTAGATTTGCGAGTATTCCATTCGTTGAAGAGATTATGACGCGTAATTCTGTAATATAAAGCAACAAAACAGAAACAACGAAGCAATTAATTTAAAATGTATATTCTAGTTTTTAATTATTCGTCATTCAATTTTTTGTAGAGTTATAAGAACTATATTTTTGTGGTGGAGATAATCGTTTTGTAGCGTAAACACGTATGGATCAAGCAAAGCTGGCCTCAAGTATAGATTGCTTCATTGTTTTTGCGATAATGTTGGGAATGTTTCAGTTGCCGATCTAGGAGTAGTACGGCTGATAGGTGCAAAAAATTGTTAGAATTGTGCCTTTAATGATAGAAGCATACAACTTGGGGCACATATACTACATATATGAAGATTTAATTTAGGAAATGAGGCGATCTCAGATATTGCCTATGGCAGTAATGGCGGACATTCAAAATGGCGGCTTTGGAATATTTTTTGTGCTCCTTTTAAATGTTATTTCATGATGTTAAATGACAGGTTTTAAAGTAATAGCGAGTAATTGTTGTTTAGTGCATGTACATCGCTATTTTTAATAATATATACCATATTTTAAATTATATTCTATCTGTAACAAAATAACGGATATTGAAAATGGCGGCCTCTGAGTATATGTTATGTGCTTCTTTTTTATTGTCATTTGGTGATGTTAATAGCGTATTATATGTGATTTTGCATGAATTGATGCTATAAACATGCGTGCATGTCATAATTATAATTTCATATTAATTATTACTCATGTTAATTAATATTTGTATGTTCATTACAATTAATATCTTCATATTGATTACTAAGTATATTAATTAATATTTCGTATTGATTATTAATTATATTAATTAATACTTCATTAATTATTAATTATATTAATTACTACTTCATTAATTATTAATTATAATTAATATTTTCGGGTTAATTTTTAATTTTTTTCGTATTAACTTTTTTTACAGGTGAAACGATAAGAAGAAAAATCAGATAAAATTACGGATGTAGTTCATAAGCTGATTAATCCATTCAATACTGATACATCTGGACAGTTCAAAGAAACAGAATGGAACAAGTGTTTTATCTGTCAAGAAGACAGGTCTGAAGTTCTTCGGTGTCCAGCAGACAGTAAGTAATAGCAGTAAGCGTGAAGTAAAGCGAACTTTTTATAAGACAATTTCTGATTTACTTGTGGGGTTTAGTATTCCAGGGTGTTTACCACGAACAATAAATCTGGAACGTCTCTATGATGCTGGAGGTGGTTGAGGCAACATTGCTACAGCATAAAGCTCAGTTTCACGAATCATGTAGATTGTAGTTCAAAAAAAAAAAACTTCAAAGAGCTCAGAAATGGAAAATAGAGCCTGAGGATAATTCAAATAGTTCTACGAAATTCACCCGCCAGAATCTTGTGGTAAATAGTTCAGTGAATTCAAAAGCAATTTTTTTGTGACCTGCCTGCTCAAGCTGGAAATTAATTATGTACTGCATCTATTGTACATTCGGCCTGTGTGTGTTCCTCAATGTGCCCTTAAACTGAAGGACTGGACTGGCCTTTGCATGCAAAACTGTGTGCCGGTGATGTTATTGCATTAAACTTGGTAGTCAACAAAGATTTCTTGTACTGTTGGCAAAGGATAGGCAGTTCTAATAGCAGGCACAGGGGTAATACTTTTGTAGCTTTCAGGAAGATGTTTAGTTGCTTTCTCTTCAAAAGTACTTGAAGTTTTAGTTTGATAGGTTCCTCTAAAATTACCATCTGGATGTTGAAATAGGGATATTCCTGTTCCATGGAAAGAATCATGAGCAGTAGTAGAACTTGGATTATGGTCAATATTATCAACTGCACTAGTTGTGAAACGCCCTCTTTTTAACTGAAGAGGAACGACAGCATTTTCCATGTGATACAGATGACATATTTCATTTCCAGTTCTGATGAAAGGTCTATCACTCAGTCTTATGATATGCTTAATCCGAGCTCGTGAAGATCTTCAACTAGTTCACGCTTGCGAGTTCTTTTTATCAATCAAAATACCTAAGTATAAAGTCAAGTGTGTTTCTTGTTCTCGATTGTGCTTGTAGACTCTTCCAGAATGACACTCCCGAAGTCTCACCAAACTGTTATACATTAGTAACTGTGTAACAGGTTGTGATAGGTTGGGGTTAAAAAACTTGACTGTGCTTTACAACTAACAAGAGATGCTGATACGGAATCTTGCTGACAGGTTTCTCCAAATCCATTGAAGAGGTTTTTGATTTTAAAAATGTCTCTTCTAACTATATTTGCTGCTTTGGCAAGATGAATAGCGTCACTATCAGCATCGTATTCACAAGCTTTCTTCAGAGCTAATCCAACATCATTATTAAATAATAACATCACATCTCGACCTTGCTTATGTGCTTCTATGTCAGTAAAACATGAAAGTACTCTGTTTTTTAGTTTTGTGGAATGTATGCGCCATGAAAGATCGCTACCTTGTTCTTTCATCCTCATGCTGTACAGTAGGGTGGAGCGAAAAACACGAATTTCGGAAATTGAAAACGCCTATGGTGGGAATAGTTGGGGACTACCATGCTTATTAACAGTACAAAATATGAGCTAAATCAATTAATATCTTCAGGTGCCCAAATCACTTTGAAATTTCGAAATTTTGCCAATTTTTTCACAAAAATAATAATAACGCATTTAAAAAAATTAAATGCATCTTATTTAAAGCCATGGGTGGGTGAAATGAACTTCCCTGCTTGTAAAAAAAAAGTTTTACACTTAACATTATCCCGGAAAATAAAAAAATTCCCCTTTTTTTAGAGCGCCATCACGCGCGTCTCCACTCCTCTTAATAGACTCATCATTGCGACCACGCGTTTACACGGGCGCTTCCCCTTGTAGACCTTCGCTGTTTTTGCATTATGAAAACAACCCAGAACTCAGCACGAGGAGGTGGCTGCATATCGAGTTCCACCCCCCCCCCCCCTAAAAATTTCAATTTAAGTAACTAGCTTACCCTAAAAAATTAAACTGAAGTTAGTGGCAAGTGGTTCAGCTTAAAAGTGGTTGATATTGGATTTTGGTTTCAAATCTTTGTAAAGCAAGTCTGGAAGCAATTCTTGACCGAATAAATCCATCTCGTGCTTTTGTACAACATACTGTACTATATGCTTCAGTTACTAATTTAACGCAACGTTCTACTTCTTGTGAATGGCATGGAAAATTAAACATATTACTATTGGTTGGAACGTCTAGAATCATAGACTTGAGTTGATCATCAGAAAGAGATACTGTAAGTGGTGGATCTGTAATGGAATCTGATTGCCATTCAATTAAATTTATGTAATCGTCTGCTTCGAAGTTTAACTTGGGAATTTTGAACTCTCGAATATTCTTTTTGACTTTATTTTTTTTGTCTCAATTTTAAATTTTTCTGAGGCTTAATTCTCTGACGTGTTTTCTATCATCAGCTAACATTGCCAAAATAATATTTTCTGGATGGGCATAATAAGCATTTCTTATCTACAACAATTTTTATATCCTCAGGCTAAAATCTCGATTTATTTAAAATATGGAAAAAATTAGGAATTCCCTTACCGACATGATGACTGACTTTTAATTTTAAACCACACATATGAGTGTACCTTCACAACATACTCTGTTAATATTTTCAAGTTATGGGTTGGATCTTCTGTTGAAACATATAACCTTAAAATTATATTTGTCGTGGTCAACCATCTGGAATGATTCAATTTTCCTGGATTTTTTTGTGACAAGCTTAATGGAATATTTTTATTTGATATACCTGTGCACATTTCGTAAATGTATCGTTGAACAGTGATAAGATCCTGTAGGACAATATCTGGCAAAGTTACTTATATCTTTTCAAAGTTTGTCAAAGGCAATTTTTCACAAGATTCAAACATTTTTCCAATTTTTCCGTTGTATCCTTTTGGTCCTGTGGTTTTCCCTTCTAAATGTTGCAACAAATGACGTAAAGGTAGCTGGGTAGCTCATTTGTATGTAATAAACAAATAAACCAATGCACAGGACATCCTAAAAAGAGCTCGATATGTCGAATGACTCCATTTTTCAAGTACTTACCACTGTACCATCACAACCAACTTCTTGCATCTTAGAAAAATCTATAT
This sequence comes from Metellina segmentata, assembly GCA_947359465.1. Taxonomy (NCBI): domain Eukaryota; kingdom Metazoa; phylum Arthropoda; class Arachnida; order Araneae; family Tetragnathidae; genus Metellina; species Metellina segmentata. The sequence goes on from OX375880.1 coordinate 111,410,201, forward strand.
TTTTCTCCAAAAAAGTTAAAATATTTGTTTTAATATTTTGATAAGAGTCAGTTGTAGGAGTGACACGTCCCATATATTTTGATCCTGGTTCTTGTATTAGAACGATATGTTCTTCTGTTACCGTCTTTCTAGAAATCCTTTCTCTTTCTTTAATCATTACTAAAGTTTAATCCTTTCGCTCATCGAAGTATATTCCATATTCTGATAAAGAGGTAGTTTCCTCATTTTTCCTTTTCAGGTAGCTGCGAGTCTTTGTCCTTTCTCTTCTAATTTTACTACTATCAACTATGTTTTAAGAATCATCCTTGGCAATTTTTCCCATATCCTTCAAAGCAGCATTTATTAGAATTGCTGCTGATCTATCGGAAACACCAGTTCTGTCACAAGCCTGAGCTACATTTGGAATTTTAGTTCTCGTTTCTGAAGTTGAAGAAGAATTATTATCAATGACTGTGTTTATAGTGTCCTTAGAATACTTAAGCAAATTAAAACTCAAAGTAGCTCCCGTAGTAGAGAGCGAGGGATTTTGGATTTTTTTCCTTTACAATCTTTGTGAGCTGAACGTTTTGGATCTCTGATTCTATTTCTATTGCGCTGCAATCTTTTTTTCAAGCATTCTGCTGGTTTTAATGCCAAAATTTCCAATGACCATTTTTCGAAATGTCCTTTGATCTGTTAAAAAAAAAGTCAGCAATAGGTACTTTAATTTTGAAAGTACAACTGAGAAAGTTCTTACATTTACATATGTTAATATCAAATAGATTTTTTTTTTGCTGATTCCCTGAAGGACACAACCTTTCGAGAAATATAGTTTGCTAGTATTTTTTAATAGTTTCTTAATATTTTTATATGCTTTATGGTATTTTTTCAGCATATATATTATTTGTTGGTTTATTAATAGTTGGAATAGAACTTTTCCCCCGTAATCCTTTGAGCTCTTTAATTAAAATTGAACATCCATCAGCCACATACTAGCATCTCTTTTACAATCTTTCTGTATGTAAAGATAATACTTCATAAATCTGCATATGTTGGAAGTGTGTTAGGCTTCATTATTTCAGCTATTCCAAACACGGGACATACATCTACTGATCGTGTCCTAGGCATTTCGACTAATTCACAGAACCGTGTATCCTTAACAAACAAAACAAACCAAACCCAAAGAAAACTGAACTTAAAGATTAAAATTTCTATATAAAAATATCTAAAATAAGTAAATATAAGCGGGGGGGGGACTCGATATGCAGCCATCTCCTCGTGCTAAGTTCTGGGTTGTTTTAATAATTAAAAACAAAAAGCGAAGAGCTGCAAGGGGAAGCGCCTGTGTAAACGCGTGGTCGCAATGATGAGTGTACAGTTTGCATATATCAACAAGTTTAAATATGGGTGCGATTTCATTGTCACTACGAGCATCTTTGTTGTTTGATACAAGTTCAGCAAATGCCATACCATGGTTAGTTTGGTCTATTTCAGTTTCTTGTATGTTCTTTTGTCTCTTGCCCTGTTATATAATGATACGAGGCATCGAACATAATACAAGGCATTTAATGCAATAAGTGCAAGAGAAGGCCTGTCCTCCAGTTTAAGGGCACAGTGAGGAACACATCCATGCTAAATGTAGTAGAATGAATGTAGATGCATTACATAATGAACTTCCAGCTTGAGCTGGCTGGTCATACAAAAAAAATTGCTTTTGAATTCACTGCACTATTTACCAAAACATTCTAATGGTGAATTTCGTAGAACTATTTGCATTATTCGTAGGTTCAGTCATTCATTTCTGAGCTCTTTGAAGTATTGTCTTATTGAACTGCAATCTACATGATTCGTGAAACTGTGCTTTATGTTGTTCCAATGTTGCCTCGACCACTTGTGCATCATCGTGACGTTCCGGATTTATTACCCTTGGTAAACACCCTGCAATACTAAACCCCACAAGTAAATCAGAAATTGTCTTATAACAGTTCCCTTTTCTTCACGCTTACTGCTTTACTTACTGTCTCCTGAACACCGAAGAACTTCAGACTTGTCTTCTTAACAGATAAAACACTTGTTCAACTCTGTTTCTTTCAATTGTCCAGATGTATCAGTATTGAATGGATTAATCAGCTCATGCATTACATCTACATTTTTATCTTATTTTTCTTCTTATCGTGTCACCTGTGGAAAAAGTTAATATGAAAATATAATTATGACATGCATGCATGTTTATAGCATCAATACATGCAAAATCACTTAAAATACGCTATTAACGTCACCAAATGACAGTAAAAAAGAAGCAAATAAAATATATTCAGTTGCCGCCATTTTGTTACAGATAGAATATATTTTAAAGTATGGTATATATTTTATTAAAAATAGCGAAGTACATGCACTAAACAACAATTACTTGCTATAACTAATACCTGTCATTTAACATCATGAAATAACATTTATAAGGAGCACAAAAAATATTCCAAACCCGCCATTTTGAATGTCCGCTATTACTGCCATAGGCGAAATCTGAGATGGCCTCGTATCCAAAATTAAATCTTCATATATGTAGTATATGTGCCCCAAGTTGTATGCTTCTATCATTAATGGCACAATTTTTTTACAGATCAGCCGTACTAGAGGTAATAGAACACAAACGAACTATAGAGAAATACGAGTGTCGAAAACGGCCTCCTTAGTTCAGAACATTTACTAGTTAACTTTACGTGGCGCTGTTAGCGCAATTTTTTTTATTGTTACTATATATTCAGTTGGTGCTTTTATATATAATTTCCAGGATAAAAAAGTCAGCAAAAAAACTTTACAAAAAAAACCTGCAGGTTTCGTGCATGAATTTCGCACAAAATTTCTGCAGGAAACCTGTAGATTTTTGACTGGTTGCCATGAAGGTGAAGCACCATCTGGTGGTGGGATAAGCAAACACATTATTTTTGATTAAAAAGGAATTTCGTAGATTCAACCCTGGGATCTGGAGCTTACTGTGTTATCCATTAGGCCGTAAGAGACATATCCAAGAATGGCGAATTAATGTAGTGTTCAATTAATGTTTTTTCTAATGGAGGGCACTGGACTTTTTCCTTGGCCACTACAAGGCCGGAAGTGATGGTCACTACTTCCAATGGCTGGCACTAAGGACTTGTCCGAGGCCACTACAAGGGTGGAAGTGATGGTCACTTGTAAAGGGACTCCCAGTGGGTGGACCATCATTGCCACCCTAACGAAGGACACAGCACAATTTACATTCATGCCCTGACCCCGGATTGGAACCAGGAACCTTCCGATCCAGAGGCCAACACCTTGACCACTAAACCGGTCGGTCTACGGTGTTCAAATAATGTAGTATTCGCTTTTTCTCTGTATTGGACTTGTGCTTTTTTTCACTAGGAATGTATTTAAAAAATAAGCAACCAGGTCATATATTGCATAATATAAAACCTATCATACATTGTTGGCATGTGATAGGAATTTCCTGTCTTCACATTTGAATTTAGCATTGAGAATGTTCTGAAAATGTTAACATCTCATACAACAAATTTGTTACAGATTAGATTTATAATACCAAGATTTATGCAAATTATTGTTTTTGTTGGAAGTTAATATAACAGATTAAATTCAGATATTTGGCATGTTAGAGAAATACAATATATGCGTTGAAACATATATTTTAATCAAAGGTTGGCCAGCTGTAACTAAATCCAATGTTACATTTTTTGATGGGACTGAAAAATTATAAAAAAAAAAACAGCAATAATTGCTGTTTTCTATTACTGAAAATTTTTACTTTTTTTTGAAGAAATTATTTAAGATATATATATTAATTTTAATTAAACATAATAGTTGATAAACTGTCTTTCCCCATTTTTACTGCAACAAAAAAGTTGCCCTAGTTATGAGTTGAGGAACCCGTTAAGTTTAATAACGAGTTAATAAAGTTTTTAACGAAGGAGGGCGTTAAACTATCAAAAATTTCATCATGTGATAAGACGTGGGTCCATCACTACACTCCAGAATCCAAAATGGCGAATAAAGAGTGACGACGAAAAGATGAAGCCTGCCCCGTGAAGGCCATTACCCGTCTTTCATCCCGAATTTTACACATTGATTTTCTCCACGATCGACGAACGATGAATGAACCGCCTAGTATTACCAGCTGTGACAGTCAGTGAAAGCCTACAGAACAAAAGACGGAATATGACCATCCGAGAAGTCATCCTTTTCCATGACAGTTCCAGGCCTCACACAACAGTTTTGAAGAGAAATAAATTGGAGGAAATTCACATTGGGAAAGCCTTGAACACTCTTCCTACAACCCAGATTTGTCCGCCTGTGATTATATTTTTGTTAGCAGTCTTGAAAGAAGCGCTGTGAAGAGAACGCTTTGAGAACAACACAGGAGTTGAAGATCGCGTGCGCAAATAGTTGACGACTCAACCTCAAAGTTTCTTTGAAGTTACGGTTAGTGTCGCCTACTATTGCCATCTGTTACATTCAGTGAAGGCCGCAAACAGAAACAAGACGGAATATGCCAATCAGAGATGTCATCCTTCTCCGTAACAATGCCAGGCCTCTCACAGCATTTTTGACGAAAAATAAGCTGAATGAAATGGACTGGAAAGCCCTTGAACAACCTCCTTACAGCCCAGGCTTGTCCCCTTGAGACAATTTTTTTTTCACCCTTGAAAGAAGCGCTGAGAGGAGAGTGCTTTGAGAAACAATTCAGAAGTTGAGGATCGCATACGCAATTGGTTGACCACTCTACCTCAAAGTGTCTTTGAAGAATGGATCTACAAGCTTCCTAAATACTGGGGTAAATGTGTAGAGCGTGCAGGAGACTATGTTGTGAAAAGTTGAAGGTTTTGTATTTGTATTTTTTCATGATCAATAAATGTGTGTATATAATAAAAAGTCCGGTTTATGACCCTAGTTTTATTAATCGTTTCAGGAGATAACCTGTTTGTCGTGAATGGACCAAACTTAGTCACACAAACCCATCCTGTATCATCTTTCCACGGATTCGTCCTCGACCTTGAAACTGGAGCGCAGAAGAGCATGTGGGGTCCAGATAAAGTAAGTTGAGGAAAATTTCCACCATGAAACTTTAGAACCGGGAAAAGTTCGTACACTTTTTGAACGATTTTAATGGGCTGAAGATCAATTTTTCTCATGAAATTTTTGTGTTTTCAAATTATTAGCCCTTATCTTTTTACACCTATTTTGTCCCATTCTAGTTCCTCAGTTTTACAAAATCTTTGAATGGTTTCGGTCAACGTTTCGATAGTGCTCTTTTAAAAAGTTCAAAAGCTCATGCGTTAGACATCTGGAGATTTAGCAGGAATATCAGTAAAGGAGTATTGACATACCCTTCCATCCATTGCTCATTTAAAAGAGCCACTTTTAAAGAAAGCAAAACTCTGAATTAGCAGCCGATAAGTTATACTTCAACTATTTAGCTGCTGCGAAAGTATTATTCTTTCGTAGCATGCAAATTTTTACCGATCATCAAAATCGTTCAAAAAATGTCCGAACAGCCTATTTAATTCAGGAGATTGACACCTAAGAGTTAATTTTTCAAATATTAGTTATTTGATAATAATGCATGTTGCACTGTATCTTCATGAGTCCAAACAAGTTTACCAGAAGAAAATTGTTTTTATTACCTCTCAGATTTGAAAATTTTATAATTTTTTAACGCATTTTAAAATGCTACTCCCTTTAGTTTTCTATATTTTGGCTTGTTATTTTAAGATGAAAAGTCACTTAAAAACATGACAGTTTAGTCACAACAGTTTACTACAATTTATTCAGTATTACAACAATTTACAAGTTTACTTTTAGTTAAAAACGTTTAATTTATTTATAATACCATCCTTAGTGTCCTTAATCATCGTAAACATTTTAATCATGGTAAAGTACGTGAAAAATCGAAACTGAGAAAAATCAATTTAAAGATTTCGTATTCTTGCAAAACGTTTGAAGAATGTAGTGAAACAATTTATTATTATTTTTTTCGAATTACTTCCTATATATGTTTGTATATTAAGGGAAAGTGATCTAATATGAGATACTTTTTTTTAATTGCGTTGGTGACTGTGTAGTGAAAATTTAGTAAAAATATTTTTCAATTAACTTAATAACTTACCTTATACGTCTAAATACCAGACAAAAGAAGTCTTCCAGACACTTAAAAGCGATGCGCCAATATAGGTTGTTATTGAAGTATGGATCGGCTTGCAATTGGGAAAGTTATGTTTACAATGACCTTACAGTCTCCCTAGCTAATAGTTCATGACACTTCCAGTAGATGGCGACACAGCAGAGATACAGGAGTATCTCATATTAGGTAAGTATCTCATAATCGATCACTTTTCCATAACTTTTTTAAGGAAATATAACAAAACCTTTATCATTATATTTTCAAGTGTATGGAACGTCACAAAATTTCGGGAAAATAAATTTGGGGCATTAAAATTTCTGAAAATGAATGGTTATTTATCAGTAAATTAAAAAAAATCATTTCAAATTTTTAAGGCGGTGCACTTTGAATTTCGGAACATCAAGAAGAGCGAACGAAAATAATTATGAGGGTTAATACTTGGGTTAACTTTCGAGTATATGGACTTGAAAATATTCGAAGACGCTGTAGTTAAAAATTATCAGTGCAGCCTATATTAGGTTCCTAAATTCATGTTTATTAAACTCTGAATAACAAGAGCTTAAGTGTCCATTTACTTGACAGAAAAACAATGATTGTCCAAATCTGGCCTTTGAACCATAAAAAATTCAAGGGCTCTAAACTGTTTCTATTCAGGATGGCCAGGTGCAAACATCCTGTTTTTCAATGTGCGGCGCCTCTGCGGCAACGCAAATGCGGTCTGAGATACATTCGATGCAATGGAGTAGTGCATACTTAGGGACGCGACATCGATAGCAAAACATCGATGTTGATAATACAACGACCCAAAAACATCGATGTTTTTAAAATTCAGTGTATTTAAACTTTTTTCCCCCATTTCTTAAAACTGGTTTAGCAACTTGTGATGCTACATAGACAACAAAACATCGATGTTGAAAATTAAAACATCGATGTTGATAATACATCGCCCCCAAACCATCGATGTTTTTAAAATTCAGTGTATTTAAACTTTTTTTCCCCCGTTTCTTAAAACTGGTTTAGCAACTAGTGATACGACATCGGCTCCAATACATCAATGTTTTTTTCTAAAACATCAATGTTTAGAAAACATCGACATCGATGTCGCATCCCCACTTTTCAGGCCCTTTATCCTTGGTCACTTTGGTCTAAATGTATGTTCAATTTGCTGACTATAAAAGTTATGCTACTTGGTTATTTTTTAAATTTTTATTACGGTACTTTTTTCATCTAAAAATAAAACATCGACAGCGTAAAAACATCGACAGTTATAAACATCGATGTTACCAAAACATCGACCCCAATACATCGATTTTTTTTTAAATATCGATGTTTTGAAAACATTGACATCGATGTCGCATCCCTATTGCATAAATGCCTCCGGCGACGCAGAGACAACGCACGTCCAACTTGCGTGCAATTTGTTCCGCAATTCCCCACGGCGCCGATACTCTCCGTAAACGCTTCTACAGTCCCAAGTACCTTGTTTCCATAACTAAATGGAATATAAATAATAATTAATAAATAGTTGTGTCCAGTAACGTCTATTTTTTTTTCAAAATATACATTTTGTACACCAAGTAAGCGAAATAAACACGTTTTCTTTGACAGAATATTTATTGCATGGATCGAAATGAGTACTTGCGTCATTTCTCGGTTATACAAATATTAACGACCAGCTACATGCTCAAGCCCAACAAGGCTGGTCCTTTGTTTATGAATTCCCCAATTCCCACTGATGCTATTGTGCATAGTGTTACTTCGGTGCCACAGCGGCACCGCACGTTGAAAAATCTTAATTGAGCACCGGGCCATAATTGTATTTATCGCTTCCCGAACATTATTTCAAATGTATTTTTCAGCAATCCGAGAATCATTATATTATTATGCAAGCGCAAACGATTTGAGAATTACTTTTATTAACTTTTATCAAGGGCAAACGATTCGAGAATTATAATCCGAGGTTTTTTAATTGTCTTTTAAACTTCTGGTTGCTTCTTACAATCGCAGTAATGAGGAAAATATAAACTAATTCAATAACCAAATACTGGAATGAGCTGAAATTTTGAATGGTGCATCCTTCTGAATCGATTCCCATCAAAACATAGTAAGTGTCCAATTCATAATTTTTTATTAACTTAATTATTGTTTGCATACTAAAAACTATTTTCACATAAAATATTAAATAGATTTTGTTTGGGTTGTTTAATAGAATGTAATCGCGTATGCGAGGTGTGGAAGTTTAGGAGAGTTGGGATAAGGGGATGCGACATCGACAACAAAACATCGATGTATTTAAACTTTTTTTTCATCCTTTTTTAAAACTGGTTTAGTACTGGTTCAAAAATAAAACATAGACAACGTAAAAACATGTGCAATGTTAAAACATCGATGTTAAACAAACGTCGGCTCCAATAAATCGATGGTAAATACGACAATGTTTTCATAAAACGTCGATGTTTTGAAAACATCGACATCAATGTCGCATCCCTACTTTTCAGACCCTTCACCCTTGGCCCCTTTAGTCTAAAAGTATGTTCAATTTACTGTTTGTAAAAATCCTGCTACTTGGTTATTTTTTTAATTTTTTAAAATGGTACTTTTTTCATTTGAAAATAAAACATCGACAAGTGTAAAGATCGATGTTCATAAAACATCGGCTCCAATACATCGATGGTAAATACATCGATGTTCTTTTATAAAACATCGATGTTTTGAAAACATTAACATTGATGTCGCATCCCTAGTTGGGATCCAGGTCAGGTGTCGCCTTGTCATCTGAAGTGTCGACGTTAATGACTAGGCGTTTACGTGGTTTTGTGTGGTTTTACTAGTCAATTACGTGGTTTTGTCCTCGGATATTTTTTTTTCGGGGGTTAATCCCGGGCCATCACTAAATTCGGTTTCCTAAGAAAGCGGAGCCGTTATCTAGCAGCCGTAATGTAGCTGTGGAAGACGTCACTAAAACGTTGTTTGTACAAACAGATGGCGTTGGTTTCCTAGAGAGCGTTGTTTGTGAGCGTAACAATAATTAGCGTAGCCGCCATTTGCATGACGATCGTCATAGCGGTCTCAAACAGTTGGGGAACGTTTTTCTCTTCTAGCGGCAACATTTCGTTTCCAGTGCCAAACGATTCGAGTGGACGGAAGCCAAACACAAAATTTTGATGGGCATTGTTTAGTTGGTTTTTGTAAAATCGGGATCGTTAAAGATAAATATAAAATTTCAACGGATTTGAAATCTGCGAAAAAATTGACACCAGATCGGTACCTTAAATGTGATTTTCTTTAGATAAATAATTAATTATTTAATAAATAATTGAATAATCAAATGGTAAATAATTGACAAATAAATCTGTTTTTGGTATCGATCTGGCGTAGAATTTTACGCTGATTTGAAATCCGTTGAAATTTTCACTCTATCTTCAACGTTCACGATAATAGAAACTTGGAGAAGAGAATAAAAAAAACCGCTTTGTGTTGTTTCTTGAATAAAATAAACCTTGACAGCCGTCTGTATTGCCCATTCTCCCCCCCGTATTCTGTCCATCCCAGTGCACACATCCGGTTTTTCAACGTGCGACGCCGCTGCCGCGACGCAAGTGCGGTCTGAGATACTTTAGATCCAATGGAGCAGTGCACACATGCCTCCAGCACGGCGACGCACGTCCAACTTGCGTGCAATTTGTACCGCAGTTCCACACGGCGCCGCACTGTCGCCGCACATGAATCTTCGTTCTGAAGTAGTTTTCATAAACAAATGGAATATAAATACTAATTAATAAATGGTTGTATCCACTAACGTCTATTTTGTTTCAAAATATACTTTTTGTACACCAAATAAGCGAAATAAACACGTTTTATTCGATAGAATATTTATCGCAAATGGCGCGAAATGAGTACTTGCGTAATTTCACGGTTATGTGTGCATAGTCGGGCTTCGGTGCCGCAGTGGCGCCGCATGTTGAAAAACCGGATGTGTGCACCGGATCTTAATTGACACCTCTGTTAAGACGGCTGCCTAGTTATGCCCGCGGCTTCATGACGTATCACGGCTGCTAGATAACGGCTCCGCTTTCTTAGGAAACCGTAGCTTAACAGCCCGTTGCTCAAGTGCAACGTTATTACATACCTACCTACCTGATCATTAACATACTTCCTTTTTGTCCTCAGGGTTTCCTGCTGCCGCATGACATGACCCTGGCTCCTGATGGCAGATCCGCCTTTGTAACGGACGTTAACACGACGGCTCCAAAGAAAGTGTACAAGTTCGACATCTTTTATGACTAAGTCCAGGGTAAACACCAGTTACACTCCCTTCGGTGTTCCTTTCTAAACTGTTGAAGCAATAGTAACTCTGTATTGTACTCATTTTGTCTGAACTGTGCACTACCCAGAAAGGGTTGACCACGAAACAATCTTATCGATGTTACAAAAATAAATGCTGAAGTTTCTACAGTCGATATTGAAGGTTTTTTTAGACAGTAAGTAGAAAAACCGTGAATCTGTCTGAAAATCTTTAAATTTATCTTCCAACTAAATCAGGCCTCGAAATAGATTTTTTAATACAGGTGCACCATGTGCACCTAAGTTTTTTAATTAGGTGCACAGATTATATTTTAGGTACACATTTTAAAAAAACGTAATACAAGAATATTAATATAATGTAAAATACTTTATTAGTTGGGTATGTTACAGTTTCGAAGTAGATAGTAAATAAAGATATTTAAAAATCGAAATTCTCTCTTATCCGGCTTACGGCTGTCGCGACAGTCACTTCGACAGGGCCATCTGGAAAATGTTTCGAACATCTGAAAGTTCTGGTGGCAGTGACACAATTAAACCTTCCTCCTCTATAAGCCCGTTACGGCCCAGCGAATTTGTTTTCGCATAATGTGTAATTAGGAATTTTAATTACATTTCTTTAGAGAGAGGTCGATACTACTATTTTGTTCAAACATCGAAATAACATAAAACACGTCTCACTTTTTTTAACGTTAGGTGCACTGCGTGCACTTAGCAGGAATAAATTAGGTGCACAATTTTATTTTCATGTGCACAGTGCACCTGTGCACCCGGGTATTTCGAGCCCTAAACTAAATGCTTATTTAGCTCATCTAATTTTTCTAACCACGAAATTAAATATAAGGCTGGCAAAACCAAAACTCCTCAGCATAAAACATAATATTTATTTTCATGAAATTTATGTTTCTCAATTTTTTTTTTGTGCATTCATGGTATAAAATTTTCATTAAAAGACAATTTTTATTCAGTCGCGGGATTTAGAATCAGTGAATTAAACAAGAAATGTATAATTTTTCAAGCTTGAATTTTTTGAACTGACACAAATATCTGAACCATCTTTCCAATAAAAATCATAATATGTATCAGCAATATATCACACTAGCAAATGCGTGGCTAGCCAATACCTCCTAGAGATAAGAAAGCCAAACCACTGTTTTGTGACGTCAGAAAAATTAGGCGATGCAAAACATCATTGTTGAGCGTTTGTTTATCAGCGAGTTCCGACTTCATTCAACGAATTATTTAGTTATTGGAATTTGTCAGCTTAAAGTAGCATAATGAAATGAAATTGAAAGCAGGGGAAGAAATATATAGATATACAATTTATAATTGTGGGAAACAATAAAATATGACAAAGCAACGTGCAGAAGGTTAAAATATAAATAGTAATGTTTGCGATGCTTCATTGAATATCTGGAAAGTTACGGGAAGAAATAAATGCGACCCAGTGAAATTAAGAGTTTAAATTAATTATGGATACAAAATCAAATTGACAGTTTAAATTATATTTAATAGGCAATGATTAAAAAATTCTGAGACATCTGTGGGAAAAATAAATTTCGAAGAATACCCATCATCCTTGATAAATACAGCCATATAAATATATTTTTAATTTAGATTAATTTTCGGTTATTCATAAGAAAGGTTAAAATTTTCCAGGGCTATTTTTGTTGGGTTCTAGGACCTGTTGATAAATTATTGTATCTACGTGTATAGCGACAATATGATACATTTTACACAAAGAAAAGCTAAATTATGATAGTAACATTTAGTAAATCCATTATTCAAATGAGTTTGCTAAAAAAATAATTTCCTTGTTAATGGAATTTAAAAAATGACGAGTTTAGTATTAATGCTTTTTTTTAGGTAATTAAAGAACATAACTATAGAAGTTGATCAGATAATTTTTTTTCAATTAGAAGCATTTGAAAACTATTTATATTTAATTTGGAGGATGGATGCATATATCAGGTACCTCCAATGTCAATTGCATAATATTTTTTGACCAATATATCCATATATACCCTTTTATATTGTGTCAACTATTTAAAAAATATTTTGCCTTAACTTTTGAAAAAGGAGGCTGGAGAAGTAAATCCTGTATGCAAGAATTAGTGAACACCCATGATATATTAGGGTAATTCCATGCTGAAAAGTAAAAACTTGAAAAAATAAAATAAGATATATTTTACATAATTTTGGGCTTAAAAAAGACTGGAGTTCTTTGGTTTTGATTCATCGTGATTGTATTTGATTTATTGTAATGAAAATTTAGCTATTAGAATAAAATTTTGGAAAAATGAAATGTTACGTATGTTACTTAAAATTTTTTTAATTAAATTTAATTGATGAATGACAGTTTTAAAAAATTTGCATGACTACAATTATGAAAGGCTTTAGAAAGGAATGTATATACTTTTCAAACTATATCATGTTGAACAAAACAGAATTTTATTCAAATGTTCATGAACCTTTTCTGTTATTCCTCTTTACTGTAACGCAAGTTATTACAGTAAATTTAATTCTGTGGACTTAAAAATATCAGCAAATTAATAACATTCTTATCAAAGTTTAGCTTTTTACTAGTTTGTTGAACAATTCAAGTAAATATTTTGTTTTCTATTATTTTTTGCTAATATATTTACACTTCAAAATCAGTATATTTGTCTAAATGTAAGTTACCGTGGAATTGCCCTATATACATATAACTTGACATGAAAATTCAATTCCAATAATGGATTAACTTTAAGCATATAGTGATTAGTACATTATTATCATACATGAAATCATTGAGCTAACAAATTAATATATAATTATATCAACCAGTCATTTCCAATGTACCCTATTGATAACATATTGAATACTATGGTAAGAAATTTATTTTAGAATTTCTCAAGTTCACTCACTGAAAGCAAAAAAATAATAGGACACTAGAAAAATAAATTTAATTATCTTTATTAAACATAAAATTATCATAGCATAAATAAATAGCATAAAAATCAATACAATAAATTATTCATTTTAATGAATTTACATAGCATATCTGCCAACACCACATTGCAATAAAAAACATCCACAGTTACCATTAAATAATTAAATTTGTTAGAGTTTGAATTTTTCTATCTTTAGGAAATTTGTCATTTTGGGATTTTTAAGCCTTTGTTTATCTTTAGCAGACAAAACTAGCACAAATAATTTATTCTTTTGCATCAGTTCTTCAAAAATATGTTTGTTGATTTTTTCAGAATTGACTTTTGTCGCAAGTTTCAACTGGCAGGAAAATTTCTGACGAGTTCAAAACATTTGACGTGATATTACATACAACATTTCTCTTATTTTGAAAGTCAACAATTTTCAAAGTCTGTGGATAATAACTTAGATACAATTATGTAATTGCATATACTTTGGTAATTACATCATTAATTGGATACTTCAATCCACCTCGATCTAGATTTTTGATCAAAGCATAACATGAACTTAATTCAAGTTCTCTATCAACAGATAATTGAGCTTTACAAGATAAACAATTGAAGGTTTTTGAAAGAGAATGAACACAATAGCCAGCTACAAACACAATAGCAAGAATAGTGTCATTCAAGTCAGAAATATCAGAGTTACAAACATTAATTTTACCCAAAAATTGAATTTATTCCCCCAAATTTTCAACTTCAACTTTCACATCTGAAATACCAATATCAATTTCACCATTTTTTTTTTAGCTTAACCGTAATGGAAGAAGAGATATAATTATAATTTTTTTTCAGTTTTAAAGAATTCTGTCAAATTTATATTATACTGGGCACCTGCTAGCTGGCGATAACTGCCAAAACAGTCTTCTAATTAATCAGTTTGCAGTTAATATATACTAAAAATTTAACTCTTCTATACAATAAGTTGTTAGTTCTAATATTGCACGCGTTGTGTGATACAATGCTGTTTGTGTATCAGTATATTTTACAATAGCATTTGATTCAATTTCATGAAGCTGTTTTAGTGTTAAGAGAGAGGCAGATTTTAATCTTTCTGTGATTTGTTCCGCATTCGATAAATTATTGTCCAATTGGTAAAACATTGGATAAAACATACATTGTCCACAATTATTTTTTTTTGGTTTAGCCAATTATTTCTAATACATTTCAGTATGTGGACAGGTTCAATAATGGAAAACAATGGTTTTGAAGGGTCAGCAGGATGATTATAACAAATACTCAATTTGGGTGGGGAAGCAAAAAAAGAAACAGCTTTGCGATTAATAGCATTATTGTCACTGATGATGTACCCAACTTTAAAACCAAGATGTTCAAGACCTATAACAATTTTAAACAAGAAATCATAAAGAATGTTCAAAATAATTGTCTTAACGGGTAAAATGTGTATAACATCTTTATAACTAGATTTTATACTTTGCAGCATAAATACATAAGCAGAATTAGTTGCCTTCTCACAGTTATAGGATACCCCAATAATATCACCCCTTATAATCAAGAAAGGCTTTCAAATGAATTTCATCAATAAGTAATGATACATATTTGTCAGCATCATTTAAGTGTAAAATCTTTTCCTAAGCATATAATAAAAAATTATTATCAAATCCTTCAGTTTAGGGATCAACATTAAATTTTGAACAGTCTCTTTACTGTCGAAGGATGGGGTATAATTACAAATCCACAAATTCTTAAAAATAGATACGCGTGTGGGGATATGGTAAAGATCAAACTGTTTAAAATTAAGAAATCGGAACTGTACCGATTTCGATTCTTGTGATTTTCAGCAAGTGATAGTTGTTCAGCAACAAACCCAATAATAAGCTTTGACTTTCACTTGCGACACACTTTAATAAGTCTTTCAGTACATTCTGCGTTAAACTAAACATATTTTTAACATTACCGTCTCCATTTGGAGCATTCAGGTTTGATGTTTCCAAAAGAATGGAATCTAAAGTATTGATGTTATTAATATGAAAGGGAAGTTTGTAATTTCCAATTTCAGAGATCATAACATTCTCTTTATAGGCTTTTATAAAACAATCTGAATCAACAACTACAGACAAGGATATCACTAGTGCTGACGTTGAGATAATAAGAAATAAAATGCCCTTTTCTTTTTTTAATACAGAATAGCAAGTTGGCACATTGATCATTTCAACACCTTCCAAATGCTGGGGATCGCTGCCTTTTGAAGCCGAGGCTTACAAAGGCTAACATAAATTTTCCTTCCATTTTTTTCGTCGAACTCTTCTGCGACGTACCTGATGTCACTTGACAAAGTGAAGTTCAGAAACCTAAAATTATGTAATAATTTTAAAATAGAGTTCTTATTTAAATTTCTACCGCACAAACACACATAAATCGCACCCCGGTTAGAAAAGTGAAGTCAAAAAATTAAAATTTTGATGTTATGTTATTGAAAAATATGTATGAGGTGCCCTATATTACTATTAAATACAGGGTGTCCTAAAAGTTCCTGTACTGACGATTCGTAAATTTACTATACAAAAACAACTGACTTCAAAACAATAATTTTTATGCTAATGGTAAAAAGCACTTTCAACCTAACGTAGAAAAAAACAATTTGAACTTACGTTTACAATAAATGTTCAAAATTTCCATCTTTTTCTTGGAGGCAAGACTGAAGTTTGCTCATATTTTTAGAAACACGTTTCAAGATGCTGAGTAATGACAATTTTCAGATTTCCTATTGTTTGGTGATTATCTTCATAAACTTTGTTCTTTAAATATCCCCACAGGAAAAAAATCAGGAATGTGCAGATTAGGGAACGAGATGGCCAAAGGTTTATTGAGACGAGGTGATCGCCAAAAAATCTTGAAGCATGCTCATGGTTATTTCAAAACATTTTGAATGGCAAGTTGCAACGTCTTGTTGGAACCAAGAGTCACATTCATTCACTTCTAATAATGCAACAAATTGGTGAATAAGTTGATACAGGGTATCTTTACTTAGTATTGCATCCTTTGGATATTTCTGTCGCCAAAAATCTTTACATCTTTCATGCGATTTATATTCTAAATAAGCCTCAAACAGGACAATTCTCTGAATGCATGATACATTTATCTTGCAATGAAGAACAAAATGACATGGAACTCTTTTATCGCACAACTTGAGTGCAAAGAAAATCAAACGATAAAAATTAAAGAGTCGATAAAACAATATGCCGACGATAAAATTCAATAATTAAAAAAAAACACTGGCAATAAATTTTTTTAAAGTTGGAGTACAGGATCTTTTAGGACACCCTGTAGAATATAATAGAAGTTACCACCATAAATACTTACCTAAAATTTAAAGAAAGCTTATACTATTTTAATGTTTTATAGTATCCTTTAAGTGATGTTTCTCAAATTCTGCAATTTTGAGCTGTGTCACTTTTCTTGCCAGGGTGCGATATGTCTATACAGAAATGCCGAGCTCCCCCAGACAGTTTCAGAAGGACGCAGAAGGATAATTATGAATTATTACTCGACAAAATTTTCTCTTCTTCTATAATGCTTTTATTTTTTTTAAAGTAAAATTGCATTATTACTATTTTTGTTGATTGGCTACTGTCATAAACATGGAGTATTTTACAAAATTAATGCCTTACAAATGATCGAAACATGCATTTTACTCAATGAAAATTATTATTTTTCAACTCTTATCTCAATACTGTCTATGGATATTAAATTCATGTCACTCAACAGCAAACTTTCCAAGTTGATATTATGACATGGGAGAGGTTTAGGATATACTATAAACAAAATAATACTGTAATAGGCTTATTCATTATTTGTTCGAATTGTTTTTTAATCATAATTAAAGTCAATTAAGATGTTTTGCTGTATTGTTATCACTATTATTGATTTATACATTTTAAACCGTAACTTTATATATACTCAATTATTTATCATTTACCATATCTTTATCATTTATAAGTCATGTATAAGTTTCAACCAAGTCTTTTTACTGCATATATCCAATCCGGGTTCTTGCTGGCTTTTAACAAATTACGTTATATTTTTACTCAAAAACAAAAGTCACCACACAAAACTATCTTTATATTTTTTCAATTCATGAGGTTTTCTATATGCTTCGATCATTATAAAACTACAGAATACAATGCCAACTTAAAAAAATATCTTCACTTACTTTAAAATTGTTAGTTAAGACAAAATCCTTCCTCGGAATTGCCGATATCCATTTTCTTCCGAGCTCTGTATCAGATGGGAAGCTGAAGTCTTGAAACTTGGGATTTTTCACGTAGTTACCTCGTAGTTGAGGAACTGAACACTCAAAGATATATTAATACTGCTTTGGGTTCTTAAAAATAGGCTTCAACAAAAATCTAACTTTATGAAAGTTAAAAACAATCCTTCCGCAATTTTCACCACACAGTGTACGTAGATATTTCAGGCTTCTTCGTAACCAGTGTGCGTTCCTATCATCGCCTAATTTTTGTGACGTCACTACTTTCTAGTGACGTAGTGGTTCGGCTTTCTTATCTCTAGGAGGTATTGGGCTAGCCCGGCGTTGTCCGTGCCCGTGGTGTAATGTATTAATCTGGTGTAAAATTTTCCGCAGATTTCAAATTTGTTGAAATTTGCAATCTATCTTTAACTCTTCAAGCGGCAAGCCCGAGACAACTTGGAAAACTTTTTGTACTGAAAACGGCAAACCCGAGTTATCTCGTAAACCAAAAGGCAAGCGTAAGTGCCAACCCCGAGTATTCTCGAACGGTCGCTTTTCCGTCTCCTAGACCACCCGTGTGGTCTAATGGGAGGGCGTGACTGCACTGTAAAAAAAATCCCGTAAAATTTACGGTTTTAAACTGGCAGCTGGGTTGATTGTGCAAAACCGAGATTCTGCCGACTCCGAGACCACCCTGTACTGGAGAGCTAGAGAACGCCTAAGGCTACAATGACTTCGGTCAAGTCTGTTTTTGTGGTATCGTATTGTCTTTGCAATTGTACCCTGCCTTGCCATTAGAAATAAAAAAAAATAAAAAAACTACAGGCTCAAGCCCAACAAGGCTGGTCCTTTGTTTATGAAATCCCCAATTCCCACTGATTATCCAATTGTATCTTAAATTCGTACACTCCCTTTGAATTAACTATATTTTCTGGCAGCGTGCTCCATTTGTCTATTACCCTATTAAAGTAGTAGTTTTCCCTTAAAACCCGATTAAAATGTGTCTTATTCAATTTATACCCATGGTCCCTTGTTCTGTTATCCCTATTGAAATTTAAGCCCTCTGTGTCCCCTTGTTTTACAAACTTGAAAAGCTGAATCAATTCCCCCTTCCTTCTTCTTCTTTCCAGTGTATACATGTTTAGCTTACTTAAACGTTCATTATAGTCGAAATTTGCTAGCCCCTTTATTATTTTTGTAGCTCTGTGCTGAACCCTTTCAATTGATTCTATGTCCTTTCTCATATATGGAGCCCAGAATTGTACAGCATATTCTAGATGTGGTCTTACTAAGCCCTTATACAACGGCAAGATTATATTCTTATCCCTTGAAGTTACAGTCTTTTTAATATACCCCAATAACCTAATAGCCTTTTTATCCGTAGCTGAACATTGGTGATTCCTTTTAAAATCCCTGTGAACTATCACCCCAAGATCCTTGACTGTTTATCCTTTACTTTTACTCCCTGCAGACAGTACTCGGCTCCGCTGTTCCTGTAACCCATATGGAGAACTTGACATTTCCCTACATTAAATGACATACCCCATTTTACAGCCCATTCGGATATCTTATCAAAATTCCCTTGTAAATTCTCTATCTGTAACTTGGTATCCACTGTCCCCCATATTTTTAAGTCATCTGCAAATATACTGATTCTATTCCATATCCTCTGAACTATATCATCTATGAAAATCTATATAAATAAGAATGGAGTGTTTGTTTGTACATTCAATATTTTCGACCCATTTCAAGTTTTCTATCCGTTTTGGACCCTTCTGATGCCGAATCCGCCTTTTTCTCGTTTGGTGTCTGTCTGTCTGTCTGTATGTTGTGCCCTATACACGTCCACGCGGTTTAAGATATTTTCATGAAAATTTGCATACAGTGAGTACTTATCTTCATTTAGTGAGTGGCATTGGTTGCGAAAGTCTGTCTGTCCGTCTTTCTGATCTATGCTCTATTTTGTGTTTGTGTGTTTGTGTAGACATCACATGAATTGCATTCCAGATATTTGATTGCATTGTATTTTATTTTATACATTATCTATTAGTTTAGTGAATGCAATATTAAACATTTCTTTATTGTTATATTTTGTTGAGTTTCATGCTAAAACACCTGAGTAAGTATACTTAAATCAACCATAATTTGGTAGTTTTGGAAAAATTGGAATGTCTATTGAATATTACGATTACTTCGGTTGCTTTACCAGTACTGCTGAAAAAGTAATTATTCTTCAAAAAAAAAAAAATTATGGAATTTCATTTCTGATACTTCATTTATTTCGAGTCTTATTTTTATTCTTTGCGCAATGAAAACGATTACCGAATATTTGGGACCGACGATATTTTTCAATGAAACGAGAATGAACAAGATCGCGCGAGCTGTGATATTTTTTCTGGTTCTTTCGCTCTGAATTAATTTCACATTTCTAAATTTTGTACACTTTTAGTTGTAAGTTGTGGCAACTGTGCGAGATCAAGAGATAAAATTGAATCACAAATTAATATCTTTAGAACAATTTTTTGCGACATCTTTTATTTTGTTTTACTTCGCTGTTTCCAGTATTAAGTATTCATTATTTTAATAAATGTGTTTTCCTTCTCATCACACGCAACAGCACCACAAAGTATTAGACTTAAAAATGTTAGGTAAGTCAGTATAAATTTTCAATAAATTTTAAGTGTAGTTATGCCATTATTGAAAGAATAATGCCGTTATTTAAAGAATAATGCCGTTATTTAAAGAATAATGCCGTTATTTAAAGAATGATGCCGTTATTGAAAGAATAATAATGTTTAAAAATCCAAACTAGAACTTTTTCCAACATTAAAAAATTCGTTGTAATAATGACAGGAGAAGATTGCAAAAATTTCACAATGTCGCATACTGGAGGCAAGAGTGCCACAAGTAAAAAAAAATATTGTTTTGTTGACTATGAGTGCGAGAGCACTCGCCGTAAATCGTAATTTTAATTAATTGAGTTGAACATGAAAATAACTTAAGAAAGGGAATTCCAAATCTCCCTCAAAATCGTCTTTTATAGTAGTAACCTTAGTATCACCTTTCGTCATTTTGTAGCTTTGTCAAACAACAAGGGTGCGATGTATGTGAAATGTATTACATGAATGGATATGCATGTGTAGGATTTGTGTTCAAAGTAAGTTGTAGAAAATATAAAGATGGCGAAAGGTGTTAAAATAAATTTTTATTCTACAAAAAAACGTTAGTCTTTATATATTTTGATTATCTCTTCAATCTAGAGTAAACCAATTCAAACCGAGTAAGGTCGGGTATTTTGCTAGTTATAAATAAAATTGGTCCCAAAACTGATCCCTGAGGCACCCCACTTATAACTTCTGTCCACTGTGAATAATTTCCTTTTACCTGCACTCTCTGCTTTCTACCCAATAACCAATTCTTTATCCATATCAATGTTTTCCCCTGAATCCTTAGCCTTTTCAATTTAAACAGTAATACCTCATGAAGCACTTTATCAAAAGCCTTTTGAAAATCTATGTACATGATATCTACACTGCTCTTATTATCCAGCTCCTCAGTAATTTTTTTTGTACAACTTTAAAAGGTTTGTAGAGCAGGATCTGCCCTTCCTAAACCCATACTGATTATTATCTGATAACAGTCCCCCCTCCTCCAAGTATAACATTATATGCTCTTTTTAACATAGATTCAAATATTTTGCAAATTACTGATGTTAGACTTACTGGTCAATAGTAGCCCGGATCACTTTGTATTCCCTTTTTGAAAACTGGAGTTATGTTGGCCAACTTCCAATCCAATGGTACCTAACCCGTGCTATATGTTGAATTAAATATGATGTGAATCAAGTCCCTCAATTCTTCAGCGCATTCTACTAGTACTCACGGATATATATCCTCTGGCCCTGGTGTTTTAGATGGCTTAATTCTTTTCAACTGATGTACTATTTCTTCCCTGTTAAATCTGCATTCTTTAATTGTGCCCTCTGCAAAGGCCTTATCCTTGGTATCCTTTTTTAATTTATAGTTACCATTAAAAACTCCCAGAAAAAAGTCATTTAACACGTTTGCCATTCCCTCCTCGTCTTGAATAAATTCACCTCCCCTCCCCTGCAACGGGCCCCGTGTAGTACTAAATTTATTTTTACCACTTGCATATGCAAAAAAATTTCGTGTTTATATTTATTTCCCTTGATAGTTTTTCCTCCAATGACACCTTTTGCTTCCGACTAATATTTTTAAACTCCTTTCTGGCTTTCAGATATGCCTCCTTGTCCCTGTCGTTACCAGTGCTTTTATATACCCTGTATGTTCTTTGTTTTAATTTAAAAGCTATATGTTTATTTACCCTGAAAACTACATAGGGAGCAAGTTTCTAGATTTTCCTTTTTTCCTGAAAGTGACATGTTTTTTTATCACCCTGTCTAACTTATTCTTGAATTCCTCCCATTGTTCAGAATGATGATGTGCTATTAATCCCCCTTTGAATGTCTCCTTTAACTCTTATCTTATCCTATGAAAATTTACCTTTCTGAAGTTTGGAATTACCCTACTGTTGATTGTGTATGCTGACTGAAAGTTTATACTTAATCTGATACTTCTATGATCACTTTCTCCCAGTGGCTCAACTATAACCAAATCCTGTACCCTATTCTCATCATTGCTGAAAATCAAATCCAATATTGCATTGTCCCTAGTATCTTCATACACCATCTGGTACAAAAAACAATCCTGTATCACTTAAGAATTCTCTCACGTAAATCAAAACCCCACCCTCTTTCCTATTCGCTCTGTCCTCCCTAAACATTGAGGATCCACTCAATTCTAAAATTTGTGCATCTTCACTGCTTGGCCAACTTTCAGTTATCCTAATGGTATCTATATCCTCTGCTTGTGCAATTCCCCTGAGCTCATACATTTTATTTCTCCCACTGCCCGAGCATTACAATAAAATACTTTTAGCTTATTTTTCACCCTTATATTGCACTTTCCCTTTGTAGTATTAGTCTTTGTATTGTTTTTCACCCTTATATTGCACTTTCCCCTTGTATTATTTGTCTTGATATTGTTTTTCTCCCTTACATTGCACTTTCCCTTTGTATTGTTTGTCTCCTGTAATTTAGACCCTTTTAGTTTTCCTAAGCAATTATTGTGTACTGTCAGCCCTCTATGTCCTACCCATCACTGCTTGTATTCTAGTTTTTTGACTCCAGAATATTCAAAACCCGCTTGCCAACCTCCCTATTACCTATCAGGCTTAAATGCAAATTGTCCCTGCTTATCCAATCCCTCCTACACTCCTTCCAAACATCTAAAAAACTAACCTCCTCCGTCTCACACAAATCCCTTAACAACCCGTTCATCTTATTGGCCCCTTGATTTAACCACCCATTATCTAACCCATACCTAGGTAGTAACCCTAAGACTGTAACCTCTGCCCCATGAGACTTAATGCCTCTCAAAAGTGTTTCCGTTCCCTCTTAAACACAACATTAGTGGTCCTCTCTACATCATTAGTTCCCACCCACACTACTGCCCTTTTCCTCCCATTTAACTACACCTGCCTTAACTGTCTCAGCTACATGTTTGACCCTGGCGCCTGGCAAGCATCACCTTGCAAAATTGCGCTTTTTACGCCCTACCATGTCTCCCAAAACCCTAACCAATGAATCTCTAACCACAACCCCTTTAGTTACCTTATCAACCTCATCCCCCTGATCTACATGTCCCAAGTCTACACCCTTTTCCACTCCCCCTGCAAACATCACCTTCAAAGCCTCCAGCTCCTTCCTCAAATCATCCACCTCTAAGCAACTCTTACATTTAAATTCAACCCTCTCTGACATTTTAACCTCACTCACATCCCCCCCCCCCCTTTCCTGCCTCAACCATATTCCCACACAAGTCACATTCCACATAGAACTCCCCACTGGCTCCCTCTGTTCTCATCTCCTTTAACATCCTAACTAAACCCACATGCTAATCCAAAGTAACAATCAATGTACAGAAAAAGCACTAAGTCAAATACACAGAAAAAGCACTGCACAGAAACAAATATACAGAAAAAGCTGAAATTAAATATCCTATAACCTTATAGTAGTCAGCTAACCGAATGTAAACCAACAAGACACACAAGATTTGGGCCCAACGAGACAGACGTCAATTAGGCCTAACGAGACACTTTAAGATGGTTGTAATTTTGTGTACCCTCTAAATAAACAATCACATGCCATAAGTATATTGAATGAAAATATCCCAATATTGTGTAGCAGATATTGAATAATGTTGAAAAAGGACATCGAACAGTATCTTAAAGCTAATATTGAGCAATGGTAAAAAACGAACATCGAATTCCAAAAAAACAATATCTATCAATGTCGTAAAACGATATTGAGCAATATTGTCAGGGGAGGGGGGGGGGGTCATTTTTACGTTGGCCAATGTCGGAAAACGATATTGAGCTATGTCGACAGCAATATTGGGCAATATCGGAAAACGATACCTATCAATGTCGTAAAACGTCACTGGGGCAATGTCGCCATGGGGGAGGTCATTTTTACTTTGGCCAATATGTGCTACCTGGGTATGCCAATATACAGCTGCGATCCCGTTTAAGTATCCATAATCTTGAAATCTGAATCTGTTGTGGGTGTTATAGTGTGTCCTGAATTATTACTATTACAGCTTAAGTATTTTTACCATCTAACGCCTTGTGTATTAATGTAAAAAAGTGATATTTATCCACAAATCGTATAAAGCTATCATTTTTCAGCTAATTTTTAAGATTTTCTTACGAACACCATAAACAAATTTTGAAACATGGTATTCAACATTGTTAACAAAGAAACTCAAGGTCCAATTGAAAAACACTCGTATTATTTATTTTATTTAAAAAATGGATGCACACTTTGTAACTTCCTTTACAGTGCAGTTACAAATCAACTGACTCTAGTGCCACGATATACACCATACCATACACAATCATCATTATCAGAATTCATTGTATGACGACTAAGTATAACATATGCTATAGTTAGAATTTGTTTTATGTAGGTCAAAAAGTGCTAAAACGTTAATGAAAAAGAGCGTAGACAATCTGATAGGTCATGTACAGGGCTAGAACTTAGGAGTATAAAGTCAATCATTGATGTCGCATGTACGGGATTGTCACAGCCAAACGACTTGTGAAGTAGTAGCCAAAAGTAACATATTAAGTAACAAAATTAGTCTTCTCTTAAAGCAGTTAAGTAGCAGTTGTAGTTGTCCCAACAGCTGCATCCTCGGTGTAGGGGCTTCAAAAGAAGCAGTATGGAATAGAAGTAGGAAGCAATAGATTGATGCTTAGTTAACTGCACATTCGAAGTGATCACAATGCTTATATATGTTACCGCTAAAGTGCAGTAATCAGTTATTCTACAGATTATCTAGATAATGTTCAGGTAATGTTAGTTAACGTCGTACTAGAGCAATACAACGGGCTATTGACGACTGTCCGGGACCAGTCCCTTAAGGGAAAGATCCTAGGATAACACCTCGTAATTTTGAACCACGGTCAGGTGACGAAGCAATACCCGAGCTGGCACCCCACTCTCCAAACTTCAATATATGGAGAGAGGTAATTGGTAATGTTCAGATTAACTAAGGTGATCCGTTAAAGTGCCGAAAATTGTTTCCATTTCTCAAATTACCTACTAGGCACTTGTTAAAGTGAAAATAAGATATTTGCTTGAACAGGAACGTAGTCAACACATACTTTTGAATTAT
This sequence comes from Metellina segmentata, assembly GCA_947359465.1. NCBI lineage: Eukaryota > Metazoa > Arthropoda > Arachnida > Araneae > Tetragnathidae > Metellina > Metellina segmentata. The sequence continues at coordinate 111,435,593 of OX375880.1, forward strand.
TCGATAATCTCGAGAAGATTATTTTTTCTTGGAAACTTTTATTCGCTTTACATCTTCAATTATGGAATCATACTTTCGTTTTGTCATTAAAACACTATATTTTAAATCTTCACTAAAGAGGTTTGCTAAGAATCTTTTCTTCATTTTACTCACCAATTCAGTGCTTGCTTGCATACTAGGAGTTAAATTTATCTACTTTAAAATAAACTAGGGGGCCTGCCCCCTGCTCGCTCGCCAACCCCCAGAGGATTCCTTCGCAATCCTCATTGGTTCGCTGCGCGAACCTATGCTCGCTTCGCTCGCATCAATGAAGACATGTGTCCTAGCAGAAGGAATTGTTAACAAAATATGATATTCCAAAAAAATATTTTTCAAATCTAAATTTTATGCTGTTTATCAGAAAAGATATTTACAGTACCTCTGGAATCAGAATTCAAATGGAAACTTTGAGCAAATTTTGACTCGAAATGTGAGCGTTGATATGGAAATTGAAAACCCAGCATGTTGGTTGTGTGTACATTTACCCAGTACTCGAGCCACCCACGTTTTTTCATTGAGTTTGTTGTCGAAAGTTGTAATGCAAGCGTCTTTTTGAACTATAATAGTTTGCCCCGAAACGGACTTTTTTTTTTTAAATGACCCTGAAAAGATCCTCCGTTTTCTTTGATTTCTATTATTTACTGCAACAGCTCGACTAAAATTCATTTTTTTTTCAATAAAATTTCATCCGATAACGCTATAAATTCAATTGAAGCGCGAGGCTTTGGGATAAACAAAGAATCGTACAATGTTACCAAAACGCGAAAACAAATAACGTCTTTTTTGCGTGCCACGTAAGAGAATTATATATATAGATCATGACACAAATTCACGCGCTAACAGGCGGAAACAAATTTGAAAACAGAATTAGCTATGCTACGCACTGGCAGCCGACGCAAATTATGAGAAATAAAAACAACCGACGACCCAAGAACTCTGGCGAAACCAAACTAAAACTGGAGGGATAGGGGAAGGTGTAGGGAAATTAAATGAAGGAAACAAGCTTCTGAACTTTAACGATACGAAAGCCGTTAATGTGCACATTACCTAGGTTAAATGCGGGGGAAAACTCTCGATTCCGCACGTTAACGGACCAAATCAGTTAATCTGCAGATCAGCTACGTAAAGTGCACATTAACGGCTTTCCAGCTCTAGAGGTGTTAAAAGAGATTTGTAGTTTGCTCTTACAAGGTATTTATCAGGAAATTCTGTGCTAGCTCAGGAGAAAGAAACACGGCGGCTTAGTCAACAAACAAGCGGATGGACAGAGGAAGAATCCTAATGTTAAAACTTAGACGAATTACCGCTAGATGGCGTACACTTTTTTAGTTCTGTCGGCGGTAGGGAAAATTTTGAACTGGTTTGAAAAATCCCTGTTTTGATGTTGAATGTATGTACTAGCGCGTCTTTTTAGTAATGGCTCTTCGTTACGTGGACGATTCTATTTAGGACCGTAGGGAGGTCGGTAGATATTAAACTCGTGATAAGTGAATCGATTCTTCAGTTTGATTCTTTCGAAACTTGTTTTGATCATTTGATCTACAGTGAGCTATGATTATTTACTTGTCTGGTAGTCTTTTTTTGTGTGTCTTCTATGATTTTTTGAAGCAGATTGATGGAATGTATGATTGATGGAAGGGTACTTATACTTTAAAGAGCTTCTTTTCGTGAAGCAACGATCGCCTAATGGCTAAAGTCACCCACCTTCAGATTAGCGTCGGCAGCGGAGGATGACTTCCCGAGTTCGAACCCAGCTGGCGGAAAATTTTTTTGATCCTCCAAATTATTTGTAAAAAATTCCAATTTAATTCCTTTTCATTCAAATTTACTTTTCCTAATTTTTAATACCCTTTTCATATTTTTCCAAGCTTCCGTTGATTTTACATAAATAATCTAAGAACCACTCCTGAACTCACTACCAGCTGATATTTTTCCGCCCCTCTGCCGTCCCCTTTGCTTTAGGATGATGGTGTCGTATCCACCGCTGGCTTAGGACCATTCTGATGTAACAAAAAGCATACATAAAACACTAACTTATATAATTATTAACTTATATAATAAAAGGATACAATTTTCGGCTCCCACCTCTACCCACCCATAGCCATGGATCTGAAAAGAAAAGAAGAAAGCAGAAAGGAAGAGATAAATCGCCAACAACTATAAACCTTGATGACATACGTATCTAGGTCATGTGATCCGATTAGCCGATCAAGTTGGACTTGGGTAAAGTACTATCATGGGATTGAGGCGCCTGTCCTCCCCACGGTCCTAAATAGAATCGTCCACGTAACGAAGAGCCATTACTAGAAAGACGCGCTAGTGAATGTATGTACTATGTATTCTGTTTTGTTTTTGCTTGTGAGGTGAGGAGCTGATGGATTGCAACGGACTTTCTATTGAAAGCGGAATACTTTTATTAGGAAAAGTTAATTTGTCTTTAGGCGTATTCTTGATCAAGAAAGATTGTATTTACTTTTCAGTTACGCATCCAATCTCCAGCTTCGATTTTGAATTGTTTTACGCTGTTGCGTTTAATTAAATTTGTGAAGTGTAATTTTAGTAGAGGCAGTGAGATTGTTCGTTCTGCGATCAGTAGTTAATTTTTTGATGCATAATTAGATATAATCGTGTTTTTGAGATTGCATAATATGAAAGTCCACAAATTGAATACATCTGATTCTATTAAAACAGACCATTTCTTTCGATTTTTAGATTGTTACAGGGTATGTATGCAAATTTAAAATGAAGTGATTTTTTATTTTAAAAAATCAGTGATTTAAATAAGAATTTAAAATTTCAATTTCCTTTCTGTATTATGTGTAATAATATTGAAAATGAAATAACTATGAAGAGACGTGCTGTTTTATTCAAGTTAGTTCAATAGTAAATGGGCCATTGAACTTGTGTCACTCACAAGCCTGTTCATCAGCATAGGTTTTGTTTTAAACATTCCATGCGACTATAAATCCAATGGGCAATTTGAATCAAGCATTATACTTAAAAACGTGCCGTGGCCAGTGCGACTTCATTAGTGAGACACGCTTTTTCCTAATCTCTAGCTATTTTTTGTGTGGTTTCATTTGCAAAATCTTTGTATTATTTTTTAATCCTTCATATGCCTGTGCCAAAATCTTTGCATTATTAATTTTGTAGACAAATGACACTGTGTGAACTGGCTGCATCATTTATGAGGGACACACTGCATACTAGAGGCATGCCCAAGTTTCGTACAGTGAAATAGACTTGAATTTATCTATGACAGAATTTTCATTTGCCAAAAATGCCTGGAAATACTCTTTGCGTGAATATTTAGGCTTGACGATAGCTGCACTAACTGTTAAGCTTGGCGGTTTTTTGGTACCCAGCTAACGGTTAAGTACTATATTTTCTCAATATTTGTTTCTAAATAGCGGTAAGAGTTGTTTTGCTGATTGTGTTTATTTCAAATTTTATTCTAAGTTCTCATATAGGTATGTTAAAATAAACAATGTGATATGTCGATTTGGTTTTCCCAAACCTCTGTTGAATAAAATTAGGGTAGTATTAATGATTTTGTGCTATTCTATTGATATACCTGTGGGGAGATAAGCCGTAAAAGGGAGGCGAGGTGTAGAGAGAATAGTATTGCTGAGGGCAAGGAGTGGGAAAGTAACTTGCTGGTGGTTCAGTGGGTTTCTCATTGTTAGTAGCTTGCAAGCTGTAGATGAATGACATAGGTTCAATTCATGTGACTCTACCCTGAGCGTATTAATTTTTTGTGTCAAAAGTTTCCTGTTTGTGTATACACACCTAATTCTATTTTTGCACAAACTTTTTTTATACTCAAATTCAAAATAAATTTTTTATTCTCTATTTACTCCAGTCATTTTAAATTTATTTGCCGAAATTTTACGATTTTTTTTTATAGTTGTGGCATAGTAGTATCATCTGTTAAACTAAATGGGAATTCGTAGCAATTACAGGGGGTTAGCAAGCAGTGGTCACACCTGACCCCACGAAAAGAACTGTCACAGGCAGTGCCGTGCTGGCCATGCAGTGGCCAGTCAGTTATATTGCCCCCACATAGATTGCATAACATCTAGTGTATGCGTTTTGGAACGTATGTTTTCATTTACCAATGTATACATCTATGTATCTACAATGTTCTTATTGTATTTGGTAACTAACACGACTGTATTCCCAACATCATTACAATGGCACACAACTGGAGAAAGATTCGGTGATCTATTATTTGAAGATATCCATGAATCAGTCGACAAAGCCGTAAGCAAAGATGAAATATTAGAAGGGGTTGTCTTTGAGACTCCTAATCCCACAGAATCTTGTTCTAAATACAGGTTTCATAAAAGAATGTCTGGTACTGACCTGAAAATTGGTTAATAATTTTGTCAAACCTGACCCTTATGAGAAATTTCAACGTGAACTGAAGTTCTTGGTAGCCTCTTACACATAATTAGATAATGGCATAACCAAAACACAAACACAACAATTAATAACTGAATTCGTTCGTAAAACTGGTGAAACATCCGCACTAGATGATACTCGTGCTCGTCCAAACAGAATTAGGTGTACATTAAGTTGACACGAAAAGGCGAGTTTGTGATCTCATTTGTATTGTACTGATGTGCACACTTTATATTTTCAGGTTCCTCGTCCTTCAGATTTTTAACTAGCCCTCTTACTCGTATTTATGATTTTGTAATTACCACTATCAAAATGTGTTTCTATGTGGTTTTGTTTTTATTTCTAGAAGCAGGTGTTTTTGTGATAGTAGTTATTGCAAATCAGTTATTGCCAAAATGATAAGTAATTTTTTAAATTACCCAATTTTTTACAAAAATAACCAATTCCTCTATTAAATATAATAATAAGTTTCAAGAAGAAAAAAAAATTAAGATTGGAGATACTTTAATTTGACCAATTTTACACTTAATGGTCATAAGTTAAGTTGTCATGCAAAAAGTTTTTTTTTCGAGTCTTGTACAATTAATTGTATTTACAGAAAAATGAATTTTTGTCCTGTATGACTAAATTGATATTTAAAGTTCATTGTGTATTGAATTGAAAATAAAAGTTTTTATGTACCATTTGTTTCTTTGTTTTTCTTGTTCAACATTAATTAAAAAATACCTTTTATAATGAATTGAAGTACATATATTCACTGTAACTGAAACACTTCTTTTTGTTTACCTTCATGTGTTTGTTCACAAAAATATCTTGCAATGTCAGAATCAGTCTCAATAAATCATTCTGAATACATTAAATGTTGCTTACAATTTGCACTAAAAGATTTATATTTAGTTCTGATTTTCATAATTATTCAAGATTACCAATGATGCCTGGTACACGCAAGTATTTTTAAAATTGACAATTGGTAACTTAGTAATTTTTTTTCTGGATTGAACTGTTTTGGAATGTAATTTAAATTGAATTTTAGAACTGAAATAATTATATTTATTTGTGGAATATAATATAGACCTAGTGACTGCATGCATAAAAACATTTAGAGCTTCGATGAAAATCCAAATTTTCTCCATATTGTGTTTGGAGAAAGCCTATTTGTGTGTAATGTCAACAGAGATCCCTTGTTTTTCAATAACACTATATCATAAAGTAACAATGTTTTCATGGGAACTTTCTGTAAGAAGTCAGTCAGACTTTTTCATATCTTGCGGAGAACAGTGTTTTGAAATTTTTTTTTACATATATTTATTTTGAAGGCACATGATGTAACCCAAAGTAATTTTACAATTTTCTAGAAGTCTCCATCACAGATAATGCATTTTGATTAAATATTTTGCTAAAATGTTCTGAAGCTTCACACTCACTATCCTAGGTCAGCTTCCTAAACAAATGACAATCAAACCCAGTATAAGCTTTTGAGAAAAATGGTCTGAAAAAAATCATGTGGTCAAAAGACTAAATTTGCAGTGCTGGCAGTCATTTGACCGATATCAAATTAAATTAATAATGTCATTCATTGAGTGCACAATGATATTAGAAGTGTTTTATTTAAAAGTTATTCCAAAACAAAATGATGTCCTATGTAAACATCCTGCATAACTGAAGAAATTGTAAACCAATTGTTAGGTTGGTAAATATCTTTAAGTCGTAAAATTTTCTGTAGCTATACAATCTGATTCTTGCAACTTTAGCATTATTGGCTTTAGTCAGATTTACATTCAAAGCTTATCTGGAACTATGAGTCAGCTAAACTTGTTCAAAGTAGACTTCTGTGAAACTTATAGTATAAAATGTGCTCATGCTATCTCCATACATGTAACTCACTCAACATCTGTCCTGATCAGGACATGAAAATTTTAGATAAAATAATTTTGAATAGCCCTTTTGAAAAATAAATTAAACCAGCATCATGCTAATATAACAGGTGCTGTGGTGGGAAGAGCAACCAGAGGGTTGGGAGTTCGAATCCAGCCAAAGACCGTCATGTAGAAGGGGGTTGGTGTGTGTTAAATCTGTTGTGTGGAAGTTTGGAGTGCCAACTTGGGTGTTGCCTCGTTATATGACCATGATTCAAAAATTATGTATCTTTTCTTTCCCTTTGGTGTTGATCCAGGACCGTTACAAATAGCTCATTGTGTTGCTCCAGTATAACGTTCATTGAAAAAAGCCATCACCAATGCCTGTTGCTCCAGTGGGACGTTAATTAAAAATACCATTAGACGTACCACATTTCATCAAAATCCTGGTTTTAGACTAATCAGTAGCATTTTATAACTCGTTAAAGGTCTTGTGAATAAATTATTGTACACTTAGTAGCCAAACGAATAATATTACTCAGATTAATATTGTCAGTTTATTATAAAACAAAAATTACTTTTCATCTGTTCATAATAAGAAAAATTACATATATCTTGCCTCATAGCAGTGAAAAATTATATATTTAATCATTGGTTATGTATTTTTTGGCATACGAAACTGACATCTGATGAACTAAAAAACTATAACAGGTGCCACGGTTGGAAGAGCAATTGGAGGGTTGGGACAGGGCCGCCCATAAATTTCCCGGGCCCCCCGACAAAATTTTCGAGCGGGCCCCTAAGTTTTTTTCTTTGTGTAGGAAATTTTTATTTTCCCAAGTATTTAAAAATACCCAACTTCAGAAATGTATAAGCAAACACACAGTAATTAATAATGAACTGGTTAGTAAATATGTAATTAAATATGTATATGTGTTATACGCCTAACGCCCGAAGTGTTTTCACTTTTCGATCGAGCAGAACTTCAATAAGGATAATGGAGTATAATCAGAAAACTATAATAAATATCTCTATAGAAAGATTGTAAGAAACCCATGCTAAAACCTACCTTGGACGCTGAAGACTAGTCAAAACTCCGAACACTTTTGCAGCACTGAGGAGGGAGCAATAAATCTCCAATTCAAATTAATGAATTTATGGATGCCGTCGAAAAAGGAAGCTAATTTTGCACTCCAGTTCATGCTCAATTGAAAATATTCTAAGATGATTCAAATTTTTCTTGGCCCAAAGTAGATCGTAAATGATTTTTGTTTATAGGTAATTTGCTGAATCCTTTCACCAGAAGCCACAGTGATGTGAAGATAAAACAAAATTCTTAAAACTATGCAAAGTTCTGATAAAATAGATTGCAATTTTAATCTATAGATATCATTTAAAGGAAGTGGAAGACCTATATTTTCTAACTTAGCTTAATGTGCAAAAGTAGCTTCGCGAACGGTCTTGTACATCTGAATTTCATTAATGAGATTGTGGCTTAAATCATCTGGATAGCTTACAATTAATTTTTTAAGTGAGTTGTTGTCATTAGAATTAGAATTTATTTATAATATGGCTTCGAATGTATTGCATATGTTTTTTCATTTGCTCATACCTTGATTCTAACTGAGAAACTATTTTATTGATTACTGTATCAAAAACTGAACTTTTGAATTTTATTTCTTCGGTTTCTAGTACTTTAGGCATTTCTCTTTCCACTTCAAAAGCATCCTTTTTGGAAAAAAAGCTTCCTTTTCCGTCCTCTTTTTTTAGAAAATTCTGCATCTATACCCATAATAGAAGCTGTCTCTTTAGCTCTATTTATACAGGCCATTGTTTTCTTAAATCTTTATCTATAACGCTTTAATGTTATTCATTTCGATATCAAGGGAGATATATTATGACTGAAGGATTAAATTTCTTGCATTAATTTACTATAGTAATTAATGCAATCCTTCCAAATATTTAACTGAATTAAAGTTTCAATTTTTTTTAAATAATTGAGGAATCCATTTACTTTTCCGCCGTTTCCTCTTACCATAAACTACTAATTTTTACACCTTGAAGGGCCTTTAAAACATCAGGTAGTTTTTCAGATATAGGTTTTACTGACTCAATTCTTGCACTCCATTTTGTCTCACAAAGACCGTGTAGAGACCTCCCATCAGTGTGTTTTAGAAGCAGTTTTCATTGCCGTGAGCTCGCACTAAAGAAATTATAAAGCTGGTTTATAAAGTTGAAGAACGTGCTTACTATTTCATTACTCCTTGTGCCATGTAAACCAACTAGTCGTTGTCGGAGACTGGTGAAAATGTGAGACCTTGACGGGGCCGTTTTACGGACTTGAAAAAAGTATTTTCTGTTCGATATTTTTTCGTCAAATAACCCTAAAATGAGGCAGATAATTTCTTGAATAAACCTTGGGGCCGCGGGCCCCTTAAACGTCCGGGCCCTCCGACATTTGTCGGGTTTGTCCCCCCTTATGGGCGGCCCTGGGTTGGGAGTTCGAATCCAGCCAAAGACCGTCGTGTAGCAAGGGGGCTGGTGCATGTTAAATATGTTGTGTTCTTACATTAGTGTGGTGTGTAAGTTAGGAGTGCCAGCTTGGGTGTTGCCTCGTTATTTAAAAATTATGTTGTCTTCATTTTTCCCTTTGGGGTTGACCCTGGACTGTTACAAATAGCCCATAATGTTGCTCCAGTTCAACGTTAATAAAAAATACCATCACCAATGCCTGTTGCTCCAGTGGGGGGGAGAGAGAGGTGTAAATTAAAAGTACCATAAGATATACCACATTTCATTAAATCAAATTATTGAACACTTAGTATTTAAATGAATATTAACATTTTTTTTACAAAAACAAACATTACTTTTCTTCTGTTCATAAGAAAAATTACACCATAGCAGTGAAAAATGATAATTTTAATCATTAAATATGTACCTATTTTTTGGGATACAGAACTGGCACCTGATATAACTCCTAAAAAAACTACACCTTTTTGGTACATTTAATAAAATCTCAATTTGCTCATCTCTTGGCTAGCATAAGATAAATAACTATTTTGTTTTTGTGAATACATTGAGACAGTTGAAAACCAATACAGTTTTGGCACTAAAAGTTAAAGAGATGAATGGGTTCTAAACGAGCACTAATATCATCAAGAATTGGGATGGGTATCCATTTGCATAGCTACAAAGCAATACCTACTTACTAATTTTCATTCTACCCAAGTTATGATCAACTTTGATTTTCATGTACAAACACCATTAATTTGTGAATTTCATCATAGGATACATAGAACTGCTTTGTTAGAACCTATCCACTCAATACTTCTCTTTCCCTTGCTATAGAAAATCAACCATGATAATGCTAAAAAATTGTTCAGATCCTATTTACTTAGGCTGTTCCTCTGCTATATATAAACCTGAAAAATATTTATTTTTCAGTCATTTTTTCAAGCAATTAATACTTTTTATTGCTAATACAATTCCTCAGTTTACTGAGTGAAATAATTTTCAGATGAGTTCTCAAAAGAATTTTAGATTGAAATGTAATTGGGGAACACACACATTTTACATTCTACAACTGAGTTCCACAAATCTGACATGACACTTTCTCATGACATAGTATAAATTGGTATGGTCAAGAATGCTTTTTTATCATGCTTAACACAGGAACTTCATTTAAATCATGCTTATGTATCAACAAAAAGAATAACCCCACAAAATCAAAACTAATCACTCAATACTCCCCAAATGAACAAACAATACTCCTTAATTTATGTCAAGTAATGCTTCCCCCAAATCAAAATGAATAAAATAAAACTCCTTAAATTTATCTGACAGAAGTACAAGAAAGGGGTTAGTTGTAAAATACAATATAATCAACCCAATTAATTATCAGATTGTGAAATCAGCAAAAAATTAATTGAACTATTTTTTATTTATACAAGTTTCACGAAATTAGATCGAATTATGAATTGCCTCAACAGTATAAATTTGAACACAGTTAAATAATCAAACACAATGAGCGAAATTTTGTAAGATAAATATTACATTTAAGGATTTTAGTTTACAAACCATAGAATATATGGCAGATCAAGAAATGCAACCGCAATGTTACAAAATCAAGTAAACAAAATACATAAGAAATGACTTGTTAAATGTTGCAAAATTAGAAACCAAAGCTTGCTAAAATACTCGAATCAATGTGATGAAAAATAAACTAAATGCCGAGAGATTAGCCAGAGCAGGAATCCTAATGTAATTAAACTATTCGTAATGAAACAGCAGAAAAGACAATTTTAAACGTATCATACACCCAAGTAAAACGATTAGAAAATATGTTGCTTTTATCACTCCTAGAAATGGAAGGTAACGCCGAAAAAATAATGGATTATGGAACCAAGATTTGACAGAGGAAGAATCCTTATGTTAAATTCACCCATGCCCAGATTTTCCCCATTTGTACGAATATCCTTCCCTAAAATATTTTTCCCCATCCGAAATTATAGCTAATGCGCATGCGCCAACCTCCGAAAATTCGTCTAAGTTTTAACATTAGGATTCTTCTTCTGTCCATCCGCTTGTAGTCAACAAACGCTTTTATTTTAGACACACATTTAATAAGAGTGTTGCCACTCAGTGAAAGGTGAATGGAGTGTTGCCACTCAAACAATGCCTTGGCATAGTAATAATGTTACACATTTTAAAGAGGTAACACATACCAAACATTTTTGATACTATTAGAGTGCAGTAGATTAAAGAAAAAGAAAACTAATTTTCCCAATGATAAAGCAGAAGGCGTGAATTTGTGCTGTTCGATAAAAAAATGGGTATACAATTTTCGTTAACCATTGGGGAATTTTGAATAAGTCGCTTTAACTTTGAAAATAAGAGCTTTAGAGCCGATTTTACTTTAAAAAGATGGCAGTCCTGCATTTACACATCACCAAAATATTCAACTAGCATGCGATTTAAGTTATTTTGCTTCCCTGGTTAAGGCCTGGACTTCGATGCACCTATAGAAAATAGATTGTTAGAAAGGAATAATGGTTGCTTAGTCAGCATTTGGGCCAAACATTTGGAAAATTTTGCAGTCAAAAATTACCTGATCCTAAAATTCAATCAGCAAAACGAAATGTACAGGTGTTAACAACTAACTTCACACCCTGGTCATTTACACATCCCTATAAATAAACATACAAATCAACTGACACAATGACTCCTATTCCATATAATTTCCATACCACTTCACAAAGGTGGAAACCAAATGTTATTGGGCTAACATAGCACTTGATGCCTTTTAACAAAACTCAAAACATCCAATATCTTCTAAATCCAGAAACAAAATATAACAAAGACAATAATATCACATTTAGTCTTTGTAATGATATTTGTATCATCTGTTAAACAGTAATACAATTTAACTTACAATAACAGGAACATAAGACATTGATGGCAACCTTTAAACTATAAATCAATTGCCATGAAAAGTTAAAAACTTGTTCTATGAAATCAAACATTTAACAAAGGCAGAAATGAAATAATGTTGTTGAGCAAACAAGTCAATTGTTTTTTATTAACATTACACGGATCTGCTAAATCCACGGCCATGAAGGTAAAAATAACATTTGTTTTAATGTAAGTCAACATAAATTGATGCATGATTGATGCATATGTATGATGCATTTCCCATAGTCCAATAATTGATCAATAATGGCATAAATAGAGAAAGGAAATTATACTGGTCTACTTAGCTAGGAATTAATGCAGAACACATCTGCTTTCATTATCACAATCCACTTCAAAATATAATAGTTTTCAGGTAAGCAAACTAAGCTGCCATGTTACCTTTAAAACATAAGAACAAACATATTCACATAATTGATGAATTTACACAGTTGCATTCAATAAAGCCAGATTAAGAGACACAGAAAAAAGCTGTTCCACATAATTAAACATTAAAAAAAATAGAAATACCTTGTCTACTTTGACAAAAGGTAGTGCTGGCTATGTGCGACATAATTTATTTAATTCACCACAAATATTAGCAAATGGTCTCGGAGGAAAGCACAAAAAAAAAACAATCACAAGAATTTTTGTCAGATTTTTTAAATGAAGATTCATAATGTTAGTAATTGATTGAAACAACTGTATAGTGCAGCTCCGACAAGAAGGCAGTCAACATTGGAACAGTAAGAATAGATTTATTTGAAACCATACAACGAGACTGCCAACTCACGGGAGCTAAACTAAAATTGAATATGCTTCCAAAGTATCCCATTTATTAAGTCCAATATGACAAAGTAATATATACTTCCAAAATATTCCACTATTAAGTCCTATATCACATTGTACAATACACTTCCAAAGTATTCAAAGAAAACCTTAGTATTTTCATTGGTGAGATTATTTAAGGTTAATAAGATGAGGAAATTGATTGAAACAATTGTAAAATTAATAATAAACAATATTACTTTAAAACTATTGGGAGAAGGTGGTTGGTTGTGGGGGTTTTATGGCACAAGGGCCTTATTTGGCCATGCTGTGCAAGGCACTAGACAGAATATCAAATAATACACACATAATGAAAGATTTAATGACACAGAAGAGAAATTCACCTAGGGAGGAAGACAAGAATTGAAACTTTGCTGGCTACAACTCAAAGATTGTTAGGTCAGTGGACATACCCAGAGCACAAAGGTCCCAATTGGGAGAGGAAGCCTGGTCAAGATTTACTTTTGCAGGAATGCAGGGACCCAAATTGAGTTTTCATGCCCGATCAAGATCTGGATATAATAACATCATTCTTAAAATATTATTGGGTTCTTAACTAAGCCTTTGCATAATGGTACATGAAATTTGAAAATCAAGCAACGAATTTAATAAGCATTAAACTTGACTGATCTCAGTTGCATTGAGAACAGAGGTTTCTTTACAAGGTTGTTCCAAAAACATCCGCGTTTGAATAACTTGAGTATTTCAATCTCGTTTTTGGAACTTTTCATATTTGGGTCATGCTTAGGGGCAATGACATGTGAACACATTTTTGTTGCACAAAAGTAAATTTTGAAACATAATTACTTTCATATTTCATTGCAGAATAAATATATATTACAATACATAATGTAAGTAATTATTAAATGCAACTTATACTGCGCATATCAAAAGAATGTTATGCAGAAGTAATATTTTATTTGTAAATATATTAAAAATAAGAAAATAACACTTTTCTGGGGAGTGTGGCTGCCATGAAGAATCCATATCTGCACCAATGCTCCTTAGAAATTCCATTAGTGAGATTATTTAACTCAGAATAGACTAAAAATTGAGTGTATAATTGACATTACTATACAAAAAAACTGTAGGAAAACTTAAGAGAAAAACCTCAGCACATTTCTTGAATATATAAATGAAAAGTAAATTATTGTTTAATTGATATTACCATGCAATACACTTCAGGAGAAAAACCTCAGTGCATTTTTTAATATGCAAATTGAAACAGCATCCCTTTGTTTTAGATGTAAAATGGGAAATTTACCGATTTTTTGTATGATAGGAATGAATGCCTAATATTATTTCAATTTTTTTTCTACAAGGGAAATACCAGTTGAATAACAAACAAACAAGTGACATGACAAAAATAAAAATTATTAAATAAACATTGACCTTATTTACGCATCATAAGATTATTAACAGATAGTATGTTGTTTCTGAATTGTTGTTACATTTAGTTGTTTCATTATCATCTGTACCTGGGTTAGGAATCAGGAACAGAAAGTAAGATGTCAATGCCACATAAACATTTTAACACACATTTAAAAATATATTTTTGTGAATAGGTAATTAACGATTGGAGGCTGGACTTTGATGGTCATTTTTGTGGACCTTTTTTCATTTTGGATCACAGTTAGCTACAAAACAGATTCTTAGAAGGAAGAATAAATGATTGGTCATAATAAAGTATGAATTTAGAATTAATATGTAGTTACTCATTCAGTGATTGCACATCATGTATCACTGGTAAAAGGTTGGACACCATGATAGGTTTTCTTTTTAGATGCTTCTCTAGTATGTAATTAGGCAACTTAAATAATGAAACATGCAACTCTTTACAAACAGGTTGCTTCTGGATTTGCTTCACAGACTCAAGCAAATTGTTAAGCTGGTGGATGCGGGATTTCAAACCTCCAATCTCTTCTTTGGTACTTCTATAGACATGAGACTTGGCGAGTTCATCACAATCAATATCATCAAAGACGTGACAGCATTTTAAAGAGGCATGCTCATGTAATCCAACAAAGTCTGCATCATCCACCATGTCAAAATATGCAGGTTCAGAAGCCGTACTGGTTGAACTTGAAATAATATCGACAGTCTCGACTTGAGATGAAGAATTGTCACCGAATGCACCATTTATTTGATTCCTATCGATTTCAAGATTTTCATTCATATTAACCATATCACCAAGAGGGGAAATTATTTCCCTACTTTCAGCAATATTATTTTGTTGGCTGAGATGCACATCAGATGATCCCATGTCAGATTGATCTCGCATAGAATTAGAGATACTACTTTCTGTAGTAAAGTGGTTATCTGATGGAGGAAGTGAAAAACTGTTTTTAAACTTTTGGTTTAATGTCTCATTAAGAAGCTTGACGACTTCCATCTTTCTGCGTCTCTTTTCGCGTCTGCTGGCATTGGTCTGTTTTCTTTTCCGTTCCCGGTCATATTCATTAAAGGAATTTAAATCAATAACATGAGGTGGAAGTCTGTCCAGGACAATGACCAGTTCTTTGATGGTATATGGCTTTTCGACAATACCATTTTCTGCGATTTCCTTTCTAGCATTACTTACAACAGAGAAAATCTCATCGGGTAGGCGATTTAAGGCAACTGTTAACTTTCTCCCTTTCAGAAGACAGTTATTAACATCACTCCTGCATGATTGATCGCAAATTTTCTGTGGGGCGATTTCATTATTGTCTTGAACACAGGTCTGTGTTGAAGTTACCGTACAAGAGCTTTGCTCCTCCAATAATTTTCCTACTGATCGTTTAGTCCTATTCATAAGACAATTTTCAACGTTATTCCTATCAGTTGGAGCAGTTTTACTCTGTGAAGAGATTTTGTTAACTTGAACACCATCCTCTGCATAAGTAGACACTACTGGCAGAAGGTTTTGCTTTATCCTTAATGCACAAATGCGTTTGTGAAGACTCTTATTAATTGTTTGAGAACTACTTTCATTTTGATTCACATGTGAATCATGTTTATTCATTGGATAGTGATCCCTTACATTGTTGCAACTGCCAATATTAGTATTCAATGGCAACACATCAACCGATGGATTATTACTGTCAAGGTTACTGTGTTGTGATGAAACTCTACTGTGCTTCAGCATACTGGCTACTGTACGGCAAAACTGTGGTTCAGTCAGTCGCTTCTTCAATACAGAGTAATCTAAATTCTGAATACCTGATGAATTAGTTGAATAGTCTTCAAAAGCAGGATTAGAAGATGAATCAAAATTCAAAGAATCTCTTTTCTGGAGTAGGGATATGAGTTCTTCCCCACGTGAGGAAGTGAAAGGATGGACAGCATTTACAGGTTTGTATTTGTCCTCTTGATTTGAAACCTTATCAGTTAAGTTCTGTCTTAAAAAGACAGTGTCCAATATGTTTGTCTTCTGCGGCGATGCTCTACTTGATCTTTTTTGCCGATTGGATGCAGAAAACATGTTTAATGGTACTTCGGTTACAGAATCGTTGACAACTCTAACTTCACTGTCTTGTACCATATCATCTTCATAATTTTGATCATCAAAGACATCATCTTCCCCTAGATCAATACACTGTATTACATTGGTGTCATCTTCTACATTAGTTTCAGCAAAGGCATCAGACTTCCTTAACCCAACTTCAGAATTCATAATAGGATTTTCCCAACATTTCAAGTTGTTTTTCAAATCAGAAACAGAGGAACTGTGTTGATCAACTGCACAATCTGGTAACTTTTTTTTGAAAAGCCCTTTTACAGTTTCAAAATTCTGATGCATTTCTTTATCACCAACACTAAAAGAATAATCTCTGAGTATTTCTCTCTTCTGAGTATTTGACACTTGCTGGCATTCTATTGCACAGGTGTTAGATTCGTATGTCTTCTGATTTGCTACAGCGCTGTTATTGAAATCTGTATCCAGACCAATGTTGGATGAAAAAGCAGATTCTTCTTCAAGAACTACTTCACAAATTTCGGCCAAATTTATGTCAAACTGATCACTTGACTCAGAGAGACTTTTATTTGAAGTCGAGGGATTGACATCAGATTGGTTCACTACACAATGCAACTTATCTCCAATGCTCCAGTGCAAAGGTGTTGCAAAGCGACTAATTTTAAAGCAAATATCAAAAAACGATTTATAATATGGGACAGTTTTGTGATCGACTTGAATCCGAGGAAATTTGCGGTATAGCTTTGTATGATCATGGGTGAGAACATGAGGAAGGTAATCATTGCGTTTGTTTGAACTAAACATTCTACTACACACTCTACATGTTCCAAAACTATGTAGATGAGAATGGATGAGACAATCACTCTCTAACAAAAACACAAAAGAACACTGTATACACTTGAAAGAAGATCTGATGTGCACTAAATAGTGGGAAATAAGGTCACTGTGATACTTAAAGGGAAGGGCGCATAAGTTGCAAACATGCACCATTCTGGCCAAAACTGTTTTTAGTCTCTTTTGTTTCCCTAAATCATCATCCACAAACTCTATGTGCTTAACCAAGTGAATGTAAAGTTGAGTTAGTGATATGGAAGAAAAGGGACACTTGAGACAATAATATGGCATAGCACCAATGTGCGTTAATAAATGACTCGACAGTTCGCGGGGGTGTGGCTTATTAACTCCACAGAACTCACATATAAACACTGTTTTGTGTGCAACAGTACCTTTGCTAGTTTCTGTCTCAGATACCAGAGTTGTTTCAGAAACTGCAGGATTTGTACCACCAGTTGATTCATTTGATAAACATTGTCTAGTTGAATATTCTAGATTGTTTAATGCTGTTTGAAAATGGGTTGTATTTTTTGATGACATGGGTTCCATTTTGCGAGATGAAATTCTTCAACCAATGAATGATGGATTGTTAATATTATTTGTAATCAAAGTAGTCCACGATCTGTTACCTCATTAACGAGTCAGGTTTTTGTGTTCTAACATGAAAATAATTTCAGGAAAGCAGATTTAACTTGAAGACAGTTGGGAAGCATTTAAACTAATACGAACGCAGTCATGAAATTCTTCGGCACTGTTGCGAAATGTTATTCTTGCTTGCATTTGAATGAGAATGTTCTGTTTTTTTCTGCATACACGATCTGAGTTAATTACTTCAATCAAATCCAAATAAAACGAGAACTTTATTTATGGCGGAACTGAGTTTGAAGACTTAGCAGTTTAGTGCTCCGGCCTGAACTTTTAAAAACCAGACTCACAGAGTAGTAAGATACATAGACTTCCCTAATTACAGCGCCATCGCTAAACAAGGGTCACTTGCCCCAAATTCTGGACGGGATTTGACTAGCTTCATTCAGAACGATAGCCATTTGGTAATAGGCAGGCTTCTTGAAGCGCCATCCACCTGAAGATTCTTTGCAGCATATTTAAAAAAAATTTCTTCAGTGCTTCATTTTTTCCTAATTATCAAAAATGTCTCCCAACAAAATATCTCAAGGGATTGATCCCGGACTGTCGTCAATAGCCCGTTGTATTTCTCTAATACGACGTTAACTAATAATTACCAATAACCCAACAAAATATCATGCCACACAGAAGTAAGAGACAGAGGGTTAACTGCCTTAGGTAATGGTAATGGTAATTTTAGTTAACGTCGTACTAGAGCAACACAACGGGCTATTGACGACTGTCCGGAATCAGTCCCTCAAAGGAAAGATTCGAGGACAACACCTCGTAAATTTGAACCACGGTCAGATGACGAAGCAACACCTGAGCTGGCACCCCACTCTCCAAACTTCCACGCCAACCCAACGTGAGGACTTTCGGCCACGACAGATTTAAGGTGCACCAGCCGCCTCTACACCATACGTTTACAAGCATCCATGCCCGGACCCGGATTCGAACCAGGAACCTTCCGATCCAGAGGCTAACACCTTAACCACTATACCGGTTGGTCGGCTGCCTTAGGAAGCAATGGACTTCTAAATAACATGGGAAATCACTTGGATGCTTGCGCCCTTGGTGCGGGTCTTACACTACCACTATGGTGTGGGACATAGACCTCGTTTCCATAGCAACCGAACTAGTTGGCCATAGCAACTATTTCAGTCTGTTTTATTCTGAAGACCATCGTTTACGGGATCCAATTGACTCAATTGAGCATCTCGTTGCTCGACTATCCATTGCGGGTGCAAACGTGCGCGAAATGCCTAGCATCTTTGGAACTGTTCGCCAATCACTCCTTCGACGTTCCCAAGCATGTATTGCTGTTGGTGGTCGCAATTTGAGCATTTATTATAAACATTGCTGCAAAGAAGCGCTTGGCAAGAATGTTGCAAAAAAAAATGTTTTTCGGTTCATGTCTCATTTTTTGTGTTCGTGCCTACACAAGTCACATACGACCATACATTCCTATACGAAAAATGTATGTTTCAGTAAGCTGTATAGCCCCTCGAAGTTTGTCCCACGACCGTAGAATCACCCTGTATAACTCCAACTAAAACTTTGTTTTCTATCTTCCACTGAAAAATCATTCCTCCGCAAAATTGAGCGGAAACGGAAAAAATAAATTTAGATGGTAATTGGTAATTTGTAATCAACGTCGTACTAGAGCAACACAACGGGCTTATGACGACGTTCCGGGATTAATCCCTTGAGGGAAAGATCCGAGGACAACACCTCGTAATTTTGAACCACGGTCAGATGACGAACAAAACCTGAGCTAGCACCAAACACTTCAAACTTCCACACCAACCCAATGTGAGGACTTTCGGCCACGACAGATTTAAGGTGCACCAGCCGCCTCTACATCATACGCTTACAAAGATCCATGCCCGAACCTGGATTTGAACCAGGAACCTTCCGATCTAGAGGCTAGCACTTTAACCACTATACCGGTTGGTCGGCAAAATAAATTTAGAATCTGTGATCTTTAATAATCTATCAAATAGGGGAGCGAAGTGTAGCGCCCGAGGCGGGTAATTAGTGTGTGTTCATGGTAATTTTTTTGGCGAGCTATCGCTATTTGCAACTACCATATTTCATTAGTTATAGTTTTCTTGGTAAATACTTTGGCTCATCTTTTGTCTTTGGCTTCTTTGAGACGTTTTCTCACTGGAGTCATTAGTGAGTCATATTTTTCCTTTCTTACGAAATACGAAGAATTGCTGTTATGAAGAACGAGAGGATGGAAATGCAACCTACGTCACTGAATGACCTGACGTCACAGAATCGATGACCAATGAGAAGATAAAGGTATGATAGGGATCACAACCGGGATTTTTTATAGGGGGAAAAGCTTAGTTTTAGGCTGCCATCAACTACTTGGAAAATGCACTAAAAGAAGCATAGAAGTATTAATTTATTAAATATTTTAAAATTATTTTTCTTGAATTAATTTCTTTTAGTTACATGAATCAAATGAAATTTTTAAATTAATATTTTAAAAGTGAATTATTTTTTCAAATTTAAATATTTACTGTTTTAAGTATTCCTCAGAAATATTATTCTCTGCTTGATTAAAAAGTAAAGTATGTTTATATCTTAAACTCAAAATATATTATTTTAAGGGTTATGTCGGTTTATCACTCTACGGTGATTTTTTGCTACACAAAGGCGAATTAGACTGCGACCTAATATGATTTTAAGGAAAATATATTTTAGGTGCATGAATTGAAAAAAAATGCATATATTAAGCTTGAAAATGTTTAAAATTTATGAAGTAAAAATTTTAGAAAAGCCTATAGCTTTATAATATTTTCTCAGGCAAACACTCAAGTTTTTTAAGAACA
The DNA here is from genome assembly GCA_947359465.1 of Metellina segmentata. Taxonomy (NCBI): domain Eukaryota; kingdom Metazoa; phylum Arthropoda; class Arachnida; order Araneae; family Tetragnathidae; genus Metellina; species Metellina segmentata. The sequence goes on from OX375880.1 coordinate 111,455,926, forward strand.
AATTTACAGTTAATTTAATTTTTTTTTCTGAAATTCTACTAATAAATATACGAGATAAATAATAAATGGACATATTAGGTATCACTTTGCCTTTTTATCCACTCGTCTTAAGAATATAAGCACAAAGTATATCTTGTTATGTATGTATGTAACTGTAACCAAGACCTTTTGATATGTAACTGTAACCAATAGTACTGTAGCTTTAACTGTTGTCTTCCCGCTCTCATCATCGTATCATGTGCTTGTATGTTTACGTCTTATCATTTACCATGCTGAAATAAACTAAGTTAATCTTTTAACATCCAAGTCTTATTTGCCTCATCTCAGCAAATACTATCAAATATAATATATCTGATCTAAAAAAGAGGTTTTAACTGTTTACAAGCATCACAACGACACAAAGTTTTATTCTTCAATCATGAAAAGATACCAAATGACCATTTAAAACTATAATTACATTTAAAAACACTCATTGTTTTCTTTTTTCTTCAGTTTTTTTAGATTATTTTTCTGTAGTTAAATAAGTTATACCAATTGCACACTGCATTGCTTAAAATGTTTTTTAGTAAGTATTAGAATGATTTACTACAAATATAAGTTAAACAAATAATAAAGATGGAAAACACAAGAAAAATCACATTTATTTTAAAATATATACATTACACTTCAATATACACTCATGTCCGTAAATTAAGGATAATTCAGAATCATACGGAAATCGAACTCTAAAGTAAAAATTTTTCCTGTAGAATTATCGCACACATCTTTAGGAATAATATCCAAATTACAGGAAGCCATCAGATGACGCCGATAGTTCGTCACAATGACGAGAGTGTAAGAGAGGTGTATATAAGGAATGGTAGCAAAGAAGTAAAATTGTTCACAACCGTTCTGTAAGCCGCTCAGTACCACAACCGAATAGTTATGGCACAGAGGACGCATGCCGATGATTTTTTACGTGGTAGAATTATCGGCCGCCTGGAATGTGGGCGTACTCAGACGAAAGTTTCAGTGGAACTTGGAATCGCCCTAAGTGTCATTTCTAGGCTTTGGCAACGATTCCAAAATGATGGAAATGTCAGTAGACGTTACAGTGCAGGTGGCCCCGAGTTACAACGTCGAATGACGACCGGTATTTGGCAGTAACTGCAAAAAGAAACATCCTACCTTTCTCGCGAGCTATCTTCAGCCACGTTTACAGTTTCAAGGCAAATCGTTTACAGACATTTGGGACATGTTGGTCTATATGCTCGAAGGCCTATCAGATGTGTTCCGTTCACGGCAACTCACTGTCGCCATCGGTTAGCCTGGAGTAGAGAACATACTATGTGGACATCGTCACAGTGGACTTGTGTGATGTTTCCCGACGATTCCAGGCTTAGCTTGCAGTCTGATTCACGGCGGACGTTCATATGAGAACGCCAGGTACCCGCTACCACCAAGACAACATCATTGAACGACACCGTTACGGTGGTGCAGGATTGCTCGTTTGGGGCGGAATTATACTGGGCTCCAGAACAGATCTACATGTTCAAATCGGAACCATGAGAGGCCAAATTTATCGGGACATCATTCTGGAACAACATGTACGTTTGTTTAGGGGTGCCATGGGCCCAGAATTTGTGTTTATGGATGACAACGCCCGTCCTCACCGTGCAAACATTGTAAACGAATGCCTAGAATCTGAGGATATCATCCGTATGGAATGATCAGCATTCTGACCTGTCACCTGACTTGAATCCGATAGAGCATGTGTGGAACATGCTTGCCGATGAGTTGCAGCCCGTCAACCACCTCCTACACGTGTACCGGAACTTCGGAGAGTATTGCTTGCTGAGTGGAGTGATCTTCCCCAAGATCAGCTCGATAATTTGATCCTCAGCATGCCTAGGAGTTGTACGGACTGTATTTCACCGTCTGGGAGACATACAAAGTATTAACCATCATACCAACTATGTCATGTTAAGTTTTGTAAGATCGATATTTTTTGCAATTGCTCCAGTGAGCAAACATCGTAGTTTTTATTATGAATGGTATCATGCATACATCATCTTTTTTGTTCTTTATCTTTTGTTTAATAAATGGGCTTTATGAATAAGTCACGTTTGTTTTGTTTCTGAACCTTTATATGCCGGAGCTGGCATTATCCTTAATTTATGGACATGAGTGTATATATTACATTTTGAGACAATCATATGGATAACATTGTCCCATATCCGGACGTCCGGAATTGTTCAAAATCCGGTACTTCACATTTTGATTTGAGGAATTGAAAAAAAAAATTTTAACCTGGACTTAATTGATGAAACAACGCAAAATAATGGGCATGTTCGGAGTAAATACCACATAGAAAAATTGAAATATTTACAAGTGAAATTGGTTGCTTTGTAATAAATGTTTCTTTTTCCTTTTTTTTTAAATTGGAACTAATTGAGAACTATTTAAAATTGAGTCCTCTTCACCTCCTTTCTGCTTGAAATATGCGTGGTCTATATGGGGAAGTTTTTTACAGTTTTTATAATATTGAGTGATAAATCACTTTTTTCATCCAATGTTGGTTTGGATATTTAATGGTTGTTTTATGTTTAACTTATTTTGTTGAAAAAAACCTAAGTTGTTTTTCAATATTTTTATTGTGAGGTACTTCGTTAACCTTTAATAAGCTATCATGTGGGTCTGTATTAAGAATTAAAGCATGGTAAGCATTATTTAAATGCTCTCTTGTGGCTAACAAAGAACTCTCGGTCTTATAATTTTTAATCATACCATGAAGTTGCATACATTTTTACATTAAGTGATTTTTGATAGTTTCAAAATAACCATCATGAGAACTCAGTGATTTCAAGATAAAATGTGGCCGAAAAATATCTTCACATCGTAAATTTGTTGCTGGATTTTCACTTAGTATTAAATCATTCAGTCTCATGGACTGGATTTTTAAGATTCTGTGCTAACAGGTGTATATGCTTACAAATATTTGTGCCTATCAAGCCATCAGGACATGTACATGAAAAAAATGAAAACAAATGTCACATTCTTTGCATTTGATTTGGCAATTTCTCCTACATAGAGGATGTCTCTTAATATAACATAAAAGATTATTATTAGTGACTGATGTTTCTCCTTCTATTGTTTTTTCATTTTTTACCTCCCAATTACTTTCAGAACTCTGCTGAATTAATACATTGGGGAGATCCTTATGTCTCTTGTGTTTCTCAGTTGACTTTCAAGTGGTTTTGCCCTTCTTCAAAAGAAGAGATAAACATTTGTCTACTCTTTTCCCCTGTTTGCTTTTTAAATAACCCTCTCCATACTTAAAAATTTTGTGAAAAGATTCGACAGACATATTCGTATTAATGCCATAGCTCACTCTGAAACATTTAGCCCAATCCTCTTTTATACAGACCAATTCATTTAAAAAATATTTTCCAAAATCTTGTGTACATTCATTTAAATGCAAATTTTCACAGCACTTAGCAGCAGATCATATTTCTCCTACTGCTTTCTTCAAGCAATATACATAGTTTTATAGACATCCGAGGCTGTTTCCTTTTTCTTTATTCTGTTTAACATCCTGGTACAATCTTTGTGCACATGCCAAGAAGTTTTTTCGTCTGTTTGGAATTCTTCCTTGAAACTTTTATAGTATTGTGGAGCTTTATCGCTCATGAAGTATTTGAACTCATGAACTGCTCTTTGCTTGCTTCAGCAGCTTTGATGAAATCGTATGCCTTCTTTAGGGTTAACGTCGGTTCACGAAGCATCCGTTCCTGCAGGCTCGAATCATTAATTCCGAGCACAATACGATCACGAAGGCTTTCCTCCTGATCCCCGAATTCGCATGTCCCGGCCAACGTTTTCAACTGCTTTAAATAGTTGTCAAAAGTTTGCCCCTCGAGTTGCTTGCACGAAAAAAATTTTAATATCTCGTACCCTGCATTTTTGCACGGGATACAATGTCCTTCAAAGCTATTCAATACGTCTTGGAACTTTTCAGGGGCATCAGGATCTCCATGCTTGAAGGTGTTGTAAACCTCTACACCTCCGTCTCTCAAGAGGTTGAGCAAAATGGCAACAATCTTAAAGTGGTCGGGCTTGTTAGTTTTCTCCGATGCAAGCATAAAGTTTTCAAACTTTTGAAGCCACTTTTTCCAAGCTTCTGCATTTTCGGAGCTGAAACACAGTTCACCTGGTGGCTTAAATGTCTCCATTTCAGGCTATATATATATATATATATATATATATATATATATATATATATATATATATATAGCCTGAAATGGAGACATTTCTATATATATATATATATATATATATATATATATACATAATCGGATCCTTATACTTTCGACACCATGTCACGTATTAAGTTTATTAAGATCGTAAGAAGCAAGAACTTTACAGCAACCAAGCAATGTTTACTACCGGTAGAGCTGAGTTGAGTTGTCACATCCCGACATTCTGTGACAAGAGCACTATAGAATTTTCACGGTTAGAAATTAACCAAGCAACAGGTATGCCTTCTCGGAATTCATCAATAACCAAAACTGTAATAAAATGAAAGCCGTATTGAGTTGTCCCGTGGGTTGCATCAGAGCAAATTATGTTGTTCTCTAATTGCTCCAGCATCTTCCTTTAGAAATCAGTCATAATCCCCAATACAAAGTCATTTGGTTCCAGAGGACAAGATTTGTCACTTGGGAAATAAATTTTATCTTCCCCCTGCCTCCTATACGAGATTAAAACTTCTTTGTTGTCCTAAAAACACTCTTCTACAAAGGTATCTACATTCGAATGGTCAGATGCCTTTTTCTCAATTTTATCAATTCCAAAGGTTTTTTAAATATTAAGAAGATCCCGTTTAGTACTTAAATGTTTTCTTTCCACTTCCCTAGTTTATCCTCACAAAGATTTTTTAAAACTTGAGCAGAGCGTATCTCTTTGGAAAGTTACTGAGCTATTTCGATTTTATCTTCTTTAGGAATTGGCAAATGAGCAAGATGTTTGTCATGCCCAATAATGAGTTGAAGAAATTTTTGCAGTTACTTTTTCATTGTCATTTTGAATATGGACCTTGAAGCTGGCAGGACAACTAAAATCTCTTTTTCTTGACCCTTGTGATCCCTTCTTTGCATGATTTTTTCTTTATTGGTGAAATAAATCAAGGTGATATAATTCATGTTCAAAATTAAAGGGAAAATGGTTAAAAAAATCTTAGTATAAATTTAACAAAAAACAATATGATGGTATAATGTGGTATTTTTTAAATTAAACGCAACCTTTTTCAGAAATTGCTCTAAAAATAACAGAAACACGTGTTACAAACCTTTCTTCCACTCATTTTCACTTTTTTAGCAATAGAAACTCAAATATAATAAAACAAAATTAGAAACGAAATCATACGTTTATTGCAACTACAACAAACAGCGGAATGACAACTTCAAGCTCGTTTTACTGATAGTGACACTTGCTTATTTTTGACAGCTATGTTTTTTTTTATGCAATGGACATTAAAAAGGTATCCAGACACGATCAACTTAAAGTGAACTTGTTCTTTTATATAATTTTTGGTCATTCAATGTTATGATGGAAATTTCCACCATTATGCAAAGAAGGGTTAAACTTCTTTTGCCAGTAGAATGCGACAGATAAAACCCAGACCGATAGCAGTAGAAATATTATTTCCTGCCAGATGACATTTTTCTGGACCTTCTCATCAGAAATGAAGCTTTTCTGGCTTTTCATATTCTCTTTTCCAGCATAGAAATTCTGTAAATACAAAGGGGCCAGTAACCCAAAAAAATAATTAGTCTTTAGAACACATAGTATGATACCATGTATAGTACAAGGCAAGTCCTTGTTCCCCCAAAAGTGTTTTTTTTTAATCCTGACTATGACTAAGATTTAAAAATATTATGCAAGACTAAAAATTGTGATACAGAATACCTCAACTTTTCACTTACAGACTAAACTATTTTATAGGAAACTAGCCACTGCGTGGCCATCACGGAGTTGCCCGTGACAGTTCTTTTCGTGGGGTCACGTTAGGTGTGACCATTGCTCGCTAACCCCCAAATATTACTACGAATTCCCATACGAAATCGTAGCCTATTGGATAACAGCCATAATGGCGTTGCCCGTGTTGGTGGTTTGCTTCGCAAACCAAATGTAAATTCGTAGTAATCACCCGGGGGTTAGCGAGCAGTAGTCACACCTAACGTGACCCCGCGAAAAGAACTGTCACGGGTGACGCCGTGATGGCCACGCAGTGGCTAGCTGTTGGCAAACCATAATTGCTAAAAAACCTACTGAATATATACCACCCACTAATAATGTAATAATAGTCAGTATGCTGTCTCTGCTTCCATAAAACCAAATGAGGAAATAATATTCTGCCGAGTAGTATGTAATGGGATAAATTATCAGATGTTTTTGTTGCACTTTTATTATCATGATTATCTGAACCAAAATATTTTCATTATTGATGACATATGAACTGGTTACCAAAAACAAATGTCATCTAGTTACGATTTGAATTTATAATCATTGTGCAGTGAAATTCTTTACACGCTCGGGTGAATTGTTTTCTAATTTGCATAATCTTTTTACTAGTCATCTAAATTAAAGGAAATTTACTACCCAAAAATACAAAGATACAAAGTTTAGGAGTTGAATCCTGAAAAAGAAAAATTAATTGTTTCCCCTTACATAAAAATACAATAATACAAAGCTCTGAAGTTCATCCTGAAAAAGAAAAATTAATTATTTATAAAGGGTGGATTTCCATCTTTTCGATAGAACTGTTGCATATACAAAGCCTCTCTGCAGGAAATAGAATGAATTTTATGGATATGCTTACATAATGGGTTGTTATATCAGGACAATTACAAATATACAAGTGACTACACAGACTTTCCCATCCAAGCACTCAATCCTGGAATGCTGTTGATGCTTTGATAAAACAATGATCCCACCTCCAGGGTTCATACTACTCGAAAAGTTGAAGGTTATATGTTATATTGAGAACTAGGAGGTTTAGTGAAAAAAGTGAACTTGTTATCCAAGCCTCATCTAGAGCATGAATATGGAAACAACGTTCTACATTTAATAATATTTTATGTATTATATGATGAAGATTAATACTTGCATTGAACAGAACCTTCGCTAACAATTGTAGAATACAGTTCAACAGCCTTGGGCTCAGGTTGTCGCAACCTTTGGAGCCTTCTGAGTGTATACCGTCGCTAGTGATATGATGTTTTGTCTTCGACGTGGCAATCCGTGACGTCGTAAGTACACCAGAGCTTGGAGATATACACGAACTGAAACTTAAAGCAGACGTTCATATGATCTCTTCAAGTGTAGAACTCTAAAATATTTGGACTTTCCATATCCATTTTCTCTAACTTGTCGGGAGCCCTATGTTAAAGAGTTAAGTGTTCATTTCATTAAATTATATTTGTTAAATTAACTGTTCTTCCTTCTCTCCTGAAATTAACTATAAGAAACAATTCCAAGTATAAGCAGAAAGAAAAACAGGTAGTTTTTAACTTTAATGATCTGCTATACAGGTGGATCTACAGGTTGAATTGAATTCTCAGATGAAGAACTGAGAGAGGGAAATTGAGCAGGCAAGTCGTGGAAAACCTGCTGCTTTTCGCTATCACTAGCTTGCCAGCTTCTTTTAGCACTGCAACAAAGAGTTAAGTGCTAAATGAAAATTCCCTTTCCTGTTAAAATGAAGACCATCCCTTGCCATACCACCTTTCCAAGTGACTTGGGATCTACAAAAAGAAATATTTTGCTTCTTTTGGCAGTAAGAAAACAGCCTTTGGTTAAGAAGATAAGTTTATGCGTTCACTTTCTGAAGAAAAGGTTTCATTATGGCTTGTTTTTCAAGGAAGAGGTAGTTATCGCGAGCTAAAATCACAGTGCACGTCTCTTGATTACTGTTTAATATGTTTTGAAACATGTCCTCAAATTTTGAGAAGCATCTCTCAAGGCTATCATAGGTGATATTGGTACCTACATGTACCAGAATTAAGTCATGATTCTTTAAAGACGAAACGTTTTTCGTCAGACGTTCAATGGTGATTCCTGGAAATGCTAGAACATGTATTACGTACATTACCAAGTAATTGCGATGGTAAATGCCGATCTAAGTATTTGACCATCGAATCTACACCAGTAATTAAAACCTTCATAGTTACACTTTACAATTATTAGACAATTTACAGACTGGAAGAGCAGTTAAGAGAAGAGCAGAAACTACTCAAAGAAGACAGTCAAAAAAGACTACAGCACAAATGCAATCACTCAATTTTTAAAATGCAAAATGAACTCTTAAAATAATTCAACAAAGAGTAAAAATCACGAAAACGAACAATGGAAATACAACAAAGCGAAAAGCAAACAGTAAAAAATATTTGAGAACTGACAAACACAATTATTTCAAAATGAATATCATAAGCAAATTTACTTTTAAAATAACGAAATATTATGTAAGAAAAAAGATAAACGATTCCGGGTACGCTTTGCGATATCAAGGAGCGTAATCAAATCCGCCGACAGGCACCGATAACAAGCAAGCAAAGGTTGTATCGTATACTGAGCGTCGTGAGCGACTGGCGTGATTTTCCACTACAATACAATCCAAAATCGCAATTGGCTTAAATCGAATTGGCTCTCATGCCAAAAATGATTTTGAGCCAAGACGGCGAAATCTATAGCAAACTCCGAAATTCTATAGCAACCTAGGGTATTGCTACACTCTACGTTTATGAGCCTTGGCGATTTTTTTGGAGCACTTCTAGTAGCGAGTTACTGTAGATTAAGGCAACCCATCTGTCTTTACGGTTATTGTGGTATTCATGGCAACCTCGGCAAACGGTAACTTTTAATTTTCATTTTGAATATTCTAGAAAGTTCTTCCAAAATCTGTTAAATCGTTTGATTTCATTGGTTCGTTTGAAATTTTTTCTTTGCTTCCATTGGTTATTTTGATTTTAAAATATCATTTGATTGGCATTGGTCCTTTTAAAATTTTTTTCTGTGATACCATTGGTTCATTTATTTGTATTTCTACATAAGTGGAATTTTTATTTTATGATATTTTTCACGAAACGTTTAAGGCCCGGTGCACACATCCGGTTTTCAACGTGCGGCACCGAAGCCCAACTATAAAACACATAACCGTGAAATGACGCACGAACTCATTTCGCGCCATTTGCGATAAATATTCTATCGAAGAAAACGTGTTTATTTCGCTTACTTGGTGTAGAAAAAGTATATTTTGAAACAAAATAGACGTTACTGGATACAACCATTTATTAATTATTATTTATATTCTATTTGTTTATGAAAACAAGGTACTTCAGAACAGAGACTCATGTGCGGCGACCGTGCCGCGCCGTGGGGAACTGCGATACAAATTGCACGCAAGTTGGACGTGCGTCGCCCCAGCGGCGCTAGAGGCATATGTGCACTGCTCCATTGGATCTAATGTATCTCAGACCGCACTTGCGTTGCGGCAGGCAGCGTCGCCGCACGTTGAGAAACCGGATGTGTGCACCGGGCCTTAGAGTTGTTTTCTTTGCCATTTGTGGAATTTTCGTTTTTTATTATTTTTTCCCGATTCAGTTCTGACGTTCTGGTAGTGTCTCTCTTGCTTTTTTTCCTTTACAAATCTTTTTCTTTTCAAACAGCCTACTGTATTTTTAGTTCAGGGGTTCCCAAACTTATCCCAAGTCGTGGCACCCCCTTAAGAGAATTATAATTTTTTCACGGCACCCCCTCGTCATATAATATCTGTCTTTGGAATATTATTACATATATAGTTGTACAAATATGCTCTTGGTTGGGGATTGAAACGATTTTTGATGAATGAACTTAACACTTTTTTCTGTTGCTTAGCAATAGCTTAGATTAGAGATCATGAGCGCTTTGCGGCACCCCTCATCTCTCTACGTGGCACCCCAGGGTGCCGCGGCACACACTTTGGGAACCCCTGGTGTAGTTGATAAGTTTTCAGGGTATTCTTCCGCAACATTCGCGCAGCTTAGTGTTTTTGCTGGTTCACAAATGTGTTTTGAATTGTGTTTAAGCTTACTACTTTTTCCGAAAGATTTTTTTTTAAATATTTTTTAAAGCGTTCTTAAATGTATTTTCAAGCTTTCATTTTCTGTTGTAAAAAGAAAAATATTTTTGAAAGAAAAATAGTTTTGGAATAATTCTTACCTTGGCGACTTTAAAAGTTCGCCAAGGCCGTTGTCACCGCTTATAAACGTAGACTGTAGCTATAACCAACCTAGTGTGCCTTTGCCGCTGCATTTCGCTCCCAAAAGAAACTTTCGATCTTCTATGCTGTTGCTATTCTATAAAGAAAACAATATTAATTAAATTCCATTAAATTCATTTTAAAATGTTCTAGATTGAATTTTAAAATGTTCTAAATTAAATTTTAAAATTCAGCGCGACCCAAAAATTGCAACAAATTCAGACTACTAGTGAGCCAAATCCCATTGCTGTAAGTGCCACAGATTCGTCAAGAATTTGACAACAGACAGACAGACGTACATAGACACACTTCCTTTTATAATAGTAGAGATTAGTGCACTCGCTGTTGAAGTTGAAGGTTGTGGTTCATTTCCGACCTGTAGGGTTGAACTCCACCATTCGATTCTAAAATGTTGATGTCATTAGGAATGCTATTTGAGTCGAATTGATCGGTGGAGTTGCTTGGCGCACTCGTTTCAGGCATTTGTTCACCTTGAAGGTGTGACGCTATACTTTCGAGAACTTCCTCCGAGCCAGTTGACACTTAGCACTGGATGTCCGGATCTGTTTGGATTCCCATCGCTCTATCTTGCTTCCTGCTGACGTTTTCTATAATTCTAGTGTTTATGATGCATGTATTTGGATATTAGAAAACATTGCGATTTTCCACACTTCGAAATCCGATATCTAAAGAAGTATTATTAAATATTTAAGTTTTACTTCAATTATTATTTATAAAGCGCTGAGACGAAACAAATGGCACCAAACGTCGTGCTCACACAATGGGAACTGGAGCTAGACTAAATTAATGTTGACATTTAGCATTGGATGTCCGGATCTGTTTGGATTCCCATCGCTCTATCTTGCTTCCTGCTGACGTTTTCTATAATTCTAGTGTTTATGATGCATGTATTTGGATATTAGAAAACATTGCGATTTTCCACACTTCGAAATCCGATATCTAAAGAAGTATTATTAAATATTTAAGTTTTATTTCAATTATTATTTATAAAGCGCTGAGACGAAACAAATGGCACCAAACGTCGTGCTCACACAATGGGAACTGGAGCTAGACTAAATTAATGTTGACACTTAACATTGGATGTCCGGATCTGTTTGGATTCCCATCGCTCCATCTTGCTTCCTGCTGACGTTTTCTATAATTCTAGTGTTTAAGATGCATGTATTTGGATATTAGAAAACATTGCGATTTTCCACACTTCGAAATCCGATATCTAAAGAAGTATTATTAAATATTTAAGTTTTATTTCAATTATTATTTATAAAGCGCTGAGACGAAACAAATGGCACCAAACGTCGTGCTCACACAATGGGAACTGGAGCTAGACTAAATTAATGTTGACACTTAGCATTGGATGTCCGGATCTGTTTGGATTCCCATCGCTCTATCTTGCTTCCTGCTGACGTTTTCTATAATTCTAGTGTTTATGATGCATGTATTTGGATATTAGAAAACATTGCGATTTTCCACACTTCGAAATCCGATATCTAAAGAAGTATTATTAAATATTTAAGTTTTATTTCAATTATTATTTATAAAGCGCTGAGACGAAACAAATGGCACCAAACGTCGTGCTCACACAATGGGAACTGGAGCTAGACTAAATTAATGTTGACACTTAGCATTGGATGTCCGGATCTGTTTGGATTCCCATCGCTCCATCTTGCTTCCTGCTGACGTTTTCTATAATTCTAGTGTTTATGATGCATGTATTTGGATATTAGAAAACATTGCGATTTTCCACACTTCGAAATCCGATATCTAAAGAAGTATTATTAAATATTTAAGTTTTATTTCAATTATTATTTATAAAGCGCTGAGACGAAACAAATGGCACCAAACGTCGTGCTCACACAATGGGAACTGGAGCTAGACTAAATTAATGTTGACACTTAGCATTGGATGTCCGGATCTGTTTGGATTCCCATCGCTCTATCTTGCTTCCTGCTGACGTTTTCTATAATTCTAGTGTTTATGATGCATGTATTTGGATATTAGAAAACATTGCGATTTTCCACACTTCGAAATCCGATATCTAAAGAAGTATTATTAAATATTTAAGTTTTATTTCAATTATTATTTATAAAGCGCTGAGACGAAACAAATGGCACCAAACGTCGTGCTCACACAATGGGAACTGGAGCTAGACTAAATTAATGTTGACACTTAGCATTGGATGTCCGGATCTGTTTGGATTCCCATCGCTCTATCTTTCTTCCTGTTGATGTTTTAAATAATGCTAGTGTTTATGATACATGTATATGGATATTAGAAAATTTTGCGATTTTCTACACTTCGAAATCCGATATCTAAAGAAGTATTAGTAAATATTATTTAAGTTTTATTTCTATTATTATTTATAAAGCGCTGAGACGAAACAAATGACACCAAACGTCGTGCTCACACAAAGGGGGCTGGAGCTAGACTAAATTAATGTGAACGGCAGTGCACATTTTCGTGACTCAACTTTGCGCTGCGATTGCATCAGCCGATGACGTCAGCGCAAGATCTATGAGCATTTATGATACTCTTTTTTAATGCTCTTTTCAACGAGACAATGTTCATTTATATATTTCAAATTATTAAAATTTGCTTACTCACGCTTTTTTGTGACGAAAATTAAGCATGGTGGTCCGGTTTCGAAAGGTAAGACGTTTTCTACGTCAAAAATTAGTGATAGGTGGTCAGTGGGAGCTACAAAGATGTAATTATCATAGATTTGAAATTATCCAGACAACAAAAACAGAAACATACAACGCTTGGATGCTTACGTACGAAGAAATAGAAAATGTATTGAAAGAAAATGGAGTCCAGTATACCACTGGAGATATGAAGAAAAAACTTAGCGGGAGGACGAGCCAGTACCTAGTGGAAAAGTTCTGTGCTCAGATGGCAAAATGTTCTAAGTCACTTTTTTAATTTTTCGTGACAGCAATTTTAAGATTCGAGATTTAACATGTGGTTCTGTAGTTTTGAATTATTACAATTTTCCCACCTTTATTTTCTCATAAACTAAAAGAAAAAGACTTACGGCATTTTGCCACATTCTAAACATTAACTAAAAAGTCTCCAGGATGGGACTTTTTTGGGAAAAGAGACGTAACATTTTGCCATCTGAGCACAGAGTTGAAAGTAAGTTCATTTTCCCACATTCCAAGTTAAATAATTGGAAGTAGCTTCACCCATCCTTAAACAGTTCATGTAACTTCTATGATCTTTTCTGTTGGCAACTCCGGAAGCAAGTTATCTATGCCGGTACAGCTACACTCTACGTTTATGAGTGATGGCAACGGCTTTGGCGATTTTTTTTGGCGCACTTCTGAAGTCGCCAAGAAAAGAATTATTTTCTAACTCTTTTAATATGTCACAATTTTTTTTTCTTTTTACAACACACTTTTTAAGCATATTTCAGAACGTTTTAAAAAGTATATTTAAAAAAAAATTTCACAAAAAGTAGTAAGCTTAAGCACATATCAAAACACATTTGTGAACCAGCAGAGAAACTAAGCTACGAATGGTAAGAATATCCTGAATATTATCAATTACACTAAATAAGGTGAGCATGTTGAAAAAGAAAAAAGACTCACAAAAGAAAAAAAGCAAGAAATAATACCTGATAAAGTCAGAATTCTCTCGTAAAAAAATAATGAAAACGAAAATGGTCAAAAAAACAAAACTCTTAATCCTGTCGTTAAAACTATTATAACGAAATAAAAATTCCACAACTGTCAAAATACAAATAAAAGGACCAATGGTATCACAGAAAACGATTTAAAAGGACCAATGCAATCAAAGGATATTTTAAAAACAAAATAACCAATGGGAGAAAAGAAAAAATTTCAAACGAATCAATGAAATCAACCGACTTTAACGGATTTTGAAAGAACTTTCTAGAATATTCAAAATGAAAATTGAAAGTTTCCGTTTGCCGAGGTTGCCATGAAAACCACAACAACAGCAACGAAAGATGGGTTGCCTTAATTTATCGTAACTCGCTACTAGAAGTGCGCCAAAAAAAATCGCCAAACCGTTGCCATCACTCATAAACATAGAGTGTAGCTGTACCTCTACGCCTTTCAGGCCGACCAACCGGTATAGTGGTTAAGGTGTTAGCCTCTAGATCTGAAGGTTCCTGGTTCGAATCCGGGTCCGGGCATGGATGTTTGTAAACGTATGGTGTAGAGGCGGCTGGTGCACCTTAAATCTGTCGTGGCCGAAAGTCCTCACGTTGGGTTGGCGTGGAAGTTTGGAGAGTGGGGTGCCAGCTCAGGTGTTGCTTCGTCATCTGACCGTGGTTCAAAATTACGAGGTGTTGTCCTCGGATCTTTCCCTTAAGGGACTGATCCCGGACCGTCGTCAATAGCCCGTTGTGTTGCTCTAGTACGACGTTAACTAAAAATTACCAATTATCTACGCCTTTCAACTCTAGCCGAGCAATCCATGGTCTTCCCACACCACACTTCTTTCCCCTCCTATTCCTTAATATCGAAGCCAATACAATGAATGTAAATAATTCATTTGTTACAGCGGTAAAAATACAAGTTTTTTTTAAAGATCTTTATCAAATAACTTTTATAGTGTAATAACGGCATATAGAATAAATGGTCGTTGAGGCCAAAGCTAACGAAAAAAAGCAAGGATCACATATAGAGTCCATGACTTGGCGAGCGTCCAACCAAAAGTCCCCCAACTGAAATCAAAGCAGAATCGGCTGAGTACATTCAGATTACAGTCAGTAAAGTCATTGAAAACTTGGCGCGCGTCAAGAGCTCCGTGAATAAAGAAACAACGACAAAAATAAAACAAAAATTCTAAAATGTTCTAGATTAAATTTGCCGACCTGCCGGTCTGGTGGTTAATGTGTTAGCCTCTAGATCGAAAGGTTTCTTGTTCGAATCCGGGTAAGTATATATGGTGAAGAGGCAGCTGGTGCACCTTAAATCTGTCATGGCAGAAAGTCCTCACGTTGGGTTGGTGTGGAAGTCTGAAGAGTGGGGTGCCAGCTCGTCATCTGGCCGTAGTTCAAAAGAACGTGCTGTTGTCCTAGGATATTCCCATTAGGGAATTGAGCCCGTTGTGTACGACGTTAATTAAAAATTAAAACTTAGGCTTCGAGGTCTATTTAGTCAACTTTAGGACTTTGTGGCAAATTTCACAAATTTAAGTTCCATAGACTCGTCTGGACACCGCACGCCCACACTTCCTTTTATAATAGTAGATAACAGATATAAAACTTCAAATATTTAATGCTTGTTCAGCTCCGGCCTTCTTTGTGCGAACATGACGTTTGAGAAGTCATTTGTTTCACTCTGCGTTTTATAAATAAAATCTAAATATTTAATAATTGTTTAGATATCGGACTTCGAAATGTGGAAATTTCGCAACAATTCCAAAGTGTCCAAATACGAGGTCTGTCTAAAAAGTATCCTACCTTTGACCGGGAAAAATATATTTCTTACATGACGGGATTGTGACCCTAATCCCCTTCAAAGTAGGCCTCTTGCGCCTTCACACACTTAGTACACAGTTCCTTCCACACTGCTGCAAACACTTCTGGAAAACTTCTTTTGGAACTGTGTTCAACTCCGCCGTCGCGTTCTGCATTATCGCTTCTCTACACTCAAAACGTGATCCTTTCAATGGCGTGTTTCAATTTCGGAAACAACCAGAAGAAACAAGGAGCCTGTAAAGAACTGAATCTAACAGGGTAGCGCATCAATCACTAGATTTCTTACTGCATAGAGTTTTCTTTATTCTAGATTAATGAAGTTATTTACAAATTGTTTAAAGTTCAGGGACAGGATTCGGATGGAGTACGACAGACGTTCGGAACAGGATGTTCCGGCAAAAGCAGTTTGGAACCGAATGTTCCTGAATTACACAGCAGTTTTGGAACAGGATGTTCCCAAAGTTCAATCAGTTTGGAACTGGATGCTCCTGATTGTCACAGCAATTTTGGAACAGGATGTTCCCAACGTTCAAGCAATTTGGAACAGGTTGTTCCTAATCCTCTTAATAGGATAGATATCCTCACGAAAATGTTGGAGTGAGCGCTCGCTCTTTTCAGGACTCCACAAGAACTTAAAAAACCAGGAACGGCTCTTCCGTCTCTCTTCAACCGTCAGTACAACGTCGAAAAGTCAAATCGTCTTTTCTTTTCTCCTCCAAATTCAAGTTCTCGGGTCGGCGCCTCGTCCGAATTGGCTGAGAGCCTTCGTGACGTAACAGCAGTACGGTCATTCGCTGGACAGTCGGCGACGCTCCCTCTGTACCACAAGCGCCTCACTAGCGCGTCTTTTTAGTAATGGCTCTTCGTTACGTGGACGATTCTATTTAGGACCGTAGGGAGGTCGGTAGATATTAAACTCGTGATAAGTGAATCGATTCTTCAGTTTGATTCTTTCGTAACTTGTTTTGATCATTTGATCTACAGTGAGCTATGATTATTTACTTGTCTGGTAGTCTTTTTTTGTGTGTCTTCTATGATTTTTTGAAGCAGATTGATGGAAGGGTACTTATACTTTAAAGAGCTTCTTTTCGTGAAGCAACGATGGCCTAATGGCTAAAGTCACCCACCTTCAGATTGGCAGCGGAGGATGACTTCCCGAGTTCGAACCCAGCTGGCGGAAAAAATTTTATATCCTTCAAATTATTTTAAAAAAATTCCAATTTAATTCCTTTTTATTCAAATTTACTTTTCCTAATTTTTAATACCCTTTTCATATTTTTCCAAGCTTCCGTTGATTTTACATAAATAATCTAAGAACCACTCCTGAACTCACTACCAGCTGATATTTTTCCGCCCCTCTGCCGTCCCCTTTGCTTTAGGATGATGGTGTCGTATCCACCGCTGGCTTAGGACCATTCTGATGTAACAAAAAGCATACATAAAACACTAACTTATATAATTATTAACTTATATAATAAAAGGATACAATTTTCGGCTCCCACCTCTACCCACCCATAGCCATGGATCTGAAAAGAAAAGAAGAAAGCAGAAAGGAAGAGATAAATCGCCAACAACTATAAACCTTGATGACATACGTATCTAGGTCATGTGATCCGATTAGCCGATCAAGTTGGACTTGCGTAAAGTACTATCATGGGATTGAGGCGCCTGTCCTCCCCACGGTCCTAAATAGAATCGTCCACGTAACGAAGAGCCATTACTAGAAAGACGCGCTAGTCAAGCGCCTCAGCGTACAGCGTAAGTGTCCGACAAGTTGACTCTGATTGGCTGGTATGATCATGTGCCTGAGACGTAAAGGTGTTTCATTTGGCTATTTATCTGCGTTTTGGCGCAGATCTCTTTGACTGATAGGAACGGTTTTCGAAAGGTTTTAACATTTTGAACCGAAAATTGTATCCTTTTATTATATAAGTTAATAATTATATAAGTTAGTGTTTTATGTATGCTTTTTGTTACATCAGAATGGTCCTAAACCAGGGATGGATACGACACCATCATCCTAAAGCAAAGGAGACGGCAGAGGGGCGGAAAAATATCAGCTGGTAGTGAGTTCAGGAGTGGTTTTTAGATTATTTATGTAAAATCAACGGAAGTTTGGAAAAATAAAAAAAGGGTATTAAAAATTAGGAAAAGTAATTTAGAATCAAAAGGAATTAAATTGGAATTGTTTTAAATAATTTGGATGATCTAAAAATATTTCCGCCAGTTGGGTTCGAACTCGGGAAGTCATCCTCCGCCGCTAACGCCAATCTGATGGTATGTGACTTTAGCCATTTGGCCATCGTTGCTTCACCAAGAGGAGCTCTTTAAAAGAAGAGTTCATTTTTGCCTTCCCTTATTATAAGTTGGCGAGAAATACTACTAACAACAACCATACAACATATATATGAGGAGCCAATCAGAGTCAACTTGTCGAACACTTACGCTGTACGCTGAGGCGCTAGTCTCTGTACCCCATCCGAAAGGGGGTGAACAGGTCTCCGTTTGCAAGCTTACGTAGGCGCCAGTTAGGCCTAAGTCCAGATAGCCAGGTGTCATGTTAACTGTTTTATTGGAAGAATCAATTGATTATTCACAAGCCATGTCTAGAGAGTAGGGAGGTTTGTGAACGACTGGAATTCCATGTTTCGCTAAGAAAGTCAGAAACAGGTGCGATGAATGAGGTGGAGCATTGTCATGATGCAACTGCCAGTTTTTCGCCGTCCAGAGGTCTCGTCTTTGGCGCCAAACTGCATCACGGAGCCGGTGGAGAACTTCTTGATAGTACTCTTTAGTCAATGTTTGTCCTTCCGGTGCGTATTCGTGATGCAAAATTCCCCGGATATCAAAGAGCACAGTTAGCATCACCTTGATTTTTGTTTCTCACATTTCGCGATTTTTTCGGCCTTGGGGACCCGGAGAAACATTGTCAAACAAATAAAAAACATCGTCTCTAAACACCTGCTGAATCTTACAAATTGTTTCGCTTTGAGAATCACCAAGCTTTTGACAAAATTTCATGCAGTACCTTTGCTTAACTCTTTAGTCATCTTGAGAGAAATCCAAATCCGACGAACACTTATAACTTCACCTCATTCGGCGGTCAGCAGGCAACGAGTGGCACACTGGAACGCGGAAAAAAATTCAAGCATGCGCATTAAGATATCTTCTTCCACTGTGCACAGTGGCGCCGCCTTAGCGTCACTACTGTGCGCTTGAAAATTCAAGGTCGGTTACTTTTTAGACAGCCCTCGTATATGCATAATAAACACAAGAAAAATTATAGAAAACGTCAACAGGAAGAAAGATCCGGACATCGGATGCTGAGTGTCAACGGGCTCGGAGGAAGTTGAAAGTATAGGCGTCGCGCACCCAGTGGAGGTCTTGGCGGGCGTTCAGAGCGTCACTTGACGCCGAGGCCCTGCTTGTTTTGAAGTCCTAGTGTCAGGGGTAATGTCAGAAATTATAACGTGTTGGTGCAGAATTGTTTGTCACATGGGAACGTGAAAAGCACAAAGAAAGAGAAAGCTAATTAAAAACCAGAATTGTAAATGATGTTCTCCGTCATTGCCAAACATTCTCATTTCGGAATCATTATGCACACTGTCATGCATGCTTGTTGTTTGGTGGTGCAGAATCAAATCTTTGAAATTGTCCTAATAATACATATTTTGGTCATTTAGAGGTTATCGATTTTCGGTATATAATGATTTACAAAAGCAATTGCAAGAGGCAAATCGCTGTAAGGAGGTTCTAATTGTTCAATTTGGTGTTATTAGGTTTAAGTGTTGTCTGGGTTTACTATTTCGAGAACACGGAAGTATAATTGAAGCTTCAAATTGCGGCGTTTACCTAAAGTTGCTTAAGCTCATTTCAACACACGATCCCATATTACGCAAGCATTTATCAAATATAAATACAAGTATTGACGACCAGCAACAGGCTCAAACCCAAGGCTGGTCCTTAGTTTATGAATTCCCCAATTCCCACTGACTATCCAATTGTATCTTAAATTCGTACACTCCCTTTGAATTAACTATATTTTCTGGCAAAGCGTTCCATTTGTCTATTACCCTATTAAAGTAGTAGTTTTTCCTTAAATCCCGATTAAAATGTGTTTTATTCAATTTATACCCATGGACCCTTGTTCTGTTATCCCTATTGAAATTTAAGCCCTCTATGGCCCCTTATTTTACCAACTTGAAAAGCTGAATCAAATCCCCCCTCCTTCTTCTTTCCAGTGTATATATGTTTAGCTTACTTAAACGTTCATTATAGTCGAAATTTGCTATCTCCTTTATTATTTTTGTAGCTCTGTGCTGAACCCTTTTAATTAATTATATATCCTTTCTCATATATGGAGCCCAGAATTGTACAGCATATTCTAGATGTTGTCTTACTAAGCGCTTATATAACGGCAAGATTATATTCTTATCCCTTGAAGTTACAGTCTTTTTTTAATATACCCCAATAACCTATTAGCCTTTTTACCCGCAGCTGAACATTGGTGACCCATTTTAAAATCCCTGTGAATTATCACCCCAATCTAGAGGGAGCAGAAAAAATACCTTGGTGACAGAATCAGGGAAGAATAAATAATGTCGCTTTCTACCGCAGTGAAATCAGAACTAATACGTTTATGTCAAGAATCAGTTTCTTACAGTGGTTGCTGATTCTACCACTGATATCAGTCACATAGATCAGCTGTCCGTTATAATCCGCTTTGTTGTAAATCAAAAGTCCAAAAGTGTTGACATTAGAGAACACTTTCTAGGATTTTACTATGTGCATGACTCCAGTGATGACGGTGTGGCTTCTATGCTTATGAAAATACTTTATGAAGAGTGTCAATTTAATAAAGTTTTTACGTGGATAAGCATACGACGGTGTCAATATAACGAGTGGAGCGTCAGGTGTGGCGTACAAGCCATATTAAAGACCTTACATGGTCCTAATTGCTAACTTCCTTAAAAAGTTCACGACCCACCTCACCAATTATACCTAGAGTGCCTATATAATAAGAGTGGCGACGTACGGGAAACACTTTCTGATTGGCTTAGAGACCTTTTCTACCGCCCGAGGCGGTATTTTCCCAGCTCCAGTAGACTTAACATGGGAACTTTTTGTGTGTTCGAGAAAAACGTGTGTATATTAAATTAGAAAGAAAATATAGCTTTTTCATGTTCCATTTCGTGTTCTAGAATGTTTATTTATTATTATTTTAGTGTTTTGTCAGTATAAATTTGAAGACTTTTTAAGTAAATAGCTTTTTTTGAACAACATGGTGTTTCCCGCAATCTAAGTTAGCGCGTTGTGCAATCCATCTCATCAATTACGCATGTAATTGAGCGTTTATATGATTCATTTATACCGAATGTATCCATATTATAACAATCATATGCTTTTTGTTCTCCCTGAAATGATATAGTAATTCGACCAGCAACCTTCTCTGAGACGATTCTGGTAGAAAAATGGCTGCCGCGCATGCGCATTGGGCCAAATTTGGTCCCTTGTCGCCACTCTTATTATATAGGCACTCTAATTAAACCTAGTGTTAGTGCATGCCACTGAAAACTGGAAAGTAACAGAAGAACGAAGCATACACCAATTCAAATTGTGATTTTTTTTATCGTGTTTAGGCAGTGTACACATTTTTCAGTGCATCCAATCGTCGTTGAGATTTATTGCACTCGATGGCTGAAGTAGTTAGTCATCTTAATTCAAGTGCTTTTGGCATTTTTCAGAGATATGCAATCAGAGGTAGACTAAAGTCCGACGGGTTTGTGATCGACTGCGAGTCAGATTACGATTATGAACCTGCGAATATTGATGCTACAAACAGTCGCAGAAAAACTAAGGAAAGAAGTTTAACTTTAGTCTATCAAAAACAAGATTGGTGGCTCGATTGTCAGTCGTCGATGCTGTTCTAAGAAATTTTGATTTACTGAGTTAATTGACCGGAAGCATACTAGAGCTGAATTTAGTGATGCAGTTAGTCTGCAGGAAAAACTGGATTGGATATTTTTTTTTATTTCTCTCACTAGACGACATAAAGTGTTATCTATAGGAGATGTGTGTTAACAAGTTTTACAAGATAAGACTATTGATCTTTCCTGTTGCTGAAAGTTTTGAGACAGTTGGAACGCGTTGCCTGAAAATATAGTTAATTCAAAGGGAGTGTACGAATTTAAGACACAATTGGATAGTCAGTGGGAATTGGGGAATTCATAAACAAAGGACCAGCCTTGTTGGGCTTGAGCCTGTAGCTGGTCGTCTATATTTGTATTTGTATTTGTATGAAAATGTGTTTCAAAAGAGGAAAGAAAAAAATGGTGCCTAGTAGTACATGTGATGTATTACGCGATTCGCATTTTTGAAATAAAATGAATGTGTTTAAAAAGATAGAATGCTTTTACAAAAGCTTTGCATTCTATTTAAAAAATAGTAAAAATTAAATAAAAGTAGGCCCTAGGTACCACTTTAACGCCGAGGCCCTGAGCCTCAAGACTGGTCGCACCTTCAAGGTGAGCAAATGCCTGATACAAGCGCGTTGAGTACCTCCACCGCTCAGTTAGAAGCAAATAGCATATGTGATGACTAGTTTTCAACTTTTTTTCACACGTTCTACGCTGCATGTAAAGTACTAAAACCAAAATTCCTCCTACATGGGGTGTATTGTAAGTGTAACTAAAGTTATAACCTCAACATAAATGCAACCACCTGCAACTTTTTAAAATTTAGCTTAAAATTAATTAATATGAAATTACTATTTTATTTTTTGCCCTCTGAACCAACTCTTCGATCACGTGTGTCTGATCTTGTGAACGCCGAAGTATTGCGGAACAAACAAGAAGTTACTTGAAAGAAGCTGTTCGTCCTAACAGACGAAAGAGAAATGGCAAGAAGTACTTTTAACACATTGGTTGGCACTCGTACTCTCGTTTAACACATTGGTTGCGTAATCGACTGCAGAGTTTGCGAGGTGAGTGTCGTTCATCAACATGTTGTTTGCCTTGTAGATATGACGTTTTAAAATCTCTGAATGTTGAGCGAAAGGATTTGGCGCTTCTGGTATCCAGTATAGCACATTATATAAATGCGGCTGGCGCAATTTTTCAATGTTATAGAAATTACTGGCCAAGGATCGGTCATTCAACGTTCTTCTGTATTATAATACTGTTGTACACGACTAAAATTGTCAATACATTTAGAATGTTTTCATTTTTTACGAATAATTTATTTTAAAATTTAGTGTATCAAAAATAAATGCAACTTTAGGGAATGATAATTGCAACTTTTCCCATTTTTACTGCAACAAAAAAGTTGCCCTAATGATGACATAAACGTTTTACTATCGAATGGGGTGTCGATAATGTGAGCCAAAACCTTAAGCATCAGCTGCGCCAATTGTGATTAATGTGCAACAAAATGATGTTGATGTGTGAAATCAAATCTACTACTAATTTCTTTTATCTCATTCAACATATTGTTTTTTATAGTTAAATGTAGTGTAAAGCAAGTCTTATCTTCTTGAAAATTGCTTTCAGTGTTTATTTTTTTAATGAAAATTGTTTTAATAAAGTACGCATTTTAAAGAATTATTTTTATCATAAAACCTGAATGTTTTTCACAAGTTTTAAAAAACTTTTGTTTTTCAAGTTTAATTTTACATAAACACTGGAAAGGAAATTGTCATTAAAGGTACATACCATTGTCATTAGTGTTATACACATCTGCATAAACAATTAATAATTTGAAACTGCAACAAAGTACAATTCGACAACTGAATGTAACCTGTTAGGTGCCACGAACTCATTCCTTCTAATTTCTAACTGATTATTTGTTACTGCTCACGTGAAAACTAAAATTAGAGACATCAAATACCTGGCAATGAAAATTTACAGGGTTTCCTCTCTTTTATTCTAACTAAAAATAAGGACTTTCTAAGCACTTTCTAGAACAAAATAAAGAGACTTAAATAAAACATTGAAGAAACCGTATTATACAATGTAATATCTGACTTTCGACCAAATGGGGATCTAATCTATAAGAACAGTAATATGTAAAAAAATTTAATATTCATGTCTATTTTCTAAAAATTATACACAAATAATGCCACACAAAAATGAGATTTTTCAAAATAAGCCGTCTGATTTTTACAAAATTCAGCAGTTAATATATGGACTATTACGTGAACACGTATTAGTAATATGTGTTAGTACATAAACAAATAAATGAATGGAGACCGCAAGAGAAAAACTTTGGATGTTTTTATTTGATCTCTTCGCAGGGCATTTTTGCTTTTATAAAAAGGGAAAGAGTTTTGGAGGAGAGTTGTTTTTACTTTTTAATAGTCTTTAGAGGAGTGTATGAGCAATTTTTTAGCATTTTGCTGCTCATGGGTAGGAAACACCATTTTGTGTTGTCTGGGTCAGGCTCCTCCCTGACCCACCAACTTTCATTCTCCAAAATTTACTAATTTCTTTTATTTTAAATTTTTTTTCTTTTTGAAATTATAGTGCTTACTTTGTTATGTCTGCAGCTTCAGCCTGCTCATGAAATGGAAATTACTCACCCCAGTAATTATTTAATAATACACTTTCATAATGAAAATAAGAAGTAAATTCATTTATTGGCACATCGATAATGGTAATTTTCGTTAACGTCGTACTAGAGCAACACAACGGGCTATTGACGACGGTCCGGGATCAGTCAATTAAGGGAAAAGATTGGATTGGATATGGTTTTATGGCATTGAGTCCTCTTGGGACATATTATGATAAGATAAAAAATCAGAAATATAATGTGATAATAAAGTAAAATGAGTCAAGTCATAGTGAATGAATACTATATGAAATTATATGTGATGGATAAAAACAATGTTATGTAAAAAGCTAAAAATATTTGGACGAGGATTCTCTCCAATCATGTCTTCTAAAGCCAAGATATAAGAATTAAAATATTTAAGTCTTTGATAATTAAAATGAGAACATTCTATTAAAATGTGTTTTACTGTTAGTGGGTAAATGCAGTAGTTGCAAATGGGATGATCGTCTCCGGATTGGATTGGATATGGTTTTCTGGCATTGAGTCCTCTTGGGACATATTATGCCAAACTCAAGGTAGAAAATCAGATGTATAATCTAATAATTAAATGAGATGAGTCAAAACGTAATGAGTAAATACTATATAAAATTATATGTGATGGATAAAGCCAATGTCTTGTAAAAAGCTAAAAATATTTGGATGAGGATTCTCTCCAATCATGTCTTCTAAAACCAAGGTATGTGAATTAAAATGTTTAAGTCGTTGCCTATTAAAATGAGAACATTATACTAAAATGTGTTTTACGGTTAGTGGACAAATACAGTAATTGCAAATGGGATGATCTTCTCCGAGGAGGAGGTGTCTATGCGATATACGAGTATGTCCAATACGGAGACGTGTTAGTATTACCTGCTGTCTTCTTAAAGGTGGTGACTGCCATTGAGTTATATTTGATTTAATAGCGTGGAGTTTGTTCTCCGTTTGATCACTCCATTCTCTCTGCCCTTTCTCTTCTAAAAACTTGTAAATACTGGTTTTTAAGTCACGATAAGGGATGGTATGGTTAATATTATTTACTGCCGATTTGGCGGCTTGGTCAACAATTTAATTTCCTGATATCCCAACATGAGATGGGATCCAACAAAATACTAAGTTAAAATTGTTGGATGAAAGATGATAAATTGTTTTTAGTGAATCCAAAACAACGGGATGACTGGCATGATCAGGATGCTTCAATGACTGTAAAACACTTAATGAATCTTTGAAAATGATATATTCTTTATGACGATGATCAGATATATTTTCTAATGCTTTATAAATGGCCATTATTTCAGCAGTAAAAACAGAACAGGAAGTATGAAGTTTAAAAGTGTGAAGGGAATCATTAATAGTGAACGCAGCTCCAACATACTTTGCCCTTTTAGATCTGTCCGTGTAAATTTGAATAAAATTAGAGTAATTTTCTAAATGTTTTTGAAAAAGTTGTTTGTATATAATATCAGAGGTGTCTGCTTTATTGAAATTTTGGAATGGGTTTTGAAATTCAAAATAATGATTAAACCAGGGAGAGAAAGAATACAGTTTTTTCTGAGTGACGTCAAGTGACGAAATTTTGGATCCGTTCATCAAATCTAGCTTCTTAATCAGCTTAATCAAATTCTTAAGTGGAATGTAGGAATGAAGGATGTTTTAGCTTGATAGAGGCGTTTTAAATATGGACTGTGATGAATGGTATGCAATGGGTGATGAGGGGTTGAGGTAATTCTAAAATAGTATTCCAGTGATAACAACTGTCGTCTCAAGTCCAGGGAAGGTTCAAAAGATTGTACGTACAAGCTGCTTACAGGTGAAGTCCTAAAGGCACCAGAACATAAACGTAAAGCTGTGTGGTGGATAGTGTTCAGGGTTTGAAGAGCAAATTTTCTTGCTGAACCATACACCACGCAGCCGTAATCTAATTTTGATCGCATTAATGCTCTATATATTTTTAAAAGACATGCTCAATCAGATCCCCATAATAATTTTGATAAAACTCTTAATATGTTGAGAGACTTTTCGCAACGTTTGCGTAAATTTAAAATATGCAGTTGAAAAGTCAACTTCTTGTCAAATATGATACCTAAAAATTTGATACTGTCCACAACATTAATTAAAATATCTTTGAAAAATATTTCAGGGTCAAGATGAAGATTTCGCTTTTTGCAAAAATGAACACAAGCGGTTTTAGAAGGTGAAAAACTGAAACCATTTTCGTTAGTCCAATGTGTGATTTTGTTAACGGCCTGTTGAAGTTGTCTCTCTATTAAACGAATGCCTTTAGCTGCGCATGAAATTTGCAGATCATCAAAGTAAATGAGACCTTTAATAGATGGAGGCAATTGAGAAATAATATTGTTAATTTTTGAAATGAATAAAGTTACACTTAAAACATTGCCCTGTGGTACTCCCTCCTCCTGAATAAAAACATCCGAATAAATCGATCCAATCCTAACTTTAAAATATCTTTTTTCTAAAAATTCTTGAATAAAAATAGGCAGATTTCCTCTTATGTCATACTTAAAAATGTCTTTTAAAATTCCTTATCTCCATGTTCGATCGTAACCTTTTTCTATGTCGAAGAAAATCGAGACGAGATGCTTATTTTGGACGAATGCGTTCCTTATTTCGGTCTCGAGAGCGACTAGATTATCAATAGTGGATCTGTTTTTCCTGAAACCACTTTGAAAAGGAGAGAGACATTTATCCTTTTCTAAAATATAAACGAACCTCGCATTGACCATTTTTTCTAGTACTTTGCATAAGTAGCTTGTCAGGGCTATTGGACGGTAGTTTGAAGGATTCTTGGGGTCTTTGTTCGGTTTCAGTATGGGTATTATGGTAGCATATCTCCATGACTGCGGAAAAGTGTGCTCGTTCCAAATTCTATTATAAAATTTCAGGAGATTATTTAGAGAACTATTTGAAAGATGTTTGAGCATGATGTAACTAATATTATCTGGTCCAGGAGTTGATTTGTGGACTTAGGATAAAGCCTTTATCAATTCCGAAAAATTAAAGTCACAATTATATGATAATATACGGTTTGAAGAAAAATTAATTTTATTCTTTTCAGATGCAATTTTGATTTTTTTTTTTAAACTTTCAGAGTAGTTAGTGGAGTTGGATATTTCGGAAAGGCATGAAGCAATTGCGTTTGCTATATCTATGGGTGCCGATAGTATTTGGTTATTGCATTCTAGAATCGGAATTTGTCTATTGGGGTAAACACCGGAAATTCTTTTAATTCTGTTCCATAATTGTTTACTAGTGACTTTACTGTTTATACTATTGATATAATTCATCCAAAAATCCCTCTGACTACGTCTTTGTATTTTTCGAAATGCTGCTTTTGTTTTTTTTAGAAATAATAAAATGTTCTCTTGTGGGATATCTATTAAAGATATTCCAGGCTTTCCTCTGTTTCCGATATGCATCGCTACAATCCTCATTCCACCAAGGTTTCTTCTGTTTTTTAGGCTTATTAATGACTTTTTTAATGGAAGCGTCAGCACTTGCTATAATTATATCTGTTATTTTAAAAATTACTTCATCGATGTCACCAATTTCTACTATGTTAGAAATATCTGCGAGGCTAGTAAAGAGTGGTCAGTTGGCAGTTTCAAAGATGTAGTTATTTTGGCTGACAGAGTGAGGTTGGTATTGGCCTTCATATTTTAGTTTAATAGGATAATGGTCACTATTGTAAAGGTAAGAATCCACAGAAAAGGTCCAAAATGGTAAAATTGAAGGAGTGCAAATTGCCAGATCTATTGAATGGTAAGTAAGTGAAGGTGAGGGAAAATAAGTAGGTTGGCCGTTATTCATTATACATAGATCATTGTCCGTTAGTAGTTTTTCGATTTGTTTGCCTCTACGATTAATGTCTGAATTGCCCCAGAGGATATGATGGCCATTTAGGTCACCAAGTAGAATGAATGGTTGCGGAAGTTGATCTATTAAATTATTTAATTCAGAAGTGGCGACATGGGTGTTAGGAGGTAAGTATAAATTGCATATTGTAATTAATATATTGACGTGAAGTCGTACAGTAACAGCTTGTAGATTTGTTTTAAGGTTAATTTGAGTGACTGGAAAGTCATGGGAGGCAAGCAAAGCAACACCTCCACATGCTCTTTGGCCATCATCGTAATCTTTTCGAAATATAGTGAAATGACGAATGTTGGTGGTATCATTCTTTCTTAAATAGGTCTCCTGGAGGGCGATTGCAGCTGGCTTGTGGTTGTTTATGATGTCTTTAACATTAGCAATTTTTAGACGAAAACCCCGGCAGTTCCAGGAAAGAATGGAAGCCATAAAAATAAAGAATAATAGAGAAGGAAAAACTATTTGTGATTTCTCGTCCTAGGACGATGTTTGTCTTGCCGAGGATCTTTCTTGGGCTTCAGTGGCGAAGTCTCCAAGTCCTCATCTTCTACAGATGAAATATCGCTTTCAGTGTTATAAAGATTAATGAGATCACTGGTTGAAGGATTAGTTATCAAGTTTCTGAATGAAACGCGTCAGGGTGAAGAGAGATTTGAGAATAACTTTTTTGAATTTTAATGTTATTTTGTTCAAATGATATTGTTCTTTTTAAAGAAGTATTTTTAGATTGATTTGGTTTGTTAATGATTTTTGTATTCGATGAGGTTGTAGCTGATGCTTTAGAGAAAGAAGGTGTGATAGGTTGGTTCATTGAAGTTTTATGTTGGTCATATGGCTTAAAAATAGTTACATCGGTTTGAGTTCCGTTAGTTTTGAAAGTTTTTTTTACTATTGAAGAGTAAGAAATTCCAGGTTTTGGGGTGCGATCATTTATAATTTTTCGGGCCTCCGGAAATGAAATGTTTTGTTGAACTTTTATTGTTTGAATTTCTTTTTCAATTTGGAATTTAGGGCAAGACCTGGCAAAAGCTGGATGGTCACCTTTGCAGTTTACACAGCAAAGGGATGATGTAGTACAGACATCGGTCTTGTGTTCTGTACTACAGCATTTTGCACAGGTTTCTTTGCCACGGCAACCAAGGAAAGAGTGGCCGAATCTCTGACATTTAAAACAACGGACTGGATTTGATATGAAAGGTCTAACTGGGCAATTCATATAGGCTATTTTTACGTGTTTTGGAATGCTTGGTGTATTTAAAGTTATTATTACGTGTTTGGGGGGTGGGTATTCTTTGGCCATTTCTTGATATAGTTATTCTTTTTATATTAATTGCAGATTGATTGGACAGGGATTCTAAGATATCTTGTTCAGTATCATGAACTAAATCAGGTTCAGATATTACTCCTCTAGATGAATTAAAAGTTTTGTGGGGTGTAACAGTGACTTCTATTGGACCGATGAGTTTAATTTTTGGGATGTTTAATGCCTGTGTTCTATTTGAAACCTCTACGAGTACATCTCCTGCTAGTGTTTTTTTTATGTTCTTTGTGTCTCCAACCATTCCTAATACTGTTTTATGAATTAAAATTGCAGATATATTTTTAAGATTTCCCTCGTTACTTTTTATTATAAAAATTTTTTGTTCTGTTATATTTTTTCCATTATTATTATCACATAGGTGCTCCACCGAAGGAGAAGTTGCTTTTTGATTTTCCATGTTTTTAGAGAAAAGTGTTCAGTCCCCGGCGGCACCACCCACCATGGAGTTCAACGAGGGGATACAGGTTCCTGTACCGGTGCTAGCCAGGGACTATACGAACCCAACTCACCTCTATGACTGCCCTAAGGAGCTAGTTGGTGAGTAGGTCCTTAATCCTAGCAGGAGGTACCCACCAGCCGATTAATGTACTGGGACCAAAGTACACCTCCTGCTTATTCGAAGCAGGAGCCGAAGCAATGTATTGGTGCGTTATGTTGCTCCTCAATCACCAGGATCACACTTTCTGAAGACACAGGTCTCCACGCACGGCAAACACGTGAGTGATATAATCCCCAAGAAGAGGTAAGAGCACAGACTGGCGAAAAGCTTCTCAAGGGGAGCCCTCACCTCCGAAGAGGCAACCACAACGAGGGAAGAAGAAAAAGCAAAAAGCAGAAGGGTAGAAGAGAGGGAAAAGGAAAGGATCACTCAGGTACCCCGGGGTTGTGAGGCCCGTACAAACCTAAAGAAGGAATGCCCCTGGGGGCCCCTTAAGGGAAAGATCCGAGGACAACACCTCGTAATTTTGAACCACGGTCAGATGACGAAGCAACACCTGAGCTGGCACCCCATTCTCCAAATATTGGCACATCGGAGGTTTCAATAAAATAAAATTAGTGGCAAACTATTCAATTACTAAAACGATATAAAAAGATTGCAAGTTGCATACGTCAGTCAAATTTGAATGGATCGGAGACCGAAGGAGTTTCGAAGAAAATATTTTCCCGTGAACCAAAACGGATCATGAGTTATGCAAAAACTATGATACATTTATAAAAAGGTTAAAAAATAAAATGCAATTTTATTGGATACATATTCAACTAGTTGCCACCGTCCCAGCCTAATCCATTCGGTGTATTGCCACATAATTTTGAACCACGGTCAGATGACGAGACATCTGAGCTGGCGCCCCACTCTCCAAACCTTCACACCAACCCAACGCGAAGACTTTCGGCCACGACAGATTGAAGGTGCACCAGCCGCCTCTACACCATACGCTTAAAAACAAGATTTTAAAGGAACAAATTAATTTGAAAATAATCATCCAAGCTGACGATGGAAACAGATTACGCATGGAAGCAAAGTGAAATTCAAGCACAGTCGGCCATTAAGCATTAGTCACCCACAAAGAGAGAAAAATTATAAAGCATAGAAAAATTACTTTCGTTTTCGGTCGGCGGCCAAATAAGCTGAGAGTTCGAAACTTCCAGTTTTCAAACGACTTTTACCCGATTCATGAAATTTCGACTATTTTTCTGTTCTCCAGCACTCTGGTTTACGTTTTTGCTATCTTTTCCTCCAATGTTTTTTTCAATCGGGCGGTTGGGTTATTTTTTGAACTGATAACAGATTGCTTTAAATTTTCGAAGCAGAATCACCCCTGAAAATCTTCAAAATTTTTCTTTATATCTTTACTGGGATATTTTTTACAAAGAATTAGAAGCATAAAAAAGTAAGATTAAAAAAAAAATTGGCAACTCATCGGATTGCCACTCAGATAGCAATATTAATTAAAATTAATATCTTTATATTGTTTTCGATTCACCTACAAACTTAAAAATGCACTTCCTCATAGTTACAATAAACTTTTAAAACAATGCACTCGCGGGTAACTGAATAAAACACAATTAATTAACATTTGATGATTGTATTCTAGTTTCTTCTATCAGGACACCTATTTTGTGCATTGCGAGAGCCACTCAAGTCGAAAACAAACCGATTTTCATGGGTTTTCAAGTGTATTATGTGCTTATCAAGAGTCGATCTACGATTTGTACAACGCGTATCAAGGGTTGCCATTCGAGCAAGACTAAAGCAAACCCGTACTTGTAAGCAGTTTTATCGCCGATCAGCTGCTAAAAGGAGGTCGGAAAAATTGTGAAAAAATATTGTCATTTGAAAACTGAATTTTGATTTCGAAGGAAAATAAGCACTTTTTAAGGACTATTGATGAAAAATAAGCACTTCTAAGGGCTCTTAGAAATGGAAAGTCAAAATAAGCACCCGTCACCCATCAGTCGTGCGACCCACACACGAGTGTCCACCATGACCATTCACAAACGGCTGAGAGAGCGAAATCTACACTCGTATCGACCGTTACGCCACCTGCCACTCACGCATGCACACTGTCGAGCCAGATTCCAGTGGTGCTTAGCTCGATCAGGCTGGAATGATGCCGACTGGGGACTATAGTCTTTAGCGACGAATCCCGCTTCCAACTGTGTCCTGGCGATCATCGAAGATAAGTCTCTGGAGACGGCCAGGGCAGCGTGCCGATCCTGCTTCCACTATTACACGCACCCTAAACAAGGAGTTATGGTCTGGGGTGCCATTTCCCTTAATAACCGGACCCCTTTGGTCGTCATTAGAGGTACACTTACTGCACAGCGGTACGTTGACGACATTCTGAGACCTGTTTTGCAACCGTTCCTTTCGCAGTACCCTGGGCTTATTTTTCAGCAAGACAATGCCAGACCACATACGGCACGTGTTGCTATGAACTGTCTTCAAGCTTGTCAAACATTTCCTTGGCCAGCCAGATCACCAGATCTCTCTCCCATTGGGCATGTCTGGGATATGATGGGAAGGCGACTACATCCGGTAGGGAATGTTGATGACGTAGTCCGACAATTGGAGCAAATTTAACAAGAACCGCAGGAGACCATCCGGGAGCTTTATCGGTCTATGCCACGCCGTGTGGCAGCTTGCATCCAGGCTAGAGACGGGTCAACACCTTATTGAGCTCGTTACTGTAATTATGAAAAAAATCATTCAATTGTTCTGAAATTTTAATCATTTTCTATTCTGTACATAATTTTACTATCCACCAATTTTTGTCTCGATCGGACAACTCCTTCTTGGTGCGTCGATTTTTTGTTATAGTGTATTTTAAATATTTCTACTTAATATAACCATTTTCTAAGAGTAATGGTAATATTAGTTAACGGTCGTACTAGAGCAACACAACGGGCTATTGACGACGGTCCGGGATCAGTCCCTTAAGGGAAAGATTCGAGGACAACACCTCGTAATTTTGAACCATGGTCAGATGATGAAGCAACACCTGAGCTGGCACCCCACTCTCCAAACTTCCACGCCAACCCAACGTGAGGACTTTCGGCCACGACAGATTTAAGGTGCACCAGCCGCCTCTACACCATACGTTTACAAACATCCATGCCCGAACCCGGAACCTTCCGATCCAGAGGCTAACACCTTAACACTAGCGCGTCTTTGTTGGAATGGCTCCGCGTTGCGTGGACGATTCTATTTAGGACCGTAGGTTGGTCGGTAGATATTAAACTCGTGAAAAGTGAATGGATTCTTCTGTTCGATTCTTTCGTAACTTGTTTGGATCGACACTGAGGTATGATTATTTACTTGTCTGGTAGTCTTTTTACGTGTCTTCAATGATTTTGAAGCATATTTACTGTATGAATGAATTCGAAATGTAATTCGATTTTCATCACGAATAAGTGTTCGAGGTTTCCCTCAGAGAAGTGTTCTGATCTCTGTAAGGTATCTTTCATAAGTAAATCTGATTGATCCAATACAAAAACCAAAATAAATGTCATCAGTGTGGAATAAATACATCCTCTTGTCTAGTCCAATTGATATTATAACAAGTAAATAATCATAGCTCACTGTAGATAAAAAAAAGTTACGAAAGAATCGAATTGAAGAATCGATTCACTTTTCACGAGTTTAATATATACCTACCTACCTACGGTACAAAATAGAATCTTCCACGCAACGCGGAGCCATTCCAACAAAGACGCGCTAGTACACCTTAACCACTATACCGGTTGGTCGGCCCATTTTCTAAGAGAAAAATCGGTGTTAAAATTTAATTTATGCAAGACTTAAATGCTTTAATTCAACTAGGTGAAATTAATCCCTATTCTTAAAATTTATCAATAACTGCAAAATAGCATTTTCTTGCTTCCAATTCCTACTCGGCAATTTAAATTTTTTTCCAGTGTTTTAGTAACACTGAAAAACAATCATTGATGATTTCAGCAAAAGGTTCCTGGATTGAATCTGAATGCAAATTGTGCAGTCCTTTGTTAGGAGCAATGATGGTCCTCCCACTGGGTGCTCCTTCACATGTGCCCACCATTGGGGGGGGGGGAGACATTAATTACAATAAAAGACGAAGCATTTTAAACACTGTAGTTTCATATGCTTTCAGTCCTTACATTTTATAGAAAAACTTCAATACCTCACTAAATAATAAAGCTACAGCAATAAAATTTTGCACACATTTTTTAAAGTTGTATACTTTACGACTTAATTTAAATTCGGAGGGGGGGGGGGCTCTAAAGAGTGGCAGTACTGCGAACTTGGAACCATGTCAAATCATCCAGAAAAAAAAGGATTTGACACCTATGATTACAGATTTTGATGAAACTTGGCATGCTTGTTCCGTTTATGGATTTAAGAACACATATAAATGTTTTTTGCTCTATCTCAAGCGGCTTATGTTTTACAGCCTGTTAAAGTTTTTTGAATTTTGCGGTTTTTATCAATCAGACGGAGAAACAGAATTTCTTTTTTGTAGAAAATAAATTATATCTCCCTTGTTTATCAACCAATGTGGATGAAATTTTTTAAGATTATACATCAATATGAAAGGAGTCCAGAAAAAAATTAATTATACCTGCAAGTATCTTATACATGGTCAGAAAAAAAATTCAAAATTGTGTTTACAGATTTAAAAAATAAAATGTCGAGTTCTACGCTAAATAGAATATCTTCAAAAGGGTAAAAGACAATTTTTTTTTTGTATTTCTGTTCTAAAAGATATGCTCTACCACATGAAAAAATAAAATGAATGCTTCTTTAACTCCTTTATTATTTTTTCTCACTTTAAAGATAGAAATCACTTGACTCACTCATTTTCTTGAAATCTTTAAATTAAAATTACAATTTTAGTGAAATTATAATAAAATTTGAATATTTATTATGCTTCTGGAATGGAAAATGTATTACAAAACGTACCATTGAAATATTTCAAATTCTAGGTAATAATTCTTTAATTTTCTCCAGTGTTTTCATAAGGTTGATTGAACATGCATCATGCATACTTGAGAGAATTTGTAAGTTCTTCCAATCATTGTTTTTGGGGGTTCCACAATTGCGATCCACATGAGGGATCGGTACAACACATTCATCTTCCCTTTTGGGTCAAAAAATGATGGTGATAGTCCATGAGGATGTAAAAACTTTACAGTGGAATCTTCTCCTGCATTCACCTCACCAAAATACCATAAACTGTCATAAACACAAGCAATAAAACATCCAGGATGTCTTAGAAATAAGTTGGAAGTTAATATTTGTAATGTTGGACTTGCAAAACTCGAGAAGTTCATTTGTTGTTTTAATTTGTCTGTCCGGATGTCGTTGAAGACTTTCCTTCCTAGCTAAGCGTTTTACGTTAAACCCATATGCTATTACATTCTGTTTAACCGTGACTGATTGCAAAAAATGACCGCTGGGCTTTTAGTTTAAAGTCCTTTTCATGCAGACACAGATTAATGAAGTTGTATTTATTTTTATATTGCCCAGAGAGAGAGAGAGAGAGAGAGCAATCCGTCACTGAAGTTGTGAATGTTTGCTATATGTGGGTAGCTGTTTCAGAAAGGCAGTTACAGATTTTTTGGATCTCGTAAAACATACTCGCGTCATGTTTAAGGTCATCAGATATGATACAAAGAGGTAAATTTAGTTTTTTATTGCATGTATCCTTGCAGGAATCATGACAGGATGAATGGTGCATGAATCTGAAGTCCAGTGGTAACCTTGAGCCTCTTCTTGTATTGCGATGATAATTTTAGTTAACGTCGTACTAGAGCAACACAATGGGCTATTGACGACGGTCCGGGATCATCTCTTAAGGGAAAGATCCGAGGACAACACCTCGTAATGTTGAACCACGTTCAGATGACGAAGCAACATTTGAAGCTGTCATCTCTGTGGCGATATGTGTTTCCTTACACGTTCATTTTACGAATGCGATTTTAGCACTTTGACGATAAAAATTCCAACGAATGAGGTTGGTTAGATAGTTATTTAACGTCACACTGGATCAACACAACGGGCTATTTCCAAAGAATGAATTTCGAATTGATTTTTCATAGTCCATTGGGTAAGGTAATTTTAATTAACGTCGAACAAGATCAATACAATGGATCCCCTAAGGCAGGGATGGGCAAACTGTTTCGGTCGCGGGCCAAAAATCGAAAAAAAAAAAGTTTGGCGGGCCAAGATAAATTTTTCTAAAATTTTAAAAACAATATACAAGTATTACAATTTAAATATGTTAATGAGATGAATGAAATTGCGATTTCATTTTTAAAAGTTCTTTATATTGAGGTTCGAAGTGAAATGTACTGATTCTAAGGAACGAGGCTAAATGCTCATCTGTCAGTCTACTTCTGAAATAATTCTTTCTAAGGTTCATAGTTGAAAACACTTGTTCACATATATAAGATGAAGCAAACATAGCACTGATTTTCTGGGCGTGAGATATTAAATTTGGGAAACTTACTTTCGATAATGATTTGTAAAACTTTGGCATATTTAGAAACAACTGCTTGAGATGATTATTAGATTGCAACTCAACTAATTCAAGCTGCAAATCTGACCTCACTGCTTCACAATTTACGTTGAAAGGCATGGTAAAAATATCCAATTCTGTTTGAATGGCACTGAAATCTTGAAATATTCGTTCGAACTCAAAATGCATTTTTTTCGAGCCATCTTCATTATTCTTAAGCTTTTCTTCATTTACTGAGGGTATTGAATTTAACCTCGAGAAATGAAACAAGTCGTTCTTAGCTAGCTGCCCAGCAAACAGATTAAGTTTTAGTTTAAAAACTTTGAGATGGGCCCAGATATCGTCGATAAATTGATTTTCCCTTGCATCTTGACATTCAAGTTGCTCATATGACAAAGAAGATCTGTGAAAAATGCAAAGTCCGAAAGCCATTCTGTATCTTCTAACATTTCGCACTCCGCAGAACATTGTTTCTCATGGAAGAACGACACAATGTCGTCTTTCAGCTGCCAAACTCGCTCGAAAACA
The DNA here is from genome assembly GCA_947359465.1 of Metellina segmentata. Lineage (NCBI taxonomy): Eukaryota > Metazoa > Arthropoda > Arachnida > Araneae > Tetragnathidae > Metellina > Metellina segmentata. The sequence goes on from OX375880.1 coordinate 111,492,990, forward strand.
CATCCTGCACAAAGCCACCTTACTTTCGTGTAATACATCAGAGTATTCAGACTGCACGGACTGAAGAAAATATCGAAATTGCCTGTGAGTAAGCCCACGAGATCGAATAGTATTTCCAAGTTTCACTACTGCATCAAGCACGGGTTTCATATTCAATGCAGATTTACACAGAGCATCTTGATGCTCTGTGTAAATCAACACAATGTAGAAAAACAACATTGTTCCCGGGATAGTTTTGATTAAAGAGTTCAAGAAATCCAGATTTTTTTCCTGTCATATTTGGTGCTCCATCGGTTGTAATATTACATATATTTGTTACAGGCACCTTCAAAGTTAAAAGCAATGCCTGAAATTCACGAAAAATATCACATCCCGTTGCAGTTCACTTTAAAGAACGCATGCACGCCAGCTCATCAACACCTCTTATAAATAATACTAATTACGCAGTATTATTTATATCAGTGCTTTCATCCATAGCTATGGAGCAAAATTTAAACTGCCCAATCTTTGACTCTAATTCTGATATCAAATTTTTATCGATGGCTTCGATTCCAGAAGTCACCGTTTTTCGAGATAAGCTTACAGTCTCAAAATTATTTTTCTTGTCTGGACACAAAACATCACAAACTTGGAGCATTCATTGTTTAACGAACTCCCCATCACTGAGATCTTTATTATTTTTAGCAATATTGTATGCTACAACGTAACTTGCATGTGTTGCTACTTCTTGGATAGTGTTTACCTTCTTGAAAAAATTTTGTCGGCCTGATAATTTTTTAGACTTTCTACATTTTGTTTTCTTTTATATTTGGACATTGCTTCGTAATTGAAATTCTTATGCTTAGATGTGAAATGAGAGAGAGACGGGAAATGTTATATTATTTGAAGACTGCTTCATTGCAGATGAGACACACTGGTTTATCTTTAACAACTGTAAAAAAATATTTCCAGTTCCATTCATCATTAAAAGCACGGCAACTTTACGTTTTTTAGTAGCCATTTTGGGGTTGAAATATTTTACGAATAACCCAAACAAGCATTAGCTACGCTATACTTTTAATACTTTCACCACTATTCACAATGATGCTATATCCGCAATCTTTCCATACGCAATCAATAATATTATAACTCGCGCCAAAAGAAGAAGCCGCTGGCTGGAGCTTACAATGCGCAGTCTGCCACATGTGAGGTCTAATTCACCTATACTAGGGGGCCCGCCCCCTACTCGCTAACGCTCGCCAACCCCCATTGGATCGCTGCGCGAATCTAAGCTCGCTTCGCTCGCATCAATGAAGACATTTGTCCTAGCAGAAGGAATTGTTTACAAAATATGATATTCCAAAAAAATATTTTTCAAATCTAAATTTTTTGCTGTTTTTCAGAAAAGACATATACAGTACCTCTAAAATCAGAATTCAAATGAAAACTTTGAGCAAATTTTGACTCGAAATGTGAGCGCTGATTTAGAAATTGAATACCCAGCATGTTGTTTGTATGTACATTTCCCCCTGCACTCGAACCACCGACGCGTTTTCAGTGAGTTTGTAGTCGAAAGTTGTAGTGCAAGCGTCTTGTTGAACTATAATTGTTGACCCTGAAAAGGACATTTTTATAAATGTCCCTGAAAAGATCCTCCGCTTTATTTGATTTCTATTATTAACTGCACAGCTCAACTAAAATTCATTTTTTTTTCAATAAAATTTCATTCGATAACGCTATAAATTCAATTGAAGCGCGAGGCTTCGTGATAAACAAACAATCATACAATGTTGCCAAAACGCGATAACTAATAACGTCTTTTTTGCGTGCCACGTAAGAGAATTATATATATAGATTGGATTCCCATATGTCTGCTCCCCGAGAAAGAGATAACGCTTGTTGTCCCCAGTCTACAGCTATAACTAACAAAGAACTTCCGCTTTTAACACTTTACCAATTGAAAGCTGTCTGTGCTTGCTATTTCCGTCGATTTATGTTTTGTAAAAAAAAATTAGAGAAAGTAAAAAGATCATCAGTCCTTTGAAAAAAAGGAAGAAATAAATAATATTTAAACAAAGTAGAAAAGGAGATGGATATATAATATATAAATCATATTTTCTTTTAATTTCCGTCGGATCGGCAAATTAAAATTCCATCCGAGGGCCGGATAAAACCTTCCGGCGGGCCGGAGTGGGCCCATCCCTGCCCTAAGGGAAAGATCCGAGGACACCACCATGTAACTTTGAACCAGGATCAGATGACGAGGTAACACCTGAGCTCCAAACTTTCACACCAACCCAACGTGAGGACTTTCGGCCACGACAGATTTAAGGTGCACCAGCCGCCTCAACACCATACGCTTACAAGCATCCATGCCCGGACCCGGATTCGAACCAGGAACCTTCCGATCTAGAGGCTAACACCTTAGCCACTCTATCGGTTGGTCGGCTCTTGTATTATGAAAGCATAATTTTCACTAAAATCCATAGAGATAACAGCTGTATTTAAGGAAACTGTTTCTTTAAAAAAATTAATCTTGTGATTTAGCAATGTATTGACCTGTTCAGTTTTTCTACTAAGTTATCACTAACCTCATCAACTGAGCTCGAGCACACTATCATTTCAGTTCGATCAGTCAAAACACACTGATTGTACTTAACAGGGTCTTCATCATAGTTCTCAAATTTTGACTGTAAAACCTGGATAAGGTTATATTTTGATGGACACTTGTTGCAATGCCTTAGCATACATTCTCTTACTGCTCTTTCACAAACAATATACGAAAAAGGTCTTTGTAATCCTCTTCAATACCTGTTCAGTGAATCAATAAAATCACATTTTGATGTATTGTGCAAACATACACTAAGTGTGAGCTTCTGGCACCAGCCAAAACACATCATATCAGGTACTAATCAAAATTGAAGACGTCTCTTATGTCACAGCTTGAAAGTTTTTCTTGCTTATATTTCTTTAAATAAGTTACTGTGTTAGTGAGTTGACTAGTTTAGAAGTAGTTTTTAAAACTAAATTTAAATTGTAATGTAATTTTATTTCCTTTAATTAGACCTAATTGTTGAAAATAAGGAAATTAATTATCTTATTTCTAAATAATGTCAAGATATAATTGTAGATAACCTATTTTAAAACATTTTTTTTGGACACACACACAAGCCTGATTAACAATATTAATTATCTCCATTACTTAAATCATTTTAAATTTGTGTTTGCTTTGTCTAATTTTATTTGAAATTGATTGATATAAGTGACATTTGTAGTTATTCATTTTATTTTTTCAGGTAGTAGAGCAAATCTTTTAGAACAAGAATACAAAAAAAATTTTTGATTTTCCTTAACCCTTTTGAAGATATTCCACTTAGCGTAGAACTCAACATTTTGTTAAATCTATAAATAGAATTTGGAATTTTTTTCTGACCATGTATAAGATACTTGCAGGTATAATTATTTTTTTTCTGGACTCCTTACGTATGTATTGATGTACGCTCTTAAAAAATTTCATCAACATTGGTAGATAAACAAGGGATATATAATTTATTTTCTATAAAAAACAAATTGGGTTTCCTCTGTCTGATGGATAAAAACTGCAAAATTCCCAAAACTTTAACAGGCTATAAAACATAAGCCGTTTGAGATAGAGCAAAAAAAATGTATATATGTTTTTAAATCCATAAAAGGAACAAAGATACCACGTTTCATCAAAATCAGAGACAATTGAATGTCGGACTCTGGTTGAACTGATGTGGAATGGTTGACCCAACTAGTAGTCTGTTATATTGAAAGTTGTATAATTAATCAATGATAATAATAAAATATTATTCTAAATATAGCTGCCCATAATAAGACAAAACCTCAACGAAACTTTACATTTCTGCCATTGTTGAAATTTGCATAAAGTTAGGCATCAAGGGCACACTACCATTCTACTTGGATGTAACTAAAAATATTTTGTGTGTAATTGAATGTGTACGAGTACATAGAAGAGCCAGTTTTAACCGTTTACATTTTTAGACCTTTCCTTTAAAGGGTCAATATAGCTACACAAGTTAAAATAAACACATTACCAAGATGATTCAAAGAGAAGGTTTTTAGAATGAAAAATAAACTGTTAATCAAACAGAATTCTGAAAACTTACATGCCAAAATATCGCTAATTTTGTGTGTGTACCCAGGTTTCTGCAATTTCTATGATGAACTTTTTAATGATAAACACAAGACGTTTAATAAAAACCTGTTTATAGAAAAACGTAAAGCATAACAAAATTGCTCCTTAGCTAATTTTAACTACTAACACATTATAATTAAAAGTTGTTCCTAGGATATTAATTACAAACACAAGGCATTAGTAAAAAGTTCCTTCAAGGATATTTTTAATGAAAAACACAAGCCATTAAGAAAGAGCTGCTCCTTAGATAATTAGCACAAGTTAATTATGACATGATTAATAAAAATTTGCTCATGTGATATTTCATGACAAATTCAAGGTTTTAAAAATTTGCTTCTAAATATATATAATTATAAATACGACATTAATAGAGAGTTGCTCTTCAGGCATTTATAATGATAATTGGCTTTTCTATGAATGCAAAGCTTTTATAATGCAGAAAAAAAAATATCCCTCCAATTTCAAGGGATATAAATGTATACTATTCATATAGAACAATTGGAGAAAATTAAACGCATATTTGATTCCAATTCAAAAAGCCAATAACTAAGAAAATAAAATACCTTATCAAATACACTGCATTAAAAAATACAATCTTTAGAAAGTGCACATCAGAAATAGGAATAATTTCTAGATGTACACAAAATAAATCACCAATCTGCACTTATAAAAGGTAAAATGCCTGTGTCCTACTGTCAAAATATTATGAAAGTATAAAAAAGATCAGAAAGTATTTTTGTACGAGTTAAAAATAAAAATTACCAAATGAACTGTTACCAAAAACTTGAAAATTGGTCCTTTTTCTTACAAGGTACAGAGAAATATTCAGAATTTTTTTTAATAACACAGAATGTTGCTCAAATCTGTTTAAATGAACTCTATATTGCACTGGAACAAAAAAAGTACAATTTACTATACCAAAACAAGAGTATCAAAACTAAACTTCCGAGAAATCTCGTCTTAAGCTTCCAATGCCACTGCAGGAAGGCTTGTTTCCACACAATGGCTTTGTACCAAACCTCAAGTTTTCTTTGTACTGTCTGCCTCGTATCTTCACAAAATCAAACCTTTCAACATCATAAAAACTTTTGAGAGAAATTCATGAAGTTTGAATTTTAACTTTTTTACGCTTTGTAGCAGGAGTTGGCGAGCTCAGAGAAAGATCATATTCAGACCAAAAGGTTCTCTTCAACTTGTGTCTCTTTTGTATACCTTCTAGGTACTGAGTGTGATCCTCAAAAGATTCCCAATCTGTAATATTATGGTTCAGCAAACTACACTTCTTTAAGTCCTTTGCAGCATGATGATAATACCCACTTTTACGATGATCCAGGATGGTATCAATCATGCTTCGGTAAATAAGTGTTGCCGCAAGTGCGTCAGAACTTTGCACGAGTTCCGCAATAGGTCTGAGTTGTCTGTAGTCACTACCGTCAAGAGATTGATGCCTCAAACGAATGAACTTTACAAGTTCCTTTAAATCTTTTAATGCCATCAAAAAGAAAAGAGAGGAACGTGGATTAGGGTACACAAGGGCTTTCTGCATCGCTTCAATTTTAAAGGTTAATTTGAAATCTTCAGAAGCAACTTTTAAAATGTCTTGATAGACATCTACTTCTAAATTCTCGTCAAACCAGATTAAACGCTCTGCCTGGGCTTTATCATGTTCTCCAATGGATTCAAAAGCTTGAACTCTGAGTTTGCAATATACTGAACTGGTGTTGGTCTTGTCACGGTCTAGCCAGACAAGAGCCTCCTGGCCTCGGCCATGCTGGATTAGTCGACGGGCAATATCTGGAATATTTCGATCAGTGTGTGGACAAGCATTAATATAGGCATCAACGTCTTTCATAACATCAGCAACAGATAGAATGCCGTGGTTTGCTTTTGATCTGGTATATGCGTCATCTGATCTCAAGATGCTTTGTTCAAATTTATCTTTCAACATTAACAGTCCTTCGTTTGTCAAAGAATTACCGAAATCGAGAATGATATCATTACAAATGCCGTAACTGTTCTGCATATGCCTTGAGAACACAATTTCCACAAGTTCCGTTTGAGGCATAGTTACTTTTTCTGATATTTTCCCCAAGTCTTGACAGGACGAAGTAAAAACGTGTCCAATTCTATTACCGCTGTCGTCCGATCTTTCCATGGTTTTTTCGTTTAAGTCCAGGAATTCCAACATGAGTTCAAAAGCCATTTTTGGCGACTTCGAAAACATGTCGTTTGCAATGCGTTGGCGTAATTTATCCAACCGCTGGGATACAGGCGCAGATTCCTTAAAATCAATATATTTCACAGATCGTTTGAAGACGCCGATTTCTTTTCGTATGGCGGCGGAGATTTTCTTGGGGTTTTCATCCAGCCCTGCGATGAACATGTTCATCTCCCTGTGAACGTCTTTGTTCTTCTCACGCAGAGACAATAAAATATCAGCCAGTTTATCAGCACCAGCAGCGAGAAGCTTATCCTTTATGGACATGATGAAACCTTATTTTACTGAAAGGTTAATGACCACTAATTACATGAAAGAGAGTAATAACTTCTAAACTTTCAATTCGAATTACGAACAAGAATGAACCAAAACAGAAAGAACCAAGATTCGCGCTTTTTGACGTGTTGAGTAGTTTTCTTTCTGGTGTCCGTAGGTAGGTGAGTTTACTTCAATTTCTAACAAAATATTGAATTTACTATAAAGCATTGAGCTATTAAAAACAGTCAAAGATCAAATCCGAAAATTAGCTAGGTAGCTAAAAAAGCGTCACACTGAAGAAACTCAGATATGAAGACAACGTTTCATAATTTTAAACCACGAGGTCACCTGAGTTAAAATCTCTCTCTTTTCTTTCTGAGCAAGGCCAACATTGGAATATTTAAGGTTCGACAGATTTAACGTAAACTAGGTTCAAGAACATGACGGTCTGTTGGTAATGGTAATGGTAATTTTAGTTAACGTCGTACTAGAGCAACACAACGGGCTATTGACGACGGTCCGGAATCAGTCCCTTCAGGGGAAGATTCGAGGACAACACCTCGTAATTTTGAACCACGGTCAGATGACGAAGCAACACGTGAGCTGGCACCCCACTCTCCAAACTTCCACGCCAACCCAACGCGAGACGGTCTGTTGGATAAGTCTTCGAACCTAAAGACCGGGCCCTGATAGAGGCCCTGGTTTCCGGTTTGAACAACCAGAAGGTCGCGAGTTTGAAACCAACAAAAGACCGTAATGTACAAAAGCTATTGTTGTAGCTTAAATCAGTTGTAGCCTCTAATCCTATGTCCTCACAATGGCATGTAAGTTTGAAGAATAAGTGGGCAGCTCAAGTATTGCCTCGTCATCTGACCGTTGTTCAAAATTACATGTTATTGTTCTCGAAACTTTTCCTTGGGATTGATCCTGGAAAGTAGCAAATGGGACATTGTCTTGCTCCAGTGAGACGTTAATTAATATAGCTACCAACCGAGCACCGCCCCTATGTCTGTTTTGAGTTTGGGCCACGGTAGCCCGGTTGGTTGACATCGGATTGGTATCCGGAGGGTTGCCAGTTCAATTCAAGCCATAGACCGTCGTATACAAAGGGGTGGGGTGGGGGGGCGACCAACCGTTATAGTGGTTGAAGTGTTAACCTCTAGATCGGAAGGTTCCTGGTTCGAATCCGGGCATGGATGTTTGTAAGCATGTCGTGTAGAGGCGGCTGGAGCCCCTTAAATCTGTCGCGGCCGAAAGTTCTCACGTTGGGTTAGTGTGGAAGTTTGAAGAGTGGGGTGCCAGCTCAGTCATCTGACCGTGGCTCAAAATTACGAGGTGTTGTCCTCGGATCTTTTCCTTAAAGGACTGTTCCTGGACAAGGGACTATTGACGACGGTCTGGAATCAATCCCCAATTGAAAACTACCTAGGTACAGAGCTAGCAACCTCCTATTTTGGTATTTCAATGCTGCAACAGTAAAACATTCATTTTTTTTGTCTGTCCTATGTGTCTGGTGCAGCATGGCCATTTCCTTATAAAACCAAAGCAAATTTTGTATAAGTTTAATCCCACATGACAATGACAGGGCTCCTAACAGGTTTAAAGGTCTAAAAAGGTGACAAAAGTGACTAATTTAACCAAAAAGGTGACAAAAAGTGACTAATCACGCAGAAAAAGGTGACAAAAAGTGACTAATTTAATCCAAAAGGTGACTAATCAAGCAGAAAAAGGTGATAAAAAGTGACTAATCGAGCAAAAAAAAAGTGACGAATAACAATAATGCTAACTATATTCAAGTATGAAGATAGAAAATAAAAAGATCCTCCCCTATCCTTTCTTTGGAAGGATATTTTCATTTTCTTCATTTAAAAAGTACATCATTTTAAAATATTAACATAAAAAAAAATAGCAATGATGATTTTTTAATTTGTTCATTTTTGACACGACTTCAAGAATTTCTTCCTTTTCTTTGAAAGATTATGTCTTATTTTTTTTTTGTAGAAAAAGTCTGAAATTATTTTTTTCTTTTTCTTCTCAATAGAAGAATGTGCGTTTTTTAAAGTCTGTCTTTGCTGACCAGCATCATCTGAGACTTTTGCCGCTCCTTCAATCATTGCCTAAGCAAGTGCTGCTTCCTTAAAAACTTTTTTTTTTCATCGCCTTCTTGAGCCTATCATTGGCTTCCTTTAATAATTTTGAAGCACTGTCCAATATCTCATTCTCTTCCTTACGCATAATTTTAAGTTTTCGTTCGTCTTCTTCTATCACCTTTCTGTTCTTTGCCAGCTGCTTTAAATTTTTTTCTCTGCTCCCAGTCTATCTTTTTCTTTCCTGTCCTTCTCTAATTTTTCTTGTGCCTCATGTTTTATATCTTACTAGGGGGCTCCGCCCCCTGCTCGCCAAACCCCGGAGATTGCTACGCAATCCCATTTGTTTTGCTTCGCAAACCAACATTAATTTCGCAGAGTACATCTCCTGGACAGCGAAACTATCTGAATAATTCGTATAATCCGGATTTGACTTTCCGGACCATGACGTCACAGCGAGGGCTTCGCCCTCTGCTCACAGACCCCCCCCAGGAATTGCCACGTAATTCCGTTTGGTTAGCTTCGCAAACCAATACTTTTGCAAGTGATTTCACTCTTTTTTACTTTAACACTTAATGCACCCTAAACTAATAGCCGCATCATTAAAAAACCTTCTGCATCTTGTTCCCTGTACAATTTTAAGTAATCTGTGTTAATCTCCTAACTTTACGTTCTGTACTTCGTACTTTCTCCGTAAACCTTCTGAGAACGAAGTGAAAAAAGCGAGCCCTTTTCCTCGCCAAATAAAAAGAAATAATTTTTATGGCAATTGTTGCTACGATAAATTTAATATCTGGCAAACCCGATAGTCAAAAATACAACCCACAACTGCGTGCAAAACCTGGTAAGCGAACTAAAAAATACGAAATTTGTGTGACCAACTTTTGATAGCATCGAATTTATTTATGAACCAATTTTTTAAATAATTGTACCATAAGAGTGTAATGTAATGCATTCAGTGATGTTCTCAAATTTAAAACTCAAATTTTCAACTTTGTATCATGTTTGGCTTCTTTATTGGAATGTAGTCAAGGAAATACTTTCGCTCTGCAATTCAATGTTCAAGCAATGTTTCAGCAGTTGGCTTTAGGCTTAGCCACCTGCTTGATGAAATGGTGAGTGGGAAGTTTCGTCTTCTTGAATTTGTTTGTATGTTGACCAACGCTTAGGCCACTGATTAAAAAATCTGTGTGAATACCAAAAACTAGTTAAAACAAATCTTCCCCTAACTCTTGTAGACCTTTAAGAGAAGCATTATGTATTGTGTGAATATTACATGTCTTAATGTTAATTAGTTCTTTTTTTTCGGTAGAAAGTAATGAGTCATTAATCTTTTTAAAAACTGTGACTTACACTAAAAAAACCCCTCAAGAATTTGTAATAATCAACTTCGATGATAACAGAGAATGATTTTCAATTCGTTCGCAACGCTCTTTCAATATTTAACCCTCTAGACACAGACGGCCGAAATTTTTGCAATCTCTGGTTACGGAGGGGTTTGGAAGCTTTCAGATCTCAAGCTCCTGAAGAAACGGCTGAAGTCCATTAAGATTTCCATGCCCTCATTTCTGTGCCACAAAGAGAGCAGAGCGGGAATAGCCTCTGTTCCGTAGACAGGAATGTCGGGGTTCTCGATGGGGAGCTTCGAGCACTTAGAATGTGTAAGAGGTTGATGATCTATCCCCTTAAAAACTTTGCCGAAGACACCTTCGAGTGTAAATTATCATACATATTGAAGATTCCACCATCATTTCAGTGCTTACCCTGACGTATATATACCTTCTAGACATAATCAGACCCACAATAGAAACTGCAACATGTGATGACAAAGGCACTGAACGTATTACCTCTCCTCCTGGGTTAACGTTGAGTTAATATCTGCTTGATCCGTCCGGTCTCTTGACCTCTCCATTCTCGTCTTATTCCAGAATCCGAAAATAAAACGGGTCTGTTGATACCGGCCCTCAGATCTGTGTATGGAGGATGTTATCCCCCTTTTAAGTGACCACTGGCATCGATCACCATTTACGAGCTGTGAGCGTCTGACCTCCTAGAGGGTTACTCCTACTGTTCGACCGGTGATATCTATCTTGCGCCAAATGATACGCCACACAATACTATGAAAAGAAAACGTTAGTCGTAAATGCCACTCAAGTTAGGTAATTAGGCAAGAGGGACATGCAGATGGCCCTGCTTCCCTTAAACTTCGCCGCTTCGTTTTACTGATAGCCTTTTCCTGTGGGAAAATTTCCAGAACTTGCTGCTAATACACCGCGGGAAATGTGAAGTATCCTTTTACAATTGAAACGGTACGCTTTTGAATCCATTCTTGCAGTGGAGTGTAGCGCATTTCGAAATTGAATTCGTACAAATCCTGTTTTTTTTTTACTGTGCATCAAACATTTTTTTCTTCTCTAAATAAAATTTAAGAACTTAAAACCCCTGAAAAGATGACAAATTGTCAAAAAGGTGACGTGTTAGGAGCCCTGCAATGATGTTCGTTCCAAATTAAGCCTGCATTTTTACTGTATTAATAACTGACCCATTAAGAAAAATCAAGCTCGAACCTAGAAACTAGCTCATTCCTGTGCTTCTCCAGTCAATAAAATTTTCCTCGACATTCTGTCTGGTGCAGCATGACCTTAAGACCATAGTTTCTAGATCAGTTGGTTGAATTAACCAACTGATCTAGAAACTATGGTCTTAAAATGATTTCGATTTTTAACAAATGAATACATATACATGTATACACAACTTAATTTATTCTACGCATGTGCATGAAACAGTTTTACAAGAACTATGGAGTTATAATATACATTTGCACTTAGCTGAATTTAGGTCCCACAGTATCAAAGCACTAAAATTATAAATAGTTTGAAATTAACAGATGCATGTAAAAACATGTCCTATGACCTTGATTTTTAAAAAACCACAGTAATTCACTTTTTAAAACTAGTCTCATGCTATTAATAAAAAATGTAGAATACATGTCTACTACCATATCCTATCCAGATAAAAAAAAATCTTGATAAAAAAAAGGATTTATTTAATTTAAATCATATTTAAAAAAAAATCTAAATCAGACTTTTATTGATTCATTGCTCCGACAAGTTTAATTTTGTTGGACACGAGACATGCAATTCACTAGTTTCCTAGATGGCTTTGATTTTGTTGAACATTAATAAATATGATGGTTTAGGAAATATAGCAGGACAACGTTTTGAAAAACACGTCATAGAAACTAGCAAAGTTAATCACACGATAAGAGTTATTGATAAGTGCCATCAATGCCAGTTATAAGCAATGTTTTTCATCTGATTCTTAAACTGTTTAGTTTAATTGGATCAAAAACCATAAGCGAAAACATAGAATTTTGGTACTGACCAAAAAAAAAATGTGTTAATTTCACATAAAATAGTTGAAGACTTTCATGAGAAAAATCATGTCACTGAAATAAAAGAAACCTGTACATATCAAGAGAATTTCATGATAAAATTCCTACTATAGTAATGGGCAATATTTATCTAACAAAAAGTACTTTTTGTGAAAAAAAATGTTAGTTCAAGTATATAGTTTTTTTTTTACAAATTACGTTGAGGAATGTGTCGCATTGACCATTTTCTTTCATGCAGCCCAATATAAACTAGCCTTTGAAATATAGTTGTCAAGAGGTAGAACATTAAAATTTGAGTTGGACATAGTAGCACAAACTGTCAAGTGGCTAAAATTCATAGACTTTTCAATGGAACACAGAGGGTAGTCAGGAATGCCTTTCACAACCAATCCGGTGGAGATAGTCATGTCTGTTTAAAATTTTTCTGAAGTTGGCCGTAAAGATTTGCCTGGGGAGATCCATTGGGACCGGATTACATAATAGGCTTTCCCCGATTTTACCCTTAGCATCTGTCTCTTGAGTTTTGCATATGTATCTCCTCACTAATCTTACAATGGTGGAATATGCCTGGTAAGGCAATACCATACAACCAGGCATTTTCCAAGTAAATAGTAAAAATTGACAAGAAATTACACAAATTCAAATAAAAAATGGCTATTTATCAAATTTTCTGAGTATAGACAGGTATTTCATACATACATTCCAAGTATACAAACAAAGCCTATACACAACATTCAAGAAAAGAAAAACTCTTTCATTAAAAAATAAGTCATTGCAATCGCCATAATCATTAAAATAGTTTTCCACACTTCTATAATCCATTTTGTCAACATGCTCATTTAACCATCTGATAAGTGAATCATCTTTACACATATAATTACTCTGAAAATGATGAATGAAAATTTTTACCAAGACAAATTTCTTTCTGAATTTTTTAGAGCCATACAATAACAATCAAATCACAAAATATTTTTATGGCTTCAATTTTGTAGCTATAATATGCAAATAAAGTAATTGTATCAATCAACATTTGAAATAGAAAATGTTACTAAATTTCGAATAGCTTTGGGGTGTGTTAAATATTAGTGTATTTTTATAATTAGAGGCAAAATTAAACTGTCACAAGATTTTCAAACTAAATTATAAGTATTTGGAAAATAATATCAGCACACACATATATCTACATACATCTCCATGATAAATGAAACTACAATATAAGCTGATTTAATTGGCTTCAATGTTTTTAAAATTTAGCCCTGAGGGCAATTCTTTTAAATAAGATTTTCATGTTCCTTATGGATGTTAAAATGGTTTAAATTGTGTAGGATTTATTTCATTTCAATGGTTTGTTTTTTAATTTTTGACAAGAGTTCAAAAATAATAAATAACATCAGAACTAAAAACAAATTGAGTATTATTTTTTATAACAAAGTATAAAAAATAAATTGCTTCAAACAGAAGTTACTTGGGATGCAAAAGAAATGAAATTACTATTTTTAAAAGAGATTAATCAATATTATACCTATCTTTTTCGTAAGATTAGTGAAAGATAAGTCCATATTTTTGGTGTACCATGGGATAAAAGGTTAAAAATCCTTGGTCATTTATGTCTAGGAGAGTGAGAGACTTTTCTAGTCTAGTAAAAGATTACATTCAACTTAGTGGATTGATACTGACCTATCCTCTCAGAGGTTTGCAGTATCTCAGTTGGAAGAGGAATGGATTTTCAACCAGAAGGTTACAAGTCTGAACCAACCAGTCATGTATGCAGTTGGTAGCGCACTTAAAATCTATCATGGCTTCAAATGTCCTGGTATGGAAGTTTGCAGAGTGGGGTACCAGCTCAGGTGTTGACCTCAGCATCAGTCGGTGGTTCAAAACTACAAATCTTTTGGAGTTGACCCCAAACTGTCAAAAAGCTTGTTGTGTTGCTCCAGTGTGATAAAATTAACTACCTACCTTCATTTGAATTTTATTTCATAATAGAAATTAATAATATCTAAATTCTGTATAAAAATGAACAAACCTCGTGATAAGTTCAATGCCTGCTGCCTCATGCAACTTATTTTGAAGTTATCATAATTTACCCAATTAAGGAATATTGCTACACCCTCTAGTAAATGATACTAAGTTATAAAATTTTTTTATTCTTAAATGTATTGATTAATTGAGTAATCAAAAAGTACTTCAGATGCACCAAGTACAAATAGATTTGTGAATTATAAAAAAGAAGAAAATTCTAAATTTTTATCTTAAATAAGTAAATAAAACATTTAAAGTGACATATTAACACAATTATTGAAATCTTGAACATGACGATAAAAATTAAGCAATACGCAAGAACAATTTCACAAATTACATTCTAAAAATAGTAAAAAAAAAAAAAACAAGATAAAATGTGTGTATATATATTAGTACTTTCAGATGACTTAAATTGATAGAGGTTCATACGTAATTAATTAAAGGAACTCTGGAGCAACACAATATGCTACATTGATAAAGAGAAATCACTTGAAATTTAGATGAGCACGTGAGGCAGGATTGGATAACTTTGTATAGTTGTGTTCTAGCATTATCGGATCTGCTGATTGAAGAAAATAATTGTGATCATTTAAAGCATGATACGCTTGTTCGTTCGTTGATAAACTTCGAACACTTTGGAGTACTGGCATCATGTTTGATAGCATAATTGGTTTGCCCTCTGAATGTTTTTGAAAAATAGAATATGGCAACCTACACAACTCAACAACCGGCTTTCTACACTTAGTGAAACATAAAAAACTATTAGTTGTTTTCAAATGTTTCAGGCTTTCACGGATTTTAGATATACGACTCTTAATAAGTGATAAACGTACTCTCCTGTTCTTTGCAATTTGGTCTTTTTGCTTTGAATTGGATCTAGAAAACATACTATTGCTTTTAGATCTACTTTTTTGGTTTATATTTTTTCTACGATGTTTTTTCTTCTTCTTATCGTGCCGCTTGACCATATTGGTACAGGGAAGAATGTCAGACAGTACCAAGCGCTTTTTTTTACGTAGATTCTTATTCTCATCCTCCTCTGGACACTTATCTTTAGTGTCACATGGCTGAATGTCAGGATGTCTGCTTAAAAGTTGCGTCAAACTGCTATCAGATGGTGAATCTTCTGCTTCTTTGACATTGGATAGGGATAATTTCATTGAATCATTCCACTTTGAAATAGGATTGCTACTAGATTGACAAGAGTTCTTTTCATGGTAGCATTTTGGAAGATGTTCAGTGGTGAATTCCTGAACAGTAGGTTGCAATGTATTATGACCACATATTCCATTACTCTCTTTATCAGCAAGAATTATGCAATGTTTGCTGGCAAAGGAAGTTTCAATGGAATTAATTGCTTTTCTTGAAGTTACTAGGCTTTTGTTAAACATTTTGGAATGGAATTCAATTTCCTTTCTTTTCACACATAGTTTGGGTTCAGAATATTCTTTCAGTTTTTGACTGGTACGAATAAGCTTTTGAGCAGTTATTTGTTTTAAATAATTACTTTTTGTCCCAATCCTCTTTTTTTTTGTAACTGGCATATTAGAATATTCCATTGGTTTCTGGTTATCAGTGACAAGAGGTTTTGGTGTTTCAGTAGCAAATTGCATAGAACTGTCATTTTTTAATAGGCTGTTAGGTTCATGCTCAGTTAGTTTATAATTTCTACACTTCATTTCAATTCTTTCAGCACCTTGAGGGGTAAACCAATATTTTGCAAGTGTCCTATTAGAAGTTATCAGTTTTTGATTACTTAAATGCTTATAATTATTGCGCTTTACTATTAGCGTCTTTGTTTTCGTACCTTGAGTGCAATGAGAGCCATCGGGTTTAAAGTCATTACTGATGGAAGTTTTGTTTTCTTGAGGAGCTGGACACTTAGACTTTGTTTCGATTTCCTCTCTTTGGGCATATTTCTTGTAAGACAGCATATCAGTAACATAGCTTGGAAGTTTATCCAATACTATTGAAACCTCCTTCATGCTTTTAATCTGAACAAGTTCTTCTGTAAGATCAGGCAAGCCTTGAGAAAAAATTTCTTCCATTGATCCAGAATTACACTTGGTTAAGGGCTGGAGTACAGTTCCAGAGTTTTTTCGCAATTTTCTGTCTGTATTCAGAAGTTTTTTATTGAGAAATTTATCTTCCAACTTTTCAGTAACCAAACCATTTGCACTAACTGCATTTCTATGATAGGTTTCAGAGATAGTTGTATCAAACACAATTGAGGTACTACTAGCATTATGTTTAGATTGTATTCCAGTCTTCACTGAAGAATATTTCTTGCATTCATTTTTTCCAAGACGATTAGAGACATTTGTAAATATCTCAGTTGAAGTCTGTTGAATGATTTTGTAAGACTCACTGGTATTCAAACAATGAGAATCAGTGTTTATTGCTTTATTGAAAACAGAGGAATTTTTCTGCATATCATCCGGTTGAGAACTATATTCGTTTAATTGAAGTGATTCAAATTTGGCATTAGTAACTAGTTGCTTTTCTGGTGTCCTCTCAACTTGTTTTGATTGCTCCTGTGATGCTTTTTGTTTGTCAGTCAAGGATTTATTTTTCATTCTTAAAATCCTTCTCTTCTGTATCCTGCAGTATTTCCGATAAGAACGCATGCCCCGAACATAGCTGGGAAGCCTCTGTATCACAACTGACAGAGTTTTCATACTTTTCAGCTTAGATTCAGAATTCTTATCAGCAAGACTGTCATTTAGGAAATGTTTACTTGTTGAAACAGCCATGTTAGGCCTTTTAGATAAATTACCAGGCAATGTTTTCCTTACCAATTTAAATTGATTTATCGGATTTGAAGTCTTGTTCAGAATGTTACTCCTTTGCTTTTTAACAGTACGTTGGTTGAAACCTGTGTCTTTTTTTGCAAAATTATCAGAGCTTTGATTTAATTTTGGGGATTTTTTATCTGCAACATCTTCAAGTCTTTGAGTTGAAGCCTTTTTAAATTTCATGCTAGCAGCCTTTTTAGATAAATTATTGGGCAGAACTGTCCTTGACACTGCAGATTGAATGAGTTGTGGGCTTTTGTAGTCCATCCTTTGTCTTTTAAAAAGGGGTGGTTTGCTGCCCATGTCTTTCTTAGCAAAACAATCAGGATCAAGGTAAAATTGCTGGGACTTTTTATCTGATATTCCTTCAAGTCTATGAGATGAAGCTGTTTTGAATCCCAAATCCACATTTCTTGGTACACTGATAAACAAAGGTCTTTTAATGTTACTTGGGGCTTTGTCAGAAGGAAAATATTGTCTGGGCTCACTGCCCCTTGCATCAGAAGCTCCATGATTAATTTTAAAAGTGTTTTGAAATGAAACATGAGAATCAGCAATATTTTTACAATTAGCATTGATAAGATCAGAAAATTTGCTAAAATATTTTGAAGTGTCATGCGTCAAAACATGAAACAGAAGTTCGACACGAGTGTTAAAAAACCCATGGCAAATGTCACAAATAAGTGAAAACTTATGAAGGTGATTGTGAATCATGTAGTCTCTCTTTTCAGAGAACATCATGCAACATTTTTTGCAAGTGAACGGCATAGATTTCAGATGTTTCACATAGTGACAAACGAGTTCTTTCCAGGTGGGAAAATGACAGTTGCATCCCTCACACTCATGGACATCTTCAAAGTTATAATGTTCTATCATCTTTTTGGCTTTTTCATCCATATGCCTGAGCAAATGTTGCTTCAAGTGTAATTTCGATATGGTTGAAAACTCGCATGTTTCACAAAAGTACGGCATGGCTCCAATGTGAGTCAGGATATGGACAGCTAGAGTGTTCATATCTGCCGTCGATTTGTAACAAATTTCACACACACAGATGCTTGAGGAACAGAAAACTTTTCCTTGATTAATCGATTGTTGATTCGTACGTTCTTTGTATTTGTTGCCAGTAGCTAGATCATCAATAGACTCACGAACAGTGTGTTTGTCCATAAAATGATCGATGAAACTGGACTCGCCATCGAAAAGTTCATAGCACGCATTACACACCAAATCCATCTTGAAAACGGGTCAAAGTTGAGTAAAAAGTCGTTCAAATTATCTACGATTAGGTATCATCAGTCTTTGTAAAATATAGAATGTTAAACATTTTCCATGAAATCTCAACCATCACGAGCAGCTGCGCTGGGGGACGAAATTTCTGAACTTGACAACGCCAGGTATTTGTCAAACTTTTTTGGTTTTGGAATGAAATAATTTCACCGTCGTTTTGTTCTTGACGAGTTCCTAATCCTATCCAACCAAAATTTATATTTATTTTATTTTCGAGACTTTCACTCTTCACTGCCACTTTCACAATTGTAATTTGTAATAGTGGCAGAACACAATCCAAGATGTTCGATTTATGGATATGCTATTTTTTGAAGCAATAGAAGGTAATTTAATTTACTTCACACTGAGGTTGCACAACGGGCTATTGAGTTAAAAGAAGCTTTGATGTAGAATTTAAGAAAGCTTTTAATAAAGCAGTGGGAAATATAGAAAATTGTTACAATAGAAATCTGAATGTCATTTTAGAGCATGTAACTGCTCAATATCATTTGATAAGATCAACATTCCGTTTCCTGACACGATATCTTGATACATTTTCTATGCCTTATTTAATTTTCATAAATTTCCGTGTGAGCTATCATTTACTTTTAAAAATAATTCACAGAAAACATTAAATATTCTAAATAAAATTTGTTTTTATAAAATGAGCATTGAGTGAAACTATTCGAGAAATGGTTTTAAGATATTAAGAACTAAAACTTCTCAACAAGTAAAGATTTCATCATGCCGGTCTCACTTCACTACCGGGAGCACGTGTGGTTGTTATGATGGGGTCATGATTATTTTTGTTTGGGTAGCTGTACAGTTAGGAAATTTTACATCCACGAACTTGTTATGCTTCGATAAATAATCGCGCAATTATCTATAGTATCAATTCCATATATTGTCTTGTGTACATATTTCTTTTCTACTTGGAAATGGCAGAACTAAATGCACCACAAAACTCGGATTTAGAGAGCAAGTGAGCGGAATATTGTTTTTTAACTCTAGAACTCTAAGGAAATTTCACACGTTTTAGTATTTTATGTGATTTATTTTGTGGTAAGTTAGTGATTGTGTGGGTAATTTCTTTTTGTAGGATTGTCGATACTCTGAGAATCAATCCCAATGGGGTGACTCAAAGCATTCTGGAGAAGTCAATACCTTCCATGTCAGTAGTTGAATTGGTTCAAGTGCTAAACAAGTTCATTGCTCAGGTAAATATAGATATCAAGAGGTTAGAACGTTTTTAATACAATGAAATGTATCAGGAAGAATAGATCATTAATTCCTGCTGGAGTCGTCGTCAGTAGCCCGCTGTGTTGCTCTAGTACAACGTTAATTAAAAAATTACCAAATTACCTTATAGTGAGTACATCCCTCCCCACTGTATATTATGGCGCATTGGATTTGGAAACAGATTCAATTTCTGTTACTACCCTCTGCATTTAAAGGAATTCATATTACTTTGTACACCAATAAGTACTTTGTGATGGAGCTGAGTTATACTGATGTATGTACTATTATCACATGAGTTTAATTTAGTAGTAGTGGGCAAGTTAGCCACAATATACTCCTTTCAGAATTTAGCAGTGACTGAACTAGGCACATCCACTTGTTATATGTTTACTAATTATTAAGGACACTGTTGTATCTTCATATATGTGTCATGCTATCAGTGATAATGACTGACTGTCCTGTGGTAATTTTGGCAATCAAGTATGAGGCACCATGTGAAGAGAAGGCTGAGTGTGGAAGCAATGCCTGTAAAATGTAAGATTGGTTGTGATTTAAATCAATTGTTGATTAAATCACTTTATTTAAATCAACAATTAAAATCATAATTTTAATCAAATGATTTTTTAAAAAGTCATTCATTTAAATCACAACCAATCTTACATTTTTATAACTAAGTAAATACACCATAGGGAAATCACAGAACTCATCAAATGTTTAAACTTTCTGCACTCATGATGATTTCAGCACTAATGGCTACGCCCAGTACTGATCAGCTTTCGAAAAAAATGTTTGTCACTGGACACTTACAAATAATCTGAGGTATCTATTCACTAAGTTATATGTTGAGTGTTTAGTCAGTGCTTTTGCCAAACAGAAAAGCAAAAAACAAGTTGGCATCTATTTGAAAGTTTTGACAATGTTCATGCATAATTTTATAGTATGTTACGAACAATAAAACATTCATTCATGTGTGGTAGGCATGGAAAATGTTGTACATTATTGTCATACTTAAAAGTCTAGCTATTTATACTATCCATGACAAGTAGGCCTACTTCTAAGTGTCACAACAGCCAAAGAAAAACCCCATTAGTTGGCCTATACCAGGTATGGGCAAACTTTGGAAATTTGCGGGCTAAACTTTAGGATATTAATGAAGTCGCATGCCCTATAGAATAGGTAGTTGTGAAAAAGTAATAATAATGATGTTTCTCTATATTAAAAAAAAGTTACCGCCGCCGCAGGATTGAAAACTGTGCTGTTTAGCTCAATTCTTAAACAATTTCCCGAGAAAGTACTGATTGGAAAAAAAACGAAATTAACATGATTTGTTCTTCATCCTATTCCCTGCACAATTATTAAGATTTTTTTCCGATGCGGCTATTAGTTTAGGGTTTATTAAGTGTCAAAATTGAAGAAGCGAAATTTCTTCCGCGAGTGAGCAAAACACATACAAATTTTCAGTCTTCAGCCGTGAGTTTTTTTTAAGAGTACCTCTCAACGTAAATTTTTGCAGCTCGTCGAGTTTTTTTTTAAATTTCAATTTGGTTCTTGATAATATTTTTTTGAAATTCAAGAAAAATCAGGACATTTTTGTTACTTTTTTTTTAAAACTGCAGTATCTATATTTTACTACTATTATTTTTTAATTTTTAAAATATCGCAGTATACCTCAAAATGTATTCTTTCTTACGGTACTATTATTTTTGAAATCGGTTAATAATTAAATTGGATGCGATCAAAAGTTGTTCATACAAAATTCGGAATCTTTGGATATTTTCGCTACTTTTTGTTACAACCGTTAACTCTAAAACTGTCATATCTATATCGTATTACTATTTATTTTTTATTTTGAAAATAGCGCAGTGTTCCTCAGACTGTACTCTTTCTTACGGTACCATTATTTTTAAAATTTGTTCATAAATAAATTCGATGCAATCAAAAGTTGGTGACACAAATTTCGTATTTTGTATTTCGCGGAGCAAATTCGCAGAGCATTGTATTCGCAGAGGGTTGTGTTTTTGACTATCGGGTTTGCCAGATATCAAATTTATTGTAGCAACAATTGCCATAAAAACGATTTATTTTTATTTGGCGAGGAAAAGGCTCGCTTTTTTCCCTCTGTTCTCAGACGGTTTACCGAGAAAGTACAAAGTACACATCGTAAAGTTTGTAGATTAACAGGGTTTACTTAAAATTGTACAGGGAACAAGATGCAGAAGATTTTTTACTCATGCACTTATTAGTTTAGGGTGCATTAAGTGTTAAAGCAAAAAAGAGTGAAATCACTTGTGTAAGAGGTATTGGTTTGCTTCGCAAACCAAACGGGATTGCGTAGCAATCCCCGGGGGTCGGCGAGCAGGGGGCGAAGCCCTCTCTGTGACGTGATGGACCGTAAAGTGAAATCAGGATAATACAAATTATTCAGATAGTTTCACTCTGCGAAAGGAATGTTGGTTTGCGAAGCAAACCAAATGCCATATGTAAAAGGAGTGTTGGTTTGCGAAGCAAACCTAAACCGGGGGTTGGCGAGCGTAAGCGAGCAGGGGGCGGAACCCCCTAGTAATTTATCTATTTATAAAGTATAATGGTAAAGTTACGTGAACAAGATAATATCGCATTGATTAAGTATTTACTTACAATCAGCAGAAATTAATGAGAAGTTTGCGCTTGAACTTGAGAAACAAGAAAATCAATGTTGGGATCAATCCCACTAAAACACAGGCGCAGAGTGTTTTCCAAATTATCATCTGTAAGCCTGGTTTGATACTTCAATTTGTTAGTTTTCATCATGGAAAAGAACTGTTCACATTTATAAGTGCTTCCAAATGCGCAAATCATTTTTCTTGCAAATGCTCTGAGCTGTGGGTACTTTTCTTCGGCAAGGTATGTCCTGTAGAAATCACTTAGCTTCACGTCTTCAAATTTTGACTTCAAATGTACATCTTCTTGAAGCTTGATCAACTCCATTTGTAGGTGTGTGGGAGCCTTTCCTACGTCACTTTTCATCAGAGTTGCATAAAGGTTAAAAGAGCTATCCATGTTTTTAAAGTCGGAAAATCTATTAAAAAATTGCTCCGACAGTGATTTTAGTTCTTCAGCATATTGAGCGTAGTCAATATTTTTGTGACTGGATAGTGTAGAGAAATGATAACAGCTTCCAGATCGCATTTGTGTTTCCCACAAGCGAAGTTTGTTTTGGAATGCTTTCAGATGGCTGTGCAATTCGTTTACCAACTGACCTTGTTTTTGAAGCTTCAAATTCAACTCGTTTAAGTGACCTGTGATGTCTACTAGAAATGCTAAATCACATAACCATTTCTCATCACTGACTTCAGGCAATGATTTTTTCCTTGATTTCCATAAAATCGACTTTTCTGTCTAAGATCGTAAAATCTTTTCAGCATTTTGCCTTTGCTTAACCACCTTACTTCGCAAAAATATGTCACATCACCGTGTTCTGAAGAAAGGTCATCCAAAAATGCTTTGAACTGGTAATTGTTAAGCACGCGGGATCGAATAATATTAATTGTCTTTATCACCACATCCATAATGTTCTGCAATCGAATTGACTTAGTGCACAAGTTTTGTTGGTGAATAATGCAATGTAGGATTATTAAATCGTCTTTTTGTACATTCAAGTCAATCGCTTTTTCTTTCAAAATTCCTATGAAACCTTTTCGTGAACCGACCATGGAAGGTGCACCATCTGTGCAAACCCCAATTAATTTGCACCACTGCAAACGATACTGTTCAATAGCACTTTTAACCTCATGAAAAATATCCTCTCCAGTAGTGGTCCCTTTTAGAGGCTGTAAAGCCAGCAATTCCTCAGTTACAGTAAATTCTTTGTCAACGCCTCGTATAAAAATAGCTAGTTGTGCTGTATCAGACAAGTCGGTGCTCTCGTCCAAAGCAATTGAAAATGCTTCAAAATCCGTCATGCGATCAGCGAATTTTCCCTTGATATCACCAGCTATCACATCGAACAACAATACGTCTTGATAAGCTTATTTTCTCAAATTCCTTTTTCTTTTCGGGACATAAAATATCTGAAATTTCTAACAGGCACTCTTTGACAAATTCTCCTTTACCGAATGGTTTCGATGACTTCGCTATTTTTGAGCTGACTATGAAGCTAGCTTTCACAACATTGTCCAGTTGTGTCCTTTGTTTACTAAAAATTTGTTGCTGTTTGTCCAAATTGGTGATTAGCTTTTGAATTTTATCTTTTCGCAACTGACCCATGAGTGTATGCTGAGTAATATGCTTACTGGAATAATGCCGCTTCATATTGTATTATTTTAAAACAGATATGGATTCATTACACAACAGGCAGATAGGCTTACAATTATGCATGATAAAAAAGTATTCATCAGTCCATCTTTCTTGAAATTGGCGACATTCCGTGTCTACTTTTTACTTATTAACACCAGACATCCTTTCATACACTTTCCGAACAAGAAATCCAAGCAACGTAACGTGATGTGTGTACCACCGACCTAAGAGGAGTAGGACATATGACTGGGCACGCGATCGGACATTCCACAAAAAAGGGGGAAATGCAGGGGTTCCAAGGATGTATTTCAAAACAATTTGAAAGATGGTAAAATCAAACGGAGATGGTTTTTGACAAATTATTAAAATTGTAACTTTGAAGTACCATATTTCTCCGAAAATAGGACCTAATCAAAAGTTAAACCCTAGCATCTCTAAAATAAGACCTAGTTGTAATGATAGAAAAAACATAAGATAGAAAATATTGTAAATAAAAATAAGAGGACTTATTGTTATCCTGTAGAATTGTTGATGATGACTCCTTGGCTGTCTTGGAGGAAGAGACCAATGATACAATGAAAATATCTAACTCCTCTTTAACAATAACAACTAATCTTTATTGTATTCTAAATGCTATGTGAGGACAGTTCAACTTTTCTATGAGGGAAAACTTTCTTAATATAGTGAACCACAGTCGCTTTAGATCGGCAGCCAGACGAGCATCAGCCTTATTGCCTAAGTTTCAGAATGTGACCGAGACACCTGCGCAGGAAGTATCAGTATTTTATGCTGGTGGGCGCCAGAAATCAGAGTATTGTTGGTTTGTATCAGTGTTTCTTTTAACAATCACATCCGCTAGTAAAGAATGGAATCAATAAGTGCAAGGCCTTTTCTCGGATACAATCAATACCGAAATTTATAATTATTATTCACGATTATCCGTAGAATTGGGTGGCGTGATGTGTTGCCGATAACTTGTCTGGCGACTTCGAAACCTCGTTCTGATTTAATTTATTCAAGAAAACAGGCTCATCCATATCATATATCCAATACTAATTTTATTAGTAATAATAACTTTTTTAGATAGTATTGAAAATACCTACTTTTATATTCAGGTTTGCAGCAAATAATTCTAGATATTTTTAGTGCGCCCGTACCGTCAACTGAAAAAGATTGAGAAACGCTGACCCACGTAGGTCAGGCTTTTGTTTCCCTCCCCCTCTCACTCTTGTTGGCGAGAACAGAGAATATTTACTTCTTTTCGAGCACGATTTTAAAATGTTCCGCGGGCCGGATCAAAAGCCGGGCTGGGCCACATCCGCCCCTCGGGCCGGAGGTTGCCCATATATGGCTATATGGCCTATACTATTTGTTACCCCTTTAATTGACTGGCCAAAGGCTTAGCTTATAATGATGATTTTTCAACTACTTATTTTTTAAATTTAGACATAAATACAAAGTAACACAATTAATGTGATTGATAATTTATTAAGTAAAAATACAACTGAGCTTTCTATTTGAAAGGATGAAAGTTTGAACACTATGAGCATCTTTTATTTTCCAAAATGCACCCTGAAACAGTCACTTGTCACTTTAAGAGTAGTGACCCATAACAAATATTTATCTAATCAGACTAATTTAGATGTCACTTACATTTACTGATAAATTTTTTAACATTATGATGTAATTTACCCAAGAAAAACTATGTTGGATATCAACTAGTGTTTTAATGTTTAACAAATGTTTTACCTTTAGCTTTTATTTTGAAAATTCATTTTTTAAATGTAGTACCATGAAACAAACTATGATTTTTAGTAAAATAAATATTGATTTATACCATGTCACAAATTCTGATTGTTTACTTAAAATAAATATTGGTTTACATGTCATGTCACAAACTCAATTTTTTATCTCTCTATATTAAAAAAATGTTACCGCCGCCGCAGGATTGAAAACTGTGTTGTTTAGCTCGATTCTTAGACGGTTTCCCGAGAAAGTACTGATCGGAAAAAAATGAAATTAACATGCTTTGTTCTTCATCGTATTCCCTGGATAATTATTAAGATTTTTTTCCGATGCGGCTTTTAGTTTAGGTTTTATTAAGTGCTAAAGTTGAAGAAGTGAAATTTCTTCCGCAAGTGAGCAAAACACATTCAAATTTTCAGTCTTCAGTCGTGAGTTTTTTTTAAAGAGTAGATTTAAACGTAAATTTTTGCAGCCTGTCGATTTTTTTTAAATATTTAAATTTGGTTCTTGATGATATTTTTTTGAAATTCAGGAAAAATCGGGACATTTTTGTTACTTTTTTTTAAAACTGCCGTATGTATATCTAATTACTGTTAGTTTTTAATTTTCGGAATCTTTGGATATTTTCGCTACTTATTGTTAAAACCGTTTTGTCTACGGCAAAAACCATTATTTTTTAAATGTGAAAACATCACTGAATACATTACATTACACTCTTTCTTATGGTACAATTATTTTTCAAATTGGTTAATAAATAAAATCGATGCAATTAAAAGTTGGTCATACAATTTTCGGAACTTTCAGATCGTAACTTCCAATACAAAACTAAAATGGTCATATCTGTATAGTATTACTGTTAGTTTTTAATTTTAAAAATATTGCAGTATACCTCAGAATGTACTCTTTCTTACGGTACAATTATTTTTAAAATTGGTTCATAAATAAATTCGATGCAATCAAAAGTTGGTGACACAAATTTCGTATTTTTCAGTTCGCATAGCTGCTTCCGCAAGCAGTAGTGGGTTGCACTTTTGACTATCGGGTTTGCCAGATATCAAATTTATGGTAGCAACAATTGCCATAAAAACGATTTCTTTTTATTTGGCAAGAAAAAGGCTCGCTTTTTTCCCTCTGTTCTCAAGACAGTTTACCGACAAAGTACAGATCGTAAAGTTTGGATGTTAACAATGTTTACTTAAAATTTACAGGGAACAAGATGCAGAAGATTTTTTACTGATGCGGCTCTTAGTTTAGGGTGCATTAAGTGTTAAAGCAAAAAAAAGTGAAATCACTTGCGAAAGAAGTATTGGTTTGAGAAAGCAAACCAAACGGACTGCGTAGCAATCCCAGGGGTCGGCGAGCGTAAGCGAGACGCAGCGAAGCCCTCACTGTGACGTCATGAACCGGAAAGTGAAATCAGCATATTACGAATTATTCAGATAGTTTCACTCTGTGAAAGTAATGTTGGTTTGCGAAGCAAACTAAATGGCATCTGTGACAGGAGTGTTGGTTTGCGAAGCAAACCAAATGGGATTGCGCAGCAATCCCCGGGGGTTGGCGAGCGTAAGCGAGCAGGGGGCAGAGCCCCCTAGTTTAATAAATTTATGTATATAATTATTATGAAAACTGTGTATAGGATATACAGAAATTTAAATACAAAAATCTGATTACTTGATTTAAAAAAAATCAGATTTAAATAAATAAAACCTGATTACTTGATTTAAAAAAATCATGATTTTTGTACACCCTGATCTAAAGTAATTTTTCAAATTGGTGTTAGTTTTGAGTTTTAACAATTTTCACAAATTACAGTTGTTAAGTTGAGTGAAATACCATGAGCTTTTACTTATAAGATAAATTATCTTTAGTTAATACCCTGATTGTATTTTATTTTCTAGGGAAAGATTGAACTACTTAGGAAGAAAAACCAACTTGTTTATGCTTTAAAAGATAAAACTGCTGATAAGTAAGTATTTTTTAAATTATTAAAATTCTATGGAATCATTTTATTTCTGTAACATTTTTTATTACATTTTAATATTTAAAAAAATGATGGCTTAGTGTCTATGAGGATTAACTCCCTACAAATATTAAGTGTTTTAACTGTAGTGACAGTGTTTGATATGTATCCTTCAGGGTTTTCACAGTTCCAAAAAAACCTGGAACTGTCAAAAAATTTAATTTTGTTAAAAAAATTAGGGAAAATTATGAATTTTCATCTAAAACCTGGAAAATCTCCTCAATGAACTGGAAAATGATTGATCAGGGCTTCTCAGATTCTTTGGAGATAAGTAGCCAGTAGAATTCGAAAACAATTTCGTAACACTTTCAGTTTATGAATCGAATTATTCAACCAATTTGAAAAGAAACAGCTAGTATTTAACAGGTAAAGAATTTTGTTTCGTCCACTGGCTTAAATTGAAGTATTTCATGCTTATAATACATTAAATCACAAATTGATTTAAGCCAAATATGTTGGATTATTTGACTAAGTTAATATATGTTTATTTTAATGCAAAATTACTTGCACTTTGTTTATTAATTTTACAGTATATAGTTCTCAAATTGGTTTTTATTATTCGCTATTGAATGCCAAATTATTTCTTGGTTTTTTCACCTTAAAAATGTTGTGAATTGCTTAAGTATGTCCTGGAATTTTGTAAAAATTTGTCTGGAAAAGTCAGGGAATTTTATTTCTGGAATAGAGTGAGAACCCTGATCCTTGTAATCCTGCCTGATTTTATGATCTTAGAGTTTGTCAAGGGCATGTAGCCATGTCAGGGTTTAAAATCAGCAAACGTTAGTTGTATTTTGCATCAGTAAATTTAGAGTTTCACAGCCAAATTTTTCGAAGACAGCTGTAGCTGGGTTGAAAGAGTAGTGGAATAGCAACTGGAGGGTTGCAAGTTCGAAACTCGATCCAGCCAAAGACTGTCACACCCGCTGAGGCTGGTGCTCGTTAAATCTGCCATGATCTCAAATGTCCTCACACTGACACAGCGTGGAAGTGTGGAGAGTGGGGTACTAGCACTGGTGTTGACCTTGTCATTTGACTGGTACACAATTACAAGGTGTGGTTGGATCTTTCCCTTTGGGATTGATCTTGGAACATCACCAATAGCCTGTTTATTGCTCCAGTGGGGCATTAATTGAACTACCCATCAAAATTTTCAATGTAGTCATTTTATACATCTATATTTACAAAATTATGTTTCTTGTATGGTGCAAAATCCATCTGATAAATCGTTTAATTTTCTTTGTCATTTTACTGCCTGGGTTGTATATAGATACCACAAATTTATGCATTTCTTTACCTTACCCAAAGGGTAATGGCAACACTTACTGTGATTGGCTTAAAAATACTTATTAAACTTACAACTGTAGCTTTTATTAAACTAGTGCTTCAAATTTAGAAGAAACAAAGAAGAATAAATATCTTGATACAGAATCCAATTATCTGTAACAATTCGGATCAGACTCCATCCGGATAATCAAATATCCATATAACTGGATAATTCATGTTAAAAAGGTCATTTCTTAATGAAAAGACAAATTTTGCTTCAGTATGTAACTAGCCACCGAATGGCTATCCCGGCGTTGCCTGTGCCAGTTGCTTTTATGGGGTTATTGGTTTGCACTGCAAACCAAATTGGAATTCGTAGCCTATTAGATAACAGCCATTGCGGTTTCCCGTTTGGTTTGCGAATTCATAGCCTATTGGATAACAGCCATAATGAAGTTGGCCGTGACAGTTCTTTTTGTGGGGGTCACATTCCCCATGGCGTTGATTTGCTTCGCAAACCAAAAAATATAAATATTTAATTGATGAATTATTATTTATTAAAAGAAAATCAAATGTATAAGGTATCTATTTGTTGTAAAATTTTCCGCAGATTTCAAGTCTTAAAATTTTTATTCTATCTTTAACGATTGCCGAGATAGAAAAAGCACTGAAGAATGCCAGTGATAACTAAATTAATTTCTTTTGTTTCACTCGAATCCGTTTCTCAGGAAATAAAAATAAATGAATCTCAAAAAAAAAAAGAATGTCATTAGAATCTGTTTGCTCCCATTCGAGACGGAAGTTGAAAAAAACTTGGCATTTTTCCAAAGGTTGATGTAATGGAGAAAAGTCTAAATTTTGATACTTCTTCATTTTCAAAAGAAGAAAGAACGGTGAAAAAACTATTGAATTCATTTTAAAATGTTCTAGATTGAATTTTAAAATTAGCTGCGACCCAAAAATTGCAAAACATTCGGACTACCTGTGTGCCAAATCCCATTACTGTAAGTGCCATAGATTTGTCATGATTTTGCGGGCAGAAAACAAACAAACACTTCTTTTCATAACATTAGAGATGCAATTTAATGACTGAAAACAATTTTGTTTACATTCTGTATTTACATACTGTATTTAAATGTATCAGTGCTTCAACATATCTTTTAAAGTTGGTTGTTTCGCTGTCTTTATTATTTTCGTGCAGCCAAGTCTTGCATTCGCTTGAGGGAGTGTAGTTGTATATGTTCACACTCTCGAGCTGCCGCTTCATCCATTTTAGCAGTGTGACATGACACTCAAATGCCTTACTAACTGACGGTCAGGTGTCTGGTTGAGAAGCAATGTCATCGTCATCTTACGGGTCATCAATGAGTTCTTTTACTTTGAATGAGTACATCGTCACTGAGAATTTGGAATCCAAATTCTGAAGAATCACACACCAGCCACTCGCACAACTCCTCTGCACTGTAATTGGAACATCCAGGAATTTTCACCATGATGTTTCGTATGTCCTCAACTGACACTTTGTCCTCTTCGCTTTTATCATTCACCAATAACAAAACACTCATCAAAACAAATGCGGTTTTCAATCCCGGTGTAGGTTCCCCAAATGAGGTGTAAAATTAGTTGCTAACAAGGGGGAAGAAATAGTTGATTGTACTTATGATCCTTGGCCGTTTTGGGTTTTTGACGACATTGTCTTGAGACGCGTACGAGTGTCAGAGGGTTAAGTGGACCCTTTGATCAATGATTTTGATTTTACATTTGCAACAGAGAGTTTTAATTTAACTTATTCCAATACACACATGGGGGAAATATTTACGTAAAAAAATCATTTTTAGATGAAGAAAAAAAATTAGTTTTACATAAATAAAAATGTAAATATTTAAAAATTAAAAATAGTTTAATTTTTTAAAATGCCTATTGCACATTTGAATTGTTTTAAAATATATTTTCATTATTTTACCCCATCTATTTTTTGGAATTTTAAAAACTATTTTCCAGTGAGCTTAAATCAGCATTGTTTTTCTAAGAAATTCTTCACTGGTGACATAAAAAAAAAGCAAGGCCAGAAAACGTGTTAAAATTGTTGCCTTAAAAAATGTAAACCAAAGCTGTACCTCAAGGCTGTACTATAAAGTATCAAAAAACAGTTTGGAAATGTATTTAGGTGAAAATGGCCCTAAATTGTGATGGTGCACATAACTCTGCTGACAATGTAGTCAGTCAGTTGTCCCAAGTTGTTAACATTGTACAGCAATAACATTTTGCAGTGGTTGAATGACAGAATTTGTAGATTCTTTTTGATTATTTTATTTGATTAATTTTATAATTATTAATTTGATTATTTTTATCAAAAAATGACCAATTTTTTCTTGTAGAAAAACAGCTCAAAGTGCAGATGTTGAGGAGAGAATTATTTATGAAGCTGTGAAAAGGGCAGGGAATGATGGTGAGTTTTATTATATTTGCATGTATGTATTCACTTTGACAATGGAAAGTGATGAAATCAATGTTTTTATTTTTACATTACGAATTGTTGCATTAATATATTAAAGAGCTTTTTGTCATACCAACATGTTGGAATATAACTTGATTTGGATTTGTGTTGCCACATAGCAAACATGCATTAATAAAAAGAAATGCATAAATTTAATCCTGAAAAGGATTAAAATTATAAACATTGCAAAGCATTTGTACAAATAATAAGGTATTGGGCAAATCAGTAATTGTGTTATTTAGATTTTGTTTTTGAATGAGAGACTTTCATTCAAACTGATTGCAAATGACATTAGTGTTTTTGTGATGGAACATGCTTCCTGTATGTATTTTGGACATGGCACCACAGCTTTTTTTTCGAATTAATACGATTTCAGCCATAACATGAATAAAAAGTTCGATATAATGAATTCTGAATCGATATATGATGGCAGATTGGCCAATGTCAAAAAGATTAACTGCCAAATATCACCTAACTTGTGATAAACTACATATTAAGGTAACCCTGATGTTTATCATGTAAGAGCATTGGGGTAAATGGGAAGTAAAATCTCCATTTTACACCTGGTTTGTTTACACTTAAAATCCTCCTCATATATACATATCTTTTTGGTAAACCATAAATAAGAATTTTTACTTTAAGTAAATATTGTTTGGTTTGGTAACATATCTTAATATTTTACTCATGGCAAAATCACACTTAAATTTTTCCTGTGACCTAATTTCTGACATTAATTTTTGTTACAGGCACCACTCCAAAGGATCTTAAATTTGCTTGTAACTTACCTCAACCACACATCACCAAACTTCTCAAAACCATGGAGAACAAAAGGCTTGTTAAATCAGTTATGTCTGTAAGTCAATTTTATTTTAAGTTATTCTTCAGTCCCACATAAATATTAAATAATTCCAGACACCTATTTCCATGTGTATGAATGGGCCAGAAAGAAAATCTTAAATCAATTTTATATTTAAAATACAGAGAGTTTTTGATGTATTGTTTTTTTCTTGGAGTATACCACATAGCTCAGTGAGTTTACCTACTGTGCTAGCAACTTGTGTGTTATACACCTCAGGGACACCTCTTTCTTACATGTGTATAGGGTTCACAAACCTGAAGTACCCTAGTGATATATTCTTTTCACATAGGATTAGCATCTGCAGGGCCGGTCAGAGGTGCATGCAACGGATGCAGTCGCATTTGGTGCTGGCCAGTGCCGTATCAAGGGCTTGGCCCCTGCCAAGGACGCCTGTAATAAAGGGGCTCAGTATAAAACACTGCCTGCACAGTGGCAGCAGAATTTCTCCTTTTTTTTCGAACAAAGATATAATAATGACAATAGAATAAAATACTTTTGTCGGAGGGGGATTTTGGGCTCCCGTATTTGAAGGATATTAATGTTGAAGACTTAGTTAATGAAATTCAATGTTTCAAAACTCTAGTTGTGGAACTCATCAAAGATATGGCGTCAGCTACCCAACTTGACATGTTAAAGTGTATATGCAAATATTCTCTTCATGATCCATATCGGAATATATCAGGTAAATACCCTTAAAAAATATGCATGGCCAGGGATACAACAATGATTCAAATGGAAAGTGTGTAAAAAATAATCATTCATTTCGATCCACGAGCATTTTACATCCCATGTGGAAGCCACTCCATAAATCTCATGGTAAATAATATGGTGCTATCATGCCTAATGGCTGTGCATTTGTTTTAGCAATGTACAAGATATCTTTAATTTTTTCTTAGTTTCCACTCATAGGTGGATAATTTTGACTAACAACTTTATCCTCTCAATGATACTCGTTCCAAAAGCAGAATAGATGCTGTCCAACTTCTGCAGTATAATGTATGAGGCAATAACTGAGAGCCCCAAAGATGATGCTTTTGGAAAAAAAACACTGCTTCTGGTATTGCAAAGAAACAAAGGTTTCAGGTTCTTGTGTAGCTTGATTGCATGGTATGACACATTATTTAAAGTCAATCTTATGAATAAAGAACCTGAGAAGGAAAATATCAACTTACAGAGTGAAGTTGTACAGAGAGTATTATTACAACCTGATTGAAAATGTCAAAACTTTCTTGGAAAGTATGAGATTGGTATGAAGAGTATCATAACTGATGCAAAAGAGCTGGTAGAGAAATGGAGATCAGTCCAGAGATCAGCTGAAACTTGCATTAGGCGAAGTAAAATAAAGACAACTTTCTTATGAACTGAGAGAGTGTTGTTTATATCTGCAGACAGTTTTAACTTACAAAACCGAATGTAATGTAGATGGAAATGAGCTGCTGATGAGACCTTTCAGCTTTCTATAGTACTTAACTACTAATTCTTTTGTAGATACGTTTCCCTATGTTTTTGTGAGTTTAGGAATCTTACTTACTATTCCTGAGTCAGTTGCTAGTGGGTAGAGGAGTTTTTCCAAGTTGAAATTAATTAAAAACTTCTTGAGGTTGACCATTTCCCAAGAGCATCTGAGCGGCCTTGGCTATGGAAAAGGAAATGCTCGATGCTATTGATACTGAACCCTGGAAACTGTCAAACATTCTGATCAGGTATATGCTGAAATTTATTTCGGCAATCATTCTTTAGTGGATCAGCATTGTTCTCAGTACAATAGACTATTAGTCGCAGTGCTTGCGTTCTTCAGAGTCACCCCCACAATAAGTCATTAGTCATCAACCCTCGATTCTGAGATATTTGGATGGGTGTGCCTTCACCCAATGAGGTTGAGGTTTGAGGTGGAGCGATTTCACTTGGCCAATAGAAGGGTTGGCTCATTGATGAGGTCAGGGTGGAGCACCGAGAATTTAGAGGAGTTCAGACTATGGACGACAGAACTACTCCAATCTTGCGCCCATAAACGAATGCATGTCCGTTGTGACCACTCTTTTCCAGGAATCTCGACTAGAAAGATAACTCTTGGCATGATAATTGCACACCCCAAATATGAGTTGTACAATCAATGAAATGAAAGTGAATGCACAAATTTAAAGGGCTCGAGAACCAGACATAGTCTTTAATCTCTCCGACACCAGAGATATCCAAGCAATCATGGGTGTATTTCTTCCTTCTGTGCCATTAAAACTATCCTTGTGTGTGGCTTTCCATTTGCTTAACATATGGCACTACTTGGGTAGATATGTCCCTTGTGCCATAAAACCCAATCAGTCCTTCTCGGGTACATAAAAAGTGTGATATACAGAGAAGAACAATGTAGTTGGAATGTCCAACTGTCCCATGTTTCCTGATAACTCCTGTATTAAATTAATTTTTCCTAATTCCTGTGTTAAGAGCTCCCATATATACAGTACAATGCAGAGTCCTCCAGACCCAGGCCATTTCGGATTATTTGCATTTTTTGTCAAAAAACCTTAACTAACTCCACCTCCCCCATGCAAATTTTGCGTTTGCAATAGTAAAATAGCAGATTTATATAAACAGGAATAATTTTTAAAAAGGAAAAAAACCTTCTTGATACAATGCAACGAATTTTACTTGCAAATCTAATTTTTCTGTGTGGTATTTAACTCTTAGCATGTCCTTTATTTTGCATTGTTTCATCAATTAAGTCCAGGTTTAACTCCCTGTTCTTTAAAAATTGTCGGAAAGATGTAAAAAAGTGAGAAAAAAACGACGGTTAGCAAAACGTCCGGATTTTGGACAATTCGGTATTCTGGACGTCCCGATTTGGGACTTTGTACCGTATTAATTTTTCTAGATTCTCCGTTTTGACCATCTAATTCTCCCTTCGATATTTCATTAACTTTTAAGTGTACAAATTTTAAGTTGGATATCATTCTTACCCTAAACATTCTGATATGAACTGCCATTAGTAAAAGTTCCTGTAATATGATAGACAGTTTAGTATATACCAATCAATAGTGGAATATCAGTTTCCGGATTGTCAACAGGAAGTGTAGAACAAAGTGGATTTAATATTTTCAGTGATATTAAGAAACAAATAAATTGATTTACCTAACTGTAATGATATCTTAGGCTGTTTAAGGAATAATAATGTTTTAAGAATTCCAGGCTCAAATGTCGATACTAAAACAAAGACATTTTTCACTGAAGAGCAATAAATGAACTGATCGAAGAGTTAAAAGCAATTTAGAACTAATTAGGTCAGAGCTAATGGCAGCATTTAATTGGCTTTAATTTTAATAAGGTTTTGAAATTTGCCCCAAATAAAAATAACTGTATAGTTTTGCAACATCAGCAAACAATTAGGACTAAGAATGAACTAAGAAATATGCTAGTCTGTTAATTAATATTGTCAATTTTTCCTTGCTACTTTTCCCCCAGAACATTTTTGTCCACGAATATGTAGGGTACGATCTGGAAATGCTTTTAAAAAAATCCAGTTTCATCAGCGTTATAAATTTCACATGGCTGATATTTCTCCAAAAGTGATGGGAAAATATTCTTTAGGAGCATGTCTACAGTTTCAGAGCTGATGCTGTTTTCTTCACCACAAACCTTCTTGCATACCCTTCCATGATGATATTTAAATCTTTGTAACCATCCGGATGATGTTTGGAAATCTTTTATGCTCAAGGCATCTCCAAAAAAAATGCCTTTTCTTGCAGCATTCCTCCAGTTAAAGTCATGTTTTCAGTTCGTGTTTCATTTATCCATCTCATTAAAGCAATTTCCACTTCTTCATTCTTTGCTAATTGCATTATTTTTCTCTTTGGCTCAAATTGATTTGTAGCACAGGCAGCTTCGATTTTGTCACATTTTTATAAGTAGTTAACAATGTGCTTCTTAGAATACCATATTTCTAAGCAATTTTGGATTTTTTCTGAATTTCATAGTCAATATTAATTAAAATTGATTGTTTTTCTTCTAAACTTAAAGTTTTTTTTTTTCGTTTCTCTGCCATTTCGTTTT
This sequence comes from Metellina segmentata, assembly GCA_947359465.1. NCBI lineage: Eukaryota > Metazoa > Arthropoda > Arachnida > Araneae > Tetragnathidae > Metellina > Metellina segmentata. The sequence continues at coordinate 111,529,132 of OX375880.1, forward strand.
TCTTTTAGTTGATTTGTTGATCTAGCGGCCGTGATGTATCGGTGGGTGACGTCACTAAAATGTTGTTTATACTAACACATGGTGTTGGTTTCCTAGAGAGCGGTGTTTGTGAGCGTAACGAAAATGATCGGAGCCGCCATTTCCATGACTGTCGTCATAGCGGTCTCAAACAGTTGGGGAACGTTTTTTCTCTTGTAGCGGCCACATTTCATTTCCTGCTCCAAGCGATTCGAACGAAGAGGAGAGAAATAAATAAACATTTTTGACTGCCATTGATTAATTCGTTTTTGTAAAATCCGGATCGTTAAACACAGAATAAAAATTTCAACGGATTTGAAATCTGCGGAAAATTTGACACCAGATCGATACCTTAAATGCGATTTTCTTTAAATAAATAATTTATTATTTAATAAATAATTAAATAATCAAATGGTAAATAATTGAATAATAAAACTGTTTTTGATATCGATCTGGCGTAGAAATTTACGCTGATTTGAAATCTGTTGAAATTTTCACTCTACCTTCAACGATCCCGAAGTTAGAAACTTTAAACTAGAGAATAAAAAAACACTTTGTTTTGTTTCTCGAATAAAATAAACCACGACAGCCGTCTGTGTTGCCCATTCTCCAACGTATTCTGTCCATCTAAGTTGACAACTCTGGATTTTTGTTTAGACGGCCGTCTAGTTATGCCTGCGGCATCATGACGTATCACGGCTGTTAGATAACGGCTCCACTTTCTTAGGAAACCAAAGCTTTAGTAATCAAATGAAATAAATCTTCCCATACAGAGTAATTTTTTTCCTAGTGTGCAGAAATAAATGGAAAATTCCAGTTTTCAAGGGCAGTAGATTGCACACCTCTATTGAAAGACATGACTAATGCTGTCATTCAGAAGTTGGTCACAAAAGGAAGTGAGAGTCCAGAGCGACCACCTGGTCTTCTGACATTGAAACATCCCTCGAACAAAGGAAATAATTCCTGAATGGTGCTCGTCTTAAAAAGAATTCATACATCCTTGCAGTGAAAATTCGTTTGTCTTAAACAAAAATTTGCACTATCCGGATTCGTCTCGAACAAATTATTTAACATTATTTTTAAATATGTTTAGACCGGAGATTATGAATTTTTTCATGCTAATGGTAATTTGTCATAAACAAGTTCATATTAATGAGGTTTGACAGTAATTGCAATGCTCAGTATTACCTACCAGCAACTCCAAAACTACCAAATTATGGTTGATTTAAGTGTAATTACTCAGATGTTTTAACATAAAACGGATGGAAAATGTGAAATGGGTAAAAATATTCAATGTATAAACAATTACTCCATTTTCATTAAAAAATGATATTATATTTTGTTAGCGAAGACATTATATTTTATTATTTTTATTTAATTGTATTTTTTATTATTTATTATAATTTCATTTTGCTAATTAATTTTACTATTTTCTATATCGAATGCATGATTTTTATTTCAAAATCATAAAGTTGTTTTCTTTTCAGTCTTCCAAGAAAAAAGTTTTCATGCTTTTTGATTTGGAGCCCAGTCATACAGTAACTGGCGGAACATTTTACAGTGGACAAGAGTTTGAGACAGAATTTGTAGATGTTCTGAGTGAGCAATGTTACCGGTATCTTCTACAAGCGGTAACCAGAATTTTTAAACTATATGTTTTTAAGGATTTAATCAGTGAAGGAAATTAGTTATTCACTTGCATGTTCCCAGTTCATTAAAATAATATTTAGTTGATTTCATTTGACAGTTAAATTCCACCTTTAATTTTGAAGAAGCTTCATATTTGTTGTATTTATTTTGCTACTTTATGATTAAGAGATTTTTTAGTCTTATGATAAATCAATACATAATCGTGCATTTTTGCTCATAAAATAATTAATTTAAAAATTAATCTTCCTGTTTCAGCTAGAAAAGCAAGAATCTCCCATATTTTTCGAAACATTTTCACATAGAAAATTTTGATTAGAGACAGATAAAATTAATGATTTGCATAATTGCAATAGTATCTTTAAATAAATGATCAATGGATTCTCAATTGTCATCGTCAATTAATGTCATACAACATCCTTCCTCTCCAGAATTTATTATGAATCGCGAAGAACAGAACCCAATTTCCCAGTTAACATTTACGAGAAAAACGGTTTAGAGTGAATTCAAAAGACGCTCCAATCTTACATCTGCAAAATTGCTTAGCGAAACTTTCCTCTAATGAGAAAACCAGATGTGTGAAGTTCCACGTCTGTTGATGCCGATAGAATTGGAGTGGAATCGCACAGTGTTTGGCATAGAACGACACTCCACCCAACCATAGCATGAGCGCTGTCGCCAACCTTCTCACTTCAAGCAGTGCTTGGTGAGAGAAACTATTTAGTTCTTCTCCAAACTCCCGAGCGTGAAACAAGGTTTCGTTTTTGCACTGGACTAGCTGGCGTGGTCCAATGACTCAGATATGGAAATGCTTTGAATTACACTCTCCCCTCCTTAAATTTTTGACAATTTCATATCTCTTGTGAGACTTGTCACCTCTCATGGAAGTAATGATTCTATTCTAGGATGATTTCTGTGGCTTGTTAAAAAGACTAGAGCATTATAAGTAGTCATTGCAACTCTCGCTGGAACACCACCAGTCTTTGAATAACGTTGTATTGACAACCACCATTATTGTCATTAGAAATCATATATATATATCTATATTCTCTAGTGAATTAACAAGTGTTCAAATATCACCAGCACTCTGTCTTCCTTAAAAACAACGCAATAAGCCCTAATCATTCTTCCTTAGTAAACATTTTAAAATTCCCACTATACGAACCTTAATCTGAAAATCTCCATTGTAATCATTGTTACAATTAATATCATGTTATTAACTGTAAGAATTTAAATGATTCACATTTTGAAACATGATGCCCATATCTGTCTCATGTGCAGGGTTAGTAGAAAATTTATAATGTTTTATTTCCCTCGGGTTTACACATAACTCTACCTCGCAATCTGCCGTCTTCCCTACATGACTTGGGCCGTGGTAGCCCGGTTGGAAGAGTAACAGACTAGCAACTGGAGAGTTGCGAGTTTGAATGCAACCAAACTCATCGTGTACAAAAGGGGCTGGTGCATATTAAATCTCTTGTGGCCTCGAATGTCCTCGAGTTGTTCCGGATGAAATGGTGTTTTGACAGAAAGGATAGCGTAAAGAACAGGATTGGGTTTCACCACTTCAACATTTATTCAAACATCCGACAACTTGATATGTACAGTATAATTACAGATATTTTTGGACAAGAAGGATTCGCCAGAGGTTAGCGAGCATCCTTGCGCTCTCTGTTCTCAAGGGTCTCTGTCAATTTTTAGCGTCTTTCAGGTCCCTTTCGGCTGTAAACCCCCTGTCGATGGAATCTTGAGTGTTTTCAAAGGTCTTGAGATTTATGAGATCGTAATGTCAGTGTAACGTCAGATCAATAGGGCTTATTTCAAGCGCCCAGAACTTTATGACCAATGTAATATATGGATTGCTGTAATAGTACTTATAGGGTTAGCTATGGACAGTTGATCACTTGAAAAGAGTTTTATGATCTCCAATTAAAGAATTCTTGACTAAGTATGCTTTATGTCAGCTTGATCAGAGAAGCCGACTTTAGCGTGTTAGAACGCTAGCGTGGTGTAGATGTTTGGAGAGTGGGGTGCCAGCTCGGTTGTTGCCTCGTCATCTGACTGTGGTTCAAAATTATGTGGTGTCCACTGATCTTTCTTTTTAAGGGTTGATCTCAGACTGTCACCAATAACCTGTTGCATTGCTCCAGTGCGATGTAAATTAAATACCTATCTACTCTACACGACTCCTAATCAGTTTCGAATTTCTTCACCAGTAGACTTTCCTGGGATTATTTTAACCTATGAATGTAGTTATTTAGTCATTGTTTGTTGTGGGGTAATAAGAAATCATAAAGTTAAAAAGGTTTTGAAAAAAAAGTGCCCACAGATATATGGATGAATATCATCATTTTATACAACTTGTAGACACTTGCTCATCTCTGCTATTATAAAAGGAAATGTTTGTCTGTCTGTTTCTTGCCGCAAAATCGTGATGATTCTATGGCACTTACAGAAATGAGATTTGGCATACAGGTAGTCCGAATTTTTTCCAATTTTTGGGTTGCGGCGAATTTTAAAATTCAATCTAGAAGATTTTTAAATGAATTTAGTAGTTTTATCCTCCATCCGTTTTTCAACGTGTTTCTTCCGAAGAAGAACAACCCCAATCTTGACTTTTTCTACCCATGTGACCTTGCCGTCAGCCTTGGAACCATGCCAAGTTTTTTTCATTGCAGAGAACACTCAGAAAATTATTTTTTTCTTTTCTGCAATGCTCGGAGGAATGATTTTCCAGCCAGACGATAAATCTTTCAACCGCTGGAGTCACTTAGTTATTTTTTCTATCTACTAGACTATTAAAGATAGAGTAAAAGTTTCAACAGATTTGAAATCTGCTTAAAATTTCACTTTACATCAATACCTAAAAATATGATTTTCTTTAAATAAATAATTTTAAAATTGAATATATCTTTTACATTTTCGCAAGAGATTGTGACGTCACGTGAAACAGATTCATTGCATCTTCTGCCCTTCGCGTTAAAAAAAAAAAACGATTACATTTCCTGTCCTATTCTATTTCAGGGAATTAGAGCAAAAAAAATTTTTTTTGACTGGGATTGTTATTTCTTTTTTGTAAAATCGTAATCGCTAAAGATAGATTAAAAATTTTAACGGATTTGAAATCTGCAGAAAATTTTACACCATGTTATACACTTACATCACTGGCAATGCCAGGCTAGTTATTTTTAAATATGAGCTTTTAATGCTGCTATTTTACAAGTGCTTTGGTGTGGAAGTTTGGAGAGTGGGGTGCCAGGTCAGGTGTTTCATCATCATCTGATAGTTGTTCAAATTTATGTGGTGTTGTCCACGATCTCTCCCTTAAGGGATTGATCCTGAACCTACGTTAATAGCCCATTGTGTTGCCTAAAAATTACCTTACCAAGTGCTTTGATTGTGGCAGCCCTGTCAGTGGAATGCGAGCTAAGATCTTAAATATAGTGAAATTTTACTATGCAAGGTTTTTATAGAGTTAAAAAGTACTAAGATGATACGAATATAGGTTTTATTAAATTCAGAATAAATCTTAATCTTTTTCTATCTTCTGTCTTAAAGGTTGTAATGTAATTTTGATTTACAGAAAGGACTTGCTGAAAAACTTTCTGACCAAGTGTCTCAAAGACGAGCTTCTTTTAAAACCTCCAAAGAAATCTGCAATTATATTAACAGTTTAAAGATCAGTAAGGTAAGTATCATGATTATATTTTGTGGAACTGAAATTTATTGTCATTTTGGTTTTATTTCAGAATGCAATTCCTTTTTTGTGTTTGTCTCAAAATCTGTGTTTACTTGTTCCAAAAGTGATTTTATGTTTGGTTAATTAAGTTTTTGTTCGTTATTTGAGATGGGGATACCCCAACTTGGTTTCCACTAATCAACCTTTATAATTTGCTGTTTGTAAGGGTGACCTGCTTGGCCTTCTATCCTCGAACATAATAATCTTGCCCACTATATATATTTTCATTCATCACATGTTTTTTTTCATGACTATATATTATAGTTGACTTTCTGTTTCTTTCAATTAGGATTTATTTCTGCATGTGTACTTGCATGTTTTTAGTCTTTGAATGTTTGTTTTGTTGTTTTCAAAATGAAGTTATGGCTCAATATGTTATAAGACTTACATTTAACACAGCTTGTCCATTGATGGACCTAATGCTATTAAGCCCAAATCAACCAACTTAAAATTATTGTTTTTGTTTCATCTAGTCAATTTTTTTCTATCTTTTCAAATAAATATTTTGTTTTCTTACAGGTTGAGTTAAAGGTCCAAGATATTGAAAAAATTCTTCAAGCTCTAATTTATGATGCCAAAGTGGAAAAGTCAGTCACTATAAGCAGTTTATCTGTAAAAGAAAACGAAAACTCCTACAGGGTATACAAACCATTCATATCAAGTACTGGACTTACGAGGATGCCGTGTGGAGTGTGCCCGGTAACTAATTCTTTGAAATTTTCGTAGCAGAAAGATACTGTTAACTCTCGACTATATTCAGTGAGTAAAAGTGAAAACAGGACATCCTTGCACCAAAGCGCAATTGTAAACTCAAACCGACTATTTATCAAAATAAAAAATAAAAAAGTTTTTTTTTTTTTAAATCTCATTTAAAAGTTATGTATTGACACTTTGTAGCTATCATTTACAATTTTTTAGCAATTTATATTTTTAAGAAATAGAGAAAAAGAAAAAATAGTAACGAGACATTTAATTTAATTTTCTTGTACTTAACCAGACACTGAAGTTTAGGGTATTTTTAAGTAAAATAAAATTTAATTTTTGTGTTTCAATTGTTATTCAATCTTAGTTTTTGACAACTTAAAAGGGATTTCCCTGGCTCAGGAGATACTTCACTAGCAAGCTGCAAGTTTTTGGTGACTCAGGTTCGATTCATCCCTGGGTGTATTTCTCCTGTATTGAAGAAACTTTCCTTGTGCGTATATCCATTTACTTCATGCTTGTCCACTATTGGACCTTGCGCCATAAAACCCAAACCAACCAACTGACAAATAAAATTTGGTTAGACACTCAGGAGCAGAAAGTGCTTAAAACTGCGACGTACATCGCAGAATAAACAAAGTGTTTGCAGAACAATTTTTTCTTAATTTTATCAGAAATCAGTTGAATATTCTTCAAACTTTTCTGATTTATCCAGACAAGTTAAATTTAGTATTGTTTGTGAAACAAATTGTTACAGGATAAAAATTAAGCTTTGTAATTCAACTGTACTAAATTTAATTGTTCTTTCTTTATTGATAATGGAACTCTCAGACACACATCTCCTTTAGGTGTGTGTGTACTCAGGATACTCTTGTGATATTTTTTCCCATGGGGTTTACTGTCTTAAACCATCTGCTGTGGGTCACGTAGAATGGATTTTCCCCAGAAGCTGACTTACTTTTTACAACAAATAAATTAAAGCTATAAATTTGAAACCACATACCTTTACAACTAGCTTCTAACCGTTACTCCACGCCATTTCCTACCATATAATGGCAATTGAAACTGTGAATAAATGTTGAGGAATAGCTCATCTCGCGTGACTGGCTACTGAGACATCACTTCACTTCACACCACACGCTGCCGCGAGATCAGCAGCGAACGTGCTAAGGAAGCACAGGTTTGTACTCCCAGGATGTCCAAGCAATCTGCTTTACTTTCATCCCACTTCTCTTTCCCCATTCACAACATTTTTACTTGAAATTGCCCATGCTGTGTCTATTACAAGGACAAATATGGGTCTTACTCCATGAAACCTCAACAAACCTATTAATGGGAGGTTTGTGTCTAGCAATTGTGCAATCCACTCTTGTTCAATCAATTTTTTGATCATAATTCTAATCAGGGTGTGCTGGTTTAAATTAACTGGATTTGAATAGAGCAATGTTTATTAAAAAAGTCATTGATTTAAAACAATTTTAAATTTAATATTTCTTTCTGTGATATTTAATAATATTGAAAATGAAATATCACTGAACAAAATGCATGTGATTTTATTCAAATAAATTAAGAACTTTTCTTGTACTCAGTTCTCCCCAAAATTAATATTGCAAACCATCCTCCCTTTGAAGATGCTAGATAACAGTATTTGCTGATTGAGATCCTAATTACAAGACACATGTGTATTTCAATCTTGGGCCTTTGAACAATAGGTGTCACCCACAAACCTGCTCATCAGCATTGGCTTTGTTTTAAACACCCCATGACTATAAATAACACAGGCCAATTTTAAACCAGTCACCATGTGCTGAGTGAAGATGCTCGAAATATATTCAAGGTATTAAAAAATGTGGCAACTTGCTTTCTTTTTTAAGACATTCTAGTTACTTATTTAGTATTGCAGTCTTCATTAAAAACTTACAGAAAACGAAAATATTTTCTGTAGTACAATATTCAATATTGCACATAAATTATTATAATTGGCAAAATTTTAATAGCTTCATTTGGTTATGTGTAATATATTGGTTAATTCTTATTTCAATTTAAATAAAAACCCTTTATGTTCTTCGTATATACCAATGAAATACTTGTCAATGCTCAAAGAATTTGAAAAATACATGATTTCAATTTAAGTATTTTCATGTTGCTTACATTTTTTGCTATTAACTTACAAAAATAACAATTGTTTGACCAATAAGTTATTTCTGCAAGCTAAAAATTGAAAAGTAGGATAATTTTCACGATACAAGTTTCTTTTATTTTCTATTCATAACATGATTTTTTTCTCGTAATATATTGTCTGTATAATCCTGCAACTTTAATAATCTGGGTCTAAAAATTTCACATCACTGGATATGAGTTAAACACAAAAGTGACCTAAAAAGCTTGGAAAAATTACATTGTTAGGTATCTTTGGAATTTGAGACACTGTTCTATTTACTCTATCAAGCGATTTTCTTTGCTAATTCCTATGCCGCTTTTAACAGAAAAACCAGGAAATCGGGGAATTCTCGGGGAAATTTTTAATTCTGGAAAAATCAGAGAAAATTTCCAAATTTTACAAAAAATCAGGGAAATTTTGACAAAAACGGCTACCATTATCATTTGTCCTATTTAGAGATGCACTATTACGAGTGCTTTTTGTGAATCGAATAAATCGTATTCGCCGAAATTGTAATTTGAACAACCGCGTAAACCTCCGCTGCCGTTTTTTTCGCGGCTACAGCGTCTTAGTCGCCGTGAAGCTAGCGATACAACTGGTGGTATGCAATTTGAAATTTGTGTAACTAATGACGTTTTTTCCATATTAAATTAATTATTTTTGTTTGAATTACATTATTGTAGAATTTTTTATGTGTATTTGCATTTGGTTTTGATGTATAAGTATGATAATGTAGGGTCAGGTGTAAAAAGTTCATAATCAAAATATTTTGCATGATTTCCCCATTTTTTTCAATTGCAATTATAAGAGTTCCATTAAGGGTTCCAACCCTTACAATAATAATTAAAATATCTTTAGAGAAAAAATGCAAAATATTTGTGGAGAATAATCCTTTTATAACCCTCTGACCCTAAATATTTAAAAAATAGTGTTGAGTGGATACTGTATATCGATACCAATCATGGATCACAACATTTCTTAAGGGAATTGTTAAATCAGGGAAAATTTTGCGAGACTATCAGGGAAATCATGGAAATATCAGCAAACTTTTTTTCAAGGATTTTGTTGCCACCCTGTTTAACCTTTATGCTGTGGCGCTTAGATGTTTTCAATCGTTTCCAGGAATGGCTTTTCTTCCGATTCTTTTGTGCCTCCATACCTAACTTGAGCAATAGGGCCATGAGTGGCATTTACGACTGATGCTTTCCTTCCATAGTATTGCTTGGCGTGAGAAGAGATATCACCTAATGACTTTCTGCTTTCCCCAAAGCGTACACACCTCACGGTCGGCAGGGTAGGGGGCTAACGAATAAAAGAAGGGATCCTCTGGAAGGTCAGTCGCTGATAGGGATTAATGCCAGCAGTACCTCAAAATGGGGTTTTTACTGCTTCTGGTAAACATGCGAGTCAGTGAACCCCAGGATGGAAATTGATCTTTCTTGCCTTCCTTTCTTTTCACAATTACTTAACATTGTCTGTCCTGTGTTTGGTGTAGCTTGCCATCAAACCAACCAACCTTTCTTCACAAAACTAATTTTGAACGAAAGGAATTTGTCATTTCTTTTAAGGAAAAAGGAGGATTGACAAATTCCTTTATGAAAACGAATTTAAGTATGCAATTGAATTTACCTTTGACATGTATTTTTTTAGGTTTACATGGAGTGTGGGATAGGCCAAGTCATATCTCCTTCTACGTGCTTATATCTGAAGGAATGGCTGGATTTCTAGCAAGAACATTAAGTCCATTGAAATGTGATAAATCATGTGATAGGCTATGAAAATGTCCATTATTTAAAGATGTAAATAAATAATATATACTGAAGTTGAGATTATATGGTAATTATTTTAGATTCTAAGTGTAGCTTTGAAAAAATTGACATTTAAGGCTTTGATACATCTTATACGAATATCTTTATTTAAAGTTTTATGGAACTTTTATATTAAATCACATGAGTTCAATAATTTTTGAATTATACAATATAATAGAATCCAGTATCTAATCTACTAATGGTTTGAAAATTAGAAAAGTTACAAACATAAGTCAAGGATATAAAGATTTACATAAACACAGCATACAGAATGTAATATTTCTTCTCTATCGTGTTATTTACAATTTCTGTTTCATCTTCCTGATTCATTAACATAGCATTGAACAAAAATAAGCAACACACAAATTCGCATGATAATGCAAAAGACTGAAATCCCAACTTCAAAAAACAAACAATTTACGATTTTGATGTAATAAAACAAACATTCAACATTAGCACAGGTTAAACCCTAGTAGTTGGTACGGTTGCCAAATTGGGTGATGTGGCTCCAAGTCTAGTGACCCACTACTAAATGGTTTTTAGGGTTGCTATCAGCACCATTCCAGTTAGGTAGCTCTTTCATCTGATGATTCAAAACAAGATAAAAGAGCATCAGATATCACCAAGTCTAATTTGGCGCCAGGGCAATATTTTGGCTTGTAATTGAAATCAAGCAAGGCCACAAAAACTCGTACTATTATTTACTCAGCACAAATAAATTTGTTTTTAAATAATTGATGTCAGAGAATTTTAATTTTATATAATCTTTATGAAAAACTTAAAAAAGCAATACATTCATTATGTATAATGAATCTTCTCGTATTCTAACACCATGTTGTTCATTGAAGGACAAAAGCAACGAGCATTGGACCCTCAATTAGAATTTAAAAAATGTCCAGATATAACAATAACATGTCTGACATTAGTTTATTACACTCATCGAACAGGTGTGTTTGATGTTAATTTATCGTATTAGCTATAAATGTGATTCTTGTCTGTTGGGTAACTTGGAATTTCATTTCTCAAAACCATACACATACATGCCATATCTTTTACAGCACATTTCGGGTTCCTTTTGTGTCTTGGAAACTCAAATATTGAATGTTATTTGTGCCAATGCTCAGTACACTAGATTTTCTTTCTTGTGTATTGTATCATTAAATCTCCTAACAAAATCAGTTATGTATTTGACAATGAAAGCACATTTAGAAACTCGTATTGAAAAGTAACTTAAATCAAAGGGACAGTGTTTTGACTGGTTGATCTGCATTTCACAGAACACTGACATCAGTACAAATTTAGCAACAATGCACCATATGACTCGATGATTGCCGAGTTTTAACTTGAATTCACTTTCCTATGAAGTACTTGTATTGAGAAGCAACTCTTAAATCAAAGGGACGGTATTACGTCTGGACGATCTGTATTTCATTGAAGTCAGCACAAATTTTAGCAATGCTTCATCTGATTCGTTGATTGCCAAGTTTTGAATCAAGGGGACGGCGTCTTGATTGGACGGTAAAGCATGATGGAACATCGAAATCAGCCAGTTTAAAAATGGTTGATTTCTGAGTTTGGACTTCAAATTGATATTCTTTGGAACATTCTCACATTTAACCGAGGACAGATGCAATAGAATCAACAGATGTGCAGTCAAGCAAAAATTGCCACAGTCAGCTTGTAGTTGAACAAGTAATGTAAGGAATGTTATTAAAAGTTCAATTTTCGCTTAGTTAAGTCTTAGATGCTGGTTGCATTTTGAAGGTAATAAACGACACTTTCTGCAAAACTCCCAAAAGTCAGTTAAAACTTTTAAGAATGGACACTTGTGCAGTACAAAATCAGAGCAACAGACCTGATTAAACCATTTCAAAAATGGTAACATTTGCACTTGTCTACACTTAAAGGATCATAGGTAGTGCATCATTCTATATAAACTGCTTTCTGAGTGCACAAGATCAGGATGATGCATAATTTCCATTTAGATTAAAGTAATGATTTCAGGATACACCTAATTGGGGAACAAACATTTCAACTTTTCAAATAATAAAATCAAATTTCTCGTAATGAGATTATAAATGTTTTTGTTACTCAAGGTTAGAACTCTCAAAATGTAAAGGCTTAAATTTTACACTGTTTCCAGATAGTGTCATTCCATTATTTTCCTAAGCAGCTGTTAGTCCAGAAGTTCTCAGTCAGAGCCCGATTCTTAAGCCTTAAGCACCCAATTGTTTACGAAAGAGTACTGCTGTCAACATTCATACCATCCATCGTGCCAGTAGAGTTCTGGCACTGACAGCCTCCGTAAACAGGCGTAAATGTGTTGACATATCGTGATCGTTCTAGGAGTCGGTCCCGATTCTAAAGACTCGAACGTCCCACTGCTTATAGGACATTAGCACCGACACCTTCCATCGTGGTCGTGCTAGGAGTCCCGAGTCCCTATTCTAAATGCTCAAATGTCCCATTGCTAACAGGACAGTGTCTTTGACATATCGACACCCTCCATCGTGGACATTCCAGGAGTCCTCATTTCCCAATGTTTAAGGCTTAAGCATCTGCTTACACACAAGGTAATTATGAACATTCAAATACTACATCGTGCCAACTGTCCTGGCACTGACAGCCTCCGTAAGTAAGCATAAATATGTTATTGACGCCTATCGTGATCGTTCCATGAGTCCTCAGTCCCGATTCTAAAGGCACAAACTACAGGACATTAACATGGACACCCTCCATCATGGTCGTGCCAGGAGAGTCCCGATTCTAAGGGCTCAAGCGTCCCACTGCTAAGGTTGATATTGTTAACATCGGCACTCCATCGTACCAGGAGAGTTCTCAGTCCCGATTCTTAAGGCCTAAGCGTCCCACTGCTCACAGGATGATATTGTTAACATTGACACTCCATCGCGTGCCAGGAGAGTCCCGAAGTCCAGTCTAGTGGAAGGGCTTACTGGAGCACACATTGATGAGGTACTTGCAGCAGTGCGTCAACAGGTGCTTGTCGCCGTTGCCCAGTTCCCCGTTCATCTCCCTCGTGTAGATGTCCATGCCGTACTGGCCGTCCTCGCTGAAGTTGAGGTAGAATGTTACCAAGTCGCCCTCGACACTCTGCGTCGCATTCTTGGACAGTCGCTTCTCCTCTACGCCGTTCTTATGCAGGGTGGCCATGAAGTCGGTCAGGGGCCTGGACATCCGGAACTGGATCTCCAGCTCCCGGGGCGAGAAGATGAGGGCGTCCTCGTGCGTGATGGGCACAAGCCCGAAGAGCCGGGTGGCCTTCATGGGCCCCCACTCCCCGCTGGCGCAGTCCGGCAGGGGCACCATCACCGTCTGGAGGTCGTCACACACTATCTTGAACTTGCAGACGCTCTTGAACTTCATGGGCTCGCCGGTCAGGTACTCCCGGGGCGTGACCGCGTTGGCGAAGATGTCCAGCAACAGGGCGCCGCTGGAGGGGGCGTGCACGCGGAAGGCCACCACGTTGCCCACCACGGATTGCATGACGAAACGCTTCAGGCTGACCGCCTCGTACGTGTCCACGTCCGTGTCGTAGAACTTGAGGTTGTAGTGGAAGATGAGGCTGGAGGACATGCGGGACGGCATCGAGATGCGGACGGTGGCCGCGCCCGTGCTGTCCGTGCTTAGGACGGCCTTCGTCTCCTCGTCCGGGAAGTAGAGCCCGTACCTGCAAGTCGAAATTTGCCTTATTAGTAGGTACAGACTCCAAGTCATTCATTGATTTGTATGTTGTTTTAACCCTCTTGGGGAGCCATGGCAGCCCACTTGGAAGGGTAGCGGGTTAGCAACCAGAGGGTTGCAAGTTCGAAACTCGACCCAACCGAATATCGTAGCGTAGAATCTTGATTGTCTACAGTATAATCTTGATTACCCGAGGTAATATGTGTGACCCAGTGTCCCAGTCGGACTAGCAACCGGAGGGTTGCGAGTTTGAATACAACCAAAGACCGTCGTGCTGAAAGGGGGATGGTACACGCTTAATATGTCGTGGCCTAAAATGTCCTCACTGTGTCGTGCCGCGGATATCCGGAGAGTGGCGTGTCAGTTCAGGTTTTACATCGCTCAAAATTACAAGGTGTTCTCGGATTTTTCTTTTTGGTATTGGTCCCGGATCGTCATTCAATATTTCGTTGTGTTGCTCCAGTGCGACGTTAATTTCACTGTCTACCTACCCTCTTGATTTATCTTCACGTAGAAAACTGTCTAACGTCCAACCTCTATTGGACAAAAACCTGTTCCAAGCTGCCCTCAGCAAGAGACAATTTGTTTTCCCTACTTGTAGTAACAGGGCAGTTGTGTCTTGACAAGGCATCTCGAAATTAAAAAAAACTGATCAAATCGTAATGGACGAGCTAGCTCGGCCATTAGCGAACTCGATCCTATCTTTATGGATGAGATGTCTTGTCGAAACCACTTAGAAGGTTAAGAGCGGGTTGGTTTTGGGTTTTATGGTGTAAGGGCCTTATTAGTAAACACCACCAGGTTAAAACTTTAAAGCGGGCTTTCCATACATTAATTGTTGGTGTCTCCCACTTCTTCTCTACGTTCGCACAAGTCTGGTGGAGCCATAAACGATCAAGACATAAGGCAAAGAATCCAAGATCTGAATAGATTGCAGAAATCTCCGAATCATATATGTGAGTAGTGTACTTTTGGGAAGAATTTTCTGTTCTTCTCACCTTATCTGGTTACGACCACCTTTCTTGATATCTGTCCTTACGGTTAAAACCGTAAGGACAAATAGTTGAATAACGGTCGCACTGGACCAAAATAACGGGCTATTGGCGACGGTCTGGGATCTAACATGAAGGGAAAGATCCCAGGGCAACACCACTTAATTTTGAACCATGGTTAGACAACGAGGTAAACACCTGATCTGGCACCCTACTCTCCAAATTTCCACACCAAAATATGGATATTGGAGGCTAAGAAAGATTTAACATGCGCCAGCCCAACGTACAAGACAATCTTTGGTTGGTTCTAGTTTCGAACTTGAAGCCTATGGTCGGTATTTTAATCCGGTTACCACGGCCCTTGCTAAACGTAGGAGCTAACTTTCAGTCATCTCTAACCTAGCCAATCTTAGTTTTCATTCTCAGTTTTTTATTTTAAGGTGAGGCTGGCAGACCTGTGGCTCTATCTAACTAGTTCGAGGAAATGTATGTTTTACGTTTAACCTGCCCCTTCTTTCACGAATAGACTCGTCCAAAATCCGGTGACTCGAATGCCAGCTCGCTGGACTAATGGACCCCGCAATGCAAAGACACCTACCTGAAGAACAAGGACCGGACGAAGGGGAGTTCCTCGAACTCGGGCAGCCAGATGGGGACCTTGAGCAGCTGCCACTCCTGCTGCAGCGGGAAGAACTCGTAGATGAACTCCTTGGGGTCGGTGAGGAAGTAGTGGTCGTCGTACTCGTAGCGGAGGCTGTCGGATTTGCCCCGGCTGCCCGGCTTGGGCACCTCCTTGGCGTTGACAAGGTGGCGGGCGCCCCAGTTGCACTGCACGAACCTCCAGGCGCCCGCGACGTAGACCGCGTTCCACGAGTTCCGGAAGCGGCTGTCCTCGAACTTCACTCCCGGTTGGTAACCGGCGCTTTTCGAGTAGCCCTTGATCACCACGCAGTGCAGACCGGCGTAGCTGAAAGAGGAGAAGGGCGTTAATCGCGTTGGAAAAGTACTGCTTGTTTATAAGTACTACTAGTTCCGAACAACTCTATTGCACTACCATACTAGTTATGCACTATACTATAATAATACTGTTTCGTACAACGCTATTGTATGATGGTATTAGTAAAATACTAAACCCCCCCCCCCCGGTTGGTAACCGGCTAATAGTACTAGTTACATACTACACTATTGCATTACAGTACTAGTTTCGTACGGCACTTTTTACAGTTAATTTTAATCTCGTAGAAAGTACTGTTTGTTTATAAGTACTACTATAGTTTCGAACTACACTATTGCACTACAATACTAGTATGCACTACACTATTGCCCTTGAGTACTAGTTACATACTACATTACAATACTACTGTTTCGTACTATGCCATTGTACGATAGTATTAGTAAAATAATAAACACCCCCGGTTGATAATCGGCTAATAGTACTAGTTGCATACTACACTATTGCATTACAGTACTAGTTTCGTACGGCACTTTTTACAGTTAATTTTAATCTCGTAGAAAGTACTGTTTGTTTATAAGTACTATACACTACTTTCAACGAGATTAAAATTAACCGCCGTACGAAACTAGTACTGTAATGCAATAGTGTAGTATGCACTACACTATTGCCCTTGAGTACTAGTTACATACTACATTACAATACTACTGTTTCGTACTATGCAATTGTACGATAGTATTAGTAAAATAATAAACACCCCCGGTTGGTAATCGGCTAATAGTACTAGTTGCATACTACACTATTGCATTACAGTACTAGTTTCGTACGGCACTTTTTACAGTTAATTTTAATCTCGTAGAAAGTACTGTTTGTTTATAAGTACTACTATAGTTTCGAACTACACTATTGCACTACAATACTAGTATGCACTACACTATTGCCCTTGAGTACTAGTTACATACTACATTACAATACTACTGTTTCGTACTATGCAATTGTACGATAGTATTAGTAAAATAATAAACACCCCCGGTTGGTAATCGGCTAATAGTACTAGTTGCATACTACACTATTGCATTACAGTACTAGTTTCGTACGGCACTTTTTACAGTTAATTTTAATCTCGTAGAAAGTACTGTTTGTTTATAAGTACTACTATAGTTTCGAACTACACTATTGCACTACAATACTAGTATGCACTACACTATTGCCCTTGAGTACTAGTTACATACTGCATTACAATACTACTGTTTCGTACTATGCAATTGTACGATAGTATTGGTAAAATAATAAACACCCCCGGTTGGTAATCGGCTAATAGTACTAGTTGCATACTACACTATTGCATTACAGTACTAGTTTCGTACGCCGGTTAATTTTAATCTCGTTGAAAGTAGTGTTAGTCTATAAGTACTACTAGTTTCGAATAACACTGTTGCACGACAGTACTAGTCATGTATGACATTATAATATTACTGTTCCATACGATGCAACTGTACCATAGGACTAGTCTCGTACCACACTATTGTACGACAGCATTAGTAAAATACTATACTGTTGTATGATAATATTGTATCAGTATTTGTGTCACCAAGCGTCCCTGTAGAGACAGGGACGGTGTGGGGTACTTTATTTAACGCTACAAGTGGTTTCAAGGTGTTTTTTCAAAGACGAGGTATCTCATCCATCAATATCTGGTCAGTGTTTTTAATGACGAGGCATTTCATCCATCAATATCAGGTCAGTTTTTTTAATGACGAGGTATCTCATTCATCCATATCGGGTCATTTTTTTAATGACGAGGTATCTCATCCATCAATATCTGGTCAGTTTTGCTAATGACGAGATAACTCGTCGAAACAACCATCAGGAAGGTTACGACGATGAAGGAATTGCAGGAAGGGACCATGTCCCGTTTATATAAGTTGTATGTTAGTATTATTTGATTAGGTTAACATGCTGTATTGAAGTTTTGATTCGAAGGGTCACTAGGCGCCTCTCGTATCAATACTGCTCCCAATCAGTTGTATTATTTATACGCTTTTCAAAGGAAATGCAAGTAATGCCGAATGCTGGAGAATAGGTAATATATTTTTTATGCAATTTAGAATACTTACACATTAACTTCGTAACTGAACTTCAGTGCCAGTCTGTATGCTCAAGTATCGCATAAAATGGACTCAATATACTCGTATCTTCATAAAATGTTTTTTTCTTCATATAACATATTTTAACTTAGTGAATAAACTATTTAACTTTACTATGTGTGCATTTTTGTGCAAGTTTAATGCCGAATGCCCATAACACTTGCTATATTATGTAGAATGAACCTCAACCTAAGATAATAGGAACATTACTTTAACTTTTTCAAAGGTCATAAACTTTAAATATGGTCGAAATTAGTCACTTTCAATTATGAACCAAATTAAGTGTACTACATAGCGAGCTACTTTAAAAACGGGACTTTGAGGATGGATACTTTGAGGATTTCTATACCAGGATTAACTTGACTATTTCTTGTAAATCACATAACACTAAGCATTTAAAACGTAACCTCCTGGATGTAAACAAAACAGATCTTTGCCCTTTCGATGAACATTTGTGAACAGTTGGCCACACGATATTTTTGATAACTATTCGGACGACTTCAAAATTTAAATAGGTACACCGATTTTATCTAAAACTAAACTAACGGAGAACACGTAAAACTCATACATGTTTTGAGGCAGATTGTTTTTGAAAATATTGTGAATAGTTTTTCCTAATTTCTTGCATTGTAGAAGAGTTGGCAGTTTTAGGGTTTTATGACTGCAAAGGCCATATTTGGCCAAGCTCCACCAAACACAAGACAGACAAATGCAAGTCAAGAAATGCGAAGGAGGGAAAAGAAGGATTGGGAAATAGAACAATGGGATAAAAGCAAAAGAAGATCGATTGGGTATTCCGGAAGCGCCACATCTGTGTTTACCAAAGACAGCAAACCTCACGGGAAAAGAAAGATCCCATCCGTGAAGCCCTTCCACACACCTAAT
Source organism: Metellina segmentata (assembly GCA_947359465.1). Taxonomy (NCBI): domain Eukaryota; kingdom Metazoa; phylum Arthropoda; class Arachnida; order Araneae; family Tetragnathidae; genus Metellina; species Metellina segmentata. Next base: position 111,547,885 of record OX375880.1, read on the forward strand.
GGAGATGTGTCCTTGAAGGTGTGTTGTATGACGGATTTTCAATGAAATAGACAAACTACCGGAAGACGAGGGTTTTACTTCCTGTTATCCAATGCGCAATACGCGTGTTGGAAGCACGGTATTCCACAAAATCACTTAAACAGAAATTTTATAACGGAATGTGGAATAACTGTCAGGTTGTGCATTTTGTCAGCTTGGAAAAGAAACTCGTCAACAAACATTTTTTCGGAGACAATGAATGCTCATTTTTATGATTATGAGAACATTACATGTTTGTAATCTGCTTACACATAACACTGTCAAAATGCTGATAATTTCATTTTTAAACCTTGAAGCATTTAGTCTTAGCCCGCCTAGTGGTTTCGAAGAGATATCTCGTCCATCAAGATCTGAATAATTTTTGTTAATGACGAGATATCTCGTCATAAAGATACTGGGAATTTTTTTTACGATGACGAGATAAAGATCTAGGCAGTTTTCTTTCAATGATCGTGATCGTGTTTTCTTCAAATGACAAGATATCTTTTCCAACAAGATCTGTTTTGCAACGACTAGATATCTAGTCAAGACAGCCAGAAGGAAGGTTAAGCAGCTCTATAGTGAAAAGCCGTCAGTTAATGAGTGTCTGCTCTAAGTTGGCGACATAAATCAATAAAAGACGTACCTGCACAATCTCTTGAAGAGCACGTGGTAGCTTTCTGTTCCATGCTTGATACCCCGCAGAATGCCCATTGGAGTGTCAGCATTTACGTTGTCATCAAAAGTCATGGTATTGAGGTTTTTGACGGTTATCCAACGGAAGATGGCCCTGCAAGTGGAAAAATGAATGGCATGAAATAATATCACACACTCAGCACTTATGTTCAAGACATCTGTACTTCAATATCCCACACAATGAAGTAGCCAGAGGACGACATAATTAGTTTCTGAAATTTGTCTCTACTACCAAGCAACCCCTCGATAAATTGTGCCAAGCGAAAGGAATGACATATAGAAGGGATCGATAAAACAGGGTCTTGAAAACTAGTATATTAGAAATGAAAGGGACAAAATTACACACCAATACATGTGTTTTTATTATTAAAAATTTAAAGCTCCATTTCAATTTTAAAAAAATGGTGAAAATACAGGAGGGATAAAGGACAGTGAGCTACGATAGCTTTTTAATGTCCTCAAGAATTATATGTCCAAAACTAGCAGTAACCTTACACTTGGACAACTTTTGTCTGGTGGGCGGAATCTAAGATTCATCATCTGATTGGTCCATGGGGCGGGAGAAGGCGCCCATCCATTGGTTCATCATTGGTCCATTGATAGATCATCTGATAGTAGTAGACTGGCGATTTTACTACTTTTGTCGCCAGTATGGAAATTCTCATTCACACACCTGCCCTGTAATATGACGTTGCATCGCGAGGAAAGATAACAAATCGTCCAAAAAAGTCAATTTTTCGCAAGGTAGTCACGTGACTACTAGCCAGATATGTTGTACACACTTTTTGAAGCTCCTTTCAATGGCAATGGCCAGTCAACTTATATTTCACGTCTATGGGTAAAGCCTTTTAATATTTTGCTAAATACATTAGGTAAGGATAATAATGAAATACATTCCTCCCCCACTTTTTTATATAATACTTATTTTATTCTAAAAATATACTATTCATTGTTATACTACACTCTACAACAAAAAAAATCGACACACCAAGAAGGAGTTGTCCGATTGCGATAAAAATTGGTGGATGTGAAGAACATACATAGATAAACAAACGATTAAGTTCAAAACAATTGAATGATTTATTTCAGAGTTTGACCATTGCAAGGGGAGGAAGTCAAAAGGGGATGGTCCACACCTCTGACCTGCATGCAAGCTGTCACCCGGCGTGGCAAAGACTGAAAAAGTTCCCGGGAAAACATTCCGGGATGGTAGCAATCGCCTTCCCATATCGTCCCAAATGGGCATTATGGGGGAGAGATCAGAAGACCTAGCTGGCCAAGGAAGAGTTGGGAAAGCTTGAACAACAATTCACAGCGACACGTGCCGTGTGCGGCCGGGCATTATCTTGTTGAAAAGTAAGTCCGGGGTGTCGCAAAAGGAACGATAACACAACCGGTCGTACAATGTCGTCTACGTACCAGAGTTTGGCATAATATGTCCCAAGAGGAATCAATGCCACAAAACCATATCCAATCCAATCCGTTTACGTACCGCTGTGTCTGTAAGTAGTGTGACAGAAATGACTACCAAAGGGGCCCAGGCCATAACGCCCTGCTGTGGGCATGTGTGACGTGCGATAGTAAGGACAGGATCCCCACTCTACCCTGGACGTCTACTGATGCGTCTACGGTTGTCATCAGGACAATATTGGAAACGGGACTCGTCACTAAAGACTATACGTCCACAGTCAGCGCCGTTCCAAGTTGAACGAGCCCGGCACAACTCCTTCTTGGTGCGTCGATTTATTTTGTTATAGAGTGTATAATGAGTAATAAATTAATATTGATTTTATAGTATCAAAGCAGAGAACAAGAATAATTTTTCTGCGCTTCCGACCTTCAAGTCACATATCTATGTATCAATTATCAATCCCTAAAAAAAGAGTAGCGTATTAGCAACCGGAGGGTTGCGATTTCGAAACTTAGTCCAGACAAAACCGTTGTGTACACAAAATCTGGTGCACGTTAAATCTGTAGTGGCCTCAAATGTCTTCAGGTTGATGTGGTGTGGAAGTTTGGCGAGAGGGATGCCTGCTCAATTGTTGACCTCATCATCTGACCGTAGTTCAAAATTACGAGGTGTTGTCCTTGGATCTTCCGAACGCGATTGTTCTCGAACTCTCACCGATAGCCCCTCTGTGTTGCTCCCTCCAGTACGACATTATTTAACTACCTACCTATCCCCCGGGATGAAAACGTGGATACTACTGGACGTTATATTTACCGAGCTTTCTCAACGTCTGTTATGCAACTTCCAATCAACTGTCTCACCAAATCGGTAAAGGTCTGCTGATCGATTTGAGCAACCTAAAAAATAAATATTAAAATTAATTTTGATACTTGGGTAATTCTTATAGTAAATGCCACAGAAACTGATTGTGCATGGGATCTTGGAGAGAGTAAAAGCTGCTCACATTGATGGCAACTTGGTCGAGTTCCATGAAGACGCTTGGGTCGCTGTAGATTTCGATCTTAGAGATAAGGGGTGGACTCGGTGGTGGAGGATGTGTTGGGTAAGGCACTAGTTCTTCACTCAGATAACCCTCCCTGTCATTCAAGTTTTGACTCTGAAATATAAAATTGCAAGTTAGAAATCTGCGTGAACATCACTTCATACACACACAATTGGGGATGGCGCGATAACATTTACTTTGGTTACACACAAGCAGAGAGAAATTATGAAATACGTAGCAAGAGCGTTCTGCCACAAAAACACTAGCGCCATCTACATTTAGCTTTTCGTATTCACCTATACTAGTAACTGTAAAATGTATAAAGTAATTTTTCTAAGTTTAGTGCACGATTCTTCTAAATTTTTCTAAATCTATAGCAGAGAAAAATTATGCAATACGTACAGCAAACACGTTTTGTCACAATAACACTAGCGCCATCTACATTTAGCTTTACAGAAAAAGACTTTCCCATTCACCTGTACTAGTAATTGTGAAAAGTAATTTTTCTAAATCCATTGCACGATATAAATATGAACAGGTTGATTCAGTTGAGATTTATAGAGGACTAATTTACAGTACAAGAACGTTTTAGAAATTAATAATTTTATGTTTTGTTGGAATGTTTTTGAAACATTCATTTCACAAAATGTATTTTTCCATTTTAAGACCCTCTTTTCTAAACAAGTCCTTTCGGGTATTTCCCGAAAGAACGGTGATCATAGAGATTTTCAAAGAGAGGAGAGAGAGAGAGAGAGAGAGAGAGAGAGAGAGAAAGATAGAGAGAGAAAGATAGAGAGCGAAGAGAGTATACAATTCTAAGAATTAACGATAGACGTTTATTATAAGAGATAATAAGCATATTTTTAAAAGAGAGTAAACGAGATGATAAGGATTATAATGAAATACAGAACTTGTAGCAAAACTTCAAGGATATTTAGAGGCATCGTTTCAGAAAAGTGCAAAGGAAAAAATATATGATAGTGTTAAGTCAATCAATAGCAGTCAAGAGTTGTTGAAATTCGCTTAACATCTACGAATCTCAACAGTGTAAACAGGAGCAAAATTTGGAAAAGAGTGGTCACAAATTAATGATAGAAACACAGCAAGTAATAATTGCACAGCCTGATTACTTGGGTGCAATTTAGTTTAAAGTAAACAGTATGCCCAAATTTAGCCCATGACTAAGGTTTATAATTTACACTCCCATGTTGATCTAACGAGCCAGTTCGCCACAAAGAAATATTCAAGGCATGAGCCTAGCGAGCAATACGAACGTTACTGGAACATATTAACATAAGGATGATCCGCCACTGGAACAAATCGACATAAGGGCATAGATAACGATATCTTAAGGTACGCTAGGGGGTGATCTACCTTGTACACACGAGAATAAGAATGTAGACAGCTATATGCAATATGCGTACCAAGTGAAGAGTTCGCCACTGGTACACATGAGCATAAGGACGTAGACACTGATACCTTAGGCGTATGCCTAGTGGGTGATCCGCCACTGGGGCACATGAACATAAAGACGTAGATAGCAATGCCCTAGTAAAGCTCCTAGCGATCAATCTGCAACTCGGATTCATTATTATAAAGACGTCGACAGCGATACGCTAGACGAGTGGCTTGAGAGTAATCTGCAACTGGACACATTTTTATGAGGACGTAGAAAGCAATACCCTAGACAAGTGCCTAGCGAGTGATGCTCCACTGATCCACGATTATAAGGACGTAGATAGCGATACACTAGACGAGTGCTTATTGCCGCTGGGATAGATGAGCATAAGAAAGTTTGGAGCAATGTATTAGGTACGTGGGAATAACTTACAAGCACGTATTCCGTCCTCTTCTCATTGATGAGATTTAACATCTCTTTCGAATGTTTTTCGACCAAGTCAGCCGTTGCAGCTCTCTCTTGCTCCAGGAGCTTCCTGGTCAAGGATTCTTTTTTCCTGTCCAGCTTGATGGTCATGTTCTTCTCCAGATCCTCTTTCTCCCTCTGGTGTCTGGAAGAAACAGAGTTCAAATTAATTTCCATAGAAAAAGGCAGAACTTTGAGTTTTATATACTGACCTTGAGGCCCTTCAATGTGCTTTCTAATAAACGTTCCCCATTAGATAGATAAAACAATGAATGTAGGGACGCTGACGTAGGGAAATTATTGGGGAAGCGTTAAGGTAAACCCCATTTGCTTCATACTACTTTAAGGTTCTCTTAAATTTGTTTACAAAATTATCATAGATAGACCCACCGGGAAAATTCCCGAGAGGATGGTGCTTCTACAAGTGAACAAACCTGAAGAGTTATAACATGGTATTAGACACATTTACTTCATGCAGGAACTTAATTGTTTTTCTAATTAGAAAGACAGTAAACTTTATAGACCAATAATGAGGCTGTATCTTAAGTTGGCTGGTTGTTGTAGCGCGTGAGACTCCAAGAAGGAATTAGTTACCTACGTACCTTTGTTTGAACAGAAAACTGCTGGTTGAGGTAGTACCGTTACTTAAGGTAGTAGTAGTTGTGGTTGAGACTTCACTAGCTATCTGGGTTAGGTCTACTTACAGCCATTGCTAGTAGGTCATATTAGTCGTTTATTCGATTTCCCCAAAGAACACTTAGTACCATTGTTAGTGGATCATACACTTCTGTTGACTTTAGTAGACCGGGGATTCCGAGACCAGGAATAAACTAGTTTTCTACGTACCCTGATTGGACAGAAGCCCGCTGGTTGAGGTAGTCCCTAATACTTCAGATGGTTAATGGATGGGACTTCCCGGAAATTAAAAATGGCTCTTAACAGATCTTGGCCAGATCTATGTAGAGTCATCGAAAGTTGGTAAAGTTGGTTGTTAAGATTTCACCAAGGGGGACCCTGACTGTGCACACTTAGTGCCATTGTTAGTTAGCTACATATTTTGGTATTATGATGTAGAATTCTTAGAACAGGAAGGAATAGGTTTTCTACGTATTCTGGACTGGACAGAAGTCTGCTGGCAGAGATAATACCACTTCTTAAGGTAGAAAATTCATGATACTTCCTTAGCAATCTGGGTTACGTCTATTTGAGCAATTATAAGTTGGTCATAGTGCTTGGTGATAAGATTTCATCAAGGACCCTGATTGTATGCACACTTAGTGCCATTGTTAGTTGATTATTGTTGGTTTTAGGGTATGACCACGATGCAATTGATTTCCTACGTATTCTGACTAGAGATGCTACATCGACAGCAAAACATCGATGTTGACAACACATCGCTCAAAAACCATCGATGTTTTCAAACATCAGTGTATTTACCCCCCCCTATTTCTTAAAACTAGTTTAGCAACATCAAACATTAATATTCGCCCGTGGGGTGGGGGAGAGATTTTATTTGTCATTTGCCGTGCTTATTAATTCATAGCTAAGACTTTTTTTAACTGTCAAAACAAAGTAAAAAAAAAAAATAATACGAACAATTAACAAATCTTTTATTTTCAAATTGAATAATATACGCGTAAAATAAAATAATATTTACAACAATAGGTACTACTTGCTATAAGTATAGTTAGGTAAGTACAAAACAATAATTATTGTTAGTTATTATTAATTATTTATCAACTTATGGCTTGGTAAAACACAAAAAACTTATTTTTTATTTGATGTAAATAAAAAATATTGGGGACTATAATTATTATATGCCTCAATATTTGTTATTTACAGTTTGTAAAAAAAAAGAAGTTTGTTAACTTTCTCCACCTTAAGCCGATGACAATGTTAAAACATCAACTCCAATAATTCAATGGTAAATACATCGATGTCGCATCCAAACTTTTCAGACCCTTCACCCTTGGCCACTTAGGTCTAAAAGTATATTCAATTTGCTGATTATAACAATTATGCTAATTAGTTATTTTTTAAATTTCTATAATGGTACTTTTTTCATTTAAAAATAAAACATCGACAAGTATAAACATCGATGTAAGAAAACATCGGTTCCAATACATCGATGATAAATAAATCGATGTTTTTTTTTACAAAGCATCGATGTCTAGAAGACATCCATGTCTCATCCCTAATTACGACTGGACAGAAGCCTGCTGGATGTGACAATGCTGCTACTTAAGGCAGAGAATGCATCAGACTTCCCTAGCAATATGGGTTAGGTCTATTTGAGCCACTGTAAGTTGTTCATAGTGCTTGTTGATATGATTGGTATTGCAAATTTAAATTGACTATAACGCGTGGCGTTACTCCCAGACACAGGAAGGAGTTGGTGTTCTGCCAACTCTGATTTAGCAGAGGCATGCTGGCCATATTTAAGAGTGTATCTGTGATTAGGATTTCATAAACGCCAGCTATTAACGGAATAACCAATTACAATTTAAATCATAACAAACCATAATGAGGCTGCATTTGTATAAAAAGAAGTACCTATTGCCAAAATAAAGTACATTTGAGTCATTCATGTCACAAAAATAATTCACAAGAAGTTGTTCATATTACTTTTCAACATGACTCCTACCTGAGTGCATTTTTACATTCAGTTGGTTTTTTAAATCTCATATAGCGCTTTTATCCATGACAATACTTATATAATCTATTATTTATATGCTATTTAAATTTTTTACTGTATTGTTCAGATCAGACTGCTTTAATCAAAAAAACTATTTCAGATCATGATGTATTATTTTCCCTCACGAATACTTTTTATATTCATTTTATGACGAAATAAATCATGTATCATGTTGCGCAAGACATAAATCTACCTTTTATTAAATAATTTTATATTTACATTGATTTTATTTATTTTTATCTTGCGTTTGGCGCAGTTTGTCCGTTTTTGGACCTTGCGCCATAAAACCCCAAAATCCAATCCTACCTGAATGTGAGAGCCTTCTCTTCGTCTGTTGAGATCCGTCTTTTCTTCATCTTGATTTCGTAGTTGAATCGAGAAGTCAGCTTTTCTAGTTCTTTCTCCCATTCTTCCTAAAGACGCCAAACAAAAAAAAAAAAATTCAGTTCCGTAGCAACAAGCAATACCTAGTATGTTTTATTATGGTGTTAAAAAAATCAAATCATGACGGTTCACTCAATTGTTTGAAAACGCATTGTCGATTTAAAAACTTCTACAGGTGCTAGGCTCAAACCTAAAGAGGCGGTAAAGATTCAGTATTTGATACGTACGGTTATTTGGAGTCAAATCCGATAACTTATCTAGTTTTCATTTACTGCTGAAGCACTTAGTAGCCATTTTGAGTTGGTTTTAAATCGTATACCTCAGTTAAATTATGTCTTGACCTTGTTCGATTTAATTTCCATTTGCCTTGTTCTGGTAAATTATTATGTCTTATCAGATAGCCTTGGAAATGTTACACAGCTAACTTTCCTCTTGAAACGATACTGGTGAAAAATTTCTACAATTTCTTTTAAGAAATGTTCGTTCGCATTGTAAAAAATTCACTATTTCTCTGCCTGTCTGGGAAATTTGACCATTTCAAATTATTCCCAGTTCGATATTTTAAGATAATGTTCATTAGGAAAAAAAAATAAAATATTTTAAATATCATCATATTTTGTTTATTGCACTTTTGGACACTTGAAGGATTCATTTGGTCAATTGGATAAAGAAAAAAATACCAAATTTAACGAATGATTGCATTGCGAAATGTTTAATGTGTCAAAGCTTCCACGAAAAGCATTAAGCCCGAAATTTTCATCAAGGGTCATTTGGTTTCAAAATGGCGACAAGTCAATAACACATTTCTCACATATCCCTCTCTCTCTCTCTCTCTCTCTCTCTCTCTCTCTCTCTCTCTTCTCAGACTCCAAAAAACTCTCACACTTACGTATTTTTTAGATATATTAATAATTTTTAACATTTGCCATGCTTCAAGTCTGTTGGTTGCTGAAAGTTGAAGTAATAGTGGAAATACAATTTTATACAGTTTCAAACTCTTCCTGTACAAACTTTAAGAGGAGGTAGGGAACTCAGAATTAATTTACATTTAGGGATGGATGTTCGCAAAGGGGATCGCGCGGGTAGTTTCAGGGATCGATGGATTAATCAGGGTGTGCACGCCACTTGGACAATGGACATCCCAATCATTCGATCTTTCATGCATTGATTTCTTCCGGGAATACCTCGAAGGCATCGTGCACTTCTTAGGTGGGGGGACGTATGTCCTCCTTCCCAACAAGATATGAGGTCATTACGGATTGACTGATGGAGGTTCCAATCATACAAAAGAAATAGACAAGTGGGTGAAGAGATTCACATGGAGGCAACTGATACGGTGCCTACCGATATAAACGACAAGGTAGATACTTAATTAACTTCGCATTGGAGCAACATAACTGACTATTGGCGACGGTAGCAGTCCCCTAGGCAGGTATAAGGAGGCCGTCACACATGGAGACCGCTCCATATGGAATTACACCTCAACTATCATTGGCAAAGATGTGGCTGGCTCAAGTCCAGTTATAATAGTCTCTGGATGTGCCCAGCACTGGAGGGACTTTTATAACACCTGACCGCATCCATGTTATGTGAGAGGAAAACCAGGCAAACCTTCCTATAGCTGGGTGGACAGGGAATGTGAGTATGTTCCAGACCAAAGGGGCATCGTGTACTGACCATAGAGGGAAAAAGTAAAGGGAGCAATGGTAACCTTTTTAAGTGACCAGGATCATGCGACCCAAACAAGTGGTTGCTTCACCTTTAGACTGGATTCGTCTGCTGGGTGGAATCTAACATTCATAATCTTATTGGTCCATGGGACGGGAGAGGATGCTTATACACTTATTCATCATCTGATTAGTCATCAAGTGTGAGTAGTAGACTGGTGATTTCACCACATTTGCCATCACTCAATAGAAATGAGGATTCACACACCTACTCTCATAAGACGCTATATAGCCAGGCGGCGATGAGTAACCGAATCGCTCAACCATGTCAACTTTCCTCAGAGAAGTCACGTGACTACTAGTCGACATGTTTTTTTCACACTTTTGGAAGCTCCTCTCCACAGCAATGCCCAGTCTACTTGTCTTTCAAGGCTGTGGTACTGACCACCTTATCCCAAGAGCTGCTGTTGTGGCTTCACGTTTCCACGAAAGGTCAGGAATTTTTAAACGTCTACGGAAATCTATGAGTAGACGCTGTTAGGACTGTAGTAGTGTTGGCGATCAAAATTTTCATCACTTATTGTAAAACTAAAGATTGCAACAACTATCAAACGGTAAAGTTAGGGTGATATAAATGTTGCCCACATATTTGCTGTTTTTCGCCGACAAACCGGTCTAGTGGTCAAGGGGTTGGCCTCTGGTCGGAAGGTTCTTGGTTGGAATTCGGGGTCAGGGCATGGATGTAAATTGTGCTGTCTTTTGTTAGGGGCAATGATGGTCCACCCAGTGGGTGCCCCTTCACAAGTGATCATCATTTCCGGCCGTGTAGTCGCCAAAGGACAAGTTCTTAGTGACCGCCATTGGAAGTAGTGACCATTAACACTTCCGGCCTTGTTGGCCGGTGTCCAGTGCATGGTACCAAGTGTGTTATGCATAGTGCCCGCCATTAGAAAAAAAAAAGTTAGCTGTTTTTCATTGCTGTCGCTTATTCCAGTCACGTATTGGAGCAAAAAGCAACAAACACACAACATACACATGCGTACTATGTTTATTTACAGAAAACACGTTGGTGCGCGTACGCATTTAAACGGTATCGCAGGACTGATATTGACAAATGTGTGACTTGCCTTGATACTTCCCAACACATTCGGGGGAAACCTGCGGACATACATCCTTATGCGAATATGGCTTAATTTAGCGATCTCTAACTTCCTTTTAATTTTCTAAAAGAAGATTCGAAACACCCTGTATGTATGTTTACAGATTTTTGGATATGTTTAATTTTCTTTCCATTCTGGAGTTGTATCTACAGAAGACATAAATTTTATGAATTTGATTTTTATTCTATAAGTTGAGCATGCTTTAGAAAGTGCGCTAATCTTACAACAAATGTGCGGAATGTCTTAGCAATTCATTTCACTTACCTTAACTTCCGCCGAAATTCTCTGCGCAGCACAAAGACATCAAAATGAAAACACTCAGTTTAATAACAGAATTCATATATTTATGTAATAACTTTAATGTCAATTTTTTTCATACTCTTGTTTGAAGAGTGGGTTTTTGTAAGCATACTTACATTACCTATTATGAAAGCATGTATGCAATGAAGCAATTAGGCAAAGGTGGTCCCATTAGTAACGATGGGCGTACTCAAACTTAACAGAACATTAGGCGGACACATGTAATTTTGGAAGTTAATAAATACACTTATCAAAACAGTTTATTTGCATTTTCCTACGCATACCTATACGAATCTACATATGTAAACAGAAGATTAAGCCACCGTTGAATTCTATTTAACAATAATATGCTGTTCTAGTCTAAGAATCTCGAACTTTTATTTACTTGACATTATTTAAATATATAAGCGCACTTTTAAAATTAAATTCTTGCTAAAAGATGTAAACATATAAGATAGAATTTTCTACATAAATTACGAAGTTTTGAAAGAGATCTCACCAAAATAAATATTTCTAACTCTTACTTAAAAACGAATTTTATTTGTCACCTTGTTGTTTGGCGTAAATTACCTTCGATACTATTAGGACTATTTGATCCGGACTTAATTTACCAGCAATTTGCACTACAAGTAGTAGGGTAATGGTTATGTTTTTAAAAATACATGTGAAAACTCATACAAATTTCAAATTTACGATTCATTCCATAAACGATACCCATTCGAGATGCCAAGTTACGTCGCTTCAGGAATGAAGCAAGAGATACCCTCTCTCTACCATGAGAACTACTCTCGACACCAAATTTGGATTGTGATAGTCGCTATATATAGAGAGAAACAGGACTCGTTCATTTTGAGTAGAGGTGACAACATTTTATTTTGAATTTCACGAAAGTTGGCGGATGAAAGGGGGAGTATACTTGTTCAGATCTTCTCGACGACAGGTAAAAATCTTTACAGTTATATTTTTAATACATCAGAAACTGCGCCAATGTGGCAAATTTTGAATACATTTCTTCAAACATCACAAAATGGAAAATAAGATAAAGTCCAATTTTAGGACAACAGACGGGGGCAGACATTATGTCCGGAGCAGTTCTCGTGGTATGTTGACAGACAGTACGTGTGCCTAGAAAACACCAGCGTCCTCTATATTTTGCTTTATAGTAAAACCATATGATAGAGAAAAACTAAGCCATCTTGGGAAGGTTAGGACAAAAGTGGCCTTACAGTGGAATCGTAGTCACTGTGATTATATGGAAATGAACAGGCGGACCAATAACCTAAGGCTGGAGAAAATTGCTTCAAACTAGGTTCCCTTAAACTCTACGTAACATCAAGAGGCTTATAGCTTCGTCTATAGACTCAATCTAGAGATGCGCACAGGAAAGAACTGGAATGTTTTATTGAGGAATAAAACTCATATCCCAGGTTTCTTGCCCACAGCTGTAGGAGTCGCTTGCTTTCGATTTTCAACGGGACATGACTACCTATAAAACACCTACATAGTAATGGATTAGCGAGCACTTTGCGAATTGGACGAAATGACTGTAGACCACTTTAAGGACTTTGTCCTAATATTCCTGATTCAGTCAGTATCGGTTATATGGTCAACTCAGCGGTCCAGAAAAATCAGACTATATAAGCGGGGTGACCCTATATGCGGAACAATACTACACTATTTAATTATGGCAGGAATTTATTCACCTATAAGAATATAGTGCTCATAAATAAGTAATTAAACTTTTAAGAACATTTTAAAAATTAATTATATTAAACGGGTTCTCTGGAGCGACGAATCACGTTTCACCCTCTACCGTTGGGATGGTAGGGTCTGGCGTCTGCCTGGAGCCTCTGCCAGAATGCATTGTGCCCACAGTAAAGTTAGGCAGAGGTGGAATTATGGTCTGGGGGTGTTTCTCCTGGTATGGACTGGGACCTTGGACCAAATTCATGGTAAGCTCAACGCCGAGGCCTACTGTACTACACGGTTATGCGCACCTTACTTTTCTTTCCCCCTACACATTTTTCACCTTTGAAACAAAGAGTTCTGTCTGTCAAGATCCGATTATAAAATGTCCGTATTCACCAACGTTGAAGACGTTGGCAGATTCATACCTTTCGAGGACATTTTTTCTTCTGGTCATTTCCTGTGTTGCTCCCCGCCTCAAGAAATATTACAATAATTACTATTTTTCAACAAAAAAAACCCCGATAACCTCATTGAAAAGATAAAAAACCGACCCTATAACCGATAGCCAAGAAAATAAAACGACTATATAAGCGGTGCGCTTTAATATATGTTCCCTATTAAGTTAGAAGGGACTTCAGAAAACTGACCTTAAAACAAGCGGGGTTACTTTATAACAGGGTGACCATATAGCCGGTACTGACTGTAATATAATTGCAAATACTGTTGATAGTGTTCTTAAGCCATATTTTTTCTCTTCAGAACTCTATTGGGCTGCTCGTCGATTGATGACCGATAGGTCGGATAAGGGCTCAAGTAGAGGCAAAGTCGAGTGAGGTCGTAAGTGGTAAAATAGAGTGAGAGCAATGGTAACTATTTTGAATGGCCAGGATCATGTGACGACTAGTTGTATCTTGAACCACATGATACTTTCGCCAGCGGAGTAGAAACGAACATTCATAATCTGATTGTTCCACGTAACGGGAGAAGACGCCCATTATATGATTCACGATCTGATTGGTTCTCTCGGCATAGATGCAGACTGGTGATATCACAATTTTTGTCGGCACTATATAGAAATGCGCATTAACACATCTATCCTATAATAATATGTTATATCGCCAAACAAGATGATAAGATGCCAAATTGTCCAACCGAGTTAGAGCTCTACGTATTTCTCTTCAGAACTCTATTGGGCTGCTCGTCGATTGATAATGATTTCCATGAATATTTTTAATATCATTTTTTATGTACTACATGATCTTCAATTGCGGATAGCATCGTGCAATGTTTTGTGGTTTGGTGTGGGACCTTTATTCTTCTAGTACACGGATGTATGTTTGCAATGAATTATAAAATGGTCGTGACTCACATAATTCCTTTTAATTCATTCAGGGGAGAGTCTAATATGGGAAGGGAAGGTATATATACTGGGAGCCATTCAAAGAGAAACGCCAATTACACTTTTTTTAAAAATTCAAATAAACCAAAAAACACATTTTCACTCTCGATCTATGAAAATTTATGATGGCCATTCTGACAGTTGATGGACGGGACTTCGGAGGAAATTTTGGATTGAAGAATGCTGCTGTCAAGCTGACAAACATCCGAACGCGAACAGTCCCTCGAATTTATTGTTCAATATGGAGATGAGAATGCTCCAACGTGCGTATTTCTATTCATGTTATGCTAAGCATCGCAGATTCCATCACCAATGGTGAGAGATCACTGCAAGTTAAAAGTTTTCTCATTTGAGACAGCTTCCGAGGGTCAAGGTAGACCTGAATGTAGAAGAAGCAGAAATTGGAAAACCTGACTTTGATCACATCATGCATTGGTTACTAACAAGGGAGGTGCAATAATAATTTTTAATTTTCAGGTCAAAATTTGTTGGTACTTAAAAGAAAGATTATCATAACCAGTTACCGGCCTCCTCATACACAAAAAAAAAAGACTGGATGCACGTTTGTGAATCGTTGAACCTAAATGACATAAGGGGTGCCACTTCCCTCAGAGCTAGCTCAAGTCACTGGATATAGGGAAGGCCCAAAGGAATCTATATGGCACAAGAGCTAGGATTGGCCAAGCTACACTAATGAATAAATTTAATTTTTTCTGGTTAATTAATTTTTTTTTTTAATTCCGAGTCTTCTGGCCATTACAATCTGCCCTCTATCGAATTCGCTTAGATCAGCAGCCTTTCCCATCACTCACAAAAGTAAGTACAAGAATGATTACTTATCTCCTCCAGCAGCAGTTAAATACCATTCTCACTTAATCACGTGCCCTCTACATCAACCAGACTAGTTCATTGAAAAATGTGGGGATGGTCATAATGTTTTAGCTCGTCAGTGTATAAATAAAAATAAATCCATTTGGTAGGTATATCGCTCAGTTTTAAAACTAAAACATGTACTAAAACACCTAAAATTTTACAAAAAGCATAGGTTAAGCAACATTTTAAAACAAAATTTCAAAATTTGGAAGCATGAATGCCTCATTTTTATTCAGGTACAGGAATACCCCGAAGAATTGTGACAGGTGGGATCGACAAAAAACGTTAAAATCGAAAACGCGTAAGTCGGGGTACAACTGCCATTAATCGTGGCATTCCGCGTAAGTCGGGGTACAACTGCCAGTAATCGTAGCATTCCGCGTAAGTCGGGGTATGACTGTATATCAGATTTTGCATGGATTATCTCCAAAACCATTTTCAAGGAAATCAATTAAACCATATGCGCAGAAACATTTTGCAATCAGAAGAAAGTCAAAATTTTCAAATCATCACAAAACGTGTTTTTGCAACTGTTTGTGGTCCAGAATTTGATATAAATTAATTTTCAACGCTAAAATTAAAAAAAAAAATAGCTTTTGATGATTTTTAAAGTTTGCTGTTCCTGTAACAGTTCTCAGACACATAAACAAACCAAATACATAAAACTAGAGTTAGTGCATCTTGGATACCCAAGTTGATGCAGTACCTGTATCTGTTCCGTGATGTGAACCTCCTCTTCTTGCCGCTTTTTGGCAAACTGCCGGTAGAGGGCGTCCTCTTCTGCGCGATGCCTCATTTCCAACTTCGTCTGCGTCTCTTTGTCCTGTTAAGAAAAGACAATGGGGCATTCGTTAATGAAGGAATGATTGTTTCGCCGGCGCTCTACAACACGTTACATCATTTCGGAAAATATAAAAGAAACAGAATGAGCAAAAAAGGAACACTCATCAGTTTAGATGAGGAAAATTCCACCGTACCTGTGTTCTAAGAATAATTTATGGCCCGACAACAATCCCTGCATGCATTGTTTGTTGGGGACATCAGCTTCATAATTCGTTTTAAATTAAAAAGCAATTGGCGATCATCAGCTTTCGGTGATTAAGGCTGATTAATACAGCTTTAGTTGTTGTCTGCTTTCTACAACTCTGACTGGACAGTGTATAGATATTTTGGTTGTTAGTTTGAATAATAACTAGCAATCAGTAACTATTATCATTTATCAAACAGCTAGCATTGCTTTTTAGACTTCAAGCTTGCTAAACGTTCATATTAAAATTTAATAAAGTATATTGTGTATATATATCGAACGATGGGGTATACAGCTTTGATTGTCTTCTATAATAAGTCTGTGATGGATAGAGTTTACAGGAATTGGAGAAATTCCAGAGGTAAGTAGCCATTTCATTAACGTCGCACTGTAGCAACACAACTGGCTATTAGCGATGTTCCGGGATCAATCCCAAAGAAAGAGATCAAGGATATCTCTTCGTAATTTTGAACCAGGTCAGATGACAAGAACAGCACCTGAGTTGGCACCTGTTCACCAAAATGCCACAACGGATTTAACGTGCACCAGCCCCTTTGGTTGGATTTGAACTCGTGACCCTCCGGTTACTATAACCCATTACTATCTCAACTGGTAATGGTAATTTTTAGTTAACGTCGTACTAGAGCAACACAACGGGCTATTGACGACGGTCCGGGATCAGTCCCTTAAGGGAAAGATCCGAGGACAACACCTCGTAATTTTGAACCACGGTCAGATGACGAAGCAACACCTGAGCTGGCACCCCACTCTCCAAACTTCCACGCCAACCCAACGTGAGGACTTTCGGCCACGACAGATTTAAGGTGCACCAGCCGCCTCTACACCATACGTTTACAAACATCCGGACCCGGATTCGAACCAGGAACCTTCAGATCTAGAGGCTAACACCTTAACCACTATACCGGTTGGTCGGCACTATCTCAACTGGATCACAGTAGCTACACTAGTAGAGTGTATAACTATAAGATGATCAAGTTAACACACTTCAGAAAACTAGAAGTTTGAAGCAGACAAACCAAATCAAATCCAGATAAGCTGTTTTCACAATTCACTTTTAAACTTGCACCATGCATGTGTTATGGTATTTATACTGCAGTAAAATTAAAAATTACGATGAAATGAAACATTTTTTGGTAGAATTATATTAAAAAGATAACACAGTAAAAAAAACCGTCAGTTATATCGGGGATCCAGTGATATTGCTAATCTTTACATGTACCCGTTCGTGTTTGATCCCGGATGATCGCAAATAGTCCATTGTGCTGCTCTACTTTAACGCTAATTAAAATAACTACCCAATACCTTACTTATACCCAGGTAAAATAATTTTTGGTAATTTTAGTTAACGTCGTACTAAAGCAACACAACGGGCTATTGACGACGGTCCGGGATCAGTCCCTTAAGGGAAAGATCCGAGGAAAACACTTCGTCATTTCGAACCACGGTCAGATGACGAAGCAGCACATGAGCTAGCACCCCACTCTCCAAACTTCCACCCCAACCCGTCGTGAGAACTTTCGGCCACGACAGATTTAAGGTACACCAGCCGCCTCTACACCATACGCTTACAAACATCCACACCCGGACCCGGATTAGAACCAGGTAATGGTAATTTTAGTTAACGTCGTACTACAGCAACACAACGGGCTATTGACGACGGTCCGGGATCAGTCCCTTAAGGGAAAGATCCGAGGACAACACCTCGTAATTTTGAATCACGGTCAGATGACGAAGCAACACATGAGCTAGCACCCCACTCTCCAAACTTCCACGCCAACCCAACGTGAGGACTTTCGGCCGCGACAGATTTAAGGTGCACCAGCCGCCTCTACACCATACGTTTACAAACATCCGGACCCGGATTCGAACCAGGAACCTTCCGATCTAGAGGCTAACACCTTAACCACTATACCGGTTACTTATACCCAGGTGAATTTTTTATTTGCAAATAGCAGACGAAATCTCGACCTGTTTCTATATTATAAGGAGGTAGGTATTTTAATTATCGTCGCACTGGAGCAACACAACCCCCAATGGAAAGATCCGAGGACAACACCGCGCCATTTTGAATCACGGTCAGATGACGAGGCAAAACCTGATCTGGCACCCCACTCTCGAAACTTACACGCCGACCAACCAGTATAGTGGTTAAGGTATTAGCCTCTAGATCGGAAGGTTCCTGGTTCGAATCCGGGTTCGGGCATGGATGTTTGTAATCGTATAGTGTAGAGGCGGCTGGTGTACCTTAAATCTGTCGTGGCCGAAAGTCCTCACGTTGGGTTGGCGTGGAAGTTTGGAGAGTGGGGTGCCAGCTCAGGTGTTGCTTCGTCATCTGACCGTGGTTCAAAATTACGAGGTGTTGTCCTCGGATCTTTCCCTTAAGGGACTGATCCCGGACCGTCGTCAATAGCCCGTTGTGTTGCTCTAGTACGACGTTAACTAAAATTACCATTACCATTACCTCCAAACTTACACACCAACCCAACAACTTTCGGCCACGACAGATTTAAGGTGAAACAGTCGACTCTACACCACACGTTTACAAATACCCATGCACTGACTCGTATTCGAACCAAGAACTATCCGATCTAGAGGCTAACACCTTAACCACCAGACCGGTTGGTCGGCCAAAAAAATTGAGATGGAGTTTTATATCGTTTATGGAATGAATCGTAAGTTTGAAATTTGTATGAGTTTTCACATGTATTTTTAAAAACATAACCACTACCCACATGTAGTGCAAATTGCTGGTAAATTAAGTCCGGATCTAATAGTCCTAATAGTATCGAAGGTAAAAGTGGATGGAGTGAGAAAGTACACTACCCTACAATAATGGACCGGACGCCAGAGGATTTGCATAAAATCCAACTACTTGTTTGGGGGAGTTTTTCATGGTATATCCTGGTTGCATGTTGTTCCTGGTCAACTGAACGCCTAAGCCTACATGAACATTTTGGACCATCAGGTTCTTCCTACGCTCGTGCAATTCTATGGAATGGACGCATCTCACATCTTGCTATCCGGTCCATTATTGTAGTGTAGTGTTAAAAAAGAAAGATCGCTTATGCGTCCTAGGGTCACGACCTCCATGTTTACCAGAAGCAATGAACTCCACGGGAAAAAGAAAGATCACTAGTATACCTGGGGTTCGTGAAGCCCGTACACCTAAAAATGCCCCTGAGGGGATATATCGACACAAATTAACTACATTCAATATACGGATGCAATTTTACGGATTAATGTACGGATGCAATTTTATGGATTAATGTACGGATGCAATTTTATGGAAGGGACGAATGCTACTTCCAGGACGACAAGGCTCCATGTTATGTTGCAGCCTCTGTCAGTAGTAGCAAGATATGGATGTAAACCGTCTTCCATGGCCTGCAAAGATTCCAGACCTAAACCCCATAGAACATTTGTGAGACCAGTTTGAGCGAAGCTTACGAACCAAGGAAATGTGTCCGAAATTTAAAGCTGAGCTGGCAACATGCTTGCAGTAGGAATGGACACAAATACCCATAGCTGTGTATCCAAACCTTGTTGAAAGTATGCCCAGAAGGGTTGCTAGTGTAATTGCAGCACGTGGGGGACTATCCCCCTATTAAAGCATGTATTTTCCCCATTAAACGATCACATCTTGCTATCCGGTCCATTATTGTAGGGTAGTGTTTCAAAAAGAAAGATAGCAGATGCATCCTAGGGTCACGACCTCCATGTTTACCAGAAGCAATGAACTCTACGGGAAAAAGAAAGATCACTAGTATACCTCAAGTTCGTGAAGCCCGTACTCACCTGAAAATGCCCCTGAGGGATATATCGACAAAAATTTACTGCATTTAATATACGGAACGACACAATATTTACAGATTCCGAGATGCAACAGAAGAGCAATCACGAGAATTAGGCGAACGCGTTTCAAAGCTTGCGTAACAGCATATAGGTGCTCGTGAGTGATATACCAGCTTCTTGAAAGGGAGCAGCATTTGAGCAACGCTCAAGACAATGGCGCATAAGATAATGAAATAATTTTCAATAAGGTCTTGGCGATCCTCCTTGACTGTTATCTCTTTCACACATTTGTTTTCCCTTGCATAAAAAAGCGGCCCAGATAACGGGAGTAGAGATTGCGATTATTTCACACGTTTCGAGGACTGTTGTGTTATTGTTTTGCCCACCTGGTGCTTGAACGAATTACTCATCACCGTCGTGCAAATATAAGACAATGAAAAGTCTCTAGTTTTCAATTACGCAGCCCAGCGATACGTTAGTCCGGAAGAAACTGTGATCAACGGAAAGATGGGAATCGGAGGAGGTGCGTGTATAACCCATTATCATTTGGGCTGTCCGAATGTTGTATCGATCGCTTTTCTTTCTTAATCGTTCTGGTTATTGAAAAGGGTGGGAGACATTTCAGTTCAACGCATGTGTTTTTCGGCAAGATTGAGGTTTAACCCACCTGATGGTAGTATCGACGAGAGATCTCGTCACTAGCAAAACTGACCAGGCCTTGATGGACGAGATGGTTATCGAAAAGGATGGGAGACATTTCAGTTCAATGTAAGTGTTTTCCGGCAAGATTGAGGTTTAACCCACCTGATGGTAGTATCGACGAGGGATCTCATCACTAGCAAAATAGACCAAGCCTTGATGGACGAGATATCTCGTCATTAGAAAATAACTGACCAGATCTTGATAACGGCAGTCTTCTTTCAGTCGATCTTTTCGTATCATTAATACATTGGGGAGGTCTTGATGACGAAGATATCTAGCAATTAGCACAAAAGGTCGGATCTTGAAGAATGAGATATCCCGTAAAAATTACTTAGATGGTTGGTAAAACTGACAAGGTCCTGATAGATGAGATATCTAGCGATTGGAAAAGACGGACCAGGTGTTGATGCGTGAGATATCTCGTCATTAGAAAAACAACTGACTAAATCTTTACCTGGTCAATTTAAAAAATCGGAAATATCTTGACGACGGGATATATACTTATTAGAAAAATTGGTAAAATCTTGATGACCGAGATATTTCGTCAAAACCAGTTAGTCGGTTAAGAACATAAAATTTTTTTCTGACACAGACCAACCAAGAAATCAGAAAATTCATAAGAGTCTGGTACTACTAGGCGGCCGTGGGGTTTTTAATAGAAAACTAACAAGGCATTAGACAAGGAAATAAAAAGAAACACCCTTTTATTTAAATAAACAAGAACTGAACAATATTTTATATGTTTTACCAATTAGTAAAGCAGTACATTGTTGCAAATAAATGACGAAATCAACGCTATCGCCCCCTAGTATAGCAACATTTTTCAGACTACAACAAAATATACATTTTCGTACATTCTAAAATTTAGGATATTGATCAGATTAAAAAATGAATTAATTTGGTGCATCTTTTGATAGAAACATTCGGTACTATGCACCTTTTTGTGACAACAATTTTTTTCAACACGGACTCGTATGTCCGCAGACATTTTTGGCAAAAGTATTCATCGTGCTAATAGATTAGTTACTTAAAAAGTGAGTGAAAAAGCTTTCAGTTGCATCAAGAAAATACAAATGCCCTCGACCATAGTACCATCTACCATCATTACAAAAAAAAGTATAATTTTTTCGAATGGTAATGGTACCACACTGAGTGTCCAAACACTTAGAGGAAGTACAATAACAAAATATCTGAAACTAGGGGGCCCGCCCCCTGCTCGCTAACGCTCGCCAACCCCCGGAGGATTGCTTCGCAATTCTCATTGGTTCGCTGCGCGAACCTATGCTCGCTTCGCTCGCATCAATGAAGACACGTGTCCTAGCAGAAGGGATTGATTACAAAATATATTCCAAAAAAATATTTTTCAAATCTAAATTTGTTGTATTACATAAAAGATATATACAGTACCTCTGAAATCAGAATTTAGATGAAAACTTTGAGCAAATTTTTACTCGCAATGTGAGCACTGCTTTGGAAATTGAATACCCAGCATATTGTTTGTGTGTACATTTCCCCAGTACTCGAGCTACCCATACACTTTTTGACTGAGTTTGTTGTCAAAAGTTGTAGTGCACGCATCGTGTTGTACTATAATTGTTAGCCTTGAAAAGGACCGTTTTTTAAATAGCCCTGAAAAGATCCTCCGCTTTCTTAGATTTCTATTACGAACCGCAACAGCTCGTCTAAAATTCATTTTTTTTTCAATAAAATTTCA
This sequence comes from Metellina segmentata, assembly GCA_947359465.1. Taxonomy (NCBI): domain Eukaryota; kingdom Metazoa; phylum Arthropoda; class Arachnida; order Araneae; family Tetragnathidae; genus Metellina; species Metellina segmentata. The sequence continues at coordinate 111,570,339 of OX375880.1, forward strand.
TCCGATAACGCTATAGATTCAAATGACTCGCGAGGCTCCTAGTAAACAAACAATCGCACAATGTTGCCAAAACGTGGTAACAAATAACGTCTTTTTTGCGTGCCACGTAAGAGAAATATATATATATATAGATTGGTATACAAAAGGGCAAGCTTCTAAAACAAATCATGTCTGAACAAGGTCTACTATCAAAACTTCTGTTTGTACGTACGTAATCAATTATCTCAACAGGTGTCAGAAAATACAACTCCTTCCTGGACCATAGCTCACCATTGCCCACAAAAAGTGCAATGTTTACTGTAGTATCAGCGATATCGGAAGATAAATATACGTCGCAATTAAATACAGACTGCATGGCTGTGGAGCTTCTCCAGACATTCAAATGTCCCAGCGATCATGTAACGCAAGTAACGAGTAGACAGCACTTCCTGCACTGGGGTCAGGCCGAGCCATTGTAGTCTGTGCACACGATAGATGGATAACCTTGCGAGATGCAGATTCCAATCGACACACTGGATCACGTTAAGTGGCTTGTGCAGTTAACCAGTAGTGGTCAACGTAGACCCGTTATTCTACAATTCACAATAGACGTTTCCTGTTAAATCTACTTCGAGAGGTTCCCATAAATAAATAAAAATCCGTCGAGAAAATCAGGAGTAGGTGCAATAAGCATATTTTCATGAGGTTACTTGGCGATGTAATATTCCCCGACCATCACAAGACCCTCTGTGGAGTTAACACGTAAAATTTCAACATTGAAACCTGCAGTCTTTGTTGCATCACTTCTAACCACTTTTGTCCTTCGTGACAATACAATTTCTCCAAAGGGTTTTTTCTGAGTAGGATTCTATTCTAAGCAAATGAGCATAGAAAAATCTTTCTAAATAATACTACGATTGTAAGGAAAATAGCAACAGGATCATAATAACGGTACGGATTCTAGGGAAGAGGACTAACGGAATCTTTCCAAAGCATTCGCTTTCAAAGAGAAGAATAGTTCCCACAGCTTCTATTCTAAGGAAAGGAGCAATAGAATGTTTCCAAAGGACACTATTTCAGGAAAAAGGACCAACAGAACCTTACTAAAAAATTCTATTCTGAGGAAAGGAGCAATAGAATTTTAACAAAGGATACTATTTCAGGAAAGGATCAACAGAATCTTACTAAACAATTCTATTCTAAAGAAATGACAAACGGAATCGTTCCAAAGCATTCACGTCTAAGGTAATGGTAATGGTAATTTTAGTTAACGTCGTACTAGAGCAAAACAACGGGCTATTGACGACGGTCCGGGATCAGTCCCTTAAGGGAAAGATCCGAGGACAGCACCTCATAATTTTGAACCACGGTCAGATGACGAAGCAACACCTGAGCTGGCACCCCACTCTTCAAACTTCCACACCAACCCAAAGTGAGGACTTTCGGCCACGACAGATTTAAGGTGCACCAGCCGCCTCTACACCATACGTTTACAAACATCCATGCCCGGACCACGATTCGATTCAGGAACCTTCTGATCTAGAGGCTAACACCTTAACCACTATACCGGTTGGTCGGCTCACGTCTAAGGACTCAATTCTTCAGGACACATGATCTGAGTTACTCCTAAACTGCATTATAATTCTTTTTGTTTTCATGAAACGAATTTTATTACAATTATAACAAAGGAAATGGGACTTTCGATGCAACATGAAGGGAAAACTTTGCCATGAAATATGAATGTCAAATGAGCAGCTGGGTCAAAAAATGAATAGGGTATACGGTATGTCAAAGATATCGCAAAGGAATATTGTTGCATACATACTGGCAGACGCATTAAACAGATAAAAAGAACAGATAAAGGCTGCTTAACTTCATTTGAAATCAACCTAAATCACCATTGCACACAAAAGTGAATTGAAAAGAATTCCAAAAATGGCTGAGAACACAAACCCCGGCTAATTCGATTCCAATAAAGAATCCCCGCCTTCTAATTACAGAGGAAGCTCCAATCTCGTAAGACACTAAATCCCGTCTGTATTTGCAATAAAACGTGTTCTCTATGTGTGCATTCCTCCATAAAATATGGAATAATAATCAGTTTCATTTAGCCTTAATGGACCAAAGGGAATGCTCTTCGGCTGCTTGTGCAATTTTCCCCGCTGCTACCGGATGACCAACTACTGGTTAACGACTTCAGTAGCGAAGTTCATCCCGCTGATGTGGAATTTTGCTTCTTGCAGCAGCACAAAAGACCGGTGATCTTTCTGTTTCTGAGTTGCGTATGCTGGTTTCATGAGCACCCCATTTGAATAAGTCGCTTAGTTCAATGCTGTACAGTTTGGTGGAGTTGCATATGCTAGTTTTTCATCTGAATATGTTGCATAGTTCAGTGGCGGTGCACAATTTTTGTGCAGCACTTTCATCTTTCATCTATTGAGTTGTACTAAACTGTTTCTGAGTCGCGCATGCTCGTTTCATGAGCACCACATTTGAATAAGTCGCATAGTTCAGTGCTGTACAAATTTGGTGGAGTTGCGTATGCTGTTTTCATGAGCACCCCATTTGAATAAGTCACATAGTTCAGTGCTGTGCAGTTTGTTGGAGCGTATGCTGGTTTCATGAGCACAACACCTAAATAAGTTGCACAGTTCAGTAGTTCAGTTTGGTGGAGTTGCGTATGCTGGTTTCATGAGCACCTCATAAGAATACATTACATGATTCAGTGGTGCACAGTTTCTGTGCAACACTTTCTGCTTTCGTCTAATGAGTTGTACTGAACTGTATCTCAGTTGCGTATGCTGTTTTCATGAGCACCACATCTGAATAAGTCACATAGTTCAGTGCTCCACAGTCTTGTAGAGAAAGAGTCGTCAACTACTAGGATTAGTTTGTTTGGTTTTTATGGCGCATCCTTGGCCAGGCTGCACCAAACGCACGCACACACACACACATCCTTGGCCAGGCTGCGCCAAACGCAATACAGGCAACGCCAAGCAATTGTGAAATGACGAAGGATACGAGAAAGATCGCTTGGGCATCCTGAAGTAGCGACCCCATGCTTACCAGAGACAGTTTTACCCAGGGAAAAGAATAGTTCACTAGGGTATTTTGGGTTCTAGAAACCTGTGCACACCTAAAGAAGATGTGCCCACAAGGGGAGGTTTTATGGAGAAAGGGTCATAATGCATGATTCACAAGGCACAAATGCCATATTTACTGTGACACAAGACACGACAAGCTGCGAAAAACACAAGACAATGTCAGGTAAATGGACACAAACAAGGAAATTTTCACTGAAATGGAAGAGAGAAATACACACAGGGAGGAATAGAATTTGCACTGTCAACAACCACCTGCGAGTGTTGAAGGACCAACCGAATCAGATGCGGAGCAAGAATTTTCCTTTGGGAGGGTACTTCTCCCATGGATCACCAACTACTGGCTAAATACTGCAATTGTGAGATGAAAGAGTTCGACCTGCTGTTGTTCTTCTGTTTCCAAGTTGAGAATGCTGGTTTTATGAATGCTATTATTAAAATATGTTGCACTTCAGTCCTACATATATTGGTGGACAAAGGGACGTCAAGTACAAGGGTTGATTTGCTTGAGTTTATGGGGCGCAAGGGACATATTTGGCCTAGCTGTGAAAAACACTAGACAACGTCCAGTGAATGGACATACATACACAAGGAAATGTTTACCGACCCATAACAAAATACACTTAGAGAGGAATAGAGCCTGTGCAGTTTACAACCAACCGCAAGGGTCCCGAATCAGGCTCGAACCAAGAATGCTTATTTGAAAGATTTGATGGATGACCAAGGTCTGGGTAACATTTGCAATTGTGAGTTAGACTGACTTTCAATCGACGTCTCACTGGAGCAACACAACTCGCCATTGGGGACGGTCTCGGATCAATCCCGAAGCGAAAGATCACACCACGTGATTTTAAATCACGGTCAGATGGAGAGTCAAAACCTGAGCTGGCACCTCACTCTTCAAACTCCCAGAACACGCCGTGAGGACATTGGAGACCCCGACAGATATAACATGCACCATCCCCTTTTTTACACGACGGTCTTTGGTTGGATTTCAACTCCGGTTCTCAATCCGTTACTGTTTCGACCGGGTTACCGTAGTTCCCTACATTACGTCTAATAATCAAGATTTTACTGTAGTTTAAAATGGTTTCTTAACATTAGACAAACGGCGCTAAAGTTACACTAATGCCATCGGGAACACATGTTCTTAGTAGTTTGAGGGCTTCACGAACTCTAGGTACTCTAGCGATCCTTTCTTTCCCATGGGAATTAGTGTCTTTAGTAAACACGGGTAGCACTCCCGTGATTCCCAAGCGATCTTTTCCTGCTTCCATCAGGCCAACCAACCGGTATAGTGGTTAAGGTGTTTGCCTCTAGATCTGTAGGTTCCTGGTTCGAATCCGGGTTCGGGCATGGATGTTTGTAAGCGTATGGTGTAGAGGCGGCTGGTGCACCTTAAATCTGTCGTGGCCGAAAGTCCTCACGTTGGGTTGGCGTGGAAGTTTGGAGAGTAGGGTGCCAGCTCAGGTGTTGCTTCGTCATCTGACCGTGGTTCAAAATTACGAGGTGTTGTCCTCGGATCTTTCCCTTAAGGGACTGATCCCGGACCGTCGTCAATAGCCCGTTGTGTTGCTCTAGTACGACGTTAACAAAAATTACCATTACCATTACCTGCTTCCATCACACAATTGCCGACCAACCGGTATAGTGGTTAAGGTGTTTGCCTCTAGATCTGAAGGTTCCTGGTTCGAATCCGGGTTCGGGCATGGATGTTTGTAAGCGTATGGTGTAGAGGCGGCTGGTGCACCTTAAATCTGTCGTGGCCGAAAGTCCTCACGTTGGGTTGGCGTGGAAGTTTGGAGAGTGGGGTGCCAGCTCAGGTGTTGCTTCGTCATCTGACCGTGGTTCAAAATTACGAGGTGTTGTCCTCGAATCTTTCCCTTAAGGGAATGATCCCGGACCGTCGTCAATAGCCCGTTGTGTTGCTCTAGTACGACGTTAACAAAAATTACCATTACCATTACCTGCTTCCATCACACAATTGCCGACCAACCGGTATAGTGGTTAAGGTGTTTGCCTCTAGATCTGAAGGTTCCTGGTTCGAATCCGGGTTCGGGCATGGATGTTTGTAAGCGTATGGTGTAGAGGCGGCTGGTGCACCTTAAATCTGTCGTGGCCGAAAGTCCTCACGTTGGGTTGGCGTGGAAGTTTGGAGAGTAGGGTGCCAGCTCAGGTGTTGCTTCGTCATCTGACCGTGGTTCAAAATTACGAGGTGTTGTCCTCGGATCTTTCCCTTTCAGGATTGATCCCGGACCGTCGTCAATAGCCCGTTGTGTTGCTCTAGTACGACGTTAACCAAAAATTACCATTACCATTACCATTACCATCCATCACACAATTATATTCTCCAATCTCTTTTTCCCCTTTGGCGACATTTTTTCTTAACGATGTTGTGTTTGGCGCAGTTGGCCAAATATTGAGCCGTATATAAAACGCGAAAACAACCAAACTGTTACTCTAAAAAATCTGTCGGTATCTTTTCGATACCACGTAAAACATACGCTATAACAAAAAATCGACGCACCAAGAAGGAGTTGTGTCGGGCTCGATCAACGGTACTGACTGGGGAAGTAATGTCAATATGACGAGTCCCGTTTCCAACTGTTGTGACGACAACCGCAGAAGTCTCAGGAGCGTGGGGATCCTGCCCTTACTATCGTACGCCACACATGCCCCTTTGATAGCCGGACCCCTTTGGTACTCATTTCTGGCACATTTACAGCACAACGTTACATAGACGACATTCTATCCCGTACTTTATGTAGCATACTACCGTAGCCCCCCGTACTTCTTATACCAAACCACCAATCAGCAACCCTTATTCAACTGTCTGTTTTAGTGCCACTTTACTGAAAAGCGTAATTCACCCTTTTCAGTAAAGATATACATTACTATCGGTGCTACTTTAACCTCACCAGAACTGTGTGCACAGAGTGAACCTCTGTAAAGTGATTTGTTTCATCACAATAAGATTTATTTCCTTTTTCCTTGGTGAAACATCTGAAGAGAGTGAAACGAAAGAGCTAGACACTGAAACTAATGTAGAGTAGATTAATCAAAGGTAATTTGGTAATTTTAGTTAACGTCGCACTAGAGCAACACAACGGGCTATTGACGACGGTCCGGGATCAGTCCCTTAAGGGAAAGATCCGAGGACAACACCTCGTAATTTTGAACCACGGTCAGATGACGAAGCAACACCTGAGCTGGCACCCCACTCTCCAAACTTCCACGCCAACCCAACGTGAGGACTTTCGGCCACGACAGATTTAATGTGCACCAGCCTCCTCTACACCATACGTATACGATTCGAACCAGGAACCTTCCGATCTAGAGGCTAACACCTTAACCACTATACCGGTTGGTCGGCAGATTAATCAAAGGAAAATACGACTACATTTTCACACAGCCAGCAACTCAGAGTATTTTATTCACGTAATATTGGTGTACTATACCAATTATCACAAACCCATCCATTACGGAAATAGTATTAGATACCACATGAGAACACTTTCTGAAACAATTGGATATTTCTAAACAATTGGATATACTGTTAGGAAAGGAAAGTAGAAAAAAGAGGAGGTTAAATAACTTTTGCGACACGAATTACTGCAGTGAAATGATGAAACCGAAACGAGATGTCTCTTTGTTTGGCATAAAACACCCTTTATAAATCAATGCACGAATCTCAATGCATTTGATTGAAAGAATTGTTATGAAATAGAAAAATAATAATCGGGGCACTGAAACTAATGTAGTGTGGATTAATGTTAAGAAAAGATGCGCCTATATTTTCAGAAAGCATCCCAGAGTTTATTATTCACGAAATATTGGGACCCAATTCTCACAAATCCACCCATTACGGAAATCGTATTAGGACTACAGAAGAACATTTTCTCAAACAACTGGATTTTTGGAAAAGCAAAATGCGCAAGATGAACGGCGACAAAATAAAAAATTAAAAAGAGAGACGGTTAAAGCACTTTTGCAACACACATTACTGCAGTGAAATGATGAAACCGAAACGAGTTGTCTCTTTGTTTGGCATTAAACATCCTTAATATATCAACGCGCGAATTACAATGCAGGTGTTGATTGAAAAAAATTGTTACGAAATGGAGAAATAATATGGGTCAATGCGTTCGACCACAAAGGAGCTTGTTTCCGATATCGAGACCGCAAAATGCAGTCGGCAGAAAAAAAAAAAAAAAAACCGGCGGACAGCATAAATCACAAATTAAAAAACGCCACAAAAGTGTTCCGCAGTGAAATAAAATAAAGAATCCTTTAAAAGCGAAAAGGTAAAGAGCTTTCATTCGCAGATTACCGCAAAATTAGATCAGTAGGTCAAATAACTGAGTGACCAGCAGGTCAACGCCCACCGCGGAAAGGTCAAATGCCTTTTCGCGGTAAAAGTTATCATCGGGATCAGATCTTTCTCTTTCAGAAACTAATCCTTCAATCTAAGCTAAGCCAAACTCTCGTCTCGGGTCAAGAATAAACTATTGTTGGGGGGTGGACACCTCTACTACAGAAATAGAGTTTTTGGAACGTAATATTTTGATTTGGAGGTAAAGATGCCAACAGATTCGCACTTTAGATCGCAACGAGCATGGAATCTAGAGCAACATATAACAACATTTCAGTATTCATGATTCAAATAATCACTAGATATCACCATAGCTAGCATTCTAAATTCTGTTCCAATAGTTGGAGAAAGGAATTTTCTGTCAAGCTAAATGCAGGTGGCGCTAGTGTTTCTGCGGTGGGATGTGTTTACTGGACGTGTTCCGAAAATGACGTCAATTAACTTATTTTTTCGAATACGATTTTCAGCATTTCTGTAACAAAAATTCCAAAAAATGAATTCGAAAACACACGGTAGCTACTCATTTCCACAGAAGTTATTCTCTCAGCTCTGACATTCCAAACTCTACCTCACTTAAAAAAGTCTAGTCACGCCGTTGGACTTTATACCGTCATGCAATTAAAATTGCATTCAATGGAAAGATAGGAGGATGATAATACACTGAAGACTAGTTATTCCCGTCATTTATTATACAACATCGGAGAATTGCAAATCAGAATTACCTCATATTCTTGTCAAAGCTGTAATAAAAGATGCATAGTCTACTAACTGGTTAACAGAAGTGCTAATGCCAGTTAGCACTTCTACACTTGTCCCTGAACATAATTGTCTATAGATATGGCACAACTTAACTTAAAATAAGGCACAAACCTTATAACTAGTTCCAAACCAAATCCAATTCCAAACCTTGGAATCATGCCAAGTTTTTTTCATCGCCCCAGAGAACGCTCAGAAAATTATTTTTTACGTTTCCGCTTTCATTTTACACGCGGAGAAAATTATTTTTTTCATTTCCGCTTTGATTTTGCGCGGAGGAATGTTTTTCCAGCCAGACGATAAATCTTTCAACTATAGTCATAGTTCTTTCTTCTATATCCTGGACCGTTAAATATAAAGTAAAAATTTCAACGGATTTGAAATTTACGGAAAATTTTAGTTTAGACTGATACCTAAAAATATGATTTTCTTTAAATAAATAATTTTTAAATTGAATATATCTTCAACGGATTTGAAATCTGCGGAAAATTTTACACCAGATTAATACCTTACATCACGGGCACGGGCAACGCCAGGCTAGCCACGCAGTGGCTAGTATAATATAACGAAACGAGAAAAATATGTCTATTCTTCTGGTCAAGAACGTATTTAGAGGGAGGGTACATAGGGTACCACCTCAAAACACTTCAAATGTTAAAAACAATCAAAAGAGCGCACTGAAGCTAATTTGTTCTGCAAAAATCTAAGTTTCGTTTATCCCAAAGGTAAACTACACATAGATAAGTCTTAAAACAGTAAGAAAACCATTAAGCTCATTTAGCTTTTTTACGGCCTTTTGATTCGATCCTAGAACCAAAAGAGAAGATTTGACTCCTCCGAAATTATTTTCTAAATACGAACCTGCCAACTCACACCGTAAAATAAAATAAAAGGTAAAATACGACAATTTAGACTCACCGAATTTAAGTCAACTAGTGTAGAACAGGCACGAAACAGTGAGATAAACAGCTAAAATGACTTTTCAAATCGTTAGAAGAGACTGTAAGCAGTCAAAATGGCGGAACGCAATGGTCTATAATAATAGACATTAGCGATGTGAAATGGCAATAAGAAGCATCGGAATCGTGTCCATTCCATTTTACTCGTTATTTTGAGTGAAAATGTTGAGGATTCAGAGAATGTGTATTATTTCATTGATTCTTTTGGAAACGATTCGTCGATCGACAGTTGAAACTTGCAATTGACATAAGTTATTTTTTGTAATGGTGGCTAAGTTTCAGCGCAGTACTTTAGAACTTGTCTGTGACTGAATTCGATAGATGTCACAATTATTTGCTTGACTGCCAATTGCTTGGAATTGTGAGGTGAGGTGACAGGTGTACTTCTAGTTACTTAATTGCAAATTACGTGAAACCATGTGGTGAGATCAGAGGTGTACGTATAGCTGCTTGATTTGCAATTGCTTGAAACCATGAGGTGAGATCAGAGGTGTATATCTAGTTGCTTGACTGCTAATTGCGTGAAACCATGTGATGAAATCACTGGTGTACTTCTAGTTGCTTGATTGCCAATTGCTTGAAACTGTAAGGTGAGGTGTACTTATAGCTGCTTGATTTGAAATTGCTTGAAACCGTGAGGTGAGATCAGAGGTGTACTTATAGATGCTTGACTGCTAATTGCGTGAAACCATGTGATGAGATCACTGGTGTACTGATAGTTGCTTGACTGCTAATTGCGTGAAACCATGTGATCAGATCACTGGTGTACTTTTAGTTGCTTGATTACCAATTACACTTCGTGAGGTGAGAGCGCAGGTGTACTTCCGTATGCGTGGTACTGCAATTTATGATTGTGACCGTTTAACTGGTCCTGTGTTGCCTATAGTGACTGAGTGTAGGGCATCATGTGAAACGAAGGCTGTGTGGTAACGAAGCGTGAAGCCTCGATAGCAGTAGAAGCAGGATCTGTTATTAGAATTTCAAACGATTGTTGGCAGTGATAGATACATCGCATTAGACATTCAATTGATCATCGTGAACCATACATCGAAGTGGGTGCCGATGAGTGCACCATGGGGCCTTGCTTCAGTGCTTGTTCATTTTTTCCCACCTACCAGTCATCAACATATCAAAGCATGTAAAAGAAAGTACATCATCAGGCTATCATAAAGTTCTTCATAGTACATTTCCTGACAACATACAAATGCAAGCCAAACACTTGAAAGTCCACCAAGAAGAGAACGCGCGCGCGCGAACCTGAGAATGGAAAATCCAACTTCTCTGGAAGAACTTACGTTTCATGTAGTCTGCAATACAGAATTCTGACAGAATTACAGAAAGCTTCTGTGACCCGAAAGTTTTCCTTGTGGGCGTATATCCATTTACGTGACATAGCACCTTGTGTTTGGCGCAGCTTGGCAAAATACGGCACCTGCGCCATAAAACCCAACCCTTAGAAACCTAGCAGTTGGAATCTGTAATATGCATTGGGCCATATTTGATCAAGTAGCGTCAAACACAAGACAATGTCAAGCCACTGTGAAAAGAAAGCATGGAAAGAAGCAGAGAAGATTCGTTTCGATCATCATGTTTACCAGAGGCAGTAAACCCCATGGGAAAAAACTAAACCACTAGGTTACTCGGATTCGTAAAGCCCGTACGTACCTAAAAATGTGCCGAGAGAGGGGTCTTTTTCTATAAAAAAAATTCAAATAATAATAATTGGTAATGGTAATTTTTAATTAACGTAGCACTAGAGCAACACAACGGACTATTGACGACAGTCCGGGATCAATCCCCTAAGGGAAGGATCCAGGACAAAACCATGTAATATTGAACCACGGTCAGATGAGGAAACTCCTGAGCTGGCACCCCACTCTCCATACTTCCACGTCAACCCAACGTGAGGACTTTCAGCCACGACAGATATAAGATGCACCAGCCGCCTCTACACCATACGCTTACAAACATCCATGCACAGATCCGGATTCGAACCAGGTACCATCTAATCTAGTCTTCCTTAACCGCACAAAACCTCAAAAGCACGCCCTATAATCTTACAACAGTCTAGGGTTGCGACATCGACAACAAAACATCGATGTTAAAAATTAAAACATCGGTGTTAATAATAAACCATTGATGTTTTTAAACCAACTCAAACTCAAAACCATCGATGTTTTTAAACATCAGTGGCTTCAAACTCCCCCCATCCCTTTTTAAAACTGTTTTAGTAACCTCCAACATTAATGTTCGCCTGAGGGGGAGATTTAATTTGTCATCTACTGTGTTTATTAATTTATGACCAAGATATTTTTTTAGTGTCAAAAAAATTTAATACGAACAATTAAAAATCTTTTATTTTCAAATTGAATAATATAAAAGAAAGTAATATTTACATCAATTTGTCATGGGTACTACTAGGTAGGTATGTACCTAAAAATAATTAATGTTAGTTATTATGAATTATTTATCAACTTATGTGGGGGGGGGACACAACAAACGTATTTTTTATATACTGTAAACAAAAAATATTGGGGCCAATAATTATTATATGCCTTAATATTTGTAATTTACAATTTGTAAGAAAAAGAAGTTTGTGTTAACTTTCTCCCCTTGAAGCCGACTTCTTTTTTCACCAGTTAAGGAAAAAACTCTTTCTGATGGGATAGATGTCGCCATCACTGACATATAGTTGCATACTTTTTTCATTAAAAAATAAAACATCGACAACGTTAAAACATCGGCACTGTTAAAACATCGTTGTTAAATAAACATCGGCTCCGACACACCGATGGTAAATACATCGATGTTCTTCACAAAGCATCGAGGTTTAGAAAACATCGACATCGATTTCGCATCCCTACAACAGTCCAGATCCGCACATTGCACTGCCAAACAGACAGTCTCGGAAAGACTCGCGGTGTGGCCCTAATGGGATCTTATTAAGGCGGAAAAAACAGCAGAAACATAGTATGCGATCATCCCAACACGGCACAGTCCGACTTGTCCCTCCACACTTTATTGATTCCGCGTCGTCTATCAAACGAGCCCGTGAACTCCCTCCATTACTCCCCAAAATGACTGCGTTTCACAGACATGTGCTTCAGTCATGGCTGACCTCCGATCGTCTCTCGATTAGTCTCAGTTTGTTGACTGTGCGTACCGAGGTGGCCACTGTTCAAAGTCCCCGCAACATTTACTTCGAGAGCTTATCCCCGCCACCGCGTGTAGCGAGAGGTGCTTTTGTTTTACGGCGAGCTTGAACTGTCACAAAGTGCATGATGGTTCAACCGGGTGTCCGCGGCGTGTGACGGTTCGTAGTCCGAACTCTGCTCTATCTCTCTCTCTCCGAGAGAACGCGCACGAAGGGTTCCTACCACCTCTTTGTGGACTTTTTAATTATCTTTCACAATAAACCATACCTTTTAACCTCGGAGTACGGAATGGTTGGGCTGTGGTGAATACTCAATGAATACAATGTGTTGTGTACGGAAGTTAATTCTCATTTGCTCACACAGGACACAATATCTCTTTTAGACGCAGTCGTCCTCTGACCGTGGTTCAAAATTAGGTGATGTCCTCATCGAACCGCCGACCAACCGGTAATGGTAATGGTAATTTTAGTTAACGTCGTACTAGAGCTACACAACGGGCTATTGACGACGGTCCGGGATCAGTCCCTTAAGGGAAAGATCCGAGGACAACACCTCGTAATTTTGAACCACGGTCAGATGACGAAGCAACACCTGAGCTGGCACCCCACTCTCCAAACTTCCACGCCAACCCAACGTGAGGACTTTCGGCCACGACAGATTTAAGGTGCACCAACCGCCTCTACACCATACGCTTACAAAAATCCATGCCCGCACCCGGATTCGAACCTTCCGATCTAGAGGCTAACGCCTTAACCACTATACCGGTTGGTCGGCGCCGACCAACCGGCATAGTGGTTAAGGTGTTAGCCTCTAGATCGGAAGGTTCCTGGTTAGAATTCGGGTATGGATGTTTGTAAGCGTATGGTGTAGAGGCGTCTGGTGCAACTTAAATATGTCGTGGCAGAAAGTCCTCACGTTGGGTGGGTGTGGAAGTTTGGAGAGTGGGGTGCCAGCTCAGGTGTTGCCTCGTCATCTGACCGTGGTTCAAAATTACGAGGTGTTGTCCTCGAATCTTTCCCTTAAGGGATTGATCCCGGACCGTGGTCAATAGCCCACTGTGTTGCTCTAGTACGACGTTAACTAAAAATTTTAAAAACCAATTTACCTCCTCGAACCTTTCCCTCGGGGTTTGATCTCGGACCATCGTCAATAACTCGTTGTGTTGCTCCAGTGCGACGACAATTAAAATACCCACATACTTATAATACAGAAACAGGTCGAGAGTGTGTCTACTGTCTGCAAATCGAAAAATTAATCGAGCTACAAATGTTCGCAGCGTCTAACGGTTCGTAGTGCGAACCCTGCTCTCTCTCTTTGAGAGAACGAGCATGAAGGATTCCTACCACCTCTTTGTGGACATTTTAATTATCTTTCAAAGTAAACCATACCTTTCAACCTCGGAGAGCGGAATGGTTGTGATCTGGTGAATACTCAATGAATACAGTGTGTTGTGTACGGAAGTTAATTCTCCTTTGCTCACAGAGGACACAATATCTCTTTTAGACGTAGTCGTCATCTGACAGTGGTTCAAAATTACGTGGTACTGTGGTCGGAACTTTCCCTTCGGGGGTTGATCCCGGACCATCACCAATAGCCCATTGTGTTGCTCCAGTGCGACGTTAATTAAAAATACCACATACGGTATCTTTAGACGTAGTAGTGCGACAGATAGTTCAATTTACGTCGCACGGATAGTTCAATTTACGGAACCGAGAATGCTTCTTTGAAATGATCGATGGATGACTGACTGCTGGCAATTGTGATGTTGGTAGGTAATTAATTAACGTCGCTCTGGGGCAACACAACAGGCTATTGGCACCAGTCCGATTAAACCTTAAGGGGAACATCCGAAGACAACACCACGTAATTTTGAACCACGGTCAGATAACGAGGCGACAAATGAGATGGCACCCCGATCTCCAAACTCCTACCACGCAAATGTGAGGGCATTTCAAGTCCATGACAGATTTATCGCTCCCTTTGTGCACAACGGTCTTTGGTTGGATTCGAACTCACAATCCTCAGGTTGCTAAACCGTTACCCTAACAATCGGGCTAACACGACTCCACATGGTGCGGGATCAATCAAGCATGGAAGGCACGAGTCCATTAGGGTAATAATTTGGTAATTTTGTAATTAACGTCATACTAGAGCAACACAAACGGGCTATTGACGACGGTACGGGATCAGTCCCTTAAGGGAAAGATCCGAGGACAACACCTCGTAATTTTGAACCATGGTCAGATGACGAAGCAACACCTGAGCTGGCACCCCACTCTCCAAACTTCCACGCCAACCCAACGTGAGAGAGTCCATTAGGGAATCGCTTTTATTGCTCATCGGAAATTTTGGCCGCACAAGATCCACGAGATGATGGAGAAAGGTTTATTTAAGAAATACATATCATCACAAAGTGAAACACACTGTCAAGAAACATAGTTCTTATATGACAACTTCTGCTCAATAGCGGCCGACCAACCGGTATAGTGGTTAAGGTGTTAGCCTCTAGATCGGAAGGTTCCTGGTTCGAATCCGGGTCCGGGCATGGATGTTTGTAAACGTATGGTGTAGAGGCGGCTGGTGCACCTTAAATCTGTCGTGGCCGAAAGTCCTCACGTTGGGTTGGCGTGGAAGTTTGGAGAGTGGGGTGCCAGCTCAGGTGTTGCTTCGTCATCTGACCGTGGTTCAAAATTACGAGGTGTTGTCCTCGGTTCTTTCCCTTAAGGGACTGATCCCGGACCGTCGTCAACAGCCCGTTGTGTTGCTCTAGTACGACGTTAACTAAAAATTACCAATTCTGCTCAATAGCTGGTCTATCTAAGGTGTATTTCCGAATAAATAATCTAACCTTAATGCAAAGAAAAACTGACTTAGTAAACCTCACCAGTCTCAAGATCACCACAAGAAGAGCCCCTAAAAAGTCCTGATACCTTGAAAATGTTTACTTAGTGTGTATCACTAGTAGGTCTACGATGCATATACTACATGTGATTGATTCAAACATAATTCCCATGCACACTGCAATGTGCTTATTTTACAGTTTTCTCAACATTTATTCAGGTAGGTGTTTTAATTAACCTCTTTGTGGAGCAACACAACTGGCTGTTGACGATGGTACGGGATCAAACTCGAAAGGGAACATTCCAAGACAACAACACGTAATTTTGAACCACGGTCAGATGACGAGGCAATACCCGAGCTGGTAGTCCACCTCTCCAAACTTCCACACCACGCCAATCTGAGGACATTTGATTCAACGACAGATTTAACGTACAACAGCTCGATTTGTACACGACGGTCTTTGGTTGTATCCGAACTCTCAACCCACCGGTTGCTAATCCGTTACTCTTCCAACCAGGCTATTGTGGCCCAACATATATTTAGACCTCTCAATAAAAACAATTATGAGAGCGGGCTTTTATTTCACGGTGGTCTTGAAAGGTCAAAAATTGCATAATGGTTCAACTGAGAAGGTTGGTTTGACCATCAATCCAGAAGATAAAGGCTTCGAGCCCAATAGGGATTGGTTTAGTTTTTATCTTTTTGTCGATCTACAAGTTTGACTGTACAAGGATTCAATTGGCCATGAAAGGATTTACAATATACCTATCATCGGCTTACAAGCGAATGACGAGATATCTCGTCATGAAGGTATTGACTAATTTTAAATGACGACGAGATAAAACTTTGGTCAGTTGTCTAAGGCGGAGATATCTCGTCCATCAGGATCTAGTCCGTTTTTCTAATGACGAGATATTTCGTTGAAGCAACCGACAGGAGTGGTCGGGGACCTCCGAGTAAATTATCTCAGAGGAAGGTCAACCTTACACATAAAATGCAAACGTTCTTCTTCCAACAGGTGGGGAATTATGACCAAACATGGCAAGCCGATGCGAAGTCTCAGTCGCCCCTCTCCAAGTGCTCAAGTTATTAACCTGTTGCCATCCTCTGAGCAACAAATTCAGCTGCCGTAGCACGCGTTAGCGTAGAGTAAAACAAAACAAAAACAACAAAAATCCAGCGTAGGAACAAACAAGTGTGTACGTCAAAAGTCGAAAGCGAAGAGAGTGCCCCGCCCCTTCCACCGACGTCACGGTTTTCGTGTAGGCTTTGTTTTGTTGGGAACGTAGGAATTCCGTCCTACACCAATCCAAATATTTATCATACAATTGTTCAAATTTGGGAAAGAGAAAACAGGTCGGCTTTCGCTTTCAGCTGTGGAATTTCTGACTTGCGCTCCGCGGGATGGTTGCAGTTATATAATAACTGCGCGCAAATTGTCTTTTTTCGGTATAATTTTTTAATTACCCATGAAATTGCTCAAAACAGCAGAATCCTATTTCGTTTAAATTATGATGGAAAGAGTTTATCTTTCCCTTAATATTTACGTGTAGACTAGATTTTTTTAAAATTTTGACTTGAAAAATACAATTTTTTTTACTATAGGTAATTGATGTATTCTTAAAATCATTTTTGGGGGAAAAAACTCAGATTGCGCAAATAATTAATTATCTAATTAAACATTGGATATGATTTTGTGGCATTGAGTCCTCTTGGGACATATTATGCCAAACTCAAGATAAAAAATAAAAAAAATATATAATATAATAATAATGTGAAATGAGTCAAATCATAATGAATGAATGCTACATAAAATTATATGTGATGGATAAAACCAATGTCATGTAAAAAGCTAAAAATATTTGGATGAGGATTCTCCCCAACCATCTAATTAAGATATAATTAGCAAATTAGCATGTTTTTTGTAACATGATACCTCAAATTCTAATATATGCAGAAATGTTTCCTGTTGGAAATTATTCCTAATATCCGCTGCAATTATTCCTAATATTCTTCATGTTTTAAACCTCCATCAAGTTGCTAGAAGAAATATTTTTTCTAACAATTTTTTAATCAAGAAAGCGTAAAAAAAAATATATATATTTTTTCAGGAATTTCAACATTTAAAAATTAATTAAAAATCCATTTCTTGACTAAATACTCTTGATAAACCCCGGATTGGGGTTCAAAATATTCACTGCATTATATAAGAAATAATGATGCATAAGTAATTATAATAGGTGAATTCATTGTGGAGTTATCGTGTTTTGAACAAAGCACCCTATTGCAAAAACGCAGCTTTTCAGAAATCGAGTTTAAAGTTTAGGAAACACGTCTGTTCATGGTGATATTAAATAACAAAACCCCTTGAAACTAAAAACCTATTTGGATTGGATATGATTTTGTGGCATTGGGTCCTCTTGGGACATATTATGCCAAACTCAAGATAAAAAAAAACAAATATATAATATAATAAAAAAGTGAAATGAGTCAAAACATATGAATGAATACTACATAAAATTATATGTGATAGATAAAACCAATGTCATGTAAAAAGCTAAAAATATTTGGATGAGAATTCTCTCCGATCATGTCATCTAAAACCAAGGTATAAGAATTAAAATGTTTAAGTCGTTGCCTATTAAAATGAGAACATTCTATTAAAATATGTTTTACGTTTAGTGGGCAAATGCAGTAGTTACAAATGGGATGATCTTCTCCGAGGAGGAGGTGTCTATAGGTGATTCGAGTATGTCCAATACGGAGACGTGTTAGTATTACCTGCTGTCGTCTTTGAGCTGGTGACTGCCATTGCGTTATATTTGGTTTTAAAGCGTGGAGTTTGTTTTCAGTTTGTTCGGACCATCCGTTCTGCCATTTCTCTTCCAAAAATTTCTGAATGATAGATTTTAGGTCACGATAAGAAATGGTATGTTTAATATAATTTACGGCAGATTTGGCGGCTTTGTCAACAATTTCATTTCCAGATATCCCAACATGAGATGGGATCCAACAAAATACCAAAATAAAATTTTTGGATGAAAGATGATAAATTCTTTTTAATGACTCTAAAACAATGGGATGACTGTCATGATCGGGATGTTTCAATGACAGTAAAACGCTTAATGAATCTGTGAAAATGATACATTTTTTATGACAATGATCAGATATATTTTCTAATGCTTTATATATGGCCATGATTTCAGCGGTAAAAACAGAACATGAAGAATGAAGTTTAAAACTGTGAACAGAGTGATTAATAGTGAACGCAGCCCCAACATAGTCTGCCCTTTTAGATCCGTCGGTGTACATTTGAATAAAATTAGAGTAATTTTCTAAATGCTTTTGAAACAGTTGTGTTTGTATAAAAACCTATTTAGAATATTTGCAAGATCTTGTGGCATCGTTTGAAAACTATGAAATTGGACAGTATTTTGATTAAATAAAAAATATTGATATTCTGGTCGATTTTCTTGATTTCTATTGTATACATAAACCTTAATGAAGTTTACAAGTCTACACATTTCACATTAATATTTCTTGAGTATTTTCGCACGAGTTTGCTAACCGGTTGGAACCAGTTGAAAGAGCAACGGGTTAGCAACCGGAGTGTTGCGTGTTCCGATATAAAACCACGGTCAGATGACGAGGTCAACATCTGAGCTGTCACCCCACTCTCCAAACTTCCACACCGTCGTATACATGGGGCTGGTACACGTTAAGTCTGTCGTGGGATCTAATGTCTACATGATGGCGTGGCATGGCAGTTTGGAAATTTGGTGCAAACTCAGATGTTGTTTTCATATCTGACCGTTGTTCAAAATTACGGTGCTTTGTCCTTGGATCTTTCTCTTCGGGACCGGACCGTTATCAATATTCCGTTATTTAACTACCTACCTTCTTACAAATTTTGACGTATTTAAGATTTTTTATTTCTCTTAACAAAGCGTAAAGATTACCCCATTTTCCCTTGAGTATGATTCAACAGTTTCGACTGGTTGACAGATTACTTTGTTTACACCATTAGTCTTCCTTAAGAAAGGGAACATTAAGTGTTTAGATTTTTGTCAAGCAAAAGAAAACTATTATGTTGAAGTCATGTGCTCAGTTAAACGGTAAAAGAAATGGAATGAATACTTCCGTTTTTAATTTTTTTTCATGCATTACGAAGTTTCCAATTCTTTTCAAAAGCAATCCTGATGAAACTGAAATGTTCGGAATTAAAATTCCAAGATTCAATACTGAAATACTTTTCCTTATTTTCAAATTTTTCATGACTTCTCTCTGAAAATTCACAATCCATTTAACGGAAGACTAAAATGAGCCTTGAAAATGAAAAATTTAATTACCCTAGAAGAATTTTCGTTTTAGGTTTTTAGCAATACAGAATTCAGATGAAGTACAGAAAACTTTGTTCGTTCTTTTTCTGTGCGTGAATTTTGGTATCATTTTTCATTGCGCTTGAAATTACTCGAAGCAGTAGAATTCTATTTCGTTTAAGGGGGTCCGGGACACATTGAAAATTTTTTTATTAATTAATTTAGAATTTTGAATTTTTTTGTACTGATTACCCATCTAACTAATAATCAAAATCACAACACAAAAATTTTCCAAAAGTTCTTTAAAAATTTTAAATTAAAATTTTTTGAAAAAAAGAGGGGTCATTTTAAATTGCTAAGGCTTAAAACATTCTTGATCAATTTTCAAAATTCTTGCATTAAATTATTCACAAATTTATTAACTTTAATTTTGATTCAGGAATTTAAAAAATATTAATTTAATAAAAAATAAAAAATATTTGAATGAAAATTTTTGAAAATTTTAAGGTACTTTTTTTAAAAAAAGTCATATTTTTAAAAGTAAATATTTGTTTTGAATTTGCTGAATCAAAATTAAAGTATAATGTTTGAAAAAGATGAATTCCAAATTTCAACCCTTAAACTTTATCGGTTTTCGACTTATAGCAATTTGAATACAGGAAATCTTGAAAAAATGCATCATGGAGAAAACCGCATTTAAAGTTTTAAGAACAGATGTTGTTGCCATGACAACAACTGTCAAGAGTGTTAGATTTTCAAAACAACGCACCACAAAAATTATTATATCTCTAGTTCTAATTAAGATAGAAACATGAGTTAAACGTCATTTTAAGCAGAAAAACACAGAGAATTTCTTAAAATAATAAAAAAATTTCGAAAATTTGACGATTTTTGTGTCCCGGACCCCCTTAACGCAAGAAGGTTGTTAGGATTTTCTGGCGCAATGTCCCAAAAGAACGAAAACATGACCTAATGAAAACACTAAAAACTGAATAGAGCCGAAAAGACTAAGAATGTGACTGTATCCAATTCAAAGTCACATTAAAATTCAAGCAGTCGCAACAATGATTCAAATTCAAACTCTTTAGTTAATAGTATAAAATCAGTAAATATGGGATTAAAATCTATTGATCAACAACATACAAAATAATAATTAATAAGGCAGGTGAGAACTAACCCTCCAAGTGACTTCGACGAGATATATCGTCTATCAAGACATGACCAATTATGTTAATGACAAGATATCTCGTCATCAAGATTTGCCGATTTTTTGATGATGAGATCAATAGCTCGTCATTTTTTTTTTCATAATGATGAGGTATCTCGTTCATCAAGATCTGGCCAGTTTAGTTAGAGACGAAATATTTCGTCGTGATAACCACCTGAAGGGTTTAGTGCAGATAAGTATTTAAAATGGCGGATGTTCAAGGGGAAAAGATAGATATGAATGATAAAAGCATTATATAGAATTTAAAAATTTGATACGGCGTAAAAATTTTAAGATTGGGATGTGGATAATCCCAATTTAATTTTGTAAAGTTAAAACTGTTTTGTTAAAAAGCATCGTAGAGACAATTATTAAAAACTGAACTATCGATATTGAAATCTGGCGAATTGTAAAAGGAACAACACACAGGGACACATTCCAATTCGGGAGATTCTATTCCAAGGAAAGAAAGAGAAGAACCATTCCAAAGGATTTCATTCCAAGGAAGGAAACAAAAGAATCTTTCCAAAAATTCTATTCCAAGGAGGGAACATAAGCTTTCCCCAAAGGCTTTCTTTTCCAAAGAAAGGAACAGAAAAATGTTTACTAAGGCTTTTTTAGCCCCAAAGAAAGGAACAATAGAATTGTTCCACGGGATTCTATTCCAAGGAAAAGAACAGTAAATTATTTTCCAACGGATTCTATTCGAATAAAAGATTTGATTCTATTATAGGAAAAGGAACAACAGAATCTTTGAGAACGAATCTATTCCCACGAAAGGAAACACAGAACGGCTTTAAAGGTTGAAAAAATCCCTGCTCCCTTTCGACCTAGAGGTGCAGTAGTTATTCAGTCATCAAATGCGTCGGGGTAAAAGCCGCTATCTCGCAGCGCTCAGAAGGTTGAATAAAAAACTCGATACAATTAAAAGAATCCGTGTTAGGCGTAGATTTGATTCAATCCAATTCTATCCTCCGGGTAGGTCGCCCAGAGGGTTTAAGGCCGGTCAAGTGGCGAACGGAAGAGTCCAGAACTTAGAATTTTCCCTTCCCAAGGATTTCAGAGCAAAATTCCGTCTCTTTTATTTGAACTTTCAATTGACTAATTCCTGTGTTACCAATTTAAAAAAAATCAAAATTGTTTCAATCTCATTGAAACAATTTTGATTCAATTCAGAATGAGGCGGGCGAAGCAGACTTTTTGGGAGCTATAGAAAATGAGGCTTCTGCCATCATGTCCGAAAAGGTTGGTTTGTTAGTTGGTAGATTTAGGTTTTAGGCGCAAGGTCCAGAAATGGACAAGCTGCGACAAACGCCGGATTGGATAGTAAAATCATCGTAGATGTAAAAATGTTGAAAATCATCGCAAAGTTTTATTTTTTTAGATAAAATATTTTGAAAAAAGTCAATAATATGAGATTAAATGCAGTTAAAATCTGTTGATCAACAACACATATGGAAGATAAATTAATGAAAATATGATGTAAAATAATAAGAGTATGAGTTATGTATTTAAAAGGTATGGTGGTAAAATATCATTTCGCGTGTAAAAAGCCAATGGCATTAAAAACAGAAAAATATTTGGATAGGGATTTTCACACACGAAATAATCCAAGTTCAAAATTGGACAATTCCATCCGGAAAAAAAAAAGGAATTTCCATATTTTAAATTAATATAATTAAGATAACATATACAATTCGCACCACATTAATTTAATTAATTATGCAGTTAAAAACATTAATCTAGCCGTTAATGTCAATTTCTAGCAGTTAGTAAGAACCGTTAAATGTAGTTGCTAACTAATGACAAAACTGCTGATATTAAGAGTAATAGTTACTATCTACAATTGACAGAGTTTCGAACTGGAACCCTCCGGATGCTAATCCGTTAATTTTCAAACTGGGCTCTACAGCGATTCTTTAGTCTACAGTCTAATCTGTATTTTAGTTATTTGTAAATTTTTATTTTTTAGAAGGCGTTTCGCTATAATCTAAGAAATGTAGGTAGGTAGTAAATTAACGTCGCAGTGGAATAACACAATGGGTTATTAACGACGGTCCTGGATGAACCCCCAAAAGGCAAGACCAGATGACAACACCACCTGAATCACACTCAGATGACGAGGTCACGTATGAGCTGCCACCCCACTCTCCAAACTTTCACACCACGCCAACATGAGGACATTCGAGGCTCCGACAGGTTTAATGTGCACCAGCTCCCCTTGTACACGACGGTCTGTATCGATTCGAACTCACAACCCTCCGGTTGATCTAAGGAAAGGAAAATCTAAGTTGATTTTTAAAAGTATTTAAGCAATCGCTTCTACTTTTGCTTCCACTTTTCCCCACCTGATTGACGTCTGGACTTTGGACTAGAAACTGGAGGGTTGTGAGTTCGAATCCAACCAAAGACCGTCGTGTACAAAGGGGCTGGTGGGTGCACGTCTTAAATCCGTCGTAGCCGATAATGTCCTCACGTTGCAATGGAGTGGAAGTTAGGAGAGTGGGTTGCCAGCTCAGGTGTGACCTCGTCATCTGAGCGTGAATATAAATTACGTGAATATAAATAACGTCCTCGGTTCTTTCCCTTCGGGGGTTTATTCGGAACGTCACCAATAGCCCGTTGAGTTACTCCAGTGTGACGTTGTTTTGAAAATATACTAATACCTTATCTTATCGATGCGGTTAGCTCTGAGAATGAATCTCAGACTGGCGATGATTTGTGTGATACGTGATAAGATATTTATTTGCACTTATGTTGAGGAATTGAGGTAAAATATACCGTATTTGAATGGGATTCCCCCCTGATGGTCTTATCAGAATCTGCAAGTATTTTGCAAGGGAAATTACACTTACACTTCGAACCTATGACAATCTCCTAGTGAAAAAGTACTTTCGTGGGAAAAGTTAAGTCGTGCTACACTGCATTAGTTTCTTTGTTTAGCGATTTCCTATCGGTTGCCTAATTTTTACTGAAGGAAAGGACTCGGCGATGGATGTATTGTTTCGACTTAGAGAGCAGAAACGGCATTGATACTTATACCTTTCTATGGGACATTACTGTCATGATGATAAATACGTATTGCAATCTGTAAAATGTTTACAACATTATCAGAATGCTTTTAATTTTGGTTTTTAGACGTTTAAACAAACAGTCCTTAACTCTCCGGTTTTGAGATATCTCGCTCATCAAGACCTGACCAATTTCACTAATGAAGAGATACACTACCCTACAAAAAGAAACGGCATTGATACTTATACCTTTCTATGGGACATTACTGTCATGATGATAAATACGTATTGCAATCTGTAAAATGTTTACAACATTATCAGAATGCTTTTAATTTTGGTTTTTAGACGTTTAAACAAACAGTCCTTAACTCTCCGGTTTTGAGATATCTCGCTCATCAAGACCTGACCAATTTCACTAATGAAGAGATACACTACCCTACAATAAGAAACGGCATTGATACTTATACCTTTTTATGGGACATTACTGTCATGATGATAAATACGTATTGCAATCTGTAAAATGTTTACAACATTATCAGAATGCTTTTAATTTAGGTTTTTAGACGTTTAAACAAACAGTCCTTAACTCTCCGGTTTTGAGATATCTCGCTCATCAAGACTTGACCAATTTTACTAATGAAGAGATACACTACCCTACAATAAGAAACGGCATTGATACTTATACCTTTCTATGGGACATTACTGTCATGATGATAAATACGTATTGCAATCTGTAAAATGTTTACAACATTATCAGAATGCTTTTAAGTTTGGTTTTTAGACGTTTAAACAAACAGTCCTTAACTCTCCGGTTTTGAGATATCTCGCTCATCAAGACTTGACCAATTTCACTAATGAAGAGATACACTACCCTACAATAAGAAACGGCATTGATACTTATACCTTTCTATGGGACATTACTGTCATGATGATAAATACGTATTGCAATCTGTAAAATGTTTACAACATTATCAGAATGCTTTTAATTTTGGTTTTTAGACGTTTAAACAAACAGTCCTTAACTCTCCGGTTTTGAGATATCTCGCTCATCAAGACCTGAC
The DNA here is from genome assembly GCA_947359465.1 of Metellina segmentata. Classification (NCBI taxonomy): domain Eukaryota; kingdom Metazoa; phylum Arthropoda; class Arachnida; order Araneae; family Tetragnathidae; genus Metellina; species Metellina segmentata. The sequence continues at coordinate 111,595,100 of OX375880.1, forward strand.
CAATTTCACTAATGAAGAGATACACTACCCTACAATAAGAAACGGCATTGATACTTATACCTTTCTATGGGACATTACTGTCATGATGATAAATACGTATTGCAATCTGTAAAATGTTTACAACATTATCAGAATGCTTTTAATTTTGGTTTTTAGACGTTTAAACAAACAGTCCTTAACTCTCCGGTTTTGAGATATCTCGCTCATCAAGACCTGACCAATTTCACTAATGAAGAGATACACTACCCTACAATAAGAAACGGCATTGATACTTATACCTTTTTATGGGACATTACTGTCATGATGATAAATACGTATTGCAATCTGTAAAATGTTTACAACATTATCAGAATGCTTTTAATTTAGGTTTTTAGACGTTTAAACAAACAGTCCTTAACTCTCCGGTTTTGAGATATCTCGCTCATCAAGACTTGACCAATTTCACTAATGAAGAGATACACTACCCTACAATAAGAAACGGCATTGATACTTATACCTTTCTATGGGACATTACTGTCATGATGATAAATACGTATTGCAATCTGTAAAATGTTTACAACATTATCAGAATGCTTTTAAGTTTGGTTTTTAGACGTTTAAACAAACAGTCCTTAACTCTCCGGTTTTGAGATATCTCGCTCATCAAGACTTGACCAATTTCACTAATGAAGAGATACACTACCCTACAATAAGAAACGGCATTGATACTTATACCTTTCTATGGGACATTACTGTCATGATGATAAATACGTATTGCAATCTGTAAAATGTTTACAACATTATCAGAATGCTTTTAATTTTGGTTTTTAGACGTTTAAACAAACAGTCCTTAACTCTCCGGTTTTGAGATATCTCGCTCATCAAGACCTGACCAATTTCACTAATGAAGAGATACACTACCCTACAATAAGAAACGGCATTGATACTTATACCTTTTTATGGGACATTACTGTCATGATGATAAATACATATTGCAATCTGTAAAATGTTTACAACATTATCAGAATGCTTTTAATTTAGGTTTTTAGACGTTTAAACAAACAGTCCTTAACTCTCCGGTTTTGAGATATCTCGCTCATCAAGACTTGACCAATTTCACTAATGAAGAGATACACTACCCTACAATAAGAAACGGCATTGATACTTATACCTTTCTATGGGACATTACTGTCATGATGATAAATACGTATTGCAATCTGTAAAATGTTTACAACATTATCAGAATGCTTTTAAGTTTGGTTTTTAGACGTTTAAACAAACAGTCCTTAACTCTCCGGTTTTGAGATATCTCGCTCATCAAGACTTGACCAATTTCACTAATGAAGAGATACACTACCCTACAATAATAGACCAGACGCCAGCGGATTTGCATAAAATCCGACTACATGTTTGGGGGTGTTTCTCGTGATATGGCCTGAGACCTTTGCATGTTCTTTCTCGTCAATTGAACGCCGACGCCTACAAGAACATTTTGAATGTTACTTCCAGGACTACAACGATACGTGTCTTGTTGCAGCCTCTGTCAAGTAGTGGTTACAAGATATGGACGTAAAAACGTTTTCCCTGGTCTGTTCAGAGTCCCGACATAAACCCCGTAGAACATTTGTGGGACGCGTTAGAGCGACGCTTACGGACCAGGGAACCCCGTTCGAAATCTACAACTGAGCTGGCGACATTCTTGCTGCAGGAATGGGCACAAATACCCATAGCTGTGTATCAAAACCTTGTTGAAAGTATGCTCAAAATGGTTGCCAGTGCAATTGCAGCACTTGAGGGACCCCCCCCCCCTGTTAAAGCATGTATTATTTCCCTTATACCATCATATCTTGCTGTTCGGTCTATTATTGTAGGGTAGTGTATCTCGTTATCAAGATATAACCTATTTGTTTTCGCTCTGATGAGATCAAGAGATTTGGTGAGTTTTCTTCAAAGGACGATATAATTGGACTATTAAGATATGCTTATGGCTATGCTAATGACTAGATACCTAGTCATAGACTTCTATTGTATGTCTGTTTAACCAAGAGGGATAAACAGCCATACAACAGATTTTTTTGTCAGGTAATGTCCTGCTCTAAATGGACGATATGCTTTGTAAAATAGAGTTCCCACTGCGTGTTTTAGGATAAACAACACTCAAATCAGTTACTCCTGTGGTCACATTGAATAAGATATACATATAGTGAGGCCCTAAACCAGGTAAAACCATAGCTTGTCTGCGGGCCCTATAAAAACATTCTGAGGGCTGTATCTGGTATGCATGCCCGGGTAAACCTATTCGGAGGGCGGTATCTGGTCTGTAGGTCAGGTAAACCTGTACGTAGGACCGCATATTAACTGTGGACACATTAAAAATATTTGGAAAACGGATTCTCGTCTTCGGGTCTGGCAAATCTATCCGGACGGCCGTGTGTGGTTTGCTATCCGAAACCTATCAGGAGGGCAGTATCTGGTCTACGGGCAGGATAAAATATTTTTATTACACAATGTCGTCTTAGGAATGGATAGACCTATCCGGAGGGACATGGTATGTGGTCTACAAGCACGAATAAAATATTTGGAGAGCCAAATCCGGTCTATAGGCATGATAAAAGTATTCGGAGAGCCATATCTGGTCTGGGGAACTGATAAAAGTATTTGGAGATCCATATCTGGTCTATACACAAAAAACAAAAATATTTCCAGAGCCCAATCTGGTCTACAGGCATGATAAAAACATTCGGAGAGCCAAATATAATCTATAGGAATTGTAGAACTATATTTTGAGAGCCAAATATAGTACATAGGCATGATAAAAAAATATTAGGACCGTCAAATCTTATCTATAGGCATGATAAAAAATTCTCGGAGAGCCTAATCCGGTCTAAAGACCTGATAAAAGTATTTAGAGGTCCATATCTGGTCTGCAGGACTGATAAGAACCACGGAGGCTCGTATCTGGCATGAGTATCTCCAGGCACGAGAACAATCTATTAGCCACAACTAATTTGTCACTAGTATGTTTTTTTTGTAGATGGGCTTCTTGAATCTCCTGGTTGTTGACGAGGTATCTCGTCATTATCAAAACTTTCCAGATATCTTAACGGACGAGATATCTCGTCATTGATTAATACACTATCATTGGAAGAAAACGGACCAGATCCTTATCACGCCATCATAACAATCCCGGCAATATCGTGACGAGATATCTCGTCAAAACCCCTCGGAGGGTCAAACACCAATCTCAAAAAAACCAATCTCTAAGCCTTCAGGCGAGATCGGTCCCCGAGGGTCTTGAAACCACATCCTGACGAGAACAAAAGCTATTTTCCAAACAGCCGAAAACGGAAGACTTTAAAGAGAAGGAATGTAAAAAAAAAAGGAAACGGTAGCTTCGCAGGTTCATTAAACCGACCGCATGCGTTTGGCTCCACTTTGCATCAGGCGATAAAAAAAAAAGTCCACAATAACTCTTCTGGTGGCAAATACTGAAGGTGCCAACAACCGGTTGATCAGTTCCTCTTTTCTTTCTACTGCCAGAGAAGAAGAAAAAGCGCAGAGGACAAGGCCTAATAAATCCCAGTGGGTGTTCAGAACCTTGGAGACACAGAAATGGCCGATAATTGTGCAAGGAACGACTCGGAATAGGTTGGGAGTCTTTTCCGTGACCTATTTACCAAGAGATTTTAACCTTCGATTTCGGCGGCGATGTCTTGTGAGTGGAGTTCTTCGAATCTGCCGAACGGCAGACCTCAATTCACAGCACAGTAGAACACAAATTATCGGAACTAACTGGGAGAAGTGTTAAAAAAACCTATTTATTAGCATTGGACATTGGAAATACAGTCAGTACCGGCTATATGGTCAGTTTTCTAAAGTCCCGTCTAACTTAATAGGGAACATGTGTTAAAGTGCACCGCTTATATAGTCATTTTATTTTCCTGGTTATCAGTTATATGGACGTTTTTTTTCTTATCTTTTCGATGAAATTATCAGTTTTTTTCTTGTTAAAAAATAGTAAGTGTTGAACATTTCTTGAGGTGGGGAGCAACACAAGGAATGACCCGAAAAAAAAGATGTCTGCGACCCCGGAGAGGACCTGAATTTACGATTTAATTCCCTCACCTTCCCCCTATTTCTCTTTTGCGGTGAATCATCGTCGGAGTTACCCACCCACCTTCAATTCTCTTCCTCCCCAAGTACAACAGGTGGATATCACTTTCGGAGCACCCGCTGCAAAGCAGCTCATCTCCACATCAGAAAAAGAAATAAATTTAAATAAAGACTATCATACATAAGGGTGGGTTTATTTAAATATAAAAGTAGATCAACAGTGCAGAAAAACTTAATTGCTAGATTAACCGAAAGCGCATAGGCCCACAAAATGAGAAGGGGAGGTCACCCTCCCATCTACTGACCGCGACCATGAGTGCTTAGGTTTTAGGGCTGAATTTTAGGTTGACACGGAGACGAATCCCCTGGACTGCTACACGCTCGCACAGAAGAGCGATCTCTTGGGGTTTTCTGCTTCTTGTAAACATGGGGTCGCGACCTCTGCATGCCCAAGCAATCTTTCTCTATTTATCCCAATGCTTTCTTTTCACAATTACTTAACATTGTCTGTATTGTGCTTGGAGCAGCTTGGACATAAATTGCACTTGCGCCAAATAACCCAAATCCAACTGTGCTACTTTCGTGTGAGAGTGATATCGTTCTAAACCAGCAATTTCACAAGTTCCAGAATAACCAGTGCTCTGTACTTGTTCCAGACATGACAAATTTGAAACATGGAATGCGCGACTCTTACATAAGATTTGGTCACAGTTACTTATGAAAAATAACATCCCCTTGAGAGCACGATAAATAACAGTGTTCTTGCCACAGAAAAACAAACCAACGGAACTATTACACCCGACTAAAAAAAGGCCACACGGAGATCCCGACTTCATCGGTACAAAATAATCACACAAGTGAGTGAAAAAAAAAGCGAATGATTAGCATTGCACAATGGTCTTAATCTGACTCGGAAGAAAACGTGTCGTCATTGTACAATCTGGACAATACGTTGCACAGATTCAAATCTGTTGGAATTGTGTATACGCTAGACAGGAAAATGGGATTGTCTCCTGTGCAATCATTGTGTTGCCAACGGCATTATACAATTTGCCGTTATCTTCTCTCCTTCCATCAACAATAATATGCTTCGAAGAAAACACTGCTAGGAAGGGTCATGGCTAGAGTTCGTGTATTTAGATTACCTAATTGTTTTCCGATGGCGGTCATTGACGGAAAAGTATGTAAACAGACTTGTACGTAATCGATGTGTGAGTCATCCGTTACGTAAGAATCACTCGGTAGCTTAGTGCTACATTGTACTAGTTTAATGTTGCCGTAGCATTTCCCAAAGAGGACACTCTTCACTTGCATTTCATAAATCGTGAACGGTCATTGACGGAAAAGTATGCAGACTTGTACGTAATCAATGAGTCATTTGTTGCGCAAGGATCGCTTCGATAGCTTAGTGCTACCTTGTAGCTTTACACTGCCGTAGCATTTCCTAAAGAGGACTTTCTTCAATAACATGTGTCTTTCATAAATCTAGTTCGTGTGGGTAGTTTAGTGTGCATGCGGCTAATGGCCAATTTGTGATAAAGCAAAAGAAAACAAATTGGTGATATGATTAATGATAGAGATTTAAAAGGGGAATTATATGCATCAAAAGTGACAACGCAGAGTTATGTACGCTATTTGTTTGTTGAATATATTTAAGATGAGGGCATATTAGTTTTTTCGTCGAAAGACAATAATCTCCACTTATCGAGTCACGGTAGAACAGGTGGCCGATTCACGAATTAGCAACCGGATGGTGGGATTCATATACACCAAGGGATGCAATGGAATCGAATATGCACCACTTACATCTAACAGGCTTCAGATAATGGGGTACAGTTCCAAATTAGTTTGCGGTTCACAACATGAAACAAAAATATGCGTTCCAATGTTCAACTTATATACAAGTGTATGAATTTTTTATTTTATGCGCACTTGGTAAACTGGTTTGTTATCCTATATAATGAAAAACTTTTGAAATTCAGAAAGCAGAATGCACAGTAGGAAAAATACATTTCCCAGAATCCTCTTTTGGGTCTAGTACCATGTTATCGGTAGTATAGAATTACATTTCCCATTTACCGTGTTCCCCTTGCGATCTGGTATCATGTGGTACCGGCAATACAAATTTACATTATAACATTTCTCGTGTTTCTTTGCTATCATGGAACTGGCAGTATAGAATCAATTTCTTAATTCCCATGATCCCTTTGGGATCTGGTATCATGGTATCGGCAGTACAATAACATTCCCTTTTTTCGGCTTTCCATGGGGCCCTGGTATCATGTTACTCGCTATATTGAATCATATTTCGAATATTCCGGGTTTCACTTGGGATATGTTACCATGATATCGGCAATACAAAGTCACATTTTCAGTTTCCATGGGGCTCTGGTATCATGTTATAGGCTGTATTCAATCATATTTTGAATTTCCCGGGATTCACTTGAGATCTGTTACCGTGTTATCGGCAATACAAAGCCACATTTTTAGTTTCCAAGGAGCTCTGGTATCACTGTACATGTAAATGCAGTATAGAATCAAGCTTCCCGTGTTCCCCTGAGGCTCTGCTACCATGTCAGCAGCAGAGTTCAGAAACACATTTCTCGTGTTCTCCAAGTGGTTTCGACGAGATATCTCGTCCATTAAATTTCTCGTCGATCTATTTTGTTAATGAGATATCACGTAATCAAGATATTGTTAATATTTTGACTACAAAATCCAGATTTTATCAGTGTTTCTCTAATGACGATACACCTAATTGAGACAACCACTAGGAGGGTAAAGTGCAATACCAGTCGAGGCATTGGGATTGTTCACTACCAAAAATGAGGATGTGCATGTATTACGTATAATTTTATATTGTAAGTGCCATTTAGTCCTCTGAATTTGAGCTTATTTTCATTTGCGCTATTCGTATGTTGCTCAGATGTCGTTTTCTTCCTTGCTGGGGAAATTTACACTAGTATTATTGAACGAAGCTGTAGTTAAATAATTTTTTAAAAAACAAAACAGATTTCGTTCCAATTAATATTTTGATAAAATGCGTACAAAAGTTTCACACACTAACGCACGTTTTATTTTTTTACAAATTACCTTAACTCACCTTGTGCCTTGAACAAGAAGACTACTATTATTTCTTATCCCATTACGTTAAATCATTGAAAAAAAAACGTAACGTAAAAAATTACGTTAAATCATTGAGTCTGCAAAAAAAGGTTTTGGGCAATGGTAGATGTGTCTTCATGTATGACTCCAATGTAATTCAGGATGTGTAAGGGAGAGGTTGGTAATAAGCTGCACTTTGTACAGGTGGAAAGGATTTCTAGTCATCAAAGAATATCATCAACTATAATAAAGAATCAACTATAGCTATCATCTTTTTTAAATGGCTAGATCGGAGCGAAAGAAGATTTTTCGGGGACAATTGAAGGCAAGCAGCTCTCTTGGTGGTTTACTGAGGTACCGTGGATGAAAAGGTACTGGAGATAATCTGCGCAATTGACTTTTAAGTACGGACAGGTGGTCATCCCCTGAGAGTTGAGAGTAAGACGGAACTTATCCTTGTGTCAAGTTGTATATTTTCTCAAGCTTTTAGAGGCTATTGAATCAGGAGAGCAATAAAAGAAATTCAACGTACAATTGATCCCTAAACCAAAATGTTACATTTTGCCCAGAATTAGAATCGTAACGGAATCCAAATTAAATTATTTACCTTTAAAGCAACAAAAGCAAATTTGAAGCTAATGCATTAGCGAAAATTAAACCTAAGGGTGTTGGGGAAGCTATTTCAGAATTCCGTTGAAGGTTCTTGTCAGGATTGTCAAGAAAATAAAACTTGCGTTCATCGTTGAGGTTGCGAATAAAGCTTGTTTTTAAGTAAGAAAACCTTTAAAATTCATGAAGGTAGGTAGTTGAACTAATGTACTACTGGAGGAATATAACAGGGCTACTGCATCAAGGAAACAAGAAAACGAGACAAAAATGTTGCTAAAATTATGGCCCAATTTATAAAGCTGCAAGTGGTTTAAAATTGATTATTTTGCGTGTAATCCCCCTGATGGTTGTCTCAACTAGGTATCTCGTCATTAGAAGAAAACTAACCAGATATGACGGATTAGGTATCTCATCATTAGAAGAAACTGACTAGACGTGAATTAGGACTAGGTATCTCATCATTAGAAGAACTTAATCTCGGCATCATCAAAAATCGGCACTATATTGATGATCAACTATAGCAAAACTGACCAGTTCTTATTGAACGAGGTTTCTCGTCGAAATCATTTGGAGGGTTAAGAACTCAAAAGTTTTTCCCCACTGGGGTAGAAGTCTACATTTTCCCAGAGCGATCATCAAATCCAGTCCGTCACCTGCAAAATCCACAGCAAAATCTAAATATCCACTGTACCAAATGCCATCTTTCCTTCACGAATTCCTGATGCACCTGCACCCTTACATCACACGCGATTTATCTGGCATAGTAGCAAAAATGTTAAAACTCTCCAGCAGACCAGAAGGGACTGGAGCGGACAGCCAAATCCGACATCCGGTGTTGGGCAGCGTTGGTAGGCGACTCACGTTTCGGTGGCGTCTCCGGCCATTTACTGAAACGTGACCGCTCCACGCTTTTAGCCGTCTTAATGGAGATGCAGGCCACTCTCTTCACGTGAATTATTGGCCACTTCATTCCAAGTGGGCTGGCAAATCGAGGGTATTGTTGAGGGCGTTTTACTACGTGGCCATTTGTAATCTCCCATAACACCACACGGAAAATTTACTACTTGTGGGGTGTCCTCCAACGTATTTTCAGCAGTCCCAGCTCAAGTGTGAACCACTAACAAGGTCGACAAGCCTTATTTATTGAAGAGGATGTTCTACTACAGTGGAATTCAAAATCCGCCATAAAATGAGTGGTCAGGTTTTACATACAGAGCATTCTCCAATCACTTTGAACACTCTTATTCAAGAGTATGAGGATGTTTTCAACTAGTGTGTCAATTCGTAATCACACGTAAAATAACTACAGTGGGCTTTAATTTCACGTAGAGTGATGACCAATGCACTATCAACCGTTTCAACTCAACCTATTACTGGAAAGGTATAGTATTTTCATACATGTGCATGAAACAGCTTATTGTTGAGGATGTTTTACTAAGGCACACAGAAGGCAATTCCCGCGTTACATAAAATCGAATGTTTGATAACTGTAGGATGGTGGACGGTCTTTTGACAGTCCATCCTGAAGAATGTACTACTGAAAAGGTCTGGAATTTTCATACGTATTTATCGGCACACAATCACAGAAATTGTCTGTTGTCGGAGTTATTTTACTAAGACAAAAAAAAATTCCCGTTACAAAATAGCGGATGTAGGGTGATAGACACCATTCTTTTCTCAGTTCCACCTCAACACTGTACTCTTGACAAGGCCAAAACAGCCTCTTGTCCCATAACACAAGGCGGACGTTTGGTACTTTAAGGGTGATGATGGACAACACACTTTCAAGTGATCTACCCACTAATAGAACGTTTGAACTACCCAATCAGTCAATGGGATCTATTTCTTTTGACAGGTTCGGTACACGAAAAGCCGAAACAAAAAACTCATTGATCATAAAAGCGTAATTTTGCTATTTGAGATCTGGCCAACCAGAATTAATGAATGATTTTATAAATTTGATTTAGAATACCGCGTTTGTGTATTTGAGTTAACACAAGAAAATGTCGCAGCCATATTTGAGCATTACTAAATTTCACATAAATCCTCTTCTTTATCAATATTTTCCTATTCTCTTTTTTCGAATTGTTCTATTTCAGCTCAGTAAGTCGAAACTCGACCCTTTGCACACCTTTCTTTTTTAAGAATTCTGCATTTTTTCATATATTATTCAGGAATTAAAAGCCTATATTTGTAAGTAAATTGTAGAAGCTATGAAAAAATTAAAACGAAGTTAAAAAATATTTTTTGTACAACTTAAATTATTGCATTTTTCCATGCAAGAAAAGTGATTATTCTAATTCACTTTTCAATCAACATTTAACCATTTCAACCCGAGCAAAGCCGGGTTACTCAGCTAGTAGTATATAAATTACTAAGAAATTCAACAATCCCAAGCCAATATGAAATAAATTGCATTCATTTAGGGACATATACAAATATAACGGGTAAACATTCGGACGCCTCGAATTTGTGCACCGTTCATACTTCTCTCCCTTCCTAACCCTCCAAGTGCCTCGACGAGATAAGTTGTCCAGGCTCTGGACGATCTGGTCACTTTTGCTAAGAACGGCATCTCGTCGAGACAAAACTGTCCTATTACTCCAGGGAGAATCACAGACGTTGTAGGCAGGTTTTTTATTAGTGTCGTACTATAGCAACAGAACGGACTATAGGTGACAGTCCGGAACCAAGACCCGAGAACAGCACCACGCAGTTTTGAACCACTGTCAAATGACGAAGTGAACACCTGAGTTGGCACACCACACTACGCCAAAGTGAGGACGTGTGAGGTCACGACAGATTTAACATGCACCAGTCCCCTCGTACACGATGGCCTTTGCTTGAATTCGAACTCGCAACTCTGAGGTTGATAATCCGTTGCTTTTCCGACCGGGTAATTATGGTAATTGGTAATTTTTTAATAAACGTCGTACTTGAGCAACACAACGGGCTATTGACGACGGTCCGGGATCAATCCCCTAAGGGAAAGACCAGAGAACACCACCACGTAATTTTGATCCACGGTCAGTAGTAGAAGCAACATCTTAGCTGGCACCTCACTCTCCAAACTTCCACACCAACCCAACGAGAGGACTTTCGGCCACGACAGATTTAAGGCGCATCAGCTGCATCTATACCATCCGCTTAAAAACATCCATGCACTGACCCGAATTCAAACCAGGAACCTCCTAACTGGCAGGAACAAGACAAACAAGATCAACAAAGCTAAGTTTGGCGCATTTTTAGGCACAAAATTGCTTTTTTATTCAAGATAACACTCTCCAACATCTTTTACTTCAAGGAACGTAAATCAAAGAAGCACAAATATAGACAGAATCCTTAAGCAACACATGTCGCGTTAAGCAGTCGTTCTTGTAGATATAAATTAGTTCCGGGTTTGTTTTTAAGACGTGAATTAGGTAACGTATAGTTTTCTGAGCAAAGATGGAGTACTTGATGCATGAAATTTGATCTCGACGTTAATCATAGAGTGTCAAAGTTGTCTTTTCTTTCCCGCGCTAACTCAAATCCGAGATGTCTCTGTAAGTGTGAGGAGTGCTCAATCATGTGTTGAAAAGAATAGAGAGTGAAATTTCCTGAGAAAGAATGACGTGTTCTGCAAAATAAAAATTCAAGTATCGTTTGCAGTTCGAAACAAATAGTTTAAGTCGCTTGGTTTTAGACTACATTTGTTTCAACTCTTACGACATGCATTTTCATTACTTCCTACTTGATTACTTCTACATCTTTGTAGAAAAAGGTCGAATGCCCGATTTCGCGTTATTGAGTTGTCCACAAATTACTTAAAAAAATTCCAATGTCGTGTCATTATGGTGCTGTTGAATTAGCGTCAAATAGGAGCAACACAACAGATTTTTTAGCGACGCTCAGTGATAAATCCCGAAGGGAAAGATTGGAGGACATCACATTGTAATTTAAAACCATGAGCATATAACAATACATTATGTAAGTATCAAGACATTGGAAAATATTTTTTTTTGCAACACTATATTAAAAATCAAAAATTGAATTTAAAAAATTACTAAATAAGTATATTCAAATCCTGCACCTCTTTAGGAATAAGTGTAGGCCCATTTCCTACCAATGTGCATATTTATGAAAAAAATTTCGAATTTGTTTAAGCAAACAGAGTTTGTAAACGACAATAGAAGTTCTAAAGTTTGGTTTTTAGAATTTTAACTAGTAGCAAGTGGGCATTCATTTCTGTAGTATAGCACCATGAGACGTTATGTTTTGTTGAATAATAAATTGTTAAGATTTTTTTCACCTTTTCACTAACATTGATTTGCATAACGATAGTTTTATTAAATATGCAACTAGTCCCCAAACGCCACGTGACAAAATTATACTTCGTTTGGGGCATAGTGAAGCTTGCCCAATTTTGGACACAAAAATACAAGTCAATACAGATTTCAAACGATTTAGTACTCAAATCGACATGGAATAACACTTTTCTTCACCACCTGAGCAGAACCAACGTACCACACAGATAGTATAGGTACAGTACAAAGTCCCAAAACCGGAATTGTGTAAAATCCGGACGTTTTGCTAACCGGGATTATTTTTTTGTTGTTGATTTTTTTACCTTTTCCATCTTTTCGACAATTTTTAAAGAACAAGGAGTTAAACCTGGAGCCAATTGATGAAATAACGCAAAATAAAAGACATGTTCAGAGTAAATACCACACAGAAAAATTAGACGATTTACAAGTAAAATTTGAGTTGCCACCCCACTCTCCAAACCTCCACACCAACCCAACGTGAGGACTTTCGACCACGACAGATTTAAGGTGCACCAGCCGCCTCTACACCCTACGCTTACAAACATCCATTCACTGACCCGCATTCGAACCATGAACCTTCCGATCTAGATGCTAACACCTTGTTTGTAAACGTATGGTGTAGAGGCGGCTGGTTCGCCTTACATTTGTGGTGGCCAAAAGTCCTCACATAGGGATTGTTGTGGAAGTTTGGAGAGTGGGGTGCCAACTCAGGGGTTTCTCATCATCTGACCGTGGCTCAAAATTCCGTGCTCTGTTGTCCTCTGATATTTCCCTTAAGGGATTGATCCCGGACCGTCGTCAATAGCTCGCTGTGTTGCTCTAGTACGACGTGAATTAAAAATTACCATTACCTATCTACGTTTTTAAAAGTCATTCAGTAGTTATAATTACCCTTATTATATCTTAATTATCTTAATTAATTGTAATTTAGAATCGTGTCCTCTTATCTATTCTTAGTTTAGAGATCCCAAGTATATGCAATAGCGCCTTTAAGGATCATTCATAATTTAGGGCTAGTATTATTTGCATTGTATTGTCCTTACGGAAGGGAAAGAACGGCTAGTGGAGTTATGAAGATGTCCAAAAGTAATTGTAGGATTCGTATTTTTGCTTTTCATCCCATCTCTGCTTCCCTGGTTAAAAATGTTACGCTTCTCTTCTGATCATACAAATAACAGATGCGCATGTGAAAATCCAACTACCAACACTAGAGTCGGGGATCCCCGTTTCACCTGTCATCGATGCTTTTAAAAGGAGGACAGTGACCTCACGGAAGAAATTAACATCCACAGCTGTGCAAATAGCAGGTGCTTTTCAAGGCGAGCATCAAACAGAACAAAGACTGAAAAAGTCATCAACGCGAGAGGAAATTTTTCCTTAACATAAATGGACACCTTGAATTACTATTATAAAGAATGGTTGATTGTTGGTCTTTTATGGCGTAACGGCCATATTTCGCTATACTGCTCCAGACACAAGACATGCAGCATATAATGGGCATACACGCACACGAAATAGGACGAAATTGACAGGAATCTGCTAATTTAACGGATGGTGATGTTTCGGGACCAGATGAAATGAGTATGCAGTGGAACATTCTGTTCTGGATGGATCAGATCAGATTCTTCCACTGGATGGACATGAAGTCATATGCAATAGAAAGTACTATTTTGGAGTGTAGGTGATATTGGGATCGATAGCTTTCTTGGAAATTCCACGGCAATTTGACATTCATTCGGGAACAACTTAATTTCCGGGACAATACCGGCTAATCCGGGAAAGTTGGTAACCCTATCTATGGTCAATAACCTCAGCCAACTCCTTTCCATATTTTAAAATGCATTAGTGTCGCTATTGGACAGCTTTTGGAGGATCAGGAGTTGGTCTATGTTGCAACTAGTACAGCACTTTGTCTAGGTTACTCCTTGACCAAGGGGATTAGTTACAACTAGGGGGCCCGCCCTCTGCTCGCTACCGCTCGCCCACCCCCGGAGGATTGCTTTGAAATCCTCATTGGTTCGCTTCGCTCGCTTCAATGAAGACATGTGTCCTAGCAGAAGGGATTGTTTACAAAATATGATATTCCAACAAAATATTTTTCGAATTTAAATTTGCTGCATTACAGAAAAGATATACACAGTACCTCTGGAATCAGAATTCAAATGAAAACTTTGAGCAAATTTTTGACTCGAAATGTGAGCGCTGCTTTGGAAATTGAATACCCAGCATGTTGTTTGTGTATACATTTCCCCAGCACTCGAGCCACCCATACACTTTTTCATTGAGTTTGTTGTCAAAAGTTCTAGGGCAAGCGTCTTGTTGAACTATAATTGTTGGCCCTGAAAAGGACCTTTTTTAAATGGCCCTGAAAAGATCCTCCGCTTTCTTTGATTTCTGTGATAAACTGCAACAGCTCGACTAAAATTCGTTTTCTTTTCAATGAAATTTCATCCGATAACGTTATAAATTCAATTGAGGCGCGAGGCTACGTGGTAAACAAACAATCGTACAATGTTGCCAAAACGCGATAGCAAATAACGTCTTTTTTGCGTGCCACGTAAGAGAATTATATATATAGATACGATTTGACAAATAGAGATAGTCAATCTGTTTCTGCAGACTGGTCGTACATTGACAGGCTCTTCTCTAAGAACTATTTCCATTTGTTGTAATTTTCCGTTTTAACGTTTGTTCCCATTAGACTTGTTAAGTTTGATGTGTTCTCAATCCATTGCCAACTAAAGAAACACAGTAAAATATGACTCCTCGACCCTCTTGGTGGTAGTCTCGAAGAAGTAAGTCGCCATTAGCATAACTTACCAAGTCTTGGTGGAAGAAGAAAAAATGACCAGTACTTAATCTAGTCATAGTAAAAAAAATTGGTAAAATCTTGATGACTATATATTCCGTCATTAGCAAAATTGGTAAAATCTTGATGACTATGTATTCCGTCAAAAGCAAAATTGGTCAGATTTTGATGTACGAGATATCTCGTCGAAACCTCTTGGATGATTATTAGAAGTGTTTTAGAAGACCTGGCTAACTTTGAAAAAAGCTTTCTTTCATACATCAGTTTTCTATTGAAACCCCTATTGACGCTCTAGACCCCCCCCCCAACAGCTCGTTTTCACGATTGCCATCTTCCGAGCAAAATTAAAATTGATCTTTTAAAAAACTACAAACGATGATGATTACAAATAGCACAGTCAATTTAAATATGTTTGATAGTAAACTCTAATTAGCATGCATGGTGGCAGTAGGTGAATCCCAAGATGACGATGGGTGAATCCCCCTCAGTAGGGTTAAGAGTCCAATCATTTAGTTTCACAACCAAACGCCCCGTCTCTTCTCTCTGGATGCCACAACCGCAAACATCCGCACACTTTCCCCAAACCAGGGCCATTATTCGGTCATCCCAACTTGGGAAGGAAGGTAGCACACACACACCGCATGGATGGCCACAGGTTCTTGACCCGATTTTCCCTTTAACCGTGACCGACTTGCGGCATTCCGTCCCCCTCCGACTTCGGACACATTCGTCTTCCTCGCTCGATGCCTTTCGGACAGGGTCCCCTTCATTATACTCGTGAAACATAGAAACAGGTGGTTTGGGACTTCCCTGTCATGACGCCGTCGCTTGCGTTGGGAGAGCTCTGATTCTTCTTGCGGTGGGCAACAAAAAAGTTTCTCTGGGTGTGGTACTTTTTAATTAGCATCGCACTGGAGCAACACAACGGGCTATTGGCTACGGTCCAGGATCTATCCCGAAATATTTGAAGACAGCGCCGCGTAATATTGAACCACTGACAGATGACGAGGTCACGCCTGAGTGGCACCCCGCATCCCAAACTTCCACACCATGCCAACGTGAGGGCATATAAGGCCAAGTCAGATTAAATGTGTATCATCCCCCTTTGTTCACGACGGTCTTTGGTTGTATTCAATATGAAATACATTTAGAAAATTGCTGTCAGGTAGGTAGATAATTTAATTCATGTTACAGTGGGATCAACACAACGGGCTATTAACGACGGTCCGAAGTCAAACCGGAAAGGAAAGATCCGAGGACAACACCTCGTAATTTTGAACCACGGTCAGAGGACGAAGCAACACCTGAGCTGGAACCCCACTCTCCAGAAAGACCCCAGGACAACGCGACGTAATTTTTAGCTATGGTCAGACGATTAGGCATCACCTGATCTGGCACCCCACTCTCCAAACTTCCACACCACGATAACGTGGGGACATTTGAGAACACGACACATTAAACGTGCACCAGTTCCCTTAGTACACGACGGTCTTTGGTTGGTTTAAACTCGCAACCTTTTAGTTGCTAGTCCAAACGAGCTACCACAGCCCTCAAATTTTCTCTGGGAGAGGTTAAGGTAATGCTTATAACAGGGCTCGAAATACCCGGGTGCACAGGTGCACCTGAAAATAAAATTGTGCACCTAATTTTTTCCCTCTAGGTGCATGCAGTGCACTTATCGTTAAAAAAAAGCGGGATAAACGTATCTTATGTTATTTTGATGCCTGTACAAAATATTAGTATCAACCTCTCTCGCTCTAAAGGAACGTAAATAAAATTTCTAAATATACACTATGCGAAAACTAATCCAGAAAATGCTATGTTGCTATGAAGGAAAAATACAAAAAGAAGGATGGACACTAAACCTGGTGGGTAAAGATCTGCCAAAACGTAGACATTTCTGATTGCCCACCAATGTTTGATGATGACTAAATATTTGTAAGTAATAATTTTGCAGATAAAAAAATGTTTAAATATATTTATTTATTATCTACTAGTAACATATACAAACATACCCAACTAATAAAGTAGTTTACATTACATTAATGCTCTTATATTACGTTTTTCTAAATGTGCACCTAAAATATAATCTGTGCATCTAATTTAAAAACTTAGGTGCACAAGGTGCACCTGTATTAAAAAATCTATTTCGAGGCCTGGCTTATAATCATGGTAGTCATTTGTTAGGGGTTCTGAAGTTTCTTTCCCCTTCAAACTGAACAATCGAGTTCTTGATTCAATGGTGGCGTGGATGAGGTAACGGAGAACCTGGCCCACGAAGGTTCTGAATCTCCTGTATTGACATTATATTTGAAGTAAATACCAGGGTATTTGGGAATTAGTTATTAACGTCGTACAAGAGAACACAACGGGCTAATTAGTGGCAACTGTCCGGGATCAACTCCGAGGAGAATAATTTGAGGAAATCTAGTAATTTCCAACCATGATCAAATGACGAGGTCAACACCTGAGCTAGCACCTACTCTCCAAAATCTCAAGCCACCTTAGCATGAGGACATTTAAAGCCACGACAGATTTAACGTGCACTAGCTCCACGTACACGACGATCTTTGTTTGGTTCTAGATTCGAGCTTGTAACTCTCCGGATGCTAATCCGTCTACTCTTCCAACTTTAAAAGTTTGTCTGGGAGAGTCTAAAAGTAGGAATACAGTACAGCAAATCCAAAGCATAAGTTGTTTTGCAACTTTTTGTTAAATCGTTAGCTCAGAACGATTTCACACACTCGATAGTGACATTTATTTGTCAGTGGAAATCATGGTAGATATCTGTTAGGGAGGGACTTTGAGTTCTTTCCCCTTCAAACTTGACAATCGATCTCTTAATTGAATTATCCTTCTGTCTAACAAGATGAGTGTGTGCGGAAAAATACAAACTATAAAACTTTGTTTTCTCTTGTGGAATTTATACACACATTTTGTGAAGAAAGTTGGAGAAATTTTTGCGCGAGAAATTCCAATGTTCTAAAATTATTCTTTATAATATAGGACCATCTCTATCTTCTCAATCACTTTGCTATTTTTGTCAACCAGAAAGAAGATATAAAGAAATTATAAATTCATTATATTTGTGTTGCTATTATTCTTTAAGAATAATCAATTTGCTTAGATTTGTTCTGAAAATTAACATCAGTTTGGTAAATATTTCAAGTGCCATCAGGAATCGTTAATAAATAATAGAATCGTTACAATTTTCGAATATTTCCAATCAATCAAATAGTTGAAAAATGGTGAAACTCTATTCAATGTTTATTTCGAATACTATTCTCCGAGAATAATCGATTTGGATAATTTGTCCTAAAGAGTTTCGTAAATCAGTTTTTTTCAGTTTTACATCCGTTTCGTAAATCTTTTTGTTCCATCTGGAATTGTTAATAAACAATTCAATATCTCGAATATCACGTCTGACTGGTTTTTGCTTATTTTTACGTTTTTAACGACATTACGTATATGTGTTAGCTCCATAAACATTCAACTTAGTTAAAAACTTAAACATCTTTCTTGGGTCATAGTTCTGTTTAATCTGGAATTGCTAATAAATAATTAAATCTTTAGATATATCTGATCTTTAAAAATTCCAATTACGAAAAGTTTATATTTCTCTGCTTAAGTTTACCGAGTTGAGTTGAATTAGTGTCAACAAAGCGTTCCTTTGTAATGATCCTCACGCATCCATCCACAACTGGGTGTTCCATAACCAATTTGTATAAATTTATTCCACAGAATTAACATGAATTTAGTAAATCTTCCAAGTGCCATAGTGTGTGCCCATTTTAAAATAGTTTATAAATAATAAAACTTCAGAATATTTTTAAATATTTCTAGTCAACCAGATAGAAAAGCTGTGAAAGTACATTCACTACGTACATTTATATATCGAACGCTATTCTACAAGAATAACCAATTTCATAATTTATACTAAAGCATTTTAGTATTTTATAGTAAATCTTTCTCGGACAAATAATTTTCATCGGTTTAGTAAATCTTTCTCGGGTGAAGAATTTCCATCACTTTATTAAATATTTCTCAGGCAAAGAATTTTCATGAACTTAAAAAATCATTCTCGGAAAGAGAATTTTCATCAATTCAGTAAATTCCAGCTACGAAAAGTTTATCGTTCTCTGTTATAGTTTAAATGACATAATCGCATATGTTAGTTGACTAAACAGTTAACTAAATTAACAACTGAGTAGAGCTAAATTGGTGTCACCACAAAGATTCATTTGCTATGTTCTTCACGTTTCCATCTGTGCCTGGGTGTTGCCATTCGCGAAATCTGAATGAACCTATAAAAGTCGCGGCGCCAAACGATTTACCTAAGGTGTGCCCATCCCGAACGCGTGAATGGTTGGGCGGAATACATTTTCCTTCCGCCGCTTCAAGAACAAATGCATTCCAACGACAACCACGTGATCCTCTTGTTTTCCCATTTACCTTTTCAAGTACAGTATCACCGCTCACGAGATGGGTGTCCATATTTAAGAATGAAATCCTCTCCATACCGACACATTTTCCGTTCCACGAAAATTTTGGAAGCCAAAGAGTGTGTGACACACTGCCACGTAAATAGCTTCGATACACCAAAAAATTAATACCATGCCATCTCTGCTTAAGTTCTTTAATTGCTTTTGAAGCGATTTTCACACAAACGTATTCATAAATCTGGCACCATCTAAACGGATTATTGAAATTCTGAGGCACATCGAAAAATATACTATAACTTGCCGATCCAGCAAGCAGAAAGGTAGATAGGTACTCTAATTAGTGTTGCTCTTGAGCAACACAACGGGGTATTGAGATTGGTCCGTGATCAAACCCGAATGAAAAGATAAAAGGACAGCACCACGTAACTTTGAATCACGGTCAGTTGACGCTGTGAACACCTGAGATGGCACCTGTCTCCACTTGAGGACACGATAGATGCGTGCACCAGCCCCAAACAGAAAGGAAACATTTTGATTAATAATATTTTAAAAAAATCGTTTCAGAAAAGCTTTTTGAAAAAATTTATTATTCTTCGTACTTAACTCTCATTGGAAGAAAACATATCAGGTCTTGATAGCGTCATCATAAGAAAACGATAATATCTTGATGACGATAAATCTCGTCATTAGCAAAATTGATCTGCTCTTGATGGACGAGATATCTCGTCGAAACCATTTAGAGGGTTACAAACAAATAAAAAAAATAACAAAATTATTAATATGGGTTTGCAAATACGAGAATAGCTTGAAATTATGTGTAAACACACTAGCTAAAAGTTCGAATCCAAACAGTTAAAATAAAATAAATCTTATACAATTTAAACTGTTCTGTAAGGTACATCAAATCCATTCTAGTGGCACACTGGTTGTCTTATATCCATTGACGACAGTATCGAAACACGCGCGTTTGGTACTGCAAAATATTACAAATTTATTAAAATTATTTTATAACTAATGCTAAGCTTCATTGTGGATCATTCAATACGTGCCCCAAATGAAATGAAATAATCAAAAATATAAAGCAGCATTAGGTATAAATCTGTGTGATGTCAATTCTTATTTCTAATGAAGTGCATTGTGTGTGCAAAAATGCCCTTCTCAGTCATGTTACCACAGTTATCACGTACACTTCAATTGCATCCCACTCGTTTGTTGAAAGTGATTTGGTATGTTTTGACGCTTGAATCTATTTTCGTGTTATTTGAACAAAATTAAGCAAACTCATAACTCAAATGAATTATATATCATATTTAACTTCGAAAAATGGGTTCATGAATCCTGCAGTGATTGATTTTATATTATTAATGTCCGTTTGTTGCATTTTTTCAGATTGTAAAAAGTGATTTCTTGTTACGTACACTTTAGTGAAATATATATTGCTAGATTCTCAGATTCTGGTTGTTTGGTTAGTACTTCTGACACTGGGTCCTATTGGCACACATTGTGTCAAATACAAGATAAATATTAGAAATAGGAAATAAACATTTTTCAATTTTATAAATCATACAATTATAATTTAATAAGATGCAACCACAATTTTATAACAAAAATTTATACATCACACCCCGGCAAGAAAAGTGACACAACTCAAAATTGCTGAATTTGAGAAACATCAACTTAAAGGATACTATGAAACTTATATTGAAATAGTATAAGCTTTTTTTAAATTTTAGACAAGTATTTATGGTGGTAACTTCTATTCTATATTCTTCTATAACTTATATTCTATAGAATAGTAATATGACCCGCTGGGGCACCTCATACATATTTTTCAATGGCATAACATCAAAATTTTATTTTTTGAGTTGTGTCACTTTTTTTTGCCGGGGTGCGATATATTTAATGGATTGGATTACGTAAAATAGGATAATGAACAAAACAAGCAGCAAAAATTATCAAACGAGATGGCCAAACCGAATGCTGCTTTAAGTCAAAAATTCACGGAGGGGAATTATCCCCAAACATGTCATTTCTCATATTCTAAAAAATTCGTTGCTTGCACCACATCCGAAGAAAAACATATTCTGCAAGCTGACGTCATTTTTAGGATCGTTTGCAGAAAAAAACCTGAAGTGAGTCGCCATTAAATAAAGAATGAGTTCTTTATTGTAATGTAGATTTGCTCCACCTTTGCGTCACGGTTATGATATAGGAAACGAATTGCCCGAAGAACGGTGTGTGCTAAACGATGTTAAAGATAAACACCGTTATTGGAGAACCAAAAGGGTGGAGAGTGATTAAGGTGTTCCTCATTTCGAAAACAAAACCTATTTAGAGCGTTCTCTTTCGTCACGATGAGACCGAGGTTGATTTCTATCGTTGTTTCAGAAGAAATAGACAGCAGCTGAACTAAGAGAGATGGCAGCTGCATATTCACATTTTCCATTCCGTGGTAAAAAGTGCTTTAAATTAACGGATCTACACTTATCTTTCCTTAAATCTGCCGTATTTAAAAAGAGCAAGAATGATATTGCAAATTGGTTCGGATTATAGTTTCGGGCAAATGAAACCAGGTATCGGCCTCAGGTGAGAGTAGACTTTGATAGGTAGGTATTTAATTAACGTCGCACTGGACCAAATAAAGAGCTATTGGCGACGGAAATATGAGAGGTAATTGGTAATTTTTAGTTAACGTCGTACTAGAGCAACACAACGGGCTATTGACGACGGTCCGGGATCAATCCCTGAAGGGAAAGATCCGAGGACAACACCTCGTAATTTTGAACCACGGTCAGATGACGTGGAAATATGAGAGGACAAAAGCATGTAATTTTGAACCATGGTCAGATGACGAGAGTAGACATTGATTTCTTTGAAGTAGAATTTGCCATTTTAAACAATTTGACGTCGTATAAAACAGGCGATGACTGTAACAACAAGGGAACTTTCAAGGTATTGACACCTTTCCATTTAGGTTGCCTACTTTTTCTGAGAAAATTCCGGGACATATTACCCAAAACTGAAATATATATATATATATATATATATATATATATATATATATATATATATATATATATATATATATATATATATATATATATATATATATATATATATATATATATATATATATATATATATATATATATATATATATATATATATGTGTGTGTGTAATTTCACAATATTCTCCACTGAGAAATCACTTCACATAACATACCTTTTTTTTCCATGTACAAAAAATATGTAAAAAATAATTTTTGTTATATTAATATATATATTTTTTAATTTTAATTATTATATGAGCCTGATGGTCCTCTCATATGCATAGTAATAGCAATAAATCTAAACCTAACTTCTAATTGCATTGAAACTATTAGAAAATAAAAATGGTAATGATCGTGTACAAAATAAGAGACATTGTTCGTGTTTAGTAATACAGATCCGAGAGTGTTCCGAATTCTATTTTAAGAAAGTCGAATATAAAAATTTAAGTTTGTCTCCAGCCCTAATTTAAAAAATAAAATTACAGTATAATAGAATTGAAAGGCAACTAATACCATTTCTTCACAATGATCCCGCTATGAACAGACTGGCATATATGGTATTGGCTTTGGATAGTAGTATGGGTGTTCAATGGATGGACACGACGTCATGTGCAATAGAAATAACTATTTTGGAGTGTAGGGAATATTGGGGTCGATAGCTTTCGCGGAAATTCCGGGGCAATTCTGGACAGCAACTTAAATTCCGGGACAATCCCGGCCAATCCGAAAATAGGTTGGCAACCCTATTTCGATTGACATATTTGAAAAAAAAAACTTTTTGGTTTGTTTGAAAATGAGGAATTCAAGTTATATTTTCTTTACCCATAGGGTTTCTGTCCCAAGCAATATTTTACTGCTCTCATCCCATTTGGTGAAAGTGAGGGTTCCCAATTCCTCATTTTTCCTTTCACGACAATTTTTACTTGGCGTTGTCTTGTCTTTGTCGCAGCTCAAATGTGGTCCTTGCCCCAAAGAACGCCAAAACAACCACCCAATAGTTTATTTTAGTCAAATAAATTAATTCAAGGGTACAGCTACACTCTACGTTTATGAGTGATGGCAACGGCTTTGGCGATTTTTTTTGGCGCACTTCTTTAGTTGCCAAGTAAAAAATTATTTCCTAACTCTAATGTCACAATTTTTTTTTCTTTTTACAACACACTTTTTTAACATATTTCAGAACGTTTTTAAAAAGTATATTTTTAAGAAACTTTCACAAAAAGTAGTAAGCTTAAGCACATATCAAAACACATTTGTGAACCAGCAGAGAAACTAAGTTACGAATGGCAAGAATAACCTGAAACTTATCAATTACACTAAATACAGTGAGCATGTTGAAAAAGGAAAAATATTTACAAAAGAAAAAAAAGCAAGAAATAATACCTGATAAAGTCAGAATTCTCTCGTAAAAAAATAATGAAAACAAAAATGGTCAAAAAAACAAAACTCTTAATCCTGTCATGAAAACTATTATAACAAAATAAAAATTCCACAACTGTCAAAATACAAATAAAAGGACCAATGGTATCACAGAAAACGATTTAAACGGACCAATGGAATCAAAGGATATTTAAAAAACAAAATAACCAATGGGAGGAAAGAAAAAATTTCAAACGAATCAATGAAATCAAACGACTTTAACGGATTTTGGAAGAACTTTCTAGAATATTCAAAATGAAAATTAAAATTTTCCGTTTGCCGAGGTTGCCATGAAAACCACAACAACAGCAACGAAAGATGGATTGCCTTAATTTATCGTAACTCGTTACTAGAAGAGCGCCAAAAAAAAATCGCCAAGCCGTTGCCATCACTCATAAACGTAGAGTGTAGCTGTATCAATTCAAGTTTTGCAAAAGAAATTACCAAATTGATATTAGTTAGTTTTTAAGACAAGGTACATATATGAAACGAGAAAATGTGTTGCCAAAAACCATGATTTACAAAAATGCATATAATTTTATTTAAGGTCAAGTAGAGCTCAAATTGAAACTGGAGCAAGAGAAAAAAGTGAAGAAAATTCAAGAAGGAAACTCAGCTCAGAAATCACAAACGCAAATTCGATGTGACAAATAAAAACAAAAATCAACTGTTCATAGTTCCGTAGAACAATAGCAACAATGTAGAGTAAAAGTTATGATAAGAAACCGGCCTCTAATAATTCCTGCATGATAAAGAATGGAATTTGGGAACAAGAACATTAAGCATAGTATTCATTCACTCAATTAATCTACTGCTCGTAATTCTATTATTATACCGAATGAATAGGGACGTGAAACAAGAATAAAACAAGGAAGTATTTTGTTCAGTTTTTTTCTATTTAGAATTGATAATAATTAGAGGTGAACAAAACTGTTGTTTTGCAATAATAGTGTCAACTCTGCTGTTGCTAATTTCTTCTAACAGTTATTAACTGTTCATATTAAGTTTTGTTATATCAGCTAGTAACTACATTCTTCAGGTGTAACTTAATGTTAGAACTTGTCTTTAACGGTTGATTTAAACAGTTACTATCGGTTAAAATTGAACATTGAATAATTTTTATTTTATTTTGAATGAATTGCTTTCACAAAATGGTGAAATGGTAACACTTTGTTTCAATAACCACAGAATTACTTCCGCTACCTTTCCTTACAGTAAAAGCTTATCATTGCGAAGTTGAAAAAAGTTCTAAAGGGGGAAAAAGAAGTCAATCTTTCACAGGCTTTATTGCCCGAAAATGATGTCTCATCCTCCAAATGATCGTCTGCCCTCCAAGTTCGTTCACCAATCGGGACAAGTTTTAAGTAATAGCAAACGAATGTGGTCACATTCCGAGAAATCGTAAAGTTTTTCTGTGTAACGCAAAAAGAAATCTTTAAATGGATTTCCTAAAAAGATTTCTTTTGGATCGATTTATCAGCACGTGATCACGAACAGCGATGGGAATGAAAAATGTAGTCCAAGTCAAACAACTTACTGGTGTGGGAAAACATTTTTCTCTTTCCTCATAAAGTATAAGAAGTTCCGGAAAACTCAATAAAATATAAAAAAAAATTACTTGCATATGCAGGAATATAACCCCAAAGTGAGAAAGATAAGCAGGAACCATAGATGAATGTATGAACAGGTTTGGTTTGAGGCTCTAGGGTCGTTTTTGTAACTCGAGAATGAGTAAACAGGAAATGTAGGAAGTAACAAAGGATTTGAATTTAGTTCCTCAATTGTGTGGGAAAATCGCGGAAATAAACTTGTGTTTCAATAAAATCAGTTTGTGTAAATAAATCCCGATTATTTGTTTTGGGATTATTGTAATAGATGTCGATACAACCCCAAACAACCTCCGAGGAGATCTCAAAGGCATTTTGTAAGAGATTGCCGTTGACTCCGAAGCTGATGTCACCACAAGAGTCGCCACCGCTTTTGCAAGTGAACACGAACATAAATTTTTTATGGTAATCCAAGTGATGACGCTGTAAGGTTGGTTGGGTTTTTATGGTGCAAGGTCCAGAACTGGAAAAGATGCGCCAATCACAAGGTCATAAAACTTTAAAATAGATGTAAAAGGTATCGGTATTATTATACCCAGACCATCATTAAAAAATAGAATGAATGAAACCAAACGAGTTATATATGTGTCTACGCTGTTAGGAGTTCATTACTGTTAATGGATACACATAAGAGCACCTACTACAAGTGCTGTCAAACTGAAAAATTAGGAACAGAAAAGATATTGTTTACATATTTGCTGTCTTTCATTTCTGCACTTTAGTGCACCCTCTAGCAAATCCGGGATGTATCTCCGCGAGATGGAGCTTGTGGAGAAAGCGTATTCATTTTGGAAAGAATTTACCTAACTCTTAAATAACTATCTTTGAATTTATTTACAATATCCGTTTTTCTTTTAGGATTCAGGAGCAAGGACCATATCTGGCCAAGCTTCGCCAAACACAAGACAGACAACTTCAAGTAAAAAATGTGAAAGGGAAAAAATGGTGGGATTCGGGAACAGAGAAGTGGAATGATAGCAAACAAAGAGATCGCTTGGGTATTCTGAGAGTGCGACTCCTGTCTATACTATTGACAGTAAACCCCATGGGTAAGACAAGATCACTAGAATACCTTCGGACTGTGAAGCCCGCAAACACCTAAGAGAAATGTTCCCCAGTGGGCGAAGTTGTTTTCAGAAATTACACCATTTTTTACAACCACACAGTTCGAAACTCCATCTCAATTTAAATATCCATCATTCCATCCCAGGAAAAAGGACGCTGTAGATGCACTGACTAAGAGAGGCCCAAATATTCCCCAAGCTTTATTCAGTACAGTTTCTTTGAAATCTCAGCAACCTCTGTGATTACCTAAAAATTCCATAAAGTTGGACTTGTAAGAGAGAATTTAGAAATCATGGAATGAGAGTATCCTTCAACTGCCTGATCGTCCATGACCTGTGACTGCTTTAAGACTAGCGACGGGACATTGCCTTGCAGTCCATCTTAACCACCCTCCAAGTGGTTTCAACGAGATAATCCGATCATCAAGATCTGACCAATTTTGTAAATGATGAGATATCTCATACAAGACATTGCCGATTCTCTTATGAAAAGGAGATCACGATCTAGTCTATTTTTTCTAATGACGAGACATCTCGTCTATCCAGATCTGGTCAGTATTGCTGATGATGAGGGAGGGTTGACGGATTTGAAATTTGAAACAGTTCCTTCTGCACCAACGCTGAATCGATGATTGCTGACCACCTATTCGTCTGTTCAGCCCTGACTGGAAGAACTGTTAACTCTCGTTATTGGAAGGATGCAGACTTTTATTTGTACAAACTGTTTCAATTTCTTTTCTGATAATGTTTTTATTCTGATACTTTACCGTTATTTTGTACTGCATTTTTTGTTCTGTCTTCTATTGTGTATTGAGGCAAAAGATGTTTGCAATGCCTGCTTGTGTACTGAAATTAAAAAACTAAATATGGTGATCTTAATGCTGTTACGTGAACGATTTTCCAAATGGAAGTTTCTATTTTATAACTATTAATATTATTTTTTTACCCAGTCCTCTTACACATTTGAAACTTTTCTTTGAAGTGCGGAACTAGTACCTGATTTTAATTCCCTTATCAGGCCTTGTCCCGATAAGGAAAAAAAATAGAACTCAAAACAGGAAATGAGAATATCCACGAGAATTTACCGGAATTGAGAATGTCGGTAACATTCAAACCCTATAGCTTCTGTCCTTAAATAGCTATCAGCAAGGTCTCACCTTCTTTCCCAAAATCGTTGAATGACCTCCAAAGCCTCTTGCACCTACGATTCCAGGAAAATATATACCGTGTCCCATTCCCTTTTTTTAGCAACATCAGATTCCCAACTGTTTCCGAAACACAAGAACCAAAACTACAGTTCGTAGTAGTCAATCCCTATAACATGTGAAAACAATCTCATTCACCTGGATCGAAACGTAAATCGGGCGCGTTCCTGGAACGAAACAAAGGAACGCAATAACACACACAGAAGCACCTGCATCTGAGCAATGGAGAATTCCCGAAGAATGAAACATACCGATGACGAAATCGATCCCGGGAGACGTGACGTAGCCTTGACAACACACCAAAATAATATGGAAACTCAGCCCATCAAAGGCCGACCGATTCCTTTTTAGGTGATATTTATTTTTAACTATTTCACATCGTATTTTGAGATGTGCGCATTCAAGTTTATGCTTGAGATAAAAATGGCACATTCATGACGATTTATCATCCTTGTGATGGAAGAGCATCGTTCCGTCATATGTATTGAATCAGATCGGCAGCTGCAACTGAGATCAGTGTTTCTCTTCGTTGCACAACTGTGGGTGAGCTCATTGCAATAATGTTGTGTACTCTGGTGTGGAATTAAAATTAGGGTTGCCGAAGAAAGGTCAATTTGATTGGTCGTTTGCCCCAGAGGCTAAGCTAGACTTTTAAGAACATTGGCACAAACAAAGTTGTATGATAATGCTCTGTCCCCCCCTTAAAAAAAAGCGAATTATTCAAGTAATTTGGATTAAATATATTCTAATTAGAACCATATTATTTAGAGCCTAGTTAACAACTAATGTTTGATTGAAATTTTTTATTGTCAATGAATCTTCAGCATGGAAGTGTTGCTTCATGTTCTCCAGACGTCTGTTATTTGATAATTTCACTGCTCTGTGTGTCTACTCTCTTCTCTGAACAGTTATGACAAAGATTTTCAGTGTGCTCAAACATACCAAGACGAATTGCAAAAATTTTGCTTGTGCTACCTAAATGCTCTACCACTATACTTATCGGGGCAATATTAAAATGTAGTTTGTCTCTTTTTTGGCGACTTAAATCAATCAACTATCACAAATCAATTCGGTATTCATTATTTGGAATTTTTATTGACGGTGCTGAGAAATCTTTCTCGTAAAACAAGTCAAGTGATGTTTAGAATACGTGTAGGAAGCATGTTGCGGAAACAGTACCGCCACAAAAATTTGATTGATAGAAAAGACATCTCATACTCTAATCGGAACCATACTAATTTAGTTTTACATTATTGTTCACAACAGTAGTTTTTGATTACTATCGCTTTTTATTAACGGATCTGCTGGACGGAGGTGAAAAAAAATATTCCCCTCTGCTTACCTAATATACTTTAGACGTTTGTGAGAAGATAATTTCATTGATTTGTATTTTCTGAATGTGGTTATACGATTGGGCATGGGCCAACGTGAAGGGAAGAAATGACTTTAATATGCGTTGTTCAAAACACGAAGTTCTAAACACGAGAAAACTTTCACTTCAATCGGTTATTAGTTCATTCTTACTACCATTGGATTATTATTGCAAGCCACTTGTAGGATCCACCACAACTCCACAATCGTCGTAGTAGTTCTACTCAAAAATATTATTTGTCGCAATCGCATCTAATACTTAACATAATTTCTTTCCCTGGAATTAATTTTATTCGTTGACAATTGAAGTCAAAAGTGTTCATCTACCTAAGAGTTTGCTGTATTGCATGCCTGAATTATGTTTCTCGATTCAAGATATACACTTAACTTCCATTCACTTACACAATTGAGCCGACTAACCGGTATAGTGGTTAAGGTGGTCTCTAGATCGGAAGGTTCCTGGTTCGAATCCGGGCACGGGCATGATTGTTTGTAAGCGTATGGTGTAGAGGCGGCTGGTGCACCTTAAATCTGTCGTGGCCGAAAAACCTCACATTGGGTTGGCGTGGAAGTTTGGAGAGTGGGGTACCAGCTCAGGTGTGGCTTCATCATCTGACCGTGGTTCAAAATTACGAGGTGTTGTCCTAGGATCTTTCCCTTAAGGTATTGATCCCGGACCGTCGTCAATAGCCCGTTGTGTTGCTCTAGTACGACGTTAACTAAAAAATACCAAATATCTACACAATTGAATTTTATACTTCGTTCAACGTGTCCTTAAAATAGCACTAGCCGAATTCTTTCGTCGCATATCCAGGAATTTCCGTCACCTGAGGCTAGAAATAGGTGCTCTACGAAATGAGATGTGGTTTATAAGCTGATGGTTTGAAACTAAGTTTCTCCTACTGACATGGTTTGGTTGGTTTTGATGGTGCAAAGGCTAGATCTGGCCAAGCCGCTATAAAACACCGCATATACACTATATTGACAAAAATTTTTGGACGCTGCATGTTTTTCAGAAAAAAATGCTTTGGTATTATATTTAGTAACGGGTAGGCCCTATTTTTGCTTGTATTACAGATGCAACACGTGGAGGCATACTTTCGACAAGTTCTCTGTGAATCTGGGCAGGAATAGGTCGTCATGCCTCTTGCAAAGCTGTGAGAAGAGTGGTTGTGAAGTGCGTAGTGGTGTCCTACTAGTCACTCCAATTTGTCCCATAAGTGCTCGATCGAAATGAGATCGGGGCACTGAACAGGCCAGTCAAGAAACTTCACCTCATTTTCAGGAAAACAATCCAGCTTTTGTCCATGTAGTGTATTTTGAGTAGTGAGATAAAAGCAGAAATTGATCGCTTAGGTTACAAAGGTTACCAAAGATAGTAAAAGAAAAGATCACTCCGTTGCTTAGAGTTTTTGATGTCCGTACGCATCTGAGGAAGATAAGCCCATGAGCGCCGGTGTAATTTGAATTGGTTGGTTTGCTTTTGGGTTTTGAGGGGGGAAGAACTCTATTTTACCCAGCAAGGCAGACAACGTCAAGTAAGGCGCACACAAACGAGGAAAGTTTTACTAGTACAGGTAGAGAAAGATATACTCATGGAGGAATCGGAGCCGCAGGCAACTAATATAACATGTTAACGAATGCTAATTAGTAATAACGATTAGACTCCGGTCAAGTTTAATATCGTGTGTCTGTAGAATGACCGCAGAGCGACAAACCAATCACAATAGGTCAAGGTTGAAGAATCGACTGATTTCGATCATTTGAAGAGATTGAACGAAAATGGCCATGAAATACATGTTGCTCATCGGCAGCAAAAGCGGCACACCTCAAAAAAACAATTTTTTTTCGAGAAAGTACGTGCCTCAATGTGGAAAACTACAAAAAAAAAATCGACGCAAAAGAAGGAGTTGTCCGATTGCGATAAAAAGTGGTGGATGTGAAGAACATGCATAGAAAAACAAACAATTAAAATTTCAGAACAATTGAGTGATTTATAACCGAGTTTGACCGTTACAAAGGGAGGAAGTCAACAAGGCGTTGGTCCACCTCTGGCCTGGATGCGTCAAACCGGCGTGGTAGAGACTGAAAGAGTTCCCGGATGGTGTCCTGCGGAATTTCTCTTGTCAAATTGTCTCCAAATGTCGGGCAAAATGGTCAACATTCCCCGGGATGGTTGCAATCGTCTTCCCATAACATCCCAAGGGCGCTCTATGGAAGAGGGATCAGGAGACTTAAGCTGGCCAAGGAAATGTTGGGAAAGCTTGAAGGCAATTCATAGCAACACGTACCGTGTGCGGCCGGGTATTATCTTGATGAAACGTAAGTCTGGCGTGTCGCAAAAGGAACACAACCGGTATTAGAATGTCGTTTACGTACCGATGTGCTGTAAGTGTGCAAAAAATGACTACCAAAGGGGTCTGGCTGTCAAAGGAGATGGCACCCCAGACCATAACGCCCTGTTGTGGGCGTGGGTGACGTGCGATAGTAAGTACTGGATCCCGACGCTGCTCTGGACGTCTCATGACACAGTTGGAAACGGGACTCGTCACTAAAGAATATACGTCCCCAGTCGGCGCCGTTACAAGTGGATCGAGCCCGGCACAACACCTGAACAACTCCTTCTTGGTGCGTCGATTTTTGTTTTGTTTAGAGTATATATTCTTTCGAGAAGCGTCTTAATGTGGAAACTTACATTATTACAAACGCGCCAATCGCTAAACTAAATCCCGTACTATTAGATGGCAAGAGTGTTTTATAGAGTTATTTTGTATTTTCCATGGAAAAACAATTAAGGACTTCCAAAGTCGTGTGAAATAGTAGCATAAATTCTTGGCATAAATCCTTAATAATAAAAGCAAAATAAGTGTCTCCTCAAAACTTTATGTTAGTAGCAATTTAGCAGATATAAAATGAATAAGCTAAAACACAATATGTGCTAATTAAGTATGAAACAGACATAGAAGATTTCGTGAATAAATTTAAATAAAAATATTAAGCTAATTATTTTCTTAATGAAATTTTGATCACATCTAGAAAAGTGAGGTTCCAATGGGTTTTATTGTTGCCATCTACTTGGCAAACTCATGTGCTTGGAGAAAGGATGCACTCTTCAGGACATGAAGCAGCAGATCGAGTGGCATGGGAAGCCAAAGAAAATCCACTAACTGATGCTAATGCTTTGGGAAAATTAAAATTCACATCACACAAAAATTAAAATAGAACACCCAATTTGTGGAGATAACACCGATCAAAAAACTCCATCACAATATCCAAACTGAGTACCGGATATTTTAAAGGCATGGAAATTGACAATGACGGAACCAGAAATGCAGTGTAACAACTGTCTTCAACTCACACCAAATCATATATTCAACAGTCCTGGAATAACAGCTGCTCTTCAAGCTATCGATTACCATCCCGAAGAAAAAGCTTTACAACGAGAAAATAATCGACATATCCAAAGCTGTGCAAAATTCACAGACATCCGACTCAGAAATGGATACAAAAATAACGACGTTTTCTGGTTCAGCTGGGCCTCGATTTATTTACGACGACAAGATCAAGATATGACCAAAACTTCGAAATTGGCGTCCTTTGGAAAATTTTCCTCTAAACGATAATCTGGAAAACAAATTTTGTGTCCGAAAAAAGTGAAAAAGACGAGGTCAACTGTCCTTAATCCTTGGAGAATTAATAAAAAAGTCGCAATATTTTTCAAAATTGGAGTTTTTGAGCTGAGTTTGCTAAAAAAAGATACCCTAGGCGCCAAGATTGAAAATGAGTAGCAAAAAGCGTCGTCTTTTACTCGCCTAGAAATTTTAAAACCATTTTGTCTCAAAATGAGATTTTTGAATTTGTGCCACGATTGCAGCTCATGAGCAATATGATGGCCATGTAGTCCACACACAAGTGCAAAGATTATTAAATACTAGTTTTCTTGTTAGTCTTTACTCGAAGCTAAGTGAAAATGTCCCTGACTAACGATGAAAGTGCAGTTGATGTTGTTCAGTGACCGTGAGAGCAAGTCATGTCGACAAGCAGCGAACTAGTTCAACACATGTCACCTCGAATTCTTATGTCATTTTGCGCAGAAGCAAAATTTTTCTAAGGCAACATGTCTGGAGCAACAAACCTCGATTTGGATGACCATCAGCATTATTCGAAGTAATGAGGGACTTTCCCGCTGAGTCAAATGACATGGGAGAACCTTCGAATTAACAAGTGTTGAACAAAATCAACACGTCATTGTGATAAGGAAAAGGGTACAGGGGCATAGTCCAGTGCTGGAACGATATCTACTTGTCAACATGAATCTCCCTCACAATTCCCCTTCAATTCTATCGCTTGAGGGATTCCCATGATGACTGAATGATATCAACTGCACTCTGATGCACAGACGGACATATTCAATGTTGCCAAAAAGTTGCAACAAGAAATAAAAAAGTGTCCAAATGAACTTTGCATGTGTTTATGTATGATTATAGAGCTGCTAAGTTCAGAAAACAGATGACTTTAGGGAGTCCATTAATAAAGAGGTAGTAAAATTGCCAGGGAGAGGGCAAAATTATTTATGGCGACCTTCATTAATGTTTTTTTGTTGTTGTGAGTTTAAATGGTTCATATAATTATGTCATCGCCACTGCTTATTTGTATCGCACCGTAAAACGTATGTCAAAAATATTGTAGAGACAAACCTAACCACTCGGCTAACTTTTGATAGTGCGCTCTAAGAGCTTTCTAGCCATTATGAGGAATCGGATACTTTTAAAAGTTGCATTTTAATATGCATTAATCTTAATTTCTTGAAAATACTGCTGCCTATAGATAGATGGGTAGGTAATTGAATTTACGTCGCACACAATGGACTATTGCCCCGGGATCATTCTCGAATGTAAAGATCCAATGCTCATTTTTAACCACGGTCAGATGACGAGGTCAACACCTGAGCTTTAGCTTCACTCTCCAAACTTTCACGCCACATAAACGACAGGACATTTGAGGCCACGGCAGATTTAATGCTCCCCAGCCCCTACGTACACCATGGTTTTTGGTTGGATCGCGTTTCGAACTCGTAATCTTCTTGTTGTTAATCTGTGACTACCAATTTGGCTACCCATCGTATTGGATGTTCTGTTTTCTTGACTTAAACCGTCAGGGGTCTGAAAGAAAGTTTCATACAATCGATCACACATTTCACGCCTAAATGCTTCATTTCCTAACCATCAACGCCAGGACATTTGAGGCCACGGCAGATTTAATGAGCCCCAGCCCCTACGTACACCATAGTTTTTGGTTGGATCGCGTTTCGATCTCGTAATCCTCCAGTTGCTAATCCGTGACTCTACCAATTTGGCTACCCATCTAAAGTATTGGATATACTGGTTTCTTGACTTGCACCGTCAGGAGACTGAAAGGAAGCTTCAAACAATCAATCTCGCATTTCACGCCTAAACGCTTCAATTCCTACACATCAAACCACAGGATTCGAAGCTCAGACAAAGGAAACAATCTCGCTTTTTCATCCCAGACAGCGTCTCGTTGAGGTTCAATCTCATTCCCACACTCATTTAAGTTCGAGGGCATTAGGCGTAAATCTGAGCTATAAGTGGATTTTAAGATTAGAAGTAAATCATACCACATGTTTCTATTCCTTGATGAGCATACTAGTAACCTGAAACGGGGGAAGTAATGGGTACAATGAGCGCTGATGCCCTCACATTTCCCAACGCAAAGCAGTTATCCTCCACACTTTCAATAATCATATGAAAGTATTTGATTCCTAATGAAAGTTCTGTAACCTATCCTGGATGTATTTCTATCTTCTGTGTTAGTGAATCTTTCCTTATGCGTACATGTTGACGTTAGAAGCAGTTATCCTTTTCCCTTTTCAATAATCCTATGAAAGTATTTTATTCCTAATGAAAGTTCTGTAACCTATCCTGGATATATTTCTAACTTCTGTGTTAGTGAACCTATCCCTATACGTATATGTTAAACTTAAAGACAGTTATCCTCTACCCTTTTAAATAATCATGAAAGTATTTAATTCCTAATAAAAGTTCTGTAACCTATCGTGGATGTATTTCCATCTTCTGTGTAAGTGAATATTTCCTTGTGCGTACATGTTGACGTTAGAAGCAGTTACAAATGTGAAATAAAAATGTACCCAAGATTTCCATTGACTTCTACACTCTACACCAACTCATATGCTTGGAGAAAAGATGCACTATTCAGTGGATGGCCGTACAAGTGGACATTGAAAGACATGAAGCTGCAGATCGATTAGCAAAGGAAGTCAGATAACTAAAGGTTGAACAAACTCCACTAACTCTTACTGATGCTTCGGTAAAACTCAAATTCATATCACACCGAAATTAAAATAACACAACGAATTTGTGGAATTAACACCGACTGAAAAAGTTCTATCACAATATCCAAACCGAGAACAGTATATTCTAAAGGCATGAAAATTGACAGTGACGGATCCAGAAGTATAAACATTGTAACAACTGTCTCACACCAAACCATATATTCAATTGCCCTGGAATAACAGCTGCTCTTCCAACTATCGATTACCATCCTGAAAAACAGCTTTACAGCGAGAATATAATCGACATCGCTAAAGCTGTGAAAAATTTACAGACATCTGACTCAGAAATGGACGCAACAATAACTTTACTTTGTCTGATTCAGCTTGGTCTGGATGTGGCCCAGCCTTTACTTTAACCGTCCAAGTGGTTTCGACGAGATATCTCGTTCACAAGATCTGACCAGATCTAATGACGAGGTATTTCATTATCAAGATAAATATTCCCGGTTCATTTACGATGACGAGATCAAGATATGGTCATTTTTCATCTGATGACAACATATCTCGTCCATAAAGATCACTTTTGCTAATGACGATATACCTCGTCGAAAGAACCATCAGGAGGGTTTTATTACAAATGGCTGGTAGTGGTTTTATTATCAGCACGAAAGGAATATTTATCATTCGTGAATTACCAATGATTTGAAACGGTGCTGCTTAATCATATCAATGTTTCGCAAGTTTCTGGAATAGTAAAATTTTTGAATGAAATAAGAAATGTGAAGATCACGAGGGTTCTTTTTTTTACTGTCTTAAATTTTAGTTTTATAAAAGCAAAATTTTCTTCAGATTTTAGGTTTCTTTTTAAAGCGAAAGTTATAAAGAAAGATTTCGAAGAAAACGGGATTCAGCGATCATTGATGTTGTCATTAGTGTTAGTGATCGGGGGAAAAAAGCAAGAGAAGATGTGAAGTCTTTTCAAGGTAGTGGATAAAAATAACTTTTATATGCTCCCCGAAGGAAGTTGTGGCACATCAACCTGACAACGATTTGGGTGGGTCAGGCGAGGATTAACATTCTAAGAATTTGCTGAAGAAAATTTTCACTATTTGTCATAATAATTAGTGTTTTGATGTTTCTTATAACCGAATTATGTGAAAGTCAAGCAAAGAGAACATTTGAATTAGAATTGCTGCCGATCAGACGAGTCAGATGAAGGGTTCGAATTTTATACTCTTCTGTGCAATCATGAGCTTCAAAAAATCTATCAATTAATAAATAAATTCGAACGAAGAATTTAATTTGGAGACAAGGAACGATCGAACGGGATGTTGCATTACCCGTATTTTTAAAACCAGTAATGTTTGCAATATATAGGAATGGTTCTAAAAACATTTTTTATTTTTTTGAGAATTTTCTTTAAGTACGTTTAAATAAATGTACGGAATTCTTTAGTGCTTTCAGATAACTTGAAATTTGTAATGGAGGAAAATGAGATATATGTTGCAAGAAATCCTTTGTTTCTTTCTCAAAACCTGAACATTTCTGAAACGATACAACTAATTTTGAAAATCCTATATTCTTGGAGATGTTTTCTTTCGGTGTGTGGAAAATAATTAATTTTTTTGAAGAATACTTTTGTAAAATAAAATTTATTTTGGAACTAAAGAAAGATGTTGCAAGACTGATTCCTACGCTTTTTCTCCAAATCAAAATTTTTCCAAACTGTGGTCATTCTGGAAACTACATATTTTTCTCAATTTTTCAACTCAATTTTTAAAAAACTTTTTGAATGACACTGAATTAAATTTGCAACTGATGCAAGAACGTGTAACAAGACAATGTTACCCCTTCTCAAAACAAGCAATTAACTATGGAACTATGATTTCTCTTTCTTTATTGAAAACAAATTTATTCCAAAATTTCTAGACTGGTCATTCGGGAATTTTGTATTTTTCTCTGAGGATATATTACTAATGTTTAAGTGTCACAGAATTAAATCTGGAACATTTGAAGCAAAACACGTGTGACAAGACTAGATTCCCTTTGTAAATTTCAAAATCAGAAAAGTTCTAAAAGCAAGTAATTAACCCAAAAACTGCACTTTCTACTGCAAGGATATACTTTTAATACAAGGTTGGTAGAGTACTTCGAAGAAACACAAAACCTGTCGACCAGACTAGACAGCCAGACGGCATCGAATTCTATTCTCTTCGATGCAATCACGAGCTTCAAAAAAAAAAGAAGAATCAATTCGAACGAAGCAAAGCGCGAGGTGACGTCACATTCTTTGCTTTGGTGATGTCATGTAATATCGTTTGGAAGGAAGAGGGAACAGAGCAAAAAAAATCGCGGCGATTCATTCATTCACGAAAGGCTCGGTCGCTAGCACAAGATATGCATCTTTTTCATCCACTGTGCATGAATTCCTGCTAAATAATTTATGAGGGAAATGATAACCTTGAACTCTTCCCGACTGTTTTCCGTGCGAAAAAAAATTCGGTAGGTATTTTTCACTAAATACAAACGCATAAATAGATAAGGAAGGCAAACTCAGACATAGATAAGTGCTTTTGCTTTATTTTTTGTTACGATTGGAGGAACAATTGCATTGCAGATGGAGCTACAAAAGGATTTCTGGCGATTGATATGGGCACACATGTGGAACGTATTGATCTAAGAGAAAAAATAATGTGCTGTGAAGGAAAATAATTCTTTTGCTGACCAAACCATAGCTTGTGTTTAAACTTGCATTTCGTTTTCAAGCATTCTGGATTTCATGCCTGTTTGATTTCACTCGAGGTGATGGCGATTCTTCGAATTATGAAATGGAAAGAACCAAAACTTTGTATGCGAGGCATTTTCAGTCATTTCTGTGGCGATACGTGTTTCCTTACACGCTCATTTTAGGAATGCGATTTTAGCACTTCGACGATAAAAATTCCAACGAATGAGGTTGGGTTAAATAGTTATTTAACGTCACACTGGATCAACACAACGGGCTATTTTCAAAGAATGAATTTCGAATTGATTTTTCATAGTCGATTGGGTAAGGTAATTTTAATTTCCGTCGAACAAGATCAATACAATGGATCCCCTAAGGGAAAGATCCATGGACACCACCACATAACTTTGAACCAGTGTCAGATGACGAGGTAACACCTGAGCTGGCACCCCACTCTCCAAACTTCCACACCAACCCAACGCAAGGACTTTCGGCTACGACAGATTTAAGGTGCACCAACCGCCTCTACATCATACGCTTACAAATATCCATGCATTGACCTGAATTCGAATCAGAAACCTTCCTATCTAGATTCTAACACCTTAACCACCTTCCTTCCTTCGAATGGAAGCAGACCCCTCCGTACCGAGTTACTGAAAACCCACAGCGGATTAGCCGAAGCTAGGGAAAGCCTCTAATGAGAAATTTTAGAAGTGGGCCTAGTGACGCGCCGTCCGAAAAACCCTTATCTGCCCAGGATGAACACGATAGGGCGTGGACGTGGTCGACCCCGGAATGTGTGCGCTGAAGATATGTGGTCCGGCTCAATGATATCAGTCAACCTTAGGTCCGTTTTGAGCCGGAAAAGTTTTCCTGGTTGTTAAGCGGTAATTTTTAACTAACGTCGTACAAAGAGCAACACAACGGTTTACCGGTTGGTAGTCGATAGTCGATTGGGAAATACCAATTAGATTGATCGCCAAGCGTCGCCAGAACTGCGATAAATGTCATATTGGTGAGCTGTGATTCTTCAGATGGACAAGAACCTACAAATATTTTGGTTGGGGTACGAGAATCAAATGGCTTCAAATCAGTGGCCCGAGTCCTCTTCAAGAGGTAAATTGTGCTTGTTTAACAAAAAATTATTCAGCATGCTGTCGATAAAAATTCCCCCCCCCCCTCAAAAAAAAAAAAAAAGCAAGCGCTGTTCCTTAGAAGTGAGAGTTTTGCATCACGCTAGCTAGAGCAGTTAGACACTATATGGTAAGACCTCCGCATTCCGTCGGGTCTGTTTGTTTGCATTGAAAATCCCTCTCATGCTTGGTATTGTAATCTGATATTACCTTATTATTGTTATATGATATTACCTTATTATTGTTATATGATATTATCTTATTATTGTTATATGATATTACCTTGGTAGTGTTACCTGATATTACCTTATCATTGTTACATGATATTACCTTGGTAGTGTTATCTGATATTTTCACTTTAAAGTTATTTTTTGTTTTGTTTTAAAAGGGTTTTTTTTCTGGCTACTTCTTAATTCCTCTACATCACTTAAAGCGTTACCATACGTCATGGAGTGCAGTCAGTCTGGTCATTTTGTCCCGTTTCGAAGCAAAACATTGAGGCTACCTGTATTCTGATTTTTTGTTGTACTGCGTGATTTTTTTACGCTCTACAAAAAATTCAATTCACAATTTTTTCATGTTATCCTCATTTGTGATATTTATTTTCAACATGTATGTGGGTTGGTAGTATCTTACAAAATTTCACACACAGACACATACCATTTTTACAAGATTGAAAA
Organism: Metellina segmentata; assembly: GCA_947359465.1. Lineage (NCBI taxonomy): Eukaryota > Metazoa > Arthropoda > Arachnida > Araneae > Tetragnathidae > Metellina > Metellina segmentata. The sequence continues at coordinate 111,635,031 of OX375880.1, forward strand.
CGTTGAATTACAATTTCAATCCTGATTTTTAGTTATGATAACTTGATTAAATCTAAATCAATCATTAGTTTCCTTATGACTAAATCAAATCAGCGCGCGCAACTGTTGTTTCACTTGGTCCTACAATATTTTCTCCCTGTTGGCGCTACTGAAGTATACATAATGCTCTAAAATATTTTTATGAACGCCATTAGAGGCTGAAAAATGCCCTTAACAATTAAAAAACATGTCTTTAAATATGGCGGAAAAATCTCCCCCAAATAGATGATATAAAAAATTACAATTGAATAAAATTATACTCAGAATTTTATATTTCTCTTTACTGAATACACAAAAAATTCGAAGAAAAACAAACTGTCCATACACAATAACCGCCCTATTAACCAACGTATAGGAAAAAGTGACAGCCAATCCAAATCACCCATCCTAAAAAAGGGTCTTCTTAAAATAAAATTGCCTCTACAGTATTGATAGTGGATTATTGTATAATATTTTACAATAATCCTCATCAATACTGATTTCGAATGTAGTAATTTAAAAGAATAAGTCAAAACAAAAATTTATAAACAAACATAAAGAAAAGAGGTTCCGAAAGGAAAAAATAAATATGCCCAAAATATTTGTTTGAAATTTCCCTTCATAGAAAAAAAGGTTACAAATCACTAATGTCACCCAGTCATGCCCCTTTTAATTATCGTTGAATGCAGAACTGGATATGGGAAAGATGCTTATGGTACGAAAGATCTTTCTTTGCAGGCAAATCGGTCACGGTTTATTTATGGAAAAGTGAAACAGGAAATGGAATGTACACAAGCTGCTATCTGTCTACCACGAGAATTGAGTTCGCCGCTAAGTCTAAGAACAGGACAAGTTTATTTTGAGTTCGGATGACTTTTCATTAGAAGAAACTTGTTCTGAAAAAATGAGAGTTAAACATGGTTTTTACTAATGCCCAATGACCTCTTCGACCTTTGGTGCTTCAAGGGCCCAGCTGAAAGATATTTGAGAGATAATACCCAGTGGGTAAACTGCCGTTGTTCCCAACAGGGGCTGTCACCAACATCCATGTGCTTTGACACCGAGTTTCGAAACTAGGACTTATTTTATGTTGGGCAAACGCTTTCACCATTATACCAGCAGAGGAGGAAATTAACTTTTTAGAATCAGGGGCAAATGTGGCAGATGACGCCTCCGACCAAAGCAAAATCTATTGAATCGTATTTAAAATGTAGAATCCAAACAATTGTGCAAGCAGACTCACCAGGTAGTCATCTATCCTCCTCTCGTACTGGTATCCCCTCTGTACCTTGGTGGCATTGAGTGCGTGGGTGATGTGTAGTGCACTGGCGTCGAACCTCCCCGCCATGTGGTCCCTGTTCATGATCACCGGCTCGTGGGTCCGGGGCGAGGACAGGGCGCTCTTGATCCCCAGGGCGTCGGCGTCGAAGGTGCCCTTGCCGAATCCCCGGATCTGGTCATTCACCAGGTGGTTGGTTTTGGGGACACTTAGGGCCGCCTTGATGCCCACCGACATGCCGTCCAGGTGACCAGGACCTGTCTTAGGCATGTGGCTCTGACAGTAGACCTCCTTGTCGTCCTGGTCCTGCTGGTTGTTGTAGTAGGTCCGCAAGGTCAGCTTCGTGCCGCACACCAGGCACTTGAAGCAGCCCTGGTGGAAGAAGGTGAAGTCCTTGAGTGGACCCACCTTGTCCACCTGGTAGACTGTCTGTCCGCACCGCAGGCAGCTGTTCTCGTAGCGGTTCATGGCCGAGTGTGGACTGTCGCTGATGAGCACCATTCACTCGTTTCGAGGGTTGGACGACGTTGGACCAAATCTCACATCATCCGCCGGAGACGCTCTTTGGTCCAAAGCGAAGAATTCAACAGTACAAGGATGATGAGTTAAAATCCACCAATACGTATAGAATGGTAGAGGTACCGAGATCACAACTCCTGCAAAGTTTGAAACAATCTCAGAATGAAATTCACTTGCACCAGCAATGAATATGGGAACTCCTGCAGGTTTGGGGCAACTCTCGAACAGAGAACTCGCACGTACACTCTCGAAGTGAAATCAACACTTCACACAACGGTGCAGAACAATCCTTGTTTGTAATTGGTCCAGAAATGGGTGATAGATTCAACAAAAACGCTCTCACACCAGCGATAGATGCGGATCAAAACTCCAGCAATATTGAAGAAGAAAACATACGTACACACTTAAGAGAAAATTAAGTATTCACAGGGATCAAACTCTAGCAAAGTTCGCAACAATCCTTGTTCCTACAAGGAAGTGACAGGTTCAATCTACAGTTCCCTAGCACCAATAATGAACACAGCTTTTGGAGAAAGTAGCTAACTGAACACGTACACACTGGAGTGAAAAATCAACGTCAACACAGGGAAATTAACTCCAGCAAAGGTTCGGAACAACTCTCGATAGTAAATAATCCCACAAAACCGCCGACAGTACAAATACGCAACGCAAAAAGATCGTAACTCCACCAACGGTCCGATATAAACAGTCCCAAACGGAAACACGCTTATCTCTTCTTAACGCAGCTGATTTCACTCGAGGGAGCTCTTCGATCAATTTTTCTGACACACAATCACAAGAAATCCGTCACAACTATTTTCTCACTTTTAATCTAGTCGCACTTTCCACATCGAAAGCAATCCTCACATATTCCTCGCGTATTCCGAAGTCGCACGATAATCCAGTCTCAATCAGAAGTGGTCTCTGATCGGAAGTCCTACTGTCCCAGGTGTTATTCCGAAAATGCAATTCGGGCGACTAGAGAATGCATAATTCGGTTGACTTTCGAGCTTTCCAAGGACGGAATGATGGCACGGCAGTATGGCCGACCGTCTCGCATGTGAGTGTGAGATGCTCGTTGAAGCGTATCTCACTTTGCTCGGAGTTGGAAACTAGTTGGCCGAGCCCAAGGCCTTTTCCCACATCCCACTTACCTTGGGGTGGGTGGACGTTCGCGCGCGCCATCTGGTCACAGGTAGGTAGGTGGCTCTCCGGGAAGAGCATGCAGAAAGGAGCCAGGCGACACGGAGGTTTCATGCTACTTCCTAATTAGGCAAATATCGGAAGAAGCGATCGTTGTGGCGTACGCTCTGGCAGGAGGAAGCTGAAAGAGGACACTCGGACATCAATTGCCTGGGGTTCTAATTTCGAATGAAAATATTTTGAAACATAATTTGGAACGAAAGGAAAACGTATAGAAATCTAGCAAGACGAGAAACTTTTAATCAACATCAGAAATGTGTTAGAAAGCGTGTCTAGTCACAAGACCTGTTTTCTATTTATCTGTGTCAGTTTGCATGGTGTGGAAGTTTGGAGAGTGGGGTCCAAGCTCAGGTGTTGCCTCGTCATCCGACCGTGGTTCAAAATTACGGGGTGTTAATCCTTGGATCTTTCCCTTCGGAGTTTGATCCCAGACCGTCGAAATAGCCCGTTGCGGTGAGCCGGTTCGTCGTTAATTAAATACCTACCTATTTATGTGTGAGGATATTTAAATCAGTGCCTCAAGTTTCAGTGAAAAGAGGTAGAAGTTTGAAAGTTCTGGAAAACAAATGCTTTTTTTTGGTCAATTCTTTTCAAATTTAGCATTTTATTATAGTATGGATGTTACATTTAAAAAAAGATAGTAAATTAAATAGAGTTTGAGCAACACAACGGGCTATTGGCGACGGTCCGGGATCAAACCCCGAAGGGAAAGATCCGAGGACAACGCCCCGTAATTTTGAGCAACGGTCTGATGACGAGGTCATTTCCTGAGCAGGCACTCCACTCTCCTATCTATCTTAGAACTAGAGAACTGAATTTAGTTCTATGAAATAAAACAAGTTATAAGGTAGATTCCATCAGCTCTTCGCAAAATCGAGGAGAAGCTATGGCTGCGGGCTTGTTCGCTTCCAAAAGAGTACATTCGGACATCAATTGTTTGGTTCTGATTTTTTTAATGAAAATTGTTTTTTTAAATGATAGGATTTTGAACATAAGAAAACATAGAATCCATCAATATTATAGATTCGCTTTTTTTCAAAATCAGAAATGTCCTTCATGGTACGGCTAGTTTTGGAACTGCTTTCTATTTATGTTGCGGAAATACTATTTATGTATATATTTTGAAAAATTGTAAAAAACACATTCTCTCAAATAGTTTTAAGGAATAAGAACTGAATTTTAAACATCAAGGAAAAATCAGATCTTGGAAACTAGGTACTTTGACTTTATTCTTAAGCGATGTTATAAATCCCGAAAAATGTTTTCTTCTAAAGGGAAGAAACTAGAAATACTTTAAAAAGATTCCAAACACGCTTATAAGAAAATTACACAGTTAAATTTGATCTGAGGTAGGAAGGTATTGCAAGAGTAGGTACCTTAACTAAAAGTTAACATGCTTTAAAAATCAAAATCCAAACTATCGTAGTGTAAAAAAGAAACAATAACAAACGTATTGCACAACCGTTATCCAGTTTCAAAAATGAAGTAAGCACAGTAAAAAGATACTTATATAAAAGATTAAAAGTCAACGCTAACTAAAAGTTAACATGCTTTTAAAAAGGCAATACATTTTTGAAAGGATATCCAGTAATCGGGCGGCTACACGGCAACGGATACACAAGCGCAGTAAATACGGATTCATTCAATACCGATGCATGACTGTTGCCATTCGGAAGAAAGATAATAATAATAGAACATCGCATTAAATTAATTTTAAAATTTTCAAGATTAAATTTTAAAAATTGGGCTGGTCTATAAAATTGCAAAAAAAATTCGTACTACATGTGTGCCAAGTTTCATTAGTGTGAATGCCATAAATTCGTCAGGGCACCCCTGCACGAACATACACACACAAAAAAAAACTTTATTTTATAATAGTAGAGAAGAACGGTAAAAAAATTGTTTAGATCCGTTCATGTCTTCTGCCTCCCCAACCGGGGCCAAATAGCAGAAAAAATTGATCACCAGTTTTTACTGTAATTACAAAAGTCGATATTTTGCAAAAATGTCATTTTTTCAGGTTTTTTTTGCTATTTGGCCGCTGTGGAGGCAGAAGATATGTTACTTTAGCCCACTATTAGAACGTAATTGTAAACATTTTTATTTTTTATAAAAAATGCCCGAATTTTGATTTTTTTGGAGGGTTTGAACCCCTTGAGAAGGCAAAAGATATCAATAAATCGGTATAACATTTTTTACACATCAGTTTTATTGCATGATCCCACTTTTCCGCACTATTAGAATGTGACAGCAAGAAAAAAAAAAAAAAAAAAAAAACTTTTTTCGGCACACCCTATTGTGGGTGTCAGACTCGCGCGAACACTGTAATCACTATACCAAATAGACGAAGTCTTACTTCGAATTTTATTAATTCTTCTTCAAATGTGTAAATTGATAGTTAAATAAATTTAGGTAAAACATTCCATCACCATTTACACAATTCATATTCCTTTTACTGCATTTAATTTTAAATAAAAATCTGTTGTTTTTATTTGAAAAAGAAAAAAGATATTTTTAAAATTCTATAACTAGGCTAAGTACTTAGTCTTTTTTTTTTATTGCTTGAGCTTAGAAATCTAAGTATCGCGATGGACTCGGTCAAGCGTTTTAGAAGTCGGCGTAACTGGTAACAGAGTGTGACAAGTTTAACAGATTGAAAAGAGATTAAGTGACCAACATCCTTGGAATCAACGAATCGAATTATTTTACAGACTGTAAATCCTTTTAGAATTTCAATAACTAGGCAGCCGTTTAAGGTATCCAAACACGTTAAAAATGTAATTTTTGACCAAAAATTCAAAAAATAAAGTTTTTTTTAAATCTTATTTGATTGATTATTATTTGTTTGAATTTCCAAAATCTATTTGATTTTTTTTCTCTAAGTTAGAGTTAGTTGCAGAGTTATTAGTATTTTAATCAAGGCGGAAAACCGGTAGTAGGTATGGAAAACACAGGAAATGGCCGTTAAAAGACCAAAAACATGTCAAAATTTAAATTGAAAAGTTACTTTTTTTGCAAGTAATATTTTAGAAAGGTTTCTCAAATGTTTAAATCGTTTCTATTTTGAAGTATTGTGAACAATTTTAAAGAGTAGTGAAGAACCAAATCGTTTACACAAACAGTAAAAGCAAGAGAGAGCAAACGATATACTTCAAACTATTTTTAACTCTAGATAAATTTTTATGCATTATTTCCTCACTTCAAGTGTTTAAATAGTTTCTATTTTGGAAATATTGTGAACAATTTAAAAGAGTAGTGGAGAACAAAATTGTTTACACAAACAGTAAAAGCAAGAGAGAGCAAACGTTACACTTCAAACTATTTTTTACTCTAAATTAATTTTTATGCATTATTTCCTCACTTCAAATGTTTAAATAGTTTCTATTTTGGAAATATTGTGAACAATTTAAAAGAGTAGTGGAGAACAAAATTGTTTACACAAACAGTAAAAGCAAGAGAGAGCAAACGTTACACTTCAAACTATTTTTTACTCTAAATTAATTTTTATGCATTATTTCCTCACTTCAAATGTTTAAATAGTTTCTATTTTGGAAATATTGTGAACAATTTAAAAGAGTAGTGGAGAACAAAATTGTTTACACAAACAGTAAAAGCAAGAGAGAGCAAACGTTACACTTCAAACTATTTTTTACTCTAAATTTATTTTTATGCATTATTTCCTCACTTCAAATGTTTAAATAGTTTCTATTTTGGAAATATTGTGAACAATTTAAAAGAGTAGTGGAGAACAAAATTGTTTACACAAACAGTAAAAGCAAGAGAGAGCAAACGTTACACTTCAAACTATTTTTTACTCTAAATTTATTTTTATGCATTATTTCCTCACTTCAAATTTTTTAATAGTTTCTATTTTGGAAATATTGTGAACAATTTTATAGTAGTGAAGAACAAAATTGTTTACACAAACAGTTAAAGCAAGAGAGAGCAAACGATATAATTCAAACTATTTTTTACTCTAAATTAATACTTATGCATTATTTCCTCACTTCAAATGTTTAAATAGTTTCTATTTTGGAAATATTGTGAACAATTTAAAAGAGTAGTGGAGAACAAAATTGTTTACACAAACAGTAAAAGCAAGAGAGAGCAAACGTTACACTTCAAACTATTTTTTACTCTAAATTTATTTTTATGCATTATTTCCTCACTTCAAATGTTTAAATAGTTTCTATTTTGGAAATATTGTGAACAATTTAAAAGAGTAGTGGAGAACAAAATTGTTTACACAAACAGTAAAAGCAAGAGAGAGCAAACGTTACACTTCAAACTATTTTTTACTCTAAATTTATTTTTATGCATTATTTCCTCACTTCAAATTTTTTAATAGTTTCTCTTTTGGAAATATTGTGAACAATTTTATAGTAGTGAAGAACAAAATTGTTTACACAAACAGTTAAAGCAAGAGAGAGCAAACGATATAATTCAAACTATTTTTTACTCTAAATTAATACTTATGCATTATTTCCTCACTTCAAATGTTATAACACTAACAATTATAGATGGATTCTTGTAAAACTTTGAGAACATGTTCTTTATAATATTGTCTAGGGAAAAAACTAGAGAGTAATTATACTGAGTTGAAAAGTTTTGAAATTATGGCCACTTATTTAAGAAATAGGACTCAAACAATCAAAAATCCATTTTTCTATCGCTTGTAAAATTTTTGTTTATTTAAGTATTCTTTTGATTCTATTTCATTCCCTAGAAAAATGCATGCAGTTTATTTTGGTAGCATCATTTTTCAAATGGGTTGAATTCATTTTCATGAAGCACATTTGAAGTTCTTGACGCATTTCTGCAAAATTTTATATATAAGTATCCTTTTTTCAAAATTTAAATACATATTTTTAATATTTATAACCCAATGCTATTGTTTAATAAAACTAAACATAAAAATATCATTAAAAGGTTTCTATACCACATTTAAAATAAAGGGTCACGAATGTGAACCTTAAAAGAGATTATGCATACATATATGCACCTATTGCTGACTCATATTTGGAATTCTATGGAATAATTCAAATTTTTTAGTCGGAAAAGCAGAACTTGAATGTTAATTTTTGTTTTGTCAATTCCCTTTCAATTTAACGTTACTCACGTTAGATATCATAGCACTGCAAGGGCGGAATCGTGAACCACTTGGTATTACCCTACTTCACCACGAGTGTGGGGATTCAAGGAACAAACAGTTTACATTCAAGCCACAAACCGCTTGCTTTCAAGGCACAAACTCTTTATAGAGACCATACATTTGCCAGAAACGGGTAGGTAATCAATTAACGTTGAACTGTATCATCACAACGGGCTATTGGCGATGGTCCGGGATCGATTTCCAAGGAAAAATCCTAGGACAACCCCTCGAAACTTTGAACCGCGTTTAGACAACGAGATTAACACCTGAGCTCTGGGAAAACTCTCCAAGCTTCCAAACCACGACAAATTTAACGTGCACCAGCCCCCCTGTATACGACAGTCTTGGTTGGATAGAATTTCGAACTCTCAACCCTCAATGTTGCTAATCCGTTGCTCTTCGAACTGCGATACCGTGGCTCAACTCCAGACGGATACACATCCACGTCTTACCACAGATTCGAACCAGGAACCTTTCGATTTAGGCTCGGTGCACACATCCGATTTTTAAATGTGCGGCGTCGGTGCGGCACCGAAGCCCGACTATGCACACATAACCGTGAAATGACGCAAGTTCTCATTTCGCGTCATTTGCGATAAATATTCTATCGAAGAAAACGTGTTTATTTCGCTTACTTGGTGTAAAAAAGTATATTTTGAAACAAAATAGACGTTACTGGATACAACCATTTATTAATTACTATTTATATTCCATTTATATATGAAAACAAGGTACTTGAGACCGGAGAAGCGTGTGCGGCGAGATGCGGTGCCGTGGGGAACTGCGGTACAAATTGCACGGAAGTTGGACGTGCGTTTCCGAAGCGGCGCAGGAGGCATGTGTGCACTATTCCATTGGATCTAATGTATCTCAGACCGCACTTGCGTTGAGGCAGCGGTCCCGCACGTTGAAAAACCGGATGTGTGCACCGGGCCTTAGAAGGCAGCACCTTGACCACCAGCCCCATTGATCAGCACCAACCCCTTGGTGTTTGTCTGGATGAGGCATCTCGGCATTAGAAGAGGTAGGTAGGTATTTTAATTAACGTCGCACTGGAGCAATACGTAGGGCTATTGGTGACAGTCCAGGATCATACCCGAAGAGAAAGATCAAAGGAGAACACCGCGTAATTTTGAACCGCGGTCAGATGACGAGGTCACACCTGAGCTGAACCCCTCTGCAAGCATCCACACTACGCCAACGTGAGGACATTTGAGGTCACGTCAGATTTAGCGTACACCAGCCTCCTATGTACACGATGGCCAATGGAATTTCTAAAATTTAAAAATGAAAATTGTATCGTATTTACGATTTTTTTTAATTAAAAGTCTTTCAACGTTTTAAATAACAGCTGACTGAACCACATTTTGTTTGAAAATGGAATTTCTTAAAAATAAAAGCAAAAAATGTAATTTATTTGCTTTTATCTATCAAAATTCCATCATTAGAAAAAAACATGACTGAACTATATTTTTTAAAATTAAATATCTTTAACTTTAAAATTGAACATAAAATATTATATTTGCCATTTTATAAAATAGTTTACAACTTTGAATGAATTAAAAGAAGTGCAAAGGCTAGGTGCCGGCGAGAGCGGTGAAAACGCTCTGATTGGTCTGTCTGTGCGTGTCGCTTTGCGCCTTGTGCTCTCTATTCGACCATAGCTATAGTCGTAAGTGTTGCAGGTTTGATTTCTCTCTAAGTAAATTTCTCTGTTCTGTGTTACTAAACTTTCTTTGTATGAATATGTTCACATTATTTTACGTTGTTCGTCTTGAGTTTGGCGTAGCTTAAACAAATATGGTTCTTACAACACAAATCCAAACAAACTCATAGTCCCAATGTATAGTCATTGAGATTTTCCGTGGTTATGTAACGGTATTGAGAATTTCCTACTGGCAATATACCATTATTGAGATTTTCAGATGGTATTGAGAATTTCTTACAGCAATGTACTGTTATTAAGATTTTCCGTCGGTAATATATCGTATTGAAAATTTACGTCTGTTATGTACCGGTTAGTACATTAAAAATCCTAATTATAAGAATGACCTACACGACTGATAGAGGAAATCGAAATTGTTCATTTTGTCTCTCGATGTTTTCAAAGCTGTTTCTGAAAAGTTCCAATATGGCTGTTTTTTAAGTTGTATTGCTCAACAAAACCGTGTGGACATTTAAAATCCAAATTCATTTTATTTTATCAAATGGATAAAACAAAATGTATAATCTAAATACATTTACTAACTAAACATATGTGAATATTTTTACTCAAGGTATTCGTATTATTTGATTCAAAATATGCAATATTAGTTGTAGTTGTGCAATTTCATGTATTTTTCCTTTTCAGCAATTCATAAATACCGCTACAAAAGAGGTAAATTTGCAAGGCTTTCAGAAAAGCAATTGCTATAAAAGCAATCATTGCGATGCTAAATAATAACATTTACTCGATTCGCAAAGCATGAAGTCGTTTCCTGAGCCTTAATTCCGAGAACTAAAATAATATTTTACTACAACAGAAAGGAATATTTGAGTGTTCTTTTCCACATCAACAATTTCTACTCACGACAGCTTGCAGAACGTTATTCTTGCTTGATCATCCGATGCTGGAGCAATTTGCATAGCCACCATCCGTATTGTTTTAGAAGATTAACTTAGATCTCTCCTCGAAATAACACAAAAGCGAATGAATAAACAGAGAAACTCCAGCGAGACATTTTGCGTTTTGACGTTTGGTTGGCAGGTAGGTATTTCAAATAACGTCACACTGGAGTAACACAACGACTATTGGCGTCCGGTCCGGGCAGGTAGATAAGATTTTAATAAACATCGCACTGGAGCAACACAATGGGTTTTTAGAAAATGTCTGGGATCATACCCGAAGGGAAAGAACGAGTACAACACCCCGTAATCTTGAACCACGGTCAGATGACGAGGACACACCTAAGTTGGCACCCCACCTAAATTTCCACGTCAACGTGAGAACATTTGGTGATTGGTAATTTTTAATTAACGTCGTACTAGAGCAACACAACGGGCTATCGACAACGGTCCGGCACCAATCCCCGAAGGGAAAGATCCGAGAAGACCACCTCGTCATTTTGAACCACGATCAGATGACTAGACAACACCTGAGCTGACACCCAACTCTCCAAATTTCCGCACCAACCCAACTTGAAAACTTTCGGCCACAACAGATTTAAGGTGCACCAACCTCCTCTACACCATGCGGCTACAAACATCCACGCACACACCCGGATTCAAACCAGGAACCTTCCGATTTGGAGGCTAACACCTTAATCACCAAACCGGTTGGTCGGCTTGAGGACATTTAAGCTACAATTGATTTAATATAACAGTTGCCGATAGAGCCTAGGTGGCAGAAGTATAAATCCGCCATTGCAAACGTGAGTCCATTTAAGGCCGCGGCGGATTTAACGTGTACCAGCCCCCTTTGTAAATGACAGCTGTCAACCCTCCGGTCGCTAATCCGTTACTCTTCCAACCAGATTACCGTGGCCTGAGCAACGCTTTAAAGTTAGAAACTGGGTCTAGCCAAAAGACCGTCGGTTGGGTTTGTGTTGAAGTTTGGAAATTAGGGTTGCCATTCAGCTGCTGCTTTGTCATCTGACCGTGGTTCAAAATTACGAGGTGTTGTCCTCGGATCTCTCCCTTAGATCGGAAGGTTCCTGGTTTGAATCCGGGTCCGGTGCATGGTTGTTTATAAGCGTAGGGTGTAGAGGCGGCTGGTGCACCTTAAATCTGTCGTGGCCGAAAGACCTCACATTGGGTTGGCGTGGAAGTTTGGAGAGTGGTGTACCAGCTCAGGTGTTGCTTCGTCATCTGACCGTGGTTCAAAATTACGAGGTGTTGTCCAAGGATCTTTCCCTTAAGGGACTGATCCCGGACAGTCGTCAATAGGACGTTGTGTAGCTCTAGTACGACGTTAACTAAAATTACCATTACCAATACCAAAAGACCGTCGTGAAAAAAGGGAGCTGGTGCCTTTATCTGTTATGCCCTCAAATGTCCTCACGTTAACATGGTGTGGAAGTTTGGAGAGTGGGGTGCCAGCTCAATTGCTGTTCTTGTTATCTGACAGTGGTTCAGGACCTATCCCGGACCGTTGCCCCTTGCCAATTGAGTTACTCCAGTACGACGTTAATTAATTACCTACCTATAATAAAGACACGTCACTTTTACCATAACTTTATTATGGGTCCAGTTCTCTACTTGATTATAAAAGTGAAACGCGGTAGATAGAGCTTCCCATTTACCCCCCCCCCCCACTATCTAAAATTCCATTCCAACCTATATGACGATAAGCGACCTAACCCTCGAGTAAAAGTTCTTCCGTCGTTAATCATTGCAGGTTAATAGTTACGAACAAGAATCGCTCAAACGTACGAAGACAAATGTGACGATAAAGTTCAATCCATTATCATGATTCTGAGTATGGATAATTTATATGGTAATGGCGATAGAGAGAGAGAGAGAGAGTCTAAAAATACTGCCTGAGCGATGGCTATATGGCGTGAAGAATTTCATTACAGCTTCAATTATGGATTATAACAAGGATTTCCTGGATAACCTTTTCACCATCTATACTTTGGTAAACTTGTGATTAAAAGATTCTTAAAATTGTTTGATTTTGTGTACTTAAAGATGTTATATATGTGCTTCTTTCTCGATTCTCCATCTTCAAAAACATTTGATTTGCCTAGTTTAAACTATGAGTTAGATAGGTATTTTAACTAACATCACACTGGAGAAATACAACGGGCTATTGGCGTTTACCCAGGATCAATCGCGAAGGGAAAGATTCGAGTAGCGGATTAGCAACCGAGCTCGAAACTAGATCCAATAAAAAAAAATCGTGTACGTGTTAGGTTGTTGTACGCTAAATCTGTCGTCTCAAATGTCCTCACGGTGATATGGTCTGGAAGTTTGGAAAGTGAGGTGCCAGATCATGTGTTGACCTCCTCTTCTGACTCTGGTTCAAAATTACGAGGTGTTGTCCTCGGTTCATTCCCTTCGGGATTGATCTCTGACCGTCACCAATAGCCTTTTTGTTGCGTTAATTCAACTACATACCAAGATCGTTTAAAGGGATTAGTGTACAAAATATTTTTGTTTATATTATTTTTATAAATATATATATATATATATATATATATATATATATATATATATATATATATAATTGTTTATACAATTCTATTTAAAATTATACATTACTTATAGAGATACATTAAGTAGAAGCATTTTAAATAATTTTTTGAAAAATATATACCTGAACGTACCTGAAGGAAGGTCATATTTATGCTTCAAATTTCAGTATCTCAGAATGTGTACCTTTTCCATGAAAGGAACATTTATTCAAAGTCTATTCAAACAAACACTCGTGTCCATAAATTAAGGATAATACCAGCCCCGTAAAATAAAGGTTCAGAAACAAAACAAACGTGACTTATTCATAAAACCCATTTATTAAACAAAAGATATGAACAAAAAAGACGGTGTTTGTATGATACCATTCATAAAAACTACGATTTTTGTTCACTGGAGCAATTACAAAAAATATCGACCTTACTAAAACTTAACATGACATGGTTGGTATGATGGTTAATACATTGTATGTCTCCCAGACGATAAAATACAGTCCTTACAACGCCTGGGCATGCTGAGGATCAAATTATCGAGCTGATCTTGGGGAAGATCACTCCACTCAGCAAGCAATGCTCTGCGAAGTTCCGGTACACGTGTAGGAGAAGGTTGAAGGGCTGCAACTCGTCAGCCAAGAATGTCCCACACATGATCTATCGTATTCAAGTCAGGTGAGAATGCTGGCCATTCCATACGGGTGATATCCTCAGATTTAAGGCATTTGTTTACAATGTATGCATGGTGAGGGCGGGGGTTGTCATCCATGAACACAAATTATGTACTCATGGCACCCCTATACAAACGTACATGTTGTTCCAGAATGATTTCCCGATAAATTGGGGCCTCTCATGGTTCCGATTTGAACATGTATGTATGTTCTAGAGCCCAGTATAATTCCGCCCCAAACGATCAATCATGCACCACCGTAACAATATAGTTCAATGATGTAGTCTTGGTGGTAGCGGGTACCTGGCGTTCTCCATATGAACGTCCGCCGTGAATCAGACTGCAAGCTAAACCTGGACTGGTCGGAAAATATCCCATAAGCCCACTGTGACGATGTCCACTTGCGTGTTCTCTACTCCAGGCTAACCGCTGGCGACAGTGAATTGCCTTTAACGGAACACATCTGTCATGCCTGCGAGCGTATAGACCAATATGTCCCAAACGTCTGTAAATGGTTTGCCTTGAAACTGTTATACCCGTGGCTGAAGATAGCTGACTAGAAAGGTCGGATGCTGTGCTCCGTCTGCTTCTTTTTGCAGTTACTGGCAATTACCAGTCGTCATTCGGCGTTATGACTCGGGGGAGACCTGTACTGTAACGTCTACTGACATTTCCATCATTTTGGAATCCTAGAGACGCCAAAGCCTAGAGATGACACTTTGGGCGATTCCAAGTTCCACTGAAACTTCCGTCTGAGTACGCCCACATTCCAGGCGGCCGATAATTCTACCGTGTAAAAAATCAACAACATGCGTCCTCTGTGCCATAATTATTCGGTTGTGGCACTGAGCGGCTCACAGAAAACTTGTGAACAATTTTACTTTTTTGCTACCATTCCTTATATACACCTCTTTAACACCATCGTAATTGTGACGTACTATCCGCGTCATCTGATGGCTTCCTGTAATTTGGATATTATTCTTGAAGATGCATGCGATAATTTTACAGGTGAAATTTTAACTTTAGAGTTCAATTTCCGTGT
Organism: Metellina segmentata; assembly: GCA_947359465.1. Classification (NCBI taxonomy): domain Eukaryota; kingdom Metazoa; phylum Arthropoda; class Arachnida; order Araneae; family Tetragnathidae; genus Metellina; species Metellina segmentata. The sequence continues at coordinate 111,650,079 of OX375880.1, forward strand.
GATTCTGAATTATCCTTAATTCATGGACATGAATGTACAAAAAAAATTGGTTTATAAGTGTAACATACCCTATAACATATTCTAACGCAGGTATTTTTCTCTATCTGCTCAGAAAAGTTCATTTTAATAATTAAAAAGTATAAAAAATGTTCATTTTTCAAAAAAAAAAAAAAAAATTACACAAATTGAAGAAAAAAAATTTAAATTTTAAGTTTTTTATAAATTGCTGTGTTAAAGGTGTTTAAAAGTGTATTTATAAATTGTAAATAAAAATTCAAATCAATACATATAAAAGATTCTGAGTACATGTTCCTTAAAATTTGACCATTTTAACATTACGGAGATACGATTGCACTGGTCCCCTTAACCTAATGGCCGCCATATTATTGAGTAATGGCGCCATATTATTGAGTAATGGACTGAAAGGTTATCACGTGCGCACGAACAAGTACAAAATCAGACTGAAACAACTCGAATTTAGAGAATTCGCGAATACTACCAATACTACAAATGCCACCTCGCTAGAGATGGACTATACCAATAACGGTAAAGCAAAACAACAGCTTCAGTGACAATTGAATCATGCCATGTAAGACATTTCAACATCAGCAGAACCGTCACTAAATGCGATACATAGAAAAATAATTAAAAACCCATGACAGGAAACATGTCACATTTTCTTGACTAATATTATTTGAAAGCCATACATTTCTGCTCACACATCTTATTCCAAAAATATTTAATGAATTATTTGTGGACCAGGAACTATCTCTAGTGTAATTTGACTCACCAAACACCTGCAGTCTTGCAAATTAGCAATTGTATGTTTTGTGGATTTTATTCGAGAACCAGGAAACTTTGCTAGTTTAGCTTGACTCACCTCAAACTTATGATTTGTGGATTATTCGAGGATCAGGAACAATCTCTAGAGTATTGATGTTATTGGAACTTTAAAAATGAATTATTTGAGGACCAGCAACCACCTCTAGTGTAATTTGACTTACCAAACATTTTCAGCCTTGGAAATGAACTATTGTATGTTTTGTGGATTTTATTCGAGGACCAGGAAACTCCATTAATTTAGCTTGACTCACCGAAAGTTACGTTTAGTGGATTATTCGAGGACCAGGAACAATCTCTAGCGAGTTAATGTTATTGGAAAGCAGACCTTTGTGCTCACACATTTAGATATCTATATCTAGCATCTGATATCTATTTCCAAAATAGTTTATGAATTATTCGAAGGACCAGGAGCCACCTCTAGTGTATTTAACTCACTAAACACTTGCAGTCTTGCAAATGAACCGTTCAATGATTTGTGGATTTTGTTCTAGGACCTAGAAATTCCACTAGTTAAGCTTGACTCACCGAAATCTTACTTTTTGTAGATTAGACGAGGAACAACCTTTAGTGTGCTTTGACTCTCCAAACACTTGATGCCTAGCAAATGAAGAATTAAAACTCACGGCGTTCCCAAAATAGATTCCCAGAAGTGAGAAAAACCAGTTTATTGAATGCCACGAACTATGACAGTGAACAAAAGTAATGTGTCCCGTTGCCATGTACAATTGCTAGTTCGGGTGAGGTTCTTGAAGATGTTTCACTTTAATATAATCAGAGCAACAAACCAAATTAACCACATGGAAGAAGAGTCGATATTTGTACGGTGGACTACAGCTGTGGATCAAGTATAGAAAAGGGTTAAGGTTGCTCGAACTGACAAAAATCTAAACATCAGTTTTCAGATTTCTTTGCTCTTAATTAGTTAGATTTATAGCATTAATTAATATACTATTTTTTGAAGATGTTTGGGGAGTATTTAAAAACATATTTTAACGATGTTTCCATATGCAGCCATTAAATGCACTTAAATGGCTGATTCCTCAAATGTGACTTTTTTGGCCACATATATAATGTACCTCTAAAAACCTATCTATTGTAACTACTTGAAAGTTTTTAGAAGGAATCTTTGTACTCCAATATATCTCTTTCAACCAAAAACTTTATGGCAGTGTAAAATACCCTGGAAAATTTACTTTCCAGTGTATCACATATATTTTAATCCAAATGACTGATATATATTGTTAAACTATCTGTTGCAATAAGTTAGCTATTCTTTCTCAAAGAAATTTTATGCCACCAGACTATTTATTCTAGACTGAATGGTTCTAAAACTGAAAATAATGTGATTTTTAGAGGCGTGTTTCTCTGCATTTAGAGCAAACTGGAAAATATTTTTGACCATTCTGGAATTTCTACAACTTATCTAAAATAGTCACAACAATCCAATGAATATAGGATAAAAAGATAATGGCTTCTGAAAACATTAATTTTTACGTGGAAAGCAATGATGATGGCAAAAAACTCCGGGTTATTTAAAGTAATAAAATAAAAAATTTAAATAAATTCTCTCATGAATTTTTGATGCTTTATATTTTTTGCTCAACACAGCCCACAATAGAAGAAAATTGTAACACCTGTTTGGAACTTTAATTAGAATAAACAGTTTTAAAAACTCATTTGTTGAAAAGAATTATCCTCGTATGCATTTGATGAGCCATTTCCTCATGGCTGCTTCTTCCTGCTCATGTCTTATGTATATTGTATTTCTTTCTCCACCGATCTATGTCAATTTACATGTAAGATGGGTGTGGTGATCAAGGCTATGAAACTATCTCATTAATCTTTCGCCCTGCCTACTCAGCATTTCATAAGCGGTTGGCATGGAGACAACCATCTCCATGCAGCTGTTGCAGAAGAATAATTAATTATTCGCAAACAGACTGCAAAATATATACAACCTCGGAAATCGAGAAGTCTTTCTTCAAGTTCTTGCTCCTGATTTGAGGTAATCGTGATTTTTTTCGACATTTTGTCAAATAGGTTGGCATTATTAATTGCTTACTACGAATTTTGGGTGGCATTATCTCTAATTTTATTTGCCATGAATGAAACTCTCATTAAAGCTATTCTTTCTCACGTAAAAAGATTACTCTGGCTTTTCTCTAATCAATGAATAAAAATATATCTAGCATAGACTGATTGATCTGATATGAACTTTAACAGATTTGCAAATTGGAACCATGAAAAACAAGGAGCCTTTTCAGAATAGCTGACTAATCGGTGATGGAAAATAATTAGTTATGACTCGAAGGATCAATCCGGGGAATAGTAGTTACTAACAGCCTCAGTGGGTGAATGTTGAATGTGAAATACACAATTTTAAGCCATTTGACGCGTTATAAAACAGGCAATAACAATTTTTACAGCGTCATCGATACAAGGAAACACCATTTCGATTTTCATCTGTGGGTGGAAAAGGTTTTCGTTCGTTTTATTCAAATATATTGATTCAATGTTTGACTAAATCTCCTAATTTCACAAATGTAATTTCATGTCATTTAATATATTTCAATCAAATGAAATATCTCTACTATTATAAAAGGAAGTGTTTGTATGTGTGTCTGTATACGGTGTGTACTGTCCTGACGAATCTATGGCACTTACAGTAATGAAATTTGACACACAGGTAGTGCAAATGTTTTGCAATTTTTGTGTCCACCCCGAATTTTAAAATTTAATCTAGAACATTTTAAAATTAATTTATTAGTTTTTTCACCATTCTTTCTTCCTCCTGAAATGTGACGTCACCCGAAACTCGAATGAAGAAGGTACGAATTTTGCGATTTTCGCCGCTGAGGGCAGCCTTTGAAATTATGCCAATTTTTCCGATTATAGCGTGGTTTGATTTACATTGTTGATAATAGCCACTTCGAGGCGGCGTTGCATGTGGAGTTCGTTTGCGAAGCATACCAATTTGGAATACGTAGCAATCACCGGGGGTTGGTGACCGTCAACGATCAGTGGTCACACTTGACTCAAAGAAAAGAACTGTCACGGGTAACTCCGTGCTGACCACGCAGTGGCTAGTGTATAAAACATAGGTTAACTTCATGAAAAACTGTGTTAACATTCCTTCGTGTCTTCATTTTTACATTTTTATGCAGCTGAACATCACTGTATTTTACTATACTGAATCAACATTTTCCTAAAAATGTTGAAGGAGTTTAGATGTGCGGCTTCTCGCGTCAACTGATCCTCGAGATGTGTCGTCCTTCATACGTGTTCTGTAGCTGACTTGGTTGGTTTCAAAGTTAATGACTCCAACTCAAAATTTCATTTTGATTCCCTGTAATTTAATTATCCTATAATGTCCAACTTAATCTCACACAATAAACCTATCATGGAAATAACTTAGAAGACACAATCATAATATAAGAGTAAGAGTCAAAACATATCTCATTGCATACAAGTGTAAGATTTGCCGTGCTTCAGAGGCTATCAAAGTTTTGATTGGTTGTGTGACGTCACGTGTAGGCGGAGCTTCAAATTCTTTTGATTGGTTGTGTGATGTCACGAGCGAAACGAGGTACGAAATATCAAAAAACAATACATTCGAAATCGCCATAGAAACAACGTTGAGTTTTAAACGATTGCCCTACACAGCTCATTGTTTCACCAGTGTTTACCAAAAATTTAGTTTTTCATTATATTGTTTTACCAGTATATTGCTAAAAAAACACCACCACGCGAAAGCAAGGCAAGTTGACAGATAGTGGTGGGATAAGGTTTATAGATAGCCAGTGATCAACAAAATTTGACATATTATGGTGAAAAAAGGTTTATACATTGGCAGTGAGAGAGAGATCATGCAGTCACGATTGAAAAAATATGTAAATGAAGATTGACCAAAATAAATAAAATTTGTTATGCACCCTTCGTATGACTGGCCATTTATCCATTTATCCGAGTATGAGTATCTCTAAGGAAGTATTAAGGAAGTATAAAAGGAAGTGTTTGTCAGTCTGTTTGTTTTCTGAACTAAAAGTCCTGACGAATCTATGGCATGTACAGTAATGGGATTTGGCACACAGGTAGTCCAAAGTTTTTGTAATTTTTGGGTCTAGGCGAATTTTAAAATTCAATCTTAAACATTTAAAAATGAATTTAGTGAAATTTAATTATTATTGAATGCAACAGCATAGAAGATCACAGATTCTAAATTAATTTTTTTCGTTTCCGTTTTCATTTTGCGCGGATGAATGATTTTCCAGCAAACGATAAAAAACAAATAAACTTTTAACAGGAGTTATTTAGTTCGTTTTTCTATCTCCTCAACCATTAAAGATGAGTAAAAATTTTAACAGATTTGAAATCTGCGGAAAAATTTACATGTTTAATTACGGTGTGTAAAAACGTTAAAAAAAAAGCACTATAACACACCGCCGAGAGCTAGCCGGCGCAGCACGGCTAGTCTTTTTTATTTTTTCAAGAGGTTGTGACGTTGGGTCAACCTTTGCCTTCAAAAAATGAACAGATTACATCCCCTGCCATCTTACAATTTCAGCGAAAGAAAGCAAAAAAAAAAAAAAAAAAAGCCATTTTGGCTGGCATTGTTTAGTTTCTTTTTGTAAAACCGGGATCGTTAATGATAGATTGAAAATTTCAACGGATTTGAAATCTGCGGAAAATTTGTCACCAGATAGATAGTTACCTTAAACGTTTGATTTTATTTTAAAAATAATTTTTCAATTCAATATTTATATTTTTACAAGAGATTGTGACGCCACGCCGATTGGATCTCTTCGCAATTCGATCTTGGCCGCATTTGACAATGATGATGCCATCACGGCTTTTTTCGCAAACCAACACCATCTGTTAACAGTTTGGTTTCAAATTCCCATTTGGTTTGCGAAGCAAACAATTCGTATCAATCACCGAGGGTTAGCAAGCAGTGGTCACACCTGACCCACGAAAAGAACTGTCACGGGCAACGCCATGCTGGAGGACGGACTGAGCATGAGACGCCATTGAAAGAAAATATCGACACTTCTCACTCATGCGCACTGCGATACGTCATAGATCACGTGGTGGGAAAACAATGAATCAGCGGGCTTAAAAATTTCCCATGTCTACTGGAGCAACACAACGGGCTGTTGACGAAGTTCTAGAACCTTAAGGGAAAGCACAACACCTCGTAATTTTGAACCACGGTCAGATGACGAGGCAACACCAGAGCTGGAACCCCACTTTTCAAACTTCCACACCAACCCAACGTGAGGACTTTCGGCCACGACAGATTTAAGGTGCACGAGCCGCTTCTACACCATAGCTTACAAATATCCATGCACTGATCCGGATTATAACCAGGAACCTTCTGATCTAGAGGCCAACACCTTAAGGGGGTCTTATTCTCAAATTATGAAAAAAAAAATCAAATTTGTTTGTAATATCTTGAAAAATATTTATTTATTTCTATATTTTTGAATAAAATGACACCTATATATTTTTTTTCTACCATCAGTAAAATCGGAATTATTTAACTTTTTATAAACATGACAGCTGCAAATCAAACGAGCCTTACAATCAAACGAGCTTTGTGTTAAATGGGATTTCAGTAGTAAATATCGATATAACATAAAAAACTAGTGAAAAATGAACGAAATTTTCTACATTTACTTTTCAAATATATTTTTTAATTTGTCTTCTGCAATTGTGTATGGATATAATTTTTTTTCTATATTTTTTGGAACTTAGTATACTATGTGTTTTATGTATTTTTAGAAGGAAATATTTTTTTTATTTTTCTAATTGTTTTAACCAAAAATCACGAAGACAATTTATAGTATGAACTTTTAGAAGTTTATTAATGCAAAAATGAGGTGATTTGTTAAAAAATATTTTAAGATATATCAATATCGCGTGCCCAACGTCAAAATGTTGATCCCCCCCCCCCATTTTAAAATTTAAACAAAAAAAATTTAAAGTATTGAAAATGTAAAATTGTTATTTTATTGCAAATTACACACACAATGTATACCTACAGAAAAAATTTCAGAACAAAAATTTCAAAATTGACGATTTTAGAATTTTGAGTCCCGGACCTTAACTACCAGACCAGTTGGTCGGCCTAAAAAAAAAAAGGTGTGCATTAAAAAACGCCCAGTACAATTAACCAATCCGACCAGTGAAACCCTTGTTTGTGTACAAATAATATCGATTTTTGTGACACAATCACATCAACTTCCGTTTTCAATCCAGGAAATTGAATATCGATAACTAGACAATAGCCCCAGATGTCCAAACGAGCGCGATGCAACAGTCCCAATGCGGACTCCTCTATGGAGTCCTCTACAACCGGGAAAGATGGACCGATCGGACTGTTCATTGAAGCAGTGGACGTGCAAGCCACAGCCAGCCCGATAAGGCATGTGCGTATGTATTCGTGAGTGTGATGGAGGGTAAGGGGGGAGGGTCAGTCACTTACAGTTGATAGCAGCCGAGTGACGTAACAACGGGAAGTTACCTGGCGGAACAGAGCGCGCCGACTTTTTATCCCACTTGGGAAGGGGCGCTGCGATCGAAATCGGCGTGATTAGCGAAGTGCGATGGGGTGAAACTGGTAGCGAGGGTGTGTGATGACATACTTTGCGTTCTCACTTCGTTTGGGACGCTTTGGTTGTGGGGGTCAGCGACGGGGCTTTTTGTGTTGCTTTCGTTCGGGAAACGATTTCGGACGAGTCCATTCATCTCTCTCCCCCTGTTTTCCCATTTTCTTGAATCACGTTGGGTTGGTGTGGAAGTTTGAAGAGTGGGGTGCCAGCTCAGGTGTTACCTCGTCATCTAACCGGGGTTCAAAATTACGAGGAGCTGTCGTCGGATCTTTCCTTTAAGGGATTGATCCCGGACCGTCGTCAATAGCCAGTTGTGTTACTCTTGTACGACGTTAATTAAAAATTACCTTACCCATTTTAATTGAGGGGTCACCGTGAGCTCTGAGGCTAAGGTCCTGGATCAATTTCGAAGGGAATTATTCGAGGGCAACATCACGTCATTTTGAACCACAGTCAGATGACGAGGCAACACCTGAACTGTCACCCCCACTCTCCAAACTTCCAACCCAACGTGAGGACTTTCGACCACGACAGATTTAAAGTGCACCAGCCGCCTCTACACCATGCGCTTACAAACATCCATGCTCTGACCCGGATTCGAACCAGGAACCATTCCATCTAGAACACCTTAACCACCAGACCGGTTGGTCGGCACAGTATAGAAGGGAAACATATGAGGAGAACACCTTGTAATTCCGTACCCTGATGAAATAACATGAGCACTTGAGCTAGTACACCCCACTCCACAAACTTCTATACCCCATCAATGTAAGGACATTTTCAGGTTGTTTCGTTGGTAGTTGAATTTGGGTCCCTCTAACAACACAATGGCTATTGTGAACGATCAGGGTAAGGTAATTTTAATTAACGTCGTACTAGAGGAACACGACGTACTGTTGACAACAGTCCGGAATCAATCCCCTGGTAGCAAGTGGAGAACCTGGGTCTGTTGGGCCCGGGAGCAGAACGTGCTTCAAACTTCGACGTGCGTCCAAATAGTCTTTGCAGAACAATTTTTGATTAATTTTATCAAAATTTTGGCCGCTTTTTTCATATTTACGTTACGATGATCTGCAGTGCAAAGTGCACACCTTATATTCTTCTCTAGCTACGGAAACAACCTCTTAACACACGCCCCAAATTACCACAAACTCTTCATAAATAACGCATCTATGTCAATGACAAACTATTTAATCTCAAAAGTTATCGACAGAATCCATTCTGTCGATCCATTCTGAAAGCATGCCTTGGTTTTAAATAAAGTAAGTTAATTAATTTTGATTTTCTCTACTATTATAAAATGAAGTTTTTTGAAGTTTGTAACGTCTCTGTGTTGCATGTCCTGACGAATATATGGCACTTGCAATAATGAAATTGACACACAGGTAGTCCAATTTTAAGGAAGTTTTGTAGTCCAGCCCAAATTTTAAAATTTAAAGAAGAACATTTTAAAATTAATTTATTGAAATTTTTAATTATTGTTTTCCTCCAAATGGCAACAGTCTCCAATCGGTTAGGTATTGACCAAATCCGGTTTTTTCTGTGTGGCCGATTGCTGGTGATCCTTTATAAAAATTTATTGCCTTTTTAAAAGCACATTAACTTTTAGTTTGTTTGTCATAACCTATTTTATAAGTATCTTTTAATTGTGCTTCATCCATTTTTGGAACAGGATCACGGTTGTGCAATATGTTGTTTGTTATTGTTTCTCTTTTGTGGACAATAGCTTGGAAAATCATTTTTATAGCTTATTAAATTTTAGTTTACATTATTTGGATATCTTTTTCAAAGTTAAGCGATATTTAATTTTGGTCTTTTATGCAATTTTTGGTTTGTACTTCGGTTTTCGTATAGTTAATTTTTTTTTCTTTTTGGTTTGGATGTCTTATCGAAAGAATAGCTATATTTAATCCCAATTTTAAATTTAATGCTTAACGTTTTAAAATAAATTTATTACATATTTATATTATTTGGTTTCCTAAAAATGTCAAGTCTTCAAATGTTCTTTACTGCACTCCCGCCAATCGTGGATTTGGATCATTTTTGCAAACTAAGAACATTTATTGTATGTAGTTTTACGCTCACAGGATAATGATGCGCTCTTCGAATTTCAACGTTTTACTGAGAAGCAAAGAACTGTTCCATCAATTTACTGTCGACATGTATTCCAAGATTCAATCGAAAAAGGTGTTGTACATACGACTGAATCAGAGGACTCTGAGAGTGAAACAGTATGCACATTTGAGAGATGCGTTGATGAATGATGGAAATTTTGCTATACGAAAACTAAAGTACACAAAAATTGCCAAACTTTCAAAAAGATATCCCAACCAAAAGTTAAAGTTTATGCTTTTGTAAATTTGTACGTTGCATAAATTATCAAAATTAAATATGCTATTCTTTCCTAAAGACACTCAAACCTAGAAACAAACAAAAAATTGCATAAAAGATCAACAAAATTACGGCATTTCGCTATAATGGCCTTTTTTAAATTACTGCCCACAATGTTTCGTTATACGGCCAAAAAATGCTGTCCCATGCTTCTGTTTAGTTACAGCTTCTCCCTTTAGGCGGCACTGCTACATTTTGACCCACGAAAATATGAGGAACATATGGCACAACATTGTCATCATTTTACTGTGTTGTCGCTTTTGTGTAGTTTGACCAACACCGACTTTATTATTACCTTGTAAATTACAAAAGACTGTTATTGCGAAAAACTGTTATTTTATTGATCTTTTATGCTAATTTTTGCTTGTTTCTGTGTTTGGGAATCTTTTGGAAAGCATAGCAATACTTAATTTTGACAATTTTTGCAATGTATAAATTTACAAAAGCATAAACTTTAACTTATGGTTTTGATATCGTTTTGGATGTTTAGCGATATCTGTGTACTTCAGTTTTCGTATAGCAACATTTGCACCGTTCATCAACGCATCTCTCAAATGTACATACTGTTTCACTCTCAGAGTCCTCTGATTCAGTCGTATATACAACACCCATTCCGATTCAATCTTGGAATACATGTCGATAATAAATTGATGAAACAGGTCTTTGCTTCTCAGTAAAACGTTGAAATTCGAAGAGCGCATCATCATCCTATGAGCGTAGAATTTATTATAAATATAAAGTACATATTTTGCGAAAAATTGTGTTAAACGTCTGTTTTTGATTTGACTGCAGTTTTCAAAATTCGGACCAAATGCCTACAAAACAATTTCAATTGCTTGGAGTTTGTGTTGTAGAACACTAAATATAATTCTGCACCTGGGCTTTTGGGTGAGTCTTTGAATAGGAAGGTAGTGTACAAGACGAGAAAATAGCTTGTTCATTCACCGAGTTGCAGGGACTATTCAGAAGGTGGTCACTCCACTGTGTGTTTAGCCACACCATTGTAAATTAGACTTATCTTACATTGAAGGAGACTGCCTATTCAATTCCTTTTTACAAGGACCACTGTAGACCAGTCGAAAGAGTAACGGGTTAGCATCCGGAGGGTTGCGGGTTCGTATCCAAGTAAAGACAGTCCTGTTTAAAGCGGTCGGTGCGCGTTAAATCTGTCCTGGTCTCAAATGTACTCGCGTTGGCGTGTTATGGAAGTTTGGAGAGTGGGATGCCAGCTCAGGCGTGACCTCATCACCTAACCGTGGTTCAAAATTACATGGCGTTGTACTGGGTCCGGTTTGACCTCGGACCGTCGTCAATAGCCCGTTGTGTTGCTCCAGTGGGGCGTTAATTAAACAATCTACCAGTGTAGGACGATCTACTGTACATCCCAATTATACATATGGTTTTTAAACATATGGTGTAGAGACCGGCTGGGACACCTTAAATCAGTCGTGGCCGAAAGTCCTCACATTGGATTGGCCTGGAAGTTTGGAGAGTGGGTTGCCAGCTCATGTGTTGCTTCGTCATCTGACCGTGGCTCAAAATTACGAGGTGTTGTCCTCGGATCTTTCCCTAAGGGGATTGATCCCGTCGTCAATAGCTCGTTGTGTTGTTCCAGTACGACGTTAAAAATGACCAATAACCCAATTTAAGAGCGCCGACCAACCGGTATAGTGGTTGTGTTAGCCTCTAGATTTTAAGGTTCCCGGTTCGAATCCGGGTCCGGGCATAGATGTTTGTAAGTGTACGGTGTAGAGGCGGCTGGTGCACCTTAAATCTGTCGGGGCCGAAAGTCCTCACGTTGGGTTGGTGTGGAAGTTTGGAGAGTGGGGTTATAGCTCAGGTGTTGCTTCGTCATCTGACCGTCGTTCAAAATTACGAGGTGTTGTCCTCGGATCTTTCCCTCAAGGGACTGATCCCGGACCGTCGTCAATAGCCCGTTGTGTTGCTCTAGTACGACGTTAACTAAAAAATTACCAATTACCAATTACCCCAATTTAAGAGCGTACAGTCGATTCCAATTCAGCAAATAAACTTTCCATCGATTTGAAATAACGCCAGATCCCGTGATTCGTTTTTTATCAGAGAAAGCGATTCGCTCCATTGTTGTCATAACAGGGTCGCATTCTCTATTTCGGTGATCCATACCGATCCGAACGACCTCGACAGAAACGGAAATAAATACATTAAATAATCACAACTATGGTCTCCTGTAGACATCAGACATTCAATCACTTTGTGACTTCCGCCCACGTGGAGTTCATAACGCGCTGGAAATGTATGTCCGGGATTTGACTTTGACCTTAGGCATTTTTGAAGTGGAAAGGCCTGCTGTGAGGCTGACGAATCCGGAAAGTAAAGGAAAGCTAAAAAACAGAGCTTGAAATTGTGTCAGCCTCAGTGGATCCATTCAAGGATATTATTACATGAGTCATACCAAGCTACAATACAATACATCACTGCCGTTACCAGTCAAGAACAGTCTGCCAGCTCCAGACACAAAGTATGTTGCTGTAGAAACGGTAGGTATGTAGGTAGGTATATATATATATATTTTTTATTAAAGTCACACACACACACACACACACACACACACAACACACACACATTCTGAAGCAACACAACGGGCTATTAACGGTGTAGCGGGATCCCAAGAGAAAAATCCGGCATGTAGAAATGGACCTTATCCTATTTCCTATTGGGGGGCCACGATAGCCCGGTTGGATGACTAACGGATTAACAACTGGAGGGTTACGAGTTCAAATCCAACCAAAGACAGTCGTGTACTTTCAGGCGCACTTTCAATCTGCCGTGCCCTTAAATGTCCTCACGTTGGTGTGGTGTGGAAGTTTGGAGAGTTGGGTGCCAGTTCAGATGTGACCTCGTCATCTGATCGTGGTTCAAAATTACGTGCTGTTTTCCGCGGATCTTTTCCTTTGTGATTGATCCCTGTAATTGGTAATTATTAGTTGACGGCGTACTAGGGAACATAACGGGCTATTGACGACGGTTTGGGATCAGTCCCTGTGATTGATCCCGGAGAGTCACTAATAACCCGTTGTGCTGCTCCAGCCCAAGGACAATAGCTCGTAATTTTGAACCATGGTCAGATGACGAGAATAACACTTGAGCTGGCACCCCACTCTCCAAACTTCTACACCATCGTGAGGACATTGGGACCCTCCAGTTGTCAATTGGTTACTCTTCCAATATGACTACCTTGGCCTAGTGATTCAAAGGGTGGAAAAAGCCCGGTTTTTTGGGAAGAAAGTATTGAAAATTTCCAATGTTTCAAGAATGGAAAATTGGCTTATTTATATGTGTCTCATATCGCATGCATCTAGTAACTATTGTTTACATTGTTTACTGCAATACAGTGAAATTTCTAAACATTTACTAATCTAATGTTTTTGTTTCTTTTTCTTCTTCTTTGGACTAACATCATTTAGCAAAACACTAATTTAGAAGCTGTTTGTAATCCTATTCTGTTTCGAATTTTGTTGTGATAAAATTCAAAATTTGAAAAACTACGTTTTAAACATGCAGATGAAGCAGGACATCACTGAAGATGTCCCATTAGTTCCAGAAAGTTTGAATCTATGCCACCTTTTTTAGGTTATTACACCAAAGAGGAATTGATACACTGTTGATACTCTCAGGTGAAAAAAAAAATATCTTCAGAAAAGGCTCATCTTTTGATGGAAATTGAATTGTGTAGCGCAATGAGGTCTTTTCACCTTTTTTGTTTCAATTTTATTATATTAGGGGATGAAAATCCATGAAAAATTACGTATATATTATTGAAATTGGAAAACTATTCCCCGAGATATTAATTTTTTAATTTCGTTTCCGGTATTGGCTGGGAAAACAGGAATTTCGTAATGGCTGCACCGTGACGTCACAGCGCATAGTAACCCACTGCGCCTGAGTTGCTATGGTTGTTTACATTCGTTTTCGCTTAATCAGAATTAATACAGAATTAATTTGCTTCCATCTTGATTGTTGCATTTGGCAAAATGATTATAATTTGGACAAGTTCAGTTATGATACTTAGTGTAAAAGGGCATTTCTAAAACCTTTTCCAAAACTCTTCGAATATTTCTGTTCTGCATAATATTTTAAATTATTAATTGAACCTTTCACTTTATTTTTTATGATTGCCCTTTTGTAAACAGTATTTGTACTAGTGATTTGTTGGTTCATGAAGTACTTTTTATAAACAGTTACTATCTTATTTACTGCTGCTTATGAAATAAATTTGCGAATTGTAGTGGCGTCATCTAGTTATAAAATGTGTAACCAAATTTAATACAGGGTGTAAGCTCAACATTCGACTTCGAGAAGAAACTCATCAATTGATATTTTCCCTTCTGTTGAGAAATAAACTGTCATACCGTAATCTGTTTGAACGATATATACATCTTTCAACATATGCTAATATATTTAATATTTTACCTTAAAACTGTTAATTAGCCCATAAGTATTTTTAATGTCCGAAAATGGGTTTCTGCTCTAAGACGACGAAATATGTTCATCAGTAAAAAAGGTTATCATATCTGAAATGGATATACAATAGTAAAAATAAAAATTAATTTCTAATGATAACAGCAAACGAAAATATGAATAATCCCTCTTTATTTCGGTATTGTTCATAAATAACTAAATCAAATTTCCCATGTAATAGGAAATAACTTCTGCAAAGATAATCTAAGCAAACAATTTGATTGAAGGGGTCGTTTTCATATAAAAAAAGTTAGAATTTCATAATTTCCAACCGTAACAATGAACCGTGATATTTTTTTTTAAGTACCAGGAGACCACCTCGGCACTTTGACCAGTTCTTGACATTTGTTTGCTCTTGCTTCTGCTGCTTTTATGGCTTAGAGAATTCCATACAGCTCCGCCTTGGAAAACGGAATTATTGTCATGCATTTTCGTGGATCTTTCTGAGTTATGCGGCCTTCTTGAATAGAGCAGAATGCACTTTTCACTCTTTTCTCCATTTTGGAGCCATCGGTGAAACAGCTTATACCGGAATGAGGAACTCCCACTGCGGGATAGATTCTGTCATTGGAAAGGGTTTTAGCTGGATGTATAGACCAGCTTATCGCTCTTTCCTCGTAGTCATCTTTGTCATAATCTGCATCTCTAAGCGTTGTACTTATTCTCATTCTCATTTTGACGCACACCGCTTTTTTTAAGTGAAAGATATAGTGGTGGAATACTCACAATTCTTTGAAGGGCCATAGTAGGTGCTGTTCTGTAACTTCCTGTTATTGAGATCAGAAATTTTCTTTGTATCCCATTTAACTTTCTTATAGTACAGAGCTTCGAAATTTATGCCCTATTTCCCATCTCGTTCCAGCAATTCTTTGTAGCATTTAAAATTGGTACATGGCTTTTTGTCTTATAGTTTGTACATGAGCCGCCCAATTTAGCTTCTCATCTGTCCCTAGGTACTTTTATGTACTGTTTCGTTTAATTTTTCTTTTATTCCAGTTGATGGAAGGCCCTCTCGAGAGATTACTAAAGGATTAATCTGGGGGTTTAATTAATTAAGTAAGTAATCTGGGGGTTGCAAGTTCTAAACTAGGTCCAACCAGACCATCGTGTATGTGGCGACTGGTACACGTTGAATCTGTTCTTGCCTCAAATGTTTTCACGTTGGCATGGTGTGGAAGTATGAAGATTTGGAGTGACTGCTCAAGTGCTGACCTCGTCATCTGACCGTGGTTCAAAACGACGAGGTGTTGTCCTCGGATCTTTCGCTCCGATGTCGTAACCCTCAACCCTTCGGTTGCTAATCCGATGTTCTTCCAATGCAAAACTGAGTTAAACTATCAAATTCATTACAATGAAAAATTTAAATGGAGTAAATATCGGTTATTTAACACAGTCATACAAAAAGTAATGACTGTCAACGTATAACACACTTGCTATAGTTATGTTTTCGAATATTCATTCCATAATTCATAGCGTTCACTAAAAGTATTTAAAAAAGAAACATTTTGTTGATTTCGGTATGTTCAGTCCGATGGGAAGATGTGAACCAAAAGTATGGGAAACTAATTTATCATATATAATGAGCTCAAAACTTTTAATGCTCTTTAAACCAAAATGGACGAACCAAATCATTGGAATCTTGGTTACCGGTTAAATTTTAGTATAAATTGGAAATCGACTACCACTGGAAATTAGAAATTTCGTACGTTATTCGATGTAAGACTATTCTTCATTGCAGATTTTGTGCCTATGGACTTTTCGAATGACATTTAAGATAAGTAGCTAAATTTACGACTCACTGGAACAATGTAACAGGTTATTGTCGATGTCTAGGATCATTCCCGAAAACATCGCCTCGGAACTTTAAACCACGATCAGTTGACAAGTTCGACACTTGAGCTGGCACACCACTGTCCAAACTTGCACACCAAATGGTATCTGAATTTGGTGTATTATAAACAACGAATTAACCCTTCTTTGCATGATTTTTTCTTTATTAGTGAAATAAAAATCAAGATGATATAATTCATGTTCAAAATTAAAGGAAAAATGGTTAAAAAAAATCTAAGTATATATTTATGGTATAAATTTAGCAAAAAACAATATGATGGTATCATGTGGTATTTTTAAAATTAAACTCAAACTTTTTCAGAAATTGCTCTAAAAATAACAGAAACACATGTTATAAACCTTTCTTCCACTCATTTTCACTTTTTTAGCAATAGAAACTCAAATATAATAAAAACAAAATTAAAAACGAAATCATACGTTTATGGCAACTACAACAAACATCGGAATGACAACTTCAAGCTCGTTTTACTGATAGTGACACTTGCTTATTTTTGACAGCTATGTTTTTTTTTTATGCAATGGACATTAAAAAGGTATCCAGACACGATCAACTCAAAGTGAACTTGTTCTTTTATATAAATTTTGGGCATTCAATGTTATGATGGAAATTTCCACCATTATGCAAAGAAGGGTTAATGAAGAGAAATTATTCATTTTTTATCGTACTAGGGGGCTCCGCCCCCTGCTCGCTTACGCTCGCCAACCCCCGGGGATTGCTGCGCAATCCCATTTGGTTTGCTTCGCAAACCAACACTCCTTTCACATATGCCATTTGGTTTGCTTCGCAAACCAACATTCCTTTCACAGAGTGAAACTATCTGAATAATTCGTATTATGCTGATTTCACTTTCCGGTACATGACGTCACAGCGAGGGCTTCGCGCCCTGCTCGCTTACGCTCGCCGACCCCGGGGATTGCTACGCAATCCCGTTTGGTTTGCTTTCTCAAACCAATACTTCTTTCGCAATTGATTTCACTTTTTTTTTGCTTTAACACTTAATGCACCCTAAAGTAATAGCCACATCAGTAAAAAATCTTCTGTATCTTGTTCCCTGTACAATTTTAAGTAAACAGCGTTAATATCAAAACTTTACGATTGTACTTTGTCGGTAAACTGTCTTGAGAACAGAGGGAAAAAAGCGAGCCTTTTTCCTCGCCAAATAAAAAGAAATCGTTTTTATGGCAATTGTTGCTACGATAAATTTGATATCTGGCAAACCCGATAGTTGAAAATGCAACCCACTACTGTTTGCGGAACCAGCTATGCGAACTGCAAAATACGAAATTTGTGTCACCAACTTTTGATTGCATCGAATTTATTTATGAACCAATTTTAAAAATAATTGTACCGTAAGAAAGAGTACATTGTGAGGTATACTGCAATATTTTTAAAATTAAAAACTAACAGTAATACTATATAGATATGACCATTTTAGTTTTGTATCGGAAGTTACGATCTGAAAGTTCCGAAAATTGTATGACCTACTTTTAATTGCATCGATTTTGTTTATTAACCAATTTGAAAAATAATTGTACCATAAGAAAGAGTGTAATGTAGAGTATTTAGTGATGTTCTCAAATTTAAAAAATAATGGTTTTTGCCGTAGACATAACGGTTTTAACAAGAAGTAGCGAAAATATCCGAAGATTCCGAATTTTGTATCACGAACTTTTGATCGCATCCAATTTAATTATTAACCGATTTCAAAAATAATAGTACCGTAAGAAAGAGTATATTCTGAGGTATACTGCGATATTTTAAAAATTAAAAACTAATAGTAATAAGATATAGATACGGCAGTTTTAAAAAAAAGTAACAAAAATGTCCCGATTTTTCCCGAATTTCAAAAAAATATTATCAAGAACCAAATTGAAATTTAAAAAAAAACTCGATGAGCTGCAAAAATTTACGTTGAGAGGTACTCTTAAAAAAAACTTCACGACTGAAGACTGAAAATTTGAATGTGTTTTGCTCACTCGCGGAAGAAATTTCACTTCTTCAACTTTAACACTTAATAAAACCTAAACTAATAGCCGCATCGGAAAAAAATCTTAATAAATATCCAGGGAATACGATGAAGAACAAAGCATGTTAATTTCATTTTTTTCCGATCAGTACTTTCTCGGGAAACCGTCTAAGAATGGAGCTAAACAACAAAAATTTCAATTCTGCGGCGGCGGCGGTAACTTTTTTTTAATATAGAGAGATATGTTTACTATAACATTCAACAGTTTGAGCGATGATTTTCTTTACATAACAATGACCCTGACGGCTAAATATTGGTGCACAAAGTTTCGGTTACATGAAACACAGTCAGAATTTTTCATTACTAAGTTGATTTCCCATCTAATATTTATTTTGACTACTAGATGGCGTCACTACAAAACTAAAAAATTTAGTTGGATGGTTTCAAGGTACAACTTCTGTACTGGCCATTGTCTAAATTGTTTCTTGGCGCGATTAGGATACAACTGCTGTATATTGGCCGTAGTCTAAAGTTAACAGGGTCAACTGGAGACTAGTTGGCCTTGAAGAGAAGTTTACTATACTTTTCTAATATTTACAGTCCGTCAAAAGAACACCGGATATCTTTTTCAAAGGTAATCCTCCATTCAAAGGAATAGGCCAGGTAGAAAGATCATAGGATTTGCAATCGGAGGATTGCACCACCCCAGCAGGTTTCAGTCGCTGGTTTTCGAGAGTGCGAGCGTCGCTTTCTTCTTTGTTGTCTGTTGTTATGTGTCTTCTGTTGCTGTCTTGATGTATGTTTGACGGTTTGTTTGTACCAAACACCAGTTTTGTGTAAGTAATGATATCATGTAGACATAATATCAGAATGGTAAAACTTGCTTTAATATAAACATTTTTAACAGTCCAGAAAGTAGCTTATTTACATCAACAAGAATTTAACGTAATTCTACAGTCAGCGATTCCGAAGCCTGCGAGGCAGAAAAATAGAATGAATCTAACATTCAAAACGAATTTTCCTTCTTTTTTTCTTAATTTTTGCATGTTCGTAGCTCACAATAAATTTTGAAGCTCCAATCGGAACGTCAGAACACAAAGAATAGTTGCCATTGATGGTCAATTTGGAGGCCATTCCAGGAGGTCAGATATTGTTCCACTCCCTAAAGCGGCTCCACTGCAGGAAGTAAGAAGCTTCACTCCCGTATTCTTACAGACACGCCAGAAAAAATGGCTCTTGAGAGGCAGAAAATGAGAGGCTGGGGAAGAAACGAAGGGTTTCTAAACCAAAAATGGCAGTCCCAAGTCCACAGGAATTAAACATTGCCATTAAAAAAGTGATGTCTCAATGTGGATCAAAGTGCTCCGGGGTACTTTAATCCATTCTTATGCAACAGTTTAATTTGTATTTTTGTCATTTTACTCTATCAAATGCAGAAATTTAATATTTTAACTTTGTTTAGAATAGTACCTATTAAATATTGTAGGCAGAAAATTTGTTTTATCTGAATTATTTTGAGGTGTGTAAAGCCTAAAGTAAAAAATGGCTCAACGTGCCCCACTCTTAACTAGTCTTTAGGGACAAGTCCCATTTCCAACTGTGTTCTGACGACAACCGCAGACTTGTCGGGAGACGTCCAGGGCAGCGTGGGGATCCTGCCCTTACTATCGCACGCCACACATGCCCACAACAGGGCGTTATGGTCTGGGGTGCCCTTTCCTTTGATAGCCTTTTGGTAGTAATTTCTGGCACACTCTCGGCACAGCTGTACGTAGACGACATTCTTCGACTGGTTATGTTACCGTTCCTTTTGCGACACCCCGGACTTACTTTTCAACAAGATAATGCCCGACCGCACACGGCACGTGTTGCTATGAAATATCTTCAAGTTTTCCCAACACTTCCTTGGTCAGCTTGGTCTCCTGATCTCTCTCCCATAGAGCACATCTGAGACGTTATGGGAAGGCGATTGAAACCATCCCGGAATGTTGAGCATTTAGCCCGACAATTGGAGACAATTTGGCAAGAAATTCTGCAGGACACCATCCGGGAACGTTTTCAGTCTATTCCACGACGGTGTACCGGATGAAATGGTGTGGTGACAGAAATGAATTGGTAGCGTAAAAGAATAAGATCTTTGGGTTTCCCCACTACAACATTTATTCTAACATCCAACAGCTTAACAGATATTTATAGCAATTGTACAGATATTTTGAGACAAGAAGGGTTCGGCAAGTAGCGAGCATGTCTTCTCGCTCTCAGTTCTCAGTGGTCTCTGGCCTTTCCCAACCGGGTCGCCTTTATCTGAAAACCACATGTCGATGGAATTTTGAGTGTTTTCAAGGGGCTTGAGTTGCATACGACAGTAAATAGCTTAACAGATATTTATAGCAATTGTACAGATATTTTGGGACAAGAAGGGTTCGGCAAGTAGCGAGCATGTCTTCTCGCTCTTAGTTCTCAGTGGTCTCTGGCCTTTCCCAACCGGGCCGCCTTTATCTGAAAACCACATGTCGATGGAATTTTGAGTGTTTTCAAGGGGCTTGAGTTGCATACGACAGTAAATAGCTTAATAGATATTTATAGCAATTGTACAGATATTTTGGGACAAGAAGGGTTCGGCAAGTAGCGAGCATGTCTTCTCGCTCTTAGTTCTCAGTGGTCTCTGCCCTTTTCCAGCCGGGCCGCCTTTATCTGAAAACCACATGTCGATGGAATTTTGAGTGTTCTCAAGGGGCTTGAGTTGCATATGAGATCGTAATGTCAGTGTAATGTGAGATGGTTGTGAGATGAAGAGGGTTTATTTTAAGTGACCCGAACTTTATGACCGATGTAATGTCAAATGGAGTGCAATGGCATGTAATGTCAAATGGAGTGCTGTAATAGTACTTCTGGGGTTAGGTATGGGCAGTTGATCACTTGAAAGGAGTTCTATGATCTCCAATCAAGGAATTCTTGAGCTTGTCTGCTTTGTGGCAGCTTGATCAGAGAAGCCGCGTTTAGAGTGGTACACCGGGTGACAGCTTGCATCCTGGCCAAAGGTGGACCGACGCCTTATTGACTTCCTCCATTTCTAATGGTCCAACCCTGAAAAAAATCATTCAACTGTTCTGAAATTTTAATTGTTTATTTATCCTTTGTATGTTCTTTCTCTTCACATCCACCAATTTTTATCGTAATCGGATTACTCCTTCTCGGTGCGTCGATTTTTTTTGTTATCTCTACTATTATAAAGGGAAGTGTTTGTTTGTCTGCCTGTTTGGCGGCCAAAAAATCCTGACGATTCTATGGCACTTACAGTAATGAGAATTGGCACACAGGTAGTCCAAATTTTTTACAATTTTTGGGTCGCGGCGAATTTTTAAATTCAATCTAGAGTATTATTAAATGAATTTAATAGTTTTATTCTCTACCTGGTTCTTCAAACGCGTTTCTCCGGACAAAAGAAGAAACACCCGAATCTAAACTTTTCTACCCAAGTGACCTTGCCGTCAGCCTTTGCAACCATGCCAAGATTTTTTTTATAGCGGGAAACCCAGACAAAATTCTAAATTTATTTTTTTCCGTTTGCATTTTGCGCCAAGGAATGATTTTCCAGCAGAGGATAAAAAAAAAGTTTTAACTTTAGTTATGTAGTTATTTTGTCTATTTCCTAGACCGTTAAAGATATAGTACAAATTTCAACAGATTTGAGATTTGCGGAAAATTTTACACCAAATTAATACCTTACACCACAGGCACGGGCAACGCCGGGCTAGCCACACAGTGGCTAGTAGAGTATACCGGGTGGTTATAAATAAAATATCCCTGTTCAGAGTAATGTAGAGAAAAAACCACCGGTCTTAAGAACGCTAAATCTGCGTGGTATTCATTTTAGAACATGGGAAAACGAATGACGGAAAAAAATAGTTCCTAATATGACCTATAGGGGAAGAAAAAGCGCTGCTAACAGTCCTTACTAAAAGCATAATTCAATGAAATGGCCTAACAATCGTGAAGCAATTGTAATTTGTAAGTGGTACAAGAGTGCGATAGGTACTGACAATAGTCATAAACAATAAAAATAAAATGCCAATTTAATTAATGCATCTAAAATATGTTACACTTGGAACACAGGAGGGTAAGAAGGCTTTAGAAAGACAAGTCATATCTACTGTTCAATGTGTCCACCGTGTTGAAGAACCAACAACTGGTATATGTTCAACAATTGCACGTACCAGATCTTTTGTGATGTGCGTGTGCAAGATGAGGCTGTCCTTCAAATCTGCAACGTTCCCAATACCTCCCTGATAAACCATACTTTTTAGGTAGCCCCACAGTCAAAAGTCATAAGGCTTCAGATCTTGGTGAATGGGCGACTGATTACTCGATTTTCTGCAAAATGCTGTCGCAACAACTGTTGAACAGGACGTCCTTTGTGGGGATGTGCTCCATCTTGTTGGAACATGGTAGAGCTGAGGTCTCCTCGCTGTTGGAACATGGTAGAGCTGAGGTCTCCTCGCTGTTGGAGCTAAGGACTTACGAAGTTCTGTAACAGGATTCTATAACGCAGTGCAGTAACTTAACAAGTCTTTAATCCCTGTGGATGGATTTCAAAAAGATAAGGACCAATCAGAAATGTTGCTGTAAACCCAATCCAAGCAGTTAGTTTTGGAGAATATAAGGGGATCTGTTGAAACTGACGGAGATTTTCCTTTGCCCAGATGCAATCGTTTTGTGTATTTACTTGCTCTCCAGAGAAAAATGTGCCCCATCACTCTAAGATGATCCAGGGCCAGTTGTCATCTACCTGCATGCGTGCAAGGAATGTCAAAGCAACTTTTCACGTTATCTGTATCCGAACCTTATAACGCTTGGTTACGCTGGATCTTATACGGATAACTTTCTAAAATTGTCCGCAAACACTTTCGTACTGTTGCGTAGGGTAAATCCAATTGTCTTGATACAACTCGAGCACAACTGTTTCCTGCCTCATTCTGCCTGGTCTGTTCACACAATAGTCGTTGCACCCTCTTCAGCGAATTGCATTGACACAGGTTTTCGTCCTCGTACTGATCGAATGGAGAAGCTTCTAGTCTTACCAAAGCGTTGAATCATTCTCCAGATGCCACATGCTGTCAGGGGACCTCTACCCAACGATTTCAAACGTCTGTACTCGCGAAGAGCACCAGCAGAGTTTTCGCAATTCTTGTAAAACAACTTTAATAATAAAGCTGGGTCAGACAATGAGAGTTTCATAACGATCGTCGAATGTTTCGACGAAGCTTTGAACGTGTTTTTAGAGCAAATTGTGTTTAAACAATTTGCATAAAGCCTTCTTTTGTCGATGTCATATGGAACATTTGCAAAATGTTTACCTAATTTTCTTTATTCAAAGTTTATGACAGTTGATGGTCGCTAATACCACTTATAGTTCGTAATTAACGTCTAAACCATTTTATTGAATTATGTTTTCACTTGGGACTGTTTGCATCGCCATCCCTTCCCCTATCGATAATTTTCGGAACTAAATATTTTTTTTTCGCCATTCGTTTTTCCTTGTTCTGAAATGTATGCCACGCAGATTTGGCGTTCATACTGGCTTTTTCTATACAGGGGTCTGAACAGAGACCACCCTGTAAAGAAATGAATAGCTAATTTTTAAGCAGCTCTAAAGTAAAAGCTTTGTTTTGTCAGTTATTGAGTTTCTGCTTTAAGCCGACGATGTTTACATTGATTGGAAAACCTATAAAACTTGATAATTTTTTTGACAACCCTCAAGTTGGTCAAAGCATTCGGCCCTCAAATATACCTGCCAAAATGGAATTCTTTACATCCCTCCACATAGATAGTACTTCCCTGATCACTCCAAGCCCTGTCCTAAGGTGAGATAAATGGCTGTTAAAGAAATTCCAGTATGTAACCATAGTGTTCAATGTTTAACTTTACCGTGTATATATAACATTTTTGAAGACGTCTTTAAAACCGTACCAGTACTGTGGGCATGTATAAAAAGTTTAGCGTTACAAAAAATCGTTCTGTCTTATGATTTTACTAGGTAACTCTACAGCAATGGCAAAAATTGCAGAAACCTTTTGGAGAGTCTATTTCTGATGTGTTTGATGGCTCATATCAAAACTTTTTTCAGTATTACCTAAAATTATATATCAATAGGAAGATAATTTAATCGAGAATGTAATACAATCTGTATTCTATCAAACGTTATAGCCCCAAATAACACGAAAAAGGAAGCACAATTTGCTTGGGTTGACATAAATGAGCTTCCTTTAATTGGAATGCATCCAATAAACTCAGTCACTACAAAACCAGACTGTAAAGACAGGAAAAGGTGCACAACAGCAAGTGACTATAGAAGATTTACACACTCTCTACCTAGGTGATAGAAGAAAATCGTCTGGGTGTATACAAAATGTGTGTGAAATGGCACAATGCAATGTAAAGTTGAGTGAAAAGACTGTTCAGTGCAGACTGCGGGAATCGTAATTCTAGAATTCCACGTAAAAAGTTATTTTGATCCCTCAAACAAGGTTTAAAAAGATTTAACTGGGCTAAAACTTATATTAACTAGACCACGGAACAATGAGACGGTGTTATTTGGAGTGATGAGACCAAAATATCCCTGTTTTGTAGTGAGAGCATAAAATACCTAAGAAGAAGAATCGGAGAAGACTTGCATCCTGATTGTTTTACACCTACCGTGAAATATCCAATTAGTGTTATGATCTGGGGCTGTATGACGTCAAAAGGTGTGGCCGAAATTTGCGTGATTAATCGGAATTTAAATGCCCAAAAATACATAAATGAAGTACTTGAGCTCAAATTGAAGCCTCTCAAGCGTGATCTTTTCCAGGGTAACGAAGCCTTCATGTTTCAAAATGATTCAGATCCATGTAGTATTGCTACTGTGTGTCAAATGGTTTCACGATAATCCTATTCCATTGCTGGAATGAACTGGAAATAGCCCAGAAGTTAACCCAATAGAAAATCTATGGATCCGACTAAAGAAACTTGTTCAGAAGCTACTGTAACGTCGTGAGTAGAATTTACGTAGCGAGTGGCTTGAATACAATTAATATGACATTTAAAAATACAGCACATTTAATTAGTTACTAAAGATATACATAAATTAAGGCTATTTCGAGGCTAATAGATGGTATATGCAAATATGGTTTGAATCCCGCGGCTTCGTAGGAGCAGAGTAGTTCTGCGTCCTATCACGTTCATGCGTTCAACGATTCTCTTCTTCCAGTTGAGACCCCACACGTTCTTACCGAAACGCGATTGAAAAGAATCATCGAGTCCAAGAATGTCTTTTTGTGATTTATTTTCGGACATCAAACAAACAGTACAAACGGTACAACAACACAACAAATAATATTACGCTGAAATACATAAATTCAAGTTTCTAGAACAGGGAGGGAGCTCGTCAAGAAAGCTCACACATGAAGCCGTGCCATTCAGGAAGTCATTTAAATTGTTTTGAATCACATTACTTTTTGAACGATCACGTGGTCTCGCCGAGAGTGTCAGCAAGAAGCTCCACTCTCAACAACACCCACATGGTACATTCCTATTCTCAACATCCTGGCCCCCACATGAACCATAGGGGTTCATCAAAGTTTCCTGGTAAATACATAATACTAAGATTTCACACATCAAAATATTAACTTCAGGATATATAATCTAGTTTTCAAATATTAAACACTTCATACAAAAAGAAATAATGTAATTAGTTAAACGCACTATAAATTAAATGCAACATTAAGCAATTCAATTATAATAATTCAATAACACTTCAAGTTCGAGAATATTTGTTCAAGGAAACTTATTAACAAGTTCAAAAATCTATTCATGGTACATGATTTAAATTAATATTTTTACTAACATATATGAAAAAATAGCTCCAAAATCTTTGGTGACATAGCAAGATTCTAAAATTAGAACAATATTTTAAATTATTAAATCCTCGAAACAATAATAAATAGAATTCAAGATATTTAATATAATAGTTCAAGAAATGATACCAAGAATTAACGACATACTACTTTTAAGTTTTGTTCATATTGAAATAGATCAAATATTCAAGTATTTAAACAGCGATAGTTCAAAGACGAGGGGCTACCCCCCATCCGGTCATAAAATCGCCAGCCGATTCCCTTCGACGGCGAATTCACGTAACAAAGGAAATCGCAATAAGGTAATTGGTAATTGGTAATTTTTTAGTTAACGTCGTACTAGAGCAACACAACGGGCTATTGACGACGGTCCGGGATCAGTCCCTTAAGGGAAAGATCCGAGGACAACACCTCGTAATTTTGAACCACGGTCAGATGACGAAGCAACAACTGAGCGGGCACCCCACTCTCCAAACTTCCACGCCAACCCAACGTGAGGACTTTCAGCCACGACAGATTTAAGGTGCACCAGCCGCCTCTACACCATACGTTTACAAACATCCATGCCCTGACCCGGATTCGAACCAGGAACCTTCCGATCTAGAGGCTAACACCTTAACCACTATACCGGTTGGTCGGCGCGCAATAAGGACCTTCATGAAGTTGTAGCAGAGAGACCCCTACGACGTTTCACTAGTCATCAATAAAAGCAAATCAATAGAGGCAATAATTAAAGATTGGTTTTACACATTGTAAACAGTTGCAGAAATAAAAAAAATTAGTTCACTCCATTGGAAGGCGCTGTAAGACCGTAATTAACGCCAAAGGTTGTCCCATTAAGTATTAACCGACATCTCACTTTTCTGTTTTGTAACTGTTCAAAAAAAAAAGCTTCATTAAAGTTAATGCATTGCATTTTTGATAAAATTAAATCATTGATATATAATTTTATGATATTACTCCGAAAACAATTTGTGATATGAGCTATTAAACCTCAGGAATACACTTTCCAAAAGGTTCCTTCACAACATTTGCCACTACTGAATGATTATTAGTAAAGGTAGATAGAGGTAGTTAATTAACGTCGCACTGGAGCAATACAACGGGCTACTGACGACGGTCCGCGATCAACCCCCGAAAGGGAAAGATCCGAGGTAATTGGGTAATTTGTAATTAACGTCGTACTAGAACAACACAACGGGTTACTGACGACGGTCTGGGATCAATCCCTTAAAACAAAGATCCGAGGACAACACCTCGTAATTTGGAACCACGGTCAGATGACGAAGCAACACCTACGCTGGCACCCCACACTCCCCAAACTTCCACACCAACCCAACGTGAGGACTTTCGGTCACGACAGATTTAAGGTGTACCAGCCGCCTCTACACCATACGCTTACAAACATCCATGCCCGGACCCGGATTCGAACCAGGAACCTTCCGATCTAGAGAAAATATCCGAGGACGACACCTCGCAATTTTGAATCATGGTCAGATGACGAGGTCGCGCCTGAGCTGGCAACCCACTCTACGAAATTCAACACCACACGTACGTGAGGACATTTGAGGACACGACAGATTTAACGTGCACCAGTTTCCTTTGTTCACGACACTTTTTGGTTAGATTCGAACCCGCAACCCTCTTTTAGTACTAAAAGGATAATACAGATGA
Organism: Metellina segmentata; assembly: GCA_947359465.1. Lineage (NCBI taxonomy): Eukaryota > Metazoa > Arthropoda > Arachnida > Araneae > Tetragnathidae > Metellina > Metellina segmentata. Next base: position 111,677,811 of record OX375880.1, read on the forward strand.
CACTATAGCTTCGTGTAGACAAAGGATGACTTTCCGACCGAATGCGCAGACGCAATACGTCGAAATTCTACGGTGCTGGACGAGCTTTGGGCCAGTGTGACTTTGGATTTCGTGGAGTGAGTTCTGCGTAAGTGGTGTCATTCGAAAGCTTCAGAACAGCGCTGTAATTAACAGTGAACAACAATCTCTCAGCTACAGTTTATATCAAACTGCACTTTAATCGTTCAAACTGTAAACAAACTGTTGAATACGCACAGCAAACAATCGTTCATGCTTTCTATGTCAGCTTCAATCATTCCACAACAATCACACACATCCAACATCAAGCTCAAATATTCGCGTCGAATTTACAATTTGTGTCCCCGACATGAGCTACGAATTTTTTTTACATTCCTTCGCATTGTTTAGGACAGCTTTATTATCTATGCTATTGTAAAACGAAGTGTTTGTGTGTATGTATCTGCAGTGTTCTGACGAATGTATGACACTTACAGTTATGAAATTTGGCTCACACCTAGTCCTGATTTTATGCGAATTTTTTGTCCAGCCGCCCGAAATTTAAAAACTAATCCAGAACATGTTAAAATGTATGTGTTAGTTTTTTCTTTCGCGGAGCTGACGTTATAGCTCCTCGATTCAAGAAAACAAAGGATTCTGTGTTTTTCGTCGGAATGCTTTTGGAACCATGCCAAGTTATGACGTCACGTTTGGAAAAAGAAAAACTGCTAAAGGTTGTTCTTAGTCCACGTTTCTATCTACGCGATCGTTAAAGATAAAGTTTCAACGGATTTGAAACCTGCGGAAAATTTTACACTAGATCGATTCCTCAGGTGACATGTCGGATGGAGGTAGGACTCAATCTTAAAATGATTGTTTTTTCTTTTTAATGTTTTCAGTATCAGTAAGGACACGAAAAGAGCTGTCACGGACACCGCCGTGCTGGCATGCTAGTTGTAAATATGCAATGCAATAAAGAGAGGAATGCTCACGTTTACAAAAAGGATTATGAATTGCAGATAAAAAAGTTTAACACTTCCCTGGTCCCCTGATGTCCAACGATGACCCCCCATCTGGAGCATTGATAATTTTAAGAAGCGTTATTATCCACTAGATATATAGAGCTTCTAAGTGGACAAGAAAGAACGTGATATATCAAGAAAAGTGATATAGCAAGGGTTGGATCACGAAAAGTTATATGGCAAAGGTTGTCCAAAAGTAGCAGAAAAGTAAAAGAAAAAAAAAGCACAAATTATTCATTTTATTCCGAATATTTTTATTTAAAGTTAGGTAAAGCTGAAATATCGTTTTTAAATTTTCATTTCTGTTTAAAGATATTGGACTACCAGATAGAGACTTAGACGATAACGTTTAGGTCTGCCCTAGAATAAAATAAAACTTTTCTATTAGGTAGCCTAAAAAGAGATGAAAACACACAGCATTGAAGACTAGTTTTTGTATTTTAATATCTTTTCGTATATCTTAATGTAAATAGTAACTTTTGTAAATAAATATAATAGTTTTTCCAAAATATAAAAGTCTTTTACCTGACATACCTATAGACACCAAAAGAAAGACCCACTAATCTCACATATATGTATCCCTTATACTGCACTAAAATGTTTATAAAAACAGAGTCTTAAAAACATATCACGTTTTTTAAAGGCAAATTAATAAAACTTAGCCCTTGATCGAAAAAAACACGATAAAACCAGCAAAAAATAACATTAAAAAGAATGATTATCACGAGCCGGATTTTATTTCCCATGTCATCTTTTGATTGTACTTCGTAGACAAAGCCCGTATGAATAGAAATTCCGTTTATGTTGCTGATTTTACAAAAATGTAATTTTAAGATCTTTGTTTAGAGTTAAGTTTGACATGTTTAGGAAATTGTTCAGTTATTTTCCATGATAAGGGTTTAATTTTATGGAGTGTTTTTTTTTTTCAAAGTTTTATTAAAGTATTATCTGGTCACAATTTTTCATACACAATTTTCTTTTACGATAAAACACATTAAAAAGGACTCATTTGCTAGCTTCTTGAACCCAAAAAGAGTTTTGTGATCATTCCTTAACACAAAACAAATCCTTCTCACTATTTTTTATTGTGGTAGTTGAATCATTAACACTGTAAAGAGTGTTAGAAAACTCCATATGAACAAGGCATAAAATGCAAATACGTTGCAGTCAGGTGTCGTATAAAATAAAATATTTCTATTCCCTTGTATCACGTGCCAGTGTTGCCCGAAGTGAGATGAAAAACGACACAAAAAAACATGACCTTCCGATTAGTATGGATTTGCTTCCGTTGAAGGCCATACATTGCTCGGGTTGCATCGATTTAAGTAACTCCAGTTTGTCCATCCAAAACCCTTTCGACACAATTCACTTATTAATATCATCAGGTACAAAGTGCACAACCTTGTGATCAATGCTCAAGAACAGGACGAGGCGATCTGTTTTGCATCATCAAAATTGTACTTTCCCATCGAGATCGAGTTGCAGAGTGGAACATTAAGATCCGGAGTCTTCCTGAAGCGTCTGATTTACTTATGCGTTAAAGTGTGTGCTATTAATTTGGAATTGGAGTGTGGAAAGGATTGGTAAGTTAATTTTGAAGTACTTTTTTTGCTGTGGTACGGACGTTTTTGGAGAGTAATTTCGGAGTTGCCCAGTTTTGCATTCTTTAGACGTATGATTAATCAAACTTTTATTTGTCTGTTTTTAACTCTTGTCGTCACGAGATTTGTGAGTAGAATAAACCGTAAAAACATTTTTAATCCGTTAGCACATTTGATTACTAAATAACCACATCGTCCTAAAGAAACCATGGATTCTTTTAATCTTTAGGAAGAGTTCTTTCCTTGGAAAATAAACTTTATTTTGAACGATTCTGTTAATACCTAATTTGGAATAAAATCCCTTGAAATCTTTCAACCTTTCGAAAACTTCTACTGGTCCTTTCTTAGGATAGAATCTTTTTTGGAATCCTACCTTGGAATATCCCTTTTTATTAATCCCTTCCTTCGAGAACAAAATCCCTTGAAAAGATTCTATTAATCCCTTTCTTGGAATAAAATCTCTTGAAACGATTCTTTTAATCGCTTTCTTGGAATAAAATCCCTTGAAACGATTCTATTGAATGATTTTGTGAAATAGAATCCTTTGGAAAAATTATATCGGTCTCACTTCCTTAGAATAGAATCTCGTGAAAATATTCTATCGGTTCTTTTCTTAGAATTTAATGCTTTGGAAAAATTTCACTGCTCCTTTACTTAGAGAATCCTTTGGAAATATTCTTTTTATCTTTTCCTTAGAGAATCGTTTGGAAAGATTTTTTTTCGTCCTTTTCTTAGAATGTAAAGTTTCGGAAATTTTTTTTTACTCATTTCCTTTGAAGTACAATAGAATTCTTTGTTTGGAAAGATTCTTTTTCCCATTTCCTAAAAATACAATATAATCCTTTGTTTGTAAATATTTTATTTCTCACTTGATAAGAATAGAATCCATTGGAAATGTTCTACTTCTCGTTTTCTTGGAATAGAACCATCTATATATATAATTCTCTTACGTGGCACGCAAAAAAGACGTTATTTGTAATCGCGTTTTGGCAGCACTGTACGATTGTTTGTTTATCGCGAAGTCTCGCGCATCGATTGAATTTATAGCGTTATCCGATGAAATTTTATTGTAAAAAAATGAATTTTATTTGAGTTGTTGCAGTTAGTTTATAATAGAAATCAAAGAAAGCGGAGGATCTTTTCAGGGCCATTTAAAAAACGGTCCTTTTCAGGGCCAACAATTATAGTTCAACAAGAAGCTTGCACTACAACTTTCGAAAAAAACTCAATGAAAAAGTGTGGGTCGTTTGAGTGCTGGGAAAATGTACACACAAAAACATGCTAGGTATTCAATTTCCAAAGCAACGCTCACATTTCGAGTCAAAATGTGCACAAAGTTTTCATTTGAATTCTGATTTTAGAGATACTGTAAATATTTTTTCTGTAATACAGCAAATTTAGATTTGAAAAAAATTTTTAGTAACATATTTTGTAAACAATCCCTTCTGCTAGGACACATGTCTTCATTGAGGCGAGCGAAGCGAGCATAGGTTCGCGCAGCGAACCAATGAGGATTGCGAAGCAATCCTCCGGGGGTTGGCGAGCGTTAGCGAGCAGGGGGCAAGCCCCCTAGTATGGGAATATAATGTTACTAATTTTCTTAGAAAGGAATCCTTTGGAGAGTGCTTCCTAAGAATATAATCCTTTGGTGAGATTGCTTCATTAGAATAGAATCCTTTGGAAAGATCGCTTCATTAGAATAGAATCCTTTGATGAGATTGCTTCATTAGAATAGAATCTTTTGGTGAGATTGCTTCATTAGAATAGAATCCTTTGGACTTATTTCCATAGCATAGAATCTATCCTTTGGAAAGATTATATATATATATATATATATATATATATATATATATATATATATCAAGGAGGTGTCGAAGCTGGTTAGAGGTATGCAGGGAAGATTGCGGTGATTTGGTGGAATTACGTGTGTAGTCTCAGAGAGGGTTACTAATTAGCCCTATGTATGCACATTATAATATTCAATGTAAAAATTCGATCAATGTGTGTATTCATATTACCCTATGTGTATAGACATTATATTTCAAAAGTAATTACTTTTGAAATATAAAGTGCTTACAGAAAGGGCTCTATGCCTTTAATATGTCAGTGCATCAAGGCCATAGACCATCCAATGAAATAGACAGAGCATGTGGGTGAAGTCGCCGTCAAAAGATCTCTCCAGGGTGTTACGTGGGATTACGAATCGACTCGGGCCGATTGTCTATCGAAGCGCAGACTAGTACTTTCAATCAAGCTGGATAACCATTTTTACCAATCCACAAATTGTCGCGCATTAAGATTCATGCATTTTTCTCACATTCCCCTGGCAGATCTAAAAACCTAGCGACTGGAAGAAATGAAGCTGTGCGCACTGTACCGGATTAAATGGTGTGATGAAAGAAATGGCAGCGTAAAGAACAAGATCTTTGGGGTTTCACCCCTTCAACATTTATTCTCACAACATCTTATACAGCTTTACAGATATGTACAGTAAAATTATAGATATTTTGGGACAAGAAGAGCTCGGCAGAGGTTACCGAGTCTTCGCTATCTCAGGTCTCAATGGTCACTGGGAATTTCCAGCGTCTTTCAGGCCCCTTTCAGCTGCAAACCACCTGTCGATGAAATTTTGAGTGTCCTCAAGTGGCTTGAGATTTAGGAGATCGTAATGTTAGTGTAACGTCAGATCAAGAGGGTCTATGTCAAGTGCCCAGATTTTTATGACCGATGTAATATCCAATGGAGTGCTGCAATAGTACTTTTAGGGTTAGTTATGGACAGTTGGTCACTTGAAAATAGTTTTATGATCTCCAATAAAGGAATTCTTGAATATGTCTACTTTATGTCGGCTTGATCAGAGAAGCCGCTTTTAGAGTGTTACAGCACGTACTCTATGTCATTGGAAGGTCTATGAAATTTAAAAATGGCGTGTCTTTCTTATCTCTCGTCTCAAGAAATTCGACTTATAGCTTGATTCGAGTGCTTTGCAACAAATGGACGAGTTATCTCGTCATTAGAAGAAAACTTTTCAAATACAAAAATTTTCATAAAATATCTGTAAAATATCTTGATGACGTGATATCACCGTGAAGAGTAAAATTAATCAGACCTTGTCGGACGAGGTATTTGGTCATTGAAATGAAACTGACCAGATCTTGATCTCATCATCGTCAATATCTAGCAAAATTGGAGAATGTACTTGGACGGTTATTGATGCTTGGATGTATGAGGGAGTATCAATAAGTGACGCACATAATGTAAAAAAAATAATAATAAAGCAATTAGCGACAGTATGAAACAAGAAATGAAAGTATTGCCCATTTATTACTTTTCCACATAATTTCCATGCATGTTGAGGCGTTTTTCTCAACGATGGATCAGTTTGAAAATCCTGGTCTCATAAAACTCCGTCGGCTGCCAGAAGAGCCACCTTCGTACGGCCCGCTTGAGTACCGTTGTCAGAGTCAAACTTCTTACCGTCAAGGAACTTCTTTATGGATCCAAAGCGCAGTGCGACGAATCAACGCATTCGACTGCTACACGACAACGCTTGTCCGCATGTGTCTCGCCTAGTTCGTGCAAAAGTGCGGGGTTTCGGTTGGGAAATTTTGGAGCAAAGTCCATACAGCCTGGACCTGGTACCCTCTGATTTCCCTCTGAAAATGAAGTAACATAAACTACGTGATATATTTTTGGCCCCAAATGAGTCTAAACGCCCAATGAAATATTTTGCGTCTTAGAAAAGTCAAAATGTAGCCCAACCAGCGCAATAGCTCCTATTCTAGCAACAATGATTCCCACAAATGTTGTCCTCACGTTGGGTTGGCGTGGAAGTTTGGAGAGTGGGGTGCCAGCTCAGGTGTTGCTTCGTCATCTGACCGTGGTTCAAAATTACGAAGTGTTGTCCTCGGATCTTTCCCTTAAGGGACTGATCCCGGACCGTCGTCAATAGCCCGTTGTGTTGCTCTAGTACGACGTTAACTAAAATTCCCAATTCCCACAAATGTTGTTGGGTTGGCGTGGAAGTTTGGAGAGTGGGGTGCCAGCTCATGTGTTGCTTCGTCATCTGACCGTGGTTCAAAATTACAAGGTGTTGTCCTCGGCTCTTTCCCTTAAGGGACTGATCCCGGACCGTCGTCAATAGCCCGTTGTGTTGCTCTATTACGACGTTAAATAAAATTACCATTACCCACAAATGTCAGTTTATGAAATAAAATGTATACTACTGTTGTCAAAACGTGACGAGTGAATTGGGTTGGGTGATTGAGCTTGAGGCTAATTTGATTGACCTTGGGAGGTTAATTTAACAACTATGACCATAAAACGCTTGTGCATGAAAAGATTCAAATCGCACCATTATTTTGTTCGCACGTGAGCGCCAACAAGACCCGTATCACCGATCGATTTCATCACTCGATTTGCAATAGGAATCCGCATTAAAAACGTGATTAATAAACAGATCGTGTACGGGAAAACTAGTTATGCAAGAAATACGAAGAAGTGATCATTTCAGAGCTCTTCTGAGCGAAAAATACCCGAACTTTCCCGTCTGGAAACAAACGCCCGTTTTTTTCTTTGTACGTATTCTTCCAAAATTTCCTTATTGATTGTTGAGTAGAAAAACAGACAGTGAAGTTGTAATGGGTATTGAATGAAGATCGGACAGTTCTTTTAGACGCCAATCCTACACATCCACAAAGAGGTATGTTAAAATTGATAAAATACTAAGAAAGAGTTTTTAAATACATTTCTATTGTCTTTTAAAAGATAATCGGTTCAGTGACGGGTGTAAAAACCAATAGAAGTTTCGTGAAAAAATAACTTTAAAAACCGGTTTTTTAATCACGATGATATTAATTCCTATCTACACCGTTTGACCAATCCACGTCAACTTTCGTACACTTGTACTGAAAACAGTGCGATAAACGCAGGCTATATATTAAACCCGTTCTTGTTTTGAATCAAACTTTCTGTGTTCGTGTATTTGAGTTACGACACAAGACTGTTGGCGGTCATACTTCAGCATTATTATTTTTCATGTGTTCTGTTCTTAAATAAATCATTGTTTTTACCAATATTGTTCAAAATTATTTTTTTTAATTGCTCTACTGAATATATTTAGGAAGTTGAAATTCCACACGTTTGCTCATATGTTTCGTTTTTCGGAATTCTACATTTTTCAATGGCCGAGTTACGACAAGACTGTTGGCGGTCATACTTCAGCATTATTATTCTTCTGTTCTTAAATAAATTATTGTATTTACCAATATTGTTCAAAATTCTTTTTCAAATTACTCTACTGAATATCTTTAGGAAGTTGAAATTCCAAACGTTTGCTCAAATGTTTCGTTTTTCGGAATTCTACATTTTTCAATGACCGAGTTACGACAAGACTGTTGGCGGTCATATTCAGCATTATTATTTTTCATGTGTTCTGTTCTTAAATAAATCATTGTTTTTACCAATATTGTTCAAAATTATTTTTTTTAATTGCTCTACTGAATATATTTAGGAAGTTGAAATTCCACACGTTTGCTCATATGTTTCGTTTTTCGGAATTCTACATTTTTCAATGGCCGAGTTACGACAAGACTGTTGGCGGTCATACTTCAGCATTATTATTCTTCTGTTCTTAAATAAATTATTGTATTTACCAATATTGTTCAAAATTCTTTTTCAAATTACTCTACTGAATATCTTTAGGAAGTTGAAATTCCAAACGTTTGCTCAAATGTTTCGTTTTTCGGAATTCTACATTTTTCAATGACCGAGTTACGACAAGACTGTTGGCGGTCATATTCAGCATTATTATTTTTCATGTGTTCTGTTCTTAAATAAATCATTGTTTTTACCAATATTGTTCAAAATTATTTTTCAAATTACTCTACTGAATATCTTTAGGAAGTTGAAATTCCACACGTTTGCTCATATGTTTCGTTTTTCGGAATTCTACATTTTTCAATGACCGAGTTACGACAAGATTGTTGGCGGTCGTACTTCAGCATTATTATTCTTCATGTGTTCTGTTCTTAAATAAATCATTGTATTTACCAATATTGTTCATAATTCTTTTTTTTCCAAATTACTCTACTGAATATATTTAGGAAGTCACAAATGGCCACAAATGTCTTTACGTTGGAGTGATTTGGAGAGTCAGTAAAATATTGTGTCATCCGGAAAGTTCTGAGCGTTTACAAATCGAAGTTAGCTTTGTTATTATTATTTTGCTGCCGCTGATAAGGAGTGACCTTGATTCGCCCTTTTCTGCTAATATTGCTTAATTGTAGTATGTGTTGTGGAAAATGTTTTGTTTCAATGCAGTGCTAAGCCGCTACGATGTATGGGTACCCTATACTTTAACACGGCAGAATATGCTTGCTCGAATTTCGGAATGTGATTCTTTGCTGAAACGAAATGAAGAAGCTCCTTTTTTGAAACTGTTCATTACTGGAGATGACAAGGGGATACTATACAAGAATGTTACAAGGAAAAGATCATGGGGTAAGTCAAATGAACCTCCCCGAGTAACATCGAGAGGGGGACTGCATCCCAAAAAACTAATGCTTTCTGTATGGTGGGACTAGAAGACATTGTTTGTTATGAATTGTGTTGCCCCAAAATCAGACAATAAATTAGGAAAAATACTGTCCTCAAATGGTAGTATTAAAAGCAGAAATCGAAGCAAAGAGAGGTTATTTTCCAACATGACATCGCTGAATGTCAGATTAAGACTTATTGAGTATGGCTGGGATGTTTTGTGTCACCCCCACCCATATTCACCAGACCTTACCCCCTGCGATTTTCACTTCTTCAGGTTACTTCAAGATTCTTCGAACGGCCTGGAGTTCAATTCTTTGGAGACTGTCAAACAGCACCGCGAAAACTTCTTTCGGATCCCTTAAGGGACTGATCCCGGACCGTCGTCAATAGCTCGTTGTGTTGCTCTAGTACGACGTTAACTAATAATTACCAATTACCGAAAACTTCTTTACAAATAAGCCGAATGTTTTTTTAAAGCAATTTTTCAGCTGCCAGAAAGATGGCAAAAAGTCATAAAACAAAATGGGGCTTACGTAATTCAGTAAAAAATTTTTAAAGTTTTTGTACTGCTTCTTTTGTATTTATCTTAAAAAATGCGCAGAACTTTCCGGATGACCCAATATATACTTACCAAATCGATTACCACGTGACATCCTTCTGAGAGCTTATGACAGCGATTTTGCCCACACACACCATCTTTTTCATAACAAAGTGGTAGATATTTCAATTCATGTCGCCGTCGTCAATAGCCCGACGTTAACTAAAATTACCTTACCTCTATGCCAGGGACAGCAGTAGTCCAGTTGAATGGTAATTTGTGATTAACGTCGTATAAGAGCAACACAACGGGCTATTGACGACGATACGGGATCAATTCCCTAAGCGAAAGATCCGAGGACAGTACCACGTCAATTTGAACCACGGTCAGATGACGAGGTCACACTGAGCTGGCACCCCACTCTCCAAACTTTCACACCAACCCAACGTGAGGACTTTCGGCCACGACATACAAGGTTGACCAGCCGCTTCTACACCATACGCTTACCAACATCCATGCACTGACCCGGATTCGAACCAGGAACCTTCCGTCTAGTAAAGAGTAGCGGACAGGCATCCGGAGGGTTTCGAGATCAAATCCAACCCAAGACCGTCGTGTACAAAGGGGGTCTGGTTCACTTTAATACTGACGTGACCTCAAACGTCATACGTTGGCGTGATGTGGAAGGTTGGAGATTGGGGTGCTTGCTATGATCTTGCCTCGTCATCCGATCATGGTTCAAAATTACGTGGTGTTGTCCTCGAATCTTTCCTTTAGAGGATTAATCCCGGACCGTCGTGAATAGCCCGTTGTGTTGCTCTCGTTAACTAAAATTACTTTACCTGGAATGGTAATGGTAATGGTAATTTTTAGTTAACGTCGTACTAGAGCAACACAACGGGCTATTGACGACGGTCCGGGATCAGTCCCTTAAGGGAAAGATCCGAGGACAACACGCCGACCAACCGGTATAGTGGTTAAGGTGTTAGCCTCTAGATCGGAAGGTTCCTGGTTCGAATCCGGGTACGGGCATGGATGTTTGTAAGCGTATGGTGTAGAGGCGGCTGGTGCACCTTAAATCTGTCGTGGCCGAAAGTCCTCACGTTGGGTTGGCGTGGAAGTTTGGAGAGTGGGGTGCCAGCTCAGGTGTTGCTTCGTCATCTGACCGTGGTTCAAAATTACGAGGTGTTGTCCTCGGCTCTTTCCCTCAAGGGACTGATCCCGGACCGTCGTCAATAGCCCGTTGTGTTGCTCTAGTACGACGTTAACTAAAATTACCATTACCATTACCGAGGACAACACCTCGTAATTTTGAACCACGGTCAGATGACGAAGCAACACCTGAGCTTCACACAAAGGAGAGCCGACCAACCGGTATAGTGGTTAAGGTGTTAGCCTCTAGATAGGAAGGTTCCTGGTTCGAATCCGGGTCCGGGCATGGATGTTTGTAAACGTATGGTGTAGAGGCGGCTGGTGCACCTTAAATCTGTCGTGGCCGAAAGTCCTCACGTTGGGTTGGCGTGGAAGTTTGGAGAGTGGGGTGCCAGCTCAGGTGTTGCTTCGTCATGTGACCGTGGTTCAAAATTACGAGGTGTCGTCCTCGAATCTTTCCATTAAGGGACTGATCCCGGACCGTCGTCAATAGCCCGTTGTGTTGCTCTAGTACGACGTTAACTAAAATTACAAATTACCAATCACACAAAGGAGATCGATTGCTCAAACCGGTCTGAAGGCGACAGAACTTACATAGAGAAACCATAGGAGCACTTCACACGAGAAGACTCGCAGGAGACCGGTAAGAGAGACTAAAAAATAGTCGCCAAGGAAGTTCAGTAGTTGGCGACTTTTTTTGTTTGAAGGTGTCTGATGTTACATTGCGAGGTATTGCGTCATTCACACGAGAAAGATATCTTCTGTCGATTTTTGATTCCTAGCGATATCAGCTGCCGTTCTTTGAATTTGCTTTCCTTGTTTCTTTAGAAAGTTTAGATATTGATAAGTTAATTACTGCTGTGCAAATGCTGCCTTCATTGTGGCACAAAACTCACGAAGTTTACAGGGACAAAATAAAAATATAAAACGTATGGTGAGTGGTGATGGTATTTATTTATGGCAAATAAATGCTACAATGGGATAAACAAAAGAAAAATAAGCTTATGGGGACTTTTTTTAATGTATAAAGTATCCAGCTGAATAGTTCCATAAGGGCGTCTTCACACGAAGGAGATCGATCTTTCAGGCCGGTCGACTGAGATTGTCGCATAGATTAATTTACTGCACACAAACGATTCGAGCGAAGAGAAGCAAAACAAAAAATTTGACTGGAATTGTTTAGTTCCTTTTTGTAAAATCGGCATCGTTGAAGATAGATTGAAAATTTCAATGAATTTGAAATCTACGGAAAATTTTTCAACAAGTAGATACCTTACATTTGATTTTCTTAAAATAAATAATTTTTGGGCGCGCAATATACAATGACGTCACGATTTTTACGTCCTTTAGAATCGTGCCTGCTTTCAGAATGGATGAGCTGGAAATGCTTGCATTATGGTATTTGAATCATAAGTAAAACAAGAAAAATGTCAAAAGGAAGTATTGGGTACACCCTATCAATAAATTTTGTATGCAGAAAGGCTTGTATCATGTTCTGTATCGCGAACTGGAGGATGACTCGACAAAAATTTTTCAATTACTAGGGGGCTCCACCACCCAGCTCGAATACGCTCGCCAAAAAATAATAAAATAAGAAACGCTCGCCAAAAAATAAGAAATAAGAAACGCTCGCCAAAAAATAAGAAATAAGAAAAATATAAGACAAAGAAACAAGGAAAACAAATTCAGAATGGCAGCTGATATCGCTAGGAATCAAAAATCGACAGAAGACAGTCTCTCTCGTGTAAATGACGCAACACCTCGCAATGTAACATCAGACTCCTTCAAACAAAAAAAGTCGCCGGCGACTGAACTTTCTCGGTGACTATTTTTTGGTCTCTCATAACGGTCTCCTTCGAGTCTTCTCATGTGAAGTCTCCATCAGACTCCTTCAAACAAAAAAAGTCGCCGGCGACTGAACTTTCTCGGTGACTATTTTTTGGTCTCTCATAACGGTCTCCTTCGAGTCTTCTCATGTGAAGTGCTCCTATGGTTTCTATATAAGTTTTGTCGCCTTCAGACCGGTCTGAGCGATCGATCGCCAAAAAAGCGCCTTCGTGTGAAGGCGCCTTAAAAAAAGCTATTGACATCCAGAAATAATTGAAAAATTTAGTCGAGTCATCCTCTAGTTCGCGATACAGACATGATATAAATATTTCTGCATACTAAATGTATTGATAGGGTGTACCCAATACTTCTTTCTGACATTTTTCTTGTTTTTCTTATAATTCAAATACCATAATGCAAGTATTTCTAGCTCATTCATTCTTAAAGCAGGCACGATTCCAAAGGACGTAAAAGTCGTGACGTCACTGTTTATTGCGCGCCCATATTCATTTTGCAAAAAATAAATTACAGTTTAAAAAATTATTTATTTAAAGAAATTTAAATGTAATGAAAAATCTGGTGTAAAATTTTCTGTAGGTTTCAAATTCGTTGACATTTTTAATCTATATTTACCGATGCCGATTTTACAAAAAAGAACAAAACAATGCCAGTCAAAAATTTTGTTTTGATTCTCTTCACTCGATTTGTTTATGTGCAGGAAATGAATCTGTGCCACAATCTCAGGTGACCGGTCTGAGAGATCTATCTCCTTCTTGAGAAGGAGCCCTAAGGCGCAAAACGACATGTCCAATCAGTATCATCAAGTACCGACGAAACGACCGCCTTTGGAATAATTTAATCTTTTGCCGCCTCTCTGCTCTGTAAAATTGGTTTCGTTCTCGGATTCGGCTTCTTATTGCATCATTTGGCGATAAAACAGGGTAGGTACGCTAACGCGCATTTTATTGTGGTGACAACAATGATGAAATCGACGAAGTCCATATACAGGGTGGTCCCGAATTCATGGTACAAACTTTAATGGTAGGTACAGGACATTGTAACAATGATTTATTGTATAGGAATGTATAGTCGCAAGTGACGCGGTGAGGCGTAAACAGGGGAAATAAAAGGAAAGAGAAATGGAGTGATCGGTTGGTATCATTGCCGGTAGAGGGCAGTAGATGTCTAGCCGCTGTTGAACATCGACTTTTTGATTGGCCCATACTTACTACCCACGCGGCTCACTGGCGGAAGCTATCTTATTTTTCTGAAAGAAGTGTTACCACAACTGCTGCATGATGTTCCGATCGCCATTCGTAACCGCATGTGGTTTCAGCACGATGGGGCGCCAGCACACTTCAGCATTGATGTACGGAATTACCTGAATGCCACGTTTGGTACTCGATGGATTGGGCGTGGTGGACCAGTCCCTTGGCCACCCCGATCTCCCGATTTATCGAGCCTCGATTACTTTTTATGGGGACATCTAAAGCATCTTGTTTATGAGACTCCAGTTGACTCAGATGAGGATCTCGTCGCTAGCTTATCTGTAGCTGCTGCAGGTGTGCGTGAAATACCAGGCATCTTTGAACGTGTACGCCAATCGCTCCACCGACGCTGTCAAGCATGTATCGATACTGGTGGACGCAATTTTGAACAATTACTGTAAACATGACACTTGTCAACAACGCTTTCAATAAAATCTTTGTTTTTCCTTTCGGCCGTTATTTCCCCTGTATTCGCCTCACCGCGTCACTTGCGACTATACATTCCTATACAATAAATCATTGTTACAATGTCCTGTACCTACCATTAAAGTTTGTACCATGAATTCGGGACCACCCTGTATACTACTAGCCACTGCGTGGACAGCACGACGTTGCCTAAAGGTCGAAAACGTTGGTTCAAGGGAGAAAAACTAATGAATTCATTTTAAAATGTTCTAGATTAAATTTGAAAATTCGGACTGGACACAAAATTTACAAAAAATTAGGACTACCTGTCTGCCAAATTTCATTATCATGAAAAATAGAACAATAACGCTCGCCAAACCCCGGTGATTGCTTCTCAATTCCAAAAACGATCGCAATAGCCCATTGTGTTGGTCCGGTACGACGTTAATTAAATACCTACCAAAAACAATCGCGAAGACGATTTCAAAGGACGTAAACGTCATGACGTCATTATCTAATGCGCCCATATTCATACTTCAAAAATAAAAAAGGTTCCAATTGAAAAATTATTTATTTAAAGAATATCAAATGTAAGGTGTCTATCTGTCTGGTGTAAAATTTTTCCGCCGATTTCAAATCCGTTGTAATTTTCAATCTATTTTTAACGATCCCAGAAGATAGGAAAAAAAGAACTACATATCTCCAGTTAAAACTGTTTATTTGGTTTGTTCGTCGGCTGAAATCGTTGCTCTGGAAAAGAAAATCGCGTGGACGTCAGAGGTCGAAAATTGCAAAATCGACTGCCTCCTTCTTTGTGACGTCACTTCAGAAGGAAATAATAAAAAGTGACAAAAACTAAAGAATTCAATTAAAAATGTTCTAGATAAAATTTTAAAATCGGGCGTGACAGAAAAATCAGAAAAAATTCGGACTACCTGAGTGCTAAATTTCTAAATTGTAAGCGCCATAGATTCGTCAGTACTCACAGACAGACAGAGAAACACTTACTTTTATAATAGTAGAGACTATGTTTCGCGGACCATTCAGATGAGTAATCAATGGATATGCGTGTCTTCCCATCCGGTGGACCTATCAGATGATGAATGTTCGTGTCCACCCTACAGACGAAAGTAGTCTAATTATCACGTGACTACTAGTCTTCGTCACATGAGCCTGGGCACATAAAAAGGTTACCATTGCTCATTCTACTTTTTTACTTCCTCTCAGTAGTGACCTTCTAATGCAATAGAAACACGTTTGGGTGCTGAAACATTACCGCCACTTGCATCAAGCTTGACGGCACGGGTCCAAGACAGTGGAGTATCAGATTTTGATCATGTCAGAAGCTCCAATCCCGGAAAAGTCAGTACAGTGCATCAGCAGTGGTAGGATAACGAGGGGGGGATTCCATAACCTTGTTGTTGTGGAACCACATGGATGGAAAGTCTATCAGCCAGGCGAAATAGTTTCAGATTGAAGTGTCAAGTCTTACTAGATATTGTGGACACAATAGAAACACGTTTCGACGGTGAAACACTACCGCCAATCGCATCTAGCTAGACGGAAGTAGATATTTTATCAACCTTACCCACTGTCGAAACACAACGATCTGACGACGGTCCGGGATCAATCCCCCAAGTTAAAGACCCGATGACAGCACCACGTAATTTTGAACCACGGTCTGATGACGAGGTCACGCCTGAGCTGGTTCCCTCCCACAACTACTAGTCAACATGTTTGCTACACTTTTGGAAGCTCCGTCATAGCAATATGTCCAGCTTTATTATATTACACTTCAAATACAAATACAAATATTGACGACCAGCTACAGGCTCAAGCCCAACAAGGCTGGTCCTTTGTTTATGAATTCTCCAATTCCCACTGACTATCCAATTGTGTCTTAAATTCGTACACTCCCTTTGAATTAACTATATTTTCTGGCAACGCGTTCCAACTGTCTATTACCCTATTAAAGTAGTAGTTTTTCCTTAAATCCCGATTAAAATGTGTCTTATTCAATTTATACCCATGACCCCTTGTTCTGTTATCCCTATTGAAATTTAAGCCCTCTGTGTCCCCTTGTTTTACAAACTTGAAAAGCTGAATCAAATCCCCCCTCCTTCTTCTTCTTTCCAGTGTATACATGTTTAGCTTACTTAAACGTTCATTATAATCGAAATTTGCTAGCCCCTTTATTATTTTTGTAGCTCTGTGCTGAACCCTTTCAATTGATTCTATGTCCTTTCTCATATATGGAGCCCAGAATTGTACAGCATATTCTAGATGTGGTCTTACTAAACCCTTATATAACGGCAAGATTATATTCTTATCCCTTGAAGTTACAGTCTTTTTAATATACCCCAGTAAACGTTCATAACATAACATATATGGAGCCCAGAATTGTACAGCATATTCTAGATGTGGTCTTACTAAACCCTTATATAACGGCAAGATTATATTCTTATCCCTTGAAGTTACAGTCTTTTTAATATACCCCAGTAAACGTTCATAACATAACATATATGGAGCCCAGAATTGTACAGCATATTCTAGATGTGGTCTTACTAAACCCTTATATAACGGCAAGATTATATTCTTATCCCTTGAAGTTACAGTCTTTTTAATATACCCCAGTAACCTATTAGCCTTTTTACCCGCAGCTCAATGAGATTTTTAGGGTAAGCAAACCAGATTGAAAATGGGAGATTTCATTTCTTGTTACATCCAAATGCACACGCTTGACTCACATTGCAGTTACCTTAAAATGTAGTTTATCGCCCCCTTGGTGATGTTTGGCGATCGCCATACATCGCACGTGTGTTGGCAAATCCCAATCTTAAAAGAGCTCCCCGCATGCTCTCTGGGTCAGAAATTGAACTACTATCAGAAATAGTAAGCATATTAGGGCCGTTTAAGAAAGCAACTACAGACATTTCTGAGAGTGAATATTTAACTGGTAAGTCTACTTGTCCCACTTATTTCATGTATTAAGACACCACTGGCATACCTCGATTCATGATATTTCTAAAATGTTATTCGCAAAGTTTTACCTCTCGTTCAAAACTTCTTTTATCCAATTCTCTTCTGTGCAAAGCGTCTCTTTCTGACCCCAGATTCAAAAAACTTTATGTCTTCCACAAGAGCTAGTCAAGCAGTTTCCCAAGTCAGCAAAGAGTTAACGCACTGCCTGAATCAATTAGAAACAAATTCACCTCCTTCAGCAATACCAGAGTTCCGATTCAACAAACCCAAGCCTTCTTTGGGCAACGCATGACAAAAATTTTACAAAATCCAATTTTTCAAAATCGCAGTGTGCAGATGCTTACTTTCCCACTGAGCTCAAACTATATTTGCAGCAGCCTCTGTTGTTAAGGGATAGTAGTCCACTTGAATTTTTGGGCTCAAAGAAAGACATGTTCGCCTGCATTAGCATTGCTAGCTTTTAAGTATTTGACAGTTGTTGGAAGTTCAGTGCTATCTGAAAGGTTAGTGGTATCTGCTCTGAATTCTGTGGTTTTGGATGACAGAAGTCGATTCACTAACCAGCATATAACTGAACGAGTATTTATGAGCAGAGTAAATAAAAAGTATTGGGTTGAATAGATACAACAATATTAACAAGGTAACTAATGTTTTGATTATTTTATTAGTTTGTGTACCTTTATTTTGAAACTATTAAGTTTTGGTTTACTTAAGAATTATATTGTGAATTTTTGTAACAGTTGTAATGTGATGAATAAAAACAGTTAACGACATTTAGTATTTCTTAAATACAACTAAAAATCGGTTATTTATTAGGGTTATTTTAAAAACGTTTTTTTTTTTTTTTACTCGGTTAAACCGAAGCAAATAACCGGAAAAAACCGGACGAAAAAAACCCGGTTATTTTCTGAGAGTTGACATCCCTACTTTCGGAGTTGATCCCTGACCAATTGTTGTTGTGTTGCACAAGAATTCAGCTACCCTACCAAGTAAGAAAAATAGGTAGGTAAGTAGTTAGTTAACGTTGAATTTTAGCAACACAACGGGCTATTACCAAGTGAGAAAAGTTTGTCATTCGCTAGCCGTTAAATTATTGCAATTGAACAATTGGCAATTGTTATAGAAAGTTATTAACAGTTACAGATATAAATGTTAAAAAGTGAAAAAGATGGGTAAAAAAATTGGTAATTTTAGTTAACGTCGTACTAGAGCAACACGACGGGCTATTGACGACGGTCCGGGATCAGTCCCTTAAGGGAAAGATCCGAGGACAACACCTCGTAATTTTGAACCACGGTCAGATGACGAAGCAACACCTGAGCTGGCACCCCACTCTCCAAACTTCCACGCCAACCCAACGTGAGGACTTTCGGCCACGACAGATTTAAGGTGCACCAGCCGCCTCTACACCATACGTTTACAAACATCCATGCCCGGACCCGGATTCGAACCAGGAACCTTCCGATCTAGGTAAAAAAGATGGGAAAAAATGATTAAACTTTTGGGTAAATATAAACAAATTAAATTAAGAAACGAAATTTGCTAAAAATAAATTGAAAAGTAAAAGAAATTTTTTTTATCATCACGAAACGCCAGCTGTAAGTCAATAACAACAGGTTGATTTATTTACTAATAACAGTTATTCTGGTTGTCGTAAATAAGCAATAACAGGTAAGACTGCTATCGTCCTCTACAAGCAAATGATTCAGCTTTCTCAACTGTAGGTGTTAACGATGGCCCACAAGAGGATAGCCGTAATAGGCGCGGGGCCCATGGGCATAACCACCATGAAGTCCCTGAAGGAAGAGGACCTGGAGCCAGTGTGCTTCGAGAAAACCAACGACATAGGCGGCCTATGGCGGTACCACGACGACGACATCGAGGGCCTGGCATCCGTCATGAAGACGACCGTCATCAACAGCAGCAAAGAGATGAGCGCCATCAGCGACTTCCCACCTGGTGACTACTTACCTAACTTTATGCACAACAGGCAGGTATACGAGATGATCACGGATTACGCCAAGCTTTACGATCTGGTGAAGCACGTTCACTTTCATCAGGAAGTAATGGAGGTAAGCTCTTTCAGGATATCTCTGCAGCAATGACTATCGACCTTCAATTCTGCCTGCGGTGGTGTTACTTGTGTAACTTATGTAAATGTGCGTGACGGAGTTGTCAATCGTTTTCAATAAATTAGAATGCAAATCATATATCAGGTCGTCTACAAGAAAATTAAATGTCAGGGGTGGAGTTGGTTGATTGATTTGGGTTTTGTGGTAGCAAGATCCAAGAATAAAGATAAGCTGCAAGACGAAATAAAATTCACTAAAAATATTATATTAACATTCCAGAGAATCAAATATAGGAGGATGGTGAAAGTTTAGGTTTTGTAGTAGCAAGATCCAGGAATGATAGGTCCATAAGACTTTCTTTTGTTGCATTGCTTTTGTTCTGTTGTTCGGCTTCAGTTTTGTCTTTTGTACCCGCCATTGGAAATAATAATAATAATAAAAAATATCCAAGAATCAAGATAAGCTGTAAGACGAAATAAATTCAATAAAATTATGTATGAAAATATCAAATTAACATTCCAGAGAATCAAAAATCGGAGGGTGGTGACAATTTGGGTTTTGTAGTAGCAAGATCCAGGAATGATGGGTCTATAGACTTTCTTCTGTTGCCTTTTGTTGCATTATTTTTGTTCTGTTGTTCGACTTCACTTTTGTCTTTTGTACCCACCATTGGAAATAATAATAATTAAAAGATCCAAGAATGTAGATAACCTGCAAGACGAAATAAATTCAATAAAAATATTTATAAAAATATCAAATTAATATCCCATAGAATCAAATATAGGAGGGTGGTAAAAATTTGGGTTTTGTAGTAGCAAGATCCAAGAATGAATATAAGCTGCAAGACAAAATAAAGCTAAATTTAAATGGATTTTAAAATATAAGCCTAACAACCAGACCAGTATAAAAAGGGATATTCAAACAAACATTATCATTATGAGAACAAATTAAATAATTTCAATTAAATGCATTATAACATGTGTTCATCGACATAAAGCAAAATTTAATTAAAGTACATTGAATGGTAAACGTTTGACTTAAAGAGTACAGTTTACAACAGGAAAAGGTGTTGGTTTGTTTTGAGTTTTATTGCGAAAGGGCCATATTTGGTCAAGCTGTGCCAAACACAAGACTGCAACGAGAGAGGAAAAAAAGCTGAAGGGTTGGCGAGGGTAAAATAGAAGGGAGGACAAATCACATGGGTACCTCGTGGTTGTGATACCCATACACATCTAAAGATGTGCCGGCGAAAAGTGTTGGGTAAGAGTACGAAACCTTGTGGGCTACCCTTGAAAAAACAGATTACGATGTTTAAATACATTTTCAAAATTAATTTGGTTCATAAACCCTCCTGGTTGTTGACTCAACGAGGTCTTTAATCATTAGCAAAACAGCTTATATATTGATGGACGAGATATTTTATGATTAGAAGAAAATTGACCAGATAGATCTTAATTTCGACATTAAAAAAAGTCGCCATTATCTTGATGACGAGATATTTTGTCAAGTATACCAGCAAAGTTAGTCACATCTTGACGGATAAAATAACGTCGAACTCACTTGGAGGGTTAAATTATATTACTTAACCTTTTGACTACGGCTATAAATATAACAAACGTGATTCTTTCTTGGCGCGATTCTTATAACTTTCAAAATACAAATGCTGTACTTGCTGTAGTCTAAAGGTTAAATTGCTGATTTTTATTTGTCAAACGTTTTGATGCTAAGGCGCATTATGTGCGATTGAGAGCCGCGGTAGCTCAGTCAGTAGAGCGTCGGGCTCGCATCAGAAGGGTTGTGGGCTCTGTCCTCGGCGGAGCCTGCAATTCTGATGATTGCGAGATCGGCGCTTCGACCTGGCTAAAGACCGTCGTGTTCGCTAATGGTGGCTGGGGCACGTTAAATAGGTCGTGGTCACAAAGTCCCCCATGTTCCCATACCAAATCAATACCTCTGGGGGTACCTGATCAGGGGGTTATCGGCCTCTGATTGGGATCTAAATTACGATATGTGTGAGTGAATGGATGTATGAAAGGGACCTTCCTGTAAAACGGATGTGTCATGTATGTCGAGCAAAGTCGGACTTCCTCCCAATGGGGCTCAATAACATGGAAGGCGCACCCCCCTCGCCTCTTGCCGTCTTCGACGGGCCTGGCACTCCTCTGGTCTGCCAGTATAGGCATGAGAAACAACAAACGGCAACAAGTGCGATTGAAGAAGTGAACCAATGAAGGTTACTTAGCAATCTTCATTGGTTCACTTCGAAGGTTACTTCGTGTTGCCTAGCGGAAGAGAGAAGGTGGGAAACACCTAGTATTTACAGATCTCTAACCCTCTAATTTATGGCTTTGTTTTCCCTACCATCACAACTTAAACCTTTGCATTTAAGGTCTCTATGGCGGATGACTACAACGAAACGGGACGCTTGGTGGTGGCTGTCAAGGACACCAAGACGCAGGAGTTGACCCGAGACACGTTCGACGGTGTGGTGGTGTGCATAGGTCACCACGTGTACCCCAACGTACCCACCTTTCCCGGGATGGACAAGTTCAAGGGTACAGTCATGCACACCCACAGCCTGAAGAAGGTGGACGAATTCGATGAGCAGGTGGTTGTGGTGGTCGGGGTTGGCAACTCTGGGATGGACGCTGCGGTCGAAATCACCTCGGTGGCCAAACAAGTGAGTGAAATAGCCATTTTGTTTAAAATTTTCAAACTGACATAATAAAGATGGAAGTTGAAGCTGTATCTGGTCAGGTTTACGGTTAAAAAACAATCAATCATCCTGGAACCGGGCTATTGTGAGAAGGCACTTGGCCTTGGAGAAGTCCATTTGTTAAAATGTAGTTAGGATAACAGGGCCATGTACGGACGATCGCCATAGTTGATTTTATCTTTCGCCAGTTCGTAATCCATGCGATGTGGCTTTCTTTATCGAACAATAAACTCGGAGCCAGAAACCGCGCTAAAAATGTCTATTGTGTGAACCTGCATCCGAATTTGACGAATACTGACCAACGTTACTCAAATGCCAACTAGCCGGTAAGGCTCATCTCTTGTATTTTTGCCAACTATGGGTAGATAGTTAATTAAGGTCGCACTCTTGAGCAAAATAACGGGTTATTGGTGACGGTCCGAGTTCAATCCCTAAAGGAAAGATTTGATGACCAAACCTCATAATTTTGAACCACGGTCAAATAAAGAGGTCACACCTGAGCTAGCACCCCACTCTCCAAACTTATACACCAAGCCAACGTGAGGCCATTTGAGGCCACAACAGATGTAACATGCACCAGCCCGTGTACATGACGGTCTTCGGAGCTTCGAACTCTTGACCATCAAGTCGCTAGACCGTTTCTCTTCCAACTGGGCTGCCACGTCCTAATGGACTACCTTAACGCAGCAACTTAGACCGCTCGTTCATCCAGACGTTTGGAATGTAGGTAGCTAATCAGCGTCGAACCGCAGCAACACAACAGTTTTTTGACGAATATTAGGGTACTATTTTTGGTAATTTTAGTTAACGTCGTACTAGAGCAACACAACGGGCTATTGACGACGGCCGGGATCAATCTTCTAAGGGAAAGAGCGAGGACAACACCACGTAATTTTGGACCATACGAATTGTTGGGAATATAATTTTGGTCCATCAATAACAATCTTCAATTTCTTTAAATTCTTCTTTTTAATTTCTTTAAATCCTTCTTTTTAATTTCGTTAAATTATTTTCAATTTCATTAAATTCTTTTCAATTTCATTAAATTCTTTTCAATTTTATTAAATTCTTTTTAAATTATTTTCAATTTCTTTAAATTCTTCTTTTGAATTTCCTTAATGAATAACTCTATCAATTACTATTAATATTCTTCCATGATCACCTCCGATAGATTCGCCGACCAACCGGTATAGTGGTTAAGGAGTTAGCCTCCAGATCGGAAGGTTCCTGGTTCGAATCCGGGTCCGTGCATGGATGTTTGTAAGCGTATATTGTAGAGGCGGCTGGTGCACCTTAAATCTGTCGTGGCCGAAAGTCCTCACGTTGGGTTGGCGTGGAAGTTTGGAGAGTGGGGTGCCAGCTCAGGTGTTGCTTCGTCATCTGACCGTGGTTCAAAATTACGAGGTGTTGTCCTCGGATCTTTCCCTTAAGGGACTGATCCCGGACCGTCGTCAATAGCCCGTTGTGTTGCTCTAGTACGACGTTAACAAGAAAAATTACCAAATTACCGATAGATTCGTTGTCAGCCACTTTAGACAAGTATTTGCAGTGGTTTAAACAGACCAGAACAAGACTGCTTCAGAACTGCGACTAAACTATCGCAAGTAGGTACATGTACATGCCTGTCTGTGTTATTCATTGGGCAGTGCAACAGTCGCGTCGCAGCAAAAATAGGACCGGTTGCAACTTTTCAATCGCTGTGTTTGTTCAGTCGCCAGTTTGTGCGCTTATATTTGAAACAACGAGTTTCGTTTTTAAGGCATCGCGCGTTTAGAAATCGCAAGTGGAGGCCTAGCCTAAAGTGCAGTTTATGTATGTATGTTCATGTGCACGTATATAAGTGGCATGTGCAAATCTCTCATTTCCTGCTTATACCTTTTCATCTTCCAGGTATACTTCCACACCTTGCCCACGTGAGAACGAGGCCACGATATATTTAACGTGCACCGGCCCCTACGTACAAGCCGGTCTTTGACTGTTCTGAGTTTCGAACTCGCAACCCTCCAGTTGCTAATCCACTGTGGTTCCTACTAGGCTACTGCGGCCATTAAAGGATTGATCTATGCAGTTTATGTACGTATATAACTGGCATGAGCAAATCCCTTCTTTCCTGCACTGTGGCCGACCAACCAGTCTGGTGGTTAATGTGTTAGCCCATGGATCAGAAGGTTCCTGGGTCGAATTCGGGTCAGTGCATGGGTACTTGTAAGCGGATGGTGTAGATGCGGCTGGTGCACCTTAAGTCTGTCGTTGCCGATAGTTCTCACGCTGGGTTGGTATGGAAGTTTCTCAAAGTACATGAAGGGTTTGCCAGCTCAGGTGTTGCCTCGTCATCTGACCGTGGTTCAAAATGACGTGGTGTTGCCACCGGATTCTTTCCCTTAGGAGGATTGATCCCGGACCGTCGTCAATAACTCGTTGAGTTTCTCCAGGACGTTAATTAAAATCACCTTACCTTAACTGCACAGTGCTTATACATTTTGATCTTCCAGGTATACTTCCACACCTTGCCCACGTGAGAACGAGGCCACAATATATTTAACGTGCACCGGCCCCTACGTACAAGCAGGTCTTTGACTGTTCTTAGTTTCGAACTCGCAACCCTCCAGTTGCTAATCCACTGCGGTTCCTACTAGGCTACTGCTGCCATTAAAGGATTGATCTATGCAGTTTATGTACGTATATAACTGGCATGAGCAAATCCCTTCTTTCCTGCACTGTGGCCGACCAACCAGTCTGTTGGTTAATGTGTTAGCCCATGGATCAGAAGGTTCCTGGGTCGAATTCGGGTCAGTGCATGGGTACTTGTAAGCGGATGGTGTAGATGCGGCTGGTGCACCTTAAGTCTGTCGTTGCCGATAGTCCTCACGCTGGGTTGGTATGGAAGTTTCTCAAAGTACATGAAGGGTTTGCCAGCTCAGGTGTTGCCTCGTCATCTGACCGTGGTTCAAAATGACGTGGTGTTGCCACCGGATTCTTTCCCTTAGGAGGATTGATCCCGGACCGTCGTCAATAACTCGTTGAGTTTCACCAGGACGTTAATTAAAATCACCTTACCTTAACTGCACAGTGCTTATACATTTTGATCTTCCAGGTATACTTCCACACCTTGCCCACGTGAGAACGAGGCCACAATATATTTAACGTGCACCGGCCCCTACGTACAAGCAGGTCTTTGACTGTTCTTAGTTTCGAACTCGCAACCCTCCAGTTGCTAATCCACTGCGGTTCCTACTAGGCTACTGCTGCCATTAAAGGATTGATCTATGCAGTTTATGTACGTATATAACTGGCATGAGCAAATCCCTTCTTTCCTGCACTGTGGCCGACCAACCAGTCTGTTGGTTAATGTGTTAGCCCATGGATCAGAAGGTTCCTGGGTCGAATTCGGGTCAGTGCATGGGTACTTGTAAGCGGATGGTGTAGATGCGGCTGGTGCACCTTAAGTCTGTCGTTGCCGATAGTCCTCACGCTGGGTTGGTATGGAAGTTTCTCAAAGTACATGAAGGGTTTGCCAGCTCAGGTGTTGCCTCGTCATCTGACCATGGTTCAAAATGACGTGGTGTTGCCACCGGATTCTTTCCCTAAGAGGATTGATCCCGGACCGTCGTCCCAACCGGTATAGTGGTTAAGGTGTTAGCCTCTAGATCGTAAGGTTCCTGGTTCGAATCCGGGTTCGGGCATGGATGTTTGTAAACGTATGGTGTAGAGGCGGTTGGTGCACCTTAAATCTGTCGTGACCGAAAGTCCTCACGTTGGGTTGGCGTGGAAATTTGGAGAGTGGGGTGCCAGTTCAGGTGTTGCTTCGTCATCTGACCGTGGTTCAAAATTACGAGGTGTTGTCCTCGGATCTTTCCCGTAAGGGACTGATCCCGGACCGTCGTCAATAGCCCGTTGTGTAGCTCTAGTACGACGTTAACTAAAAATTACCATTACCATTACCCGGACCGTCGTCAATAACTCGTTGAGTTTCTCCAGGACGTTAATTAAAACCACCTTACCTTAACTGCACAGTGCTTATACATTTTGATCTTCCAGGTATACTTGAGCAGTAGACGAGGCACCTGGGTCACGCCCAGACTCGGCCCATCGGGCATGCCAGTGGACATGGTCTTCACCCGGAGGTACCTGACCAAGCTGCTCGACATCCTCCCCTACAGCCTGAGCTGTGCGATCTTCGAGCGATTCCTCAACGACCGCTTCGACCACTCCATGTACAACCTCAAGCCCGACCACCGAGTCTTCTCCCAGCACCCCACCCTCAGCGACACCCTGCCGGTGAAGCTCCTCTGCGGCACGGTGGCAATCAAGAAGAACATCCGGGAATTCGCACAGAACGGGGTCCTCTTCGAGAGTGAGGACGAGGTCACCGAGTGCGATTCGGTGGTCCTGGCCACCGGGTACCGGATCAAGTTCCCCTTCCTCAGCGAGGAGCTGACCACCACCCAGGACAACTGGGTCCACCTCTACAAGTACGTCTACCCACCCCAACTGAAGCACCCGACGCTGGCCATAGGGGGCCTAGTGCAGGCTGTAGGGGGAGGCTTTCCCGTGTTCGAGGCCCAGGCACGGTGGGCCGCACAGGTCTTCCGAGGGAAGGTCAGCCTTCCATCCCGATCCGAGATGGAGGCAGACATCTTGAGGAAGAGGAAAGCGAACGCTGAGCGATACATAGCGTCCCAGAGGCACACCATCCAAGTGGACTACGTACCGTACCTGGATGAGATCCACTCCCTATTCGGTGCGAAGCCGAATCTGTTGAAGTTATTCTTCACGGATCCGGTTCTGTTTTGGACCCTCTACTTCGGTCCTTCTTTGCCATACCAGTACCGACTCCAGGGACCTCATGCATGGCCTGGTGCCAGGAGAACTATCCTGGAATGGGACAAGCGTGTCATTAAACCTCTGAAAAAGGATTACAAAAGGCAATCCTTCCAACTTAAGACTGCCTTCATAATTTCTTTCGTTATAATATTAGCGCTATTCGTCATCATTAGTGTTCTGAAATAAAATCACCAGTGCATTAACACTCTCAAGATTTAGAGGACGTTCACCTCTAAGAAACACACTTATTCATTTCAGTGTATGACGCCTTTCGTTGTTTTATCGTTATGAATATTAGCAGTATTCGTCATCACTAATTTTCTGAAATAAAATCACCAGTGCCTTGACACTCTCAAGATTAGAAGGGCGTTCACCTCTAAGAAACACAGTTATTCATTTGAGTGTACGACGGCTTTCGTCGTTTTATCGATATGAATGTTAGCAGTATTCGTCATCACTAGTTTTCTGAAATAAGTTCAACAGTGCCTTAACACACTCAAGATTTCAAGGATGTTATGTTCATCTCTGAGGAGCACAAGTATTAATTTAAGTATATGACGGCTTTCGTCGGTTCTTCGTTACGAATGTTAGTAGTATTCGTCATCACTAGTTTTCTGAAATAAAATCACCAGTGCCTTAAGACACTCAATATTTCAAGGACGCTCACCTCTAAGAAACACAATATTATTCATATGAGTGTATGACGGCTTTCGTCGTTTTATCGTTATGAATATTAGCAGTATTCGTCACCTAGTTTTCTGAAATAATAAGTTTTCACCAGTGCCTTTATATTAAGTTATAACAAACTTAAGATTTCAAAACCGTAAATCTCCGAGTAGCATAAGTATTCATTTGAGTATATGACGGCTTTCGTCAGTTTTTTGTTATGAATATTAATAGTATTCATCATCACTAGTTTTATGAAATAAAATCACCAGTGCCTTAACACACTCAATATTTCAACGACGCTCACCTCTAAAAAACACAATATTATTCATTTGAGAGTAGGACGGCTTTCGTCGTTTTATCGTTATGAATATTAGCAGTATTCGTCACCACTAGTTTTCTGAAATAAGTTCAACAGTGCCTTAACACACTCAAGATTTCAAGGATGTTATGTTCATCTCTGAGGAGCACAAGTATTAATTTAAGTATATGACGGCTTTCATCGGTTCTTCGTTACGAATGTTAGTAGTATTCGTCATCACTAGTTTTATGAAATAAAATCACCAGTGCCTTAACACACTCAATATTTCAAGGACGCTCACCTCTAAGAAACACAATATTATTCATATGAGTGTATGACGGCTTTCGTCGTTTTATCGTTATGAATATTAGCAGTATTCGTCACCACTAGTTTTCTGAAATAATAAGTTTTCACCAGTGCCTTTATATTAAGTTATAACAAACTTAAGATTTCAAAACCGTAAATCTCTGAGTAGCATAAGTATTCATTTGAGTATATGACGGCTTTCGTCAGTTTTTTGTTATGAATATTAATAGTATTCATCATCACTAGTTTTATGAAATAAAATCACCAGTGCCTTAACACACTCAATATTTCAACGACGCTCACCTCTAAGAAACACAATATTATTCATTTGAGAGTAGGACGGCTTTCGTCGTTTTATCGTCATGAATATTAGCAGTATTCGTCACCACTAGTTTTCTGAAATAAGTTCAACAGTGCCTTAACACACTCAAGATTTCAAGGATGTTATGTTCATCTCTGAGGAGCACAAGTATTAATTTAAGTATATGACGGCTTTCGTCGGTTCTTCGTTACGAATGTTAGTAGTATTCGTCATCACTAGTTTTCTGAAATAAAATCACCAGTGCCTTAACACACTCAATATTTCAAGGACGCTCACCTCTAAGAAACACAATATTATTCATATGAGTGTATGACGGCTTTCGTCGTTTTATCGTTATGAATATTAGCAGTATTCGTCACCACTAGTTTTCTGAAATAATAAGTTTTCACCAGTGCCTTTATATTAAGTTATAACAAACTTAAGATTTCAAAACCGTAAATCTCTGAGTAGCATAAGTATTCATTTGAGTATATGACGGCTTTCGTCAGTTTTTTGTTATGAATATTAATAGTATTCATCATCACTAGTTTTATGAAATAAAATCACCAGTGCCTTAACACACTCAATATTTCAACGACGCTCACCTCTAAGAAACACAATATTATTCATTTGAGAGTAGGACGGCTTTCGTCGTTTTATCGTTATGAATATTAGCAGTGTTCGTCATCACTAGTTTTCTGAAATAAAAAGTCGAGTGCCTTAATATTTAGTTGCCACAAATGATTTCATGTCTAAACATCTCTAAGGAATACAAGTTTTGATTAAAATTTAGTGTATCGTCAGAGCTTAGAGCAGAAGCTATAACTCTCCTGGTGGTCGCTTGTCTCGACCTGTCATATTTTGATGGACAAGATATATCGTAGAAAGTACTTGAAGAGTTAAGTGACATTTATTTTGGAGTCGCTAATGCTTATTTTCATGTTAATATGAAATACATTCTCAAATTGTAATTTTATCACTATCATAATGCGATTATAAATAATATTATTTTTTTTTACCTAAAAACTAGAAGTTTTTAAACAACTCAAAATTGTTTTTTGTCAGGTAATAAGTTTGTGCTCTAAGCCGACGATCTAATCCCCGTAGTTTCTTTCATTATAAATATTCAGCACTATTCATCATGGGATACTTTTTCTGAAAAAAACAAAACATGCCTTGGTATGAAGTTATAGCAGAATTCGATATTTAATGAAAGTCATCTCTAAAATCTCATTTACTTAGGTATTATAACAATTAGCTTCACATTTATTTTCATTTAACCCTTCAGGTGGTTGTATCGGTTTCTCGTCAACAAGCAAAATAGGTCAGACATTGAGGGACAAGATAACTCGTCATCACAAAAAAAAAACCTCATCGGATCTCGATAACGCCATCATAACAAATTTGGCGAGATATGCCGTCTTTAGCAAATTGGTCAGATCTTGATGGCGGAGATATCTCGTCGAAATAATTTGGCGCGTTAAGGGGGTCCGGGACACAAAAATCGTCAAATTTTCGAAATTTTTATTATCATTTTAAGAAATTCTCTGTGTTTTTCTGCTTAAAATGACGTCTAAATCATGTTTCTATCTTAATTAGAACTAGAGATATAATAATTTTTTGTGGTGCGTTGTTTTGTAAATCTAACACTCTTGACAGGTATTGTCATGGCAACAACATCTGTCTTTAAAACTTTAACTGC
This sequence comes from Metellina segmentata, assembly GCA_947359465.1. Taxonomy (NCBI): domain Eukaryota; kingdom Metazoa; phylum Arthropoda; class Arachnida; order Araneae; family Tetragnathidae; genus Metellina; species Metellina segmentata. The sequence continues at coordinate 111,708,031 of OX375880.1, forward strand.
GTTTTTCTCCATGATACATTTTTTCAAGATTTCTTGTATTCAAATTGTTATAAGTCGAAAACCGATAAAGTTTAAGGGTTGAAATTTGGAATATATCTTTTTCAAACATTATACTTTAATTCTGATTCAGCAAATTTGAAACAAATATTTACTTTAAAAAATATGACTTTTAAAAAAAAAGTACCTTAAAATTTTCAAAAATTTTCATTCAAATATTTTTTATTTTTTATTAAATTAATATTTTTTAAATATCTGAATAAAAATTAAAGTTTATAAAATTGTGAATAATTTACTGCAAGAATTTTGAAAATTGATCAAGAATATTTTAAGTCTTAGTAATTTAAAATGACTCTTCTTTTTTTCAAAAAATTTAATTTTAAAATTTTTAAAAAACTTTTGGAAAAATTTTATGCTGTGATTTTGCTTATTAGTTAGGTGGGTAATCAGTACAAAAAAATTCTAAATTCTAAATTAATTAATAAAAAAAAAATTTCAATGTGTCCCGGACCCCCTTAAGATGATTTTTCTAGTTACATTTTCGGGTGGATTAGAGACCATGTTTAGAAAGTCCTTAAATAAGAAATATATAATTTTATTGTTGTTTAGAGAGTCAAACTTGCATTTATTTTAGTACAATTGCATTAAAATTGTAAAACCTAATTTTGGTTGGAGGGTTTCAATCGAAAATAAAGGAAACGCCAGCTATTGTGATGCATGCAAAATATGAAATGTAAAATGTTACTTGAAAAGTAGACCGTAGATATGTGAAGAACTAATGAAGATTTGAATGAGAGACAGAGTGGGGGGCAAAGAGTGAGTGATAGGGAGAGAGACAGAGGGAAACAGAGGGAGAGAGAGACAGAAGGAGATATACAGAGAGGGAGGGAGACATACAGAGAGGGAGAGAGACGTGGAGAATACAGAGAGGGAGACATACGGAGAGGGAGAGAGACGTGGAGAATACAGAGAGAGGGAGACATGCTGAGACGGAGGGAGACATACAGAGAGAGGGAGGCATGCTGAGACGGAGGGAGACATACAGAGATGGAGGGAGACATACAGGGAGGGAGAGATCTGAAAAGGGTTTCTCAAAAGAAAATGGAATACACGTTATACTGTAAATTCGACGTGGTTTCATGCAGCAGTTTTAAAGTGGTAAATGCATAAACCATGTGTTCAAAATTGGTTTGGAATATCCATACGAATTATGAAGAGAGGAGTTCACGGTAGCCCAGTTTAAAGAAGAGAAACAAGAGTTCAAAACTGGGTCCAACCCAAAACAGTCATAAACGTTTCTTCTACCAATGGGCTAGTTGGTTGATGGTTGAATTTACTTCGTAGTAAGTAGTTGAAATAACGCCGCACTTGAGCGACACAACGGGCTATTGGTGACGATCCGAGATCCATCCCGCAGGTAAAGATCTGAACGCAACGCCTCGTAATTTTGAACCAGTCACATGACGTGGTCACATCTCAGCTGGCACTCTATTCTGCAAACTTCCACACCACGCCAACGTGAGGACATTTCATAGCACGACAGATTTAACGTGCACCAGCCCACTCGTACACTGCGTTGTTTGGTTGGACCTAGTTTCGAAATCGCAACCCTACATTTGCTAATCCGCCACTCTTCCCACCGAGCAACCACGGCTCTTTACTTCGCTTCAAAGCAGCACAGCGAATTTTTGACGACCGTCCTGGATTCCTCCTAGTCGTCAATAGCCTGTTGTGTTGCTCTAGTACGACTTTAATTAATATTACTTTACCTTACCGGGATTAAACCCGAATGCAAAGATCCAAGGACTTTTCGTAATTTTGAATCACGGTCAAATGGCGAACCTACTAAAATATTAAGTTTAGATTTAAATGTTGTGTAAGTTTATGATTTCTCTAGTTGATGTGGAATATATGAGGCGTTAAGAACTGGAGTGGATGAAGTCCATTTTATAACATTTTAAGATGCATCGAGCTAAAATTTCTTTTCGTGTGTACTTTTCCTTTCCGATTGCTTTTCATCTGCTATTACTCTCGGGATAATTTGTGGTAATTTTGGTAATTTTAATTAACGTCGTACTGGAGCAACACAACGCTATTGACGACGGTAAGGGATCAATCTCACAATGGAAAGATTCTGGGACAATACCACGTAATTTTGAACCACGGTCAGATGACGAGGCAACACCTGAGCTGTCACCACTCTCCGAACTTCCATAGCATCCCAACGTGAGAATTTTCGGCCACGACAGATTTAAGGTGCACCAGCCGCCTCCACACCAGACCATTACAAACATCCATGCACTGACCCGGGTTCGAACCGGGAACCTTCCGATCTAGAGGCTAACACCTTAACCACCATACCGGTTGGTCGGCGCCCTATGCTGTAACTTACAGTTGCAGCTTTGTAGATTTCAGTCTTGCATTGCAATATTTTTACACGTAAAATTACCTTAATTTCTTAATTAACGAGCTGTACTTCAGCTGGGGTGCTATGTGTGAATAATTATTCTTGACAGTAGCGAAATGTTTTTACAGTGTACTGTATTGGTATTTGGTATCTTTAATAACCCCTTGGGTATAGATTTATTTGATAAAAAGTAGTTCGGATTATCGTTTGCACACTAGTTACTGTTACATTTTCGTATAATTTCGTTTGATAAGAATGATATCATTATGAGAGAGATAGCACAGCTTCTGATCTCCGCGTTCATTCCAAAAACGAATGTCTGATAACGCAGCCGTGTCAATATTTCTATGTATGGAGTCAGATTAAATAAAGTGGGAACGATTGAATAGTTTGATTCAAGGAGAGTCTCGTAACACCAATCACTCTTGCCATAAACAAGAATGTACATGTTTAATTTTGTTCTAGTTTGAATGACGAATTAGACTCGTCATCAGTAACTAGCGCAAAACAAGTGCATGACGTGTCTCAGTCGTCTAATGTACACAAGGGGTTAATTTCGCACTGGAGCAACTCTAAGGGCTTTTTTAACGTGTACAATCAAGACCAAAAGATGCAACTTTCCTCGTTGGCACATATTCTTAGGGCGTCTAAGATGGAAACAAGCCATGGCAGGTTATCTACCTCAGCACTAAAGCATATTAACGAATCGCGCTAAAGTTACGCCATTAGTGATCGTCAAGTCACTTGAACCGGGAAGCATATTACCAACCTTTACCTGGAATAGAAGACATGGGGAAATTTTAAGCCCTCTGATTCGTTGGTTGCTCTCCCCGAGATCTATGACGTCACTCACCCATAGTGCGCACTGCGCATGTGTGAAAAGTATCACTATTTACTTGCAATGTTTGCGAGAAAAAAAATTTGAAACTGCTTCGACCGAAAATAGAATACCAATAAAAAAGAAAGCTATACCTTTTTGGTGATTACCAAGGAGGGAGGGAGGGGGGGAGGTAATTCAACGTCTTGTGCCATGTACTCGTAGTTGTGATCGCAAATGTTTTGTGTTCAGTTTTAATTCCAATGTAGATTCTACACGCATAATTTAAAAGTAGTCCATTTTCGAACTTTAAAGGACGCTTGGTTCCTTGAACAGAATAGAAGGCGGAAACAGAGGAGTTTTTCGTTATTACTGGGGGATCTGTTGTATGGATTCGTTATTTATGTTGCAGATGTTTTTCTATGAGGGTTTTAAGATCGTGTCTTATTTCGATATTTCGCTGAAACCATCTGGCTTTGGCGATGTTTATGAGGGTGGTAGATTTCAAGGGTGTTATTTGTAGATCCCCAGATTTTGCTTGCGAAGCAGATGAATTTCTTCGCACAGAGTTGTATGGGATGTGTGAACTTTCGGAACTTGAAAACCTTTTCATTCTTAATGGGATATTTACTAAACAACATCGAATTTTCTTGCATTACAGATTAAATTCGATAATTAAGGTTCCCATATATTGTATAAAAACATGAACAAGCAAAAAACGTGTTTTTTTTTCACGTTGTTTTGCGAAAATAGTACTTATGATTGAAATGGAGCAGTATGAAGACTTTTTTACTTCGCAAACATTTAAAAATTCTAAAATATATCGTGCTAAGTATTTTTTAAGTTGTCATTAAATCACATCCATCATAAAACCATACAAGTAATGAAGAATGTGATCAGTAGGAGCTAAAAATTCATCCTTCAATACAAATTATTTAACAAAAAGAAATACTTAGTCATACCAAAAGCCCTATTATAACCCAAAAATAGAACTTCTTAAAGCAACACTATTTATTCAATTAGAAATGGCTAATATCTCAGCAATTCCAAAAATTTAAAATTCAAGTATTTATTGAAAAAACTCCTGAAATAAGCTATGAAGTTGAATAATTAAAAATTAGTAAAGTACGATTCATAAGAGTATTATATTCATGTTCGTATCATATGTATTAATTCATCAGCATTCATATAAATAATAAAATTATTTCTCACAAATACTTATTTATAAAGACCAATTTCATCATGAAATAGTATTAGATACTTGTTTGTTAAATAAAAACTGAACCAATAGTTTTCAAATATATTTATTCATAAAACAATCATCTGACTTACAGCAACATATAGTAACAGCAATATAAGTATAAAAAATAACAGTAGTATAAGAATAAAAATTATAAACAATTATTTTGTTGCTGTCTTTAATTATCTTTTGTTTATCGCTTGTTTGTTATCGTTTTAGATTTAGAAAAGTTATTTAATTTAGTGTCAGATGAGGATCTTATTATCAAACTCATAATTTTGAAGAATGTCCAAAGAAACACATTTCAATATGCATTTCTTTATCTTGTAGTATATCTAGAGTTAATGTTACTGCCAAATGTCTTTAATTTGACACTTAAAAAAATCAATTTAATACTTACTGACAAGTTTTTGAACAATAATGTAACTATGTACGACTACGTTAAAAACAGAATTTGAAGGGTGTAGAATAATCATCCTCTATCACTAATACTAATCAATTTGAGATATTCATTTTCGTCTAGTGGTTTATTTACAACTAAATTTTCTTTACAACTCACATTTAAATCTTTTTAAGACTGAATGTGAACAGTACCCAGCTAAAACTGTTAACAAATCTTCGATATTTGAAATATCCGCATTTGTTACAGATACTTCAGGAAAATCTTGAATGATTGAAATTATGTGAATTGTCTAGGTCATTAACAAAACTATCAATGCTAATTTTTCCATTAGAAGTAGAATGCATGAAAAGTTTTGATACAGATGAAGCATGTGTTTTTCTTTCCACTTCAAACACCTGCCTAATAGATATATGGTATTGTTTTCCAGCCATTCGACGATGCCAGCTGAAGCGACACTCTAATTCATCAGTCTGAATTGTCCCTGGTAATAAATATCACATGCCGAGTTTTACTCAAGTATTATGTACAGTTGCGGGAAAAAATCACCCTTTTCATTCGAGTAATTTTAATAGTAGAGGAAATTCAAAGATAACGTTCGGCAGGAATTAATGTCTTCTATAAATTAAAATGCATAGAATTTTCACAAGGAGCCGTCAACATATCAAATTTAACAACAAATTCATAACTTTTAATAGAAATCCCCTATTTCGAGACACAATTTCGAAGCTATATCGAATTTCAAGTCTTACCGTTTCGAAGTTATGAGTACAGAATGATTTGAGCTTCGAATGTTAAATCAGTTTCTTTGACTTGAATGGATATCTTCCAAAATAATATTTTTCTGGCACTGATATTTTGTTTCATGCTACTGTTAAACAACCCAAATATAATCCGTCGAATATTTTATTTTAAAACAGGTTTTAGCAAGCAATATTATTTATTAAATTGATGATTGAAAAATTATGAACTGGAACCTTATTATATTTGGATGGGAATCAATTCGGAAGGACTTCTAATATGGCCATGCAAAATTTAAGCTCATTACGATTATTAGTTTTTGCGTTACGTTAAATTTTCCTCAATATTACGATTTTGGGGGGAACCAAAAGTTTAATAAAGTCTGAAAAACCTATGATAATAAGTCTTGGATCGTTTGCTATAATAATGTACGAATAATGTAAAATAAAGTTGTTGTTCAGTAACAGTACAATACAGTACAGTTTGTATACTAATGTACGTATAATGTATAATAAAGTAGCAGTACAGTAACAGTACATTACAGTACAGTTTGTATACTAATGTAGTACAGTATCTATAATTAAGTAATTCTCAAATAATTTGCACTTGCATATCTACTATAATAAAAGAAAGTGTTTTTCCTGTTGTACGCAGTGTCCTGACAAATCTATGGCACTTAATTTTGCACACATGTAGTCCGAATATTCCAGTGCGAAGCCCGAATTTTAAAATTTAATCTAGAACATTTTAAAATTAATTTATTGGAATTTTATTATTATTGTTTTCCTTAGAATAACAACAGCATAAGGAGATCACAGATTCCAAATTTATTTTTTCCCGTTTCCGTTTGATTTTCCGGAGAAACGATTTCAGCCGACGAAAAAAAAAAAAGAAATGAAATTTTAACTGGAGTTATGTAGTTTTTTTTATTTTCTCCTAGATCGCTAAAGCTACAGTAAAAATTTCAACGGATTTGAAAATTGCGGAAAATTCACAATAGTTTCACAATAGTAAAAATAATATTTTCTTTTAAATAAATCATTTTTAATCGTAACTCTTATATTTTTTTCCCATACGAATTTGATCTTCGCTGTCGGAAATCAGATTCCATTTCCTACGCTCAAACGATTCCAGCGAATAAAAGCAAATTAAAAAACATTTTGACTGGCATTGTTTATGTTGGACATTCTCCTGTTCTTAACTGTTTAAATATGTGCAAATCCATCGTATGCAAATCAGGCTAGATTTGCATATGAAACGCCATTTGATTTAGTCAGAGTTATATATATAAACGAAGTCGGTTTATATTCTGCTCTCACGGATCCAAATACTGGATGTTTGTATGTTCTTTTAGGAGTTGTTATTTTATCTGTAAAGTCCTATATTTTTATTAAACTTTTAAATCTCACCGTGGCTGTCTATTACTAAACTGTGATATATTATGCATCCTGCACTTCTCACCTCTGCTAGATTTTTAGCTCGTTAACATAACCGTTTAGTTCTTTTTTCGTAAAATCGGGATCGTATAAGATAGATTCAAAATTTCAACGGATTTGAAATATGCTGAACATTTTACACCAAATATATGAATATACCTTATACGCATAACTTTCTTTTAATAAATAATTTTTCAATTAGATATTTATATTTTCAGAAGAGATTCTGACGTCACGCAGATTGAATCTCTCCTCAATTAGAATTTGTCCGCATTTGAAAATGACGAGGCCATCACGGCGTTGCCCGTGATGTTGGTTTGTGCACGAATAACGCTGTGATGGCTGTTATCCAATAGGTTACGAATTCCCATTTGGTTTGCTTTGCAAACCAAATTGGGAATATTTGAATTCATAGCAATCACCGGGTGTTAGAGAGCAGTGGTCACACCTGACACCACGAAAAGAACTGCCACGGGCGATGTCGTGCTGGCCACGTAGTGGCTAGTAATAAATACAATAATTCTTGGATCGCTGAAAATACTTTTGAAATTGTGTTAAAATTTTGAATTCCGGTAGCTATAACTACAATTAATTTTGGTCTAAGAATAGAGACTTTCTATGTGGAGAAGATCCCTGAAATTGACACCAACTTTAGCGTTGAATATCTCGGTATATAAAGACAGAAAGTGTAGTATACTTTTAATGCTTTTAATGCTAAAAATGTAGTTGATACTTTTCAGTGACGTTTAATCTATTTGACGGTGATTGATTACTTACCTCTGGTCAAGTTGCGACAAACTATCGGAATTGAGTAAATTATGTCATTGAAAAAAAACACTAGAATCTAGACCACTCGAGAATCTAGAATCGAGTTTGTACCACTACAATCAAAACAAAAAAATTCAATACGCATAAATATTGAAATTATATTTCTAATAAAATTACGAAAACCTGTATTTGATGCAAATAAGAACAGATTTGCATGAGGGGAACAGGATTAGTTGGATTAGTTATAAGAATCGCGAATGAATAAATAAGTGATGAAGCTTAAAACTAAAGTATTAGGTACAATGGCAGAAAACAAATGCGAGTTTGTACCATGTTACTGTTAAACAACACAAACAAAATCCATCGAATATTTTATTTTACAAAACAGGTTTTAGCATGCAATATTAAAATCAAATTAATGTTTGCAAAAATTCAGAACTGGGGCCTTATTATTGGGGCTACTTTTTGCAACAAATGCAACTTTTTTTCACACGTTCTACGCTGCATGTAAAATACTAAAACAAAAGTTCCAGATACATGGGATGTATTGTAAGTGAGTTATAAACGCAACATAAATGTAACTTTTTGCGTAAATGCAACCTTTTGCAACTTTTTAAAATTTAGCTTAAAATTAACAAATATAAAATTAATATTTCATTTTTTTGCCCTCATAATAAACCTTTCTATCATGTGTGTCTGATTTTGCGAACGCCGAAGTATTGCGGATCAAACAAGTTCATGGAAAGAAAGTGTTCTTCCAAACAGACGAAAGTGAAACAAATGGCAAGAAGTACTATAACATATTGGTTTGCACTCTTTCCGGAGGAAACTTGCGTAAACGACTGCAGAGTTTGTGATGTGAATTTCGATCATCAATACGTAGTTCGCCTTGTAGATGACGTTTTAAAATCTCTGAATGTTGAGCAAAAGGATTTTGCGCTTCTGCTATCCGATACTGCATATCAAATGACTGTGACTGGAAACACACTCAAGATGCTTTAACCGCGATTGCTCGAAGTAACTTGCGTGGCACACTTGTTTCACAACTGCAGAAAAAGTCCGCGGATTTTACACAAATCTGGATAATCTCATCGCTTGTATTAAGGCAGCCACTTTCAGACCATCGGCCAATAGCCGGAGCCAGTACTCACTCCCTGGGCTTCGTGGCTTCAGACAGCGTTGCACTACGCCGACCACCTTCCCACTATAAAGGACATTGCAAGCGGTTTCAGTGACTACGGCATTTTAGTGCGTCGCGCAATAAAAGCAGTGTGTGACCTAGAGCTACCAAAAAGTTTGCTGGAAATCAAAAGCAGCAACAAATGTTTTATTCGTCTCGTAGAAAAATTGGAATCGAAAGCATGCAACATCAAGACAGCGTATGAAGATCGTAGACAGTTATCAGATCGATAGATTTTAAGGAAGATCCTTGCAATCTTAAAGTGTATCTTAAAAAACTATTGTAAAAGAATAATGACCTGACAGTTATTGCTACACTTTCACGAGATGATTTTCCCCCCGAGTCAGTATTTGTTACTGCAACAATGTAAGGTAAAATCAGACTCTTGAGCGCAGATTTTCAATGTGAAAAAAATTAACGGCCAAGATAGGCCATTCAACGACATTAACGTTCTTCTGTGATGAACTAATGATATATTATAATACTGTTGTACACGACTAAAATTGTCAATAAATTGTTTCATTTTTCAAATTTTACGAATAATTTATTTTAGATTTTAGTGTATCAAAAATAAATGCTACTTTATTTCCATAAATGCAACTTTTGGGAACGATAAATGCAACTTTTCCCATTTTTACCGCAACAAAAAAGTTGCACTACTTATTATAATTTGATGCGAATCAATTCGGAAGAACTTGCAATGTAGCCATGCAAAATTTCAGCTTATTCCCATAATTAGTTTTTCGGTTACTTAAATTTTCCTCATTATTGCGATTTTAGGGAAACCAAAAGTTTAAAAACGTCTGACAAGACAAACCTGGGATTATATTTATAGGATCCTTTACTCTGTACAGTAACTATACTAATATAATTCTCAAATCATTTGCATTTGCATAGTAAATATAATTCTCGGATCGCTGAAAAATACATTTGGAATAGAGTTCAAATTTGGAATTCTGGGGTAGCTATAAGTTCAATTAATTAATTTTGATCTAAGATTAGTGAGTTTCTATCTGGAGATAATTCCTGAAATTGACGCCAATTTTAGCGTTGAATATCTCAAGATATAAAGACAGTAAAGTAATGAAACTTCATATTTAGACTAGTTTAACAATGCATAATCTGATTCTCATCATCATGTGGCATCAAACACGGGGTTTCCATTAGAAATTTCGTTGTTTGTGCGAAATTTGATGTGAAGACGCCCCCTTATGCAATTTTTATGGATTTGAATTTACAGAGGGCGATAACTCCTATTGAATGATACCTTTGAAATTGATTCAGTATGAATAGTGGTCGAAATAAAGGAGGAGGTGGTTTTTTTCCCTTCAAAGTACAACATGAAATGCATAAATGCTTTAGTTAAAATGTATAGGAAGCATCTTTAGTTTTAGTTAAACAGAGTTACTGCTTTGAAAGTTACAATCGTGAATACCTACAGCTAACCAAACAAGCTTTTCCAAATTTAGTTTGCAATTTTTGTTTAACTTTATGCATTAGAATTAAGCGAAAACGTTGAAACTGTCATTGATAAACATAGCATTTTTTAAATTTACTTCAACCCATATTTACCCTATAAAGGTTTCAATAGAAGTCTCAATATTTACTCCTATTTAATACATAAGGATATTGTTGCTTGTCCCTTATACCCTTTTAAGAAAACAAACTATAATGAATTTCATGAAAAAGTTAAATTATGGGGACTATTTTTCATTTGTGTTTAAAACCTTTAATTCCATAATTAAAAATTTTGTAAACACTTTTCATGCATTAATATTAAGCATCCATAATCTAATAAATTAATAATTGTTCTTGAATTTAGGGATAAATTCGATGAGAATGATATAATTTAAACAAAAATATATTTGGTCATCCCCCGCCCCCCTCCCCGCCACCGCCACAGAAACATATTAATCGATACTCGCATTCATCACACTAGAGATATTATTCCTCCACATGAAAATGAGATAAAATGCCAAATCTGACAGTCCAGTCAATTTTTCACATAGCAATCACGTGACTACTAGTCGACATGCTGGTCAGACTTTTTAAAGCTTCTCTCAATATCAATACTATCTACTTATGTTTCAAGTCCATGGTTTTGCCTTGATGTATGAAACTGAATACCCGACACATATCGCACCTTTTCCGCGAATCGGACATGCCTAGACTGCAGATCTTCTCTGTTTCAGGCCTAAGATGGTTTGACTTCATCTCCAGATACTAATCTAAGTCCGATGATAATATTCGATTTACTACAGTTCAAAAGTTTTTTTTTTTTTTTGTACCGTCTAAAAGAAATTATCTCTTCTTTTTAAAAAGGAAGTGTCTACCTGTCTGTATCTTTGTATCTTTCTCTGCACGTTGTATCCTGACGAATCTATGGCGCTTACACTTATGAAATTTGGCACACATATAGTCCTAAATTTTGCGATTTTATGGTGACGCCCAAATTTTAAAATTTAATTTAGAACATTTTAATGCTTACACGCAATTAACTGACAATGAGTATATTCTTCTTATATATGTCATAATAACCAAAATGAATGTCACATGAATGGTGCAGGATTCCATTTGAGCTGAATGTAGTGCTGGCTGTTTTGTGAGTTCACAAGTGGAGAGCATACACAATTTACTACTAGAGAAGCATACACAATTTATATGAAGTAGGCATTTCGCTCTCATGAAATTATTTTTTTTGTGCAGCATTGTAACAAATAATTCATCAGATTCTGAAGTCCTTTAATTTAGAAGTTATGGAAATCACTTTCAACAAAAACTAAATTTACTTTCTGCAGACACAAAATCTATTAATTTGATTGAACGTGGAATATTACACGGATGAAAATGTTTTTTGTCCTTTGACAAGATGTCTCCATATCTGGAGCTATCAATTTCAAAGCTGTGATTAAAAAATAACACCATACGTCGATCATAACTTAAAGTATGAATAGTATAATCATGAAACAGTAAATATTTTTTACCAATTTGAATTAAAGATTTGAGTATGGGCAGTTCATAAAATGGTAAGTTCGTCCTTTTCAAAAACTTTTTGAGTATTAAAATTGTGATTGTGAAATCAGCGTAGAATTGGGGAAATTTTCGTGGGAAAATTTTCAATTTCAAATATGTTGTGATTTTATTTAATTATTCTTTACTTAATCTTTATTTATTTTCTCTCATAACAATTCTTTATTATAATCCATTCAATTCTTATATATTCCTTTTCAAAGATTTGCTTTTAAATTATATACATTACAAATAATAAGCAGTACTTTCCTACAGCAATGTCAACTTTTCTGTCAATGAACTTTCTCAATTGTTCTCCAAACACAATAGTCTTTCTCTTAATTCTTACCCACAAATGCTGACTAATCATTTTTTACGAGTCCCTTGTAATAAGGTAATCAGTGCAGTTACAAGCATCCCAAACACAACGCAAAACCCATCCATGTACTTGATATCTTACTATGTTACAACTTGGAAATTTTATTGAGATATAACACTAGCTTTTCTGGAATTTTCTGCCTCTCCACTTGTGAACTCAAAACAGACAACACTACATTCAGCTCAATTGGAATCACTTGGAACATAACTGCCTACAAGCAAGACAGAACCCCTCCACGTACTTGATATGTCACTATGTTACAACTTGGCAACTTTACGTAGATATATAACACTAGTTTTTCTAGAATTTTCTGCCTCTCTACTTGTGAACTCACAACACAGCCAACACTACATTCAGATCAATTGGAACCACTCGGAACAACTGCCTACAAGCAAGACAGAACCCCTACACGTACTTGATATGTCACTATGTTACAACTTGGCAACTTTACGTAGATATATAACACTAGTTTTTCTAGAATTTTCTGCCTCTCTACTTGTGAACTCACAACACAGCCAACACTACATTCAGATCAATTGGAACCACTCGGAACAACTGCCTACAAGCAAGACAGAACCCCTCCACGTACTTGATATGTCACTATGTTACAACTTGGCAACTTTACGTAGATATATAACACTAGTTTTTCTAGAATTTTCTGCCTCTCTACTTGTGAACTAATAACACAGCCAACACTACATTCAGATCAATTGGAACCACTCGGAACAACTGCCTACAAGCAAGACAGAACCCCTCCACGTACTTGATATGTCACTATGTTACAACTTGGCAACTTTACGTAGATATATAACACTAGTTTTTCTAGAATTTTCTGCCTCTCTACTTGTGAACTCACAACACAGCCAACACTACATTCAGATCAATTGGAACCACTCGGAACAACTGCCTACAAGCAAGACAGAACCCCTACACGTTCTTGATATGTCACTATGTTACAACTTGGCAACTTTACGTAGATATATAACACTAGTTTTTCTAGAATTTTCTGCCTCTCTACTTGTGAACTCACAACACAGCCAACACTACATTCAGATCAATTGGAACCACTCGGAACAACTGCCTACAAGCAAGACAGAACCCCTACACGTACTTGATATGTCACTATGTTACAACTTGGCAACTTTACGTACATATATAACACTAGTTTTTCTAGAATTTTCTGCCTCTCTACTTGTGAACTCACAACACAGCCAACACTACATTCAGATCAATTGGAACCACTCGGAACAACTGCCTACAAGCAAGACAGAACCCCTCCACGTACTTGATATGTCACTATGTTACAACTTGGCAACTTTACGTAGATATATAACACTAGTTTTTCTAGAATTTTCTGCCTCTCTACTTGTGAACTCACAACACAGCCAACACTACATTCAGATCAATTGAAACCACTCGGAACAACTGCCTACAAGCAAGACAGAACCCCTCCACGTACTTGATATGTCACTATGTTACAACTTGGCAACTTTACGTAGATATATAACACTAGTTTTTCTAGAATTTTCTGCCTCTCTACTTGTGAACTCACAACACAGCCAACACTACATTCAGATCAATTGAAACCACTCGGAACAACTGCCTACAAGCAAGACAGAACCCCTCCACGTACTTGATATGTCACTATGTTACAACTTGACAACTTTACGCAGAGATATGACACCAGTTTTTCTAGAATTTTCTGCCTCTCCACTTGTGAACTCACAAAACAACCAACACTATATTCAGCTCAAATGGAATCCTGCACCATTTATGTGACGTTCATTTTGGTTATTATGACATATATAAGAAGAATATACTCATTGTCAGTTAATTGCGTGTAAGCATTAAAATGTTCTAAATTAAATTTTAAAATTTGGGCGTCACCATAAAATCGCAAAATTTAGGACTATATGTGTGCCAAATTTCATAAGTGTAAGCGCCATAGATTCGTCAGGACACAGCGTGCAGAGAAAGATACCAAGATACAGACAGGTAGACACTTCCTTTTATAATAGTAGAGATAATTTCTTTTAGACTAAACAAAAAAAAACCTGTTGAACTGTAGTAAATCGCTCTCTCCCCCCCCCTGCATACAAAAAAAATATAATGCATACAACAATAATGTATATTGAGTATTTTGATTTCTGTTTTTAAATTATGTTTAACTAACTGTGCCAAAACAAGAGTAAAATTGAGCCAACATTGGCGAGAAACCACATCTGGCATTTTGCCAAGCGGGCGGTGAACAGATGAAGCGAATGGAAGCGAGGAAAATTTGAATATTATATTTGAAATGAAAGCCAAACAGGGAGATAACGTTAAAAGAATATGAAAGTACAAAAATTCGTTAATGAAAGCTAACCTAGACGGGGTGAGCTAAATTTAGAAACTGGGAATACTTTTTTTTTGGAATAATAAAAGAAATAAAACATAAGCATGACTAAAGAAAAGAGAAAATATAAGTATTATGGTTTGTGGAAGCCGTCTCGAGCTTGCGCAGAGCAAATGTTTTCTCATAGGAAGAAGGAAAATGTTCGATAACGCAAGTTTCAATTCTCATTCGAGTCGATCGCTATCAAATCTATCGTATGTTATATATGTTTTCGTGTTAATTTCAATCACCATATTAAATATTCATGACAGCAGATTTATGCAGACCCATGGATAATTTTTTAATGTTGGCCGTAGACAGCATGAAACCTAATAAACTTAAACGACATTTGGAAACGCTTCGTAGTGAGTACGTCAACAAACCCAGAGAATTCTTCGAATTATAATTAAAATCACATGAAAAGCAAAAATCATTTTTTTAAAGAAACTTTGTCTGTGAATAAAAAAGCTTTAATTGCATCCTACAAAGTTTCATTTAAAATAGCCAGATGTAAAAAACCTCACACCGTTGGTGAATAGCTTATTTTGCCAGCAGCAATTCAGATTGTAGAAACTATGTTTGGAGATAATTTTTCAAAACAACTGCAGTCCATATCTCTTTCAAATGATACTGTTGCTCGTCGAATTGGTGATATAGCTGAAGATGTACAGTGTCAGCTTTTCTCGAAGTTGCGTGACAAATTGTTTTCAATACAGCCTGATGAAGCAACAGATAGTAATAAAGATGCTCATTTCATTGCCTATGTTAGATTTTGTGATAATATGTCAGTAGTAGAAGAACTACTTTTCTGCAAACCGATAGAACTCAAAGCAACAACGCTCGCATTATTTGCTATTTTAAATGATTTTATGAACGAGGCAAACATAGAGTGGAAAAATTGCGTCGGAATATGCACCGACGGTGCTCGTTCAATGTCCGGAAGATTCCAATGTATACGAGCACTTGTAAAACAAAAATTGCCTCAGTGCGTTTGGACACATTGCATGATCCACAGAGAAGCTTTGACTTCCAAAGAAATGAGTCCTCGTCGTAATATTGTGTTAACTACAGTTGTAACCGTAGTAAATTATATCCCCAAAATGAGACCCCTGCAATCAATAATCTTTTCCGCACTTTGTATAGACATGGGTGCAATGCATTCAGCTTTACTATTTTATTGCGAGGCAAGATGGTTATCACGTGGGAAATTCTTGCAACGTGTTTATGAATTAAGAGAAGAAATCGCCATTTTCCTGGAAGAAGAAAACAGACCGGTAGCCAAGAATTTTCTTGATAAAATTGAGCTATTTGGTCGACATATTCGAGAAATTAAATAACTTGAATCACTCGTATCATATGTATATATAACTCCAAGGAGCAAATATACATATAATACGAGTGATAAAGTTAATACTTTTTGTGGAAAATTGGAATTGTGGAGCAGAAATTTAAAGAAAAAAAAAACCTAACAATGTTTGCAAATGTGAATGACTGTACTAAAATTTACAAGGCTGAAGAAGAACATGTAAAAGTTGTTTTTGTAACCATTGAAAATCATTTAGCCACAAGCTGGCAAAAAATTTTAAAAAGTATTTTCTTGCTGACGCTAAACTGATAACAAGTTACGAATTACAAGTTACGGGTTAGGGATCAATTTCATAAGACTCCCGAAGGACTCACAATTTATGAGGAAGAAAAATTCATAGACTTCACGACAAGTGGCGAAACCAAAAGACAATTTAGTAATAAATCACTATTTGAATTTTGGTCAAGAGTAGAGGATTATATTTTTCTGCACTAAAAACAAGGGCATTTCGCATTCTATTACCATTTTCAACATCCTAACTTTGTGAAACTGGATTTTCTGCTGTGGCTTCTTTGAATACAAAATATAGATCTCGGCTAAATATAGAAACAGAACTGAGAGTGGCTATTTCTAATATTAAGTCTTCCTTCGAAAAATTTTGCTCGGCAAGACAGGCCCAAGGAAATCACTAATAATTATTAAATTTGTTTTTAATTTGGTATGTTTTGATTAAGTATGTTTTGATTTAGAAGTTGATTTACTTTAATAAGTTAATTATGAAACATGTCGAAATGTATTTTGTTTTCTATATGTATGTGTGCTTTCCTTTAAGTCAGTTAATCAAATTTTTTAAATAATAATATTATCTCTTGGATATTCTCGCGCCCCCTAGGGAGATAAGTAGGTAGGTAGATAATTAAGTTTATGTTGAACTGATTCAACACATCGGTGTATTCCATGTATGTTTTTTTAATATGATTAATTAATTATAGAAATAGCTGAAAGTAACGTAGATAACCATTTTAACTTGTGTGTTGAAGTAAATAATTATTCTCTTATTCTAAAGATTCCCAGTGAGTCATAAAGCGCCCATCTATCATTAAAAAACGTATGGAATTATGGTTTTAAGTAAATTGTGTTTTTAATGAATTTTAAAAGGTTGGAAAGAATACATAGCTTAACAGAAAAATTATCCTCTACAGATACAAATACAAAAGTAGAAACAAGCAGTTTCTGAGAATACTTCCAAAAAGTCGTCTTGAGATTCAGTTACTTTGTGTGTTCAATAATTGTTTTCCTCATTTTCGTTCTGAAAAATAATGAATGATTAAGTGAACCAAGCTCTGAAAATTGCAATGGAGTCCATTCCATACTGTGCTTTGAGGTTCGACTGTAAACACAAAACAGAGAAATAAAATCTTATAATAAAGGTATTGAAGAGGAAATAGACAAATTCCGCTTTAAACATCAGTATCTTTAAAGAGTCAAAATCTTGGAAATAATAAAAGACGTTCAATGTAATGCAATTCAATTTAAATCAAATAGCAATAATAAAAGACGTTCGGAATAAGCAGTAATCAAGCAGTTGGGCAGTTTTCAGAGCTTGAAGTTAGCAGTACTTTTTGAAAGAATCGTCTATAGAATCAGAAACCATTACATTATTTATTTTCTAATGCTAAAAACACAGGAAAGGTAAAATTCGAAAATTGCATTGAAAATAATTTTGGTAACACAACACAGGATTAATTCTGATAAGAGGTTTTAAAGGTGTTTTTTACATGTAATGAATATTAGAAGCAAGTCTTATTTGAGGATACTTCTAAACAAGCTTTCTTCCATACTTCCAAACATAAAACTTCTCCTTAAATAAACAAATCCCCAAGCTGGCAATTTTACTGACTTCTGGAGAGCGTAAGCGAGCAGGTGGTGGAGCTCCCTAGTAATATAAAAGTAAAAGTAATATTTGAAAGTAGGACATACCTTTTCCTCTATATTAATCTTCTGTATATTACAAATTCCAGAACATTAAAATATCCCAGAATCTGCAAAGCGATGATATGAATGACAATTCCGAAGAAACAGCCCTCAAGTTGTTAAACAGTTTTTATAGCATGACGGTAACGGTAGAATTGTAGAAATTATACGTCGGTTGGACTAGATGGCACATCGGAGTGTTACTTTAATTCTGAAGATCAGATTTTTACTTCGATAAAAAAAGTCGCAGTAAATACAGTTTGCTACAGTTGGAATGGTGAATTTAGTAAAATTACCCTGATATCATTTTAGAGAAATAATGCAGCCAGTTCCTTCCATATAACTCTCCTGTCAGCTCCACGGCAACGACCAGAAACTAAATAACCAAAAAAAAACATTGGGTAATATTATGATGAATTACAAATAATTCAAATTGAACTACGCCAGGTAATTCAGCTAGATTAGAATCTTAAGAATCAGTTACTTTATGAGGTCGATATAAATGATTAGTTCTTTTCCATTCTAAGAAACTTCTCTGCAACAAAATCGACCAAGCTTTTTACAATGCTGTCGAATGCGTTCGACACATTACTTCAAACTTTGACTGGAAACAAACAAAAAAAAAATAAAAAATAAAAAAAAAATCAATAAATAAATAAAGCCACTGAAGAATATCCACAAATTCGACTTTAAACATCCTGGTCTTAAAAGAGACAAATCCTTCAGCGCATGCTTTCACACAAGGTGTACTTGAAGAGTCAGCTATTTACTTGCTGAGTTGCTGTTGTGCTGAGGTATATAATTACTCTCTCAGTTAACAATTTGATGTACATTATTGCTACTAATGTCTTGTGATTCATAAAAAAGCATCCCTTAAATATATGAGGTGATAGATCATTACCAGTAAATTGTTTTTTTTTATGCATTTCAAAAGGTCCATTAGAATACATAGCTTAACAGAAATATAAGCAGTTATCGAGATTATCGAAATATTGCATGCATTACAAAAAAAATTAATTTAAAAATCTGTTTTTGTCCGAAACATGCTTTGGTAGGTAGGTAGGTAGTTGAATTTTCGTCACACTGGAGCAACACAACAGTCTACTATTTATACAATTTCAATAAATACTATTAATAAATTTAAGAAAACGTTGAAAGTAACTTTGTTAAGACTTGTGTGTTTGAGGAATATATTTATTCTTTAATGTAATAATATGACATCCAGGAAAGCAAAAGGTGCCAAGTGAGTCATAAAGGTCCATTCCTCAGACACCTATGAGTTGATGGGACTTTATCAGTAAATTGTTTTTCAATGCATTTCAAAAAGTACATTAGGATACGTGGCTTAACAGGAAAAGTGTTATGAGATACAGTCACTAAAGAAGGACCAGGCAGTTTGTGAAGCTATTTACGAACAAGGCCACAAGTCTCTTGAGAAGCAGTGACTTTGCGTGTTCGATAAATGTTTAGTTCTTTTTCATTCTGAAAAATACTCTGACAAAGTTGACCAAGCCTTTCCGTATAAGCAGTAGGGCAGTTTTCAGAGCTTGAGTAACAGTACTTCACGAAATCTTCGTAGGTTAACCCAAAAGCCACTATATATAGAATCTCTTCTATGATTACAGAGGTCACACACAAATAATTTTATATCGGTCACACTCAGTGAAGGCTTCACAAAGCGGTAAATTTAAAATTCAAAAATTCCATTGACAACGCTTTTTTGTAGCAACGAAAACCTTGCTTAGATACCATTTTTGAATGATGACTTTCACATGTACTGAAGCAGAAGTAAGCCATATGTGAGGATACTTCCGAAAAAACTCAAAATAAAACTTCTCTGTAAATCAACAAATCCCCAAACTGACAATACAACTGGCTTCTTGGAAATCAGTGATTTTGTGTATTTGATTAATGTGTCGTTTCTTTGAGAAACAGGTCGGTAAGAATGCTCAATAACAAAGTCGACCAAGCTTTGAAAAATGCATTCAAATTCATTGGAAACATTGCTTGCGACTTCGACTGTAAAAACAAAGCAGAGAATGGAGGTTGTACTAATAAAGGCAGGTAACAAAGTTTCTGAATTCCAATATAAACCTACTTGTACTATAATACTGAGGGCCACGAAATACCTCAGGATCTCCATAGCTGTGATATGAAAAACAGTTATGGAGAAACAGTCCTCGAACAGTTGAGCAGTTTTCAGAGCATGACGATAACGGTATATTTGGAAAAAGAAAGCATCGGAAGATCCAGAAGCCATTGCGCATCGGAGTTGATCTTTTATTCCAGAGGTGAGGTTTTTAATTCGACAACAAAAGTCGCAGTAAACACAGCTTGCCAAAATCGGTATGGTGTAATCTAAAATTCCACGTGAAATTACCCTATTAAAGCAATATAACAGATTGTTCCATACTAATCCTTGTTTATTGCAAGGACTATAGAATAAATGTCGAACCTTTAAAATTGGAAATGTAATGGCTAATATTGCTAAACAATTGAGGAATGTCACAGTTTTAGGTGCCTTTGAGCTTGTGAATTTTTCAGCGAAAATGAATTCTCTGTTTAATAATCGAATTTTCTCTGTGTTGTGATAAATAGAAAAACACATCCAAATTTCTAGGATATTGAATACGAATGCTGGTATATCGATTTGAACTTTGAAACGACTTGAATGAAAATTTTTTATCTTGTAATATGTGTCAAAACAACACAAAAAGAGCACTAGGAATGGAAAGACCTTATGTAAAAACAATTTTCTTCGGGAGACTTTCTTCTCACAGTTATCAGCACCCATGCAGCGAAGAATCAACAACCTTAGTTGAAAATTGCCATTTCCTAATTTGCACATACTTTCAGCAAGAAAATGTAAATATATATTTCTACAAGCAGATATAATTCAATCACATCCACAGTTCATCATACCTCACGGTGCAAATCTCTCAGATTTGTAAGACATACATAGAAATAAACAGGACTAACTAAAATATTGATGTCTTTCGTAACCAGTATTTCAGTATCCACAACAAAGATGTTTCCTAATCTATAAGTTTATAAGGTGGCCAATGGAAGCATTGATTTGAAGTGTTGTTGACAGATTTGTGACTCAAATACATAATAAATGTTTTGGTGTATGGTTACATTAAAAATTCAGCTTCGCTAGCCGGCTTTGTTTTTAATCCCAACTTTTAATTTTTTAAAGCTCCAAACATGGATATATTTGTCTCATGATAAATTCATTTTTCCAGTGTAATATTACCTGTTTACAGAAATGAAAATTTTCTTTATGAGCACGTGCGCTGAAGAGTCTACTTTTTGTTTCAACCGATGATTGTCCTATAAGCCATTTCATCCTTCTTTAAATTAGTTTCACAAATGTTGTTGAGTGAGCAATAGAGATGAACCCCTTATGACTGTATTGTTATCATGCTTTTTATTGTGTACTTATATCTTTGCAAGCAATAGTAACGTAACGAAAAATGATTGTGTTTATGATTATGGGTATTACAAGAGACATTGTAACGTTCCCATCACATATAATAGGATAAAAAGGTAGTAGTATAAGAACACATATTTAAAACCATACGCATGCATAAAATTTTTACAGCATATGCATGAGTTATCTGGTCTGTTATAGCCTGGTTTGAAGAGTAACCGATTAGCACACACAATTGGTTCTAGTGATTGTGTATCTCCATTCTCAGTGGGATCATCAGTTACCCGAGTTTCGGCATTCCATTTACACAGAAAATATAATAGAATAACATTTTATATTTTTACATATTCGTTTAATTTTACGTAGATTTATCGAATGAAATGATTAATCGGGATTTGAAACGCTGTATTTCGCAAATAATTACGCTGAAAACACTTAGTACTTCATAAAAGGATCTAGAAAATGTTCAATAGGGTGGGTCGAAATAAAATCAATATTTTTTTTTCGGAACGCTTTAGTGCGGAAAAGTTGACTATTGTAATAAGAAAAAAAACGGCATAAAAAATTAAAATCGGTTAACAGTTTCCGTTCGCGCATCGTACTTAAAGTTTATAAAAAATTGCAAAAATCACAATATTTTTGTAATTTATTTCTGCTAGTTAATTTTTTTAAATAAACACGCTTTTGTATTTTATGCTTTATTTATGGTTCAAATAACCTAAATAAATTAATTTCTGATCAATAATCTAATTTTTTCAGTTCGCGCAAAGCTTAGGAAAAACAGAAATTTACCAATATTTCGCAATTTTCACTGTGCAACTCTTCGTTTCTTTTGCTAGAACGAAGCGAACAAGAACTCACTTGAAATAGATTGAACTGGTTTGAACCTCCTGAGAAAAGTTGGGAAACGTTCGTCGCTTTGAACGTTCGTCGAAAAAGTGAATGCCAAGGAATTTCTCAGGAATGTGAAAGAAGAACACTATTCTCTTATCCAGGAACCTGGATCAACTTATATTGTACATGTATATCCTTCCGCGAGTTCATCAAACTCAAAGCATTATTTATCGTTTGTCTGAACTATCAATATCACTAGAAAAACTAGAAGTAGTAGGGTGTGATGGCACTTTAACCTACACTGGATGGAAGAACGGTGTTATCCACCTACTAGAAAATCATGTAGGACGCCCGCTACAGTGGAGCATAAGCCTCCTGCATTTTAACGAGCTTCCTTTTCACCACATTTTCTTACATATCGACGGTCAAACTGCAGGGCCTAGATCTTTTAGTGGGCCAATCGGGTAGCAGCTCACTTGCTATGATAAACTTCCTGTGGTCGATTATGGACCCATATATTGTTCGATTCCTGATATAGACAGGAATTTGTTGAGCAAAGAGCAACAGTATTTGTTTGACATTTCAAATGCAATCACCTTAAGACATCGTCCAGAAGACTTGACAAATCGGGACCCTGATCCTTTGTCCCATTCCAGATGGCTAACTGCGGCCAACCGAGTTCTTAGGTTGTATATAAGTTCATCAGATCTATCCGGAAACTTAAACGAAAAAGTTGAAAAAAAAATCATCTTAAAATGATACATGCCTTTGTGGTTTGCCATAAAAAAGAGCAAATATTTTACTGACGGACCAAAACATGTTTTTCAAGCAATCCAAACATCACGGTATTTATTCGATGATTTACTTCAAGTTTTGTAGATCCAGTAATACAACGAAAAGCGTTCTTTGCGCACTCAGAGAATATTCTTTTGGCAATGCTTGTCGATGATAGAGAACACATTCAGGAGCTCGGTTACAAAAGGATCTTAAAAGCAAGACAAACCGTCCCAAAGAAGAAGACTGTTGTTAGAAATTTCGTACCACCGAAGATAAACTTTCAAGCTTCCGATTACATTGAAATTATTAATTGGAATTTTTGTGTGGTGTATCCTCCCCCAATGCTGTGGAACCTAAGTGAAGATGATATTAAATCACTCATGACTTCTGAAACTATGCCCATCAGAGAAATACAAAAGATTCACTGTCACACCCAGGCTGTGGAGAGGTGCGTCAAACTTGTGTGAATAAAGTATGTGGACATGAAGTTAAAGATGGCTATATCCGAGCACCACTGAAGTCTAAATCGGATATGCCTCATTTCTCAAAAAAATCAGACTTTAAATGTGTAGCAGATATAAAAAAAGAAAAGTATAAAACACAGTTAGCCAAAGAATCTTACTCTGGAAAATATTTGTAAACAGTTGTAAATATAATGTAAATACCACACCCAACAATTGGATGGTTGTGGGTGAGGTTCCATGTGGTGAGTTCTGTGTCATTTTGTTATAGCAAAACGAGCGAAGAGTTGAACAGTGAAAATTGCGAAACATTGGTAAATTTCTGTTTTTTCTAAAACGTTGCGCGAAAGGAAAAAATTAGATTATTGATCAGAAATTAATTTATTTAGATTATTTGAACCATAAATAAAGCATAAAAAACGAAAGCGTGTTTACTTAAAAAGTTTTAACTAACAGAATAAAATTACAAAAATATCGTGATTTTTGCACTTTTTCATAAATTTTAAGTACGATGCGCTAACGGAAGATGTTAACCGATTTTAATTTTTATGCCGTTTTTCTTCTTATTACAATAGTCAACTTTTCCGCACTAAAGCGTTCCGAAAAAAAAATATTGATTTTTTTAGACCCACCTTACTGTACAACGTTTAGAAATAACACTACAAATGTAGATCATCCTTTCGTTACATGACACACATTCATAAACGGTAGTGAAAACAAATCATAAGGTGTTAAGTCGATAGACCTAGGTGGGCATTTGAACAACCACATCTTCGTCTTATTGGGGAACGATATATCTGCCTGGGAAATCACAAAAAGGTCTACACTAACGAATTTTAAAATTAGTGATATTTTGTAGTTACATGATTGGTTATATAGAAAAAATTAGATCCATAGCTTGGAAATTAAACGACTTGAAAAAACTTAATGAATTATTTGTCATAAACATGAAATTAAAACTTATTCTAATTGCCGTATTCACTTGTCCGAGTTAAGCAGCGGACCAACGATAATCTCGGGTTATCGAAAAAACCGTATTCACAATGCCTGATCTGAGGTTTAAACCGCCATTTCGATGTTATCATTTTGAGCCTTCGAATTCGCGAATTAACTCTCTGTTGAGAGTTACGCATGCACGTTAATATTTTTTCGCGAAAGAAGCGAGATAACAAAACAAAATGGAAGACACACTTCATTCTGTGTTAAATTGCAGTATGCCTGCAACGAAGAACATTCAACTCATCTTATATGAGTCGGAACAAGAACGTGATTACATTTTCTATAAAATAGATATGCCCAGATGTGTTTTGGTTCGAACTATATTCTGGCTCGTCCGATAACCCAATAAGAGAGCTAACGGTAGAATATGACCATGGCAGATGCAAATTCGTCGTAAATTAAAAAAAATTTTGATTTGTGACAGGCATCGAAATAGATTTTTTAATACATGTGCACAAGGTGCACCTAAGTTTTTAAATTAGGTGCACAGTTTATATTTTCGGTGCACATTTGAAAAAACGTAATATAAGAACATTGGTATAATGTAAACTACTTTATTAGTTGGGTATGTTTACATAGGTTAGTAGTAGATAGTAAATAAAAATATTTAAACAACTAAATTCTCCCTTTTCCGGCGCACGGCTGTCGCGGCAGTTGCTTCAACAGAGTCATCTGGAAAATGTTTCGATCATCGGAAAGTTCTGGTGGCATGGCGCAAGTAAACCTTCTTCCTATAAAAACCCGTTACGGCCCAGCGATTTTGTTTTCTCATAGTGTGTATTTATGAATTTTAATTACGTTCCTTTAGAGCGAGAGAGGTCGATACTAATAGTTTGTTAAAGCATCAAAATAACAAAATAACATAATATATTCCCTTTTTAACGTTAGGTGCACGGCATGCACCTAGCTGGAAAAAATTAGGTGCACAATTTTATTTTCATGTGCACAGTGCACCTATGCACCCGGGTATTTCGAGCCCTGATTTATGACGAATGAAAGAAAATGAACAATGGCAAGTTCCTTCATTTTGCCCCAACACAATCATACTGACAAGTACAAAGATAATCGGATTACATTGATTTGTTAAGGTATTATGTACAATTTTTTATTGTAAAATATAGGTTTTTATAAAAATATATATTCATTCCATCCATCTATTCTCTTTCTAAATCCCTATTAAAAATTTTTATGCATTCCATTAAAATCACAATTTGGAATCAATTTTGCCAGCGAAGTACTTGCTTGATTAGTATGGATGCAGATTCGAGCGTCGTAACAAATGTAAAAAATACCACGCGATCGTGTGGAGACGGTAGTAGGCAATCACAGCGAGAGTATCATTTTAATCCAAGAATCACCTAAACCGCCGTTTGAGAATACGGTTCTTGATAATCCACGGTTTAACTCTAAACCGCGGATCAACTGATCCTCTGGTTAACTCAAGACTTGTGAATATGATCGCTAGTGTAATTGAAAAAAGTGGTCATCTACAGATATAAATGCAGAAATATGTGCGAAAATGTCTCAGAATATTAAAATAAGACCTAACCTAAATCATTCGATAAAGTTAAGGGGGTCCGGGACACATTGAAAAAAATTTTTTATTAATTAATTTAGAATTTTGAATTTTTTTGTACTGATTACCCATCTAACTAATAAGCAAAATCACAGCACAAAAATTTTCTAAAAGTTCTTTAAAAATTTTAAATTAAAAATTTTTGAAAAAAAAGAGGGGTCATTTTAAATTGCTAAGTCTCAAAACATTATTGATCCATTTTCAAAATTCTTGCATTAAAGTATTCACAAATTTATTAACTTTAATTTTGATTCAGGAATTTAAAAAATATTAATTTAATAAAAAATGAAAAATATTTGAATGAAAATATTTGAAAATTTTAAGGTACTTTTTTTTTAAAAGTCATATTTTGAAAAGTAAATATTTGTTTTAAATTTCCTGATTCAAAATTAAAGTATAATGTTTGAAAAAGATATATTCCAATTTTCAACCCTTAAACTTTATCGGTTTTCGACTTATAGCAATTTGAATACAGGAAATCTTGAAAAAATGCATCATGGAGAAAAACGCATTTAAAGTTTTAAAGACAGATGTTGTTGCCATGACAACAACTGTCAAGAGTGTTAGATTTTCAAAACAACGTACCACAAAAAGTATTATATCTCTAGTTCTAATTAAGATAGAAACATGATTTAGACGTCATTTTAAGCAGAAAAACACAGAGAACTCTTCTTAAAATAATAAAAAAAATTTCGAAAATTTGACGATTTTTGTGTCCCGGACCCCTTTAACGAGTTCTAATATAGTGACGCATGAAATACTTATAGAGGTTTTGTGTTGTGAGTTGGATATTTGGAATGGCTCAGAGTTTCGTATTATATGGGGATCGTGAAAGAATTAACTGTTAAACATTAGGGAGTTAGGGATTTAGATGAATTTTCTTGAATAATAAGACCTGTGTAGAAAGTCTATTGGTAGAGAAAACGGTGGATTGCCAATAAACTAAAATATTTGCACTTACGCGATCGCTTATACATACAGGATTGTCCAGCGGATAATGTTTGAAAAAATCTCTAATAGATAGCGCTGCGAGCAAGTGAGGCCAAACTTGGTGCGCATGATCATTGGAGTAGGTAATTTCTTGTGTGGTGCGCAATATCCTCCAATGGTGTGTGTGTGTGACTCAATTTTCATCAACGGTACATTAAATGATGCGAACTACAGACAGTTTCCGTATGGGTTCATCCCTTTTCTTCACTGTAATGACTTGGTCCATGCCCGCTTTTGCTATATCCAGGGATAACAAAAACTTGCTACAGTGAAACTTGACGAAGATTTCGTCCAAGATGGAAAAACTTCTTTGCTGAAGTTATGTTTTCTTTTTTAATTCTTCAGCAGCATTTCTTCCATTACCATCATCAGGATACTTTTCATTAAAATCTAAATGTTTTCCGCGAAAATGTCGTACTATATTACTTGATTCATTATTTAGATATCGAGAGTGGTAAATTAAACATCGAGGACTTCCATTTTCTTATATAAGTGCAAATTTCTCGCGAAAATGTCGTACTTTATTACTTGATTCATTATTTAGAAATCGAGAGTGGCAAATTAAACATAAAGGACTTCCATTTACTTACATAAGTGCAAATTTCTCGCGAAAATGTCGTACTTTATTACTTGATTCATTATTTAGAAATCGAGAGTGGCAAATTAAACGCCGAAGACTTCCATTTACTTATATAAGTGCAAATTTCTCTGTCCACATTTTATCGAAGCCAATGTTTTCTGCAGATATATTTTTTAAAAAACTCATTGTTTTTTTGGGTTGTTATCATGAATTTGAATAACTTTAATATAGCTGTGTAGGCATAAAATACTAACTAAACAATCTGTCAATCTAATACAAATTAAATTGTGCATAACATATTCTGGCACTATATTGACACACAGTAGTATCCAAAACACAATCTCAACTGACAATTCTGGTGCCGTGCGGTTCGTTATAAAAGCAGCATACGACGATTATCTCTCTTGCGCTTGCTACACCGACGCGTCGTCTCCGTGCATGCGCTGAGACGGTGATAGTGTTGCAAACATTGCACTCTCTTAGCTGCGTTTCTATACATACCTACTTTTTAAAAATTTACTTTACTGTAGCATTACAGATTTTTGTTTTATTTATTATTATTATTTTTTTTTGGGGGGGGGGGAAGTGTTGGTTCTGTGGTGGCCAAAGGAGATTTTTATTGAACGTCTATCTTTTTTTTAGCAGAGCCGCGGGTTTCCGATCCCTAAGTCAAAGGCTAAATGATGATAAAATGATCTATGTTTCATTTGTCATTTGGTACTAGAATCTAGTACATATGCGCAAAACTTTAACTTACCATACTTCATGTTAGCTATTGAAAATTTACTGTAACTGGTAGTAGCTGCTAATGTTAGAAGTTTTGGTAACAATTAAGAACTAACACTAACAGTAAGAATACGCAAAATTTTATTCACTGTTGAAAATTGACGTTATCAATTGAATTTAAAAGATAGTAACGTTCTACAGTGACTAGTAAGTGATTTTTATAATTTTATTAATATTTTAGTAATTTCAATAATCTTCTTTTATTTAATATTTATATTAATTTCGATTCAATGTTTAGTGATTTTTTTATAAGACTATCTGGTGAACAGTTTAATTTTTACTTCCATAACATTTAACGATACCTGTCAATATTTTATATTATGTAATCCAATTGTTCGCTTGCCAAAACAATTACCTCAGAATCACTATAAAATAAATTCCTAACAATAAATACCAAATTTGGGGGGGGGGGAAGTGTCGGTTCTGTGGTGGCCAAAGGAGATTTTTATTGAACGTCTATCTTTTTTTTTAGCAGAGCCGCGGGTTTCCGATCCCTAAGTCAAAGGCTAAATGATGATAAAATGATCTATGTTTCATTTGTCATTTGGTACTAGAATCTAGTACATATGCGCAAAACTTTAACTTACCATACTTCATGTTAGCTATTGAAAATTTACTGTAACTGGTAGTAGCTGCTAATGTTAGAAGTTTTGGTAACAATTAAGAACTAACACTAACAGTAAGAATACGCAAAATTTTATTCACTGTTGAAAATTGACGTTATCAATTGAATTTAAAAGATAGTAACGTTCTACAGTGACTAGTAAGTGATTTTTATAATTTTATTAATATTTTAGTAATTTCAATAATCTTCTTTTATTTAATATTTATATTAATTTCGATTCAATGTTTAGTGATTTTTTTATAAGACTATCTGGTGAACAGTTTAATTTTTACTTCCATAACATTTAACGATACCTGTCAATATTTTATATTATGTAATCCAATTGTTCGCTTGCCAAAACAATTACCTCAGAATCACTATAAAATAAATTCCTAACAATAAATACCAAATTTGGGGGGGGGGAAGTGTCGGTTCTGTGGTGGCCAAAGGAGATTTTTATTGAACGTCTATCTTTTTTTTTAGCAGAGCCGCGGGTTTCCGATCCCTAAGTCAAAGGCTAAATGATGATAAAATGATCTATGTTTCATTTGTCATTTGGTACTAGAATCTAGTACATATGCGCAAAACTTTAACTTACCATACTTCATGTTAGCTATTGAAAATTTACTGTAACTGGTAGTAGCTGCTAATGTTAGAAGTTTTGGTAACAATTAAGAACTAACACTAACAGTAAGAATACGCAAAATTTTATTCACTGTTGAAAATTGACGTTATCAATTGAATTTAAAAGATAGTAACGTTCTACAGTGACTAGTAAGTGATTTTTATAATTTTATTAATATTTTAGTAATTTCAATAATCTTCTTTTATTTAATATTGATATTAATTTCGATTCAATGTTTAGTGATTTTTTTATAAGACTATCTGGTGAACAGTTTAATTTTTACTTCCATAACATTTAACGATACCTGTCAATATTTTATATTATGTAATCCAATTGTTCGCTTGCCAAAACAATTACCTCAGAATCACTATAAAATAAATTCCTAACAATAAATACCAAAAAATACCACGAAAAGAAATGTACCTTCCTTAAGAATAGACTTTTTGCAAAAGATTTATCTAAAGAAATGTAAGGGGAAACAACTAGAAAAAATATAATAATCTCCAAAACAGCAGAATATATACCTAAAATTTAAGTTTAATATACTACAGATTATTGAATTAGTGTCTAGAACAAGGGCGTATGTTACAAACTTTTCATAGTCGGTATTTTTGTGGAGCAAGGGCCTATGAGTTGTTACTGAATAACTTAAAACATAAAAAAAAGGTTAAGTAAAATTAAAGTTCATTTGCATTGAAAAAGGGCGTATGTTACACAACCGAGGCTAATCATTTTCTGATTTAATAAAAAAAGGACCAACCTTTTTTTAACAGCATTTTCTGATAAAAAAAGGTGTCTCCTATAAAATTTTTAAATTGTAACATACGCCCTTCTTCTAGACACCCATTCAGATTCTGTTTTAAATTTAAAAGTACTTCTGCAGGAAAGAAATTCTTATTACCTGTAATGTAGCAATTTTGAAAAGGAAATAATAACTAAGAATTGAAAGATAGCTAAGATTGAAATAATAACTAAGAAACAAGGAAAGAAAGATTGAGTACAGGATAATTAAATAAATACCCATCAGATTGGAAATTGACATTTGACATACTTGAAGAGTCAGCTATTTAGTACACCAAATAAAGAGTGCATTTCCTCAACAATACATTTTTATTTTAAGAAATGTTATTGTCCCATGCATAGGTAGGTACTAAAATCCAAGTCACACTCGGTCAATAAAACGATCTATTAATATGCGACTTTATAAAAAACACACAATGTTCACACTTATGCCACTCCAATAAGTGTTGCTAACAAATTATAGAAAATGCTTCAGGTAACGAGGTAAGATTTTTATGCAAAGGTATATAATTATTCTCTCAGCTAACAATCTGATGCCCATTAGTGCTATTAATGTCTTGTGATTCATAAAACAAATCATCCCTAAATTATATATGAGTTGATAGATCTTTACCAATAAATTTTTTTATGCATTTCAAAAGGTTCATTAGAATACAATAGCTTAATCAAGAATATAAGCAGTTATCGAGATTTCGAAAGATTGTATGCATCACAATAAAATTTAATTTCAAAACATGTTTTTGTCTAAAACATGTTTTGGTAGGTAGGTAGCTAGTTGAATTTTCTTCACACTGGAGTTACAAAATAGTCTACTCTCTATACGATTTCAATAAATACTATTAATAAATTTAAGAAAACGTTGAAAGTAACTTTGTTAAGACTTGTGTGTTTGAGGAATATATTTATTCTTTAATGTAATAATATGACATCCAGGAAAGCAAAAGGTGCCAAGTGAGTCATAAAGGTCCATTCCTCAGACACCTATGAGTTGATGGGACTTTATCAGTAAATTGTTTTTTAATGCATTTCAAAAAGTACATTAGAATACGTAGCTTAACAGGAAAAGTGTTATGAGATACAGTCACTAAAGAAGGACCAGGCAGTTTGTGAAGCTATTTCCGAACAAGGCCACAAGTCTCTTGAGAAGCAGTGACTTTGCGTGTTCGATAAATGTTTAGTTCTTTTTCATTCTGAAAAATACTCTGACAAAGTTGACCAAGCCTTTCCGTATAAGCAGTAGGGCAGTTTTCAGAGCTTGAGTAACAGTACTTCACGAAATCTTCGTAGCCCAAAAGCCATTATATATAGAATCTCTTCTTTGATTCCAGAGATCACACACAGATAATTTTATATCGGTCACACTCAGTGAAGGCTTCACAAAGCGGTAAATTTAAAATTCAAAAATTCCATTGACAACGCTTTTGTGTAGCAACAAAAACCTTGCTTAGATACCATTTTTGAATAATGATTTTCACATGTACTGAAGCAGAAGTAAGCCGTATGTGAGGATACTTCCGAAAAAACTCAAAATAAAACTTCTCCTTAAATAAACAAATCCCCAAACTGACAATACAACTGGCTTCTTGGAAATCAGTGATTTTGTACGTATGATTAATGTGTCGTTTCTTTGAGCAACATGTCGGAAAGAATGCTCTATAACAAAGTCGACCAAGCTCTGAAAAATGCATTCGAATTCATTGGAAACATTATGTGCGACTTCGATTGTACACACTAAGCAGAGAACACAGATTGTACTAGTAAAGGCATGGAAAAAAGTTTTTAAATTCCAATATGAATCTCCACGAATTATAACAGAGAGAACCACGAAATACCTCAGAATCTGCAGAGCGATTATATGAAAAATAGTTATGGAGAAACAGTCCTCGAACAGTTGGGCAGTTTTCAGAGCATGACGATAACGGTATATCTGGAAAAAGAATGCATCGGTTGATCCAGAAACCATTGCGCATCGGAGTTGGTCTTTAATTACTGAGATTAGGTTTTTACATCGATAACAGAATTCCCAGTAAATACAATTTACTAGAATTGGTATTGTGAAATTTAAAATTACCCCTGTAACCACTCCAGTGAAGCAATACAGATGTTTCCTCCATACGAATCTGGTTTCAACTCCGTGTACATTACAATTATGAACTAAATAACAGGTCGCTCGCAATATAGGAAATACAACAGCAAATATCGCTAAACCATTGACATATCTTGGCGTTCTATATGTCCTTGAGCTTGTGAGTCTTTCAGCAAAAATCAGTTCATCGTTAAGTGTCCCAATTTTCTTCGTTTTATGAGTAATTGAGAAACACATCCAAATCTCAAAGAAGTAGAATAAAAAAAATGGTATGAAGTATTGGAATTTAAAATGACCTAATTTAAAAATTTCAGAATGAAAATATTCATTCCAAGAGCACAAAAGCAGCACTATTAATGGAAAAAGCCATTTCAACACCTTTTGTGAAATGCCTTTTCTTCGGGTGAGTTTTTTCTGAAAGCTATCAGCACGCAAACAACGAAGAATAAACCACGAAATTTGAAAATTGCCATTACCTAAATTGCACATGCTTCTAGCGTCAAAATATATTTTTAAAAGATGAATTGATGCAATCACATCCAGAGCTCAACATTTCTGACGGTGTAAAGCATTTGGAAGTCGTACAAGTACATAATCAGGTCTTCAATATTCAAATTTTTGGTAACCAATATTTCAGTATCCACAACAAACGTTTTTCCAATGCTAAACCAATGACGGATGGAAATATTGATTCTAATCGTTGTAGATATTTCTGATTCAAATATGCAACTGTTTCTTTTCATGGTTAAATTATTCATACTTTTACGAGAGTCGCGTGGCGTTGGTAACCAATATTTCAGTATCCACAACAAACGTTTTTCCAATGCTAAACCAATGACGGATGGAAATATTGATTCTAATCGTTGTAGATATTTTTGATTCTAATATGCAAATGTTTCTTTTCATGGTTAAATTATTCATACTTTTACGAGAGTCCCATGGCTGTTTTGTTATTAGTCACAGCTTTGAATTTGAAAGCTTCAGGTATGGAAACATTTTATATCTTGAAAATACATTTCCATCTGCGGAATATTGTACGTTCACTCAAACGGAAATTTTCTTTATTAGGCCGGTAACTAAATGCTGGATTCGCAGAAAATTGCTTTTGAAGATTCCATTTTTTGTTACTATCTATGACAGTTGTTCTATAAGCCACTTCATCATTTTTATTTAAATTAGTTTCACATGTATAATTAAATGGGCAATGAAGAGGAATCCTTTATGATTCCATTGTTATTGCTTTATAAGGTTCGTAAATTTTCTCTTAAAATAAAAACATAATCAAATTTGATTATGCTTATAATTACAATTATGAGAAATTGTATAACATTTGCCTTTAACAAAGATGTAGGTAAAATAAACACTAAATAAAGAGCAAATATTTAAAAGTATTCACGTGTAAATAGCTGATAACAGAATATATACACCATTTATCTAATAATTTATAATAAATTCACAGAGTAAAGATACGAGGGAATCTTCAAATTTTATGTTACAGCCAAAAGTCCAAGAACAATTTTTGGATTGATTAAAACGCTAATTGTGACGACAAACGTATCAACGATCCATTTGGTATCCGGTGCATTTTTCATGTTAATAGTTA
Organism: Metellina segmentata; assembly: GCA_947359465.1. Lineage (NCBI taxonomy): Eukaryota > Metazoa > Arthropoda > Arachnida > Araneae > Tetragnathidae > Metellina > Metellina segmentata. Next base: position 111,742,214 of record OX375880.1, read on the forward strand.
ACAAATATTTGCGATAAATCTTATTAGTGACCCCTATTGTTAACAGTTTCAGTAGCTACTCAGAACAACAGTAACAACTTACAGTTAAAAAAACAAATGTCGCTGTTTTTATTGACTATTAGAAATGGATATAAACATAAACACGATATTTTATGCCTTAAAATGTTTTACTAGTAGAAATCAATAACACAATACATGACAAAATTTAAGATCCATGATGATTTGAAAATATTGCCTCGGAAGGCATGTATACCTTAAGAAACATCCACCTTTAAAACCGTTAACCCACTGGCTGATTATCCCGCGATTTCCACAGGTAACTCAAATGTAGCAAAATTTGCTCATCCCGCGATTTTTGCGGGCAGGTGTTTTTCTATCTTTATTGAGGAGCGCATCCCGCTTTTTCACCGTTTAACCAATGAAATAAATTACATACAGTGTTAGACGTTAAATTTAGATTTTGGTCAACAGTTCTCGCTAGTCGTCCACTAAATTGCGGCATTTGAAGGTACTTTGTATTTACCGCTCTAACTTCGCGCCTTTGTTTGGCGCCTTTTTCTAATCAGAAATGGCTACTAGAAAACGTTCAGCGATTGACAGAGTATATATTCCTGATGATTTATCAGATTCTGAAAGTGATTTTAGTTTTGATAGTGATAGTGATATAGATTTTTCGGACTGCTCCTCAGATAGCGATGAATCTGATCATGATTCAATAAAATTGCAAAGCGTTAGGCAGTGGTGCAAAATTGATATGAAGAATATTCCTCCTCCTCCAGTTCCTTTTCGTGGAAATACGGGAATTACTGTGCATATAGCTAACAATAACTTCTGACAGTTTAGTTTCTCATGATAAAAATCTATATAAAAAGTCTTTTCTAGAAAGAAAAAAATGCATATTTCAATTCTCCAATATATATAGATTTTTAATATGCAAAAAAAATACACGATTTTTGTAGCGATTTCGGTCCACAAATTGAGCAGTCAGATGGTTGAAAGGTCGGTGTTGCACAAGATAGATCGTGAAAATAAAACTAGATTTTTAAATAAGTTAACAATGATCAACCTTGAAATAATTGGATAGTGTAAATTAAAAGATACGTTAAGATACTCATGTTTTCATAAATCACAAAAATTCACGGTAAACATTAATATATACTTCTAAGTTTACTGGTCACTAATTCAAGTCTTTCTGCAAATTTCATTTTTTATAACTCTTAGAGAGTAAGACGGCATGAAGATTAGAGATGCGACAGCAAAACATCGATGTTAAAAATTAAAACATCGATGTTTATAATACATCGCCACCAAAACATCGATGTTTTTAAAATTCAGTGTATTTAAACTTTTTTTCCCCATTTCTTAAAACTGGTTTAGCAACTAGTGATGCGACATCGGCTAAAGTACATCGATGTTTTTTTTTTATAAAACACCAATGTTTTGAAAACATCGACATCGATGTCGCATCCCTACTTTTCAGACCCTTCACCCTTGGCTACTTTGGTCTAAAAGTATGTTCAATTTGCTGATTATTAAAATTATGCTACTTGGTTATTTTTAAAATTTTTATAACGATACTTTTTTTATTTAAAAATAAAACATCGACAGAGTAAAAAACATCGACAAGTATAAATATCGATGTCACAAAAACATCGACTCCTATAAAAAACATCGATGTTTTGAAAACATCGACATCGATGTCGCAGCCCTAATTAAGATAATTTTTTTTTGTATTTCGCTATAAAGATTCTTCTTGATATTCTTGATTACAGTTTCTTAATGGCGTGGTTAGAAGAGAAATAACCGATAGATTGCGAGTTCGAATCCAACCTTAGACCATCGTGTAAAAAGAAGGTTGGCGTACGTTGAATTCGTCGTAGCCTCAAATGTCCTCATATTAGTGTGGTATGGTGGAAGTTTTGAGAGTGGGATGCCGAGTATTGCCTCGTCATTAAATCGTGGTTCATAACCATGTGATGTTGTCCTTGTTTCTTTCCCTTGGGGATTGATCCTGGACTGTTGTCAATCGCCCGGTATGTTGCTCAAGTATGACGTTAATTAAAATATCTACCCGCCATAATAACTAGACTAGGGCTTTTATGACTAAAAAATTGCTACAAAAGGTTCAGTAAATGTAGTTATAACGCAAATCCCTCAACAAAAAAAATAATTTCCTTAAAAATAACACGGAGAAGATCATCCCATTTGTAACTACTGCATTTGCCCACTAACAATAAAACACATTTTAATAGAATGTTCTCATTTTAATAGGCAACGACTTAAACATTTTAATTCGTATGCCTTGGTTTTAGAAGACATGGTTGGAGAGAATCCTCATCCAAATATTTTTAGCTTTTTATATGACATTGGTTTCATCCATCACATATAATATATATATATATATATATATATATATATATATATATATATATATATATATGTAGGAATACTAAACAACGGTAGTTGTCTACTAGTCTGGAAAGAACTCATTATAAGAGCAACGAGACTGGTAGGAGTCAGTTGCATTGTAGTAGGAATGCAAGGCAAGACTGTCACGAGCCATTCACATTCTGGTATTCAGTTACGAGAAAATTAATAGAACAGACACTTTTTCCCCTGGACGCCATTGAGAGCTGACGTATTTTTTCCGAGCAGAGACGACTGCTGCCGATAATGACGGAACTTTATTGAAATATAACTCAACTGTACATAATAATTGTATATATTTATTCATTAAATGTCAATGTGCTGTAAGATTCGAAGTCTTTAATATAGACCTTACCAAACAGAACAACACGAATCTTACAAAAAATGAGGGTTCGGCCGCGATGTGAAAAACCGTTGACGACCGCGACGATTCTCCTCCTTCGTACGAGGGCTTGAACGACGGATTAGCAGACCCCGAAAGCAGTGACGATTGAACCGGCCGGCGGAATGTTTTGACTCCCTATGCAAACCTGGACTTGTGTTTTAATCATCTGCAAGAACAGTTTCATGACTTCTCCTGACGTGGTGCTGATGATAGACTGAAACGACAAAAAAGAAAACGCGTAGACGAAAAAACGCGTAGACGAAAAAGACGAGTTGACGGAAAAGACGGATAGAAGGAACTTTCGAAACTGTGAGTACAGAATTTTGTTTTACTTGATGACATGGCATATTTAACTAAGGCCCGAAAAGTAGATTTGCTAACATTGGTTGACGAATTAGGCCTGATAGTGCCAGCGAATCCCAAAGTAGCGCAGTGCTCGAAACTTATAATAGATTCTGAAAATTATGACGAGGAGATAACAAAAAATCTGTTGAGTGTTATTAGAACTGAACGCGCAGAGAAAATTGAAGCCGAAAAACGCGAATTCGAATTAAGGAAACTCGAAATCGAAACTGCTAACGGACAAGGCAACAGTTATGGTAAAACTACCAGCCTATACAATAACGATTTATTGAAATTGATTAACCGTTACGAGACGAATAAGGATATTAGCTGTTATTTAACTTTATTTGAAAGACAGATTAGTCGTATCGAAATACCAAAAACGGAATGGGTTACACATTTGTTGGGGTTACTCCCATTGGATTTGGCTAATCTTATCACGCGTGAGCCTGACGAAAAGGCTAATGACTATGAAAATGTCAAGAGATTGTTGTTGAAACGTTTTAAATTAAATCCGGAACAATTTAGGCAAAATTTCCTTTCGCATAGAAAAGAAGCGTCTTCTACTTGGAATGACTTTGCTCATGATCTGAAAAATTTCTTTGAAGAATGGACGAGTGGGTTGGAAGTATCAAATTACCAAGACCTTAAAGAACTCATGATTACCGATCAACTAAAACGAAAAATACCCAATGACGTTCGAGACCATTTTATAGACGAGCTACCGAAAATAACGAAAATAGACCAACTCGTCAATAAATTAGACGAATATGAAGCGGCTCGATGTCATTTAAAACCCAATAGATATTCGAAAACATCAGACGATAAATATAAGAAGAGTTTCAATAGGGATTTTGACAAATTAAAGCCTCGATCTTTCGTGCGCCCTGAACAAACTAACACCAATCATATAAAATGTTACAACTGCAATGAATATGGACATAAGTCGATAAATTGTGAAAAGAAATTAAGAGACGATGCCAAAGAGAATATCCTAAAAATTCAGGAAGGGAATAAAAGAACGTATGATAAGAAGAGGAAGAAACCTCATCAATACAAAGAGGGCGATCTTATTGCTATTCAGCGGACTCAATTTGGTGTCGGAATGAAATTACGACCGAAATTCTTAGGACCATATCGAGTGAAGAAAGTGAAACCCCATGATCGCTATGACGTTGAGAAAGTTGGAAACCATGAAGGACCGAACTTGACGTCGACAGCAGCTGACCATATGAAGTCGTGGTTCAATAACTAATACTGAATCAATGTATTCCCAGATACTGTTTTGTGTTTTTTTTTTAGGTTTGTCGTGTTCCTTTCGAGGACGAAAGATCATCAGGATGGCCGATTGTAGGAATACTAAACAACGGTAGTTGTCTACTAGTCTGGAAAGAACTCATTATAAGAGCAACGAGACTGGTAGGAGTCAGTTGCATTGTAGTAGGAATGCAAGGCAAGACTGTCACGAGCCATTCACATTCTGGTATTCAGTTACGAGAAAATTAATAGAACAGACACTTTTTCCCCTGGACGCCATTGAGAGCTGACGTATTTTTTCCGAGCAGAGACGACTGCTGCCGATAATGACGGAACTTTATTGAAATATAACTCAACTGTACATAATAATTGTATATATTTATTCATTAAATGTCAATGTGCTGTAAGATTCGAAGTCTTTAATATAGACCTTACCAAACAGAACAACACGAATCTTACATATATATAGTATTCATTTTATTACGTCAGTTCTTACTTCATTTTATTACTATATTATGTAGTTGATTTTTTATCTTCAGTTTGGCATAATATGTCCCAAGAGGACTCAATGCCACAAAACCATATCCAATCCAAATCCTTAAAAATAACATATTTTCAAAAGTTACATAAAACGAAATGCGTGAAACATCAGAAACAAATATCTGAAAATCTCCTAACCAACAAAATAACTGGTGGTTATAATTAAAGTATCCCTGTTCAGAGCACTGCATAAACGCCAACTATACGTGGTATACAGGGGTTGGACCAAAATATGGAAACACCTCCTGAAATGCATGCTTGAAAAGAAATATTTATTCTAGTGAAATGTGTAGGTTAGAAATGTGAAATGTGTAGGTAAGATAGCTGGTGTTTTCGCCTGCTGATGCCACCTATAGAATGTTGTAAATACGCTGCGCAGGTCAGTCGTTGTCGGAGCAATGTTCTGTGAAGTTGTAATTGCATCATGTCAGAGCTAACATACTTCGAGCGTGGGCAAAATGTTGGAGCTCGTCTGGTGGTAAAATTCAATAATTAAAAAAAAAACACAGGCAATAAATTTTTTTAAAGTTGCAGTAGGGGAACTTTTAGGACACCCTGTAGTAGGTAGTTAGTTAAGGGGAGTTAGTACCTTTTAGATCTTGCATTGCTCGCGAAAACATACTTTTTTCGATTCATCGTAAATAATTGAGTTTTGTATATTGTAGTATAAAATTGATACAGTTTAAAGATAACAGTATGGCTTTCAAATAACTGCAGTCATATTTGTAACCCACTTAACTTTCCCACAAGATAACTTTTGAAAGATGCACTGTAAAACCCAAATTTTTGCACCAAATTGAAGCACACGAATGTCTTAATTCTGTGAACTAAGGAATTTGTGATATTTGAAGTACAAATATTTATAAAAATTAAAAGTATTAAAATAAGTCAACTTTGAAATTTTTTTAGTTATGTATGGATCTATAAATAAAAAACTATTTCTCTCATACACAAATCCATAGTTCAGAGAATTAAGATCTTCTTTTAGAATAAACATACAAAATTTTCTTAACTCTACGTTTATTATTATTTTTTAAACTTCAGGGAAAGTTAAGTGGGTAAATTTCAAAACGAAGAAATTATGTACAAGTTTTGCTAGGTTTTATATAAAAAAAATTTTTAGTTAGAAATATGACTGCTGTTTTTTAAAAGCCATACAATTATCTTTAAACTGTATCAATTTTATACTACAATATAAAAAACTCAATTATTTATGATGAATCGAAAAAAGTATGTTTTCGCGAGCAACGCACAGTCTAAAAGTTACTAACTCCCCTTAATTAACGTCGCACTGGATTAACAGAACTAACTGACTCGAATCACAGATCGTAATTTGGAAGCTTTGTCAATGACGAGGGTAACACTGACATGGCAGGCAAGCCTCTCTAAACTTCCAGACTACGTCAACGTAAGGACGTTTGGGGCCATGTCAGATTTAATTTTCATCAGCCCCCGTGTACACGGCGGTCTTGACGGTCAGATGACGAAGCAACACCTGAGCTGGCACCCCACTCTCCAAACTTCCACGCCAACCCAACGTGAGGACTTTCGGCCACGACAGATTTAAGGTGCACCAGCCGCCTCTACACCATACGTTTACAAACATCCATGCCCGGACCCGGATTCGAACCAGGAACCTTCCGATCTAGAGGCTAACACCTTAACCACTATACCGGTTGGTCGGCTACTACTCAGTTAAGTTGATCTATGCAATGCCTGATGGTCGCGATACCTCTAAATATCTGAGTACATACACGTAGATTATTAAAGAGTTGTGTGAGTAAAAAATGAGTTGCAAAGCCTTGATCTTCAGATAAGGAAACTTCTGAGTGATTTTGATTTTACAGAAAAGGTGAATAACAAGGAGCTCCCCACATTACACTCACTACTGAAACTACCAACTACTAAACTCGCATCACAACTCTCTACCAACAGATCGTTCATAACTGTAAAAACCTAGGTTGTCAAAGGTCCTTAAAATTAAATTTTTAACTTATATTTGCTAGGTCCTGATCAGTATTTCTTCCCTGACAACCTATCAGGAAAGTAATAAGCGATTGAACAAGGAAAAAGTTTCCATCAAGTATGAAAGATGGGCTTGAAGACAGATGGGTTATCACAAGATGAATTATTGTAGGTTTTTCAGGAGGTCGACATGACAGTCCACGTCTTCACCAGAGATCTGTAACCATTTGTGTTGCTTCAGTGTGACTTTAACTAATAAAATACCAAAAGAAATCAGATGCCTAGTAAATACGAGGCTGTAATATAAACTCAGAGCGTAAACTTTTGTGGTAAAGCTCATTTAGACGATCAGAGACATCATTATTTGCTTGAAATGCAAGTTGGATCAAGTCTGCCACACAATAGGAATAGGTTCTAGTACAGGAAATTCAAAATATTAGTGGCAGCCTGAATAACTTCTCACACTTAAAACGATCAAAACTTTTTGACTTAACTACAAACAAACAAGAATATTTCTTAAGCGCCCAGTGACATTTTTGGCAAAAATTCTGTTAAGCGTTTTTCAGAAGAAAATAATTTTATGTGGAAAGAAAATATTTATTAATTCTTTTTCAAACCGCTTTTAAATATTAAGTTCTCTAGCAATTTTCAATATTTTATCCACCACAAGTTTTTAGAAATATTCTAGATTATCAAGAACAGTGTTACGATAGATCAATTGTATAGGCTTATCTAATACTGGTAGTAAAAGAATTTTGAGATTTTCTTTCGGAGGTCAGAGAAAGGTAATGGTTATTGGTAATTTTAGTTAACGTCGTACTAGAGCAACACAACGGGCTATTGACGACGGTCCGGAATCAGTCCCTTAAGGGAAAGATTCGAGGACAACACTTCGTAATTTTGAACCACGGTCAGATGACGAAGCAACAACTGAGCTAAGAGTAAGGGGACTTGTGTAATTATGTGTGCATATTGTTTCTTAATTAAAAAACGAAAGAAATTATTGTAACTACCTTGTTAAGTAAATGAGAGGCAGAACAAAATATTGATCACTTTAAGAAGTTAAACAGGTTGTAACTGCATGACTTATATTCATACTGAATTTAATTTGAAGATCTTCGATTCCGAATTGTTAACTTGTAGTAACATTGTTATAGTATTACTACTATCGGAATAACATCTCATCTATAATACTTTTAATCATCTCTAGTAATATGTATCGTTATTTTAATAATTAAACAATTTTTTTTTTTAATTTTCTCAGGAAGAAGTGATTTAAAGTAAAGTTTAAAAGGCTTTTGCTTTTGTATTGACTATGGTGTTAGGATTTTATGGCCTGTGTTTTTGCCTTAGGATTCATTCATCTACTGGTGTTAAGTACCTCTAACGCGATTGAAATATGTAATAATAATCCTACTCTTGGTTGGCACTGGGGACGAGTTTAATGCAAATTTTACATTCATTTCGTGCTGATATAAGAAGAAAACACCTCTGAAGTAGTTCGTCGGGATATCAGGTAACATTACGTGCTCCAATATATCGACCTAAATAGTTGCATTTAATTGATCAGGAATCGTGCATAATTCCAATGCCTTGAGTATTCAACCCCACACATAAACACTTATTCTTCCATTGAGATGGATACTTTGTGTTCATCTCTGGTTAAGTTTTAAACTTTTAGACTGAACACTATACCACAGCAGAGTCAGTTGTTTCTCTTGTGTCAAAACTATCACTAACTTAATATTTTCGATTAAGAATAACATCGATTAGAAATCCCTTGTTATTCTTTCAACAGTTAAAAAAACAGTGTTAACATAAGAACAGAAGCTATTGAAAGTATTGTTATTAAAGGGAGTCCAGTGCATACTATATCCTTAACGTCAAAATGGTCAAATTTTGAGGAACATTTCCTCAGAATCTTTTATACCTATTGATTAGAATTTTTTATACCAAGAATTATAGTGCAAGAGGCCAAATCTGGCCAAACTGAGCTCTTTTGGAAGGACTGAAACATTATTCCAGGGAATAATATAATTTTAATAAAAACTAAGATACTATAAATGCCTTTTAAGGGCATTTTTCTTCATTACCACAGGCTTTTCGAGCCTTTTTTGTGTTTTAAGCGAAAATGGCATTGTGGATTGTTGAGTAATTCATAATAGATCGCACTTCAAAGCTCGATCATTCAGGGTGCCATCAATTATGTTCAGTTCTGTTTGAATTGCTGCTTGGCTTTCCATGTTTTTTGTTTTCAACTTCTTGGCTGTATGAAAAGCACCAACCTCGTAGCTTCGTTCTGTATTATATCCTTATTTGTTGTTAGGAAATTATATTGTTGATCCTGAGTTCAATACTTTTAAATCATCAAGCACATAACGGGATCAATTGGCGTGTCCAAAAGTGGATGAATTTCTTTGGAACTTCAGAGTTTCCAATTCTGTGACAAATATATTCCCTCGGTGAAATGCCATTTGATTCGACAAAGTTAAGATTTCAAGTAAGATGTGATTTTGTGGTTTCAAAGTGAAAATTAATTTCTTAATGATTAAAACTTTTTAAGAGTAGATTAAAGATAATTCTATTTTGAAAAATTCCAAGTTTTTCTGCTTTCCAACTCTGCACTAACATAATAAAAATTTTCAGTTGGTCGCTAAAACTAAAACTATTCAGTTAAATGTTATTGTCAATCAAACATTATTTAATTTACACTTTTGACCAGAATATTACATTTGGGCTTTTCTTATTATATTTCATGATACAAACTTCCATTTAACAAGGTAAAGATTTCATTTCGTAAAGGAATTTTAAGACGATTAAGGCAGAATTGTATATTGTAGTGGAAATGTTTAGATTTCCTATGTTTCATTCATATCAATATTTTAGAAAACTGTGACAAATATAAAAATTAATCGATCATGAGGTATGGCTATAGAGCATGTCTTAAAGTTTTTTAAGTCATAAATTCACTGTCATTGGAGATTTTGGTAATATTTCAGTCTTAAAACCTAGGCCTAAATTTTACAAATTAGTTGCGACTGTTATCAAATATATTAACCGAAATAGGGCTGCCAAGGCGACGCAGACAATAACGACACAAAGATATGAGGCAGATATAAGACACCATTTTGTTTGAAGAACAGATATGTTTTAGGACAAAGTTCCAGCTCTTGAGTGGAAGCGATAACCTATTAGATCAATTTTAAAAAGAGCGAATGTTTCGATTTCTAAGCGTTCTCCTTTAGATTGAGGGAGTCTTTTATAAATATATAAGGATACTTCCAAATTTAAAGACAGTGCAGCATTAACTATGAAAACATTACTGCACATTCAAAACTTGACACCGAGACTTATTTAAAAAAAGTAGTCCCGGATTAGGGGACAGAGACTTCGCTTTAAAGAGTGCGGAAACGTGAAAACTCAGAACAGGAAATTTTTACCAAAAGAAAAAGCAATCACTTAACAAAGCCTAACGGTCTTTTGTTTTTTATGATATTATCTTTTTTTTAAACAGAACAAGAGAGTTTTGTGTGCTTTTGGAAGTTTCCAGTATTCTAAGCAAGTATTGACTGTTACTGCTTAACAGAAGAAATGTACACATTGCCGTGACCAGCATTTCATTCTGGGTTGTTTCGACCATAATGCAGTGGACCAACCATTCCATTATCACGGCTGAGTTTATGTTGCTCAGAATTCTAGCTTTTAGTAGAGCAGTGTTTCGAAACCAGTCGCAATTAAAACACGAGGTTGCTCAAAGAGTTCCAAATAGCCAAAACCCCGATCGCTAGCTTAATTATGTTTATCTCTTTCCTAAATTTTATCGGCATAAAAAATATCTAATTGAACGGCAAAAAAATTATGTCGGTAAGGAATTTGTATTTAGAATTGTATTTCTGATATAAATGTGTAGAAAAAATACATTTGCCGTGACCAGGATTCGAACCTGGGTTATTGCGGCCACAACGCAATGTACTAACCACTATACGATCACGGCGATGTCGAAACAGGAAAGTATTTAGTTGAAACTAAAGAGAAGTGACAAGGAATTGAAAATTGTTCTCAAGTAGAGCATGAATTTTCTATTAAATGTTTTCACCAAAATCGCACAGATGGCAGCACCATTTCCGAATCAGCCCTTCGTTAGATTGTCACGCTATCTATTCTACATTATTATTATTCTGCAATGCCCCAGCTATTTCGAATCGAAACTTTATTGACACGCCCTCTAAACGCCCATGCCTATTATGTTAGTCTGCACAAGTATGAAGCCGAATTCCATTTTCACCACATTTCGATCTCAAAACCAACATATGAGGCTTTTCGACTAAAAATGTATTCGGATTTATTCTTTCCTGCATAATTTTTAAATTTTACGTAATTTTTGTACAAATCCTCAGTACATCCAAAGATGGTTTCAATCACCATTAAGTAACAGGTATTGCTAATAAGACGAGATGGGTAACAGCAGGGCCCGATTTAGAAAATTTGGTATAGTAGGCACAACACGCAGGAAGGGGGCCTCCCATATCCGTTCATCACAAAAACTAATTTTAAAACAATAATTGGTACTTACATATTTGACTGTTGATCGTTTCAAAAATTGTTGAAAAAACATTCCAGAAAATATAAAAAGTTATTTTTGTTAAAATTTTTAGATACTTTTGAAACTTTAGGGCCCTTTAAATTATGCGGGCCCTAGGCCCGTGCCTCACGGGCCTAATGGTAAATCAGGGCCTGGGTAACAGCATTCCAGGAAACAGAGAATTGAGCAAAATTTCGGTATTTATAACAAATTTAGAGACATTCGTTCGCTTAAAAACGAATGATACGCTTAAAAACGAAATTTAAAAATTCTGATCAACCGAACTGGAAAAAAGTATTCAACATGGAAGGAATACCATTCCGAGAAATATTACAAGTCATATACATAAAGCAGAAACCAGAAAATCGCTCAATACCTTAAGTACTTTGAATATGACATTCTTTACATTTTACTGATATAAAATATTTCCCATGTAATACGGCACCTTTATGATGTATAAATTCTATTCAAACTGCGTAGACACAAAGAAATAATGTATACATGACGTATAAATTCCTCTTTGCACTAAAAAAGATAATGTTTTGGGGAAATGCTACACATTTCTTCCCCTGGGTGTTCATTTAAAGTTTTAAGCATATCAAATATGTTTCGATTTCGTAGCCTTGTAATTTTGAATGACTGATACATTCAACTAGATCAGGATATATGCAATTTTATAACAGTAGAACTTCAGGTTGAGAAAGCATTGTTGGTTATTTAAACTTGACGTCGTTTTTTACTCAATGGTCCTGGATTCAGGGGACACAACCTGCAATTGAAACAGTTTAGGAAACTTGGGAATTTTCAGAGTTGGAAATTTTTACCGAAAGAGGCTAGAATTTCTTCACAAAGCCTGTCCTAGTCATTGTGAACATGCTTTCCACTTCCCGAAAACTATATTATTGTTTCCATTTCGCTTCAAGTTTTTACCAAGCATTTTTTTTTTCTTTTACAGAAACTGTTGCTTATAACAGTTTTATTTACCGAATTCGAAATGAGTCACTATTAAAACACATGGCTGCTCAAAGATTTCAAAAAGAACCTAAACACTCGAGCGCTAGCGTAATTCTGTTCAAAAATTTGAAAAGTAATATAAATATCTTTTTCAACTGCCAGTCGGTCAGAAATTTGTGTATAGAGCAGAATTTCTAATAAAAATGTATATTAAAATACACTTGCCGTGACCAGGATTCGAACCTGGGTTATTGCGGCCACAACGCAATGTACTAACCACTATACGATCACGGCGATATCGAAATTGGAAAGTATTTTGTTGATACGAAAGGGAAGGTGAAGAGAAATTGAAGAAAAGGGTTCTTAAGTAGAGCGTGAATTTTCTATTTCATGGTTCCGCCAGAATCGCACAGATGGCAGCACCATTTCAGAATCCGTCATTTGTTCGTTTGATTGTCACGATTCTGAAGGTTTTGAAGTGATCCAGCTATTTCGTATAGAAACTTTATTGCCACGCCCTGAAAAAGCTCATGCCTATTATGTTTGTCCTCACAAGCATGCGACTGAATTCCATTTTCAGCACAATTCGATCTCAAAACCAACACAAGACTATGTAATCGCATTAATTTTTTGTTTCAGAACTTGTAAATTTTTGCAATTTGCGAGCAAAATCTCAGACTATCCAAAGGTGGTTTCAATTGCCATTAAGTAATAAGGATTGCTAATAAGGACTAGTTGGGTAGTAACATTCCACCACATAAAGAATTGAGCTAAAATTCGTCACTAATAAGAAATTAATAAAATTCATTCAATTTCATACACTTCCAAATGAAGTTTAAAAAATTTTAATCTCAGAACTGGAAAAAATTGATTTGAATTGAAGTAAACACTCTTTCGTAAGAAATTACAATGTATAGATATATAATGCCGAGACCAGATAACCTGTGAGTACTTTAAAAACTTTGAATATGTAGTTCTCCCCATTGCTAAAATAATTTTCTTTATCTTATTTATTATCAACTTTATGATATATACATCTTTTTAGGACCCCGTAGACACGAATAAATAATGTATCCACTCCTTTGCTTTGAGAAAGATATTGTTTTCGGGAAATGTTCCACATCTCTTGAATGTGTCTTCGCTTGAAATGTGAAGTAAAGCGAAAATATTATGATTTCTTAACCTTCTCCTTTGAAAGACTGATACATTTAAATAGATCTTGATACATGCATTTTTTATAACAGTTAACCACTGATTTTGTAAAAGCTTTGCTGCGCACTTAAACTTGACACCGTGCTTATTTAACCACGTGGTCCCGCGTCAATGCGACGCCTAACTTCGAAACAGTACGGAAACAAACTTGTGGAGTTTAAGATTAGGAAATTTTTAACTAAAGGACTATAATTTCTTCCCAAAGCCTAACGCTCTGTCCTAATCGTTATGACAATGCTTTCCACAAAACAAAAACAAACTCCGCTTTTCCATTACTTTTAAAATTGATACCTAGCATTTTTTTAATATAGAAATAATTGGTTTTAGCAGTTTTCGAAGATTCCATTGGCATTTATTCCAGAACGTAGGAGGATGACATTGCTGTGACCAGCATTCTATTCCGTGAAGTTTCGATCTTTTCGTAAATGAACCACTCCACTGCCACATCTAAGTTTATATCGTTTAGAATTCTAATCTTTGTAGGGGGTGTTTCGAAACGAGTCATTTTTTAAGCACATGGTTTTCAAAGATTTCCAAAGAACCAAAAACTCGAGTGCGTAAGATTAATATGGCTGATCTTTATATCAAAGTATGATAAGGTAAAAAGTATCTATTTTCACATCAAAAAATAATATGAGATTGGAATTAGTATTTTAAAGGCATTCCTGATTGAAATTTATATTAAAAATACATTTGCCGTGACCAGGATTCGAACCTGGGTTATTGCGGCCACAACGCAATGTACTAACCACTATTCGATCACGGCGATGTCGAAATGGGAAAGTATTTTGTAGAAACGAAAGGGAAGGTGAAGAGAAATTGAAGAAAAGGGTTCTTAAGTAGAGCGTGAATTTTCTATTTAATGGTTCCACCAGAATCGCACAGAGGGCAGCACCATTTCTGAATCAGTCCTTTGTTCGATTGTCTCGGTATTTTTTATTCTGTAGTGCTCTAGCGATTTCGAATCGAACCTTTATTGATACTCCCTAAAAAGGCCCATTCCCGTTATGTTAGTCCTCATAAGTATGCGACCTAGTTCTATTTTCACCGCATTTCGATCTGGAAACAAACATATGAAGCATTAAGACTACAAATTTATTCGAATTTATTCTTCCTTTCAAAATTTTGAAATTTTACTCAACTTTTGTACAAATCCCCGGTACATCCAAAGATTGTTTCTATCGCCATTAAATAACAGGTATTGCTAATAGGACAAGGTGGCTAACAACATTCGAGAGCACAAAGAATCATTCTTTATAAAAAATTTAGAGACATTCGTTCAATTTGATATGCTTCCAAACGAAATTTAAATATTTGAATCACCTGAACTAGAAAAAAGGATCTAACATGAAATATATACCATTCCGATAGATATTACTAGACATATACATATGCACTATCTTCCAATAAGTATTTGGACACTTGTGATAGAATAGAAAAACAAAATTTATTCATATTCTTTACTTGGTCGAGCCTCCACAAGAGGCAATTACAGCCTCAACCCTGCGGGACATGTTTTCCAGAAGTCCTTGCACAACGGCCAGTAGTATTTTCTTCCACTCTGCTTGGAGAAGAGATACAAGTTCCTTCACCTATTTTGGACGGTTGTTGTACTCCTTAATTCGGCGAACCAACTCGTCCCAGAGTTTCTCAATAGAGTTCAGATCTGGGCTCCGGGTAGGCCAATCCTTAACTCCATTGTTACCATACTAATATACGGTGGACCTCACAACATGACAACTGGACTTGTCGTCTTGGAAACAACATGGGTCCAAACCGTAAAACTGTCACAACGTAGGAAGCACACTGACACCCAAAATAGAATTTCTGAAGAAACTACTAGACTATGTGGGCCAACGGTTTAGTGCGGTTCTTCCGAATTTATCTGTTCACACCCTTCGTCTCTATATCCCAGTTTCGTGGGTGTACCGACTCGGGGCACATTACGACAATCATCGCACACCTTTCACTTCTGATTCATATAGGCCACTGTCTATTTTGTGTAATTCAGCTCACTAGATATGTCCCCTAAGTATATCGGCAATTTCTGTGATGCCCCACGAGTACACCTTTCTCGAAATTAGATAACTGCACTTATTGGTAGATAGTGTATATGCCAAATCTGTCAATTCCTTAAGTACCTTGAATATGGCATTCTTTACATTTTACTTATATCAAATCTTTCTGATATATATTGGAACCTCTACGAAGCGTAAATTTTATTCAAACTGCGTAGACACAAAGAAAAAATGTATACAAGACATATAAACCCATTTGCTGTTAAAAAGATAATGTTTTGGGAAAATGCTACACATCTCTTCCCTGTGTGTTCATTTAAAGTTTTAAGCAAAGCGAAAATGTTTCGATTTCGTAGCCTTCTAATTTTGAATGACTGATACATTCGACTAGATCAGGATATATGCAATTTTATAACATTGGAACTTTGGGTATGAGAAAGCACTGTTGTTTGTTTAAACTTGACGCCGTGTTTTTCGCAGTGGTCCTGGGTTTGGGGGATACAAAATGTCATTCAAACAGTTTAGGAAACTTAGTAATTTTTAGTAGGAAATTTTTATCTAAAGAGTCTGCAATTACTTCACAAAGCCTAACGCTCTGACCTAGACATTGTAAACAAGCTTTCCACTTCCCGAAAACTATCACCTTATTTTTATTTCGCTTCAAGTTGATTCTAGGAAGCATATTTTTTTTTACAGAAACTCTTTCTCTTAACCGTTTTATTAACCGAATTCGAAATGAGTCGCTATTAAAACACATGGTTGCTCAAAGATTACCAATGAACCAAAAACTTAGCTTTATTATATTTAACTCTTTTCAAAAATTTGATAAGCAATATAAATATGTTGTTTAATGGCAAATATATTGTCTTTATGGAATTTGTTTTAGAGTAGCATTTCTAATAGAAATGAATATTAAAAATACACTTGCCGTGACCAGGATTCGAACCTGGGTTATTGCGGCCACAACGCAATGTACTAACCACTATACGATCACGGCGATGTCGAAACTGGAAAGTATTTAGTTGAAACGAAAAAAGGAAGTGAGAAGAAATTGAAGAAAAGGGTTCTTAAGTAGAGCATGAATTTTCTATTAAATGGTTTCACCAAAATCGAACAGAGGGCAGCACCATTTCTGAATCAGTCCTTTGTTTGATTGTCTCTGTACTTAGTATTCTGCAGTGCTCCAGCGATTTCGAATCGAAACTTTATTGACCAGTCGTAAATGGCGCATGCCCAGTATGTTATTCCTTTAAGTATCTGTATTTTTTTTACATATAGCACACTTGCACGAGGAATGCGATACTTCCAAATTCCACTTTAAGCATGAAATGCTGACAAATAATATTGCTATGATTTTTCCAATCTGCATGTGAAATAAAAAACAATTTTTTTTGAAAATTAGACATCTTCCGTACAACCGCTAATAAGGTCTTCGATTACAATTGTTCAAAAATCGGAAGGTTAATGCTATAGCGTTTATTTTTTATTTTTCAAAAGAAAATCAATATTTTCAACATATTTTCGAGGTAGCAAATTACATAAAAAATGACTTTTAACTCGTAAAGTAAACAACCTCAATCTTCTGTCATTTAGGACTCAAAGTTTCTACTTACCAAAAGTCCTAGTTATTATAGTTTTAACAGTGATATTATTCTAAGATCAGCAAATATTAATTTAAAATTTGTTTTATTCCAACTGGCATTGAGTTATAATTACATTCTAGGAAGTACTTTTTTGTCAATTCCGAGATATGTTATCTAAATGGAAACTAAATATACCTATCTCAAATTTTTTTTTTAATGTCTTTGAATTGTAATATATGGTTACATGTCTTGGTACGGCTTCATTCGACGTTGATAAAAAGTAAAGGCAACGTGTTTGGCGCTTTTTTTTGCCTACTTCTAATAGGCAAAATAAGGCAATCCATCTGTATAACGGTAATTGCGGTTTTTATAGCAACCTCGGCAAGCGGAGAGCTTAAATTTTCATTTTGACTATTTTTGAGAGTTCTTAAAAAAATCCTTTAAACTGTCATTGATTTTACTGGTTTATTTGAAATAATTCTGGAGACGAAGTCAATCATAATTTTCATCGCACTCCCCCCCCTCCGCATACAATAAAATATACAACAATAATATATATTGAGTATTTTGATTTCTGTTTTTAAATTATTTTTAACTGACTGCCAAAACAAGAGTAAAATCGAGCCAACGTTGGCGAGAAACCACATCTGGCATTTTGCTAAGCGGGCGGTGAACAGATGAAGCGAATGGAAGCGAGGAAAATTTGAATATTATATTTGAAATGAAAGCCAAACAGGGAGATGACGTTAAAAGAATATGAAAGTACAAAAATTCGTTAATGAAAGTTAACCTAGACGGGGTGAGCTAAATTTAGAAAATGGGAATACTTTTTTTTTTAATAATAAAAGAAATAAAACATAAGCATGACTAAAGAAAAGAGAAAAAATAAGTATTACGTTTTGTGGAAGCCGTCTCGAGCATGCGCAGAGCAAATGTTTTCTCATAGGAAGAAGGAAAATGTTCGATAACGCAAGTTTCAATTCTCATTCGAGTCGATCGCTATCAAATCTATCGTATGTTATATATGTTTTCGTGTTAATTTCAATCACCATATTAATTATTCATGGCAGCAGATTTATGCAGACCCATGGATAATTTTTTTAAGCGGGCGTAAACGATCATTGGACGATAGTCAAGCATCAACAAGTACACAGACGAGCGTGGTTCCGAAAATAAAATCAAGAAAATATTCTTAAGAATACTTAAATTTGGGGTTTACCAGTACTGAAGTAAATGAAGAATAAAGGCCCCTGTGTATCATTTGTTCAAAAATGTTGGCAGCAGACAGCATGAAACCTAATAAACTTAAACGACATTTGGAAACGCTTCGTAGTGAGTACGTCAACAAACCCAGAGAATTCTTCGAATTAAAATTAAAATCACATGAAAAGCAAAAATCATTTTTTTTAAAGAAACTTTGTCTGTGAATAAAAAAGCTTTAATTTCATCCTACAAAGTTTCATTTAAAATAGCCAGATGTAAAAAAAACTCACACCGTTGGTGAAGAGCTTATTTTGCCAGCAGCAATTCAGATTGTAGAAACTATGTTTGGAGATAATTTTTCAAAACAACTGCAGTCCATATCTCTTTCAAATGATACTGTTGCTCGTCGAATTGGTGATATAGCTGAAGATGTACAGTGTCAGATTTTCTCGAAGTTGCGTGACAAATTGTTTTCAATACAGCAACAGATAGTAATAAAGATGCTCATTTCATTGCCTATGTTCGATTTTGTGATAATATGTCAGTAGTGGAAGAACTACTTTTCTGCAAACCGATAGAACTCAAAGCAACAACGCTCGCATTATTTGCTATTTTAAATGATTTTATGAACGAGGCAAACATAGAGTAGAAAAATTGAGTCGGAATATGCACCGATGGTGCTCGTTCAATGTCCGGAAGATTCCAAAGAATACGAGCACTTGTAAAACAAAAATCGCCTCAGTGCGTTTGGAAACATTGCATGATCCACAGAGAAGCTTTGGCTTCCAAAGAAATGAGTCCTCGTCGTAATATTGTGTTAACTACAGTTGTAACCGTAGTAAATTATATCCCCAAAATGAGACCCCTGCAATCAAGAATCTTTTCCGCACTTTGTATAGACATGGGTGCAATGCATTCAGCTTTACTATTTTATTGCGAGGCAAGATGGTTATCACGTGGGAAATTCTTGCAACGTGTTTATGAATTAAGAGAAGAAATCGCCATTTTCCTGGAAGAAGAAAACAGACCGGTAGCCAAGAATTTTCGTGATGGTTTATTTGTGATGAAATTGAGCTATTTGGTCGACATATTCGAGAAATTAAATAACTTGAATCACTCGTATCATATGTATATATAACTCCAAGGAGCAAATATACATATGATACAAGTGATAAAGTTAATGCTTTTTGTAGAAAATTGGAATTGTGGAGCAGAAATTTAAAGAAAAAAAAACCTAACAATGTTTGCAAATGTGAATGACTGTACTAAAATTTAGAAGGCTGAAGAAGAACATGTAAAAGTTGTTTTTGTTACCATTGAAAATCATTTAGCCACAAGCTGGCAAAAAATTTTAAAAAGTATTTTCTTGCTGACGCTAAACTGATAACAAGTTACGAATTACAAGTTACGGGTTAGGGATCCATTTCATAAGACTCCCGAAGGACTCACAATTTATGAGGAAGAAAAATTCATAGACTTCACGACAAGTGGCGAAACCAAAAGACAATTTAGTAATAGATCACTATTTGAATTTGGTCAAGAGTAGAGGATTATATTTTTCTGCACTAAAAACAAAGGCATTTCGCATTCTATTACCATTTTCAACATCCTAACTTTGTGAAACTGGATTTTCTGCTGTGGCTTCTTTGAAGACAAAATATAGATCTCGGCTAAATATAGAAACAGAACTGAGAGTGGCTATTTCTAATATTAAGTCTTCCTTCGAAAAACTTTGCTCGGCAAGACAGGCCCAAGGAAATCACTAATAATTATTAAATTTGTTTTTAATTTGGTATGTTTTGATTAAGTATGTTTTGATTTAGAAGTTGATTTACTTTAATAAGTTGATTATTAAACATGTCGAAATGTATTCTGTTTTCTATATGTATGTGTGCTTTCCTTTAAGTCAGTTAATCAATTTTTTTAAATAATATTTTCTCTTGGATATTCTCGCGCCCCCTAGGGGGATAAGTAGGTAGGTAGATAATTAAATTTATGCTGAACTGATTCAACACATAGGTGTATTCCATGTATGTTTTTTTAATATGATTAATTAATTGTAGAAATAGCTGAAAGTAAAGTAGATAACCATTTTAACTTGTGTGTTGAAGTAAATAATTATTCTCTTATTCTAAAGATTCCCAGTGAGTCATAAAGCGCCCATACATCATTAAAAAACGTATGGAATTATGGTTTTAAGTAAATTGTGTTTTTAATGAATTTTAAAAGGTTGGAAAGAATACATAGCTTAACAGAAAAATTATCCCCTACAGATACAAATACAAAAGCAGAAACAAGCAGTTTGTGAGAATACTTCCAAAAAGTCGTCTTGAGATTCAGTTACTTTGTGTGTTCGATAATTGTTTACCTCATTTTCGTTCTGAAAAATAATGAATGATTATGTGAACCAAGCTCTGAAAATTGCAATGGAGTCCATTCCATACTGTGCTTCGAGGTTCGACTGTAAACACAAAACAGAGAAATAAAATCTTATAATAAAGGTATTGAAGAGGAAATAGACAAATTCCGCTTTAAACATCAGTATCTTTAAAGAGTCAAAATCTTGGAAATAATAAAAGACGTTCAATGCAATGCAATTTATTTTAAATCAAATAGCAATAATAAAAGACGTTCGGAATAAGCAGTAATCAAGCAGTTGGGCAGTTTTCAGAGCTTGAAGTTAGCAGTACTTTTTGAAAGAATCGTCTATAGAATCAGAAACCATTACATTATTTATTTTCTAATGCTAAAAACACAGGAAAGGTAAAATTCGAAAATTGCATTGAAAATAATTTTGGTAACACAACACAGGATTAATTCTGATAAGAGGTTTTAAAGGTGTTTTTTACATGTAATGAATATTAAAAGCAAGTCTTATTTGAGGATACTTCTAAACAAGCTTTCTTCCATACTTCCAAACATAAAACTTCTCCTTAAATAAACAAATCCCCAAGCTGGCAATTTTACTGACTTCTGGAGAGCGTAAGCGAGCAGGGGGTGGAGCTCCCTAGTAATATAAAAGTAAAAGTAATATTTGAAAGTAGGACATACCTTTTCCTCTATATTAATCTTCTGTATATTACAAATTCCCGAACATTAAAATATCCCAGAATCTGCAAAGCGATGATATGAATGACAATTCCGAAGAAACAGCCCTCAAGTTGTTAAAAAGTTTTTATAGCATGACGGTAACGGTAGAATTGTAGAAATTATACGTCGGTTGGACTAGATGGCACATCGGAGTGTTACTTTAATTCTGAAGATCAGATTTTTACTTCGATAAAAAAAGTCGCAGTAAATACAGTTTGCTACAGTTGGAATGGTGAATTTAGTAAAATTACCCTGATATCATTTTAGAGAAACAATGCAGCCAGTTCCTTCCATATAACTCTCCTGTCAGCTCCACGCGCGGCAAAAACCAGAAACTAAATAACCAAAAAAAACATTGAGTAATATTATGATGAATTACAAATAATTCAAATTGAACTACGCCAGGTAATTCAGCTAGATTAGAATCTTAAGAATCAGTGACTTTATGAGGTCGATGTAAATGTTTAGTTCTTTTCCATTCTAAGAAACTTCTTCTCTGCAACAAAATCGACCAAGCTTTTTACAATGCTGTCGAATGCGTTCGACACATTACTTCAAACTTTGACTGGAAACAAAAAAAAAAAATGAAAAAGTAAAGCCACTGAAGAATATCCACAAATTCGACTTTAAACATCCTGGTCTTAAAAGAGACAAATCCTTCAGCGCATGCTTTCACACAAGGTGTACTTGAAGAGTCAGCTATTTACTTGCTGAGTTGCTGTTGTGCTGAGGTATATAATTACTCTCTCAGTTAACAATTTGATGTACATTATTGCTACTAATGTCTTGTGATTCATAAAAAAGCATCCCTTAAATATATGAGGTGATAGATCATTACCAGTAAATTGTTTTTTTTTATGCATTTCAAAAGGTCCATTAGAATACATAGCTTAACAGAAATATAAGCAGTTATCGAGATTATAGAAATATTGCATGCATTACAAAAAAATTTAATTTAAAAATCTGTTTTTGTCCGAAACATGCTTTGGTAGGTAGGTAGGTAGTTGAATTTTCGTCACACTGGAGCAACACAACAGTCTACTATTTATACAATTTCAATAAATACTATTAATAAATTTAAGAAAACGTTGAAAGTAACTTTGTTAAGACTTGTGTGTTTGAGGAATATATTTATTCTTTAATGTAATAATATGACATCCAGGAAAGCAAAAGGTGCCAAGTGAGTCATAAAGGTCCATTCCTCAGACACCTATGAGTTGATGGGACTTTATCAGTAAATTGTTTTTCAATGCATTTCAAAAAGTACATTAGGATACGTGGCTTAACAGGAAAAGTGTTATGAGATACAGTCACTAAAGAAGGACCAGGCAGTTTGTGAAGCTATTTCCGAACAAGGCCACAAGTCTCTTGAGAAGCAGTGACTTTGCGTGTTCGATAAATGTTTAGTTCTTTTTCATTCTGAAAAATACTCTGACAAAGTTGACCAAGCCTTTCCGTATAAGCAAGTAGGGCAGTTTTCAGAACTTGAGTAACAGTACTTCACGAAATCTTCGTAGGTTAACCCAAAAGCCACTATATATAGAATCTCTTCTTTGATTCCAGAGGTCACACACAAATAATTTTATATCGGTCACACTCAGTGAAGGCTTCACAAAGCGGTAAATTTAAAATTCAAAAATTCCATTGACAACGCTTTTGTGTAGCAACAAAAACCTTGCTTAGATACCATTTTTGAATGATGACTTTCACATGTACTGAAGCAGAAGTAAGCCGTATGTGAGGATACTTCCGAAAAAACTCAAAATAAAACTTCTCTGTAAATCAACAAATCCCCAAACTGACAATACAACTGGCTTCTTGGAAATCAGTGATTTTGTGTATTTGATTAATGTGTCGTTTCTTTGAGAAACAGGTCGGTAAGAATGCTCAATAACAAAGTCGACCAAGCTTTGAAAAATGCATTCAAATTCATTGGAAACATTGCTTGCGACTTCGACTGTAAAAACAAAGCAGAGAATGGAGGTTGTACTAATAAAGGTAGGTAACAAAGTTTCTGAATTCCAATATAAACCTACTTGTACTATAATACTGAGGGCCACGAAATACCTCAGGATCTCCATAGCTGTGATATGAAAAACAGTTATGGAGAAACAGTCCTCGAACAGTTGAGCAGTTTTCAGAGCATGACGATAACGGTATATTTGGAAAAAGAAAGCATCGGAAGATCCAGAAGCCATTGCGCATCGGAGTTGATCTTTTATTCCAGAGGTGAGGTTTTTAATTCGACAACAAAAGTCGCAGTAAACACAGCTTGCCAAAATCGGAATGGTGTAATCTAAAATTCCACGTGAAATTACCCTATTAAAGCAATATAACAGATTGTTCCATACTAATCCTTGTTTATTGCAAGGACTATAGAATAAATGTCGAACCTTTAAAATTGGAAATGTAATGGCTAATATCGCTAAACAATTGAGGAATGTCACAGTTTTAGGTGCCTTTGAGCTCGTGAATTTTTCAGCGAAAATGAATTCTCTGTTTAATAATCGAATTTTCTCTGTGTTGTGATAAATAGAAAAACACATCCAAATTTCTAGGATATAGAATACGAATGCTGGGATATCGATTTGAACTTTGAAACGACTTGAATGAAAATTTTTTATCTTGTAATATGTGTCAAAACAACACAAAAAGAGCACTAGGAATGGAAAGACCTTATGTAAAAACAATTTTCTTCGGGAGACTTTCTTCTCACAGTTATCAGCACCCATGCAGCGAAGAATCAACAACCTTAGTTGAAAATTGCCATTTCCTAATTTGCACATACTTTCAGCAAGAAAATGTAAATATATATTTCTACAAGCAGATATAATTCAATCACATCCACAGTTCATCATACCTCACGGTGCAAATCTCTCAGATTTGTAAGACATACATAGAAATAAACAGGACTAACTAAAATATTGATGTCTTTCGTAACCAGTATTTCAGTATCCACAACAAAGATGTTTCCTAATCTATAAGTTTATAAGGTGGCCAATGGAAGCATTGATTTGAAGTGCTGTTGCCAGATTTGTGACTCAAATACATAATAAATGTTTTGGTGTATGGTTACATTAAAAATTCAGCTTCGCTAGCCGGCTTTGTTTTTAATCCCAACTTTTAATTTTTTAAAGCTCCAAACATGGATATATTTTGTCTCATGAAAAATTCATTTTTCCAGTGTAATATTACCTGTTCACAGAAATGAAAATTTTCTTTATGAGCACGTGCGCTGAAGAGTCTACTTTTTGTTTCAACCGATGATTGTCCTATAAGCCATTTCATCCTTCTTTAAATTAGTTTCACAAATGTTGTTGAGTGAGCAATAGAGATGAACCCCTTACGACTGTATTGTTATTATGCTTTTTATTGTGTACTTATATCTTTGCAAGCAATAGTAACGTAACGAAAAATGATTGTGTTTATGATTATGGGTATTACAAGAGACATTGTAACGTTCCCATCACATATAATAGGATAAAAAGGTAGTAGTATAAGAACACATATTTAAAACCATACGCATGCATAAAATTTTTACAGCATATGCATGAGTTATCTGGTCTGTTATAGCCCGGTTTGAAGAGTAACCGATTAGCACACACAATTGGTTCTAGTGATTGTGTATCTCCATTCTCAGTGGGATCATCAGTTACCCGAGTTTCGGCATTCCATTTACACAGAAAATATAATAGAATAACATTTTATATTTTTACATATTCGTTTAATTTTACGTAGATTTATCGAATGAAATGATTAATCGGGATTTGAAACGCTGTATTTCGCAAATAATAACGCTGAAAACACTTAGTACTTCATAAAAGGATCTAGAAAATGTTCAATAGGGTGGGTCGAAATAAAATCAATATTTTTTTTTCGGAACGCTTTAGTGCGGAAAAGTTGACTATTGTAATAAGAAAAAAAACGGCATAAAAAATTAAAATCGGTTAACAGTTTCCGTTCGCGCATCGTACTTAAAGTTTATAAAAAATTGCAAAAATCACAATATTTTTGTAATTTATTTCTGCTAGTTAATTTTTTTAAAATAAACACGCTTTCGTATTTTATGCTTTATTTATGGTTCAAATAACCTAAATAAATTAATTTCTGATCAATAATCTAATTTTTTCAGTTCGCGCAAAGCTTAGGAAAAACAGAAATTTACCAATATTTCGCAATTTTCACTGTGCAACTCTTCGTTTCTTTTGCTAGAACGAAGCGAACAAGAACTCACTTGAAATAGATTGAACTGGTTTGAACCTCCTGAGAAAAGTTGGGAAACGTTCGTCGCTTTGAACGTTCGTCGAAAAAGTGAATGCCAAGGAATTTCTCAGGAATGTGAAAGAAGAACACTATTCTCTTAACCAGGAACCTGGATCAACTTATATTGTACACGTATATCCTTCCGCGAGTTCATCAAATGGTTAACTCAAAGCATTATTTCTCGTTTATCTGAACTATCAATATCACTAGAAAAACTAGAAGTAGTAGGGTGTGATGGCACTTTAACCTACACTGGATGGAAGAACGGTGTTATCCACCGACTAGAAAATCATGTAGGACGCCCGCTACAGTGGAGCATAAGCCTCCTGCATTTTAATGAGCTTCCTTTTCACCACATTTTCTTACATATCGACGGTCAAACTGCAGGGCCTGGATCTTTTAGTGGGCCAATCGGGTAGCAGCTCACTTGCTATGATAAACTTCCTGTGGTCGATTATGGACCCATATATTGTTCGATTCCTGATATAGACAGGAATTTGTTGAGCAAAGAGCAACAGTATTTGTTTGACATTTCAAATGCAATCACCTTAAGACATCGTCCAGAAGACTTGACAAATCGGGACCCTGATCCTTTGTCCCATTCCAGATGGCTAACTGCGGCCAACCGAGTTCTTAGGTTGTATATAAGTTCATCAGATCTATCCGGAAACTTAAGCGAAAAAATTTGAAAAAAAAAATCATCTTAAAATGATACATGCCTTTGTGGTTTGCCATAAAAAAGAGCAAATATTTTACTGACGGACCAAAACATGTTTTTCAAGCAATCCAAACATCACGGTATTTATTCGATGATTTACATCAAGTTTTGTAGATCCAGTAATACAACGAAAAGCGTTCTTTGCGCATCCAGAGAATATTCTTTTGGCAATTCTTGTCGATGATAGAAAACATATTCAGGAGCTCGGTTACAAAAGGATCTTAAAAGCAAGACAAACCGTCCCAAAGAAGAAGACTGTTGTTAGAAATTTCGTACCACCGAAGATAAACTTTCAAGCTTCCGATTACATTGAAATTATTAATTGGAAGTTTTGTGTGGTGTATCCTCCCCCAATGCTGTGGAACCTAAGTGAAGATGATATTAAATCACTCATGACTTCTGAAACTATGCCCATCAGAGAAATACAAAAGATTCACTGTCACACCCAGGCTGTGGAGAGGTGCGTCAAACTTGTGTGAATAAAGTATGTGGACATGAAGTTAAAGATGGCTATATCCGAGCACCACTGAAGTCTAAATCGGATATGCCTCATTTCTCAAAAAAATCAGACTTTCAATGTGTAGTAGATATAAAAAAGAAAAGTATAAAACACAGTTAGCCAAAGAATCCTACTCTGGAAAATATTTGTAAACAGTTGTAAATATAATGTAAATACCACACCCAACAATTGGATGGTTGTGGGTGAGGTTCCACGTGGTGAGTTCTGTGTCGTTTTGTTATAGCAAAACGAGCGAAGAGTTAACAGTGAAAATTGCGAAACATTGGTAAATTTCTGTTTTTTCTAAAACGTTGCGCGAAAGGAAAAAATTAGATTATTGATCAGAAATTAATTTATTTAGATTATTTGAACCATAAATAAAGCATAAAAAACGAAAGCGTGTTTACTTAAAAAGTTTTAACTAACAGAATAAAATTACAAAAATATCGTGATTTTTGCACTTTTTCATAAATTTTAAGTACGATGCGCGAACGGAAGATGTTAACCGATTTTAACTTTTATGCCGTTTTTCTTCTTATTACAATAGTCAACTTTTCCGCACTAAAGCGTTCCGAAAAAAAAATATTGATTTTTTTCGACCCACCTTACTGTACAACGTTTAGAAATAACACTACAAATGTAGATCATCCTTTCGTTACATGACACACATTCATAAACGGTAGTGAAAACAAATCATAAGGTGTTAAGTCGATAGACCTAGGTGGCCATTTGAACAACCACATCTTCGTCTTATTGGGAACGATATATCTGCCTGGGAAATCACAAAAAGGTCTACACTAACGAATTTTAAAATTAGTGATATTTTGTAGTTACATGATTGGTTATATAGAAAAAATTAGATCCATAGCTTGGAAATTAAACGACTTGAAAAAACTTAATGAATTATTTGTCATAAACATGAAATTAAAACTTATTCTAATTGCCGTATTCACTTGTCCGAGTTAAGCAGCGGACCAACGATAATCTCGGGTTATCGAAAAAACCGTATTCACAATGCCTGATCTGAGGTTTAAACCGCCATTTCGATGTTATCATTTTGAGCCTTCGAATTCGCGAATTAACTCTCTGTTGAGAGTTACGCATGCACGTTAATATTTTTTCGCGAAAGAAGCGAGATAACAAAACAAAATGTAAGACACACTTCATTCTGTGTTAAATTGCAGTATGCCTGCAACGAAGAACATTCAACTCATCTTATATGAGTCGGAACAAGAACGTGATTACATTTTCTATAAAATAAATATGCCCAGATGTGTTTTGGTTCGAACTATATTCTGGCTCGTCCGATAACCCAATAAGAGAGCTAACGGTAGAATATGACCATGGCCGATGCAAATTCGTCGTAAATTAAAAAAAATTTTGATTTATGACAGGCATCGAAATAGATTTTTTAATACATGTGCACAAGGTGCACCTAAGTTTTTAAATTAGGTGCACAGTTTATATTTTCGGTGCACATTTGAAAAAACGTAATATAAGAACATTGGTATAATGTAAACTACTTTATTAGTTGGGTATGTTTACATAGGTTAGTAGTAGATAGTAAATAAAAATATTTAAACAACTAAATTCTCCCTTTTCCGGCGCACGGCTGTCGCGGCAGTTGCTTCAACAGAGTCATCTGGAAAATGTTTCGATCATCGGAAAGTTCTGGTGGCATGGCGCAAGTAAACCTTCTTCCTATAAAAACCCGTTACGGCCCAGCGATTTTGTTTTCTCATAGTGTGTATTTATGAATTTTAATTACGTTCCTTTAGAGCGAGAGAGGTCGATACTAATAGTTAGTTAAAGCATCAAAATAACATAAAACGTTGCCTCCCTTTTTAACGTTAGGTGCACGGCATGCACCTAGCTGGAAAAAATTAGGTGCACAATTTTATTTTCATGTGCACAGTGCACCTATGCACCCGGGTATTTCGAGCCCTGATTTATGACGAATGAAAGAAAATGAACAATGGCAAGTTCCTTCATTTTGCCCCAACACAATCATACTGACAAGTACAAAGATAATCGGATTACATTGATTTGTTAAGGTATTATGTACAATTTTTTATTGTAAAATATAGGTTTTTATAAAAATATATATTCATTCCATCCATCTATTCTCTTTCTAAATCCCTATTAAAAATTTTTATGCATTCCATTAAAATCACAATTTGGAATCAATTTTGCCAGCGAAGTACTTGCTTGATTAGTATGGATGCAGATTCGAGCTTCGTAACAAATGTAAAAATACCATGCGATCGTGTGGAGACGGTAGTAGGCAATCACAGCGAGAGTATCATTTTAATCCAAGAATCACTTAACCCGCCGTTTGAGAATACGGTTCTTGATAATCCACGGTTTAACTCTAAACCGCGGATCAACTGATCCTCTGGTTAACTCAAGACTTGTGAATATGATCGCTAGTGTAATTGAAAAAAGTGGTCATCTACAGATATAAATGCAGAAATATGTGCGAAAATGACTCAGAATATTAAAATAAGACCTAACCTAAATCATTCGATAAAGTTAAGGGGGTCCGGGACACATTGAAAATTTTTTTTTATTAATTAATTTAGAATTTTGAATTTTTTTGTACTGATTATACCCATCTAACTAATAAGCAAAATCACAGCACAAAAATTTTCTAAAAGTTCTTTAAAAATTTTAAATTAAAATTTTTTGAAAAAAAAGAGGGGTCATTTTAAATTGCTAAGTCTCAAAACATTATTGATCCATTTTCAAAATTCTTGCATTAAAGTATTCACAAATTTATTAACTTTAATTTTGATTCAGGAATTTAAAAAATATTAATTTAATAAAAAATGAAAAATATTTGAATGAAAATATTTGAAAATTTTAAGGTACTTTTTTTTTTAAAGTCATATATTTTGAAAAGTAAATATTTGTTTTAAATTTGCTGATTCAAAATTAAAGTATAATGTTTGAAAAAGATGTATTCCAATTTTCAACCCTTAAACTTTATCGGTTTTCGACTTATAGCAATTTGAATACAGGAAATCTTGAAAAAATGCATCATGGAGAAAAACGCATTTAAAGTTTTAAAGACAGATGTTGTTGCCATGACAACAACTGTCAAGAGTGTTAGATTTTCAAAACAACGCACCACAAAAAGTATTATATCTCTAGTTCTAATTAAGATAGAAACATGATTTAGACGTCATTTTAAGCAGAAAAACACAGAGAATTTCTTAAAATAATAAAAAAAAATTCGAAAATTTGACGATTTTTGTGTCCCGGACCCCCTTAACGAGTTCTAATATAGTGACGCATGAAATACTTATAGAGGTTTTGTGTTGTGAGTTGGATATTTGGAATGGCTCAGAGTTTCGTATTATATGGGGATCGTGAAAGAATTAACTGTTAAACATTAGGGAGTTAGGGATTCAGATGAATTTTCTTGAATAATAAGACCTGTGTAGAAAGTCTATTGGTAGAGAAAACGGTGGATTGCCAATAAACTAAAATATTTGCACTTACGCGATCGCTTATACATACAGGATTGTCCAGCGGATAATGTTTGAAAAAATCTCTAATAGATAGCGCTGCGAGCAAGTGAGGCCAAACTTGGTGCGCATGATCATTGGAGTAGGTAATTTCTTGTGTGGTGCGCAATATCCTCCTATGGTGTGTGTGTGTGTGATTCAATTTTCATCGACGGTACATTAAATGATGCGAACTACAGACAGTTTCCGTATGGGTTCATCCCTTTTCTTCACTGTAATGACTTGGTCCATGCCCGCTTTTGCTATATCCAGGGATAACAAAAACTTGCTACAGTGAAACTTGACGAAGATTTCGTCCAAGATGGAAAAACTTTTTTGCTGAAGTTATGTTTTCTTTTTTAATTCTTCAGCAGCATTTCTTCCATTATCATCATCAGGATACTTTTCATTAAAATCTAAATGTTTTCCGCGAAAATGTCGTACTATATTACTTGATTCATTATTTAGATATCGAGAGTGGTAAATTAAACATCGAGGACTTCCATTTACTTATATAAGTGCAAATTTCTCGCGAAAATTTCGTACTATATTACTTGATTCATTATTTAGAAATCGAGAGTGGCAAATTAAACATAAAGGACTTCCATTTACTTACATAAGTGCAAATTTCTCGCGAAAATGTCGTACTTTATTACTTGATTCATTATTTAGAAATCGAGAGTGGCAAATTAAACGCCGAAGACTTCCATTTACTTATATAAGTGCAAATTTCTCTGTCCACATTTTATCGAAGCCAATGTTTTCTGCAGATATATTTTTTAAAAAACTCATTGTTTTTTTGGGTTGTTATCATGAATTTGAATAACTTTAATATAGCTGTGTAGGCATAAAATACTAACTAAACAATCTGTCAATCTAATACAAATTAAATTGTGCATAACATATTCTGGCACTATATTGACACACAGTAGTATCCAAAACACAATCTCAACTGACAATTCTGGTGCCGTGCGGTTCGTTATAAAAGCAGCATACGACGATTATCTCTCTTGCGCTTGCTACACCGACGCGTCGTCTCCGTGCATGAGCTGAGACGGTGATAGTGTTGCAAACATTGCACTCTCTTAGCTCTGCGTTTCTATACATACCTACTTTTTAAAAATTTACTTTACTGTAGCATAACAGATGTTTTTTTTTTTTTTTTTTGGGGGGGGGGAAGTGTCGGTTCTGTGGTGGCCAAAGCAGATTTTTATTGAACGTCTATCTTTTTTTTTAGCATAGCCGCGGGTTTCCGATCCCTAAGTCAAAGGCTAAATGATGATAAAATGATCTATGTTTCATTTGTCATTTGGTACTAGAATCTAGTACATATGCGCAAAACTTTAACTTACCATACTTCATGTTAGCTATTGAAAATTTACTGTAACTGGTAGTAGCTGCTAATGTTAGAAGTTTTGGTAACAATTAAGAACTAACACTAACAGTAAGAATACTCAAAATTTTATTCACTGTTGAAAATTGACGTTATCAATTGAATTTAAAAGATAGTAACGTTCTACAGTGACTAGTAAGTGATTTTTATAATTTTATTAATATTTTAGTAATTTCAATAATCTCCTTTTATTTAATATTTATATTAATTTCGATTCAATGTTTAGTGATTTTTTTATAAGACTATCTGGTGAACAGTTTAATTTTTACTTCCATAACATTTAACGATACCTGTCAATATTTTATATTATGTAATCCAATTGTTCGCTTGCCAAAACAATTACCTCAGAGAATCACTATAAAATAAATTCCTAACAATAAATACCAAAAAATACCACGAAAAGAAATGTACCTTCCTTAAGAATAGACTTTTTGCAAAAGATTTATCTAAAGAAATGTAAGGGGAAACAACTAGAAAAAATATAATAATCTCCAAAACAGCAGAATATATACCTAAAATTTAAGTTTAATATACTACAGATTATTGAATTAGTGTCTACAACAAGGGCGTATGTTACAAACTTTTCATAGTCGGTATTTTTGTGGAGCAAGGGCCTATGAGTTGTTACTGAATAACTTAAAACATAAAAAAAAGGTTAAGTAAAATTAAAGTTCATTTGCATTGAAAAAGGGCGTATGTTACACAACCGAGGCTAATCATTTTCTGATTTAATAAAAAAAGGACCAACCTTTTTTTAACAGCATTTTCTGATAAAAAAAGGTGTCTCCTATAAAATTTTTAAATTGTAACATACGCCCTTCTTCTAGACACCCATTCAGATTCTGTTTTAAATTTAAAAGTACTTCTGCAGGAAAGAAATTCTTATTACCTGTAATGTAGCAATTTTGAAAAGGAAATAATAACTAAGAATTGAAAGATAACTAAGATTGAAATAATAACTAAGAAACAAGGAAAGAAAGATTGAGTACAGGATAATTAAATAAATACCCATCAGATTGGAAATTGACATTTGACATACGTGAAGAGTCAGCTATTTAGTACACCAAATAAAGATTGCATTTCCTCACCAATACATTTTTATTTTAAGAAATGTTATTGTCCCATTCATAGGTAGGTACTTAAATCCAAGTCACACTTGGTCAATAAAACGATCTATTAATATGCGACTTTATAAAAAACACACAATGTTCACACTTATGCCACTCCAATAAGTGTTGCTAACAAATTATAGAAAATGCTTCAGGTAACGCGGTAAGATTTTTATGCAAAGGTATATAATTATTCTCTCAGCTAACAATCTGATGCCCATTAGTGCTATTAATGTCTTGTGATTCATAAAACAAATCATCCCTAAATTATATATGAGTTGATAGATCTTTACCAGTAAATTTTTTTATGCATTTCAAAAGGTTCATTAGAATACAATAGCTTAATCAAGAATATAAGCAGTTATCGAGATTTCGAAAGATTGTATGCATCACAATTAAATTTAATTTCAAAACATGTTTTTGTCTAAAACATGTTTTGGTAGGTAGGTAGCTAGTTGAATTTTCTTCACACTGGAGTTACAAAATAGTCTACTCTCTATACGATTTCAATAAATACTACTAATAAATTAAAGAAAATGCTGAAAGTAACGTTGTTAAGACTTGTGTGTTTGAGGAATATAATTATTCTTTCATGTAATAATCTGACATCCAGGGAAGCAAACGGTTCCCAGTGAGTCATAAAGGTCCATTCCTCAGACACCTATGAGTTGATGGGACTTTATCAGTAAATTGTTTTTTTAATGCATTTCGAAAAGTACATTAGAATACGTAGCTTAACAGGAAAAGTGTTATGAGATACAGTCACTAAAGAAGGACCAGGCAGTTTGTGAAGCTATTTCCGAACAAGGCCACAAGTCTCTTGAGAAGCAGTGACTTTGCGTGTTAGATAAATGTTTAGTTCTTTTTCATTCTGAAAAATACTCTGACAAAGTTGACCAAGCCTTTCCGTATAAGCAGTAGGGCAGTTTTCAGAGCTTGAGTAACAGTACTCCACGAAATCTTCGTAGCCCAAAAGCCATTATATATAGAATCTCTTCTTTGATTCCAGAGATCACACACAAATAATTTTATATCGGTCACACTCAGTGAAGGCTTCACAAAGCGGTAAATTTAAAATTCAAAAATTCCATTGACAACGCTTTTGTGTAGCAACAAAAACCTTGCTTAGATACCATTTTTGAATGATGATTTTCACATGTACTGAAGCAGAAGTAAGCCGTATGTGAGGATACTTCCGAAAAAACTCAAAATAAAACTTCTCCTTAAATAAACAAATCCCCAAACTGACAATACAACTGGCTTCTTGGAAATCAGTGATTTTGTACGTATGATTAATGTGTCGTTTCTTTGAGCAACATGTCGGAAAGAATGCTCTATAACAAAGTCGACCAAGCTCTGAAAAATGCATTCGAATTCATTGGAAACATTATGTGCGACTTCGATTGTACACACTAAGCAGAGAACACAGATTGTACTAGTAAAGGCATGGAAAAAAGTTTCTAAATTCCAATATGAATCTCCACGAATTATAACAGAGAGAACCACGAAATACCTCAGAATCTGCAGAGCGATTATATGAAAAATAGTTATGGAGAAACAGTCCTCGAACAGTTGGGCAGTTTTCAGAGCATGACGATAACGGTATATCTGGAAAAAGAATGCATCGGTTGATCCAGAAACCATTGCGCATCGGAGTTGGTCTTTAATTACTGAGATTAGGTTTTTACATCGATAACAGAATTCCCAGTAAATACAATTTACTAGAATTGGTATTGTGAAATTTAAAATTACACCTGTAACCACTCCAGTGAAGCAATACAGATGCTTCCTCCATACGAATCTGGTTTCAACTCCGTGTACATTACAATTATGAACTAAATAACAGGTCGCTCGCAATATAGGAAATACAACAGCAAATATCGCTAAACCATTGACATATCTTGGCGTTCTATATGTCCTTGAGCTTGTGAGTCTTTCAGCAAAAATCAGTTCATCGTTAAGTGTCCCAATTTTCTTCGTTTTATGAGTAATTGAGAAACACATCCAAATCTCAAAGAAGTAGAATAAAAAAAATGGTATGAAGTATTGGAATTTAAAATTACCTAATTTAAAAATTTCAGAATGAAAATATTCATTCCAAGAGCACAAAAGCAGCACTATTAATGGAAAAAGCCATTTCAACACCTTTTGTGAAATGCCTTTTCTTCGGGTGAGTTTTTTCTGAAAGCTATCAGCACGCAAACAACGAAGAATAAACCACGAAATTTGAAAATTGCCATTACCTAAATTGCACATGCTTCTAGCGTCAAAATCTATTTTTAAAAGATGAATTGATGCAATCACATCCAGAGCTCAACATTTCTGACGGTGTAAAGCATTTGGAAGTCGTACAAGTACATAATCAGGTCTTCAATATTCAAATTTTTGGTAACCAATATTTCAGTATCCACAACAAACGTTTTTCCAATGCTAAACCAATGACGGATGGAAATATTGATTCTAATCGTTGTAGATATTTCTGATTCTAATATGCAACTGTTTCTTTTCATGGTTAAATTATTCATACTTTTACGAGAGTCGCGTGGCGTTGGTAACCAATATTTCAGTATCCACAACAAACGTTTTTCCAATGCTAAACCAATGACGGATGGAAATATTGATTCTAATCGTTGTAGATATTTTTGATTCTAATATGCAAATGTTTCTTTTCATGGTTAAATTATTCATACTTTTACGAGAGTCGCATGGCGGTTTTGTTATTAGTCACAGCTTTGAATTTGAAAGCTTCAGGTATGGAAACATTTTGTATCTTGAAAATACATTTCCATCTGCGTAATATTGTACGGTCACTCAAACGGAAATTTTCTTTATTAGGCCGGTAACTAAATGCTGGATTCG
Source organism: Metellina segmentata (assembly GCA_947359465.1). Taxonomy (NCBI): domain Eukaryota; kingdom Metazoa; phylum Arthropoda; class Arachnida; order Araneae; family Tetragnathidae; genus Metellina; species Metellina segmentata. The sequence continues at coordinate 111,778,122 of OX375880.1, forward strand.
CAGAAAATTGCTTTTGAAGATTCCATTTTTTGTTACTATCTATGACAGTTGTTCTATAAGCCACTTCATCATTTTTATTTAAATTAGTTTCACATGTATAATTAAATGGGCAATGAAGAGGAATCCTTTTTGATTCCATTGTTATTGCTTTATAAGGTTCGTAAATTTTCTCTTAAAATAAAAACATAATCAAATTTGATTATGCTTATAATTACAATTATGAGAAATTGTATAACATTTGCCTTTAACAAAGATGTAGGTAAAATAAACACTAAATAAAGAGCAAATATTTAAAATTATTCACGTGTAAATAGCTGATAACAGAATATATACACCATTTATCTAATAATTTATAATAAATTCACAGAGTAAAGATACGAGGGAATCTTCGAATTTTATGTTACGGCCAAAAGTCCAAGAACAATTTTTGGATTGATTAAAACGCTAATTGTGACGACAAACGTATCAACGATCCATTTGGTATCCGGTGCATTTTTCATGTTAATAGTTAACAAATATTTGCGATAAATCTTATTAGTGACCCCTATTGTTAACAGTTTCAGTAGCTACTCAGAACAACAGTAACAACTTACAGTTAAAAAAACAAATGTCGCTGTTTTTATTGACTATTAGAAATGAATATAAACATAAACACGATATTTTCTGCCTTAAAATGCTTTACTAGTAGAAATCAATAACACAATACATGACAAAATTTAAGATCCACGATGATTTGAAAATATTGCCTCGGAAGGCATGTATACCTTAAGAAACATCCACCTTTAAAACCGTTAAAAGGTTGATTTTACGCAAGATAGAACGTGAAAATAAAACTAGATTTTAAAATAAGTTAACAATGATCAACCTTGAAATAATTGGATAGTGTAAATTAAAAGATACGTTAAGATACTCATGTTTTCATAAATCACAAAAATTCACGGTAAACATTAATATATACTTCTGAGTTTACTGGTCACTAATTCGACAGCAAATGCGAGATGCGACAGCAAAACATCGATGTTAAAAATTAAAACATCGATGTTTATAATACATCGCCACCAAAACATCGATGTTTTTAAAATTCAGTGTATTTAAACTTTTTTCCCCCCATTTCTTAAAACTGGTTTAGCAACTAGTGATGCGACATCGGCTCCAGTACATCGATGTTTTTTTTTTATAAAACAGCAATGTTTTGAAAACATCGACATCGATGTCGCATCCCTACTTTTCAGATCCTTCACCCTTGGCTACTTTGGTCTAAAAGTATGTTCAATTTGCTGATTATTAAAATTATGCTACTTGGTTATTTTTAAAATTTTTATAACGATACTTTTTTTATTTAAAAATAAAACATCGACAGCGTAAAAAACATCGACAAGTATAAATATCGATGTCACAAAAACATCGATTCCTATAAAAAAACATCGATGTTTTGAAAACATCGACATCGATGTCGCAGCCCTAATTAAGATAATTTTTTTTTGTATTTCGCTATAAAGATTCTTCTTGATATTCTTGATTACAGTTTCTTAATGGCGTGGTTAGAAGAGAAATAACCGATAGATTGCGAGTTCGAATCCAACCTTAGACCATCGTGTAAAAAGAAGGTTGGCGTACGTTGAATTCGTCGTAGCCTCAAATGTCCTCATATTAGTGTGGTATGGTGGAAGTTTTGAGAGTGGGATGCCGAGTGTTGCCTCGTCATTAAATCGTGGTTCATAATCATGTGATGTTGTCCTTGTTTCTTTCCCTTGGGGATTGATCCTGGACTGTTGTCAATCGCCCGGTATGTTGCTCAAGTATGACGTTAATTAAAATATCTACCCGCCATAATAACTAGACTAGGGCTTTTATGACTTAAAAATTGCTACAAAAGGTTCAATAAATGTAGTTATGACGCAAATCCCTCAACAAAAAAAATAATTTCCTTAAAAATAACACGGAGAAGATCATCCCATTTGTAACTACTGCATTTGCCCACTAACAATAAAACACATTTTAATAGAATGTTCTCATTTTAATAGGCAACGACTTAAACATTTTAAGACTACGTCAACGTAAGGACGTTTGGGGCCATGTCAGATTTAATTTTCATCAGCCCCCGTTTACACGGCGGTCTTTGGTTGGACCGATTTTCGAACACGGAACTCTGCGATTTCTAATCCATTGCCATGCCAACTGGGATCCACTGCCCAAGAGAGACATGGATGGTTATGGTAATAAATTAACGTCGCCCTGCAACAACACAATCACAGAGGGAAGAGAACTTATTATTCAGACTTCCTGCCAAGGTCACTCTTCTTTGCAAAAAGTTCAAACTCTCGCAAATGGAGTCAATAACATCACACCTAAACGATTCAGGAAACTTTTTGACCTTGATTTCCGAAAATAATTACTCTTACATAATGCGGTAATAGTTTGATTTTTTTTCTCACTCTGCGATCACATACTTTTTTGTCTTTTTGAGCAACTATGTTTCGATGCGGAGATGGAATATTTTAGGCAAGGTATAAACTGTTGACTGAAGGTGTTTTCTTGCCGCTGAAGCTCGGATGGAATTGGAAAAGTAGATTATTAGTAACCAGATGGTAATGGTAATTTTTAACTAACGTCGTACTAGAGCAACACAACGGGCTATTGACGACGGTCCGGGATCAATCCCCTAAGGAAAAGATCCGAGAACGACACCACGTAATTTTTAAACCACGGTCAGATGACGAGACAACACCTGAGCTGGCACCCCACTCTCCAAACTTCCACACCAACCCAGCGTGAAAGTAACCGGTTGGTAGTGAGTACTAGATTAGGATCAGCCAAGGACCGTCGTGTACGTCGGGACTGGTGCATGTTAATTCTGTCGTGGCCTCAAATGTCTCCACGATTTCGTGTTGTGGAAGTTTGTAGTGTGGTGTACCGTCTCAGGTGTAAACCTCGTCATCTGACCATGATTCAGAATTGCGTGGTGTTGTCTTTGGATCATTCACTTCGTGATATATCCCGCACCATCGCCAATAGATCGTGTTGAACCAGTGAAACTCTAATTCAACTACGTGTCAGTTCAGTTTCCTCCATAAGAGTCCGTTGTCACGTCTAAATTTCTATAAAATCACTTTTTTGTAAAGTTGATTATTTTCACTATTTTTACGAATACTATTTTTGATTGAGCTGACTCTGGATAAAAATAGATAGAATTCATACAATCAACAAAATGTGTCACATTTCTTACGCGTTAAGAGTAATTTAAAGGGAGAGTTGATGTGGAATGAGCGTTTTAGTCTTCATATCTTATATTGCCCTAATATCTTGAAATAATCAGCATATTAGAGTAATTTTAGTCATGTATATAACTATTATATAGCCCAAATGTATAACAAAATCTATACCTTTTTTAATTTTAAATCTACAGTTTGTAATTAACCATAATTAATTCATTCCCAATTGACTAGTCTGTAGCGTTGCACAAGTGTGTCGTTAATTCAACTACCTACCATTCATAACTCAAAGTAAATTCATTAAAATCTCTGTTGATATTGCATATTTCAAGTATTCTCTTGGTCTTAAGAACTTGGGACGTTGATAAGACTAGCAGAGATGACATTTCTAACGCCTAATAAAAGAGGCGGTGATGTTTCCCGGCGTTGTGATCGCAAACCTTAGGTTGAGTAGATCTTGTATTCGGTTGTACCGTCAATATTGTTAACCTTGTAACTCTCTCACAAGAGATGCATTTTTTCCGATTTTCACAAATATTAACGAAAGAATAACAAATTAATTTTCAAGGAAAAAAAATAATTTTCAAAGAAAAAAAAATTAATTTTCAAGGAAAACAAATTAATTTTCAAGGAAAATAAACTAATTTTCAAGAACAAAATATTAATTTTTAAGGAAAAAATTTTGAAAATTCTAAACAGCAGTAAAGTCTATGTTTTTTCCAGTGTTTTACTCTGAAAATTCCTATCAGAGACCAGCCGACCAACCGGTATAGTGGTTAAGGTGTTAGCCTCTAGATCGGAAGGTTCCTGGTTCGAATCCGGGTCCGGGCATGGATGTTTGTAAACGTATGGTGTAGTAGCTGCTGGTGCACCTTAAATCTGTCGTGGCCGAAAGTCCTCACGTTGGGTTGGCGTGGAAGTTTGGAGAGTGGGGTGCCAGCTCAGGTGTTGCTTCGTCATCTGACCGTGGTTCAAAATTACGAGGTGTTGTCCTCGGGTCTTTCCCTTAAGGGACTGATCCCGGACCGTCGTCAATAGCCCTTTGTGTTGCTCTAGTACGGCGTTAACTAAACTTACCATTACCATTACCTTTCAGAGACCAGGCGGCCATCTGGTGGTTACGGTGCTACCTTTCTAGATCGGAAGATTCCTGGTTCGAATCCGGGGCAGTGCATGGATGTTTGTAAGAGTATGGTGTAGACGCGATTGGTGCACCTTAAATCTGTCGTGGTCGAAAATCCACACGTTGGGTTGGTGTGGAAATTCGGTGAGTAGGGTGCTAGTTTAAGTGTTTCCACGTCATCCCACCGTGGTTCAAAATTACGTGGTGTTGTCCTCGATGGTAATTGCTAATTTTTTAGTTAACGTCGTACTAGAGCAACACAACGGGCTATTGACGACGGTCCGGGATCATACCCTTAAGGGAAAGATCCGAGGACAACACCTCGTAATTTTGAACCACGGTCAGATGACGAAGCAACACCTGAGCTGGCACCCCACTCTCCAAACTTCCACGCCAACCCAACGTGAGGTGTTGTCCTCCAATCTTTCCTTTAGGGGTTTAGTTCCGGACCGTAGTCAATAGCCCGTTGTTTTGCTCTATTACTACGTTAATTGAAAATTACCAAATTACTTTTCAGAGACCTCTCTAGATTCAAATGTAAACTTACAAAAATTTAAGACAATAAAGTGTTATGCAAGTGCGTATTTAATTATGTTTTAGGGTCGTAGTGGCCTAGCAACCTACGAGATAGGCGGGGCAGGTTCGATTCCGTCCAGGGTGTATTTCTCCCTTCAGAGTCAGGAAAGCTTTCATGTGTGTATCTGTCCACCTTGATATTGTCTGTCTTGTGTATGTCGCAGCAATGCCTCTTTCTCAATAAAACCTCTAATCAACCCAATCAAAACCATACGTCGTCAACCCCAAACCAGACATTGCATAACAGTTTTCCTGCTCCGAATTTCTAAGCTCACCTCATATTTTTATAATTACAACCTACTCAGTTAAGGTAATGGTAATTTTAGTTAACGTCGTACTAGAGCAACACAACGGGCTATTGACGACGGTCCGGAATCAGTCCCTTAAGGGAAAGATTCGAGGACAACATCTCGTAATTTTGAACCACGATCAGATGACGAAGCAACACCTGAGCTGGCACCCCACTCTCCAAACTTCCACGCCAACCCAACGTGAGGACTTTCGGCCACGACAGATTTAAGGTGCACCAGCCGCCTCTACACCATACGTTTACAAACATCCATGCCCGGACCCGGATTCGAACCAGGAACCTTCCTATCTAGAGGCTAACACCTTAACCACTATACCGGATGGTCGGCTACTACTCAGTTAAGTTGATCTATGCAATGCCTGATGGTCGCGATACCTCTAAATATCTGAGTACATACACGTAGATTATTAAAGAGTTGTGTGAGTAAAAAATGAGTTGCAAAGCCTTGATCTTCAGATAAGGAAACTTCTGAGTGATTTTGATTTTACAGAAAAGCTGAATAACAAGGAGCTCCCCACATTACACTCACTACTGAAACTACCAACTACTAAACTCGCATCACAACTCTCTACCAACAGATCGTTCATAACTGTAAAAACCTAGGTTGTCAAAGGTCCTTAAAATTAAATTTTTAACTTATATTTGCTAGGTCCTGATCAGTATTTCTTCCCTGACAACCTATCAGGAAAGTAATAAGCGATTGAACAAGGAAAAAGTTTCCATCAAGTATGAAAGATGGGCTTGAAGACAGATGGGTTATCACAAGATGAATTATTGTAGGTTTTTCAGGAGGTCAACATGACAGTCCACGTCTTCACCAGAGATCTGTAACCATTTGTGTTGCTTCAGTGTGACTTTAACTAATAAAATACCAAAAGAAATCAGATGCCTAGTAAATACGAGGCTGTATTATAAACTCAGAGCGTAAACTTTTGTGGTAAATCTCATTTAGACGATCAGAGACATCATTATTTGCTTGAAATGCAAATTGGATCAAGTCTGCCACACAATAGGAATAGGTTCTAGTACAGGAAATTCAAAATATTAGTGGCAGCCTGAATAACTTCTCACACTTAAACCGATCAAAACCTTTTGACTTAACTACAAACAAACAAGAATATTTCTTAAGCGCCCAGTGACATTTTTGGCAAAAATTCTGTTAAGCGTTTTTCAGAAGAAAATAATTTTATGTGGAAAGAAAATATTTATTAATTCTTTTTCAAACCGCTTTTAAATATTAAGTTCTCTAGCAATTTTCAATATTTTATCTACCACAAGTTTTTAGAAATATTCTAGATTATAAAGAACAGTGTTACGATAGATCAATTGTATAGGCTTATCTAATACTGGTAGAAAAATGATTTTGAGATTTTCTTTCGGAGGTCAGAGAAAGGGGACTTGTGTAATTATGTGTGCATATTGTTTATTAATTAAAAAACGAAAGAAATTATTGTAACTACCTTGTTAAGTAAATGAGGGGCAGAACAAAGTATTGATCACTTTAAGAAGTTAAACAGGTTGTAACTGCATGACTTATATTCATACTGAATTTAATTTGAAGATCTTCGATTCCGAATTGTTAACTTGTAGTAACATTGTTATAGTATTACTACTATCGGAATAACATCTCATCTATAATACTTTTAATCATCTCTAGTAATATGTATCGTTATTTTAATAATTAAACAATTTTTTTTTTAATTTTTCTCAGGAAGAAGTGATTTGAAGTAAAGTTTAAAAGGCTTTTGCTTTTGTATTGACTATGGTGTTAGGATTTTATGGCCTGTGTTTTTGCCTTAGGATTCATTCATCTACTGGTGTTAAGTACCTCTAACGCGATTGAAATATGTAATAATAATCCTACTCTTGGTTGGCACTGGGGACGAGTTTAATGCAAATTTTACATTCATTTCGTGCTGATATAAGAAGAAAACACCTCTGAAGTAGTTCGTCGGGACATCAGGTAACATTACGTGCTCCAATATATCGACCTAAATAGTTGCATTTAATTGATCAGGAATCGTGCATAATTCCAATGCCTTGAGTAGACATTCAACCCCATACATAAACACTTATTCTTCCATTGAGATGGATACTTTGTGTTCATCTCTGGTTAAGTTTTAAACTTTTAGACTGAACACTATACCACAGCAGAGTCAGTTGTTTCTCTTGTGTCAAAACTATCGCTAACTTAATATTTTCGATTAAGAATAACATCGATTAGAAATCCCTTGTTATTCTTTCAACAGTTAAAAAAACAGTGTTAACATAAGAACAGAAGCTATTGAAAGTATTGTTATTAAAGGGAGGTCCAGTGCATACTATATCCTTAACGTCAAAATGGTCAAATTTTGAGGAACATTTCCTCAGAATCTTTTATATCTATTGATTAGAATTTTTTATACAGGTTATTAAGAAACATTTAAACACTTAACACAGGGATTTTTAGAAAACTTAAGATTGAAGTTTTGATTTTTTTTTCTTCAACTATTCTTTTTTTGAAAAATTACTAATTTTCGTCCTTTTTAACAATTAAAATGAACTTTTCTGAGCAGATAGAAAAATAATGCCTGAGTTAAATATGTTATTGGGTATGTTACACTTGTAAATCATATTTTTATAATTGCTTATCTAGACTGAAAAATGATCTTTTTATGAAAAAAAATAATGTCGGTAATAGCAACATAGTAAAAAATATCAGCATTATAGGGAATACTATTTAGAAAACATCAATAAAGTCCGAGAAACTGACTAAACATTAGGAGCTCAAAATTTTCTGTTCTCAATTCCAAAACGGCTGGATTGAGTGATATGAAACTTGATATCTAAAGTTAAATTTTGATATCAATTCGAAATTTTGTGTCTAAATAGACTTAATGTCATGTATATGAACTTACTATCTACTGCGTGGCCAGCACGGCGTTGACCGGGACGCATTCGCGGAAACCCTCACGCTTTCAGCACCTCTTGGCGAGTTGGCGATAGAAAGCGCTATGAGAACCGAAGGCTGGGGAAATTGGCAATCCTTCTCAATTTCTCAAGCAACCCTACTACGTTGTAAAAAAGATCGCCATTTTTTTTATCGCTGAGTGCTATGATTTTCCGTATGATTTTTTTGTGTGGATATTCTAAATATATGTTGACATTCAATATTGTAATGTACAGATTTTTTTTTTTTGTAATTCGTTATAACTGTCTGTATTGTAACTACTTTGAAGAATTGGTTGATGCAAGAAGCAGGCGGCAAAAACGTACCCCCATGTAAACAAATTATATATGTTTACAATTATTTGAAATTTAGTCAACAATTGCCTTTTGTTATGATTTTTACAATATAAAATGATCACTGACTCTAAAACTCGTCAAATAGAAAGAATTGATGAGAATGTATTTGTTTTTTGTGGAACTTATTCGTCCTTATAACCTACACAGTGTTTGTATTTTCATAATATAGTTTCTTATGAATCAAATCTCTTGTTTGATCGTCTACCTAATATAATCTCACCACTGTTTGTTGAGACAACTAGTAGTAAATATAAGTAAAAGCAGTTATCAATAATAAGTATTAAGATTTAAGCAAAGTAATTTTTTGTAAACAAATACACTTCTCGATTTGTTTCACTCATTTGAGCTCAAGATAACAACAAAATTTAAATTGAAAAAATATTCCATTTTGACTGTTTTCAATAGCTTTCTTTAAACAAAGTTTTTTCTATCTCATATCCTATAATTATAGCACTTGCATTTGGGCTGCTATGGAGGCAGAATTTTTTTACACGCATTACCATTTTAAGCCTTAACGGTCATTAGTCACCTCTCACATAACAACAGTACTATGTCTCTGTGGTCGTAAGTCACCTCTCACGTGACGACAACAGTGCTTTGTCTCTGAAGTCGTGTCTCACCTAACAACATTACTTTGTTGCTGCAATCAATATGTCACATGGGTGGTGATAAGACTGATCCTGTCAAATTTCGCTGTCTGTGAAATGTGGGCACAATTGCCTTGTCAATTAAAATTCTCAAGATCCTTATGAAGTTGTGGGAACTACGATGGAGTAGAGATACAATATGTAGAAGAATGCACAAGTTTTTTCCCACTCCAGATGTCAGTCAATACGTGTACCACCCCATAAAATCCCAGCTACTCGCAGGCCATAATTGCTTTCCGGAATACTTTTTTAAAAACTTTTTTTACTTCAGAAACCAAGTTTCTGATCTGTGTCAGTGTGGAGAGATTTGCGACTCACCATTACATCTTCCACTATAAACTCATGGAACACCTTAGGGGTGATCTCCTTTTCCTAAAAGAGGCTACCAAAACTTACTCGCAACACCCTCAGTGTCACCAGGCCCTCCTGGCCTTGGGACTGCCAAACTTATGCCTCGTTTACCCTAACTCTTCAAACCTCCCATTCTTCACAGCATAGGTAAGTTGGTAGGTATTTTGAGTAGTAGTGTGATGAACCGTTGACTGTTCATGGTTTTCACGCCTTTGTCCAAAAAAAATTCAAGGACTTTTCAGAACCAAAAATATTTTTTTCAAGGACCTAAAGTTTTTTATAGCGACCTAAAACAAAGCACGTGCAAAAATTGTCAATTTAAAAAAATGTGAAAAATATTTATTAAAAAAACCCCATTTTTTTATTCTTTTTTAAACTACTGACAGTCAAAGAAAAGAGGAAAGGTTGTCATCAATTTTGGTTATAGTTTGGATTTTCTTTTATCACAGAACCTGTGAACTTTTTTGCAAAGTGGGCTTCACGTCTCAATGCTAACTATCAGGCTATTTGCACACATATCAATTTCGATCGTGAGGTAAAATATCGTACGATAAATTCTTTGGTGGCACGAAGACTCTTCAAACCTCCAATGAGAGTATGCAAGAGTATGGGAGCTTGCACATGGTTCGATCGACACAATCTCCGTTTTCATTTTGCTCTCGCCCACGGCCACTACAGCAGATGGCTGTCGTGGTTTATTTTGTTTGAGAAACAAAACAAATCTAAAGTTTTGACTGCAGTGTCAAAAGTTGTTCTCTGGTCACAATCGTTAAAGATAGTAAAAATTTCAACGGATTTGAAATCTGTCGAAAATTTTACACGAATACCTTAAATGTGCTTTTCTGTAAATAAATAATTTTTCAATTGCAACTTTTATATTTTCTCAATACGAATTCGGCGTTTTACGAAAACGGATAATGCAGTATCCTAAACTGCTAAGTTTTCATTCTTGAACGTACGACGTCAATTGTATAATTTCTTTAATAAATTAAAAATGAAAAAAAAAAAAAACAGTTACCCCCTTCAAAAACCTTAATATTTTCTTTGTATTTCTTTATCAATCCCTGAGACAATTTTAAGAAATGTTCAAAAAGGCGGAACTCTTTCATGTTTGTATGCAAAAAAGCGATGGGATGACGCGTCAATGAAACATGGTGTATGACCTTGTGTGTTCATGTATACATCACCCATTATGGTTGTTCATATATATAAAACGTGGTGTCAAAACACGTAACACTTCAGAATGACGCTCAAATTGCGCACCTGCCGTGAAGGAAACTAGTTTGGACACAAATTCCAACGCAATTATGTACTAGTCCAAAAAAAAAGCAAGGACTTTTTACCAAGTTTCGTAATTTTCAAGGGCCCCTAGTTAGGAAAACAAAATTCAAGGACCGTGGGAACCCTGCTGTTGGCTTGAGAAAGTCTTTGCTAGAGGCCCGCAAAGTAACGCGATGTATACTGTGCGGTTTCGGATGCAACATCGACAGCTAAACATCAATGTTGATAATACATCGATGTTCTTAAAATTCAGTGTATTTAAACTTTTTTACCCCATTTCATAACACTGGTTTAGCAACTAGTGATGCTACATCGGCTTCAATACATTAATGTTTTGAAAATATCGACATTGATGTCGCATCCCTACTTTTCAGACCCTTGGCCCCACTTTGGTCTAAAAGTAAGTTCAATTTGGTGATTATGAAAATTATGCTACTTGGTTATTTTTATAACCCCAAAGGGAAAAATTAAGACACAATATAATTTTGAATCATTTTTAAATAACGAGGCAACACCCAAGCTGGCACTCCAAACTTACACACCACGCTAATGTAAGAACACAATATATTTAACATGCACCAGCCCCCTTTCTACACGACGGTCTTTGGCAGGATTCGAACTCCCAACCCTCCGGTTGCTAGTCCATTACTCTTCCAACCATGGCACCTGTTATAGTTGTAGTTTTTTAGTTCATCAGATGTCAGTTTCGTATGCCAAAAAATACATAACCTATGATTAAATGTATAATTTTTCACTGCTATGAGGCAAGATATATATAATTTTTCTTATTATGAACAGAAGAAAAGTAATATTTGTTTTATAATAAAATTACAATATTAATCTGAGTAATATTATTCGTTTAATTACTAAGTGTGCAATAATTTATTCACAAGACCTTTTAGGAGTTATAACATGCTACTGATTAGTCTAAAACCAACATTTTGATGAAATGTGGTATATCTAATGGTATTTTTATTTAACGTCTCTCTCCCCACTGGAGCAACACAATGGGCTATTTGTGACGATCCTGGATCAACCCCAAAGGGAAAGATTAAGACAACATAATTTTGAATCATGGTCATATAGCGAGGCAACACAACAGATTTAACATGCACCAGCCCCCTTCTACATGACGGTCTTTGGCTGGATTCGAACTTCCAACCCTCTGGTTGCTCTTCCCACCACGGCACCTGTTATATTAGCATGATGCTGATTTAATTAATTTTTCAAAAGGTCTATTCAAAAATTATTTTATCTAAAATTTTCATGTCCTGATCAGGACAGATGTTGAGTGAGTTAAATATATGGAGATAGCATGAGCACATTTTTATAAGTTTCACAGAAGCCTACTTTGAACAAGTTTAGCTGACTCATGGTTCTAGATAAGCTTTGAATGCAAATCTGACTAAAGCCAATATTGCTAAAGTTGCAAGAATCAGAATGTATAGCTACAGAAAATTTTACGACTTGAAAATATTTACCAACCAAAATATTGGTTTACAATTTCTTCAGTTGTTATGCAGGATGTTTACATAGGACATCATTTTGTTTTGGAATAACTTTTAAATAAAACATTTATAATTTCATTGTGCACTCAATGATTGACATTATTCATTGAATTTAATATCAGTCAAATGACTGCCAGCACTGCATATTTAGTCTTCCATCCACATGATTTCTTAAGACCATTTTGCTCTACAGCTTTTGATTGTCATTTATTTAGGAAGCTGATCTAGGTTAGTGAGTGTAAATCTCAGAACATTTTAGCAAAATATTTAATCAAAATGAATTCTCTATGATGGAGACTTCTAGAAAATTGTAAAATTACTTTGGGTTACATCGTGTGCCTTCAAAACAAATATGTGTAAAAAAAATTTCAAAACACTGTTCTCTGCAAGATACGAAAAAGTCTGACCGACTTCTTACAGAAAGTTCCCAAGAAAACATTGATACTGTATGATATATAGTGTTATTGAAAAACAAGGGACCTCTGTTGACATTACACACAAGTAGGCTTTCTCCAAACACAATATGGGAAAAATTTGGATTTTCATCGAAGCTCTAAATGTTATTATGCATGCAATTCTCTTGGTCCATATTACATTCCACATATAAGTATAATTATTTCAGTTCTAAAGTTCAATTTAAATTACATTCCAAAACAGTTCAATCCAGAAAAAAATTACTAGGTTAACAATACTTGCGTGTACCAGACAACATTGGCAATCTTGAATAATTATGAAAATCAGAACTAAATATAAATCTTTTAGTACAAATTGTAAGCAACATTTAATGTATTCAGAATGATTTATTGAGACTGATTCTGACATTGCAAGATATTTTTGTAAACAAACACATGAAGGTAAACAAAAAGAAGTGTTTCAGTTACAGTGAATATATGTACTTCAATTCATTATAGAAGGTATTTTTTAATTAATGTCTTACAAGAAAAACAAAGAAACAAATGGTACATAAAAACTTTTATTTTCATTTCAATACACAATAAACTTTAAATTACAAGTAATTTAGTCATACATTACAAAAATTCATTTTTCTGTAAATGAAAATGAAATAATGGTTGAGCCGGAGAACTTAGGCCGAAGGCCTTCTATCTCCCTCAGAAAGTAGTTGGGAACTGAGCAGGTTTTGAAGTTCACTGAAATATGTAAGGTAGAGTGAGTGCAGTTGGTTGTCCAATGAAAACAGGTGGCTTAGAAATTGGGCAGATCAAGGACGAGTCCAATTGGAACAGTACATAAGATGACAAGGAAGGCTTAAGAATTATTAAATTAAAGAAAAAATAAAAGCAGGAGATTTAAATAGTAAGAACATTAAGGATTAAGAATGACTCTAGGTCTTTTATTATATTCGGGTTGACGAGGGTCATATCTGGGATACACTGGATGGCAGGGTTATCAATTAATTCAAGATTAGCATAAAAATTAGTAGCAAGTTTACTGAAGTAAGTTTTAAGTTCGGTAATTTCAAGATCTTCGCGAATTTTAGCGTTTCGGTAGTACCAGGGGCAACCACTGATAATACGTAGAGTAGAATTTTGAAGAGATTCAAGTTTTCGCTGCGTATCCCAATTTTCTGTAAATATAATTAACCATACAAGACTCAAAAAGAAACTTTTTGCATGAAAATTTAACTTATGACCATTAAGTGTAGAATTATTCAAATTTAAGTATTTCCAATCTTAAATATTTTTTTTTATCTTGAAACTTTTTTTTTAATAGAGAAAATGTTTATTTTTGTAAAAAATTGGGTAATTTAAAAAATTACTTAACATTTTGGCAATAACTGCTATCACAAAAACACCTGCTTCAAGAAATAAAAACAAAACCACATCGAAACACATTTTGATAATAGAAATTACAAAAACATAAATACAAGTAAGGGATAGTTAAAAATCTGAAGGATGAGGAACCTGAAAATATAAAGTGTGCACATCAGTACAATACAAATGAGATCACAAACTCACCTTTTCGAGTCAACACTAATGTACACCTAATTCTGTTTGGACGAGCATGAGTATCATCTTGTGCGAATGTTTCAACAGTTTTACGAACAAATTCAGTTATTAATTGTTGTGTTTTGGTTAGGCCATTATATAATTATCTGTAAGAGGCTACCAAGAACTTCAGTTCACGTTGAAATTTCCTAGCGCGTTTTTCATTAGGGTCATGTTTGACAAAATGATTACCCAATTTTCAGGTCAGTTCCAGACATTCTTTTACTAAACCTGCATTTAGAACAAGATCATATTGTTCATTATCACTACATTCTGTGGGATTAGGAGTCTCAAAGCCAACCTCTTCTAATAATTCATCTTTGCTTACGGCTTTCTCGAATGATTCATGAATATCTTCAAATGATAGATCACTGAATCCTCCAGTTGCGTGTCATTGTAATGATGTTGAGAATACAGTCGTGTTAGTTACCAAATACAATTAGAACATTGTAGATACATACATTGGTAAATGAAAACATGAATTCCAAAACGCATACACTACATGTTATGCAATCTATTTGTGGGTGCAATATAACTGACTAACCACTGCATTGCCCGTGATAGTTCTTTTCATGGGGTCAGGTGTGACCACTGCTTGCTAACCCCCAGTAATTGCTACGAATACCCATGTAGTTTAACAGATGATACTACTATGCCACAAATAGAAAAAAAAATTTCGTAAAATTTGGGCAAATAAATTCAAACTGACTGGAGTAAATAGAAAATGAAATATTTATTTTGAATCTGAGTAAAAAAAAAGTTTGTGCAAAAACAGAATTAGGTGTGCGTATACAAACAGGAAATGTTCGACGCAAAAAAATAAATACGCTCAGGGTAGTCACATGAATTGAACCTATGTCATCTACAGCTTGCAAGCTATTAACAATGAGAAACCCACTGAACCACCAGCAAGTTGCTTTCCCACTCCTTGTACTCAGTAATGATACTATTCCCTCTACACCTCACCTCCCCTTTCCGCTTGTGTATCAATAGAATAGCACAAAATCATTAGTACTACCCAAATTTTGTTCAACAGAGGTTTTGGAAAACCAAATCGACATATTGCATTGTTTATTTCAACATACCTATATGAGAACTTAAGTCTGTTAGCACAAATGCACTTGTGATGGGTAATGCCTTCTATGAGGTACTCTCGATACACCCTTGACAATGTGGAGCAAGGTCTCAACTATGTCCAAAATGTTAAGCTTATGCGTTTAGCTTTAACTATCCTTCCACGTTCAAACTCGGTTAATTATTGGCAGGTCGACATTCAAGAGTTTAACAGAGAGCACTGATAACTATCTGACTCTTTATACTCTTTTAATGCAATGTGAGCACTAGTAAATTTGCATACTGCTATCCCATGACTTTTAGCACATCAGTGTTCGGTGTATGGAAGTTATATAAAATGAATAATGCAAAAGTTTTGGTACAGGCATATGAGGGGTCAAAAAATAATACTTAATATAAGATTTTGCAAATGAAAGCACATAAAAAAAATAGCTGCAGAGATTAGGAAAAAGCATGTGTTTCTAATTTGAATTAATGGGGTCGCACTGGCCCTGGAACTTTTTTAGGTACAATGCTTGAGTAAATATTAAGCGAATCTTCACCCATCATATGAAGAAGAATGATTCAAAATTGCCCATTGGATTTATAGTCACATGGAATGTTTTAAACAAAACCTATGCTGATGAACAGGCTTGTGAGTGACATGTTCAATGACCCAAAAGGGAAAGAGTTGTCTTGTAATTATGATCCCTATCAAAAAAGGTTATGTAGTGCTTCAAAGGAAGGCTGATTTAATATTCAACTAACTTCAATAAAATAGCATGTCTCTTCTTCATAGTTATTTCATTTTCAATATTATTACACATAAAACAGAAAGGAAATGAAATCAAAATTCTTATTTAAATCACTGATTTTTAAAAATAATCACTTAATTTTAAATTTGCATTCCCTGTAACAATCTAAAAATCGAAAGAAATGGTCCGTTTTGATAGAATCAGATGTATTCAATTTGTGGACTTTCATATAATGTAATCTCAAAAACTAGATTACATCTAATTATAAATCAAAAATTAAAACTACTGATCGCAGAAAGAACAATCTCACTGCCTCTACTAAAATACTAAGATTACACTTCACAAATATAATTAAACGCAATAGCATAAAACAATTCAAAATCAAAGCTGAAACAAATTTTTCTTGCATCTCTAAAGCATCAAAAAAACACATTTGAAAATTGAAGGAGATTGGATGTATAACTGAAAAGTAAATACAATCTTTCAAAAGAATACGCCTAAAGACAAATTAACTTTTCCTAATCAAATTATTCCGCTTTCAATACAAAGACCGTTGAAAAACATGAGCTCCTCACCTCCCTCACACATTCTCATAAGCATAAACAAAACAGAATGCATTCAACATCAGAACAGCGCGCGATTTTTCAAACCGCCGACAGAACTAATACGCCTTCTAGCGGCAATTCCTCTAAGTTTTAACATTAGGATTATCGTAGTTGGCGATACAGGCATCTATCGCCAACTCGCCAAGGGGTGCTGAAAGCGTGAGGGTTTCCGCGAATGGCGACCGGCATAGTTCCTTTCGTGGTATCAGGTGTGACCTCTGCTCGCTACAGAGTGTGACCTCTGCTCGCTACAGAGTGTGACCTCTGCTCGCTACAGAGTGTGACCTCTGCTCGCTACAGAGTGTGACCTCTGCTCGCTACAGTGAGTGAACCCAGGTGATTGCTACGAATTCCCATTTGGTTTACGAAGCAAACCAAATGGGAATTCGCAGCCTATTGGATAACAGCCATTATGACGTCTCCCGTGATGTTGGTTTGCTTCACAAACCAAATTATTAATGTTATGAACTATGGTTTGCTTTGCAAACCAACACCACGGGCACCACCGTGATGGCAATGTCCTTGTTAAATACGGCCAAATTCGATAGCATCCATTATGGCGTTGCCCTTGTTGTTGGTCTGCTTCGCAAACCAATTGGAAATTCGTAGTCTATTCGAAAAAATTCCATGCGAAACTAACCAAAACTAACGTAACTGTTGATTTAACTAGGAATGAATATATCTAACATATAATGAATATAACAAACTATCACCAGAACTGGAAGTAGATCCTGAAAAATGTTGCACCAGTTTAGGTGGGAATGAGGCCAAATGTAGACAGGATAGGCCATCCTACCACCACTAGCCAATACTATTGTATAAGTTTGGGTGAGTGAAACCAGGTGTAGATAGAATGGGTCATCCTCCCGCCAAAAATGTGGTACCAGTTAGGGTTGGAGATGTACCATATCGCACCCCGGCAAGAAAAGTGACACAAGTAAAACAATAAGAATCTTGAGGTTATGTTATTGAAACATATGTATGAGGTGCCCCAGCTTGTTATATTACTATTCTATAGAATATAATAGAAGTTACCACTATAAATAATTAGCTAACATTTAAAAGAAGCTTATACTATTTCACTATAAGTTTCATAGTATGCTTGAAGTGGATATTTCTCAAATTCTGCCATTTTGAGCAGTGTCACTTTTCTTGCCGCGGTGCGATATGTAGATAGAATAAGCTATCCCCTCGTCAAGAATATTGTATCAGTTTGGGTTAGTGAAACCATATGGATAAAGGATAGGCTATCCTCCCGCCACTCGCTAACAATGTTGTTCTAGTTCTGGTGTGCGAGGCCAGGTGTAAACAGGATATGCCATTAGCCTTCCGCTCGCGGAGAATGCTGTATCAGTTTGGGTGGGTGAAGCTAAAATATAGATATCCGCTCTTCAAGAATGATTCCAGACAGCAGCTAATATTACTTTAACTGGGATCTATAATGCTAGACTGCAGGTAGGGTGTTACTCTGACAGCCAATAAAATAACAATAAAATAACTATTGCTATGATTTTTCATCTTTTCTTTGAAAAAGTTTTTTTTTATCGTGCAAGAGGCCAAATCTGGCCAAACTGAGCTCTTTTGGAAGGACTGAAACATTATTCCAGGGAATAATATAATTTTAATATAAACTAAGATACTATAAATGCCTTTTAAGGGCATTTTTCTTCATTACCACAGTCTTTTCGAGCCTTTTTTGTGTTTTAAGCGAAAATGGCATTGTGGATTGTTGAGTACTTCATAATAGATCGCACTTCAAAGCTCGATCATTCAGGGTGCCATCAATTATGTTCAGTTCTGTTTGAATTGCTGCTTGGCTTTCCATTGTTTTTGTTTTCAACTTCTTGGCTGTATGAAAAGCACCAACCTCGTAGCTTCGTTCTGTATTATATCCTTATTTGTTGTTCGGAAATTTTACTGTTGATCCTGAGTTCAATACTTTTAAATCATCAAGCACATAACGGGATCAATTGGCGTGTCTAAAAGTGGATGAATTTCTTTAGAACTTCAGAGTTTCCAATTCTGTGAGAAATATATTCCCTCGGTAAAATGCCATTTGACTCGATAAAGTTAAGACTTCACGTAAGATGTGATTTTGTGGTTTCAAAGTGAAAATTAATTTCTTAATGATTAAAACTTTTTAAGAGTAGATTAAAAATCCTTCTATTTTGGAAAATTGCAAGTTTTTCTGCTTTCCAACTCTGCACTAACATAATAAAAAATTTCAGTTGGTCGCTAAAACTAAAACTATTCAGTTAAATGTTATTGTCAATCAAACATTATTTAATTTACACTTTTGCCCAGAATATTACATTTGGGCTTTTCTTATTATATTTCATGATACAAACTTCCATTTAACAAGGTAAAGATTTCATTCAAAGGAATTTTAAGACGTTTAAAGCAGAATTGTATATTGTAGTGGAAATGTTTAGATTTCCTATGTTTCATTCATATCAAATTTTTAGAAAACTGTGACAAATATAAAAATTAATCGATCATGAGGTATGGCTATAGAGCATGTCTTAAAATTTTTTAAGTCATAAATTCATTGTCATTGGAGATTTTGGTAATATTTCAGTCTTAAAACCTAGGCCTAAATTTTACAAATTAGTTGCGACTGTTATCAAAAATATTAACAGAAATAGGGCTGTCAAGGCGACGCAGACAATAACGACACAAAGATATGAGGCAGATATAAGACACCATTTTGTTTGAAGAACAAATATGTTTTAGGACAAAGTTCCAGCTCTTGAGTGGAAGCGATAACCTATTAGATCAATTTTAAAAAGAGCGAATGTTTCGATTTTTAAGCGTTCTCCTTTAGATTGAGGGAGTCTTTTATAAATATATAAGGATACTTCCAAATTTAAAGACAGTGCAGCATTGACTATGAAAACATTACTGCACATTCAAAACTTGACACCGAGACTTATTTTTAAAAGTAATCCCGGGTTAGGGGACAGAGACCTCGCTTTAAAGAGTGAGAAAGAGTGAAATCTCAGAACAGGAAATTTTTACCAAAATAAAAAGCAATCACTTAACAAAGCCTAACGTTCTATTGTTTTTTATCATCTTATCTTTTTTTAAACAGGACAAGAGAGTTTTGTGCGCTTTTGGAAGTTTCCAGTATTCTAAGCAAGTTTTACCAAGTTACTACTTAACAGAAGAAATGTACACATTGCCGTGACAAGCATTCCATTCTGGGTTGTTTTCCGGCTGAGTTTATGTTGTTCAGAATTCTAGCTTTTAGTAGAGCAGTGTTTCGAAACCAGTCGCAATTAAAACACGAGGTTGCTCAAAGAGTTCCAAATATCCAAAACCTCGATCGCTAGTTTAATTATGTTTATCTCTTTCCTAAATTTTATCGGCATAAAAAATATCTAATTGAACGGCAAAAAAAGTATGTCGGTAAGGAATTTGTATTTGGAATTGCATTTCTGATATAAATGTGTAGAAAAAATACATTTGCCGTGACCAGGATTCGAACCTGGGTTATTGCGGCCACAACGCAATGTACTAACCACTATACGATCACGGCGATGTCGAAACATGAAAGTATTTAGTTGAAACTAAAGAGGGAAGTGACAAGGAATTGAAAATTGTTCTCAAGTAGAGCATGAATTTTCTATTAAATGTTTTCACCAAAATCTCACAGATGGCAGCACCATTTCCGAATGAGTCCTACGTTAGATTGTCACGCTATCTATTCTGCATTATTATTATTCTGCAATGCCCCAGCGATTTCGAACCGAAACTTTATTGACACGCCCTCTAAACGCCCATGCCTATTGTCTGCACAAATATGAAGCCGAATTCCATTTTCACCACATTTCGATCTCAAAACCAACATATGAGGCTTTTCGACTAAAAATTTATTCGGATTTATTCTTTCCTACATAATTTTTAAATTTTACGTTATTTTTGTACAAATCCTCAGTACATCCAAAGATGGTTTCAATCACCATTAAGTAACAGGTATTGCTAATAAGACGAGATGGGTAACAGCAGGGCCCGATTTAGAAAATTTGGTATAGTAGGCACAACACGCAGGAAGGGGGCCCCCCATATCCGTTCATCACAAAAACTAATTTTAAACAATAATTGGTACTTACGTATTTGACTGTTGATCGTTTCAAAAATTGTTGAAAAAACATTCCAGAAAATATGAAAAGTTATTTTTGTTTAAAATTTTTAGATACTTTTGAAACTTTAGGGCCCTTTAAATTATGGGGGCCCTAGGCCCGTGCCTCACGGGCCTAATGGTAAATCAGGGCCTGGGTAACAGCATTCCAAAACACAGAGAATTGAGCTAAATTTCGGTATTTATAACAAATTTAGAGACATTCGTTCGCTTAAAAACGAATGATACGCTTAAAAACGAAATTTAAAAATTCTGATCAACCGAACTGGAAAAAAGTATTCAACATGGAAGGAATACCATTCCGAGAAATATTACAAGTCATATACATAAAGCCGAAACCAGAAAATCGCTCAATACCTTAAGTACTTTGAATATGACATTCTTTACATTTTACTGATATAAAATCTTTCCCATGTAATACGGCACCTTTATGATGTATAAATTTTATTCAAACTGCGTAGACACGAAGAAATAATGTATACATGACGTATAAATTCCTCTTTGCTCTAAAAAAGATAATGTTTTGGGGAAATGCTACACATTTCTTCCCCTGGGTGTTCATTTAAAGTTTTAAGCATATCAAAACTGTTTCGATTTCGTAGCCTTCTAATTTTGAATGACTGATACATTCAACTAGATCAGGATATATGCAATATTTATAACATTAGAACTTCAGGTTGAGAAAGCATTGTTGGTTATTTAAACTTGACGCCGTTTTTTACTCAGTGGTCCTGGATTCAGGGGACACTAGCTGCAATTGAAACAGTTTAGAAAACTTGGGAATTTTCAGAGTTGGAAATTTTTACCGAAAGAGGCTAGAATTTCTTCACAAAGCCTAACGCTCTGTCCTTGTCATTGTGAACATGCTTTCCACTTCCCGAAAACTATATCATTGTTTCCATTTTGCTTCAAGTTTTTACCAAGCATTTTTTCTTTTCTTTTACAGAAACTGTTGCTCATAACAGTTTTATTTACCGAATTCGAAATGAGTCACTATTAAAACACATGGCTGCTCAAAGATTTCAAAAAGAACCAAAACACTCGAGCGCTAGCTTAATTATGTTCAAAAATTTGAAAAGTAATATAAATATCTTTTTCAACTGCCAGTCGGTCAGAAATTTGTGTATAGAGCAGAATTTCTAATAAAAATGTAAAATAAAAATACACTTGCCGTGACCAGGATTCGAACCTGGGTTATTGCGGCCACAACGCAATGTACTAACCACTATACGATCACGGCGATGTCGAAATAGGAAAGTATTTTGTTGAAACGAAAGGGAAGGTGAAGAGAAATTGAAGAAAAGGGTTCTTAAGTAGAGCGTGAATTTTCTATTTAATGGTTCCACCAGAATCGCACAGAGGGCAGCACCATTTCCGAATCAGTCCTTTGTTAGATTGTCTCGGTATTTATTATTCTGTAGTGCTCTAGCGATTTCGAATCGAACCTTTATTGATACGCCCTAAAAAGGCCCATTCCCATTATGTTAGTCCTCATAAGTATGCGACCTAGTTCTATTTTCACCGCATTTCGATCTGGAAACCAACATATGAAGCATTTCGACTACAAATTTATTCAAATTTATTCTTTCTTTCAAAATTTGGAAATTTTACTCAACTTTTGTACAAATCCCCGGTACATCCAAAGGTTGTTTCTATCGCCATTAAATAACAGGTATTGCTAATAGGACAAGGTGGCTAACAACATTCGAGAGCACAAAGAATCATTCTTTATAACAAATTTAGAGACATTCCTTCAATTTGATATGCTTCCAAACGAAATTTAAATATTTGAATCACCTGAACTAGAAAAAAGGATCTAACATGAAATATATACCATTCCGATAGATATTACTAGGCATATACATATGCACTATCTTCCAATAAGTATTTGGACACTTGTGATAGAATAGAAAAACAAAATTTATTCATATTCTTTACTTGGTCGAGCCTCCACAAGAGGCAATTACAGCCTCAACCCTGCGGGACATGCTTTCCAGAAGTCCTTGCACAAAGGCCAGTAGTATTTTCTTCCACTCTGCTTGGAGAAGACATACAAGATCCTTCACCTATTTTGGACGGTTGTTGCACTCCTTAATTCGGCGAACCAACTCGTCCCAGAGGCTCTCGATAGGGTTCAGATCTGGGCTCCGGGTAGGCCAATCCTTAACCCCATTGTCACCATACTAATATACGGTGGACCTCACAACATGACAACTGGAGTTGTCGTCTTGGAAACAACATGGGTCCAACCCGTAAAACTGCCACAACGTAGGAACCACACTGACATCCAAAATAGTGCAGTAGGCCTCGGCATTGAGCTTGCCCTGAATTTGGTCCAAGTGGACATACCAGGTAGACCCAGTACATATCAGAAGAATATACCCAGAATACCTTCACACCCTAATTCCACCTCCGCCGAACTTTACGTTGGGCACAATGCATTGTGGCAGGAAGCGTTCTCCAGACAGACGCCAGAGCCAGACCCTGCCTTCCGAACGGTAGAAGAGTAACCTTGATTCGTCCCTGCAGAGAACCCGTTTCCACTGATCTACGGTCCACTTTCGACGTGATTTGCACCACATTAACAGAGAAACGCGGTTGGACTTTGTGATCAAAGGCTTATGGGTGGCAGAACGACCATGAAAACCAAGCAGGCATGATTCCTTACGGATGGTATTAATCGAAACACCACTCCCGAATTTCTGAAGAAACTACTAGAGTATGTGGGCCAACGGTTTAGTGCGGTTCTTCCGAATTTATGTGTTCACACCCTTCGTCTCTATATCCCAGTTTCGTGGGTGTACCGACTCGGGGCACATTACGACAATCATCGCTCACCTTCCACTTCTGAATCATATAGACCACTGTCTATTTTGTGTAATTCAGCTCACTAGATATGTCCTCTAAGTAACGGCAATTTCTGTGATGCCCCACGAATACACCTTTCCCGAAATTAGATAACTGCACTTATTGGTAGATAGGGTATATGCCGAAACTAGAAAATCTGTCAATACTTTGAATATGCCATTCTTTACATTTTACTTAGATCAAATCTTTCTCATATATATTGGAACCTCTACGAAGCGTAAATTTTATTCAAACTGCGTAGACACAAAGAAATAATGTATACAAGACTTATAAACTCATTTGCTGTTAAAAAGATAATGTTTTGGGAAAAAGCTACACATCTCTTCCCTGTGTGTTCATTTAAAGTTTTACGTAAAGCGAAAATGTTTCGATTTCGTAGCCTTCTAATTTTGAATGACTGATACATTCAACTAGATCAGGATATATGCAATATTTATAACATTAGAACTTCAGGTTGAGAAAGCATTGTTGGTTATTTAAACTTGACGCCGTTTTTTACTCAGTGGTCCTGGATTCAGGGGACACTAGCTGCAATTGAAACAGTTTAGAAAACTTGGGAATTTTCAGAGTTGGAAATTTTTACCGAAAGAGGCTAGAATTTCTTCACAAAGCCTAACGCTCTGTCCTTGTCATTGTGAACATGCTTTCCACTTCCCGAAAACTATATCATTGTTTCCATTTTGCTTCAAGTTTTTACCAAGCATTTTTTCTTTTCTTTTACAGAAACTGTTGCTCATAACAGTTTTATTTACCGAATTCGAAATGAGTCACTATTAAAACACATGGCTGCTCAAAGATTTCAAAAAGAACCAAAACACTCGAGCGCTAGCTTAATTATGTTCAAAAATTTGAAAAGTAATATAAATATCTTTTTCAACTGCCAGTCGGTCAGAAATTTGTGTATAGAGCAGAATTTCTAATAAAAATGTAAAATAAAAATACACTTGCCGTGACCAGGATTCGAACCTGGGTTATTGCGGCCACAACGCAATGTACTAACCACTATACGATCACGGCGATGTCGAAATAGGAAAGTATTTTGTTGAAACGAAAGGGAAGGTGAAGAGAAATTGAAGAAAAGGGTTCTTAAGTAGAGCGTGAATTTTCTATTTAATGGTTCCACCAGAATCGCACAGAGGGCAGCACCATTTCCGAATCAGTCCTTTGTTAGATTGTCTCGGTATTTATTATTCTGTAGTGCTCTAGCGATTTCGAATCGAACCTTTATTGATACGCCCTAAAAAGGCCCATTCCCATTATGTTAGTCCTCATAAGTATGCGACCTAGTTCTATTTTCACCGCATTTCGATCTGGAAACCAACATATGAAGCATTTCGACTACAAATTTATTCAAATTTATTCTTTCTTTCAAAATTTGGAAATTTTACTCAACTTTTGTACAAATCCCCGGTACATCCAAAGGTTGTTTCTATCGCCATTAAATAACAGGTATTGCTAATAGGACAAGGTGGCTAACAACATTCGAGAGCACAAAGAATCATTCTTTATAACAAATTTAGAGACATTCCTTCAATTTGATATGCTTCCAAACGAAATTTAAATATTTGAATCACCTGAACTAGAAAAAAGGATCTAACATGAAATATATACCATTCCGATAGATATTACTAGGCATATACATATGCACTATCTTCCAATAAGTATTTGGACACTTGTGATAGAATAGAAAAACAAAATTTATTCATATTCTTTACTTGGTCGAGCCTCCACAAGAGGCAATTACAGCCTCAACCCTGCGGGACATGCTTTCCAGAAGTCCTTGCACAAAGGCCAGTAGTATTTTCTTCCACTCTGCTTGGAGAAGACATACAAGATCCTTCACCTATTTTGGACGGTTGTTGCACTCCTTAATTCGGCGAACCAACTCGTCCCAGAGGCTCTCGATAGGGTTCAGATCTGGGCTCCGGGTAGGCCAATCCTTAACCCCATTGTCACCATACTAATATACGGTGGACCTCACAACATGACAACTGGAGTTGTCGTCTTGGAAACAACATGGGTCCAACCCGTAAAACTGCCACAACGTAGGAACCACACTGACATCCAAAATAGTGCAGTAGGCCTCGGCATTGAGCTTGCCCTGAATTTGGTCCAAGTGGACATACCAGGTAGACCCAGTACATATCAGAAGAATATACCCAGAATACCTTCACACCCTAATTCCACCTCCGCCGAACTTTACGTTGGGCACAATGCATTGTGGCAGGAAGCGTTCTCCAGACAGACGCCAGAGCCAGACCCTGCCTTCCGAACGGTAGAAGAGTAACCTTGATTCGTCCCTGCAGAGAACCCGTTTCCACTGATCTACGGTCCACTTTCGACGTGATTTGCACCACATTAACAGAGAAACGCGGTTGGACTTTGTGATCAAAGGCTTATGGGTGGCAGAACGACCATGAAAACCAAGCAGGCATGATTCCTTACGGATGGTATTAATCGAAACACCACTCCCGAATTTCTGAAGAAACTACTAGAGTATGTGGGCCAACGGTTTAGTGCGGTTCTTCCGAATTTATGTGTTCACACCCTTCGTCTCTATATCCCAGTTTCGTGGGTGTACCGACTCGGGGCACATTACGACAATCATCGCTCACCTTCCACTTCTGAATCATATAGACCACTGTCTATTTTGTGTAATTCAGCTCACTAGATATGTCCTCTAAGTAACGGCAATTTCTGTGATGCCCCACGAATACACCTTTCCCGAAATTAGATAACTGCACTTATTGGTAGATAGGGTATATGCCGAAACTAGAAAATCTGTCAATACTTTGAATATGCCATTCTTTACATTTTACTTAGATCAAATCTTTCTCATATATATTGGAACCTCTACGAAGCGTAAATTTTATTCAAACTGCGTAGACACAAAGAAATAATGTATACAAGACTTATAAACTCATTTGCTGTTAAAAAGATAATGTTTTGGGAAAAAGCTACACATCTCTTCCCTGTGTGTTCATTTAAAGTTTTACGTAAAGCGAAAATGTTTCGATTTCGTAGCCTTCTAATTTTGAATGACTGATACATTCGACTAGATCAGGATATATGCAATTTTATAACATTGGAACTTTGGGTTTGAGAAAGCACTGTTGTTTGTTTAAACTTGACGCCGTGTTTTTCGCAGTGGTCCTGGGTTTGGGGGATACAAAATGTCATTCAAACAGTTTAGGAAACTTGGTAATTTTTAGTAGGAAATTTTTATCTAAAGAGTCTGCAATTACTTCACAAAGCCTAACGCTCTGACCTAGATATTGTAAACAAGCTTTCCACTTCCCGAAAACTATCACCTTATTTTTATTTCGCTTCAATTGATTCTAGGAAGCATATTTTCTTTTACAGAAACTGTTTCTCTTAACCGTTTTATTAACCGAATTCGAAATGAGTCGCTATTAAAACACATGGTTGCTCAAAGATTACCAATGAACCAAAAACATAGCTTTATTATATTTAACTCTTTTCAAAAATTTGATAAGCAATATAAATATGTTGTTTAATGGCAAATATTATGTCTTTATGGAATTTGTTTTAGAGTAGCATTTCTAATAGAAATGAATATTAAAAATACAATTGCCGTGACCAGGATTCGAACCTGGGTTATTGCGGCCACAACGTTCCTTTAACTATCTGTATTCCTTTAACTATCTGTATTGTTTTTTACATATAGCACACTTGCACGAGGAATGCGATACTTCCAAATTCCACTTTAAGCATGAAATGCTGACAAATAATATGGCTATGATTTTTCCATTCTGCATGTGAAATAAAGAAAAATTTGTTTGAAAATTAGACATCTTCCGTACAACCGCTAAAAAGGTCTTCGATTACAATTGTTCTAAAATCGAAAGGTTAATGCTATAGCGGTTTTTTTTATTTTTCAAAAGAAAATCAATATTTTCAACACATTTTCGAGGTAGCAAATTACATAAAAAATGACTTTTAACTCGTAAAGTAAACAACCTCAATCTTCTGTCATTTAGGACTCAAACTTTCTACTTACCAAAAGTCCTAGTTATAATAGTTTTAACAGTGATATTATTCTAAGATCAGCAAATATTAATTTAAAATTTGTTTTATTCTAACTGGCATTGAGTTATAATTACATTCTAGGAAGTACTTTTTTGTCAATTCCGAGATATGTTATCTAAATGGAAACTAAATATACCTATCTCAAATTTTTTTTAAAATGTCTTTGAATTGTAATATATGGTTACATGTCTTGGTACGGCTTCATTCGACGTTGATAAAAAGTAAAGGCAACGTGTTTGGCGCTTTTTTTTGCCTACTTCTAATAGGCAAAATAAGGCAATCCATCTGTATAACGGTAATTGCGGTTTTTATAGCAACCTCGGCAAGCGGAGAGCTTAAATTTTCATTTTGACTATTTTTGAGAGTTCTTAAAAAAATCCTTTAAACTGTCATTGATTTTACTGGTTTATTTGACATAATTCTGGAGATGAAGTCAATCATAATTTTCATCGCACTCCCCCCCCCTCCGCATACAATAAAATATACAACAATAATATATATTGAGTATTTTGATTTCTGTTTTTAAATTATTTTTAACTGACTGCCAAAACAAGAGTAAAATCGAGCCAACGTTGGCGAGAAACCACATCTGGCATTTTGCTAAGCGGGCGGTGAACAGATGAAGCGAATGGAAGCGAGGAAAATTTGAATATTATATTTGAAATGAAAGCCAAACAGGGAGATAACGTTAAAAGAATATGAAAGTACAAAAATTCGTTAATGAAAGTTAACCTAGACGGGGTGAGCTAAATTTAGAAAATGGGAATACTTTTTTTTTTAATAATAAAAGAAATAAAACATAAGCATGACTAAAGAAAAGAGAAAAAATAAGTATTACGGTTTGTGGAAGCCGTCTCGAGCATGCGCAGAGCAAATGTTTTCTCATAGGAAGAAGGAAAATGTTCGATAACGCAAGTTTCAATTCTCATTCGAGTCGATCGCTATCAAATCTATCGTATGTTATATATGTTTTCGTGTTAATTTCAATCACCATATTAATTATTCATGGCAGCAGATTTATGCAGACCCATGGATAATTTTTTTAAGCGGGCGTAAACGATCATTGGACGTCATTGAGTACGTCAACAAACCCAGAGAATTCTTCGAATTAAAATTAAAATCACATGAAAAGCAAAAATCATTTTTTTTAAAGAAACTTTGTCTGTGAATAAAAAAGCTTTAATTGCATCCTACAAAGTTTCATTTAAAATAGCCAGATGTAAAACAAACTCACACCGTTGGTGAAGAGCTTATTTTGCCAGCAGCAATTCAGATTGTAGAAACTATGTTTGGAGAAAATTTTTCAAAACAACTGCAGTCCATATCTCTTTCAAATGATACTGTTGCTCGTCGAATTGGTGATATAGCTGAAGATGTACAGTGTCAGATTTTCTCGAAGTTGCGTGACAAATTGTTTTCAATACAGCAACAGATAGTAATAAAGATGCTCATTTCATTGCCTATGTTCGATTTTGTGATAATATGTCAGTAGTGGAAGAACTACTTTTCTGCAAACCGATAGAACTCAAAGCAACAACTCTCGCATTATTTGCTATTTTAAATGATTTTATGAACGAGGCAAACATAGAGTAGAAAAATTGCGTCGGAATATGCACCGATGGTGCTCGTTCAATGTCCGGAAGATTCCAAAGAATACGAGCACTTGTAAAACAAAAATCGCCTCAGTGCGTTTGGACACATTGCACGATCCACAGAGAAGCTTTGGCTTCCAAAGAAATGAGTCCTCGTCGTAATATTGTGTTAACTACAGTTGTAACCGTAGTAAATTATATCCCCAAAATGAGACCCCTGCAATCAAGAATATTTTCCTCACTTTGTATAGACATGGGTGCAATGCATTCAGCTTTACTATTTTATTGCGAGGCAAGATGGTTATCACGTGGGAAATTCTTGCAACGTGTTTATGAATTAAGAGAAGAAATCGCCATTTTCCTGGAAGAAGAAAACAGACCGGTAGCCAAGAATTTTCTTGATAAAATTGAGCTATTTGGTCGACATATTCGAGAAATTAAATAACTTGAATCACTCGTATCATATGTATATATAACTCCAAGGAGCAAATATACATATGATACGAGTGATAAAGTTAATGCTTTTTGTAGAAAATTGGAATTGTGGAGCAGAAATTTAAAGAAAAAAAAAACCTAACAATGTTTGCAAATGTGAATGACTGTACTAAAATTTACAAGGCTGAAGAAGAACATGTAAAAGTTGTTTTTGTTACCATTGAAAATCATTTAGCCACAAGCTGGCAAAAAATTTTAAAAAGTATTTTTTTGCTGACGCTAAACTGATAACAAGTTACGAATTACAAGTTACGGGTTAGGGAAACATTTCATAAGACTCCCGAAGGACTCACAATTTATGAGGAAGAAAAATTCATAGACTTCACGACAAGTGGCGAAACCAAAAGACAATTTAGTAATAAATCACTATTTGAATTTTGGTCAGTAGAGGATTATATTTCTGCACTAAAAACAAGGGCATTTCGCATTCTATTACCATTTTCAACATCATACCTTTGAGAAACTGGATTTTCTGCTGTGGCTTCTTTGAAGACAAAATATAGATCTCGGCTAAATATAGAAACAGAACTGAGAGTGGCTATTTCTAATATTAAGTCTTCCTTCGAAAAACTTTGCTCGGCAAGACAGGCCCAAGGAAATCACTAATAATTATTAAATTTGTTTTTAATTTGGTATATTTTGATTAAGTAAGTTTTGATTTAGAAGTTGATTTACTTTAATAAGTTAATTATGAAACATGTCGAAATGTATTTTGTTTTCTATATGTATGTGTGCTTTCCTTTAAGTCAGTTAATCAATTTTTTTAAATAATATTTTCTCTTGGATATTCTCGCGCCCCCTAGGGGGATAAGTAGGTAGGTAGATAATTAAATTTATGCTGAACTGATTCAACACATAGGTGTATTCCATGTATGTTTTTTTAATATGATTAATTAATTATAGAAATAGCTGAAAGTAACGTAGATAACCATTTCAACTTGTGTGTTGAAGTAAATAATTATTCTCTTATTCTAAAGATTCCCAGTGAGTCATAAAGCGCCCATACATCATTAAAAAACGTATGGAATTATGGTTTTAAGTAAATTGTGTTTTTAATGAATTTTAAAAGGTTGGAAAGAATACATAGCTTAACAGAAAAATTATCCTCTACAGATACAAATACAAAAGCAGAAACAAACAGTTTGTGAGAATACTTCCAAAAAGTCGTCTTGAGATTCAGTTACTTTGTGTGTTCGATAATTGTTTACCTAATTTTCGTTCTGAAAAATAATGAATGATTATGTGAACCAAGCTCTGAAAATTGCAATGGAGTCCATTCCATACTGTGCTTTGAGGTTCGACTGTAAACACAAAACAGAGAAATAAAATCTTATAATAAAGGTATTGAAGAGGAAATAGACAAATTCCGCTTTAAACATCAGTATCTTTAAAGAGTCAAAATCTGGGCAATAATAAAAGACGTTCAATGCAATGCAATTCAATTTAAATCAAATAGCAATCATAAAAGACGTTCGGAATAAGCAGTAATCAAGCAGTTGGGCAGTTTTCAGAGCTTGAAGTTAGCAGTACTTTTTGAAAGAATCGTCTATAGAATCAGAAACCATTACATTATTTATTTTCTAATGCAAAAAACACAGGAAAGGTAAAATTCGAAAATTGCATTGAAAATTATTTTGGTAACACAACACAGGATTAATTCTGATAAGAGGTTTTAAAGGTGTTTTTTACATGTAATGAATATTAGAAGCAAGTCTTATTTGAGGATACTTCTAAACAAGCTTTCTTCCATACTTCCAAACATAAAACTTCTCCTTAAATAAACAAATCCCCAAGCTGGCAATTTTACTGACTTCTGGAGAGCGTAAGCGAGCAGGGGGTGATATGAAAGCAGGGCAGGGGGTGATATGATATGAAAGACAATTCCGAAGAAACAGCCCTCAAGTTGTTAAACAGTTTTTATAGCATGACGGTAACGGTAGAATTGTAGAAATTATACGTCGGTTGGACTAGATGGCACATCGGAGTGTTACTTTAATTCTGAAGATCAGATTTTTACTTCGATAAAAAAAGTCGCAGTAAATACACTTTGCTACAGTTGGAATGGTGAATTTAGTAAAATTACCCTGACATCATTTTAGTGAAATAATGCAGCCAGTTCCTTCCATATAACTCTCCTGTCAGCTCCACGGCAACGACCAGAAACTAAATAACCAAAAAAACATTGAGTAATATTATGATGAATTACAAATAATTCAAATTGAACTACGCCAGGTAATTCAGCTAGATTAGAATCTTAAGAATCAGTGACTTTATGAGGTCGTTATAAATGTTTAGTTCTTTTCCATTCTAAGAAACTTCTTCTCTGCAACAAAATCGACCAAGCTTTTTACAATGCTGTCGAATGCGTTCGACACATTACTTCAAACTTTGACTGGAAACAACAACAAAAAAAAAGGAATGAAAACGTAAAGCCACTGAAGAATATCCACAAATTCGACTTTAAACATCCTGGTCTTAAAAGAGACAAATCCTTCAGTGCATGCTTTCACACAAGGTGTACTTGAAGAGTCAGCTATTTACTTGCTGAGTTGCTGTTGTGCTGAGGTATATAATTACTCTCTCAGTTAACAATTTGATGTACATTATTGCTACTAATGTCTTGTGATTCATAAAAAAGCATCCCTTAAATATATGAGGTGATAGATCATTACCAGTAAATTGTTTTTTTTTATGCATTTCAAAAGGTCCATTAGAATACATAGCTTAACAGAAATATAAGCAGTTATCGAGATTATCGAAATATTGCATGCATTACAAAAAAATTTAATTTAAAAATCTGTTTTTGTCCGAAACATGCTTTGGTAGGTAGGTAGGTAGTTGAATTTTCGTCACACTGGAGCAACATAACAGTCTACTATTTATACAATTTCAATAAATACTATTAATAAATTTAAGAAAACGTTGAAAGTAACTTTGTTAAGACTTGTGTGTTTGAGGAATATATTTATTCTTTAATGTAATAATATGACATCCAGGAAAGCAAAAGGTGCCAAGTGAGTCATAAAGGTCCATTCCTCAGACACCTATGAGTTGATGGGACTTTATCAGTAAATTGTTTTTCAATGCATTTCAAAAAGTACATTAGGATACGTGGCTTAACAGGAAAAGTGTTATGAGATACAGTCACTAAAGAAGGACCAGGCAGTTTGTGAAGCTATTTACGAACAAGGCCACAAGTCTCTTGAGAAGCAGTGACTTTGCGTGTTCGATAAATGTTTAGTTCTTTTTCATTCTGAAAAATACTCTGACAAAGTTGACCAAGCCTTTCCGTATAAGCAAGTAGGGCAGTTTTCAGAGCTTGAGTAACAGTACTTCACGAAATCTTCGTAGGTTAACCCAAAAGCCACTATATATAGAATCTCTTCTTTGATTCCAGAGGTCACACACAAATAATTTTATATCGGTCACACTCAGTGAAGGCTTCACAAAGCGGTAGATTTAAAATTCAAAAATTCCATTGACAACGCTTTTTTGTAGCAACGAAAACCTTGCTTAGATACCATTTTTGAATGATGACTTTCACATGTACTGAAGCAGAAGTAAGCCGTATGTGAGGATACTTCCGAAAAAACTCAAAATAAAACTTCTCCTTAAATAAACAAATCCCCAAACTGACAATACAACTGGCTTCTTGGAAATCAGTGATTTTGTGTATTTGATTAATGTGTCGTTTCTTTGAGAAACAGGTCGGTAAGAATGCTCAATAACAAAGTCGACCAAGCTTTGAAAAATGCATTCAAATTCATTGGAAACATTGCTTGCGACTTCGACTGTAAAAACAAAGCAGAGAATGGAGGTTGTACTAATAAAGGCAGGTAACAAAGTTTCTGAATTCCAATATAAACCTACTTGTACTATAATACTGAGGGCCACGAAATACCTCAGGATCTCCATAGCTGTGATATGAAAAACAGTTATGGAGAAACAGTCCTCGAACAGTTGAGCAGTTTTCAGAGCATGACGATAACGGTATATTTGGAAAAAGAAAGCATCGGAAGATCCAGAAGCCATTGCGCATCGGAGTTGATCTTTTATTCCAGAGGTGAGGTTTTTAATTCGACAACAAAAGTCGCAGTAAACACAGCTTGCCAAAATCGGAATGGTGTAATCTAAAATTCCACGTGAAATTACCCTATTAAAGCAATATAACAGATTGTTCCATACTAATCCTTGTTTATTGCAAGGACTATAGAATAAATGTCGAACCTTTAAAATTGGAAATGTAATGGCTAATATCGCTAAACAATTGAGGAATGTCACAGTTTTAGGTGCCTTTGAGCTCGTGAATTTTTCAGCGAAAATGAATTCTCTGTTTAATAATCGAATTTTCTCTGTGTTGTGATAAATAGAAAAACACATCCAAATTTCTAGGATATAGAATACGAATGCTGGGATATCGATTTGAACTTTGAAACGACTTGAATGAAATTTTTTTATCTTGTAATATGTGTCAAAACAACACAAAAAGAGCACTAGGAATGGAAAGACCTTATGTAAAAACAATTTTCTTCGGGAGACTTTCTTCTCACAGTTATCAGCACCCATGCAGCGAAGAATCAACAACCTTAGTTGAAAATTGCCATTTCCTAATTTGCACATACTTTCAGCAAGAAAATGTAAATATATATTTCTACAAGCAGATATAATTCAATCACATCCACAGTTCATCATACCTGACGGTACAAATCTCTCAGATTTGTAAGACATACATAGAAATAAACAGGACTAACTAAAATATTGATGTCTTTCGTAACCAGTATTTCAGTATCCACAACAAAGATGTTTCCTAATCTAAAAGTTTATAAGGTGGCCAATGGAAGCATTGATTTGAAGTGTTGTTGCCAGATTTGTGACTCAAATACGTAATAAATGTTTTGGTGTATGGTTACATTAAATATTCAGCTTCGCTAGCCGGCTTTGTTTTTAATCCCAACTTTTAATTTTTTTAATGCTCCAAACATGGATATATTTTGTCTCATGAAAAATTCATTTTTCCAGTGTAATATTACCTGTTCACTGAAATGAAAATTTTCTTTATGAGCACGTGCTCTGAAGAGTCTACTTTTTGTTTCAACCGATGATTGTCCTATAAGCCATTTAATCCTTCTTTAAATTAGTATCACAAATGTTGTTGAGTGAGCAATAGAGATGAACACCTTACGACTGTATTGTTATCATGCTTTTTATTGTGTTCTTATAACTTTGCAAGCAATAGTAACGTAACGAAAAATGATTGTGTTTATGATTATGGGTATTACAAGAGACATTGTAACGTTCCCATCACATATAATAGGATAAAAAGGTAGTAGTATAAGAACACATATTTTAAACCATACGCATGCATAAAATGTTTACAGCATATGCATGAGTTATCTGGTCTGTTATAGCCCGGTTTGAAGAGTAACCGATTAGCACACACAATTGGTTCTAGTGATTGTGTATCTCCATTCTCAGTGGGATCATCAGTTACCCGAGTTTCGGCATTCCATTTACACAGAAAATATAATAGAATAACATTTTATATTTTTACATATTCGTTTAATTTTACGTAGATTTATCGAATAAAATGATTAATCGGGATTTGAAACGCTGTATTTTGCAAATAATTACGCTGAAAACACTTAGTACTTCATAAAAGGATCTAGAAAATGTTCAATAGGGTGGGTCGAAATAAAATCAATATTTTTTTTTCGGAACGCTTTAGTGCGGAAAAGTTGACTATTGTAATAAGAAAAAAAAACGGCATAAAAAATTAAAATCGGTTAACAGTTTCCGTTCGCGCATCGTACTTAAAGTTTATAAAAAATTGCAAAAATCACGATATTTTTGTAATTTATTTCTGCTAGTTAATTTTTTTTAAATAAACACGCTTTCGTATTTTATGCTTTATTTATGGTTCAAATAACCTAAATAAATTAATTTCTGATCAATAATCTAATTTTTTCTGTTCGCGCAAAGTTTAGGAAAAACTGAAATTTACCAATATTTCGCAATTTTCACTGTGCAACTCTTCGTTCCTTTTGCTAGAACAAAGCGAACAAGAACTCACTTGAAATAGATTGAACTGGTTTGAACCTCCTGAGAAAAGTTGGGAAACGTTCGTCGCTTTGAACGTTCGTCGTAAAAGTGAATGCCAAGGAATTTCTCAGGAATGTGAAAGAAGAACACTATTCTCTTATCCAGGAACCTGGATCAACTTATATTGTACATGTATATCCTTCCGCGAGTTCATCAAATGGTTAACTCAAGGCATTATTTCTCGTTTGTCTGAACTATCAATATCACTAGAAAAACTAGAAGTAGTAGGGTGTGATGGCACTTTAACCTACACTGGATGGAAGAACGGTGTCATCCACCGACTAGAAAATCATGTAGGACGCCCGCTACAGTGGAGCATAAGCCTCCTGCATTTTAATGAGCTTCCTTTTCACCACATTTTCTTACATATCGACGGTCAAACTGCAGGGCCTAGATCTTTTAGTGGGCCAATCGGGTAGCAGCTCACTTGCTATGATAAACTTCCTGTGGTCGATTATGGACCCATATATTGTTCGATTCTTGATATAGACAGGAATTTGTTGAGCAAAGAGCAACAGTATTTGTTTGACATTTCAAATGCAATCACCTTAAGACATCGTCCAGAAGACTTGACAAATCGGGACCATGATCCTTTGTCCCATTCCAGATGGCTAACTGCGGCCAACCGAGTTCTTAGGTTGTATATAAGTTCATCAGATCTATCCGGAAACTTAAACGAAAAAATTTGAAAAAAAAAATCATCTTAAAATGATACATGCCTTTGTGGTTTGCCATAAAAAAGAGCAAATATTTTACTGACGGACCAAAACATGTTTTTCAAGCAATCCAAACATCATGGTATTTATTCGATGATTTACTTCAAGTTTTGTAGATCCAGTAATACAACGAAAAGCGTTCTTTGCGCATCCAGAGAATATTCTTTTGGCAATGCTTGTCGATGATAGAGAACACATTCAGGAGCTCGGTTACAAAAGGATCTTAAAAGCAAGACAAACCGTCCCAAAGAAGAAGACTGTTGTTAGAAATTTCGTACCACCGAAGATAAACTTTCAAGCTTCCGATTACATTGAAATTATTAATTGGAATTTTTGTGTGGTATATCCTCCCCCAATGCTGTGGAACCTAAGTGAAGATGATATTAAATCACTCATGACTTCTGAAACTATGCCCATCAGAGAAATACAAAAGATTCACTGTCACACCCAGGCTGTGGAGAGGTGCGTCAAACTTGTGTGAATAAAGTATGTGGACATGAAGTTAAAGATGCCTATATCCGAGCATCACTGAAGTCTAAATCGGTTATGCCTCATTTCTCAAAAAAATCAGACTTTCAATGTGTAGTAGATATAAAAAAGAAAAGTATAAAACACAGTTAGCCAAAGAATCCTACTCTGGAAAATATTTGTAAACAGTTGTAAATATAATGTAAATACCACACCCAACAATTGGATGGTTGTGGGTGAGGTTCCACGTGGTGAGTCCTGTGTCGTTTTGTTATAGCAAAACGAGCGAAGAGTTGAACAGTGAAAATTGCGAAACATTGGTAAATTTCTGTTTTTTCTAAAACGTTGCGCGAAAGGAAAAAATTAGATTATTGATCAGAAATTAATTTATTTAGATTATTTGAACCACAAATAAAGCATAAAAAACGAAAGCGTGTTTACTTAAAAAGTTTTAACTAACAGAATAAAATTACAAAAATATCATGATTTTTGCACTTTTTCATAAATTTTAAGTACGATGCGCTAACGGAAGATGTTAACCGATTTTAATTTTTATGCCGTTTTTCTTCTTATTACAATAGTCAACTTTTCCGCACTAAAGCGTTCCGAAAAAAAAATATTGATTTTTTTCGACCCACCTTACTGTACAACGTTTAGAAATAACACTACAAATGTAGATCATCCTTTCGTTACATGACACACATTCATAAACGGTAGTGAAAACAAATCATAAGGTGTTAAGTCGATAGACCTAGGTGGCCATTTGAACAACCACATCTTCGTCTTATTGGGGAACGATATATCTGCCTGGGAAATCACAAAAAGGTCTACACTAACGAATTTTAAAATTAGTGATATTTTGTAGTTACATGATTGGTTATATAGAAAAAATTAGATCCATAGCTTGGAAATTAAACGACTTGAAAAAACTTAATGAATTATTTGTCATAAACATGAAATTAAAACTTATTCTAATTGCCGTATTCACTTGTCCGAGTTAAGCAGCGGACCAACGATAATCTCGGGTTATCGAAAAAACCGTATTCACAATGCCTGATCTGAGGTTTAAACCGCCGTTTCGATGTTATCATTTTGAGCCTTCGAATTCGCGAATTAACTCTCTGTGGAGAGTTACGCATGCACGTTAATATTTTTTCGCGAAAGAAGCGAGATAACAAAACAAAATGGAAGACAGACTTCATTCTGTGTTAAATTGCAGTATGCCTGCAACGAAGCACATTCAACTCATCTTATATGAGTCGGAACGAGAACGTGATTACATCTATATAAATAAGAATGGAGTGTTTGTTTGTACATTCAATATTTTCGACCCATTTCAAATTTTCCATCCGTTTTGGACCCTTCTGATGCCGAATCCGCCTTTTTCTCGTTTGGTGTCTGTCTGTCTGTCTGTATGTTGTGCCCTATACACGTCCACGCGGTTTAAGATATTTTCATGGAAATTTGCATACAGTGAGTACTTATTTTCATTTAGTGAGTGGCATTGGTTGCGAAAGTCTGTCTGTCCGTCTTTCTGTTCTATGCTCTATTTTGTATTTGTGTGTTTGTGTAGACATCACATGAATTGTATTTCAGATATTTGATTACAATGTCTTTTATTTTATACATTATTTATTAGTTTAGTGAATGCAATATAAAACTTTTTTTTATTGTTATATTTAGAAGAGTTTCATGCTAAAACACCTGAGTAAGTATACTTAAATCAGCCACAATTTGATAGTTTTCGAAAAATTGGAATGTAGTTTGAGTATTACGATTACTTTCATTTGCTTTACCAGTAATGCTGAAAACCAATTATTTTTCAAAAAAAAATTTTATGGTGAAATTTTAGCTCTGATACTTTATTTATTTCGAGTTTTATTTTTATTCTTTGCGCAATGAAAACGATTTCCGAATATTTGGGACAGACGATATTTTTCAACGAAACGAGAATGAACAAGATCGCGCGAGCAGTGATATTTATTATGGTTCTTTCGCTCTGAATTAATTTCACATTTCTAAATTTTGTACACTTTTAGTTGTAAGTTGTGGCAACTGTGCGAGATCAAGAGATAAAATTGAATCACAAATTAATATCTTTAGAACAATTTTTTGCGACATCTTTTATTTTGTTTTACTTTGCTGTTTCCTGTTTTAAATATTTATTATTTTAATAAATGTGTTTTCCTTCTCATCACACCCAACAGCACCACAAAGTATCAGACTTAAAAATGTTAGGTAAGTCAGTATAAATTTTCAGTAAATTTTAAGTGTAATACCATTATTGAAAGAATAATGCCGTTATTTAAAGAATAATGCCGTTATTGAAAGAATAATGCCGTTATTTATAGAATAATGCCGTTATTTAAAGAATAATGCCTTTATTGAAAGAATAATAATGTTTATTAATCCAAACTGGAACTTTTTCAAACATTAAAAAATTCGTTGTAATAATGACATTAGAAGATTGCAAAATTTCACAATGTCGCATACCGGAGGCAAGAGTGCCACAAGTAAAAAAATATTGTTTTGTTGACTATGAGTGCGAGAGCACTCGCCGTAAATCGTAATTTTAATTAATTGAGTTGAACATGAAAAGAACTTAAGAAAGGGAATTCCAAATCTTCCTATAAATCGTCTTTTATAGTAGTAACCTTAGTATCACCTTTCGTCATTTTGTAGCTTTGTCATACAGCAATTGTGCGATGTATGTGAAATGTATTACATGAATGGATATGCATGTGTAGGATTTGTGTCCAAAGTAAGTTGTAAAAAATATAAAGATGGCGAAAGATGTTAAAATAAATTTTTATTCTACAAAAAACGTAAGTCATTATATATTTTGATTATCTCTTCAATCTAGAGTAAACCAATTCAAACCGAGTAAGGTCGGGTATTTTGCTAGTTAAAATATAATATTACGACGCAATGTTAACGATAAAAGGGAATTTTTCTCTTTGTCAATCATAATAATTATTTAAACATTATTTTTATATATTGTTATAAACTAATTGGATTGATAAATGAAGTAGGGAAAGAAAATTATAGACTACAGCAGCAATTTTATGACATTACGCATGCGAAATAAGAAGATATAGTAGTGAATACTCTAGGGTTTTAGTGAGTGTTGCATATGATTTTGGTCGTGTGAAATTTCTCTTTCTATTCATTTAATTTCTCTAAGACTGGTAAGCTAGTTTTCTAAAAAATAGATATGCCCAGATGTGTTTTGGTTCGAACTATATTCTGGCTCGTCAGAGAACCCAATAAGAGAGCTAACGGTAGAATATGACCATGGCAGATGCAAATACGTCGTAGATTTAAAAAAATTTTGATTTATGACAGGCCTCGTAATAGATTTTTTAATACATGTGCACAAGGTGCACCTAAGTTTTTAAATTAGGTGCACAGTTTATATTTTCGGTGCATATTTGAAAAAACGTAATATAAGAGCATTGGTATAATGTTAACTACTTTATTAGTTGGGTATGTTTACATAGGTTAGTAGTAGATAGTAAATAAAAATATTTAAACAACTAAATTCTCCCTTTTCCGGCGCACGGCTGTCGCGGCAGTTGCTTCAACAGAGTCATCTGGAAAATGTTTCGATCATCGGAAAGTTCTGGTGGCATGGCGCAAGTAAACCTTCTTCCTATAAAAACCCGTTACGGCCCGGCTATTTTGTTTTCTCATAGTGTGTATTTATGAATTTTAATTACGTTCCTTTAGAGCGAGAGAGGTCGATACTAATAGTTTGTTAAAGCATCAAAATAACATAAAACGTTGCCTCCCTTTTTAACGTTAGGTGCACGGCATGCACCTAGCTGGAAAAAATTAGGTGCACAATTTTATTTTCATGTGCACAGTGCACCTATGCACCCGGGTATTTCGAGCCCTGATTTATGACGAATGAAAGAAAATGAACAATGGCAAGTTCCTTCATTTTGCCCCAACACAATCATACTGACAAGTACAAAGATAATCGGATTACATTGATTTGTTAAGGTATTATGTACAATTTTTTATTGTAAAATATAGGTTTTTATAAAAATATATATTCATTCCATCCATCTATTCTCTTTCTAAATCCCTATTAAAAATTTTTATGCATTCCATTAAAATCACAATTTGGAATCAATTTTGCCAGCGAAGTACTTGCTTGATTAGTATGGATGCAGATTCGAGCGTCGTAACAAATGTAAAAAATACCACACGATCGTGTGGAGACGGTAGTAGGCAATCACAGCGAGAGTATCATTTTAATCCAAGAATCACTTAACCCGCCGTTTGAGAATACGGTTCTTGATAATCCACGGTTTAACTCTAAACCGCGGATCAACTGATCATCTGGTTAACTCAAGACTTGTGAATATGATCGCTAGTGTAATTGAAAAAAGTGGTCATCTACAGATATAAATGCAGAAATATGTGCGAAAATGTCTCAGAATATTAAAATAAGACCTAACCTAAATCATTCGATAAAGTTAACGAGTTCTAATATAGTGACGCATGAAATACTTATAGAGGTTTTGTGTTGAATATTTGGAATGGCTCACAGTTTCGTATTATATGGGGATCGTGAAAGAATTAACTGTTAAACATTAGGGAGTTAGGGATTTAAATGAATTTTCTTGAATAATAAGACCTATGTAGAAAGTCTATTGGTAGAGAAAACGGTGGATTGCCAATAAACTAAAATATTTGCACTTACGCGATCGCTTATACATACAGGATTGTCCAGCGGGTAATGTTTGAAAAAATCTCTAATAGATAGCGCTGCGAGCAAGTGAGGCCAAACTTGGTGCGCATGATCATTGGAGTAGGTAATTTCTTGTGTGGTGCGCAATATCCTCCTATGGTGTGTGTGTGTGACTCAATTTTCATCGACGGTACATTAAATGATGCGAACTACAGACAGTTTCCGTATGGGTTCATCCCTTTTCTTCACTGTAATGACTTGGTCCATGCCCGCTTTTGCTATATCCAGGGATAACAAAAACTTGCTACAGTGAAAATTGACGAAGATTTCGTCCAAGATGGAAAAACTTCTTTGCTGAAGTTATGTTTTCTTTTTTAATTCTTCAGCAGCATTTCTTCCATTATCATCATCAGGATACTTTTCATTAAAATCTAAATGTTTTCCGCGAAAATGTCGTACTATATTACTTGATTCATTATTTAGATATCGAGAGTGGTAAATTAAACATCGAGGACTTCCATTTACTTATATAAGTGCAAATTTCTCGCGAAAATTTCGTACTATATTACTTGATTCATTATTTAGAAATCGAGAGTGGCATATTAAACATAAAGGACTTCCATTTACTTATATAAGTGCAAATTTTTCTGTCCACATTTTATCGAAGCCAATGTTTTCTGCAGATATATTTTTTAAAAAACTCATTGTTTTTTTGGGTTGTTATCATGAATTTGAATAACTTTAATATAGCTGTGTAGGCATAAAATACTAACTAAACAATCTGTCAATCTAATACAAATTAAATTGTGCATAACATATTCTGGCACTATATTGACACACAGTAGTATCCAAAACACAATCTCAACTGACAATTCTGGTGCCGTGCGGTTCGTTATAAAAGCAGCATACGACGATTATCTCTCTTGCGCTTGCTACACCGACGCGTCGTCTCCGTGCATGCGCTGAGACGGTGATAGTGTTGCAAACATTGCAATCTCTTAGCTGCGTTTCTATACATACCTACTTTTTAAAAATTTACTTTACTGTAGCATTACAGATTTTTTTTTTGGGGTGGGGGAGGGGGAAGTGTCGGTTCTGTGGTGGCCAAAGCAGATTTTTATTGAACGTCTATCTTTTTTTTTAGCAGAGCCAAGGGTTCCCGATCCCTAAGTCAAAGGCTAAATGATGATAAAATGATCTATGTTTCATTTGTCATTTGGTACTAGAATCTAGTACATATGCGCAAAACTTTAACTTACCATACTTCATGTTAGCTATTGAAAATTTACTGTAACTGGTAGTAGCTGCTAATGTTAGAAGTTTTGGTAACAATTAAGAACTAACACTAACAGTAAGAATACGCAAAATTTTATTCACTGTTGAAAATTGACGTTATCAATTGAATTTAAAAGATAGTAACGTTCTACAGTGACTAGTAAGTGATTTTTATAATTTTATTAATATTTTAGTAATTTCAATAATCTTCTTTTATTTAATATTTATATTAATTTCGATTCAATGTTTAGTGATTTTTTTATAAGACTATCAGGTGAACAGTTTAATTTTTACTTCCATAACATTTAACGATACCTGTCAATATTTTATATTATGTAATCCAATTGTTCGCTTGCCAAAACAATTACCTCAGAGAATCACTATAAAATAAATTCCTAACAATAAATACCAAAAAATACCACGAAAAGAAATGTACCTTCCTTAAGAATAGCCTTTTTGCAAAAGATTTATGTAAAGAAATGTAAGGGGAAACAACTAGAAAAAATATAATAATCTCCAAAACAGCAGAATATATACCTAAAATTTAAGTTTAATATACTACAGATTATTGAATTAGTGTCTAGAACAAGGGCGTATGTTACAAACTTTTCATAGTCGGTATTTTTGTGGAGCAAGGGCCTATGAGTTGTTACTGAATAACTTAAAACATAAAAAAAAGGTTAAGTAAAATTAAAGTTCATTTGCATTGAAAAAGGACGTATGTTACACATCAGAGGCTAAGCATTTTCTGATTTAATAAAAAAAAGGACCAACCTTTTTTTAACAGCATGCATTTTCTGATAAAAAAAGGTGTCTCCTATAAAATTTTTAAATTGTAACATACGCCCTTCTTCTAGACACCCATTCAGATTCTGTTTTAAATTTAAAAGTACTTCTGCAGGAAAGAAATTCTTATTACCTGTAATGTAGCAATTTTGAAAAGGAAATAATAACTAAGAATTGAAAGATAACTAAGATTGAAATAATAACTAAGAAACAAGGAAAGAAAGATTGAGTACAGGATAATTAAATAAATACCCATCAGATTGGAAATTGACATTTGACATACGTGAAGAGTCAGCTATTTAGTACACCAAATAAAGATTGCATTTCCTCACCAATACATTTTTATTTTAAGAAATGTTATAGTCCCATTCATAGGTAGG
Source organism: Metellina segmentata (assembly GCA_947359465.1). Taxonomy (NCBI): domain Eukaryota; kingdom Metazoa; phylum Arthropoda; class Arachnida; order Araneae; family Tetragnathidae; genus Metellina; species Metellina segmentata. The sequence goes on from OX375880.1 coordinate 111,822,403, forward strand.
TACTTAAATCCAAGTCACACTTGGTCAATAAAACGATCTATTAATATGCGACTTTATAAAAAACACACAATGTTCACACTTATGCCACTCCAATAAGTGTTGCTAACAAATTATAGAAAATGCTTCAGGTAACGCGGTAAGATTTTTATGCAAAGGTATATAATTATTCTCTCAGCTAACAATCTGATGCCCATTAGTGCTATTAATGTCTTGTGATTCATAAAACAAATCATCCCTAAATTATATATGAGTTGATAGATCTTTACCAGTAAATTTTTTTATGCATTTCAAAAGGTTCATTAGAATACAATAGCTTAATCAAGAATATAAGCAGTTATCGAGATTTCGAAAGATTGTATGCATCACAATTAAATTTAATTTCAAAACATGTTTTTGTCTAAAACATGTTTTGGTAGGTAGGTAGCTAGTTGAATTTTCTTCACACTGCAAAATAGTCTACTCTCTATACGATTTCAATAAATACTACTAATAAATTAAAGAAAATGCTGAAAGTAACGTTGTTAAGACTTGTGTGTTTGAGGAATATAATTATTCTTTCATGTAATAATCTGACATCCAGGGAAGCAAAGGGTTCCCAGTGAGTCATAAAGGTCCATTCCTCAGACACCTATGAGTTGATGGGACTTTATCAGTAAATTGTTTTTTTAATGCATTTCAAAAAGTACATTAGAATACGTAGCTTAACAGGAAAAGTGTTATGAGATACAGTCACTAAAGAAGGACCAGGCAGTTTGTGAAGCTATTTCCGAACAAGGCCACAAGTCTCTTGAGAAGCAGTGACTTTGCGTGTTCGATAAATGTTTAGTTCTTTTTCATTCTGAAAAATACTCTGACAAAGTTGACCAAGCCTTTCCGTATAAGCAGTAGGGCAGTTTTCAGAGCTTGAGTAACAGTACTTCACGAAATCTTCGTAGCCCAAAAGCCACTATATATAGAATCTCTTCTTTGATTCCAGAGATCACACACAAATAATTTTATAGCGGTCACACTCAGTGAAGGCTTTACAAAGCGGTAAATTTAAAATTCAAAAATTCCATTGACAACGCTTTTGTGTAGCAACAAAAACCTTGCTTAGATACCATTTTTGAATGATGATTTTCACATGTACTGAAGCAGAAGTAAGCCGTATGTGAAGATACTTCCGAAAAAACTCAAAATAAAACTTCTCCTTAAATAAACAAATCCCCAAACTGACAATACAACTGGCTTCTTGGAAATCAGTGATTTTGTACGTATGATTAATGTGTCGTTTCTTTGAGCAACATGTCGGAAAGAATGCTCTATAACAAAGTCGACCAAGCTCTGAAAAATGCATTCGAATTCATTGGAAACATTGTGTGCGACTTCGATTGTACACACTAAGCAGAGAACACAGATTGTACTAGTAAAGGCATGGAAAAAAGTTTCTAAATTCCAATATGAATTTCCACGAATTATAACAGAGAGAACCACGAAATACCTCAGAATCTGCAGAGCGATTATATGAAAAATAGTTATGGAGAAACAGTCCTCGAACAGTTGGGCAGTTTTCAGAGCATGACGATAACGGTATATCTGGAAAAAGAATGCATCGGTTGATCCAGAAACCATTGCGCATCGGAGTTGGTCTTTAATTACTGAGATTAGGTTTTTACATCGATAACAGAATTCCCAGTAAATACAATTTACTAGAATTGGTATTGTGAATTTTAAAATTTCCCCTGCAACCACTCCAGTGAAGCAATACAGATGTTTCCTCCATACGAATCTGGTTTCAACTCCGTGTACATTACAATTATGAACTAAATAACAGGTCGCTCGCAATATAGAAAATACAACAGCAAATATCGCTAAACCATTGACATATCTTGGCGTTCTATATGTCCTTGAGCTTGTGAATCTTTCAGCAAAAATCAGTTCATCGTTAAGTGTCCCAATTTTCTTCGTTTTATGAGTAATTGAGAAACACATCCAAATCTCAGAGAAGTAGAATAAAAAAAATGGTATGAAGTATTGGAATTTAAAATTACCTAATTTAAAAATTTCAGAATGAAAATATGTATTCCAAGAGCACAAAAGCAGCACTATTAATGGAAAAAGCCATTTCAACACCTTTTGTGAAATGCCTTTTCTTCGGGTGAGTTTTTTCTGAAAGCTATCAGCACGCAAACAACGAAGAATAAACCACGAAATTTGAAAATTGCCATTACCTAAATTGCACATGCTTCTAGCGTTAAAATATATTTTTAAAAGATGAATTGCTGCAATCACATCCAGAGCTCAACATTTCTGACGGTGTAAAGCATTTGGAAGTCGTACAAGTACATAATCAGGTCTTCAATATTCAAATTTTTGGTAACCAATATTTCAGTATCCACAACAAACGTTTTTCCAATGCTAAACCAATGACGGATGGAAATATTGATTCTAATCGTTGTAGATATTTTTGATTCTAATATGCAACTGTTTCTTTTCATGGTTAAATTATTCATACTTTTACGAGAGTCGCGTGGCGGTTTTGTTATTAGTCACAGCTTTGAATTTGAAAGGTTCAGGTATGGAAACATTTTATATCTTGAAAATACATTTCCATCTGCGTAATATTGTACGTTCACTCAAACGGAAATGTTCTTTATTAGGCCGGTAACTAAATGCTGGATTCGCAGAAAATTGCTTTTGAAGATTCTATTTTTGTTACTATCTATGACAGTTGTTCTATAAGCCACTTCGTCATTTTTATTTAAATTAGTTTCACATGTATAATTAAATGGGCAATGAAGAGGAATCCTTTATGATTCCATTGTTATTGCTTTATAAGGTTCGTAAATTTTCTCTTATAATAAAAACATAATCAAATTTGATTATGCTTATAATTACAATTATGAGAAATTGTATAACATTTGCCTTTAACAAAGATGTAGGTAAAATAAACACTAAATAAAGAGCAAATATTTAAAATTAAAGATGTAGGTAAAATAAACACTAAATAAAGAGCAAATATTTAAAATTATTCACGTGTAAATAGCTGATAACAGAATATATACACCATTTATCTAATAATTTATAATAAATTCACAGAGTAAAGATACGAGGGAATCTTCGAATTTTATGTTACAGCCAAAAGTCCAAGAACAATTTTTGGATTGATTAAAACGCTAATTGTGACGACAAACGTATCAACGATCCATTTGGTATCCGGTGTATTTTTCCTGTTAATAGTTAACAAATATTTGCGATAAATCTTATTAGTGACCCCTATTGTTAACAGTTTCAGTAGCTACTCAGAACAACAGTAACAACTTACAGTTAAAAAAACAAATGTCGCTGTTTTTATTGACTATTAGAAATGGATATAAACATAAACACGATATTTTATGCCTTAAAATGCTTTACTAGTAGAAATCAATAACACAATACATGACAAAATTTAAGATCCATGATGATTTGAAAATATTGCCTCGGAAGGCATGTATACCTTAAGAAACATCCACCTTTAAAACCGTTAACCCACTGGCTGATTATCCCGCGATTTCCACAGGTAACTCAAATGTAGCAAAATTTGCTCATCCCGCGATTTTTGCGGGCAGGTGTTTTTCTATCTTTATTGAGGAGCGCATCCCGCTTTTTCACCGTTTAACCAATGAAATAAATTACATACAGTGTTAGACGTTAAATTTAGATTTTGGTCAACAGTTGTCGCTAGTCGTCCACTAAATTGCGGCATTTGAAGGTACTTTGTATTTACCGCTCTAACTTCGCGCCTTTGTTTGGCGCCTTTTTCTAATCAGAAATGGCTGCTAGAAAACGTTCAGCGATTGACAGAGTATATATTCCTGATGATTTATCAGATTCTGAAAGTGATTTTAGTTTTGATAGTGATAGTGATATAGATTTTTCGGACTGCTCCTCAGATAGCGATGAATCTGATCATGATTCAATAAAATTGCAAAGCGTTAGGCAGTGGTGCAAAATTGATATGAAGAATATTCCTCCTCCTCCAGTTCCTTTTCGTGGAAATACGGGAATTACTGTGCATATAGCTAACAATAACTTCTGACAGTTTAGTTTCTCATGATAAAAATCTATATAAAAAGTCTTTTCTAGAAAGAAAAAAATGCATATTTCAATTCTCCAATATATATAGATTTTTAATATGCAAAAAAAATACACGATTTTTGTAGCGATTTCGGTCCACAAATTGAGCAGTCAGATGGTTGAAAGGTCGGTGTTGCGCAAGATAGATCGTGAAAATAAAACTAGATTTTTAAATAAGTTAACAATGATCAACCTTGAAATAATTGGATAGTGTAAATTAAAAGATACGTTAAGATACTCATGTTTTCATAAATCACAAAAATTCACGGTAAACATTAATATATACTTCTAAGTTTACTGGTCACTAATTCAAGTCTTTCTGCAAATTTCATTTTTTATAACTCTTAGAGAGTAAGACGGCATGAAGATTAGAGATGCGACAGCAAAACATCGATGTTAAAAATTAAAACATCGATGTTTATAATACATCGCCACTAAAACATCGATGTTTTTAAAATTCAGTGTATTTAAACTTTTTTTCCCCATTTCTTAAAACTGGTTTAGCAACTAGTGATGCGACATCGGCTAAAGTACATCGATGTTTTTTTTTATAAAACACCAATGTTTTGAAAACATCGACATCGATGTCGCATCCCTACTTTTCAGACCCTTCACCCTTGGCTACTTTGGTCTAAAAGTATGTTCAATTTGCTGATTATTAAAATTATGCTACTTGGTTATTTTTAAAATTTTTATAACGATACTTTTTTTATTTAAAAATAAAACATCGACAGCGTAAAAAACATCGACAAGTATAAATATCGATGTCACAAAAACATCGACTCCTATAAAAAACATCGATGTTTTGAAAACATCGACATCGATGTCGCAGCCCTAATTAAGATAATTTTTTTTTGTATTTCGCTATAAAGATTCTTCTTGATATTCTTGATTACAGTTTCTTAATGGCGTGGTTAGAAGAGAAATAACCGATAGATTGCGAGTTCGAATCCAACCTTAGACCATCGTGTAAAAAGAAGGTTGGCGTACGTTGAATTCGTCGTAGCCTCAAATGTCCTCATATTAGTGTGGTATGGTGGAAGTTTTGAGAGTGGGATGCCGAGTGTTGCCTCGTCATTAAATCGTGGTTCATAATTATGTGATGTTGTCCTTGTTTCTTTCCCTTGGGGATTGATCCTGGACTGTTGTCAATCGCCCGGTATGTTGCTCAAGTATGACGTTAATTAAAATATCTACCCGCCATAATAACTAGACTAGGGCTTTTATGACTTAAAAATTGCTACAAAAGGTTCAATAAATGTAGTTATGACGCAAATCCCTCAACAAAAAAAATAATTTCCTTAAAAATAACACGGAGAAGATCATCCCATTTGTAACTACTGCATTTGCCCACTAACAATAAAACACATTTTAATAGAATGTTCTCATTTTAATAGGCAACGACTTAAACATTTTAATTCGTATACCTTGGTTTTAGAAGACATGGTTGGAGAGAATCCTCATCCAAATATTTTTAGCTTTTTATATGACATTGGTTTCATCCATCACATATAATATATATATATATATATATATATATATATATATATATATAGTATTCATTTTATTACGTCAGTTCTTACTTCATTTTATTACTATATTATGTAGTTGATTTTTTATCTTCAGTTTGGCATAATATGTCCCAAGAGGACTCAATGCCACAAAACCATATCCAATCCAAATCCTTAAAAATAACATATTTTCAAAAGCTACATAAAACGAAATGCGTGAAACATCAGAAACAAATATATGAAAATCTCCTAACCAACAAAATAACTGGTGGTTATAATTAAAGTATCCCTGTTCAGAGCACTGCATAAACGCCAACTATACGTGGTATACAGGGGTTGGACCAAAATATGGAAACACCTCCTGAAATGCATGCTTGAAAAGAAATATTTATTCTAGTGAAATGTGTAGGTTAGAAATGTGAAATGTGTAGGTAAGATAGCTGGTGTTTTCGCCTGCTGATGCCACCTATAGAATGTTGTAAATACGCTGCGCAGGTCAGTCGTTGTCGGAGCAATGTTCTGTGAAGTTGTAATTGCATCATGTCAGAGCTAACATACTTCGAGCGTGGGCAAAATGTTGGAGCTCGTCTGGTGGTAAAATTCAATAATTAAAAAAAAACACAGGCAATAAATTTTTTTAAAGTTGCAGTAGGGGAACTTTTAGGACACCCTGTAGTAGGTAGTTAGTTAAGGGGAGTTAGTACCTTTTAGACCTTGCATTGCTCGCGAAAACATACTTTTTTCGATTCATCGTAAATAATTGAGTTTTGTATATTGTAGTATAAAATTGATACAGTTTAAAGATAACAGTATGGCTTTCAAATAACTGCAGTCATATTTGTAACCCACTTAACTTTCCCACAAGATAACTTTTGAAAGATGCACTGTAAAACCCAAATTTTTGCACCAAATTGAAGCACACGAATGTCTTAATTCTGTGAACTAAGGAATTTGTGATATTTGAAGTACAAATATTTATAAAAATTAAAAGTATTAAAATAAGTCAACTTTGAAATTTTTTTAGTTATGTATGGATCTATAAATAAAAAACTATTTCTCTCATACACAAATCCATAGTTCAGAGAATTAAGATCTTCTTTTAGAATAAACATACAAAATTTTCTTAACTCTACGTTTATTATTATTTTTTAAACTTGAGGGAAAGTTAAGTGGGTAAATTTCAAAACGAAGAAATTATGTATAAGTTTTGCTAGGTTTTATATAAAAAAAATTTTTAGTTAGAAATATGACTGCTGTTTTTTAAAAGCCATACAATTATCTTTAAACTTTATCAATTTTATACTACAATATAAAAAACTCAATTATTTATGATGAATCGAAAAAAGTATGTTTTCGCGAGCAACGCACAGTCTAAAAGTTACTAACTCACCTTAATTAACGTCGCACTGGATTAACAGAACTAACTGACTCGAATCACAGATCGTAATTTGGAAGCTTTGTCAATGACGAGGGTAACACTGACATGGCAGGCAAGCCTCTCTAAACTTCCAGACTACGTCAACGTAAGGACGTTTGGGGCCATGTCAGATTTAATTTTCATCAGCCCCCGTGTACACGGCGGTCTTGACGGTCAGATGACGAAGCAACACCTGAGCTGGCACCCCACTCTCCAAACTTCCACGCCAACCCAACGTGAGGACTTTCGGCCACGACAGATTTAAGGTGCACCAGCCGCCTCTACACCATACGTTTACAAACATCCATGTCCGGACCCGGATTCGAACCAGGAACCTTCCTATCTAGAGGCTAACACCTTAACCACTATACCGGTTGGTCGGCTACTACTCAGTTAAGTTGATCTATGCAATGCCTGATGGTCGCGATACCTCTAAATATCTGAGTACATACACGTAGATTATTAAAGAGTTGTGTGAGTAAAAAATGAGTTGCAAAGCCTTGATCTTCAGATAAGGAAACTTCTGAGTGATTTTGATTTTACAGAAAAGGTGAATAACAAGGAGCTCCCCACATTACACTCACTACTGAAACTACCAACTACTAAACTCGCATCACAACTCTCTACCAACAGATCGTTCATAACTGTAAAAACCTAGGTTGTCAAAGGTCCTTAAAATTAAATTTTTAACTTATATTTGCTAGGTCCTGATCAGTATTTCTTCCCTGACAACCTATCAGGAAAGTAATAAGCGATTGAACAAGGAAAAAGTTTCCATCAAGTATGAAAGATGGGCTTGAAGACAGATGGGTTATCACAAGATGAATTATTGTAGGTTTTTCAGGAGGTCAACATGACAGTCCACGTCTTCACCAGAGATCTGTAACCATTTGTGTTGCTTCAGTGTGACTTTAACTAATAAAATACCAAAAGAAATCAGATGCCTAGTAAATACGAGGCTGTATTATAAACTCAGAGCGTAAACTTTTGTGGTAAATCTCATTTAGACGATCAGAGACATCATTATTTGCTTGAAATGCAAATTGGATCAAGTCTGCCACACAATAGGAATAGGTTCTAGTACAGGAAATTCAAAATATTAGTGGCAGCCTGAATAACGTCTCACACTTAAAACGATCAAAACCTTTTGACTTAACTACAAACAAACAAGAATATTTCTTAAGCGCCCAGTGACATTTTTGGCAAAAATTCTGTTAAGCGTTTTTCAGAAGAAAATAATTTTATGTGGAAAGAAAATATTTATTAGTTCTTTTTTAAACCGCTTTTAAATATTAAGTTCTCTAGCAATTTTCAATATTTTATCCACCACAAGTTTTTAGAAATATTCTAGATTATAAAGAACAGTGTTACGATAGATCAATTGTATAGGCTTATCTAATACTGGTAGTAAAATAATTTTGAGATTTTCTTTCGGAGGTCAGAGAAAGGGGACTTGTGTAATTATGTGTGCATATTGTTTCTTAATTAAAAAACGAAAGAAATTATTGTAACTACCTTGTTAAGTAAATGAGAGGCAGAACAAAATATTGATCACTTTAAGAAGTTAAACAGGTTGTAACTGCATGACTTATATTCATACTGAATTTAATTTGAAGATCTTCGATTCCGAATTGTTAACTTGTAGTAACATTGTTATAGTATTACTACTATCGGAATAACATCTCATCTATAATACTTTTAATCATCTCTAGTAATATGTATCGTTGTTTTAATAATTAAACAATTTTTTTTTTAATTTTTCTCAGGAAGAAGTGATTTAAAGTAAAGTTTAAAAGGCTTTTGCTTTTGTATTGACTACGGTGTTAGGATTTTATGGCCTGTGTTTTTGCCTTAGGATTCATTCATCTACTGGTGTTAAGTACCTCTAACGCGATTGAAATATGTAATAATAATCCTACTCTTGGTTGGCACTGGGGACGAGTTTAATGCAAATTTTACATTCATTTCGTGCTGATATAAGAAGAAAACACCTCTGAAGTAGTTCGTCGGGATATCAGGTAACATTACGTGCTCCAATATATCGACCTAAATAGTTGCATTTAATTGATCAGGAATCGTGCATAATTCCAATGCCTTGAGTAGACATTCAACCCCACACATAAACACTTATTCTTCCATTGAGATGGATACTTTGTGTTCATCTCTGGTTAAGTTTTAAACTTTTAGACTGAACACTATACCACAGCAGAGTCAGTTGTTTCTCTTGTGTCAAAACTATCACTAACTTAATATTTTCGATTAAGAATAACATCGATTAGAAATCCCTTGTTATTCTTTCAACAGTTAAAAAAACAGTGTTAACATAAGAACAGAAGCCATTGAAAGTATTGTTATTAAAGGGAGTCCAGTGCATACTATATCCTTAACGTCAAAATGGTCAAATTTTGAGGAACATTTCCTCAGAATCTTTTATATCTATTGATTAGAATTTTTTATACAGGTTATTAAGAAACATTTAAACACTTAACACAGGGATTTTTAGAAAACTTAAGATTGAAGTTTTGATTTTTTTTTCTTCAACTATTCTTTTTTTGAAAAAGTACTAATTTTCGTCCTTTTTAACAATTAAAATGAACTTTTCTGAGCAGATAGAAAAATAATGCCTGAGTTAAATATGTTATTGGGTATGTTACACTTGTAAATCATATTTTTATAATTGCTTATCTAGACTGAAAAATGATCTTTTTATGAAAAAAAATAATGTCGGTAATAGCAACATAGTAAAAAATATCAGCATTATAGGGAATACTATTTAGAAAACATCAATAAAGTCCGAGAAACTGACTAAACATTAGGAGCTCAAAATTTTCTGTTCTCAATTCCAAAACGGCTGGATTGAGTGATACTTGATATCTAAAGTTAAATTTTGATATCAATTCGGAATTTTGTGTCCAAATAGACTTGCTATTGGAAATTATGAAGTTGATGTTATATTGAATATGAAGACCATCTCTCTTTAGGAAATGTCATGTATATGAACTTACTATCTACTGCGTGGCCAGCACGGCGTTGACCGTGACAGTTCTTTTCGTGGTATCAGGTGTGACCTCTACTCGCTACAGAGTGTGACCTCTGCTCGCTACAGAGTGTGACCTCTGCTCGCTAAAGAGTGTGACCTCTGCTCGCTACAGTGAGTGAACCCAGGTGATTGCTACGAATTCCCATTTGGTTTACGAAGCAAACCAAATGGGAATTCGCAGCCTATTGGATAACAGCCATTATGACGTCTCCCGTGATGTTGGTTTGCTTCACAAACCAAATTATTAATGTTATGAACTATGGTTTGCTTTGCAAACCAACACCACGGGCACCACCGTGATGGCCATGTCATTGTTAAATACGGCCAAATTCGATAGCATCCATTATGGCGTTGCCCTTGTTGTTGGTCTGCTTCGCAAACCAATTGGAAATTCGTAGTCTATTCGAAAAAATTCCATGCGAAACTAACCAAAACTAACGTAACTGTTGATTTAACTAGGAATGAATATATCTAACATATAATGAATATAACAAACTATCACCAGAACTGAAAGTAGATCCTGAAAAATGTTGCACCAGTTTAGGTGGGAATGAGACCAAATGCAGACAGGATAGGCCATCCTACCACCACTAGCCAATACTATTGTATAAGTTTGGGTGAGTGAAACCAGGTGTAGATAGAATGGGTCATCCTCCCGCCAAAAATGTGGTACCAGTTAGGGTTGGAGATGTACCATATCGCACCCCGGCAAGAAAAGTGACACAAGTAAAACAATAAGAATCCTGAGGTTATGTTATTGAAACATATGTATGAGGTGCCCCAGCTTGTTATATTACTATTCTATAGAATATAATAGAAGTTTCCACTATAAATAATTAGCTAACATTTAAAAGAAGCTTATACTATTTCACTATAAGTTTCATAGTATGCTTGAAGTGGATATTTCTCAAATTCTGCCATTTTGAGCAGTGTCACTTTTCTTGCCGCGGTGCGAAATGTAGATAGAATAAGCTATCCTCTCGTCAAGAATGTTGTATCAGTTTGGGTTAGTGAAACCATATGGATAAAGGATAGGCTATCCTCCCGCCACTCGCTAACAATGTTGTTCTAGTTCTGGTGTGCGAGGCCAGGTGTAAACAGGATATGCCATTAGCCTTCCGCTCGCGGAGAATGCTGTATCAGTTTGGGTGGGTGAAGCTAAAATATAGATAGGATAGACTGCCAGTCCTCCGGTCTTCAAGAATGATTCCAGACAGCATCTAATATTACTTTAACTCAGGGCTCGAAATACCCGGGTGCACAGGTGCACTGTGCACATGAAAATATAATTGTGCACCTAATTTTTTCCCACTAGGTGCACGCAGTGCACCTTGTGCACCTAATTTAACAAATTAGTTGCACAAGGTGCACCTGTATTAAAAAATCTATTTCGAGGCCTACTTTAACTGGAATCTATAATGCTAGACTGCAGGTAGGGTGTTACTCTGACAGCCAATAAAATAACAATAAAATAACTATTGCTATGATTTTTCATCTTTTCTTTGAAAAAGTTTTTTTTTATCGTGCAAGAGGCCAAATCTGGCCAAACTGAGCTCTTTTGGAAGGACTGAAACATTATTCCAGGGAATAATATAATTTTAATATAAACTAAGATACTATAAATGCCTTTTAAGGGCATTTTTCTTCATTACCACAGTCTTTTCGAGCCTTTTTTGTGTTTTAAGCGAAAATGGCATTGTGGATTGTTGAGTACTTCATAATAGATCGCACTTCAAAGCTCGATCATTCAGGGTGCCATGAATTATGTTCAGTTCTGTTTTAATTGCTGCTTGGCTTTCCATTGTTTTTGTTTTCAACTTCTTGGCTGTATGAAAAGCACCAACCTCGTAGCTTCGTTCTGTATTATATCCTTATTTGTTGTTCGGAAATTTTACTGTTGATCCTGAGTTCAATACTTTTAAATCATCAAGCACATAACGGGATCAATTGGCGTGTCTAAAAGTGGATGAATTTCTTTGGAACTTCAGAGTTTCCAATTCTGTGAGAAATATATTCCCTCGGTAAAATGCCATTTGACTCGATAAAGTTAAGATTTCACGTAAGATGTGATTTTGTGGTTTCAAAGTGAAAATTAATTTCTTAATGATTAAAACTTTTTAAGAGTAGATTAAAAATCCTTCTATTTTGGAAAATTGCAAGTTTTTCTGCTTTCCAACTCTGCACTAACATAATAAAAAATTTCAGTTGGTCGCTAAAACTAAAACTATTCAGTTAAATGTTATTGTCAATCAAACATTATTTAATTTACACTTTTGCCCAGAATATTACATTTGGGCTTTTCTTATTATATTTCATGATACAAACTTCCATTTAACATGGTAAAGATTTCATTTCGTAAAGGAATTTTAAGACGTTTAAGGCAGAATTGTATACTGTAGTGGAAATGTTTAGATTTCCTATGTTTCATTCATATCAAATTTTTAGAAAACTGTGACAAATATAAAAATTAATCGATCATGAGGTATGGCTATAGAACATGTCTTGAACATGAACATGAACAAAGTTTTTTAATTCATAAATTCATTGTCATTGGAGATTTTGGTAATATTTCAGTCTTAAAACCTAGGCCTAAATTTTACAAATTAGTTGCGACTGTTATCAAAAATATTAACAGAAATAGGGCTGCCAAGGCGACGCAGACAATAACGACACAAAGATATGAGGCAGATATAAGACACCATTTTGTTTGAAGAACAAATATGTTTTAGGACAAAGTTCCAGCTCTTGAGTGGAAGCGATAACCTATTCGATCAATTTTAAAAAGAGCGAATGTTTCTATTTCTAAGCGTTCTCCTTTAGATTGAGGTAGTCTTTAATAAATATATAAGGATACTTCCAAATTTAAATACAGTGCAGCATTGACTATGAAAACATTACTGCACATTCAAAACTTGACACCGAGACTTATTTTTAAAAGTAATCCCGTATTAGAGGACAGAGACCTCGCTTTAAAGAGTGAGAAAGAGTGAAATCTCAGAACAGGAAATTTTTACCAAAAGAAAAAGCAATCACTTAACAAAGCCTAACGTTCTATTGTTTTTTATCATCTTATCTTTTTTTAAACAGGACAAGAGAGTTTTGTGCGCTTTTGGAAGTTTCCAGTATTCTAAGCAAGTTTTACCAAGTTACTACTTAACAGAAGAAATGTACACATTGCCGTGACAAGCATTCCATTCTGGGTTGTTTCGACCATAATGCAGTGGACCAACCACTACATTATCACGGCTGAGTTTATGTTGTTCAGAATTCTAGCTTTTAGTAGAGCAGTGTTTCGAAACCAGTCGCAATTAAAACACGAGGTTGCTCAAAGAGTTCCAAATAGCCAAAACCTCGATCGCTAGTTTAATTATGTTTATCTCTTTCCTAAATTTTATCGGCATAAAAAATATCTAATTGAACGGCAAAAAAAGTATGTCGGTAAGGAATTTGTATTTAGAATTGCATTTCTGATATAAATGTGTAGAAAAAATACATGTGCCGTGACCAGGATTCGAACCTGGGTTATTGCGGCCACAACGCAATGTACTAACAAACTATACGATCACGGCGATGTCGAAACATGAAAGTATTTAGTTGAAACTAAAGAGGGAAGTGACAAGGAATTGAAAATTGTTCTCAAGTAGAGCATGAATTTTCTATTAAATGTTTTCACCAAAATCTCACAGATGGCAGCACCATTTCCGAATGAGTCCTACGTTAGATTGTCACGCTATCTATTCTGCATTATTATTATTCTGCAATGCCCCAGCGATTTCGAACCGAAACTTTATTGACACGCCCTCTAAACGCCCATGCCTATTGTCTGCACAAATATGAAGCCGAATTCCATTTTCACCACATTTCGATCTCAAAACCAACATATGAGGCTTTTCGACTAAAAATTTATTCGGATTTATTCTTTCCTACATAATTTTTAAATTTTACGTAATTTTTGTACAAATCCTCAGTACATCCAAAGATGGTTTCAATCACCATTAAGTAACAGGTATTGCTAATAAGACGAGATGGGTAACAGCAGGGCCCGATTTAGAAAATTTGGTATAGTAGGCACAACACGCAGGAAGGGGGCCCCCCATATCCGTTCATCACAAAAACTAATTTTAAACAATAATTGGTACTTACGTATTTGACTGTTGATCGTTTCAAAAATTGTTGAAAAAACATTCCAGAAAATATGAAAAGTTATTTTTGTTTAAAATTTTTAGATACTTTTGAAACTTTAGGGCCCTTTAAATTATGGGGGCCCTAGGCCCGTGCCTCACGGGCCTAATGGTAAATCAGGGCCTGGGTAACAGCATTCCAGAACACAGAGAATTGAGCTAAATTTCGGTATTTATAACAAATTTAGAGACATTCGTTCGCTTAAAAACGAATGATACGCTTAAAAACGAAATTTAAAAATTCTGATCAACCGAACTGGAAAAAAGTATTCAACATGGAAGGAATACCATTCCGAGAAATATTACAAGTCATATACATAAAGCCGAAACCAGAAAATCGCTCAATACCTTAAGTACTTTGAATATGACATTCTTTACATTTTACTGATATAAAATCTTTCCCATGTAATACGGCACCTTTATGATGTATAAATTTTATTCAAACTGCGTAGACACGAAGAAATAATGTATACATAACGTATAAATTCCTCTTTGCACTAAAAAAGATAATGTTTTGGGGAAATGCTACACATTTCTTCCCCTGGGTGTTCATTTAAAGTTTTAAGCATATCAAAACTGTTTCGATTTCGTAGCCTTCTAATTTGGAATGACTGATACATTCAACTAGATCAGGATATATGCAATATTTATAACATTAGAACTTCAGGTTGAGAAAGCATTGTTGGTTATTTAAACTTGACGCCGTTTTTTACTCAGTGGTCCTGGATTCAGGGGACACTAGCTGCAATTGAAACAGTTTAGAAAACTTGGGAATTTTCAGAGTTGGAAATTTTTACCGAAAGAGGCTAGAATTTCTTCACAAAGCCTAACGCTCTGTCCTTGTCATTGTGAACATGCTTTCCACTTCCCGAAAACTATATCATTGTTTCCATTTTGTGCTTCAAGTTTTTACCAAGCATTTTTTCTTTTCTTTTACAGAAACTGTTGCTCATAACAGTTTTATTTACCGAATTCGAAATGAGTCACTATTAAAACACATGGCTGCTCAAAGATTTCAAAAAGAACCAAAACACTCGAGCGCTAGCTTAATTATGTTCAAAAATTTGAAAAGTAATATAAATATCTTTTTCAATTGCCAGTCGGTCAGAAATTTGTGTATAGAGCAGAATTTCTAATAAAAATGTAAAATAAAAATACACTTGCCGTGACCAGGATTCGAACCTGGGTTATTGCGGCCACAACGCAATGTACTAACCACTATACGATCACGGCGATGTCGAAATAGGAAAGTATTTTGTTGAAACGAAAGGGAAGGTGAAGAGAAATTGAAGAAAAGGGTTCTTAAGTAGAGCGTGAATTTTCTATTTAATGGTTCCACCAGAATCGCACAGAGGGCAGCACCATTTCCGAATCAGTCCTTTGTTAGATTGTCTCGGTATTTATTATTCTGTAGTGCTCTAGCGATTTCGAATCGAACCTTTATTGATACGCCCTAAAAAGGCCCATTCCCATTATGTTAGTCCTCATAAGTATGCGACCTAGTTCTATTTTCACCGCATTTCGATCTGGAAACCAACATATGAAGCATTTCGACTACAAATTTATTCTTTCTTTCAAAATTTGGAAATTTTACTCAACTTTTGTACAAATCCCCGGTACATCCAAAGATTATTTCTATCGCCATTAAATAACAGGTATTGCTAATAGGACAAGGGGGCTAACAACATTCGAGAGCACAAAGAATCATTCTTTATAAAAAATTTAGAGACATTCGTTCAATTTGATATGCTTCCAAACGAAATTTAAATATTTGAATCACCTGAACTAGAAAAAAGGATCTAACATGAAATATATACCATTCCGATAGATATTACTAGGCATATACATATGCACTATCTTCCAATAAGTATTTGGACACTTGTGATAGAATAGAAAAACAAAATTTATTCATATTCTTTACTTGGTCGAGCCTCCACAAGAGGCAATTACAGCCTCAACCCTGCGGGACATGTTTTCCAGAAGTCCTTGCACAACGGCCAGTAGTATTTTCTTCCACTCTGCTTGGAGAAGACATACAAGATCCTTCACCTATTTTGGACGGTTGTTGCACTCCTTAATTCGGCGAACCAACTCGTCCCAGAGGCTCTCGATAGGGTTCAGATCTGGGCTCCGGGTAGGCCAATCCTTAACCCCATTGTCACCATACTAATATACGGTGGACCTCACAACATGACAACTGGAGTGTTCGTCTTGGAAACAACATGGGTCCAACCCGTAAAACTGCCACAACGTAGGAAGCACACTGACATCCAAAATAGTGCAGTAGGCCTCGGCATTGAGCTTGCCTTGAATTTGGTCCAAGTGGACATACCAGGTAGACCCAGTACATATCAGAAGAATATACCCAGAATACCCTCACACCCTAATTCCCCCTCCGCCGAACTTTACGTTGGGCACAATGCATTGTGGCAGGAAGCGTTCTCCAGACAGACGCCAGAGCCAGACCCTGCCATCCGAACGGTAGAAGAGTAACCTTGATTCGTCCCTGCAGAGAACCCATTTCCACTGATCTACGGTCCACTTTCGACGTGATTTGCACCACATTAACAGAGAAACGCGGTTGGACTTTGTGATCAAAGGCTTATGGGTGGCAGAACGACCATGAAAACCAAGCAGGCATGATTCCTTACGGATGGTATTAATCGAAACACCACTCCCGAATTTCTGAAGAAACTACTAGAGTATGTGGGCCAACGGTTTAGTGCGGTTCTTCCGAATTTATGTGTTCACACCCTTCGTCTCTACATCCCAGTTTCGTGGGTGTACCGACTCGGGGCACATTACGACAATCATCGCTCACCTTCCACTTCTGAATCATATAGACCACTGTCTATTTTGTGTAATTCAGCTCACTAGATATGTCCCCTAAGTAACGGCAATTTCTGTGATGCCCCACGAATACACCTTTCCCGAAATTAGATAACTGCACTTATTGGTAGATAGGGTATATGCCGAAACTAGAAAATCTGTCAATACTTTGAATATGCCATTCTTTACATTTTACTTAGATCAAATCTTTCTCATATATATTGGAACCTCTACGAAGCGTACATTTTATTCAAACTGCGTAGACACAAAGAAATAATGTATACAAGACTTATAAACCCATTTGCTGTTAAAAAGATAATGTTTTGGGAAAAAGCTACACATCTCTTCCCTGTGTGTTCATTTAAAGTTTTACGTAAAGCGAAAATGTTTCGATTTCGTAGCCTTCTAATTTTGAATGACTGATACATTCGACTAGATCAGGATATATGCAATTTTATAACATTGGAACTTTGGGTTTGAGAAAGCACTGTTGTTTGTTTAAACTTGACGCCGTGTTTTTCGCAGTGGTCCTGGGTTTGGGGGATACAAAATGTCATTCAAACAGTTTAGGAAACTTGGTAATTTTTAGTAGGAAATTTTTATCTAAAGAGTCTGCAATTACTTCACAAAGCCTAACGCTCTGACCTAGATATTGTAAACAAGCTTTCCACTTCCCGAAAACTATCACCTTATTTTTATTTCGCTTCAATTGATTCTAGGAAGCATATTTTCTTTTACAGAAACTGTTTCTCTTAACCGTTTTATTAACCGAATTCGAAATGAGTCGCTATTAAAACACATGGTTGCTCAAAGATTACCAATGAACCAAAAACTTAGCTTTATTATATTTAACTCTTTTCAAAAATTTGATAAGCAATATAAATATGTTGTTTAATGGCAAATATTATGTCTTTATGGAATTTGTTTTAGAGTAGCATTTCTAATAGAAATGAATATTAAAAATACACTTGCCGAGACCAGGATTCGAACCTGGGTTATTGCGGCCACAACGCAATGTACTAACCACTATACGATCACGGCGATGTCGAAACTGGAAAGTATTTAGTTGAAACGAAAAGGAAGTGAGAAGAAATTGAAGAAAAGGGTTCTTAAGTAGAGCATGAATTTTCTATTAAATGGTTTCACCAAAATCGAACAGAGGGCAGCACCATTTCTGAATCAGTCCTTTGTTTGATTGTCTCTGTACTTAGTATTCTGCAGTGCTCCAGCGATTTCGAATCGAAACTTTATTGACCAGTCGTAAATGGCCCATGCCCAGTATGTTATTCCTGTAAGTATCTGTATTTTTTTTTACATATAGCACACTTGCACGAGGAATGCGATACTTCCAAATTCCACTTTAAGCATGAAATGCTGACAAATAATATTGCTATGATTTTTCCATTCTGCATGTGAAATAAAAAACAATTTGTTTGAAAATTAGACATCTTCCGTACAACCGCTAAAAAGGTCTTCGATTACAATTGTTCAAAAATCGGAAGGTTAATGCTATAGCGGTTTTTTTTATTTTTCAAAAGAAAATCAATATTTTCAACACATTTTCGAGGTAGCAAATTACATAAAAAATGACTTTTAACTCGTAAAGTAAACAACCTCAATCTTCTGTCATTTAGGACTCAACTTTCTACTTACCAAAAGTCCTAGTTATAATAGTTTTAACAGTGATATTATTCTAAGATCAGCAAATATTAATTTAAAATTTGTTTTATTCCAACTGGCATTGAGTTATAATTACATTCTAGGAAGTACTTTTTTGTCAATTCCGAGATATGTTATCTAAATGGAAACTAAATATACCTATCTCAAATTTTTTTTTAAATGTCTTTGAATTGTAATATATGGTTACATGTCTTGGTACGGCTTCATTCGACGTTGATAAAAAGTAAAGGCAACGTGTTTGGCGCTTTTTTTTGCCTACTTCTAATAGGCAAAATAAGGCAATCCATCTGTATAACGGTAATTGCGGTTTTTATAGCAACCTCGGCAAGCGGAGAGCTTAAATTTTCATTTTGACTATTTTTGAGAGTTCTTAAAAAAATCCTTTAAACTGTCATTGATTTTACTGGTTTATTTGAAATAGTTCTGGAGACGAAGTCAATCATAATTTTCATCGCACTCCCCCCCCCCCCGCATACAATAAAATAGACAACAATAATATATATTGAGTATTTTTATTTCTGTTTTTAAATTATTTTTAACTGTCTGCCAAAACAAGAGTAAAATCGAGCCAACGTTGGCGAGAAACCACATCTGGCATTTTGCTAAGCGGGCGGTGAACAGATGAAGCGAATGGAAGCGAGGAAAATTTGAATATTATATTTGAAATGAAAGCCAAACAGGGAGATAACGTTAAAAGAATATGAAAGTACAAAAATTCGTTAATGAAAGTTAACCTAGACGGGGTGAGCTAAATTTAGAAAATGGGAATACTTTTTTTTTTAATAATAAAAGAAATAAAACATAAGCATGACTAAAGAAAAGAGAAAAAATAAGTATTATGGTTTGTGGAAGACGTCTCGAGCATGCGCAGAGCAAATGTTTTCTCATAGGAAGAAGGAAAATGTTCGATAACGCAAGTTTCAATTCTCATTCGAGTCGATCGCTATCAAATCTATCGTATGTTATATATGTTTTCGTGTTAATTTCAATCACCATATTAATTATTCATGGCAGCAGATTTATGCAGACCCATTGATAATTTTTTTAAGCGGGCGTAAACGATCATTGGACGATAGTCAAGCATCAACAAGTACACAGACGAGCGTGGTTCCGAAAATAAAATCAAGAAAATATTCTTAAGAATACTTAAATTTGGGGTTTACCAGTACTGAAGTAAATGAAGAATAAAGGCCCCTGTGTATCATTTGTTCAAAAATGTTGGCAGCAGACAGCATGAAACCTAGTAAACTTAAACGACATTTGGAAACGCTTCGTAGTGAGTACGTCAACAAACCCAGAGAATTCTTCGAATTAAAATTAAAATCACATGAAAAGCAAAAATCATTTTTTTTAAAAGAAACTTTGTCTGTGAATAAAAAAGCTTTAATTGCATCCTACAAAGTTTCATTTAAAATAGCCAGATGTAAAACAAACTCACACCGTTGGTGAAGAGCTTATTTTGCCAGCAGCAATTCAGATTGTAGAAACTATGTTTGGAGATAATTTTTCAAAACAACTGCAGTCCATATCTCTTTCAAATGATACTGTTGCTCGTCGAATTGGTGATATAGCTGAAGATGTACAGTGTCAGATTTTCTCGAAGTTGCGTGACAAATTGTTTTCAATACAGCAACAGATAGTAATAAAGATGCTCATTTCATTGCCTATGTTCGATTTTGTGATAATATGTCAGTAGTGGAAGAACTACTTTTCTGCAAACCGATAGAACTCAAAGCAACAACGCTCGCATTATTTGCTATTTTAAATGATTTTATGAACGAGGCAAACATAGAGTAGAAAAATTGCGTCGGAATATGCACCGATGGTGCTCGTTCAATGTCCGGAAGATTCCAAAGTATACGAGCACTTGTAAAACAAAAATCGCCTCAGTGCGTTTGGACACATTGCATGATCCACAGAGAAGCTTTGGCTTCCAAAGAAATGAGTCCTCGTCGTAATATTGTGTTAACTACAGTTGTAACCGTAGTAAATTATATCCCCAAAATGAGACCCCTGCAATCAAGAATCTTTTCCGCACTTTGTATAGACATGGGTGCAATGCATTCAGCTTTACTATTTTATTGCGAGGCAAGATGGTTATCACGTGGGAAATTCTTGCAACGTGTTTATGAATTAAGAGAAGAAATCGCCATTTTCATGGAAGAAGAAAACAGACCGATAGCCAAGAATTTTCGTGATGGTTTATTTGTGATGAAATTGAGCTATTTGGTCGACATATTCGAGAAATTAAATAACTTGAATCACTCGTATCATATGTATATATAACTCCAAGGAGCAAATATACATATGATACGAGTGATAAAGTTAATGCTTTTTGTAGAAAATTGGAATTGTGGAGCAGAAATTTAAAGAAAAAAAAACCTAATAATGTTTGCAAATGTGAATGACTGTACTAAAATTTACAAGGCTGAAGTAGAACATGTAAAAGTTGTTTTTGTTACCATTGAAAATCATTTAGCCACAAGCTGGCAAAAAATTTTAAAAAGTATTTTCTTGCTGACGCTAAACTGATAACAAGTTACGAATTACAAGTTACGGGTTAGGGATCCATTTCATAAGACTCCCGAAGGACTCACAATTTATGAGGAAGAAAAATTCATAGACTTCACGACAAGTGGCGAAACCAAAAGACAATTTAGTAATAAATCACTATTTGAATTTTGGTCAAGAGTAGAGGATTATATTTTTCTGCACTAAAAACAAGGGCATTTCGCATTCTATTACCATTTTCAACATCCTAACTTTGTGAAACTGGATTTTCTGCCGTGGCTTCTTTGAAGACAAAATATAGATCTCGGCTAAATATAGAAACAGAACTGAGAGTGGCTATTTCTAATATTAAGTCTTCCTTCGAAAAACTTTGCTCGGCAAGACAGGCCCAAGGAAATCACTAATAATTATTAAATTTGTTTTTAATTTGGTATGTTTTGATTAAGTATGTTTTGATTTAGAAGTTGATTTACTTTAATAAGTTAATTATTAAACATGTCGAAATGTATTTTGTTTTCTATATGTATGTGTGCTTTCCTTTAAGTCAGTTAATCAATTTTTTTAAATAATATTTTCTCTTGGATATTCTCGCGCCCCCTAGGGGGATAAGTAGGTAGGTAGATAATTAAGTTTATGTTGAACTGATTCAACACATCGGTGTATTCCATGTATGTTTTTTTTTAATATGATTAATTAATTATAGAAATAGCTGAAAGTAAAGTAGATAACCATTTTAACTTGTGTGTTGAAGTAAATAATTATTCTCTTATTCTAAAGATTCCCAGTGAGTCATAAAGCGCCCATACATCATTAAAAAGCGTATGGAATTATGGTTTTAAGTAAATTGTGTTTTTAATGAATTTTAAAAGGTTGGAAAGAATACATAGCTTAACAGAAAAATTATCCTCTACAGATACAAATACAAAAGCAGAAACAAACAGTTTGTGAGAATACTTCCACAAAGTCGTCTTGAGATTAGGTTACGTTGTGTGTTCGATAATTGTTTACCTAATTTTCGTTCTGAAAAATAATGAATGATTATGTGAACCAAGCTCTGAAAATTGCAATGGAGTCCATTCCATACTGTGCTTTGAGGTTCGACTGTAAACACTAAACAGAGAAATAAAATCTTATAATAAAGGTATTGAAGAGGAAATAGACAAATTCCGCTTTAAACATCAGTATCTTTAAAGAGTCAAAATCTTGGAAATAATAAAAGACGTTCAATGCAATGCAATTCAATTTAAATCAAATAGCAATAATAAAAGACGTTCGGAATAAGCAGTAATCAAGCAGTTGGGCAGTTTTCAGAGCTTGAAGTTAGCAGTACTTTTTGAAAGAATCGTCTATAGAATCAGAAACCATTACATTATTTATTTTCTAATGCTAAAAACACAGGAAAGGTAAAATTCGAAAATTGCATTGAAAATAATTTTGGTAACACAACACAGGATTAATTCTGATAAGAGGTTTTAAAGGTGTTTTTTACATGTAATGAATATTAAAAGCAAGTCTTATTTGAGGATACTTCTAAACAAGCTTTCTTACATACTTCCAAACATAAAACTTCTCCTTAAATAAACAAATCCCCAAGCTGGCAATTTTACTGACTTCTGGAGAGCGTAAGCGAGCAGGGGGTGGAGCTCCCTAGTAATATAAAAGTAAAAGTAATATTTGAAAGTAGGACATACCTTTTCCTCTATATTAATCTTCTGTATATTACAAATTCCAGAACATTAAAATATCTCAGAATCTGCAAAGCGATGATATGAATGACAATTCCGGAGAAACAGCCCTCAAGTTGTTAAACAGTTTTTATAGCATGACGGTAACGGTAGAATTGTAGAAATTATACGTCGGTTGGACTAGATGGCACATCGGAGTGTTACTTTAATTCTGAAGATCAGATTTTTACTTCGATAAAAAAAGTCGCAGTAAATACAGTTTGCTACAGTTGGAATGGTTAATTTAGTAAAATTACCCTGATATCATTTTAGAGAAATAATGCAGCCAGTTCCTTCCATATAACTCTCCTGTCAGCTCCACGGCAACGACCAGAAACTAAATAACCAAAAAAAAACATTGAGTAATATTATGATGAATTACAAATAATTCAAATTGAACTACGCCAGGTAATTCAGCCAGATTAGAATCTTAAGAATCAGTGACTTTATGAGGTCGTTATAAATGTTTAGTTCTTTTCCATTCTAAGAAACTTCTTCTCTGCAACAAAATCGACCAAGCTTTTTACAATGCTGTCGAATGCGTTCGACACATTACTTCAAACTTTGACGGGGGGAAAAAGAAAAAAAAGAAAAAAAGAAAAAAAGAAAAACAGAATAAGAATGAAAAAGTAAAGCCACTGAAGAATATCGACAAATTCGACTTTAAACATCCTGGTCTTAAAAGAGACAAATCCTTCAGTGCATGCTTTTACACAAGGTGTACTTGAAGAGTCAGCTATTTACTTGCTGAGTTGCTGTTGTGCTGAGGTATATAATTACTCTCTCAGTTAACAATTTGATGTACATTATTGCTACTAATGTCTTGTGATTCATAAAAAAACATCCCTTAAATATATGAGGTGATAGATCATTACCAGTAAATTGTTTTTTTTTATGCATTTCAAAAGGTCCATTAGAATACATAGCTTAACAGAAATATAAGCAGTTATCGAGATTATCGAAATATTGCATGCATTACAAAAAAATTTAATTTAAAAATCTGTTTATGTCCGAAACATGCTTTGGTAGGTAGGTAGGTAGTTGAATTTTCGTCACACTGGAGCAACACAACAGTCTACTATTTATACAATTTCAATAAATACTATTAATAAATTTAAGAAAACGTTGAAAGTAACTTTGTTAAGACTTGTGTGTTTGAGGAATATATTTATTCTTTAATGTAATAATATGACATCCAGGAAAGCAAAAGGTGCCAAGTGAGTCATAAAGGTCCATTCCTCGGACACCTATGAGTTGATGGGACTTTATCAGTAAATTGTTTTTCAATGCATTTCAAAAAGTACATTAGGATACGTGGCTTAACAGGAAAAGTGTTATGAGATACAGTCACTAAAGAAGGACCAGGCAGTTTGTGAAGCTATTTACGAACAAGGCCACAAGTCTCTTGAGAAGCAGTGACTTTGCGTGTTCGATAAATGTTTAGTTCTTTTTCATTCTGAAAAATACTCTGACAAAGTTGACCAAGCCTTTCCGTATAAGCAGTAGGGCAGTTTTCAGAGCTTGAGTAACAGTACTTCACGAAATCTTCGTAGGTTAACCCAAAAGCCACTATATATAGAATCTCTTCTATGATTACAGAGGTCACACACAAATAATTTTATATCGGTCACACTCAGTGAAGGCTTCACAAAGCGGTAAATTTAAAATTCAAAAATTCCATTGACAACGCTTTTTTGTAGCAACGAAAACCTTGCTTAGATACCATTTTTGAATGATGACTTTCACATGTACTGAAGCAGAAGTAAGCCATATGTGAGGATACTTCCGAAAAAACTCAAAATAAAACTTCTCTGTAAATCAACAAATCCCCAAACTGACAATACAACTGGCTTCTTGGAAATCAGTGATTTTGTGTATTTGATTAATGTGTCGTTTCTTTGAGAAACAGGTCGGTAAGAATGCTCAATAACAAAGTCGACCAAGCTTTGAAAAATGCATTCAAATTCATTGGAAACATTGCTTGCGACTTCGACTGTAAAAACAAAGCAGAGAATGGAGGTTGTACTAATAAAGGCAGGTAACAAAGTTTCTGAATTCCAATATAAACCTACTTGTACTATAATACTGAGGGCCACGAAATACCTCAGGATCTCCATAGCTGTGATATGAAAAACAGTTATGGAGAAACAGTCCTCGAACAGTTGAGCAGTTTTCAGAGCATGACGATAACGGTATATTTGGAAAAAGAAAGCATCGGAAGATCCAGAAGCCATTGCGCATCGGAGTTGATATTTTATTCCAGAGGTGAGGTTTTTAATTCGACAACAAAAGTCGCAGTAAACACAGCTTGCCAAAATCGGTATGGTGTAATCTAAAATTCCACGTGAAATTACCCTATTAAAGCAATATAACAGATTGTTCCATACTAATCCTTGTTTATTGCAAGGACTATAGAATAAATGTCGAACCTTTAAAATTGGAAATGTAATGGCTAATATTGCTAAACAATTGAGGAATGTCACAGTTTTAGGTGCCTTTGAGCTTGTGAATTTTTCAGCGAAAATGAATTCTCTGTTTAATAATCGAATTTTCTCTGTGTTGTGATAAATAGAAAAACACATCCAAATTTCTAGGATATTGAATACGAATGCTGGTATATCGATTTGAACTTTGAAACGACTTGAATGAAAATTTTTTATCTTGTAATATGTGTCAAAACAACACAAAAAGAGCACTAGGAATGGAAAGACCTTATGTAAAAACAATTTTCTTCGGGAGACTTTCTTCTCACAGTTATCAGCACCCATGCAGCGAAGAATCAACAACCTTAGTTGAAAATTGCCATTTCCTAATTTGCACATACTTTCAGCAAGAAAATGTAAATATATATTTCTACAAGCAGATATAATTCAATCACATCCACAGTTCATCATACCTCACGGTGCAAATCTCTCAGATTTGTAAGACATACATAGAAATAAACAGGACTAACTAAAATATTGATGTCTTTCGTAACCAGTATTTCAGTATCCACAACAAAGATGTTTCCTAATCTATAAGTTTATAAGGTGGCCAATGGAAGCATTGATTTGAAGTGTTGTTGACAGATTTGTGACTCAAATACATAATAAATGTTTTGGTGTATGGTTACATTAAAAATTCAGCTTCGCTAGCCGGCTTTGTTTTTAATCCCAACTTTTAATTTTTTAAAGCTCCAAACATGGATATATTTGTCTCATGATAAATTCATTTTTCCAGTGTAATATTACCTGTTTACAGAAATGAAAATTTTCTTTATGAGCACGTGCGCTGAAGAGTCTACTTTTTGTTTCAACCGATGATTGTCCTATAAGCCATTTCATCCTTCTTTAAATTAGTTTCACAAATGTTGTTGAGTGAGCAATAGAGATGAACCCCTTATGACTGTATTGTTATCATGCTTTTTATTGTGTACTTATATCTTTGCAAGCAATAGTAACGTAACGAAAAATGATTGTGTTTATAATTATGGGTATTACAAGAGACATTGTAACGTTCCCATCACATATAATAGGATAAAAAGGTAGTAGTATAAGAACACATATTTAAAACCATACGCATGCATAAAATTTTTACAGCATATGCATGAGTTATCTGGTCTGTTATAGCCTGGTTTGAAGAGTAACCGATTAGCACACACAATTGGTTCTAGTGATTGTGTATCTCCATTCTCAGTGGGATCATCAGTTACCCGAGTTTCGGCATTCCATTTACACAGAAAATATAATAGAATAACATTTTATATTTTTACATATTCGTTTAATTTTACGTAGATTTATCGAATGAAATGATTAATCGGGATTTGAAACGCTGTATTTCGCAAATAATTACGCTGAAAACACTTAGTACTTCATAAAAGGATCTAGAAAATGTTCAATAGGGTGGGTCGAAATAAAATCAATATTTTTTTTTCGGAACGCTTTAGTGCGGAAAAGTTGACTATTGTAATAAGAAAAAAAACGGCATAAAAAATTAAAATCGGTTAACAGTTTCCGTTCGCGCATCGTACTTAAAGTTTATAAAAAATTGCAAAAATCACAATATTTTTGTAATTTATTTCTGCTAGTTAATTTTTTTAAAATAAACACGCTTTTGTATTTTATGCTTTATTTATGGTTCAAATAACCTAAATAAATTAATTTCTGATCAATAATCTAATTTTTTCAGTTCGCGCAAAGCTTAGGAAAAACAGAAATTTACCAATATTTCGCAATTTTCACTGTGCAACTCTTCGTTTCTTTTGCTAGAACGAAGCGAACAAGAACTCACTTGAAATAGATTGAACTGGTTTGAACCTCCTGAGAAAAGTTGGGAAACGTTCGTCGCTTTGAACGTTCGTCGAAAAAGTGAATGCCAAGGAATTTCTCAGGAATGTGAAAGAAGAACACTATTCTCTTATCCAGGAACCTGGATCAACTTATATTGTACATGTATATCCTTCCGCGAGTTCATCAAACTCAAAGCATTATTTCTCGTTTGTCTGAACTATCAATATCACTAGAAAAACTAGAAGTAGTAGGGTGTGATGGCACTTTAACCTACACTGGATGGAAGAACGGTGTTATCCACCGACTAGAAAATCATGTAGGACGCCCGCTACAGTGGAGCATAAGCCTCCTGCATTTTAACGAGCTTCCTTTTCACCACATTTTTTTACATATCGACGGTCAAACTGCAGGGCCTAGATCTTTTAGTGGGCCAATCGGGTAGCAGCTCACTTGCTATGATAAACTTCCTGTGGTCGATTATGGACCCATATATTGTTCGATTCCTGATATAGACAGGAATTTGTTGAGCAAAGAGCAACAGTATTTGTTTGACATTTCAAATGCAATCACCTTAAGACATCGTCCAGAAGACTTGACAAATCGGGACCCTGATCCTTTGTCCCATTCCAGATGGCTAACTGCGGCCAACCGAGTTCTTAGGTTGTATATAAGTTCATCAGATCTATCCGGAAACTTAAACGAAAAAGTTGAAAAAAAAATCATCTTAAAATGATACATGCCTTTGTGGTTTGCCATAAAAAAGAGCAAATATTTTACTGACGGACCAAAACATGTTTTTCAAGCAATCCAAACATCACGGTATTTATTCGATGATTTACTTCAAGTTTTGTAGATCCAGTAATACAACGAAAAGCGTTCTTTGCGCACTCAGAGAATATTCTTTTGGCAATGCTTGTCGATGATAGAGAACACATTCAGGAGCTCGGTTACAAAAGGATCTTAAAAGCAAGACAAACCGTCCCAAAGAAGAAGACTGTTGTTAGAAATTTCGTACCACCGAAGATAAACTTTCAAGCTTCCGATTACATTGAAATTATTAATTGGAATTTTTGTGTGGTGTATCCTCCCCCAATGCTGTGGAACCTAAGTGAAGATGATATTAAATCACTCATGACTTCTGAAACTATGCCCATCAGAGAAATACAAAAGATTCACTGTCACACCCAGGCTGTGGAGAGGTGCGTCAAACTTGTGTGAATAAAGTATGTGGACATGAAGTTAAAGATGGCTATATCCGAGCACCACTGAAGTCTAAATCGGATATGCCTCATTTCTCAAAAAAATCAGACTTTAAATGTGTAGCAGATATAAAAAAAGAAAAGTATAAAACACAGTTAGCCAAAGAATCTTACTCTGGAAAATATTTGTAAACAGTTGTAAATATAATGTAAATACCACACCCAACAATTGGATGGTTGTGGGTGAGGTTCCATGTGGTGAGTTCTGTGTCATTTTGTTATAGCAAAACGAGCGAAGAGTTGAACAGTGAAAATTGCGAAACATTGGTAAATTTCTGTTTTTTCTAAAACGTTGCGCGAAAGGAAAAAATTAGATTATTGATCAGAAATTAATTTATTTAGATTATTTGAACCATAAATAAAGCATAAAAAACGAAAGCGTGTTTACTTAAAAAGTTTTAACTAACAGAATAAAATTACAAAAATATCGTGATTTTTGCACTTTTTCATAAATTTTAAGTACGATGCGCGAACGGAAGATGTTAACCGATTTTAATTTTTATGCCGTTTTTCTTCTTATTCTACAATAGTCAACTTTTCCGCACTAAAGCGTTCCGAAAACAAAATATTGATTTTTTTTGACCCACCTTACTGTACAACGTTTAGAAATAACACTACAAATGTAGATCATCCTTTCGTTACATGACACACATTCATAAACGGTAGTGAAAACAAATCATAAGGTGTTAAGTCGATAGACCTAGGTGGGCATTTGAACAACCACATCTTCGTCTTATTGGGGAACGATATATCTGCCTGGGAAATCACAAAAAGGTCTACACTAACGAATTTTAAAATTAGTGATATTTTGTAGTTACATGATTGGTTATATAGAAAAAATTAGATCCATAGCTTGGAAATTAAACGACTTGAAAAAACTTAATGAATTATTTGTCATAAACATGAAATTAAAACTTATTCTAATTGCCGTATTCACTTGTCCGAGTTAAGCAGCGGACCAACGATAATCTCGGGTTATCGAAAAAACCGTATTCACAATGCCTGATCTGAGGTTTAAACCGCCATTTCGATGTTATCATTTTGAGCCTTCGAATTCGCGAATTAACTCTCTGTTGAGAGTTACGCATGCACGTTAATATTTTTTCGCGAAAGAAGCGAGATAACAAAACAAAATGGAAGACACACTTCATTCTGTGTTAAATTGCAGTATGCCTGCAACGAAGAACATTCAACTCATCTTATATGAGTCGGAACAAGAACGTGATTACATTTTCTATAAAATAGATATGCCCAGATGTGTTTTGGTTCGAACTATATTCTGGCTCGTCCGATAACCCAATAAGAGAGCTAACGGTAGAATATGACCATGGCAGATGCAAATTCGTCGTAAATTAAAAAAAATTTTGATTTATGACAGGCATCGAAATAGATTTTTTAATACATGTGCACAAGGTGCACCTAACTTTTTAAATTAGGTGCACAGTTTATATTTTCGGTGCACATTTGAAAAAACGTAATATAAGAACATTGGTATAATGTAAACTACTTTATTAGTTGGGTATGTTTACATAGGTTAGTAGTAGATAGTAAATAAAAATATTTAAACAACTAAATTCTCCCTTTTCCGGCGCACGGCTGTCGCGGCAGTTGCTTCAACAGAGTCATCTGGAAAATGTTTCGATCATCGGAAAGTTCTGGTGGCATGGCGCAAGTAAACCTTCTTCCTATAAAAACCCGTTACGGCCCAGCGATTTTGTTTTCTCATAGTGTGTATTTATGAATTTTAATTACGTTCCTTTAGAGCGAGAGAGGTCGATACTAATAGTTTGTTAAAGCATCAAAATAACAAAATAACATAATATATTCCCTTTTTAACGTTAGGTGCACGGCATGCACCTAGCTGGAAAAAATTAGGTGCACAATTTTATTTTCATGTGCACAGTGCACCTATGCACCCGGGTATTTCGAGCCCTGATTTATGACGAATGAAAGAAAATGAACAATGGCAAGTTCCTTCATTTTGCCCCAACACAATCATACTGACAAGTACAAAGATAATCGGATTACATTGATTTGTTAAGGTATTATGTACAATTTTTTATTGTAAAATATAGGTTTTTATAAAAATATATATTCATTCCATCCATCTATTCTCTTTCTAAATCCCTATTAAAAATTTTTATGCATTCCATTAAAATCACAATTTGGAATCAATTTTGCCAGCGAAGTACTTGCTTGATTAGTATGGATGCAGATTCGAGCGTCGTAACAAATGTAAAAAATACCACGCGATCGTGTGGAGACGGTAGTAGGCAATCACAGCGAGAGTATCATTTTAATCCAAGAATCACTTAACCCGCCGTTTGAGAATACGGTTCTTGATAATCCACGGTTTAACTCTAAACCGCGGATCAACTGATCCTCTGGTTAACTCAAGACTTGTGATGATCGCTAGTGTAATTGAAAAAAGTGGTCATCTACAGATATAAATGCAGAAATATGTGCGAAAATGTCTCAGAATATTAAAATAAGACCTAACCTAAATCATTCGATAAAGTTAAGGGGGTCCGGGACATATTGAAATTTTTTTTTTATTAATTAATTTAGAATTTTGAATTTTTTTGTACTGATTACCCATCTAACTAATAAGCAAAATCACAGCACAAAAATTTTCTAAAAGTTCTTTAAAAATTTTAAATTAAAATTTTTTGAAAAAAAGAGGGGTCATTTTAAATTGCTAAGTCTCAAAACATTATTGATCCATTTTCAAAATTCTTGCATTAAAGTATTCACAAATTTATTAACTTTAATTTTGATTCAGGAATTTAAAAAATATTAATTTAATAAAAAATGAAAAATATTTGAATGAAAATATTTGAAAATTTTAAGGTACTTTTTTTTTAAAAGTCATATTTTGAAAAGTAAATATTTGTTTTAAATTTCCTGATTCTAAATTAAAGTATAATGTTTGAAAAAGATATATTCCAATTTTCAACCCTTAAACTTTATCGGTTTTCGACTTATAGCAATTTGAATACAGGAAATCTTGAAAAAATGCATCATGGAGAAAAACGCATTTAAAGTTTTAAAGACAGATGTTGTTGCCATGACAACAACTGTCAAGAGTGTTAGATTTTCAAAACAACGCACCACAAAAAGTATTATATCTCTAGTTCTAATTAAGATAGAAACATGATTTAGACGTCATTTTAAGCAGAAAAACACAGAGAATTTCTTTAAATAATAAAAAAAAATTCGAAAATTTGACGATTTTTGTGTCCCGGACCCCCTTAACGAGTTCTAATATAGTGACGCATGAAATACTTATAGAGGTTTTGTGTTGTGAGTTGGATATTTGGAATGGCTCAGAGTTTCGTATTATATGGGGATCGTGAAAGAATTAACTGTTAAACATTAGGGAGTTAGGGATTTAGATGAATTTTCTTGAATAATAAGACCTATGTAGAAAGTCTATTGGTAGAGAAAACGGTGGATTGCCAATAAACTAAAATATTTGCACTTACGCGATCGCTTATACATACAGGATTGTCCAGCGGGTAATGTTTGAAAAAATCTCTAATAGATAGCGCTGTGAGCAAGTGAGGCCAAACTTGGTGCGCATGATCATTGGAGTAGGTAATTTCTTGTGTGGTGCGCAATATCCTCCTATGGTGTGTGTGTGTGACTCAATTTTCATCGACGGTACATTAAATGATGCGAACTACAGACAGTTTCCGTATGGGTTCATCCCTTTTCTTCACTGTAATGACTTGGTCCATGCCCGCTTTTGCTATATCCAGGGATAACAAAAACTTGCTACAGTGAAACTTGACGAAGATTTCGTCCAAGATGGAAAAACTTCTTTGCTGAAGTTATGTTTTCTTTTTTAATTCTTCAGCAGCATTTCTTCCATTATCATCATCAGGATACTTTTCATTAAAATCTAAATGTTTTCCGCGAAAATGTCGTACTATATTACTTGATTCATTATTTAGATATCGAGAGTGGTAAATTAAACATCGAGGACTTCCATTTACTTATATAAGTGCAAATTTCTCGCGAAAATTTCGTACTATATTACTTGATTCATTATTTAGAAATCGAGAGTGGCAAATTAAACATAAAGGACTTCCATTTACTTACATAAGTGCAAATTTCTCGCGAAAATGTCGTACTTTATTACTTGATTCATTATTTAGAAATCGAGAGTGGCAAATTAAACGCCGAAGACTTCCATTTACTTATATAAGTGCAAATTTCTCTGTCCACATTTTATCGAAGCCAATGTTTTCTGCAGATATATTTTTTAAAAAACTCATTGTTTTTTTGGGTTGTTATCATGAATTTGAATAACTTTAATATAGCTGTGTAGGCATAAAATACTAACTAAACAATCTGTCAATCTAATACAAATTAAATTGTGCATAACATATTCTGGCACTATATTGACACACAGTAGTATCCAAAACACAATCTCAACTGACAATTCTGGTGCCGTGCGGTTCGTTATAAAAGCAGCATACGACGATTATCTCTCTTGCGCTTGCTACACCGACGCGTCGTCTCCGTGCATGCGCTGAGACGGTGATAGTGTTGCAAACATTGCACTCTCTTAGCTGCGTTTCTATACATACCTACTTTTTAAAAATTTACTTTACTGTAGCATTACAGATTTTTGTTTTATTTATTATTATTATTTTTTTTTGGGGGGGGGAAGTGTTGGTTCTGTGGTGGCCAAAGGAGATTTTTATTGAACGTCTATCTTTTTTTTTAGCAGAGCCGCGGGTTTCCGATCCCTAAGTCAAAGGCTAAATGATGATAAAATGATCTATGTTTCATTTTTCATTTGGTACTAGAATCTAGTACATATGCGCAAAACTTTAACTTACCATACTTCATGTTAGCTATTGAAAATTTACTGTAACTGGTAGTAGCTGCTAATGTTAGAAGTTTTGGTAACAATTAAGAACTAACACTAACAGTAAGAATACGCAAAATTTTATTCACTGTTGAAAATTGACGTTATCAATTGAATTTAAAAGATAGTAACGTTCTACAGTGACTAGTAAGTGATTTTTATAATTTTATTAATATTTTAGTAATTTCAATAATCTTCTTTTATTTAATATTTATATTAATTTCGATTCAATGTTTAGTGATTTTTTTATAAGACTATCTGGTGAACAGTTTAATTTTTACTTCCATAACATTTAACGATACCTGTCAATATTTTATATTATGTAATCCAATTGTTCGCTTGCCAAAACAATTACCTCAGAGAATCACTATAAAATAAATTCCTAACAATAAATACCAAATTTGGGGGGGGGAAGTGTCGGTTCTGTGGTGGCCAAAGGAGATTTTTATTGAACGTCTATCTTTTTTTTTAGCAGAGCCGCGGGTTTCCGATCCCTAAGTCAAAGGCTAAATGATGATAAAATGATCTATGTTTCATTTGTCATTTGGTACTAGAATCTAGTACATATGCGCAAAACTTTAACTTACCATACTTCATGTTAGCTATTGAAAATTTACTGTAACTGGTAGTAGCTGCTAATGTTAGAAGTTTTGGTAACAATTAAGAACTAACACTAACAGTAAGAATACGCAAAATTTTATTCACTGTTGAAAATTGACGTTATCAATTGAATTTAAAAGATAGTAACGTTCTACAGTGACTAGTAAGTGATTTTTATAATTTTATTAATATTTTAGTAATTTCAATAATCTTCTTTTATTTAATATTTATATTAATTTCGATTCAATGTTTAGTGATTTTTTTATAAGACTATCTGGTGAACAGTTTAATTTTTACTTCCATAACATTTAACGATACCTGTCAATATTTTATATTATGTAATCCAATTGTTCGCTTGCCAAAACAATTACCTCAGAGAGAGAGAATCACTATAAAATAAATTCCTAACAATAAATACCAAATTTGGGGGGGGGAAGTGTCGGTTCTGTGGTGGCCAAAGGAGATTTTTATTGAACGTCTATCTTTTTTTTAGCAGAGCCGCGGGTTTCCGATCCCTAAGTCAAAGGCTAAATGATGATAAAATGATCTATGTTTCATTTGTCATTTGGTACTAGAATCTAGTACATATGCGCAAAACTTTAACTTACCATACTTCATGTTAGCTATTGAAAATTTACTGTAACTGGTAGTAGCTGCTAATGTTAGAAGTTTTGGTAACAATTAAGAACTAACACTAACAGTAAGAATACGCAAAATTTTATTCACTGTTGAAAATTGACGTTATCAATTGAATTTAAAAGATAGTAACGTTCTACAGTGACTAGTAAGTGATTTTTATAATTTTATTAATATTTTAGTAATTTCAATAATCTTCTTTTATTTAATATTTATATTAATTTCGATTCAATGTTTAGTGATTTTTTTATAAGACTATCTGGTGAACAGTTTAATTTTTACTTCCATAACATTTAACGATACCTGTCAATATTTTATATTATGTAATCCAATTGTTCGCTTGCCAAAACAATTACCTCAGAGAATCACTATAAAATAAATTCCTAACAATAAATACCAAAAAATACCACGAAAAGAAATGTACCTTCCTTAAGAATAGACTTTTTGCAAAAGATTTATCTAAAGAAATGTAAGGGGAAACAACTAGAAAAAATATAATAATCTCCAAAACAGCAGAATATATACCTAAAATTTAAGTTTAATATACTACAGATTATTGAATTAGTGTCTAGAACAAGGGCGTATGTTACAAACTTTTCATAGTCGGTATTTTTGTGGAGCAAGGGCCTATGAGTTGTTACTGAATAACTTAAAACATAAAAAAAAGGTTAAGTAAAATTAAAGTTCATTTGCATTGAAAAAGGGCGTATGTTACACAACCGAGGCTAATCATTTTCTGATTTAATAAAAAAAGGACCAACCTTTTTTTAACAGCATTTTCTGATAAAAAAAGGTGTCTCCTATAAAATTTTTAAATTGTAACATACGCCCTTCTTCTAGACACCCATTCAGATTCTGTTTTAAATTTAAAAGTACTTCTGCAGGAAAGAAATTCTTATTACCTGTAATGTAGCAATTTTGAAAAGGAAATAATAACTAAGAATTGAAAGATAGCTAAGATTGAAATAATAACTAAGAAACAAGGAAAGAAAGATTGAGTACAGGATAATTAAATAAATACCCATCAGATTGGAAATTGACATTTGACATACGTGAAGAGTCAGCTATTTAGTACACCAAATAAAGATTGCATTTCCTCACCAATACATTTTTATTTTAAGAAATGTTATTGTCCCATTCATAGGTAGGTACTTAAATCCAAGTCACACTTGGTCAATAAAACGATCTATTAATATGCGACTTTATAAAAAACACACAATGTTCACACTTATGCCACTCCAATAAGTGTTGCTAACAAATTATAGAAAATGCTTCAGGTAACGAGGTAAGATTTTTATGCAAAGGTATATAATTATTCTCTCAGCTAACAATCTGATGCCCATTAGTGCTATTAATGTCTTGTGATTCATAAAACAAATCATCCCTAAATTATATATGAGTTGATAGATCTTTACCAGTAAATTTTTTTATGAATTTCAAAAGGTTCATTAGAATACAATAGCTTAATCAAGAATATAAGCAGTTATCGAGATTTCGAAAGATTGTATGCGTCACAATTAAATTTAATTTCAAAACATGTTTTTGTCTAAAACATGTATTGGTAGGTAGGTAGCTAGTTGAATTTTCTTCACACTGGAGTTACAAAATAGTCTACTCTCTATACGATTTCAATAAATACTACTAATAAATTAAAGAAAATGCTGAAAGTAACGTTGTTAAGACTTGTGTGTTTGAGGAATATAATTATTCTTTCATGTAATAATCTGACATCCAGGGAAGCAAAGGGTTCCCAGTGAGTCATAAAGGTCCATTCCTCAGACACCTATGAGTTGATGGGACTTTATCAGTAAATTGTTTTTTTAATGCATTTCGAAAAGTACATTAGGATTCGTGGCTTAACAGGAAAAGTGTTATGAGATACAGTCACTAAAGAAGGACCAGGCAGTTTGTGAAGCTATTTCCGAACAAGGCCACAAGTCTCTTGAGAAGCAGTGACTTTGCGTGTTCGATAAATGTTTAGTTCTTTTTCATTCTGAAAAATACTCTGACAAAGTTGACCAAGCCTTTCCGTATAAGCAGTAGGGCAGTTTTCAGAGCTTGAGTAACAGTACTTCACGAAATCTTCGTAGCCCAAAAGCCATTATATATAGAATCTCTTCTTTGATTCCAGAGATCACACACAGATAATTTTATATCGGTCACACTCAGTGAAGGCTTCACAAAGCGGTAAATTTAAAATTCAAAAATTCCATTGACAACGCTTTTGTGTACCAACAAAAACCTTGCTTAGATACCATTTTTGAATAATGATTTTCACATGTACTGAAGCAGAAGTAAGCCGTATGTGAGGATACTTCCGAAAAAACTCAAAATAAAACTTCTCCTTAAATAAACAAATCCCCAAACTGACAATACAACTGGCTTCTTGGAAATCAGTGATTTTGTACGTATGATTAATGTGTCGTTTCTTTGAGCAACATGTCGGAAAGAATGCTCTATAACAAAGTCGACCAAGCTCTGAAAAATGCATTCGAATTCATTGGAAACATTATGTGCGACTTCGATTGTACACACTAAGCAGAGAACACAGATTGTACTAGTAAAGGCATGGAAAAAAGTTTTTAAATTCCAATATGAATCTCCACGAATTATAACAGAGAGAACCACGAAATACCTCAGAATCTGCAGAGCGATTATATGAAAAATAGTTATGGAGAAACAGTCCTCGAACAGTTGGGCAGTTTTCAGAGCATGACGATAACGGTATATCTGGAAAAAGAATGCATCGGTTGATCCAGAAACCATTGCGCATCGGAGTTGGTCTTTAATTACTGAGATTAGGTTTTTACATCGATAACAGAATTCCCAGTAAATACAATTTACTAGAATTGGTATTGTGAAATTTAAAATTACCCCTGTAACCACTCCAGTGAAGCAATACAGATGTTTCCTCCATACGAATCTGGTTTCAACTCCGTGTACATTACAATTATGAACTAAATAACAGGTCGCTCGCAATATAGGAAATACAACAGCAAATATCGCTAAACCATTGACATATCTTGGCGTTCTATATGTCCTTGAGCTTGTGAGTCTTTCAGCAAAAATCAGTTCATCGTTAAGTGTCCCAATTTTCTTCGTTTTATGAGTAATTGAGAAACACATCCAAATCTCAAAGAAGTAGAATAAAAAAAATGGTATGAAGTATTGGAATTTAAAATGACCTAATTTAAAAATTTCAGAATGAAAATATTCATTCCAAGAGCACAAAAGCAGCACTATTAATGGAAAAAGCCATTTCAACACCTTTTGTGAAATGCCTTTTCTTCGGGTGAGTTTTTTCTGAAAGCTATCAGCACGCAAACAACGA
The DNA here is from genome assembly GCA_947359465.1 of Metellina segmentata. Classification (NCBI taxonomy): domain Eukaryota; kingdom Metazoa; phylum Arthropoda; class Arachnida; order Araneae; family Tetragnathidae; genus Metellina; species Metellina segmentata. Next base: position 111,860,364 of record OX375880.1, read on the forward strand.
AGAATAAACCACGAAATTTGAAAATTGCCATTACCTAAATTGCACATGCTTCTAGCGTCAAAATATATTTTTAAAAGATGAATTGATGCAATCACATCCAGAGCTCAACATTTCTGACGGTGTAAAGCATTTGGAAGTCGTACAAGTACATAATCAGGTCTTCAATATTCAAATTTTTGGTAACCAATATTTCAGTATCCACAACAAACGTTTTTCCAATGCTAAACCAATGACGGATGGAAATATTGATTCTAATCGTTGTAGATATTTCTGATTCAAATATGCAACTGTTTCTTTTCATGGTTAAATTATTCATACTTTTACGAGAGTCGCGTGGCGTTGGTAACCAATATTTCAGTATCCACAACAAACGTTTTTCCAATGCTAAACCAATGACGGATGGAAATATTGATTCTAATCGTTGTAGATATTTTTGATTCTAATATGCAAATGTTTCTTTTCATGGTTAAATTATTCATACTTTTACGAGAGTCCCATGGCTGTTTTGTTATTAGTCACAGCTTTGAATTTGAAAGCTTCAGGTATGGAAACATTTTATATCTTGAAAATACATTTCCATCTGCGGAATATTGTACGTTCACTCAAACAGAAATTTTCTTTATTAGGCCGGTAACTAAATGCTGGATTCGCAGAAAATTGCTTTTGAAGATTCCATTTTTTGTTACTATCTATGACAGTTGTTCTATAAGCCACTTCATCATTTTTATTTAAATTAGTTTCACATGTATAATTAAATGGGCAATGAAGAGGAATCCTTTATGATTCCATTGTTATTGCTTTATAAGGTTCGTAAATTTTCTCTTAAAATAAAAACATAATCAAATTTGATTATGCTTATAATTACAATTATGAGAAATTGTATAACATTTGCCTTTAACAAAGATGTAGGTAAAATAAACACTAAATAAAGAGCAAATATTTAAAAGTATTCACGTGTAAATAGCTGATAACAGAATATATACACCATTTATCTAATAATTTATAATAAATTCACAGAGTAAAGATACGAGGGAATCTTCAAATTTTATGTTACAGCCAAAAGTCCAAGAACAATTTTTGGATTGATTAAAACGCTAATTGTGACGACAAACGTATCAACGATCCATTTGGTATCCGGTGCATTTTTCATGTTAATAGTTAACAAATATTTGCGATAAATCTTATTAGTGACCCCTATTGTTAACAGTTTCAGTAGCTACTCAGAACAACAGTAACAACTTACAGTTAAAAAAACAAATGTCGCTGTTTTTATTGACTATTAGAAATGGATATAAACATAAACACGATATTTTATGCCTTAAAATGTTTTACTAGTAGAAATCAATAACACAATACATGACAAAATTTAAGATCCATGATGATTTGAAAATATTGCCTCGGAAGGCATGTATACCTTAAGAAACATCCACCTTTAAAACCGTTAACCCACTGGCTGATTATCCCGCGATTTCCACAGGTAACTCAAATGTAGCAAAATTTGCTCATCCCGCGATTTTTGCGGGCAGGTGTTTTTCTATCTTTATTGAGGAGCGCATCCCGCTTTTTCACCGTTTAACCAATGAAATAAATTACATACAGTGTTAGACGTTAAATTTAGATTTTGGTCAACAGTTCTCGCTAGTCGTCCACTAAATTGCGGCATTTGAAGGTACTTTGTATTTACCGCTCTAACTTCGCGCCTTTGTTTGGCGCCTTTTTCTAATCAGAAATGGCTACTAGAAAACGTTCAGCGATTGACAGAGTATATATTCCTGATGATTTATCAGATTCTGAAAGTGATTTTAGTTTTGATAGTGATAGTGATATAGATTTTTCGGACTGCTCCTCAGATAGCGATGAATCTGATCATGATTCAATAAAATTGCAAAGCGTTAGGCAGTGGTGCAAAATTGATATGAAGAATATTCCTCCTCCTCCAGTTCCTTTTCGTGGAAATCCGGGAATTACTGTGCATATAGCTAACAATAACTTCTGACAGTTTAGTTTCTCATGATAAAAATCTATATAAAAAGTCTTTTCTAGAAAGAAAAAAATGCATATTTCAATTCTCCAATATATATAGATTTTTAATATGCAAAAAAAATACACGATTTTTGTAGCGATTTCGGTCCACAAATTGAGCAGTCAGATGGTTGAAAGGTCGGTGTTGCACAAGATAGATCGTGAAAATAAAACTAGATTTTTAAATAAGTTAACAATGATCAACCTTGAAATAATTGGATAGTGTAAATTAAAAGATACGTTAAGATACTCATGTTTTCATAAATCACAAAAATTCACGGTAAACATTAATATATACTTCTAAGTTTACTGGTCACTAATTCAAGTCTTTCTGCAAATTTCATTTTTTATAACTCTTAGAGAGTAAGACGGCATGAAGATTAGAGATGCGACAGCAAAACATCGATGTTAAAAATTAAAACATCGATGTTTATAATACATCGCCACCAAAACATCGATGTTTTTAAAATTCAGTGTATTTAAACTTTTTTTCCCCATTTCTTAAAACTGGTTTAGCAACTAGTGATGCGACATCGGCTAAAGTACATCGATGTTTTTTTTTTATAAAACACCAATGTTTTGAAAACATCGACATCGATGTCGCATCCCTACTTTTCAGACCCTTCACCCTTGGCTACTTTGGTCTAAAAGTATGTTCAATTTGCTGATTATTAAAATTATGCTACTTGGTTATTTTTAAAATTTTTATAACGATACTTTTTTTATTTAAAAATAAAACATCGACAGAGTAAAAAACATCGACAAGTATAAATATCGATGTCACAAAAACATCGACTCCTATAAAAAACATCGATGTTTTGAAAACATCGACATCGATGTCGCAGCCCTAATTAAGATAATTTTTTTTGTATTTCGCTATAAAGATTCTTCTTGATATTCTTGATTACAGTTTCTTAATGGCGTGGTTAGAAGAGAAATAACCGATAGATTGCGAGTTCGAATCCAACCTTAGACCATCGTGTAAAAAGAAGGTTGGCGTACGTTGAATTCGTCGTAGCCTCAAATGTCCTCATATTAGTGTGGTATGGTGGAAGTTTTGAGAGTGGGATGCCGAGTATTGCCTCGTCATTAAATCGTGGTTCATAACCATGTGATGTTGTCCTTGTTTCTTTCCCTTGGGGATTGATCCTGGACTGTTGTCAATCGCCCGGTATGTTGCTCAAGTATGACGTTAATTAAAATATCTACCCGCCATAATAACTAGACTAGGGCTTTTATGACTAAAAAATTGCTACAAAAGGTTCAGTAAATGTAGTTATAACGCAAATCCCTCAACAAAAAAAATAATTTCCTTAAAAATAACACGGAGAAGATCATCCCATTTGTAACTACTGCATTTGCCCACTAACAATAAAACACATTTTAATAGAATGTTCTCATTTTAATAGGCAACGACTTAAACATTTTAATTCGTATACCTTGGTTTTAGAAGACATGGTTGGAGAGAATCCTCATCCAAATATTTTTAGCTTTTTATATGACATTGGTTTCATCCATCACATATAATATATATATATATATATATATATATATGTAGGAATACTAAACAACGGTAGTTGTCTACTAGTCTGGAAAGAACTCATTATAAGAGCAACGAGACTGGTAGGAGTCAGTTGCATTGTAGTAGGAATGCAAGGCAAGACTGTCACGAGCCATTCACATTCTGGTATTCAGTTACGAGAAAATTAATAGAACAGACACTTTTTCCCCTGGACGCCATTGAGAGCTGACGTATTTTTTCCGAGCAGAGACGACTGCTGCCGATAATGACGGAACTTTATTGAAATATAACTCAACTGTACATAATAATTGTATATATTTATTCATTAAATGTCAATGTGCTGTAAGATTCGAAGTCTTTAATATAGACCTTACCAAACAGAACAACACGAATCTTACAAAAAATGAGGGTTCGGCCGCGATGTGAAAAACCGTTGACGACCGCGACGATTCTCCTCCTTCGTACGAGGGCTTGAACGACGGATTAGCAGACCCCGAAAGCAGTGACGATTGAACCGGCCGGCGGAATGTTTTGACTCCCTATGCAAACCTGGACTTGTGTTTTAATCATCTGCAAGAACAGTTTCATGACTTCTCCTGACGTGGTGCTGATGATAGACTGAAACGACAAAAAAGAAAACGCGTAGACGAAAAAACGCGTAGACGAAAAAGACGAGTTGACGGAAAAGACGGATAGAAGGAACTTTCGAAACTGTGAGTACAGAATTTTGTTTTACTTGACGACATGGCATATTTAACTAAGGCCCGAAAAGTAGATTTGCTAACATTGGTTGACGAATTAGGCCTGATAGTGCCAGCGAATCCCAAAGTAGCGCAGTGCTCGAAACTTATAATAGATTCTGAAAATTATGACGAGGAGATAACAAAAAATCTGTTGAGTGTTATTAGAACTGAACGCGCAGAGAAAATTGAAGCCGAAAAACGCGCAGAGAAAATTGAAGCCGAAAAACGCGCAGAGAAAATTGAAGCCGAAAAACGCGAATTCGAATTAAGGAAACTCGAAATCGAAACTGCTAACGGACAAGGCAACAGTTATGGTAAAACTACCAGCCTATACAATAACGATTTATTGAAATTGATTAACCGTTACGAGACGAATAAGGATATTAGCTGTTATTTAACTTTATTTGAAAGACAGATTAGTCGTATCGAAATACCAAAAACGGAATGGGTTACACATTTGTTGGGGTTACTCCCATTGGATTTGGCTAATCTTATCACGCGTGAGCCTGACGAAAAGGCTAATGACTATGAAAATGTCAAGAGATTGTTGTTGAAACGTTTTAAATTAAATCCGGAACAATTTAGGCAAAATTTCCTTTCGCATAGAAAAGAAGCGTCTTCTACTTGGAATGACTTTGCTCATGATCTGAAAAATTTCTTTGAAGAATGGACGAGTGGGTTGGAAGTATCAAATTACCAAGACCTTAAAGAACTCATGATTACCGATCAACTAAAACGAAAAATACCCAATGACGTTCGAGACCATTTTATAGACGAGCTACCGAAAATAACGAAAATAGACCAACTCGTCAATAAATTAGACGAATATGAAGCGGCTCGATGTCATTTAAAACCCAATAGATATTCGAAAACATCAGACGATAAATATAAGAAGCGTTTCAATAGGGATTTTGACAAATTAAAGCCTCGATCTTTCGTGCGCCCTGAACAAACTAACACCAATCATATAAAATGTTACAACTGCAATGAATATGGACATAAGTCGATAAATTGTGAAAAGAAATTAAGAGACGATGCCAAAGAGAATATCCTAAAAATTCAGGAAGAGAATAAAAGAACGTATGATAAGAAGAGGAAGAAACCTCATCAATACAAAGAGGGCGATCTTATTGCTATTCAGCGGACTCAATTTGGTGTCGGAATGAAATTACGACCGAAATTCTTAGGACCATATCGAGTGAAGAAAGTGAAACCCCATGATCGCTATGACGTTGAGAAAGTTGGAAACCATGAAGGACCGAACTTGACGTCGACAGCAGCTGACCATATGAAGTCGTGGTTCAATAACTAATACTGAATCAATGTATTCCCAGATACTGTTTTGTGTTTTTTTTTAGGTTTGTCGTGTTCCTTTCGAGGACGAAAGATCATCAGGATGGCCGATTGTAGGAATACTAAACAACGGTAGTTGTCTACTAGTCTGGAAAGAACTCATTATAAGAGCAACGAGACTGGTAGGAGTCAGTTGCATTGTAGTAGGAATGCAAGGCAAGACTGTCACGAGCCATTCACATTCTGGTATTCAGTTACGAGAAAATTAATAGAACAGACACTTTTTCCCCTGGACGCCATTGAGAGCTGACGTATTTTTTCCGAGCAGAGACGACTGCTGCCGATAATGACGGAACTTTATTGAAATATAACTCAACTGTACATAATAATTGTATATATTTATTCATTAAATGTCAATGTGCTGTAAGATTCGAAGTCTTTAATATAGACCTTACCAAACAGAACAACACGAATCTTACATATATATAGTATTCATTTTATTACGTCAGTTCTTACTTCATTTTATTACTATATTATGTAGTTGATTTTTTATCTTCAGTTTGGCATAATATGTCCCAAGAGGACTCAATGCCACAAAACCATATCCAATCCAAATCCTTAAAAATAACATATTTTCAAAAGTTACATAAAACGAAATGCGTGAAACATCAGAAACAAATATCTGAAAATCTCCTAACCAACAAAATAACTGGTGGTTATAATTAAAGTATCCCTGTTCAGAGCACTGCATAAACGCCAACTATACGTGGTATACAGGGGTTGGACCAAAATATGGAAACACCTCCTGAAATGCATGCTTGAAAAGAAATATTTATTCTAGTGAAATGTGTAGGTTAGAAATGTGAAATGTGTAGGTAAGATAGCTGGTGTTTTCGCCTGCTGATGCCACCTATAGAATGTTGTAAATACGCTGCGCAGGTCAGTCGTTGTCGGAGCAATGTTCTGTGAAGTTGTAATTGCATCATGTCAGAGCTAACATACTTCGAGCGTGGGCAAAATGTTGGAGCTCGTCTGGTGGTAAAATTCAATAATTAAAAAAAAACACAGGCAATAAATTTTTTTAAAGTTGCAGTAGGGGAACTTTTAGGACACCCTGTAGTAGGTAGTTAGTTAAGGGGAGTTAGTACCTTTTAGACCTTGCATTGCTCGCGAAAACATACTTTTTTCGATTCATCGTAAATAATTGAGTTTTGTATATTGTAGTATAAAATTGATACAGTTTAAAGATAACAGTATGGCTTTCAAATAACTGCAGTCATATTTGTAACCCACTTAACTTTCCCACAAGATAACTTTTGAAAGATGCACTGTAAAACCCAAATTTTTGCACCAAATTGAAGCACACGAATGTCTTAATTCTGTGAACTAAGGAATTTGTGATATTTGAAGTACAAATATTTATAAAAATTAAAAGTATTAAAATAAGTCAACTTTGAAATTTTTTTAGTTATGTATGGATCTATAAATAAAAAACTATTTCTCTCATACACAAATCCATAGTTCAGAGAATTAAGATCTTCTATTAGAATAAACATACAAAATTTTCTTAACTCTACGTTTATTATTATTTTTTAAACTTGAGGGAAAGTTAAGTGGGTAAATTTCAAAACGAAGAAATTATGTATAAGTTTTGCTAGGTTTTATAAAAAAAAAATTTTTAGTTAGAAATATGACTGCTGTTTTTTAAAAGCCATACAATTATCTTTAAACTGTATCAATTTTATACTACAATATAAAAAACTCAATTATTTATGATGAATCGAAAAAAGTATGTTTTCGCGAGCAACGCACAGTCTAAAAGTTACTAACTCCCCTTAATTAACGTCGCACTGGATTAACAGAACTAACTGACTCGAATCACAGATCGTAATTTGGAAGCTTTGTCAATGACGAGGGTAACACTGACATGGCAGGCAAGCCTCTCTAAACTTCCAGACTACGTCAACGTAAGGACGTTTGGGGCCATGTCAGATTTAATTTTCATCAGCCCCCGTGTACACGGCGGTCTTGACGGTCAGATGACGAAGCAACACCTGAGCTGGCACCCCACTCTCCAAACTTCCACGCCAACCCAACGTGAGGACTTTCGGCCACGACAGATTTAAGGTGCACCAGCCGCCTCTACACCATACGTTTACAAACATCCATGCCCGGACCCGGATTCGAACCAGGAACCTTCCTATCTAGAGGCTAACACCTTAACCACTATACCAGTTGGTCGGCTACTACTCAGTTAAGTTGATCTATGCAATGCCTGATGGTCGCGATACCTCTAAATATCTGAGTACATACACGTAGATTATTAAAGAGTTGTGTGAGTAAAAAATGAGTTGCAAAGCCTTGATCTTCAGATAAGGAAACTTCTGAGTGATTTTGATTTTACAGAAAAGGTGAATAACAAGGAGCTCCCCACATTACACTCACTACTGAAACTACCAACTACTAAACTCGCATCACAACTCTCTACCAACAGATCGTTCATAACTGTAAAAACCTAGGTTGTCAAAGGTCCTTAAAATTAAATTTTTAACTTATATTTGCTAGGTCCTGATCAGTATTTCTTCCCTGACAACCTATCAGGAAAGTAATAAGCGATTGAACAAGGAAAAAGTTTCCATCAAGTATGAAAGATGGGCTTGAAGACAGATGGGTTATCACAAGATGAATTATTGTAGGTTTTTCAGGAGGTCGACATGACAGTCCACGTCTTCACCAGAGATCTGTAACCATTTGTGTTGCTTCAGTGTGACTTTAACTAATAAAATACCAAAAGAAATCAGATGCCTAGTAAATACGAGGCTGTAATATAAACTCAGAGCGTAAACTTTTGTGGTAAAGCTCATTTAGACGATCAGAGACATCATTATTTGCTTGAAATGCAAGTTGGATCAAGTCTGCCACACAATAGGAATAGGTTCTAGTACAGGAAATTCAAAATATTAGTGGCAGCCTGAATAACTTCTCACACTTAAAACGATCAAAACTTTTTGACTTAACTACAAACAAACAAGAATATTTCTTAAGCGCCCAGTGACATTTTTGGCAAAAATTCTGTTAAGCGTTTTTCAGAAGAAAATAATTTTATGTGGAAAGAAAATATTTATTAATTCTTTTTCAAACCGCTTTTAAATATTAAGTTCTCTAGCAATTTTCAATATTTTATCCACCACAAGTTTTTAGAAATATTCTAGATTATCAAGAACAGTGTTACGATAGATCAATTGTATAGGCTTATCTAATACTGGTAGTAAAAGAATTTTGAGATTTTCTTTCGGAGGTCAGAGAAAGGTAATGGTTATTGGTAATTTTAGTTAACGTCGTACTAGAGCAACACAACGGGCTATTGACGACGGTCCGGAATCAGACCCTTAAGGGAAAGATTCGAGGACAACACTTCGTAATTTTGAACCACGGTCAGATGACGAAGCAACAACTGAGCTAAGAGTAAGGGGACTTGTGTAATTATGTGTGCATATTGTTTCTTAATTAAAAAACGAAAGAAATTATTGTAACTACCTTGTTAAGTAAATGAGAGGCAGAACAAAATATTGATCACTTTAAGAAGTTAAACAGGTTGTAACTGCATGACTTATATTCATACTGAATTTAATTTGAAGATCTTCGATTCCGAATTGTTAACTTGTAGTAACATTGTTATAGTATTACTACTATCGGAATAACATCTCATCTATAATACTTTTAATCATCTCTAGTAATATGTATCGTTATTTTAATAATTAAACAATTTTTTTTTTTTAATTTTCTCAGGAAGAAGTGATTTAAAGTAAAGTTTAAAAGGCTTTTGCTTTTGTATTGACTATGGTGTTAGGATTTTATGGCCTGTGTTTTTGCCTTAGGATTCATTCATCTACTGGTGTTAAGTACCTCTAACGCGATTGAAATATGTAATAATAATCCTACTCTTGGTTGGCACTGGGGACGAGTTTAATGCAAATTTTACATTCATTTCGTGCTGATATAAGAAGAAAACACCTCTGAAGTAGTTCGTCGGGATATCAGGTAACATTACGTGCTCCAATATATCGACCTAAATAGTTGCATTTAATTGAACAGGAATCGTGCATAATTCCAATGCCTTGAGTAGACATTCAACCCCACACATAAACACTTATTCTTCCATTGAGATGGATACTTTGTGTTCATCTCTGGTTAAGTTTTAAACTTTTAGACTGAACACTATACCACAGCAGAGTCAGTTGTTTCTCTTGTGTCAAAACTATCACTAACTTAATATTTTCGATTAAGAATAACATCGATTAGAAATCCCTTGTTATTCTTTCAACAGTTAAAAAAACAGTGTTAACATAAGAACAGAAGCTATTGAAAGTATTGTTATTAAAGGGAGTCCAGTGCATACTATATCCTTAACGTCAAAATGGTCAAATTTTGAGGAACATTTCCTCAGAATCTTTTATACCTATTGATTAGAATTTTTTATACCAAGAATTATAGTGCAAGAGGCCAAATCTGGCCAAACTGAGCTCTTTTGGAAGGACTGAAACATTATTCCAGGGAATAATATAATTTTAATAAAAACTAAGATACTATAAATGCCTTTTAAGGGCATTTTTCTTCATTACCACAGGCTTTTCGAGCCTTTTTTGTGTTTTAAGCGAAAATGGCATTGTGGATTGTTGAGTAATTCATAATAGATCGCACTTCAAAGCTCGATCATTCAGGGTGCCATCAATTATGTTCAGTTCTGTTTGAATTGCTGCTTGGCTTTCCATTGTTTTTGTTTTCAACTTCTTGGCTGTATGAAAAGCACCAACCTCGTAGCTTCGTTCTGTATTATATCCTTATTTGTTGTTAGGAAATTATATTGTTGATCCTGAGTTCAATACTTTTAAATCATCAAGCACATAACGGGATCAATTGGCGTGTCCAAAAGTGGATGAATTTCTTTGGAACTTCAGAGTTTCCAATTCTGTGACAAATATATTCCCTCGGTGAAATGCCATTTGATTCGACAAAGTTAAGATTTCAAGTAAGATGTGATTTTGTGGTTTCAAAGTGAAAATTAATTTCTTAATGATTAAAACTTTTTAAGATTAGATTAAAGATAATTCTATTTTGAAAAATTCCAAGTTTTTCTGCTTTCCAACTCTGCACTCTAACATAATAAAAATTTTCAGTTGGTCGCTAAAACTAAAACTATTCAGTTAAATGTTATTGTCAATCAAACATTATTTAATTTACACTTTTGACCAGAATATTACATTTGGGCTTTTCTTATTATATTTCATGATACAAACTTCCATTTAACAAGGTAAAGATTTCATTTCGTAAAGGAATTTTAAGACGATTAAGGCAGAATTGTATATTGTAGTGGAAATGTTTATAGATTTCCTATGTTTCATTCATATCAATATTTTAGAAAACTGTGACAAATATAAAAATTAATCGATCATGAGGTATGGCTATAGAGCATGTCTTAAAGTTTTTTAAGTCATAAATTCATTGTCATTGGAGATTTTGGTAATATTTCAGTCTTAAAACCTAGGCCTAAATTTTACAAATTAGTTGCGACTGTTATCAAATATATTAACAGAAATAGGGCTGCCAAGGCGACGCAGACAATAACGACACAAAGATATGAGGCAGATATAAGACACCATTTTGTTTGAAGAACAGATATGTTTTAGGACAAAGTTCCAGCTCTTGAGTGGAAGCGATAACCTATTAGATCAATTTTAAAAAGAGCGAATGTTTCGATTTCTAAGCGTTCTCCTTTAGATTGAGGGAGTCTTTTATAAATATATAAGGATACTTCCAAATTTAAAGACAGTGCAGCATTAACTATGAAAACATTACTGCACATTCAAAACTTGACACCGAGACTTATTTAAAAAAAGTAGTCCCGGATTAGGGGACAGAGACTTCGCTTTAAAGAGTGCGGAAACGTGAAAACTCAGAACAGGAAATTTTTACCAAAAGAAAAAGCAATCACTTAACAAAGCCTAACGGTCTTTTGTTTTTTATCATATTATCTTTTTTTTAAACAGAACAAGAGAGTTTTGTGTGCTTTTGGAAGTTTCCAGTATTCTAAGCAAGTATTGACTGTTACTGCTTAACAGAAGAAATGTACACATTGCCGTGACCAGCATTTCATTCTGGGTTGTTTCGACCATAATGCAGTGGACCAACCATTCCATTATCACGGCTGAGTTTATGTTGCTCAGAATTCTAGCTTTTAGTAGAGCAGTGTTTCGAAACCAGTCGCAATTAAAACACGAGGTTGCTCAAAGAGTTCCAAATAGCCAAAACCCCGATCGCTAGCTTAATTATGTTTATCTCTTTCCTAAATTTTATCGGCATAAAAAATATCTAATTGAACGGCAAAAAAATTATGTCGGTAAGGAATTTGTATTTAGAATTGTATTTCTGATATAAATGTGTGTGTGTAGAAAAAATACATTTGCCGTGACCAGGATTCGAACCTGGGTTATTGCGGCCACAACGCAATGTACTAACCACTATACGATCACGGCGATGTCGAAACAGGAAAGTATTTAGTTGAAACTAAAGGGAAGTGACAAGGAATTGAAAATTGTTCTCAAGTAGAGCATGAATTTTCTATTAAATGTTTTCACCAAAATCGCACAGATGGCAGCACCATTTCCGAATCAGCCCTTCGTTAGATTGTCACGCTATCTATTCTACATTATTATTATTCTGCAATGCCCCAGCTATTTCGAATCGAAACTTTATTGACACGCCCTCTAAACGCCCATGCCTATTATGTTAGTCTGCACAAGTATGAAGCCGAATTCCATTTTCACCACATTTCGATCTCAAAACCAACATATGAGGCTTTTCGACTAAAAATGTATTCGGATTTATTCTTTCCTGCATAATTTTTAAATTTTACGTAATTTTTGTACAAATCCTCAGTACATCCAAAGATGGTTTCAATCACCATTAAGTAACAGGTATTGCTAATAAGACGAGATGGGTAACAGCAGGGCCCGATTTAGAAAATTTGGTATAGTAGGCACAACACGCAGGAAGGGGGCCTCCCATATCCGTTCATCACAAAAACTAATTTTAAAACAATAATTGGTACTTACATATTTGACTGTTGATCGTTTCAAAAATTGTTGAAAAAACATTCCAGAAAATATAAAAAGTTATTTTTGTTAAAATTTTTAGATACTTTTGAAACTTTAGGGCCCTTTAAATTATGCGGGCCCTAGGCCCGTGCCTCACGGGCCAATGGTAAATCAGGGCCTGGGTAACAGCATTCCAGGAAACAGAGAATTGAGCAAAATTTCGGTATTTATAACAAATTTAGAGACATTCGTTCGCTTAAAAACGAATGATACGCTTAAAAACGAAATTTAAAAATTCTGATCAACCGAACTGGAAAAAAGTATTCAACATGGAAGGAATACCATTCCGAGAAATATTACAAGTCATATACATAAAGCAGAAACCAGAAAATCGCTCAATACCTTAAGTACTTTGAATATGACATTCTTTACATTTTACTGATATAAAATATTTCCCATGTAATACGGCACCTTTATGATGTATAAATTCTATTCAAACTGAGTAGACACAAAGAAATAATGTATACATGACGTATAAATTCCTCTTTGCACTAAAAAAGATAATGTTTTGGGGAAATGCTACACATTTCTTCCCCTGGGTGTTCATTTAAAGTTTTAAGCATATCAAATATGTTTCGATTTCGTAGCCTTGTAATTTTGAATGACTGATACATTCAACTAGATCAGGATATATGCAATTTTATAACAGTAGAACTTCAGGTTGAGAAAGCATTGTTGGTTATTTAAACTTGACGTCGTTTTTTACTCAATGGTCCTGGATTCAGGGGACACAACCTGCAATTGGAACAGTTTAGGAAACTTGGGAATTTTCAGAGTTGGAAATTTTTACCGAAAGAGGCTAGAATTTCTTCACAAAGCCTGTCCTAGTCATTGTGAACATGCTTTCCACTTCCCGAAAACTATATTATTGTTTCCATTTCGCTTCAAGTTTTTACCAAGCATTTTTTTTTTCTTTTACAGAAACTGTTGCTTATAACAGTTTTATTTACCGAATTCGAAATGAGTCACTATTAAAACACATGGCTGCTCAAAGATTTCAAAAAGAACCTAAACACTCGAGCGCTAGCGTAATTCTGTTCAAAAATTTGAAAAGTAATATAAATATCTTTTTCAACTGCCAGTCGGTCAGAAATTTGTGTATAGAGCAGAATTTCTAATAAAAATGTATATTAAAATACACTTGCCGTGACCAGGATTCGAACCTGGGTTATTGCGGCCACAACGCAATGTACTAACCACTATACGATCACGGCGATATCGAAATTGGAAAGTATTTTGTTGATACGAAAGGGAAGGTGAAGAGAAATTGAAGAAAAGGGTTCTTAAGTAGAGCGTGAATTTTCTATTTCATGGTTCCGCCAGAATCGCACAGATGGCAGCACCATTTCAGAATCCGTCATTTGTTCGTTTGATTGTCACGATTCTGAAGGTTTTGAAGTGATCCAGCTATTTCGTATAGAAACTTTATTGCCACGCCCTGAAAAAGCTCATGCCTATTATGTTTGTCCTCACAAGCATGCGACTGAATTCCATTTTCAGCACAATTCGATCTCAAAACCAACACAAGACTATGTAATCGCATTAATTTTTTGTTTCAGAACTTGTAAATTTTTGCAATTTGCGAGCAAAATCTCAGACTATCCAAAGGTGGTTTCAATTCCCATTAAGTAATAAGGATTGCTAATAAGGACTAGTTGGGTAGTAACATTCCACCACATAAAGAATTGAGCTAAAATTCGTCACTAATAAGAAATTAATAAAATTCATTCAATTTCATACACTTCCAAATGAAGTTTAAAAAATTTTAATCTCAGAACTGGAAAAAATTGATTTGAATTGAAGTAAACACTCTTTCGTAAGAAATTACAATGTATAGATATATAATGCCGAGACCAGATAACCTGTGAGTACTTTAAAAACTTTGAATATGTAGTTCTCCCCATTGCTAAAATAATTTTCTTTATCTTATTTATTATCAACTTTATGATATATACATCTTTTTAGGACCCCGTAGACACGAATAAATAATGTATCCACTCCTTTGCTTTGAGAAAGATATTGTTTTCGGGAAATGTTCCACATCTCTTGAATGTGTCTTCGCTTGAAATGTGAAGTAAAGCGAAAATATTATGATTTCTTAACCTTATCCTTTGAAAGACTGATACATTTAAATAGATCTTGATACATGCATTTTTTATAACAGTTAACCACTGATTTTGTAAAAGCTTTGCTGCGCACTTAAACTTGACACCGTGCTTATCTAACCACGTGGTCCCGCGTCAATGCGACGCCTACCTTCGAAACAGTACGGAAACAAACTTGTGGAGTTTAAGATTAGGAAATTTTTAACTAAAGGACTATAATTTCTTCCCAAAGCCTAACGCTCTGTCCTAATCGTTATGACAATGCTTTCCACAAAACAAAAACAAACTCCGCTTTTCCATTACTTTTAAAATTGATACCTAGCATTTTTTTAATATAGAAATAATTGGTTTTAGCAGTTTTCGAAGATTCCATTGGCATTTATTCCAGAACGTAGGAGGATGACATTGCTGTGACCAGCATTCTATTCCGTGAAGTTTCGATCTTTTCGTAAATGAACCACTCCACTGCCACATCTAAGTTTATATCGTTTAGAATTCTAATCTTTGTAGGGGGTATTTCGAAACGAGTCATTTTTTAAGCACATGGTTTTCAAAGATTTCCAAAGAACCAAAAACTCGAGTGCGTAAGATTAATATGGCTGATCTTTATATCAAAGTATGATAAGGTAAAAAGTATCTATTTTCACATCAAAAAATAATATGAGATTGGAATTAGTATTTTAAAGGCATTCCTGATTGAAATTTATATTAAAAATACATTTGCCGTGACCAGGATTCGAACCTGGGTTATTGCGGCCACAACGCAATGTACTAACCACTATTCGATCACGGCGATGTCGAAATGGGAAAGTATTTTGTAGAAACGAAAGGGAAGGTGAAGAGAAATTGAAGAAAAGGGTTCTTAAGTAGAGCGTGAATTTTCTATTTAATGGTTCCACCAGAATCGCACAGAGGGCAGCACCATTTCTGAATCAGTCCTTTGTTCGATTGTCTCGGTATTTTTTATTCTGTAGTGCTCTAGCGATTTCGAATCGAACCTTTATTGATACTCCCTAAAAAGGCCCATTCCCGTTATGTTAGTCCTCATAAGTATGCGACCTAGTTCTATTTTCACCGTATTTCGATCTGGAAACAAACATATGAAGCATTAAGACTACAAATTTATTCGAATTTATTCTTCCTTTCAAAATTTTGAAATTTTACTCAACTTTTGTACAAATCTCCGGTACATCCAAAGATTGTTTCTATCGCCATTAAATAACAGGTATTGCTAATAGGACAAGGTGGCTAACAACATTCGAGAGCACAAAGAATCATTCTTTATAAAAAATTTAGAGACATTCGTTCAATTTGATATGCTTCCAAACGAAATTTAAATATTTGAATCACCTGAACTAGAAAAAAGGATCTAACATGAAATATATACCATTCCGATAGATATTACTAGACATATACATATGCACTATCTTCCAATAAGTATTTGGACACTTGTGATAGAATAGAAAAACAAAATTTATTCATATTCTTTACTTGGTCGAGCCTCCACAAGAGGCAATTACAGCCTCAACCCTGCGGGACATGTTTTCCAGAAGTCCTTGCACAACGGCCAGTAGTATTTTCTTCCACTCTGCTTGGAGAAGAGATACAAGTTCCTTCACCTATTTTGGACGGTTGTTGCACTCCTTAATTCGGCGAACCAACTCGTCCCAGAGTTTCTCAATAGAGTTCAGATCTGGGCTCCGGGTAGGCCAATCCTTAACTCCATTGTCACCATACTAATATACGGTGGACCTCACAACATGACAACTGGACTTGTCGTCTTGGAAACAACATGGGTCCAAACCGTAAAACTGTCACAACGTAGGAAGCACACTGACACCCAAAATAGAATTTCTGAAGAAACTACTAGACTATGTGGGCCAACGGTTTAGTGCGGTTCTTCCGAATTTATCTGTTCACACCCTTCGTCTCTATATCCCAGTTTCGTGGGTGTACCGACTCGGGGCACATTACGACAATCATCGCACACCTTTCACTTCTGATTCATATAGGCCACTGTCTATTTTGTGTAATTCAGCTCACTAGATATGTCCCCTAAGTATATCGGCAATTTCTGTGATGCCCCACGAGTACACCTTTCTCGAAATTAGATAACTGCACTTATTGGTAGATAGTGTATATGCCAAATCTGTCAATTCCTTAAGTACCTTGAATATGGCATTCTTTACATTTTACTTATATCAAATCTTTCTGATATATATTGGAACCTCTACGAAGCGTAAATTTTATTCAAACTGCGTAGACACAAAGAAAAAATGTATACAAGACATATAAACCCATTTGCTGTTAAAAAGATAATGTTTTGGGAAAATGCTACACATCTCTTCCCTGTGTGTTCATTTAAAGTTTTAAGCAAAGCGAAAATGTTTCGATTTCGTAGCCTTCTAATTTTGAATGACTGATACATTCGACTAGATCAGGATATATGCAATTTTATAACATTGGAACTTTGGGTATGAGAAAGCACTGTTGTTTGTTTAAACTTGACGCCGTGTTTTTCGCAGTGGTCCTGGGTTTGGGGGATACAAAATGTCATTCAAACAGTTTAGGAAACTTAGTAATTTTTAGTAGGAAATTTTTATCTAAAGAGTCTGCAATTACTTCACAAAGCCTAACGCTCTGACCTAGACATTGTAAACAAGCTTTCCACTTCCCGAAAACTATCACCTTATTTTTATTTCGCTTCAAGTTGATTCTAGGAAGCATATTTTTTTTTACAGAAACTCTTTCTCTTAACCGTTTTATTAACCGAATTCGAAATGAGTCGCTATTAAAACACATGGTTGCTCAAAGATTACCAATGAACCAAAAACTTAGCTTTATTATATTTAACTCTTTTCAAAAATTTGATAAGCAATATAAATATGTTGTTTAATGGCAAATATTATGTCTTTATGGAATTTGTTTTAGAGTAGCATTTCTAATAGAAATGAATATTAAAAATACACTTGCCGTGACCAGGATTCGAACCTGGGTTATTGCGGCCACAACGCAATGTACTAACCACTATACGATCACGGCGATGTCGAAACTGGAAAGTATTTAGTTGAAACGAAAAAAGGAAGTGAGAAGAAATTGAAGAAAAGGGTTCTTAAGTAGAGCATGAATTTTCTATTAAATGGTTTCACCAAAATCGAACAGAGGGCAGCACCATTTCTGAATCATTCCTTTGTTTGATTGTCTCTGTACTTAGTATTCTGCAGTGCTCCAGCGATTTCGAATCGAAACTTTATTGACCAGTCGTAAATGGCCCATGCCCAGTATGTTATTCCTTTAAGTATCTGTATTTTTTTTACATATAGCACACTTGCACGAGGAATGCGATACTTCCAAATTCCACTTTAAGCATGAAATGCTGACAAATAATATTGCTATGATTTTTCCAATCTGCATGTGAAATAAAAAACAATTTGTTTGAAAATTAGACATCTTCCGTACAACCGCTAAAAAGGTCTTCGATTACAATTGTTCAAAAATCGGAAGGTTAATGCTATAGCGTTTTTTTTTATTTTTCAAAAGAAAATCAATATTTTCAACACATTTTCAAGGTAGCAAATTACATAAAAAATGACTTTTAACTCGCAAAGTAAACAACCTCAATCTTCTGTCATTTAGGACTCAAACTTTCTACTTACCAAAAGTCCTAGTTATAATAGTTTTAACAGTGATATTATTCTAAGATCAGCAAATATTAATTTAAAATGTGTTTTATTCCAACTGGCATTGAGTTATAATTACATTCTAGGAAGTACTTTTTTGTCAATTCCGAGATATGTTATCTAAATGGAAACTAAATATACCTATCTCAAATTTTTTTTAAAAATGTCTTTGAATTGTAATATATGGTTACATACCTTGGTACGGCTTCATTCGACGTTGATAAAAAGTAAAGGCAACGTGTTTGGCGGTTTTTTTTTTGACTACTTCTAATAGGCAAAATAAGGCAATCCATCTGTATAACGGTAATTGCGGTTTTTATAGCAACCTCGGCAAGCGGAGAGCTTAAATTTTCATTTTGACTATTTTTGAGAGTTCTAAAAAAAATCCTTTAAACTGTCATTGATTTTACTGGTTTATTTGAAATAATTCTTATCATGGCGTCTTCAGAAGGGTACGGCAAAAAAAAAGCACCAAGGCACCCGCAATAAACGTAGACTGAAACTGTACCCACGTCTTATTTTAAAATTAACTGTCTTGTTCTAAAATAACTTTATTTTGCCGTTGCCCACGTTTTAAAATAATACATTGCAGTCTTATTTTAAAAAGGTTTTCTTCGTACGCATGATTTATTTTTGTGAAATTCTACAAATTATTAGGTATTGAATGAATGAATTTATGAAAAGTTAATCTAAATATACACGTACCGGGAAGAAATTAACGCTTACCCTTTAGGATATTTTAAACAAAATAAATAATCTATATAAAAAAATGTAGTGTTTTGTTGACATTGAAAATTTTCCACCCTTCTGATGCAGAAACCGTGTTTTGCGAGCTTCATCTATCTACTCATCCGTCTGTATGTGTGTTCATCCTACGTCCAAATGTTTGCATATATTTTTATGAAATTTTGAGAACTTATTCATTTTTAGTGACTGATCTTGATTTCGTTGATCAATCTATCTGTCTTCCCGTTGTATGTCTAATTTTGTGCTGGTGTGTTTGTACAAGTGTCACATGAACTTTTTCCATATCTTTTAATACAACGTCTCTTTTTCAGTACATGCTGTAATATAGTTTAGTGAATATATTATTTAAATTTTCTTTGGTTACATGTTTAGATAAGTTACATGCTAAAACATTGGAGTAACTATACTTAAATCAATCGGAATTTGCTTGTTTTGGAAACGCTGGATTGCATGTTGAGCATTGCATTTTTTTACTAGTGCTGATAAAAAAAAGAAATACTTTTCTAAACTTTATTTTTACTGAATTTTAACTCTGATTTCGAGTTATTTTATCTTTGCGAAAGAAATGCAAGCACATTCTAAATATTAGGGACAGACGGTATTTTGCAACGAATGGAAATGAAATGAAAACTCGTGTTCTCTTTGAACACTTGGAGTGATATTTTTTATTGTTCTTTGCACTATCAATTATTTATGCATTTTTAAATTTCGTCTAATCTTTGATTGTAAGCTGTTGGAATTATACGCGAGACATCACACGTAAAGACCACTCAATGTTTTTTTGACTTAAAACAGAAATGTAAGTTAGAAAAAAAAGCACATTCCTCTTGAAAAGAGGAATTTCGCTGTTATTGAAAGAATGCTAACGTTAAAAAAAATCCAAATTCACACTTTTGATGCATTATAAATTATTTATTGACAGAAAGGCAAGGATGCCTATTTTATTAGTTTAAGCAATTTTTCAGTAAATTGTTAAATATGTTAAAAAATATTCTGAAAAAATGGTAAGTTATTTCCCAACCTAGAAAAAAATAAATTGCATTGCAAGAGACCAGATCTAAAGATAAATTATTAAATAAAATTTCAAAGTTTACTTTAAATCCGAAGATATCTGGAAGCCACCGAACCTTATCTCACAGTTAAGAGAACTTTTCTTCCTCTCTCTCTCTCTCTCACCCTAACTCTCTCTCTCTCAATCTCATTATCTCTCTCACTCTCTTTTCTTCCTCTCTCTCTCTCTCACCCTAACTCTCTCTCTCAATCTCATTATCTCTCTCTCACTCTCTTTTTCTCTCTCTCACTCTCTTTTTCTCTCTCTCACTCTCTTTTTCTCTCTCTCACTCTCTTGTTCTCTCTCACTTTCTCTCTCTCTCTCTCTAAACCATTAAATTTATATTATAACGCTTAAATTAAATCAACATGTCACTGTTTACAAAGTTGGTATAGCTCGTCTAAAATATGCACACAATGAAATAGAGAAATAAGTAATAATACCATATCAACATGAAATGCTGCTTCCGCAAAATAAGTACCATCTACGAATCAAGCTTTACATTATACATTCCACTTTTGGATTCTTTTGACTGTACTTGGCATTATCTCTCTATGTCTGTCAACGAATACGTGCGGTTATCCTATCAGCTGATTCACCTGTTCTGTCTTTTCTGAGATTATGTTATGCACTAATTGGTCGCTGTGTCGAAATCCGAACAGTCCATCTGAGTGCATGAGTGTTTGGTTCATAAGAGACAAATATAAGATTTCCTAACGTTTCATTTGCCTCACAGGTCAAGATAATGTGAGGATACTTCCGAAAAAACTCAAAATAAAACTTCTCCGTAAATCAACAAATCCCCAACCTGACAATAAAGTAGGCTTCTTGGAAATCATTTATTTTGTGCGTTTGATTAATATGTCGTTTCTTTTAGCAACAGGTTGGTAAGAATGATCAATAATAAAGTCGACCAAGATCTGAAAATTGCATTCAAATTCATTGAAAACATTGCTTGTGACTTCGACTGTAAACATAAAGCAGAGAATGGAGATTGTACTAGTAAAGGTTTGTAATAAAGTTTCTGAATTCCAATTTAAACCTCCTTGTACAACAACAGCGAGGGCCACGAAATACCTCAGAATCTGCAGAGCGATGATATGAAAAACAGTTATGGAGAAACAGTGGCAGTTTGAGTAGGAGAGCAGCGAACAGTTTGGCAGTTTTCAGAGCATGACGATAACGGTACATCTGGAAAAGGAACTCATCGGTGAATCCAGAAGCCATTGCGCATCGAAGTTGATCTTTTATTCCAGAGGTGAGGTTTTTAATTCGACAACAAAAGTCGCAGTAAACACAGCTTGCTAAAATCGGTATGGTGTAATCTAAAATTCCACGTGAAATGACCCTACTGAAGCAATATAACAGATTGTTCCACACTAATCCTTGTTTATTGCAAGGACCATAAAATAAATGTCTAACCTTTAAAATTGGAAATGTAATGGCTAATATCGCTAAACAATTGAGGAATATTACCATTTTGGGTGCCTTTGAGCTCGTGAATTTTTTAGCGAA
The DNA here is from genome assembly GCA_947359465.1 of Metellina segmentata. Taxonomy (NCBI): domain Eukaryota; kingdom Metazoa; phylum Arthropoda; class Arachnida; order Araneae; family Tetragnathidae; genus Metellina; species Metellina segmentata. The sequence continues at coordinate 111,882,196 of OX375880.1, forward strand.
AATGAATTCTCTATTTAATAACCGAATTTTCTCTTTGTTATGATAAATAGAAAAACCCATCCAAATTTCTAGGATATAGAATAAGCAAACTGGGATATCGATTCGGACTTTGAAACCACTTGAGTGAAAAAATTTTGTACTATCATATGTGTCAAAACAACACAAAAAGAGCATGAGGAATAGAAAGACCTTACGTAAAAACAACTTTCTTCGGGAGACTTTCTTCTCACAGTTATCAGCACCCATACAGCGAAGAATCAACAACATTAGTTGAAAATTATAATTGACTATTTTGAATAACATACTTTCACACTCAAACTTTCAGCAACAAAATATAAATATACTAGGGGGCCCGCCCCCTGCTCGCTAACGCTCGCCAACCCCCGGAGGATTGCTCCGGAATCCTCATTGGTTCGCTGCGCGAACCTATGCTCGCTTCGCTCGCATCAATGAAGACATGTGTCCTAGCAAAAGGGATTGTTTACAAATTATGATTTTCCAAAAAAATATTTTTCAAATCTAAATATTTTGTTTTTTAGAAAAGATATATACAGTACCTCTGGAATCAGAATTCAAATGAAAACTTTGAGCAAATTTTGACTCGAAATGTGATCGTTGAGTTGGAAATTGAATACCCAGCATGTTGTTTGTGTGTACATTTGCGTACCCCTGCACTTGAGCCACAAACGCTTTTTCATTGAGTTTGTTGTCGAAATTTGTACTGCAAGCGTCTTGTTGAACTATAATTGTTGGCCCTGAAAAGGACCTTTTTCTTAAATAGCCCTGAAAAGATCCTACGCTTTCTTTGATTTCTATTATTAACTGCAACATCTCGACTGAAATTCATTTTTTTTTTTCAATAAAATTTCATTTGTTAACGCTATAAATTCAATTGAAGCGCGAGGCTTCAAGATAAACAAACAATCGTACAATGTTGCCAAAACGCGATAACAAATAACGTCTTTTTTGTGAGCCACGTAAGAGAATTATATATATAGATATTTCTACAAGCAGATTTAATTCAACCACATCCACAGATCATCATACCTGACGGTGCAAATCTCTCACATTTGTTAGACATACAGAGAAATAAACAGGACTAAAATGTTGATGTGTTTCAAAACCAGTATTTCAGTATCCACAACAAAGATGTTTCCTAATCTAAACGTCTATAGGGTGACCAATGGAAGCATTGATTTGTAGCGTTGTTGCCAGATTTGTGACTCAAATACGTAATAAATGTTTTGGTGTATGGTTACTTTAAATATTCAGCTTCCCTGGCCGGCTTTGTTTTTAATCCCAACTTTTAATTTTTTTAAAGCTCCAGACATGGATATAGTTCGTCTCATGAAAAATTCATTTCCGCCGTGTAATATTACCCGTTCACTGAAATCAAAATTTTCTTTATCAGGCCATGTAATAGATTCTAGTTTATGCTTTTATACTAGATACTACTTTTTGTTTCAGCCGATGATTGTCCCATAAGCCATTTAATCCTTCTTTAAATTAGTTTCACAAATGTTGCTGAATGAGCAATAGAGATGAACCCCTTACGACTCTATTGTTATACTTTTTATTATGTTCTTATATCTTTTGCAAGCAATAGTAATGTAACGAAAAGTTATTGTGTCTATGATTATAGGTATTACAAGAGACATCGTAACGTTCCCATCACATATAATAGGATAAAAAGGCAGTAGTGTAAGAACGCATATTTAAAATCATACACATGCATAAAATTATTACAGCATAAGCATGTAATCAGTTAAGCAGCATAAGCAGTTATCTGGTTCGTTATAGCCCGGTTTTAACAGTAACCGATTAGCACCCACAGTTGGTTCTAGTGATTGTGAACCTCCATTCTCAGTGGGATCAGCAGTTATCCTAGTTTTGGCATTCCTTTTACACAGAAAATACAGTAGAATAAAATTTAATATTTTTACATATTCGTTAATTTTCCGTAGATTTATCGAACAAAAGGATTAATCGGGTTTTGAAACGCTGTATTTAGCAAATTACGCTGAAAACAATTAGTCTTTCATAAAAAGATCTAGAAACTGTACAACGTTTAGAAATAACACTACAAATGTTTGATGTGTCATCCTTTCGTTACATAACACACATTCATAAGCGGTAATGAAAACTTAAATTATTCACACTTTTTTAAACGTTACATGGCGGTTTTGTTTTTAGTCACAGTTTTGAACTAGGGATGACACATAGATGTCAATGTTTTCAAAACATCGATGTATTTACCATCGATGTATTGGAGCCGATGTTTTTTTAACATCGATTTTTATACTTGTCGATTTTTTTAAGTCGTCGATGTTTTATTTTTAAGTGAAAAAGTTCCATTATAAAATATAAAAAAATTACCAAGTAGCATAATTTTCATAAAAAGTAAATTGAACATACTTTTAAACCTAAGTGGCCAAGGGTGAAGGGTTTTAAGTAGGGATGCGACATCGATGTCGATGTTTTCAAAACATCGAGGTTTTATAAAAAGCATCGAAGTATCTACCATCGATTTATTGGAGCCGATGTTTGTTTAATATCGATGTTTAAACATTGTCGACGTTTTATTTTTGAATGAAAAAAGTACCATAGTAAAATTTAAGAAAAAAAGCCATGCCACTAAGTATTTGTCAGTGATGGCGACATACGTCCCATCAGAAAGAGTTTTTTCCCTAGCTGGTGGGATAGTTATTGAAAAAGTAAGTCGGCTCAACTTGGAGAAAGTTAACAAATTTCTGTTTTTACAAACTGTAAATAAAAAATATCGTGGCGTATAATAATTATAGGTCACAATATTTTTAATTTATAATAAATAAAAATAAGTTTGTTTGTTATAAATAAAAATGTCCACTCCCCCTCCCCTTCTGAGTTGAAAAATAATTAATAATAACTAACAATAATTATTATTATTTACTTACCTAATTATACTTATAATTAGTAGTACCTATGTCAAATTGTTGTAAATATTGCTTTTTTCATATATTATTCAATTTAAAAATAAAAGATTTGTTAATTGTTCTTATTAAATTATTTGGCTTTGTTTTGACAGGTAAAAAAAATCTTAGTTATAAATTAATAAACACAAAAAATGATAAATTATATCTCCCCAGATGAACATTAATGTTTGAGGTTACTAAACCTGTTTTTAGAAATGGGAGGAGGGGAGTTTAAATACACTGAGGTTTAAAAACATCGATAAGACATCGATGGTTTTTCGGCGATGTATTATTAACATGGATGTTTTAATATAGAACATCGATGTTATGTTGTCGATATAGCCTCCCTACTTTGAACTGGAAAGCTTCAGGTATGGAAACATTTTATATCACGAAAAATACATTTCGCCTGTATAATATTCAATGCTCACTCAAATGGAAAATTCCTTTATTAGGCTGATAACTAACTAGATGCGCAGAAAATCGCTTTTGAAGAGTCTATTTTTTGTGACTACCGATGGACAAGTGTGGCGTTCTATAAGCCATTTTGTCATTTTTATTTAAATTAGCTTCACATGTATAATTAAATGGGCAGTGAAGATGAATTCCTTATGATTCTATTGTCATTGTGTTTTATAAGGTTCGTAAATTTTCTCTTAAAATAGAAACATAATCAAATTTGATTATGCTTATAATTACAATTAGGAGAAATCATGTAACATTTCTCCTTAACAACGATATAGGTAAAACTAGGGGGCGCGCCCCCTGCTCGCTAGCGCTCGCCAACCCCCGGAGGATTGCTTTGCAATCCTCATTGTTACGCTGCGCGAGCATGCTCGCTACGCTCGCATCAATGAAGACATGTCTCCTAGCAAAAGGAATTACTTACAAATATTATGTATCAAAAAAAAATATTTTTCAAATATAAGTTTTTTGTATTAACGAAAAGTTATAACAATACCTCTGAAATCAGAATTCAAATGAAAACTTTGAGCAAATGTTGACTCGAAATGTGAGCGATGCTTTGGAAATTGAATGCCCAGCATGTTGTTTGTGTGCATTTCCCAGCACTCGAGCCACCTACACTTTTTCATCGAGTTTGTTGTAGAAAGTTGTAGTGCAAGCGTCTTGTTGAACTATAATTGTTGACCCTGAAAAAAGCTGTATTTCAAATGGCACTGAAAAGATCCTATGCTTTCTTTGATTTCTATTAAAACTGCAACAGCTCGACTAAAATTATTTTTTTTTTCAATAAAACTTCCATCCGATAACGGTAAAAATTCAATCGAGGCGCGAGGCTTTGTTGTAAGCAAACAATCGTACAATGTTGCCAAAACGCGATAGCAAATAACGTCTTTTTTGTGAGCCACGTAAGAGAATTATATATATAGATAAGCAATAAATGAAGAGCAAATATTTAAAGCCATCCCGTGAATATAGCTGATTCCAGAATATATACACCATTTTTCTAATAATTTATAATGAATTCACACAGAGTAGAGGTACAGAATCTTCGAATTTTAAGTGACGGACTAAAATCCGAGAACAATTTTGGGATTAAGTGAAACGCTAAATGTGACGTAAAACTTATCAAGGATCCATTTGTTATCCGGTGCATTTTGACAAGATCATTAGTAGAGATCAGCTAAACTTAATTTTATGATTTTTCATCTCAACATTTATAAAAAATTTGCGATAAATCCTATTAGTGACTCCTAATGTTAACAGCTTCAGTAGCTACTCAGAACAACAGTAGCTATATTAACAACTTACAGTTATAAAAGAAATATAACTGTGTTTATTGAATATATGAAATGGACATTAACATAAACACAATATTTTCTGCCACAAAATGCTTTACTAGTAGAAATCAATGACACAATTTATGACAAAATCTAAGTTCCGTGATGATTTCAAAATATTGCCTCGGAAGGCATTGGCATATATACCTTGAGCAACATCGACCTTAAAACCATTAGAAGATCTCTCAATGTTACAAAAGATATATCTACAATACAAAACTAGATTTTAAAATAATCTCATTTATCTCATCTCTATGCTCCAGGTAGCGTGTACTAAAATTGTGTTACCTTTCGAGAAACACATTTTGTGAACAAAACAATACTTTCTTGATACGAGTTATTAGAATACATTACGTAAGAGAAACGAGTGCTACAGCAGAACTCTTCTGCAGAAGAGCTGGTGCACGTTAAATCTTCCGTGGCGTTAAATGTTCTCCCAACGGCGTGGTGTGGAAATTTGTAGAGTGGTGGTGCGACTTCAGGTTAGTTGTTAAGTGTTGACCTCGTCATCTGTCTATAGTTCATATTTACTTGGCTTTGTCCTTGGATGTTTCCTTTCAGGATAGATCTCGGATCGTAGACAATAGCCCTTTGTATTGCTCCAGTGTTAAGTTAATTAACTACCTACCTTCTACAGATACTGTAGCAGAAGCACGCCGTATGTGAGAAAACCACCCAAGGTACTCAAAATCACGCCTTTTCTTAAATAAACAAATCCCCCTGCTGACAATACAACTGGCTTCTTGAGAATCAGGGACTTCACGTGTTCGATTAACTTTTCGTTCCTTTCAGCAACTGGTTTCAAAGAATATTCTACAACAAAGTCGACCAAGCTCTGAACGATGACTTCGAATTCGTTCGATACGCTACTTGCGACTTCGACTGTAAACACGAAACAGAAAGGAAAGAATGCAAGACTAAAGACCCGAAAACAAATTAATAAATTTGATCTCGTAGATCCATATCCTAGTGTAACTAGAACTAAGAAAAATCTTAGGTTCTGTATGGAGATGATATGAAAAGCAGTTCCGGAAAAACAGTCCTCAAGAAGTTGAACTGTTTTCATTGCACGACGGTAGCGGTATACATGGAAAAATAACTCGTCGGTCGAACCAGAAGCGATTGCACTTTGGAGTTCCTCTTTAATTTCAACGATCAGTCTTTTGCATCGGTAGCAAAGGTTCCAGTAAAAGCAGTTCGCTAGAAGTGGACAGGTGAAATCCAAAAATTCTATTGAGAACATTTCCGCGATGCAATACTGAGGTCTTCTCGATAAGAAGATTATTTCAATTCCGTGTATTTCGCATATATCATAAGCTGAATTACTGATGAATCGAAAAATTGGAATAATGAAGCCAAATATCACTAAACCATCGATGAACCTTAACGATTTCGATGTCTTCGTAATGACGAGTTTTTCAATCGCTATCAATGCTCTTTTGAATGTCCCGATTTTCTTTCGGTTGTGATAAATCGAAAACCACATCCATGTTCCCAAGATGTACGTCAGAAATCTCGGTAATAGTAATTTTAAATTTGGATGCCTTTTTCTAAATGTTTTGCAATGGTAATATGTATTAAAACAGCACAAAAGAAACACTAGCAAAGGGAAAAGCAAATTTAAAATATTCTGTAAAATCTTTTTTCTTCGGGTGAGTTTCTTCAACGAGTTGTCAACACCCAAACAGTGAAGTATCAACCACGTTAGTTGAAAATTGTTATCGCCAAAATCGCACATTTTATATTTTAGCAATAAACTACAAATATTTGTTTGCCAGTTGATTTTATCCAGTCACTTGAACATATCTGCGATCTTGATGTGGAAATGTTTTTCGAATGGATACAAAATAGCAAGCATGAGTGAGAAACTTAAATATGGTAACTAAAACATCAGTATCCACAACAAGAAAATTCCCAAAACTAAAAGATCAGATGATCATTGAAAATATTGATTAGAGGCAGGGGTAGTTGTAGCACGAGGATTTCTTGATTCATTATTTATAACTTTTGTGTCACGATGATACGATTCATAATTTATAACTTTATCTAACGAGTCGAAGCATTGATCTTTTAGATAATAGCTTTGAAATTGAAATCCACGGAAATAGGATATTTTATCTAATTGTAAAAATACGATTATTTCGTAATATCCCATGCTCAGTCAAATAAAAGTTTTCTCTATATACACTGGTGAACTAAATTAAGATAATTGGCATATTTTATCGAATGTCATGAAAAGAACTGAACTGAATGTAAAACCACTGCTTCAAGACAAAAATGCAAATCTTGTACGTCAAATACGTAAGCATGCACGTGTGTGTAGACGGAGCCAGTAGAGAAACAGGCTTTATAAGCCCTTGTAAGTTAAGACGCATTTCGTTCGCTAGCACACCTCGGCGAATTTCTTGATGTTATTTTGCAGCAATCGGTTAATTTCAAATTGTAGCAGTAAAAATGAGTAACCACCGACGTTTAAATGATGGAATGAGTTGGCGAATTGTGGGGAGGCTAGAAGCAGGCCAATCTCAAGTCCAAATTTGTAGATAGTTCAATTTAACGCCCAGCGTCGTGTTTAAATTATGGAAACAGATCCAGGATACCTGATCCATCGAGAGAAAGCCTGGGAAAGGTCGTCCAAGAGCCACGACTGTCAGAGAAGATCGCCATTTGTCTATTATAGAGAACCGTAACAGGAGTGCTACAGCTTCTCAGCTCTCTCGTGACTTGTATGCAGCCACAGGAGCCCGTGTATCAAGGTTGACTGTTTCCAAAAGACTTCATGAGAAAGGGTTGTTCGCAAGAAGACCTGCTGTTTGCGTCCCGCTCACTTCTACGAACAGGATAATCCGTTTATCATGGTGCAGAGAGCAGAGAGATTGGAGTATGGATCAATGGGCGACCGTTATCTTCACTGATGAGTCCCGGTTCAGCCTAAACACCGATTCTCGCCGTACGTTCATATGGAGAGAACTAGGAACCCGCTACCTACCCTCCAATGTCCGCGAAATCGACCATTATGGCGGAGGAGGATTAATGGTCTGGGCAGGCATCATGTTGGATGGCCGCACACCTCTCCATGTCTTTGAAAGAGGCAGTGTGACTGGTGTGAGGTATAGGGATGAGGTCTTGGAGCCCTATGTTCGCCTTTTCAGGGGTGCAGTTGGCCCTTAGTTCACTTTAATGGACGATAACGCGAGGCCACATAGAGCTCTTCTGGTTGACGAATTTCTAGAGAGTGAGGATATTCGCCGGATGGATTGGCCAGCCAGATCTCCAGACCGTAACCCTATAGAGCATGTCTGGGACGCTCTGGTGAGGGCAATTACAACTCGCAACCCCCCCTTCAGAACCATCGAGGGAATGAAAACAGCGGTTCTGAACGCGTGGGACCAATTGCCACAGGAAATGATAAACTGCCTTATTTCAAGTATGAAATCACGATGCGAGACCTGTATATCTGTAAGAGGGGACCATACCCCCTATTAACCCATCTAGTAACCCAATTTTTTTCGTTTATTCTGCAACCTCTGTTTCATACCTTCCGACTCCAACAAGTGTTACGCACGATCATGCGTGTGTATTACAATTATAGAACGGTTATTTGTTTTGTATTGCATCAATGTATGTTAATTTCAAATTTCATTAAAATCGATACAGTAGTTCTAGAGATAATCGACCAAGTCTGGAAATTCTCTTAATTTCTTACACCAGTGTAGTTTGACTTAAAGGGGCCAAAGCACAAAAATCTTTCAAAATTTCGATTCTTTTTTTGATACATTTAAATAATTATTCATATAATTATGTTTTAAATTATATATTATTTATGGAGATACGTTGAGTAGAAGTATTTTAAATAATTTTTTGAAAAATACCTGAAGGTACCTGAAATAAAGTCAATTTTATGCTCAATTTGATATAATTTTATGCAATATCTCAGAATGTGTATTTTGTTCCATAAAAGGAACATTTTTTCAAAGTCTTTTGGAGTAAGTATAAAAAAAATTGGTTTACAAGTGTAACATACCCCATAACATTTTAACACAGGCATTTTTTTTATCAGCTCAGAAATGTTCAGTTTGATTGTTAACATGGATGAAAATTAATCATCTTTCAAAAAAAAAAAAAAATAATAAAAATAAAATAGTTGAAAAAAAATCTCAAAATTCCAAACTTTAAGTTTTATTAAAATCTATGTGTTAAAGTGTTTAAAAGTGTCTTCATAACCTGTACAAAAAAGTACAAATCAATACACAAAGGATTCTTAGAAAATATTTCTTAAAGCATGACCATTATAACATTAGGAAGATAGAACTGCACCGGTACTCCTAATATGGTCAAAATGTGTAATACATATGATAAAATAAATAGTTCTGGTTTGTAAAGAAAAAAAGGCTGAGCTTTTAAAAAAGGCATCTGTAAATATACTGCGTGCAGAAAAACGTATTTGTAACGAGATGCGTATTTGAAATTGATGTTGACAAATGGACTACAATACATCAACTGGGATTACGGTTTGGTTGGTAGTAATTTGGCAATTCTTTAATTAACGTCGTAGAGCAACACAACGGGCTATTGACGACAGTCCGGAATCAATCCACAAAGGAAAGATGCGACAGGACAATTCTACGTAATTTTGAACCACGGTCAGATGACAGGGCAACACCTGAGCTGTCACCCCACTCTCCAAACTTTCACACCAACCCAACGTGATAGTAACCGGATGGTAGTGGGTTCTAGATTCGGATCAGATAAGGATCCACACCATCGCCATTAGATCGGTGTTACTACAGTGCAAATTTAATTCAACTACCTATCATTTCTGTTGCCTCCATAAGGGTCCGTTGTAACGTCTAAATTTTTTTTAAATCACTGTTTTGTAAAGTACGAACACTGTTTTTGTTTGAGCTGACTCTGGATCAAAATAAATAAAATTCATAAAGTTGAAAAAATGAGTCAAATTTTTGAGGCGTTAAGAGTAATTTAAATGAAGAGCTGACGTTAAATGAGCGTTTTAGTCTTAACATCTTATCTTGGCCTAATATCTTGAAATAATAAGCATATTGGAGTAATTTTTGTCATTTTAAACTATTGAATAGCCCAAATTTTATGCTATTAAATATACCGAATGTATAACAAAATGTATGCCTTTTTTAATTTCAAATCTACATTTTCTAGTTAACAACAATTAATTCATTCACAATTGAATAGTCTGTAGTTTTGCACAAGTAAGACGTTATTTCAACTGCTTACCATTCATAATTGAAAGTAAATTCATTAAAACCTGTGTTGATATTGCATGCTCCAAACATTTCAATATTCTCACGAGCTTGTGATGTTGTTAAAAGATTAGCACAGAGAGGTTATTTCTAACGCCTCCTTTAGGAGGCGTTGATATTTCTCGGCATTAAAATTGTAAACCTTCAGGTTGCGTTGATTTTTAATTCGGTTTTCTCGTCAATATTATTGACCTTGTAACTCTCTTTCACAAGACATGCAATATTTCCGGTTTTCACCAAAATTAACGAATGAATAACAAATTAGTTTTCAAGGAAATACGCTTGAAAATTCTAAACAGCGGTAAAATCATTGACTCTTCTAGTGTGTTTTTCACCGAAAATTCCTTTCAGAGACCTGCCGACCAACCGGTCTGTTGGTTAGTTAAGTTGTTCTAATCAATGCCCGTAGGACGTGATACCTATAACTAAATCTATGAGTATATACACGTAGATCATTCATTAACGAATTGAGTGTGAAAAAAATACGTTGCAAAGCCTTGATCTTCAGACAAGGGAACAGCTGAGTGATTTTGATTTTACAGAAAAGCAGAATAACAAGGAGCTCGCCAAGTTAAAATATCACAAATCACTACTAAAACTACCAACAGCTCATTCAAGAACTATAAAAACTAGAGTGGCAAAGGTCCTTAAAATTACATTCTTAACTTATCTTTGCTAGGGTCCTCATGTAGATTTCTTTCCTACCAACCAAACAGGAAAGTAGTGTGTTGTTGAACAAGGAAAACGTTTCCACCAAGTATGGAAGATGGGCATGAATGCAGATGGGATACCACAATGATGAATTATTGCAGGTTTTTTAGGTCAACATGACACTTAAATCGCGTCTTCAGAGATCTGTAACCAGTTCTGTTGCCCAATGTGACGTTAATTAATAAAATTGCAAACAAAATCACCAGAGATCTGGTGTACTTGAGGCTGTTATGCAAACTCAATACGCAAACTTCTATGGCAAAGCTCATTTGGACGCATTATTTTCTTGGAATGCCGGTTGTAGTCATGGACCGGAAAGTCAAATAAGGATTATACGAATTATTCAGATAGTTTCGCTGACCAGGAGATTCACTCTGCGAAAGGAATGTTGGTTTGGAAAGGAAATCAAATGGGATTGCGTAACAATCCCCGGGGTTACTCGAGCGTAAACGAGCAGGGGGGGGGGCTAGTAGTAGTAAAAAACTCATAACCAGTTTTTATCGGAATTAAAAGTCGATATTTTGCAAAAATATAATTTTTTCAGTTTTTTCTATTGTGGAATTTCTGTGGTGGAAAGGGGATTAATTTCTTTGGAACCTCAGTTTCCCAATTCTGTCAGAAATATTTTCGCTTAGTGTCATTAGACTCGAAATCAAGTTACGATTTCACGTAAGATGTGCTTCTGTGGTTTCAGTCAAAGTGAAAATTAATTTCTCAATGGTTTAAGCTTTTTCAGAGTAGATTATTAAAGATCATTCTCTTTCGAAAAGTTTCACATTTTTATGTTTTGCAATTCTACACTAACTGAATAAGAAATTTCAGTTGGCCCTAAAAGTAAACTATTCAATTGGATGTTAGTGTTAATAAAAAAAATTTACTATTTTGGCAAGAATGTTACATTTGTGCTTTACTTATATTATTTCATGATACAAACTTCCATTTAACAAGGTAAAGATTCCATTTCGCAAAGGAATTATAACACGTTTTAAGCCAGGGCTCGAAATACTCGGGTGCACAGATGCACTGTGCACATGAAAATAAAATTGTGCACCTAAATTTTTCCCGCTACGTTAAAAAAAAGGAGCGAAACGTGTTTTATGTTATTCTGATGTTGGGAACAAAATATTAGTATCGACCTCTCTCGCTTTAAGGGAACGTAATTTTTTTTTATTTTCAACGGCAAGGCTGGGTACAGATTGCAAAGACAAGTACAATACATAATACAATGCAGTACAGAATTGACCGAAGTCATTGTAGACTTATACAAGGACAAAAGTGATGGTCACTTGTGAGGGGCACCCAGTAGGTGGACCATCATTGTCTCTAACAAAGGACAGCACAATTTACATCCATGCCCTGACCCGGATTCAAACCAGGAACCTTCCGATCCAGAGGCCAACACCTTGACAACTAGACCGGTTGGCCGGCAAAGGAAAGTAATTAAAATTCCTAATTACACACTATGCGGAACAAAATCGATGGGTTGTAACGGGCTTATACATCAGGAAGGTTTACTTGTGCAACTGCCACCAGAACTTTCCGATGATCGAAACATTTTCCAGATGGCGCTGTTGAAGCGACTGTTGCGACAGCTGTGCGCCGGAGAAGGGAGAATTTAGATGTTTAAATATTTTTATTTACTATCTACTACTGACCTTTATGAACATACCCAACTAATAAAGTAGTTTACATTGTATTAATGCTCTTATATTACGTTTTTTTTTTTCATATGCACCTAAAATATAACCTTCGCACCTAATTTAGAAACTTAGGTGCACAAAGTGCACCTGTATTAAAAAATCTATTTCGAGGCCTGTTTTAAGCGGAATTTTATATCGTAATGTATTGTTTAGATTTCCTATATTTCATGCGTATCACATTTTTAGGAAACTATGGCAAATATAAAAATCAATTGATCTTAAGGTATAGTTATAGAGCATGTTTTAAAGTTTACAAACTTATAAATGTGTTGTCATTGGAGTTTTTATTAACATTTTAGTCATAAACCCTAGGCCTAATTTTTATAAATCAATAGCGATTATTATCGAAAATATACTCTATAACCAAAAAATCGTCGCACCAAGAAGGAGTTGTGCCGGGCTCAATCCAATTGGAACGGCGCAGACTGGGGACGTATAGTCTTACATGACGAGTCCCGTTTCCAACAGTGTCCTGTCGACAACCGCAGATGCGACTAGAGGTCTCCAGGATCGCGTGGGGATCCTGCCCTTACTATAGCACTCCACACATGCCCACAACAGGTGGTTATGGTCAAAGGTGCCATCTCCTTTGATAGACGGACTCCTTTGGTACTCATTTCTGGCACACGTAAGGCTGGTTTACGATTCTGCGTATGTCCAACTGCGTAGGCTCCGCCTTAACGCATACGCGGAGGATGGTCGTTTATAGTCTTGCGTAGGAGCTTGCGTCGGAACGAGAAAACCAGCTTTCTATTATGCACACTAGATGGCGTGTTTACTTTTCGCGCGCTTTCTTGATCCTTTTCAGTATTTTTTACGAGCGTTTTTTTTTCTACCGTTTTTTTCTTATGTTTACTTTAACCAATTTTGAGAACCGTTGGGGTTTTTTTTCCCCCCACGGGAGACATTTGTGTAGGTACTTGAAAACATTACGAAAATAACATCACTATGGAAACTTTTAACTCCGAACATAACCAAAATTAGAATAAACAAGTAAATCTCGATTTCTAAAAAATATTGTATCGATTGTGAATATTCAGATAAATTAATATTAAAACTATTTTCTTTCCGAAATAACTATCTACTTTGAACTGAGACTAAGTTTTAAATTTAATCAGAGCATTAAAAACCAAAATAAAATTAAGTTAGATGAATAATTTGTTTTAAAATAATTTTTTTTCCTTTTTGAGCCTTTTGTGTGAAATTGAAGGAAAATACGAAATTTGATATCTGATGAGGTTTTCTAGTTATTGAAATGGAAATAAATATATATTCGATGTACTCATTATCAGTGTGTCAAGATTTAAATCACTTAGATTTAAATCAATGATTAAAATCACTTGATTTAAATCAACGAATAAAATCATGATTTTAATCAAATGACTTTTTTTTTAAATCACAACTAATCACACATTTTTATTACTCGTAAATACACCACAGAATAATCACAGAAGTGGTAAAATTTTTCTGCACTCATGGTGATTTCAGCACTAATGGCTACACCAAGCTCAGAGGGAACTGGGTCAATTACTGCATATGATAAAAGTTTGCAACAGCTAATTGTAACTTATTAGAATATGCTATTTACTGGAAACTGTAATGTAAACACACATGACATCATAAATCTTAATGCCAGGAAGAGTAATGTATAAACATTCCTGATTAACAGCACTTATAATGTAAACACTTAAAGAAAGTATGCAACAGTTTGATTCAAAATTATAAACTAAAGTGGTGATTGATTTCATAAGCTAAAAAAACGCACAAGTAGGAAGTAAAGCCTTACTTTTTAACAAGATAATGCCCGGCCGCACACGGCACGTGTTGCTATGAATTGTCCTCAAGCTTTCCCAACACTTCCTTGGCCAGCTTAGGTCTCTTGATTCTTAGCTTAGGTCAGCTTAGGTCTCCCACAGAGCACATTCAAGACGTTATTGGAAGGCGGTCGTAATCACACCGCAATGTTGAGGTTGACCATGTGGTCGAACGGAGATAATTTGGCAAGAAATTCTGCATTACACCATCCGGGAACCTTTTCAGTCTATGCCCTGCCGGGTGACAGATTGCATGCAGGACAGAGGTGGTACTTCCTCCCTTTGTGACGGGCAAACTCTGAAATAAATCATTCGAATGTTCTTAAATTTTAATCGTTTGTATTTCTATGTATGTTCTTCAAGTCTACCAATCTTTTCGCAATCGGATAACTCCTTCTTGGTACGTCGTTTTTTTTTTTTTATAATTATAGAGTACAAGCCACTGCGTTGCTAGCCCGGCGTTGCCTGTGCCTGGAGTGTAAGGTATTAATCTGCTGTAAAATGTTCCGCAGATTTCGAATCCGTTTAAGATATATTCAATTAAAAAATTATTTATTTAAAGAAAATCATATTTTTAGGTATCTATCAATTTAAACTGAAATTGTTTCGCAGATTTCAAATCTGTTGAAATTTTTACTCTATCTTTAACGGTCTTGGAGATAGAAAAAAGAACTGAAGCGATTTATTGTATGGCTGGAAATTTATCAATCCGCGCAAAATCAAAGCGGAAAAAAAAAAAATCTCTCCGCGTTCTGCAGAAGAAAAAAAATTTGGCAAGGTTCCAAACCCTGACGGCAAGGTCACAAGGGTAGAAAAAGTTCACGTTTAAAAAGCGATGGAGAATAAAACTATAATCTTCTAGATTGAATTTAAAAATTCGCCGCGACCCACGACCCAAAAATTGCAAATAATTCGGACTACCTGTGTGCCAAATCTCATTGCTGTATGTGCCGTAGAATCGTCAGGATTTTGCGGCCCCAAACTAACAAACAAACAAACACTTCCTTTTATAATATTAGAGATATATATCAGGAAACTTCTAAATTTTAATACATTAGTCCATCGACAGTGAAAAAATTACTGCACATACAAAACTTAACGCCGAGACGTACTAAAAATAAGTAGTCACGGAGTTAGGGACAGAGACCTCGGTTTCAACTGCGTGGAAACATGTGGAATTTCAGAACAGGAAATTTTTACCTAATGTTAATTGTTAAATTGTTACCTATATTGTTTTTTTAATCTCCTATATTCCATCTTGCACAAATTTTATCCTATACCTTTTTAAGCAGAATTTGATGGTTTTGGAAGTTTCCAGAATTGTAAACAGGTTTTACCATGTTCCTACTTAAAAGAAATATTCACATTGCCGTAGCCAGCATTCCATTCTGCGTTATTTCAACCACGCCACAACAAACCAACCACTCAATTAAGACAAAAGAGTTTATACCAGAGTAAAAATACATTTACCGTGACCAGGTTAATTACCATATTTTTGGAAAAAATATCATAGTGTAAAAAAATGTAAATCAACCGGCAAAAAAAAACTATACTTGTATGCAATTTGTATTTTGAACGACATTTCTGATATAAATGTATAGTAAAAATACATTTGCCGTGACCAGGATTCGAACCTGGGTTATTGCGGCCACAACGCAATGTACTAACCACTATACGATCACGGCGATGTCGAAATTGGAAAGTATTTTGTTGAAACGAAAGGGAAGTGACAAGAAATTGAAGTAAATTGTTCTTAAGTAGAGCATGAATTTTCTATGAATGCTTTAACCAAAACCGCACAGAGGGCAGCACCATTTACAAATCAATCCTTTGTTCGGATGTCACGCTTTCTACTATTCTGCAGTGCACCAGTGATTTCGAATCGAAATTTTATTGACACGCCATAAAAAGACGCATGCCCATTTCGTTAGTCCTCATTAGTATGCAACCGAATTCCATTTTCACCACGACACGATATCGAAACCAACATATGAGGCATTCTTTCATAATTATTAAATTTTAGATAATTTGAGCACAAATCCTTGGTACATCCATAGGTGGTTTCAATCGTCGTTAAGTAACGTGTATTGCTAATAACGACGAGTTGTTTACTAACATTCCGGCATATTCTGATAGAAATTTATATAAAATATACATTGGCGTTACCAGGATTGTAACCAGTGTTTTTTGAGGCCACAACTCCAATTTCTAATTACTACACGATTATGACTATCTTGAAATAGGAAATTCTTTCGTTGAAAAGTTAAGGAAGAAGCACAAAATTAAAAAGTGTTCTTATGTCGAGCATGAAATTTTTTATTAAATGTTTATACCAAAATTGAACAGATGCCAGTGCCATTTCTTATTCAATGTATTGTTCGTTTGAATCTGATGGGGTGAATTGGTTCTGTGGTGCACCAACTCTTTCGATTCAATTCGCCATTATTGTAGGTCAGTTTAATTTCCTTTTCAGTACATTCCGATCTCGATGCAAAAATATGGTGCTATAAGTGGCAATAATAAGTTGCGATAAGATATTTTGGGATTAATTTTTGTTTTCAGGATATTTAAAATTAACTCACTTTGTTAAAATCTGAACACACCTAAGAATCCATTCTTAGGTGTGTTCAGATTTTAACAAAGTGAGTAAATATTAAATATTTTCTCCCAAAGAGAATTGTACTGAAATATGAAAAATCATTTGTTGAGATCCATTTGAAACTATTATTTATAGTTTGATGTCATTTTGGAGAAAGTGAAGCTCAATGCTAAAGCCTAACGCTCATTGCTAGATATTGTGAACCATTGATTTTTCGACTACCTTTAAACTATCTCCTTATTTCCATTTAGTTTCAAGTTGACACCAAGGATTTTTTGTTCTATACAAACAGATTTATTTTTAATCGTTTTTGAAGATTCAAAAACATTAATCCAATTTTACCACGCTTGAAATTAGAAGGATAGCATTTCTGGAACCATCATTCAATTCTGTGTTATTTCCATCATACCTCATAGGACCAACTACTCCAATACATCGTCCAAGATTACGTCTTTCAGAATTCTAGCAATTAGTAGAGCAGTGTTTCCAAACGAGTCGCTATTAAATAACATGGTTTCTAAAAGATTTCCAGAGAACCAGGAGAAAAAGTACGAGAAAGATATGCTAAACATAAAAATATCTAATTCGACGACAAAAAAAAACTATAACTGTAGGCAATTTGTATTTTGAACGACATTTCTGATATAAATGTATAGTAAAAATACATTTCCCGTGACCAGGATTCGAACCTGGGTTATTGCGGCCACAACGCAATGTACTAACCACTATACGATTACGGCGATGTCGAAATTGGAAAGTATTTTGTTGAAACGAAAGGGAAGTGACAAGAAATTGAAGTAAATTGTTCTTAAGTAGAGCATGAATTTTCTATGAATGCTTTCACCAAAACCGCACAGAGGGCAGCACCATTTACAAATCAATCCTTTGTTCGGATGTCACGCTTTCTACTATTTTGCAGTGCACCAGTGATTTCGAATCGAAATTTTATTGACACGCCATAAAAAGACGCATGCCCATTTCGTTAGTCCTCATTAGTATGCAACCGAATTCCATTTTCACCACGACACGATATCGAAAACAACATATGAGGCATTCTTTCAGAATTTTAAATTTTAGATAATTTGAGCACAAATCCTTAGTACATCCATAGGTGGTTTGCTATTAAGGACGAGTTGTTTATTAACATTCCGGCATATTCTGATAGAAATTTATATAAAATATACATTGGCGTTACCAGGATTGTGTAACGTACACTTCCGGAATATCTTTTAAATGTTATGATAATATTTCTTTTTCCTTATTCCAAGATATTGTGATACTTCCTGTGTTTATTTTTACTTCTTAATACTCTTGGAAAGGATATCTTTTCTTTTGACATATTTATGTGAGCTTAAATGGTTTTCCCGGAAGTTCATTTTTTCTTTTATGTGTAAACGTATTGAAAAGATATTTTTTTGGTAACGGCTTTTTTTAGTCGATTGGATGCTTCGATGAAGTGTGGACTGAGTGCAGTGTTCGAATGGCGTGTTTCAGCCGTTATGTTTAAAACGTATGATGAGAGGTAGTTGTAACGGTGATGTCGCTACCATATTGTAAATAAATTTTTCTTTAATTCTTTTAAAAAGGCTATTTCTTTTATCACGACGTTACAGCTACCTATTAATGGTGGCATGCACTGTGATCGTTCCCATTAAATTGAAGTCTTGGACATCCCGTCCTGATTTGAGAATAAACTGTGGACATCTCGTCCTGTGTTCAGCGAAAATTTGCGTGCGTCCTGCAGCAATGAAGAAGGCCATCCGGTCCGAAGTTATTGGACATCCCGCCCTCGTGAGTGGAGTATTTGCGTGCGTCCGGCAGCAACGAAGGGGCCATCCGGTCCGAAGTTATTGGACATCCCGCCCTCGTGAGTGGAGTATTTACGTGCGTCCTTCAGCAACGAAGGGGCCATCCGGTCCGAAGTTATTGGACATCCCGCCCTCGTGAGTGGAGTATTTGCGTGCGTCCGGCAGCAACGAAGGGGGCCATCCAGTCCGAAGTTTGTGGACATCCCGTCCTCGCGAGTGGAGAATTTGCGTGCGTCCGGCAGCAACGAAGAAGGCCATCCGGTCCGAAGTTATTGGACATCCCGCCCTCGTGAGTGGAATATTTGCGTGCGTCCGGCAGCAACGAAGGGGCCATCCGGTCCGAAGTTATTGGACATCCCGTCCTCGTGAGTGGAGTATTTGCGTGCGTCCGGCAGCAACGAAGGGGCCATCCGGTCCGAAGTTATTGGACATCCCGCCCTCGTGAGTGGAGTATTTGCGTGCGTCCTGCAGCAACGAAGGGGGCCATCCAGTCCGAAGTTTGTGGACATCCCGTCCTCGCGAGTGGAGAATTTGCGTGCGTCTGGCAGCAACGAAGAAGGCCATCCGGTCCGAAGTTATTGGACATCCCGCCCTCGTGAGTGGAGTATTTGCGTGCGTCCGGCAGCAACGAAGGGGCCATCCGGTCCGAAGTTATTGGACATCCCGCCCTCGTGAGTGGAGTATTTGCGTGCGTCCGGCAGCAACGAAGGGGCCATCCGGTCCGAAGTTATTGGACATCCCGCCCTCGTGAGTGGAGTATTTGCGTGCGTCCGGCAGCAACGAAGGGGGCCATCCAGTCCGAAGTTTGTGGACATCCCGTCCTCGCGAGTGGAGAATTTGCGTGCGTCCGGCAGCAACGAAGGGGCCATCCGGTCCGAAGTTATTGGACATCCCGCCCTCGTGAGTGGAGTATTTGCGTGCGTCCGGCAGCAACGAAGGGGGCCATCCAGTCCGAAGTTTGTGGACATCCCGCCCTCGTGAGTGGAGTATTTGCGTGCGTCCGGCAGCAACGAAGGGGCCATCCGGTCAAGAAGTTATTGGACATCCCGCCCTCGTGAGTGGAGTATTTGCGTGCGTCCGGCAGCAACGAAGGGGCCATCCGGTCCGAAGTTTTTGGACATCCCGTTCTCGTGAGTGGAGTATTTGCGTGCGTCCTGCAGCAACGAAGGGGGCCATCCAGTCCGAAGTTTGTGGACATCCCGTCCTCGCGAGTGGAGAATTTGCGTGCGTCCGGCAGCAACGAAGTGGGCCATCCGGTCCGAAATTTTTGGACATCCCGTCCTCGTGAGTGGAGAATTTGCGTGCGTCCTGCAGCAACGAAGGGGCCATCCGGTCCGAAGTTTTTGGACATCCCGTCCTTGTGAGTGGAGTATTTGCGTGCGTCCTGCAGCAACGAAGGGGGCCATCCAGTCCGAAGTTTGTGGACATCCCGTCCTCGCGAGTGGAGAATTTGCGTGCGTCCGGCAGCAACGAAGTGGACCATCCGATCCGACATCCCGTCCTCGTGAGTGGAGAATTTGCGTGCGTCCGGCAGCGGCGAAGTGGGCCATCCGGTCCGAAGTTTTTGGACATCCCGTCCTCGCGAGTGGAGAATTTGCGTGCGTCCGGCAGCAACGAAGTGTGCCATCCGGTCCGAATTTTTTGGACATCCCGTCCTCGTGAGTGGAGTATTTGCGTGCGTCCGGCAGCAACGAAGGGGCCATCCGATCCGAAGTTTTTGGACATCCCGTCCTTGTGAGTGGAGTATTTACGTGCGTCCTGCAGCAACGAAGGAGGCCATCCGGTCCGAAGTTATTGGACATCCCGCCCTCGTGAGTGGAGTATTTGCGTGCGTCCGGCAGCAACGAAGGGGCCATCCGGTCCGAAGTTTTTGGACATCCCGTCCTTGTGAGTGGAGTATTTGCGTGCGTCCTGCAGCAACGAAGGGGGCCATCCAGTCCGAAGTTTGTGGACATCCCGTCCTCGTGAGTGGAGAATTTGCGTGCGTCCGGCAGCAACGAAGTGGGCCATCCGGTCCGAAGTTTTTGGACATCCCGTCCTTGTGAGTGGAGTATTTGCGTGCGTCCTGCAGCAACGAAGGGGGCCATCCAGTCCGAAGTTTGTGGACATCCCGTCCTCGCGAGTGGAGAATTTGCGTGCGTCCGGCAGCAACGAAGTGGGCCATCCGGTCCGAAGTTTTTGGACATCCCGTCCTCGTGAGTGGAGAATTTGCGTGCGTCCGGCAGCGGCGAAGTGGGCCATCCGGTCCGATGTTTTTGGATATCCCGTTCTGTTTCTGTGTATGAAACGTGGCCTGTTACTGCGTGTGTCCAGCAACGAAGCTTAGTCCGGTCAGTAGAATTGGGACATCCCGTCCTGTTCCTGTGTGTGAAACGCGTGTGTGTTCAGCATCGAAAGGGCCATCCGGTCCCTAACTTTTTGGGCATCCCGTCCTGTCATCGTCAGCCAAGTCCAGTTCGAACTTTGGGTTCCTGCTCAAGGACTTCGTGTGTACCATCAAGCAACTGTTCCAGATAAGTGGTTTCGGTTTTAAGTCTAAAGTTTTATGCACTATTATATTTAATGTACAATTTTACTTCTGTTTTTGTAATAACTTCCATTTATCGTAACAGGTTTCGAAACAAAAAAATTTCTTAATTGCAAATTTTGCTTTTATAATAGAAATTAGTATTGATTTGGAATTTATGTGAAATAGAAATTTAAGAGATTTCAGTTGTCGTAGATGATTATTTATCTTAATTAATAATTTAAATTTGTTTTGTATTTGAAATGGTATTTTGATTAAAATTTTTTTTTTAATTAATTTTCTTTTGAAGGTCTTTTGGGTTACAAAATTGGGTTTTTGTACATTTATTTATTTTTTCTATTGTTTTATTGTCTTTGAGTTATATTTTTGTGGCTTGGCTATAAGGTAAGTCAGAATTCTGGACAGTTTCGGTTTCGAAAAGTTTTCTTTTTGTACCTTACGTTATATTTGAGTCCAAAGGGGGAATCTGTTTAGAATTTAATCATGACTTATTTAGTTAAGGGAAAGAAAGAGGACTTGATCAAATTGGTGGAGGAGATAGATTTAGAAATCACCGTAGAAAAATCCATAAAACAATTAGTGGATCTTATTACTTCAAGTGAGGGATATGATGAGGAATTCACCAAAGCACTTTTTGGTAGAATTATAGAAACTCTAAATACAAATGAAGCCCTTGAAGAAAAGCGGAGAATTGAAGCCCTTGAAGTGGAAGAAAAGCGGAGAAATAAAGCCCTTGAAGTGGAAGAAAAGCAGAAAGAACGAGAGTATGAGTTGGAAAAATTGAGAATAGAAGCAACTAGACAAACCCAGCAAGGTGCAGTTGATCATTCTAGACCATCGAATCGAGACTTGACCAAGATCCTTCCGAAATACGACATGAAAGATGATATGAGTCTTTATTTAATCTTGTTCGAGCGACAGGCAACTTTGCTGTCGTTGGGAAAAGAAATGTGGGTATCTCACCTATTAAGTTTGATCCCCCAAGAGATTGCTCATATAATAGCCCGTGAACCAGTTGACCTAGCTTCAAATTATGATCACATTAAAAATATTCTGTTAAAAAGGTTCAAACTAACACCAGAAAGATTTCGACAGTTATTTAGTTCACACCATAAAGCAGTTGATCGGAACTGGAGGGATTTCTATCATGAATTGTCTACTTATTTTGATGGATGGATTGCAGGTTGTCAGGTCCTTACTTTTGAAAAACTGAGAGATTTGATCATCACAGATCAGATGAAGAAAAAAACACCATCCGAATTTAAAGATATGTATCTCCGAGAATGGACAGAAATAAACTCCCCTACAGATTTGGTGGAACTGTTGGAGAAGTTTGAAGACGTTAGGCGAACTGTGAAACGAAACCCTGTATTTGCGAAAGACAAGTTCGAGGGTCGAGTTCAAAATAAGTTTGAAAAGACCGATAATCCACCAAGGAGAAGTGATACCATGAATGGTAAAGGGGTTAAGATAGAACGAAGATTTTCCGAACAAGACCCAAATCCGGAATTCGACCGCAGGAGACAGATGCGGTGTTTTCATTGCAATCAGCCTGGTCATATCCGACCAAATTGTCCAAAGTTGAAGAAACCTTCGGAAACTGTAAATTACATTTCGGACAAAGAACCTGAGAAGTACCTGGAACCGTATATCATGAAAGGAAAAATAAACGGTCAGGATATAAATCTACTAAGAGACACCGGAGCGACCATTGACATTGTGTGTCGGAAATTGGTGAATTCAGCTGACATGACGGGTGAACATGTTTGGGTACAGCAACCTTTGGACTCCAGCTCAACTTGTTTACCTCTTGCCGAAGTTCTGGTAGAGTGTGAATTGGGAAAAACACTGACTAAGGCTGCTGTGATTCCAGATGAACTAGACCGCGGACGATATCTTTTAGGGAATCGGACTGCTGCCTTGTTAAAAAGGGAAGATTGTCAATCTGTGGATCAAATAAATGCAGTACTGACAAGGCATCAGAAAAAAGTGAAAGAAAGGGAAGAATCTCTCTCTCAATCTTTAATTAAAGAATCCGAAAACCCTATCCCAGCCGAAGAATTCATTACATTGGAAAAAAATGAAATGGAAGCAGGGAAAGTAAGTGACGAATTCACTCATGTGGCAGAAGATCAAGATATCACTGAATTGTTAAAAGTGGACACTGAGCAGCTAATCAAGGCTCAAGGTGAAGATGAAGAGATGAGCTCTCAAGTAAAACAAATCCAAAATGGAAACCCTCCTAAAGATTTTGAACTGGAGAAGGGCCGACTTTTGGTAAAGATCAAGAAGGACAAGAGTGGTATCGAAAGGAAGCTCATCGTCGTGCCCATAGAGTATAGAGAAAAGATACTGAAATTGTGTCATGAAGGCACGTCAGGTCATCTTGGGACCACCAAGACCAAAGACAGAATGACCAAGTACTTTTTTTTGGAAAAACTGTTACAAAGAAGCAGAGGACTTCGTGAAGGCTTGCGATTCCTGCCAGAGAGCTGGAAAGGCAAGAGACAAGAAAAAAGCGCCCATGACTCTTGTTCCTGTGATTACTGAAGTTTTTTCCCGTATTAATATTGACGCTGTAGGACCTTTGCCCGTGACGGACTCAGGCCAAAGATACCTGATTACGGCAATGTGTATGTCGTCGAAGTACCCAGATGCTGTGGCAGTACCAAACATAACATCTAGATCCGTAATTAATGCTCTCCTTCAGATTTTTAGTCGAATGGGTTTTCCTAAGGAGATTCAACACGACCAGGGAACCTCGTTTATGAGCGAACTCACATCGGAATTTTTTGAACGTTTCGCCATCAAGGTGGTACTTAGCTCTGTGTATCATCCCCAGAGCAATCCGGTAGAAAGGTTTCATCGTACCCTGAAACGGATTTTGAGAGTTTTGCGTAGCGAAGAAGGACCAGATTGGGAGAAGCATGTCCATGCAGTCTTGTTCGCCTTAAGGACAGTTACTCATGAATCCACCGGATTCAGTCCAGCTGAATTGGTTCATGGAAAAAACTTACGGACTCCCGTCACTCTTCTGTACGAAAACTGGTTACAGCCGGAAGAAGGAAATGCTTCAGTTGTTGAATATATCCTCAATCTTCTGAGAAGATTGGAAAAATGTCGCAGCCTAGCCATTGATAATATGGAGGAAGCGGCCAAGAAAAGAAAAAAATGGTACGACAAAAATACCGTGAAACGTGAATTCAATGTTGGAGATAAAGTACTGGTACTGGCACCCTCACCTGTAAATAAGTTAGCGGTTCAATGGCATGGTCCTGGGACCATTGAAAGCAAGATTTCGGAGACGAACTACTTTGTTGCCCTGCCTAACCGGAAAAATTCGTCACAAATCTATCATGTAAACTTATTGAAGCCTTACTACCAGAGGCCTGAATTCATAAATCTGGTCACTACTTGTGAGGATGAAGAATCAGAGTTGGAAGAAGAATTCCCGCCCGTGGAAAACAATCCCAATATTTTTTATCTCGAGGAGATATTGAGAAACAGTGAAGTGAAAGGAAGACTGGATGACGACCAGATTGACCAGCTCAGTTGTATTATATGTAAATATTCCAATTGTTTCTCAAACGTGCCTGGCCTCACAGATCGTATCCAGTTTGATATCGAACTTTCTGAAATAAAGCCCATCTGTGCGAAGCCATATCGAATGTCGGTCCGACAATCTCAGATCTTGAAAGCCGAAATTGAAAAGATGCTCCAAATGAAAATTATTGAAGTGGGTGAGTGATTTCACTTCGCCTATGATTTTAGTTGAGGTACCAGGGAAAGACCCAAGGCCCTGCATTGACTATCGGAAGCTGAATGAAATCACGAAAACTCAGTATTTTCCTATCCCTAACATCGAGGAAAGAGTGGAAGCCGTCTCCAATGCCAAATTCATCACTGTTCTGGATTTGTCAAAAGGTTACTGGCAAATTCCCATGACTAAAGGTGCTCAACGGTATGGCACTTTCGTGACCAGTTTCGGGTCGTTTCGACCATTAAGGATGCCGTTTGGACTGAAAAATGCTCCTTATTACTTCAGCAAAATGATGTCTGAGCTCTTGAGAGGGTGTGACATGTTCGCAGTACCATATCTGGATGACGTGGCCATATTCTCTTTGGATTGGAGTTCTCACCTTAAACATCTGAATTGTGTCTTGGAGATAATAAGTAAAGCGGGCCTTCGTCTGAAAAGTAGCAAATGCAAATTTGCCCAAGAGAAAGTGATGTATTTGGGACATTATGTGGGACAGGGGGAGAGGTCCCCTAATGAGTTGAAAATTCAGGCTATCCAAAAATTTTCTATTCCAACCACCAAGACAGACATTCGAGCATTCCTTGGATTAGCCGGGTATTACCGCCAATACATCCCAAACTTTTCTGTTATTGTTGCTCCTTTGACCGAACTTCTGAAGGAAAAAGTCAAGAAGTCCGAAATTCAGTGGACCAATGAATGCCAACGGTCTTTTCAAGAACTGAAGAGGAGGCTAACTCAGAACCCTATTCTGTATGCTCCTAACTTTAATGCCCCGTTTTATGTTCAATGTGATGCCTCAGATTTAGGCATGGGTATAGTTTTATCCCAGAAGACAGAAAAGGGGGAGGAGCATCCTATTCTGTTCCTCAGCAAAAAGTTCTCAACAGCAGAGCGAAAATACGGAACTACAGAAAAAGAATGTGCCGCTATTGTGTTTGCTGTCAAGAAGCTACGATGCTACCTGGATGGACCTACCAAGTTCTTTATCCAAACTGATCATAATCCTCTAGTATGGTTAAAAAAGAACTCTGGGGTAAATCCACGTCTCATGAGATGGGCTCTTGCATTGCAGCCCTGGAACTATGAGGTAATCCATCGTCACAGGGCAGAAAACACCAGAATGCTGACAGCCTTAGCCGACTGTTCTGAGTTACCAAATTGTCCTTTGAGTTTATTTTTATTGTTTTTTTAGGTAACTTGGCAGTTGTATATATGTTTGTAAATATTTGTATGAAATTTTGTAGATTTTAGTTTTTCTTAAAGTTATGGTAACTTTTTACAGGGTAAAAAGTTATTCTAAGGGGGGAAGAGTTGTAACGTACACTTCCGGAATATCTTTTAAATGTTATGATAATATTTCTTTGTCCTTATTCCAAGATATTGTGATACTTCCTGTGTTTATTTTTACTTCTTAATACTCTTGGAAAGGATATCTTTTCTTTTGACATATTTATGTGAGCTTAAATGGTTTTCCCGGAAGTTCATTTTTTCTTTTATGTATAACGTATTGAAAAGATATTTTTTTGGTAACTGCTTTTTTTAGTCGATTGGATGCTTCGTTGAAGTGTGGACTGAGTGCAGTGTTCGAATGGCGTGTTTCAGCCGTTATGTTTAAAACGTATGATGAGAGGTAGTTGTAACGGTGATGTCGCTACCATATTGTAAATAAATTTTTCTTTAATTCTTTTAAAAAGGCTATTTCTTTTATCACGACGTTACAATTGTAACCAGTGTTTTTTGAGGCCACAACTCCAATTTCTAATTACTTTACGATTAGGACTATCTTGAAATAGGAAATTCTTTCGTTGAAAAGTTAAGGAAGAAGCACAAAATTAAAAAGTGTTCTCATGTAGAGCATGAAATTTTTTATTAAATGTTTATACCAAAATTGAACAGATGCCAGTGCCATTTCTTATTCAATGTATTGTTCGTTTGAATCTGATGGGGTGAATTGGTTCTGCAGTGCACCAACGCTTTCGATTCAATTCGCCATTATTGTAGGTCAGTTTAATTTCCTTTTCAGTACATTCCGATCTCGATGCAAAAATATGGTGCTATAAGTGGCAATAATAAGTTGCGATAAGATATTTTGGGATTTATTTTTGTTTTCAGGATATTTATATAATATTTACTCACTTTGTTAAAATCTGAACACACCTAAGAATTCATTCTTAGGTGTGTTTAGATTTTAACAAAGTGAGTAAATATTAAATATTTTCTTCCAAAGAGAATTGTACTGAAATATGAAAAATAATTTATTGAAATCCATTTGAAACTATTATTTATAGTTTGACGTCATTTTCGAGAAAGTTATGCTCATTGCTAAAGCCTAACGCTCATTGCTAGATATTGTGAACCATTGATTTTTCGACTACCTTTAAACTATCTCCTTATTTCCATTTAGTTTCAAGTTGACACCAAGGATATTTTTGTTCTATACAAACAGATTTATTTTTAATCGTTTTTGAAGATTCAAAAACATTAATCCAATTTTACCACGCTTGAAATTAGAAGGATGCCATTTCTGGAACCATCATTCAATTCTGTGTTATTTCCATCATACCTCATAGGACCAACTACTCCAATACATCGTCCAAGATTACGTCGTTCAAAATTCTTACAATTAGTAGAGCAGTGTTTCCAAACGAGTCGCTATTAAATAACATGGTTTCTAAAAGATTTCCAGAGAACCAGGAGAAAAAGTACGAGAAAGATATGCTAAACATAAAAATATCTAATTCGACGACGAAAAAAAAACTATTACTGTATGCAATTTGTATTTTGAACGACATTTCTGATATAAATGTATAGTAAAAATACATTTGCCGTGACCAGGATTCGAACCTGGGTTATTGCGGCCACAACGCAATGTACTAACCACTATACGATCACGGCGATGTCGAAATTGGAAAGTATTTTGTTGAAACGAAAGGGAAGTGACAAGAAATTGAAGTAAATTGTTCTTAAGTAGAGCAGGAATTTTCTATGAATGCTTTCACCAAAACCGCACAGAGGGCAGCACCATTTACAAATCAATCCTTTGTTCGGATGTCACGCTTTCTACTATTCTGCAGTGCACCAGTGATTTCGAATCGAAATTTTATTGACACGCCATAAAAAGACGCATGCCCATTTCGTTAGTCCTCATTAGTATGCAACCGAATTCCATTTTCACCACGACACGATATCGAAACCAACATATGAGGCATTCTTTCAGAATTTTAAATTTTAGATAATTTGAGCACAAATCCTTAGTACATCCATAGGTGGTTTCAATCGTCGTTAAGTAAGGTGTATTGCTATTAAGGACGAGTTGTTTACTAACATTCCGGCATATTCTGATAGAAATTTATATAAAATATACATTGGCGTTACCAGGATTGTAACCAGTGTTTTTGAGGCCACAACTCCTATTTCTAATTACTATACGATTATGACTATCTTGAAATAGGAAATTATTTCGTTGAAACGTTAAGGAAGAGGCACAAAATTAAAAAGTGTTCTTAAGTAGAGCGATGTGTTCGAAGTATCGATTGTGACAGTATTTATTATTCTGCAGTGCGACAGCGATTTCGAAGCGACACTTCATTGACGTGCCCTGAAAAGTCCTTTGCCCATTATGTTAGTCCTCATAAGTATGTGGCTGAAATCCAGTTTCACCACATTCCTATCTCGAAACCAACATATGAGGCATTTCGACTAAAAATATATTCGTATTTATTCTTTCCCAAATTTTTAATTGTACGCAATTTTTGTACAAATTTTCAGTACATCCAAAAATGGTTTCAATCGTCATTAAGAAACAGGAATTGCTAACAGGTTGAGTTGGTTAACAAATTCCGACAACCAGAGAATTGAACAAAATTTCGTTATTTACAACTAATTTAGTGACATTCGTTCAATTTCGTTTGAGCGAACTGCGAAAAAATGATCTAACGTGAAAAAAATACCAATCCCTGAGATATTACAATGTATATACTTATATATGCCAAGCCAGGTAATCGGTCATTACCTTAAGCACTTTAAATTTGTCGTTCTCCACTTTCCTTGTATAATTGTCTTTCTCTAATTGTGTGTGTGTGATTTGCACTTCATTCTCTTATTCTATACATCTAATTCAAACTGCGAAGATACGAAGAAGAAATGTTTACATGACGTATAGACCCCTTTGCTTTAAAAAGATAATGTGTTCGGAAAATGCTACACCTCTCTCGCCTGGGTGGTCGTTTATAATTTTACACGAAGCAAATACGTTTCAATTCTCAGCCTTCTAATTTTGAATGACAGTTACCTTCGACTAGATCAGGATATATGCAATTTTATACCATTACAATTTTTGATTTCAGAAAGCATCGTCGGTTATTTAAATTTGACACCTTGTTTTTCTAAGTAGTCCTGTATTTAGAGGACACATACCTCAAATTGAAACAGGAAGGAAACTTGGCAATTTCATATTAGGAAATTTTTGTCTATGTAGGTTATCACTTCATAAAGCCTAACGCTCGTTGCTAGATATTGTGAACATGCTTTCGACTACCTTACAACTATCTCCTTGTTGTAATATCTAATTTGATGGCAAAAAAACTATAAATGTAAGGAATTTGTATTTGTAATGGCATGTCTGATATAAATGTATAGCAAAAACACATTTGCCGTGAATTCTATTTTCACCACCAATTTTCATTGGATTTACCGTTCTTGAACTTAGTAAATTACATGTGTTTAGAATTTATTATGATGTATTTAAAAAAACATTATAACTAGAGTGTTGAATTACTGTATACTGATACTGATAGCCTTGTATTGGAAATTCGTACAAAAGATTTATATTATGATTTAAAGAATAAATTACCAAATCTATTCGATTTCTCAAATTATGATTCAGAACATTTTTTGTTTTCAAATTCTAACCACATGAAACTAGGGTTTCTAAAAGATGAAACATGTGGAATTCCAATAACTGAGTTCTGTGGGTTAAACCTAAAAAGTATTCGTATGTGTTCGGAAATGATAATAAAAAAACAGCAAAAGGAGTTAAGTCATGTATTTTATCAAATATTAATCATGCAATTTTATACCATTATAATTTTGGATTTCAGAAAGCATCGTCGGTTATTTAAATTTGACACCTTGTTTTTCTAAGTAGTCCTGTATTTAGAGGACACAGACCTCAAATTGAAACAGGAAGGAAACTTGGCAATTTCATATTAGGAAATTTTTGTCTATGTAGGTTATCACTTCATAAAGCCTAACGCTCGTTGCTAGATATTGTGAACATGCTTTCGACTACCTTACAACTATCTCCTTGTTGTAATATCTAATTTGATGGCAAAAAAACTATAAATGTAAGGAATTTGTATTTGTAATGGCATGTCTGATATAAATGTATAGCAAAAACACTTTTGCCGTGACCAGGATTCGAACCTGGGTTATTGCGGCCACAACGCAATGTACTAACCACTATACGATCACGGCGATGTCGAAATAGGAAAGTATTTTGTTTAAACGAAATGGAAGTGACAAGAAATTGATGTAAATTGTTCTTAAGTAGAGCATGAATTTTCTATAAATGCTTTCACCAAAACCGCACAGAGGGCAGCACCATTTACAAATCAATCCTTTGTTCGATTGTCACGCTTTCTACTATTCTGCAGTGCACCAGTGATTTCGAGTCGAAACTTTATTGACACGCCATAAAAAGACCCATGCCCATTTCGTTAGTCCTCATAAGTATGCAGCCGAATTCTATTTTCACCACCAATTTTCATTGGATTTACCGTTCTTGAACTTAGTAAATTACATGTGTTTAGAATTTATTATGATGTATTTAAAAAACATTATAACTAGAGTGTTGAATTACTGTATACTGATACTGATAGCCTTGTATTGGAAATTCGTACAAAAGATTTATATTATGATTTAAAGAATAAATTACCAAATCTATTCGATTTCTCAAATTATGATTCAGAACATTTTTTGTTTTCAAATTCTAACCACATGAAACTAGGGTTTCTAAAAGATGAAACATGTGGAATTCCAATAACTGAGTTCTGTGGGTTAAACCTAAAATGTATTCGTATGTGTTCGGAAATGATAATAAAAAAACAGCAAAAGGAGTTAAGTCATGTATTTTATCAAATATTAATCATGCAATTTTATACCATTATAATTTTGGATTTCAGAAAGCATCGTCGGTTATTTAAATTTGACACCTTGTTTTTCTAAGTAGTCCTGTATTTAGAGGACACAGACCTCAAATTGAAACAGGAAGGAAACTTGGCAATTTCATATTAGGAAATTTTTGTCTATGTAGGTTATCACTTCATAAAGCCTAACGCTCGTTGCTAGATATTGTGAACATGCTTTCGACTACCTTACAACTATCTCCTTGTTGTAATATCTAATTTGATGGCAAAAAAACTATAAATGTAAGGAATTTGTATTTGTAATGGCATGTCTGATATAAATGTATAGCAAAAACACATTTGCCGTGAATTCTATTTTCACCACCAATTTTCATTGGATTTACCGTTCTTGAACTTAGTAAATTACATGTGTTTAGAATTTATTATGATGTATTTAAAAAAACATTATAACTAGAGTGTTGAATTACTGTATACTGATACTGATAGCCTTGTATTGGAAATTCGTACAAAAGATTTATATTATGATTTAAAGAATAAATTACCAAATCTATTCGATTTCTCAAATTATGATTCAGAACATTTTTTGTTTTCAAATTCTAACCACATGAAACTAGGGTTTCTAAAAGATGAAACATGTGGAATTCCAATAACTGAGTTCTGTGGGTTAAACCTAAAAAGTATTCGTATGTGTTCGGAAATGATAATAAAAAAACAGCAAAAGGAGTTAAGTCATGTATTTTATCCAATATTAATCATGCAATTTTATACCATTATAATTTTGGATTTCAGAAAGCATCGTCGGTTATTTAAATTTGACACCTTGTTTTTCTAAGTAGTCCTGTATTTAGAGGACACAGACCTCAAATTGAAACAGGAAGGAAACTTGGCAATTTCATATTAGGAAATTTTTGTCTATGTAGGTTATCACTTCATAAAGCCTAACGCTCGTTGCTAGATATTGTGAACATGCTTTCGACTACCTTACAACTATCTCCTTGTTGTAATATCTAATTTGATGGCAAAAAAACTATAAATGTAAGGAATTTGTATTTGTAATGGCATGTCTGATATAAATGTATAGCAAAAACACTTTTGCCGTGACCAGGATTCGAACCTGGGTTATTGCGGCCACAACGCAATGTACTAACCACTATACGATCACGGCGATGTCGAAATAGGAAAGTATTTTGTTTAAACGAAATGGAAGTGACAAGAAATTGATGTAAATTGTTCTTAAGTAGAGCATGAATTTTCTATAAATGCTTTCACCAAAACCGCACAGAGGGCAGCACCATTTACAAATCAATCCTTTGTTCGATTGTCACGCTTTCTACTATTCTGCAGTGCACCAGTGATTTCGAGTCGAAACTTTATTGACACGCCATAAAAAGACCCATGCCCATTTCGTTAGTCCTCATAAGTATGCAGCCGAATTCTATTTTCACCACCAATTTTCATTGGATTTACCGTTCTTGAACTTAGTAAATTACATGTGTTTAGAATTTATTATGATGTATTTAAAAAACATTATAACTAGAGTGTTGAATTACTGTATACTGATACTGATAGCCTTGTATTGGAAATTCGTACAAAAGATTTATATTATGATTTAAAGAATAAATTACCAAATCTATTCGATTTCTCAAATTATGATTCAGAACATTTTTTGTTTTCAAATTCTAACCACATGAAACTAGGGTTTCTAAAAGATGAAACATGTGGAATTCCAATAACTGAGTTCTGTGGGTTAAACCTAAAATGTATTCGTATGTGTTCGGAAATGATAATAAAAAAACAGCAAAAGGAGTTAAGTCATGTATTTTATCAAATATTAATCATGCAATTTTATACCATTATAATTTTGGATTTCAGAAAGCATCGTCGGTTATTTAAATTTGACACCTTGTTTTTCTAAGTAGTCCTGTATTTAGAGGACACAGACCTCAAATTGAAACAGGAAGGAAACTTGGCAATTTCATATTAGGAAATTTTTGTCTATGTAGGTTATCACTTCATAAAGCCTAACGCTCGTTGCTAGATATTGTGAACATGCTTTCGACTACCTTACAACTATCTCCTTGTTGTAATATCTAATTTGATGGCAAAAAAACTATAAATGTAAGGAATTTGTATTTGTAATGGCATGTCTGATATAAATGTATAGCAAAAACACTTTTGCCGTGACCAGGATTCGAACCTGGGTTATTGCGGCCACAACGCAATGTACTAACCACTATACGATCACGGCGATGTCGAAATAGGAAAGTATTTTGTTTAAACGAAATGGAAGTGACAAGAAATTGATGTAAATTGTTCTTAAGTAGAGCATGAATTTTCTATAAATGCTTTCACCAAAACCGCACAGAGGGCAGCACCATTTACAAATCAATCCTTTGTTCGATTGTCACGCTTTCTACTATTCTGCAGTGCACCAGTGATTTCGAGTCGAAACTTTATTGACACGCCATAAAAAGACCCATGCCCATTTCGTTAGTCCTCATAAGTATGCAGCCGAATTCTATTTTCACCACCAATTTTCATTGGATTTACCGTTCTTGAACTTAGTAAATTACATGTGTTTAGAATTTATTATGATGTATTTAAAAAACATTATAACTAGAGTGTTGAATTACTGTATACTGATACTGATAGCCTTGTATTGGAAATTCGTACAAAAGATTTATATTATGATTTAAAGAATAAATTACCAAATCTATTCGATTTCTCAAATTATGATTCAGAACATTTTTTGTTTTCAAATTCTAACCACATGAAACTAGGGTTTCTAAAAGATGAAACATGTGGAATTCCAATAACTGAGTTCTGTGGGTTAAACCTAAAATGTATTCGTATGTGTTCGGAAATGATAATAAAAAAACAGCAAAAGGAGTTAAGTCATGTATTTTATCAAATATTAATCATAATAAGTATGTCAAAACCTTGAACAACGAAAGCTTATCGAGGAATTCCTTTTCTCAAATTGTAAGTAAGAACCATAATATTTCAACAATGTTCGTTAGTAAAATGTCATTAAATTGTTTCTACGATAAAAAGTTTATGTGTGATAAGATCATAGGGTTATCTTATGGTCATCATAAGATTAAAAAGGAAAAAAAAAAGGACTAATTTGTGAACTATATATGATAGCGAAGGTATTGAAAGAATATGCTGATGTATCAACACAGACTGGCATTCTTCATCACAAAGAAGCACATCCGGTTTCTCCAATATGTTCAGATTAATGCAATTGTAAAAACAATATTGAGTTTAAACTGTGTTCAATAATAAAATTTGTAAATTGATCATATGTGTCTGTGTTATTTCAATTTTTAAATTATTATTTTTATTCCAATAATAATATAATACAAAAAATATTCTACAAATAAATTAAATTGTACGTTACCCAATTCAATGTCACCACTCTTCATTGCAGCCTTACTACTAAGTGTTCAAATGCAAGCTATGTTGATGAAAATAAATATAATTTTTCTACAGATAAGAAATAATCATTCAAACTAAACATATAAAAACCACAGGACAGGAACTGCTTTGAGTTCATAATATCCAGGTTGAAGAAACACATTTCATTCCATAGTTTCACATGTCTTCTTCAATATCCTCTATCCATGATGTGTTTTGAAATATTTTCTTACTCGATAAAACCAACGTGGTGAAAATTTTTGATGTAAGTTGACTCGCTTTAAGGGTTTAGTATCATGAGAGGAAATGTATTCGTCCAGAAGACATCGTAACTTCCTATCCTCTATCACCTGTTGAAAACATATTTCAAAACACATCATGGATCGAGGATATTCCAAAAGACATCATAAGTTTTGAAAGATTCCAGAACACATTCAATCCCCACTACTCATGTAAGGTAATGTACCGTCATGTAAGAATTAGACGGACAGCTGGTTTAAAATTAAACTATTTATTTACATAAATTAAATATTTACAAGAAAATTTAAAAAGATAATTAAGGGCACAGCCATCGACAACCGAATCCTGCCTGAAGCCAAAGTAACAAATGGCAAAGCAGAGACGTCTGTCTCTCGTCGAATCTCGAGTCCGAATTCCTAAAATCCATGTTCGCTTCGCTCAACAGAACCGCAGCTGCCAACGAGAGGGGGGTGAATTCCGAGCCCTCTAGAGATGTTTATGTCCTCTCCAGAACAGAAACACCCCCACACAGATGCGAAAACCGTCTG
This sequence comes from Metellina segmentata, assembly GCA_947359465.1. Lineage (NCBI taxonomy): Eukaryota > Metazoa > Arthropoda > Arachnida > Araneae > Tetragnathidae > Metellina > Metellina segmentata. The sequence continues at coordinate 111,917,498 of OX375880.1, forward strand.
TCATGCCGACTTGAGTTCCCCATAGCAAAACTTGATCCCAGACATGGGATTAGGGAACCGACAGAAACTCCAGCTGTGTCTATGGATCAAATGGAACGCCGGGCCGCCGATGAGAAAATACTCTCTTTCGGTATTTTGTGAAAACCCGCACGTGCAAAGTCTGAAGTTGTTTTTGCATTTCGAAACATTCCAGCGTCCACGTGTTAGGGAAAAGGGTCGGCTAGTACCATATGGTACAGTAATATTACCAGGTTTGGGATTTTTGACTTAATAGTACACGCATGCAATACTATTTAACACTGTCTTAACGCACGGCATAATGCAGCACAATTTCATTAATCGTGATTGACCACTCTTACTATATTTTGTTCATTTTACGTATATAAACTGTACACAAATTCATGTATTCCAACTTATTTAAGAATACTTTTAAAAAATCTCTATTTCTGATTTTTTGCTACAGTTAACTCTGAGAGCCCATCTTTAAAATTAAACGAAAATCAATGTACTCGTTGAAGGCCCACGTGCACGAAAAATACTTAAGGGGGTCCGGGACACAAAAATCATAAAAATTTTCAAAAAAAAAATTTATCCATTAAAAAATTCTCTGTGTCTTTCTGCTTAAAATGAAGTCTGAATCGTATTTCTATCTTAATTAGAACGAGAGATAGAATTATTAATTTTGTGGTTCGTTGTTTTGAAAATCCAACACTCAGACAGCTGCTGTTATGGCAACAACATCTGTAAAAGACGTTATTTAAGTCTACGGAGACCTTTAAAAACTATGCAGAAAAAAGGTAGAACTCGTAAAAATCAAACTAAACCAAAGATTTAAGAGGAAAGAAGGAGTTAGATACTCATCTGGATGCTCTTAAAGGGTATTTAAACTTTTTATTAATTGTAAATTAGTCTTTAAAACTTTAAATGCGTTTTTCTCTATGATGCATTTTTTCAAGATGTCCTGTATTCAAATTGTTATAAGTCAAGAACCGATAAAATTTAAGGGTTGAAATTTGGAATACATCTTTTTCAAACATTATACTTTAATTTTGATTCAACAAATTTAAAACAAATATTTACTTTTTAAAAAAAACTTTAAAAAAAAAAGTACCTTAAAATTTTTAGAAGTTTTCATTCAAAGTTTTTATTGAATTAATATTTTTAAATTTGCTGAATCAGAATTAAAGTTTATAAATTTGTGAATAAATTACTGCAAGAATTTTTAAAATTGACCAAGAATATATTGAGTTTTAACAATTTGAAAAGACCCCTCTTTTTTTCGAAAAATTTTGGAAAACTTTTGTGTTGTGATTTTGCTTATTAGTTAAATGGGTAATCAGTACAAAAAAATTAAAAATTCTAAATTAATTATTAAAAAATAATGTGTCCCGGACCCCTTAAGTAGTAAGTAATAGCCAACTGTAGACAGTTAGAAGAGTAATGTGCCCAAATTCGACAACTGTAGCAAACCGTTATGAAATTCTCTTGTACGGATAAAAACTTTGTGTCTATATATGCCAATTTACTTCATGGAAAATAAACGCTCGAAGAAATCTGAACCTTTTACCATAAACGATCCAACCCACTGCAGTTGATATTAGTGATGCGCCGACCAACCGGTCTAGTGCTTAAGCTGTTGGCCTCAGGATCGGAAGGTTCCTGGTTCGAATCCGGGGTCAGGGCTTGGATGAAATTGTGCTGTCCTTAGTTAGGGGTAGTGATGGTCGTCCATTGGGTGCCTCTTCACAAATGACCATCGCTTCCCGGCCTTGCAGTAGTCTATGATTAGCAATCGAGTGCCCGCCGTAATTTAAAAAAAATATTAGTGATGCGACATCGACAGCAAAACATCAATGTTTTGAAACATCGATGTTCAAAATTAAAACATCGCCCCAAAAACATCGATGTTTTTAAAATTTAGTGCATTTAAACTTTTTTCCCCATTTCTTAAAACTGGTTTAGCAACTAGTGATGCGACATCGGCTCCAATAATACGATGTTTTTTAAGAAACATCAATGTTTTGAAAACATCGATATCGATGTCGCATCCCTACTTTTCAGAACCTTCACCCTTGACCACTTTGGTCTAAAAGTATGTTCAATTTGCTGATTATGAAAATTATGCTACTTGGTTATTTTTTAATTTTTATAACGGTACTTTTTTATTTAGAAACAAAACATCGACAACGTAAAAACATCGACAAGTATAAACATCGATGTTATAAAAACATCGGCTCCAATACATCGATGTTTTTTTATAAAACATCGATGTTTTGAAAACATTGATATTGATGTCGCATTCCTACTTTTCAGACCCTTCACCCTTGGCCTCTTTGGTCTAAAAGTATGTTCAATTTGCTGATTATGAAAATTCTGCTACTTGGCTATTTTTTAATATTTATGACGGTACTTTTTTTATTTAAAAATAAAACATCGACAAGTATAAGCATCGTTGTTACAAAAACATCGGCTCCAATACATCGATGTTTTTTTTTATAAAACATCGATTTTATAATACATGATGTTTTTTTATAATACATCGATGTTTTTTATAAAACATCGATATCGATGTTGCATCCCTACTTTTCAGACCCTTGACCCTTGACCACTTTGGTCTAAAAGTATGTTCAATTTGCTGATTATGAAAATTCTGCTACTTGGTTATTTTTTAATATTTATGACAGTACTTTTTTTATTTAAAAATAAAACATCGACAAGTATAAACATCGATGTTACAAAAACATCGGCTCCAATACATCGATGTCGCATCCCTAGTTCATGTCAGAAATGACCTACACATTGATTTGAAGCTGATAATATCTGTTACTAGTTTGAAAAAGGAACAATATCCAAAATTATTAATTTGATGTCCACAAATGGCTTTGATATAATTTAAAATTATGATAGAAAAAATTGCAGTAGCGTTTGTTAAGAATAAGGTAGCAATTGTTAATAAATTAAAAAGTAGTCAGGAGAGATTTTTTTTTTAATGAAAGAAGTTTCCAGCTCTATGTAGGGTTCCTCACATTGCTTTAAAATGATTTTATACTTTATTGAGGGTCATGAAAAAGGGTCGCAAAATAACACACCTAAACATTTAGCTGACAGACTTTCTTTCTTTACGCTAGTATGCAAGGATCCGCCTATTTTGAACATAAACCGGGTGAAAACGAATTAATAGGAAACCAGAAGCAGTTGTCTACGATTTGAAAAAGATGTGTGCTTACTCCTCATAAAAAATTTTACTTACGGAGTTCGTAGCGTTCCGTGTCAATGCACTCAAGTTGTAGGTATTTTAATTAACGTTGTATCAGAGAAAATCAACGGGCTATTGACGACGGTCCGGGATCAGTCCCTTAAGGGAAAGATCCAAAGGCAACACCTCGTAATTTTGAACCACGGTCAGATGACGAAGCAACACCTGGGCTGGCACCCCACTCTTCAAACTTCCACACCAATCCAACGTGATGAATCTACCGAAGTAAGATTCTACTTGTTGCAGCTAGATTATGATTGTCCGGGATTTTCTATAAGTGAAAAGCGGTGTTTTGATTTAAAATTTATCAATTAACTTCAGTCCACTAACCAATTTGATGGTTAGGTAATTGGTAATTTTTAGTTAACGTCGTACTAGAACAACACAACTGTCTATTGACGACGGTCCGGGATCAATCCCTTAAGGGAAAGGTCCGAGGACAACACCTCGTAATTTTGAACCACGGTCAGATGACGAGTAAACACCTGAGCTGCCACCCCACTCTCCAAACTTCCACACCAACCCAACCTGAGGACTTTCGGCCATGACAGATATAAGGTGCACCAGCCGCCTCTACACCATACGCTTACAAACATCCATGCCCGGACCCGGATTCGAACCAGGAACCTTCCGATCTAAAGGCTAACATCTTAACCACTATACCGGTTGGTCGGCAGTTGTTTGATGGTTAAGGTGTTAGCCTCTAGATGGTAAGGTTCCTAGTTCGAATCCGGGTCAATGCATGGAACTTTGTTAGTGTGTGATGTAGAGGCGGCTGAAGCACCTTAAATCTGTCGTGTACGAAAGTCCTCACGTTGGGTTGGTTTGGAAGTTTGGAGTAATGGCAATGGTAATTTTAGTTAACGTCGTACTAGATCAACACAACGGGCTATTGACGACGGTCCGGGATCAATCCGTTAAGGGAAGGATCCGAGGACAACACCTCGTAATTTTGAACCACGGTCAGATGACGAAGCAACACCTGAGCTGCCACCCCACTCTCCAAACTTCCACACCAACCCAACCTGAGGACTTTCGGCCATGACAGATATAAGGTGCACCAGCCGCCTCTACACCATACGCTTACAAACATCCATGCCCGGACCCGGATTCGAACCAGGAACCTTCCGATCTAAAGGCTAACATCTTAACCAATATACCGGTTGGTCGGCAGTTTTTTGATGGTTAAGGTGTTAGCCTCTAGATGGTAAGGTTCCTAGTTCGAATCCGGGTCAATGCATGGAACTTTGTTAGCGTATGGTGTAGAGGCGGCTGAAGCACCTTAAATCTGTCGTGTACGAAAGTCCTCACGTTGGGTTGGTTTGGAAGTTTGGAGTAATGGCAATGGTAATTTTAGTTAACGTCGTACTAGATCAACACAACGGGCTATTGACGACGGTCCGGGATCAATCCGTTACGGGAAGGATCCGAGGACAACACCTCGTAATTTTGAACCACGGTCAGATGACGAAGCAACACCTGAGCTGACACCCCACTCTCCAAACTTCCACACCAACCCAACGTGAGGACTTTCGTCCACGACAGATTTAAGGTGCACCAGCCGCCTCTACACCATACGCTTACAAACAACCATGCCTTGACCCGGATTCGAATCAGGAACCTTCCGATCTAGAGGCTAACACCTTAACCACTGTACCGTTTGGTCGGCTGGAAGTTTGGAGAGTGGAGTGCCAACTCAGATGTTACCTCGTCATCTGATCGTTGTTCAAAATTACTAGGCGTTGTCCTCGATTCTTTACCTTTGGGGATTCATCTCGGACCCTCATCAGTAGTCCATTGTGTTGTTCTAGTACGACGTTAATTAAAATTACCTTACCTTACCAACCATGCTAACACGGCTCAAATATGACGACGTGTAGCCCTCTGTAAGTACGTAGGTGTTTTATAAACGTCACACAGGAAAAACACATCGGGCTATTGGCAACTGTCCAGGTAATGGTAATGGTAATTTTAGTTAACGTCGTACTAGAGCAACACAACGGGCTATTGACGACGGTCCGGGATCAGTCCCTTGAGGGAAAGATCCGAGGACAACACCTCGTAATTTTGAGCCACGGTCAAATGACGAAGCAACGCCTGAACTGGCACCCCACTCTCCAAACTTCCACGCCAACCCAACGTGAAGGCAACTGTCCAGGATCAATTACGAATGGAAAGACCGAGGACAACACCCCGTAACTTAGAACCATGGATCAGGTGACGAGGCAATACTTGAGCTGTAATCTCAATCTCCAAACTTCCACACCACGCCAACGTAGATTCAATACCGGAGATAAAGGCTACTACGGTGTCATGTGCTCCAAAACCCATCGTCGTCAATAGCCCGTTGTGTTTTTTCAGTACTAACTTATTAATATATCTAACTACCTACGAATGCCATCGTCTCAGATTTACCAGTAATCTCGTTTCTTATGCGCGTGCGCCATGAAGTTGCTTCTAATAGCATTCAACATTCGAACTTTACAACGGTGGCAAGCTCAGACTGCTCGATCCTGCAACTGACACACCAGAGCAAGGGATGGACGAACAACCTTTCACGTTTGCATGGGAGTTGAAGAACTACAGCCACCGCGCTCCTGCATTACGCGATATGCTTAAGAGCGACATCTTTGTCACAGAGAATCTGAAAAATACGGAATGGATGGTAAATTTGTTTGGAAGTTTTCCTAACGAACCTGATTGTTTAACCTTCTACTTGAGAAGATGCGACGAAGGACTCGACCTCATACCGCTGCACGCCACCGTTCATCTCATAGCTACCGACGGGACGCCCGGAAATGAGGTTTCTCATGCACAGAACATCCCCAGACACCATGGATTCATTTTCCGAAGATTCATAAACAGGAGGAAGTTGGAGAGGCTCTTCCTCCACGACGGCACTCTAAAGATCCGGTGCATTTTGAGGACCAGCAAGGAGATGAGAACAACGAGACTGTTCGCTCGCACGGTACGCGATGTCCAAAAGATCTGCAAAGAGTGGGTGTTGACGAACTTCGGCAAAGTGAGGAACGGGATTCTTCTGAAGGAGTCCGTAAGATTGCAGGAAGGAGGTGTTATACTTCTCGACGTCTGTCTGTCCATCGAGGGTAGACCGGGTAAGACTGTGGTGATAATTCAGTTCACCAGACGCGGTGTTGATACATCAGGGAACCCACTGAGTCTGAACGCCCTGATAACGTTACTGGACGCGCGAGGGAAAGAGTCCGAGATCTGGAAGCAGGACCAGCATGTATTCGATTTGCCAACACCGGAGGAGGTTTGGCAGTTTCCTACTTTCATATCCAAGGCCCGTGTAATGAAGAAGAAAAATAAGTACCTGGTAAACGATGTCCTTAAACTGAAGTGCGAGATTACTGCATCTTTGGGAAATATGACCTCCACAATAGAGGAGAGCTTGATTCCCGTGGAGACAAGGGATACTCAGTTAGCTGACAAGTTCATAGAAGACATGAACTTCCTCTACGTCATGAAACCCTTCGCGGACGTTGAACTTCGTGTGTGTGGGAAAACCGTGCCGGCAAATAGAATCGTCCTAAAATCGAGATCCAAAACATTTGCCGATATGTTGGACGACGTTGAAAGGACGGACGACGTTGAAAGGACGGACGACGTTGAAAGGACGGACGACGTTGAAAGGACGGACGATGTTGGAGGAACGGACGATGTTGGAGGAACGGACGATGTTGGAGGAACGGACGATGTTGGAGGAACGGACGATGTTGGAGGAACGGACGATGTTGGAGGAACGGACGATGTTGGAGGAACGGACGATGTTGGAGGAACGGACGATGTTGGAGGAACGGACGATGTTGGAGGAACGGACGATGTTGGAGGAACGGACGATGTTGGAGGAACGGACGATGTTGGAGGAACGGACGATGTTGGAGGAACGGACGATGTTGGAGGAACGGACGATGTTGGAGGAACGGACGATGTTGGAGGAACGGACGATGTTGGAGGAACGGACGATGTTGGAGGAACGGACGATGTTGGAGGAACGGACGATGTTGGAGGAACGGACGATGTTGGAGGAACGGACGATGTTGGAGGAACGGACGATGTTGGAGGAACGGACGATGTTGGAGGAACGGACGATGTTGGAGGAACGGACGATGTTGGAGGAACGGACGATGTTGGAGGGACGGACAGACCCATCCTGGACGTATCCGATTTGGACATTATCACTCTAAAACGCATGCTGAAGTTCATATACACGAATGAGATCGACGATTTGGGATACGACGACGCTGTAACGGCTTACGTGGCAGCTCACAAGTACAAGATTGAATCGCTCAAGTTGAAGTCCTCATTGGTCTTGCAGTCTCACCTTAGGGTGAGCAACGTTTGCAGCATTTTGGAGTCCGCGGACGAATGCTATGATCAGAATCTGAAGAACTGTGCAGTTGATTTTATCAAACAATACTGGGATCGTGTCAGTCTTTCCGAAAATTGGAAAGAATTGTCGAAAAAAAGACCGGTTCTGGTGAAAGAAGTGAATAAACTTCTACGTCAAACGCATGGCGTCAAACACAGCACAACTTACTCATAATCAATAAATGTATTATAAAAGTAATACCGAGACTAATGAAGAAGACAATACCTTAAAATCTGTTCGTTTCCAGTCAGATGGTTATCACAAGTTGTGTTTTAGGTATCCGGTACTTTCCAAAACCACTGAAAACTATTGATGAGCATTCACCCAACAGCTGGTTCAATTATAAAAGTTTTAAATATGGTAGTAAAATATTAGATATTTTCTGTAATACTTGTGTATCATCAGAAAGACCAAACTTTGAGATACTGCTTTCTTGACTAGCATGGAAGGATGTTGCTAAGCATTTCTCAAAGTTATCGTAGGAAATACTAGGTAGATTTAACTATAATCTACCATTAATAACCCATAAGGAAATGCGTTCTTTCACACTTAAAATCCTTCCCCTTTAAGAAAAGTATGATTTACTCTGTAGAACCCAAGACTGATACATGTTCCTTGTGAATTAAACTGTATTAAGATGTTTTTTCAAGAACTCAAAATCGGTAAAATATAATTAAATGAAATTTTGTTTTAACAATGCAGTTTCGCGATTTCCTATTTTACAGATGATTAATTTTTTTTTAAATCTAAAATAACATTTTTCGTTCAACATACACGTAAATGTATTTCTGTATTCCGTCCTGTTAAGTAGAGCGGTATGTCTTTTCGAATACTTCAGTGGATAGGGTTTTTTTTTTTTTTTTAGAAAAATTGCTAACAGAGTTTTGTGTTAAATTAGAACAATTCATACAAAAATTACAAAGACTTATCTGCACATTATTCAGTAGTTTGCAATGTATGTAATTCAGTACAAATATAACTTTATCAAGTATAACTGTATCAAATATGTCTACTTCTGTAAAGTTTATACAGATTTCCATGGTGTCTAGAATATTTAATCTATTAAAGTATTATTTTTGACCATTAAGGACATTTTGTAGTTTTTTGGTGAAATTAACTCGTCTGCTTTAGTGTGTATAATCTGCTCCCACTTTAAATCAGTTCAACTCATCCATATTGCAATATTTATATTGATTGGATGAGAAATTAAACTTTTTATCCTACTCCTATCTCAGACCTATCGCCCATCTATCGACGTGTCGCACATTAGAGTTTTGATAGGACAAATGCTTAAAATCACTAGACAAAATATTTGCAATTCAGTTGTTCGCAATTTTAGGGAATAAAGAGAATAAATGGCATATAATCTAATTTAAAAGCTTTCAAATTTGGATTGCAGTAAAAAATAAAGTATTGAAACTCATATTTGTAGCTTTATTTTCCTTTGATTGGTGTTTTTTGGGTTGGAGATAATTTTTTTTGTGACGCTCGTTTATTCAACATTAATTAAAAATGTTTACACATTTCATGCCATATTTCATGTTTTAATATCTCTGACTTGATTCAAAAACAATCAGTCATAGCATATAGTGTTTTTGCCCACTGCTATGACTGATTTTGCTATGCCCCAGCATCCTGCGAGTGCACAGGATCTATTCCTACCTGGGTGTATTTCTCTTCTGTGCGCCCGTCTCGCAGAGCATTGAAAAATTAAGACTCAAGCACAATAATAACAGACAAAAAAAAACATTTACATTCTCAAATTAATATTTTGATCTCGACTAAAAAAAGTATCGAAAAAGTTCTCACAAAATTAGGTCATCAGTTCTGTTTACTGGAGCAGGTTAAATATGTAATGGTCTCGCATATCATTGACTTCTGGCCGTAGTTCAAAATTGCGTGATAATTTTGGATCTTTCAAATTGGGCGATCCCTTTACGTCCTAATAGTCCATTGTGTTGCTCCTATGTGACGTTAATTAAAAAAAACTACATACCAAGGACACCTCGTTATTGCGAGACATGCTTGAGGTTTAGGTCAGTATATCGAGTGACAGGTTGAGCAATACAAAGCTATTGGATCATTCCCGAGACGATAAATCCAAGTATAACTCGAGGCTGTGGTGCCGACCAACCGGTATAGTGGTTAAGGTGTTAGCCTCTGGATCGGAAGGTTCCTGGTTCGAATCCGGGTCTGGGCATGGATGTTTGTAAACGTATGGTGTAGAGGCGGCTGGTGCACCTTAAATCTGCCGTGGCCGAAAGTCCTCACGTTGGGTTGGTGTGGAAGTTTGGGGAGTGGGGTGCCAGCTCAGGTGTTGCCTCGTCATCTGACCGTGGTTCAAAATTACGAAGTGTTGTCCTCGAATCTTTCCCTTAAGGGACTGATCCCGGACCGTCGTCAATAGCCCATTGTGTTGCTCTCTATTAAAAAGTTAAATTAAAAATTGCCCAATTAATTTGGTAATGGTAATTTCAATTAACTGAGTGCTAGAGCAACACAACGGGCTATTGACGACGGTCCGGGATCAATCCCTTAAGGGAAAGATCCGAGGACAACACCTCGTAATTTTGAACCACGGTCAGATGACGAGGCAACACCTGAGCTGGCACTCCACTCCCCAAACTTCCACACCAACCCAACGTGAGGACTTTCGGCCACAACAGATTTGAGATGCACCAGCCGCCTCTACACCTTACACTTACAAACATCCATGCACTGACCCGGATTCGAACCAAATTCCCTTGGATCCTGGACCGTAACCAATGGCCTACTGTGTTGCTCCAGCGTGACATTAATAAAATATACCAACCATACCAAGATCCCCGTGGTGCCAACCGGCCTGGTGGTTAAGGTATTAGCCTCTAGATCGGAAGGTTCCCGGTTCGAATCCGGGTTCGGGTATGGATGTTTGTAAGCGTATGGTGTAGAGGCGGCTTGTGCACCTTAAATCTGTCGTGGCCGAAAGTCCTCACGTTGGGTTGGCGTGGAAGTTTGGAGAGTGGGGTGCCAGCTCAGGTGTTGCTTCGTCATCTGACCGTGGTTCAAAATTACGAGGTGGTGTCCTCGGATTTTTCCCTTAAGGGACTGATCCCGGACCGTCGTCAATAGCCCGTTGTGATGCTCTAGTACGACGTTAACTAAAATTACCATTACCATTACCCGGACCGTCGTCAATAGCCCGTTGTGTTGCTTTGGTATGACGTTAATTAAATACCTACTTACCAAATTAACTATCATGCCAATTCGGTATTCGTTATACGTTTCACTGTAAAATCACTAGCGATATGATATTTCACATACAATATGATGAGAAAGTCTCTTTATTTATATTCGTGCAAACAAGTGATTTTGCATTGCTATATATCCACTGCAAGAAATCTTAGTGGTAATGGTGTAGGTAATTTTAGTTAACGTCGTACTAGATCAACACAACGGGCTATTGAAGACGGTCCGGGATCAGTCCCTTAAGAGAAAGATCCGAGGACAGCACCTCGTAATTTTGAACCACGGTCAGATGACGAAGCAACACCTGAGCTGGCACCCCACTCTCCAAACTTCCACGCCAACCCAAAGTGAGGACTTTCGTCCACGACAGATTTAAGGTGCACCAGCCGCCTATACACCATACGCTTACAAACATCCATGCCCGGACCCGGATTCCAACCAGGAACCTTCCGATCTAGAAGCTAACACCTTTACCACTATACCGGTTGGTCGTCGAAATATTAGTGGAGTTACTGCACAATTAGATACGTGTTTGGGACCGCAGTAGCCCAAAGGGGAATTGTACCGGAATAGCAGCCATAGGGTAAGGAGATCGATGATGGTTGGTTGACTTTGGGGTTTTATGGTGCAAGGATCATATGTGGCCTATGCTGCTCAATACACAAGACATACAACATCAAGTAATAGACTCGTCATCTGACCGTTGTACAAAATAACGAGGTGTTGTCCTCGGATCTTTCCCTTAAAGGATTGATCCCGGACCGTCGTCAATACCCGTTGTGTTGCTCTTGTACGACGGTAATTAAAATTACCAATTACATAGTAATAGACACACAGAATGAAAGTTTTACCGACCCAGAAGAAAGAAATACACCCAGGGAAGGTGGGAGCCAAATCCAAACAAAGACCGTCGTATACAAGGAAGATGGTGGACGCTAAATCTGTCATCATCAAAAATTTTCTCATTTCGGTTTGGTGTGGAAGTTTGGAGAAGGGGGGGGGCCTGCTCAGGTGTTGCTTCTTCATCTGACCGTGGTTCAAAATAACAAGAGGTGTTGTGCTCGGATCTTTACCTTAAGGGACTGATCCCGGACCGTCTTCAATAGCCCGTTGTGTTGCTCTGGTAAGATGTTAACTAAAATTACCATTACTATTTCCTTGGATCGGGTTTGATCCCGGAAGGTCGGCAGCTTAGGTGTTGCTTCGTCATCTGACCGTGGTTCAAAATTACGAGGTGTCGTCCTCGGATCTTTCCCTTAAGGGACTGGTCCCGGACCGTCGTCAATAGCCCGTTGTGTTGCTCTAGTACGACGTTAACTAAAATTACCAATTGCCCGGAAGGTCGGCAATAGCCCGGCGTGTTGATCCAATGCGACGTTAAGTATCTACCTTCCTATCTTAATTTTAAGGTAATGGTAATTTTAGTTAACGTCGTACTAGAGCAACAAAACGGGCTATTGACGACGGTCCGGGATCAGTCCCGAAAGGGAAAGATCCGAGGACAACACCTCGTAATTTTGAACCGCGGTCAGATGACGAAACAACATCTGAGCTGGCACCCCACTCTCCAAACTTCCATGCCCAACCCAACGTAAGGACTTTCGGCCACGACAGATTTAAGGTGCACCAGCCGCCTCTACATCATACGCTTACAAACATCCATACCCGGACCCGGATTCGAACCAGGAACCTTCCGATCTAGAGGCTAACATCTTAACCACTATACCAGTTGGTCGGCTTTAATTTAGAGAACGTCAAAATTAGATTTACCGAAAAGCGATGCCCAAACATACCACAACACCGACATAACAGAAAATAGTACTGGTTTTCAAATGTAGGTAGGCCTTTGATTAACGTCGTACAGGAGGAAGATCTGGTCAATGTTGTTTTGTACTGAAATTCTCTCTCCATATATTGGTAATTTGGTAATTTTTAATTAACGTCGTACTAGAGCAACACAGCGGGTTATTGACGACGGTCCGGGATCAATACCCTTTGTGAAAGATCCAAGAACATCACGTAATTTTGAACCACGGTCAGATGACGAGGCAACACCTGAGCTGACACCCTACTCTCCAAACTTCCACATTAATCCAACGTGAGGACTTTCGGCCACGACTTATTTAAGGTGCTCCAGCGGGCCTCTACATCATAAGCTTCAAACCTCCATGTACCCTGATTCGAACCAGTAAACTTCCTATATATATATCTCTCTCTCTCTCTAGAGGGGAAAATGTATCTCATACAAGATACATGAGTTCATACATGAGATCAGATGTATCCTTTAACGTCAAAAATGATTTAGGCAATTCGATCAGATAAAATGACAAGCGCCAACTTAACAATACCGGAATGAGTTGCCACATTTTATATTCAGCACTCATTTCAAATTAAATATCTATGCCTTAGGATATAGAAATTGAACATTCACAGAATTCAGTTTCTCCACTTTTTTCGCCAAGAAATCTTTTTAAGTTATTTTTTTTATCTGAGTTGAAGTATTTGGTTGTTTTGTATATTACAACAAAAGTTATAATTTCAATAAATACTACTTTAAATATCAAAATGCGTTATTTGTGCATTGTGTTTACATCGGCATTTTCCATTAATGACATCAAAGCTAAATTTGTTGTTTTCTATTATGCAGCTATGAAGAGTTATTTTACTTCGGAGTTCACGGTCAGAGTTTTGCTTTAATAAAGGGTCCATGGTCATAGTAAGTTTGGGAACCACTGCACTAGAGGAACACAATAGGCAAATCGTTTTGGTCCGGCCCAAATGTTGGTTAGGTTTGGAATTTTATGGATCAAGTGCAATATTTTGCCATGCTACAAAATACACAATCTAGAGATAGATACACACAATAACAAATTTAATACACTGAAGAGGTAACTACAAACATGAAGGGAAAGATCCCAGGTCAAGACCACGAAATTCTTAATAACGGTTAGATTATGGGGACCTATATGTGTGAGCTGGCAACCTATTCACCAACATTCCACACCATTTCAACGTGTGGAATTTGTGACCACGAGTTCTTTTTATCAGTACCAACCTTCATATACAGGACATTATGACTGGACAGAGTTTTGGATTCACAATCTAACCGTTTTGCTAATCATACGAACTTCAAACTGGGCTACTGTGGTCCTACACTTTTAGATCATTAGTCAAATGAGTTGTAACCCTTTGGAGTTGTAGCCGCTATATCAGAACACCAAGTATTAGTTTTTGGTGCAGTTAGACCATGTTTAGTTCTTGCACCTTTTGGAAAATTCAAATAACTATTTTAGATACCTGAATATGTGCTCTAGAGCAATAGTTGAATGTTCACTATAACCATTGTCTACAATTACTATTTTTGGATTATGAGTCATTTGAAAATTAAAGTTTTGAGTTTTTTAGTCTTAGTTTTTGACTGTTAAAATAAGTGCTCCCCTGATGGAATACAACCCAAAGCTCTTCGCTAAACAGGATCTATAACTATCGTCCCAAAAATATTTAATTATTTTCGTGAAAATGTCAGCTGGACTTAACGTTTATTTTTAATCTTAAATAAAGAAAATAATTTACAATTAGATAATTATTTGGCTAAAGCTTTTAAATATGCTTTCATACGAAAGCATGTACCTGAAAAAGATTAGGAAAACCGGAAATTTTCTTTACAGATTTGTCACTTATGTTGTTTTTTATTTTACACTTTGCAGAGGTGGCGAGCAGATTTTACTAGTTACTCTCAAAAATATGGGTTCATATAATTTTATACAAAAGATATCTTGCAAATGAATGTTATTTATATTTAAGAAAAGCATAAAAACCTCCTATACCTTATCCCCCTTACTCGTTTCTATAACAAATATTTCCATCAATTCAGGACCATTTTAAGGTAAGGTTTTTCATCTTGGCATTAGGGTAAGTAGATATTTTATGTTTTTAAGTTGAAATTCCTCTGGTATGGAAGATTTGTAATTGGTAGGTAATTGGTAATTGGTAATTTTAGTTAACGTCGTACTAGAGCAACACAACGGGCTATTGACGACGGTCCGGGATCAGTCCCTTGAGAATTTGTAATTGGTATTAAACTTTTGTAGAATAATTAATTTTTTGGAATAAAATTGTAATTAGGCTCATTATCAGATCCGTGGAATTTCGCTAAACATAGTCCTTACAAAAAGTTTTTTTATTATCAGATTTTTTAATTCCCTGTAATGGTATGTAGGTATGAGGTATTTTGATTAACGTTCCACTGGAGCAAATGAACGGGAAATCGGTGTTGGTCTGGGATTAAGCCGGAACTCTTGGTTGGGTTTGTGGGTTCATGGCGCAAGGGCCATTTTTGGCCATGCTACTAAATAACAATCTATAAATAGATGCCCACAATAACAGATTTTCTGACACTGAAAAGAGAAATACATCAAGGATTTCAACCTATCTAAAATAGCAGAACTCAAAGCTGGTACAATTTTTCGCGGGCCATGGACAATTTCCGGCATATCTAGAGCGTTTCCACCTTCGAACTAGCGCGCTGTGAATCTGGGGCCGGGAAGGTGATCCCATTCACTACCTTTTTGACTGTGATCTCACAAGTCAGTGGCATTTGTTGAAACCTTCTCTGCAACACTACTCACATTGGTGCCAAAATACTGCCAAGAACAGACACTGCCACCACAAAATTCTTAAAGTGATGGAATTTCTCAACTCCAACATTGATTACATCTGCGAGAGCTGAGAAGTCTAAGTCGAAAGTTCTCAAAATAACTTTGCTTTTCTTTCGAAACTTTTGTATGTCTTTTAAACGTTCTGACTTCTGGATTCAACCTTATTATTATTTGTTTTTTTAAATGAATTTATGTTTCTATTTGTTTTGATTTTGTTTTTTATTTATGTTTATGTCCTTTTTTTATTTATGTTTATGTCCTTTTTTTTTTTTTTTTTAATTTGTTCTGTGTCAATTTGTCAATTTTTCAAATTTTGTCATCCTCTTCTTTTGTCATTGTGTATGTTTGTGCTTACATGTTTTGCCCTTCACTTGCCTCTCTCCTTCTGTGTTCTTAAATGTTTTATGTATGTATTGTGGATTGCTCAGCTCTCCCTTATCTCCGAATCTCCTAAGCAAGGCGGACTAAACAGCTGAAAGCTGCACACGTGAAACTGTGTCCACCTACGGCGTCCAATCCTATTTATGCAGATATGTAAGGACAGATCGCTGTACATCGCGAAATTCTGATTAACGGTTAGATTAAGGGGACGTACACTGATAACAAACTATCCAAAATTCCACACCATGTCAAGGTGAGGGTATTTGGGACAATGTATTTGTTTTGTTCACTATCCATCCTCCGTATACAGGACATAATGACTGGACGGAGTTTGAAACTAGCAACTCTTCCTTTGCTAATTATTCGAACTTCAAACTGGGATACAGTGGTCCTACGCTCTTTGGATTATCAGTGAATTATTTAGTTGTACTCCTTTTTTCGTGTAGCTGTTGTATCTGAGCCATGCAATAGGGATGGGTAATGTTTTTTGTGCAGTTAGACCATGCTTCGATCTTGCACTTTTAGGAATATCCAAATAACTATTTTAGATACCTGAAGATGAACATCACAGCAATTGCTGCATGTTAATTCTTACCAATGCTTGCTGCACTTTTGGGAATATCCAAATAACTATTTTAGATACCTGAAGATGAACATCACAGCAATTGCTGCATGTTAATTCTTACCAATGCTCAATTATTTTTGTGGATTGTGAGTCAATTGAAAATTAAAATTTTGAGTTCTCTCGTCTTACCTTTTAATTATCTTTAAGTGCACCAGATGAAAAAATAAGTTAATCTTTTCACTGTTTAAAGTTCAACTTAAAACAAAAAATTAACATACGGGTTTGGAATTGCTTGGGTATAACTTTTAAGTATTATCCTTTCATACGAAAGCATGAACCTGATCAGCCATTTACTATCGTAAAAATAACACCCCTTTAGTTTTATGAATTTATTTATTTTATACTTTTGTAGTGGTGGCGAGCTTATTTTACTACTTACTCTCAAATATGGGTTTCATATAATTTTAGTACAGAAGATGTCTTGAAATGAATGTCTTTAGTTTGTACGTGGTTCACAATTTACGTCAATTCGTAAATGCTTTGTGGTTCGCACGTAAATATTTTTGAATGAATATATATATTTGAATTATTGTAATTTATTTGAACAATCAATGTAATTCATTTGAACAATCAATGTAATTCATTTGGATAATCAATGTAACTCATTTGGATAATCAATGTAACTCATTTGAACAATCAATGAGACTTTTTCCTCTGTCTCTAAATACAGAGGTAGAAGCGAGGTTAGAAGATAGGTAGGAAGGTATTTTTAATTCATGTCGTACTTCAGCAACACTACGGGCTACTGACGACGGTCCGGGATCAAACCCCCAAGACAAAGATCGGATGACAACACCACGTAATTTTGAACCACGGCCCGGGAACAGAGCAACACCTGAGCTGGTAACCACTTTCCAAACTTCCATACCACGTCAACGGGTGGACATTTCAGGCACGACATATTTAACATACACCAGCTTCCTTTATACACGACGGTGTTTGTTGGATTCAAACTCGTGACCCTCCGGTTGCTAATCCGGTACTCCTCCAACCGTCAGCTTTGAAGAGTAACAGAATACCAATCGAGGAGGGAGAGTTCGAATACAAAGACCGTTGTGTACAAAGACTTGTTCACGTTAAATCTGTCGTGGCTTCAATTGTCCTCACGTTGGCCTGGTGTGGATGTTTGAAATAGTGGAGTACCAACTCAGATGTTGTCTCATCATCTGACCGTTGTTTAAATTTGCGTAGTATTGTCCCTGGATATTTCCCTTAGTAGAATGATCCCGGACCGTTGGCAGTTGGCCCGTTGTTTTCCTCCAGTGCAACACACACACACGTTACTTAAAAATACCAAATCCTAAATCTCTAATCCTTAAATGTGTCTCACTACCATACTTTCGTGATTTAAATCTTGAATGCTCGAAAACCATAGCGTCGAATAGTCAATCACTCGGTTGTCTGTAGGGCTACAAAAAATTTTAAATAATGGAAAAACGGACTTTTTGAGTTTTGGCATTTTTGTGTCAAAGTGCGACCATTGTGTCTGGTTTTTATAATAATTTATGTTTGTCCTTTTCACTAAATTATGTGTGTAGTTTTAATATTATATAATCCTTGCTTTAAGATCCTTGTTGTTGCTTCGACAAGGTTTCTTGACACTAGCAATGCTGACCAGATCTTGTCATAGATGAGATATATCTTCCATTAATTCCTACAAATATCATCCAAAAAATAGGCAATATTTCACGAGATATCACAGCATTGACAAAATTTTCAGATCTTGATGGACGAGATATCTAGTCGAAATTAATCGGAGTAAATTGATTTGCCCCAAACCAAATATTTTTTCATCAAATATTTAGTGTTCATGGTTGTATTTCAGTAATAATTGTAATTGTATTTTAAGTATGTTTCGCACTATGGCCTAATAATGCACTAGAACAGAGATACACAATCAAGTGGAAACATCTTGTCAACAATGAATTACTTCTGCATCACTAGAGAGTGATGTGTTTCCCACATGAAATTCCGGAATGCTTGAATCGTACTCATACTTACTTGGCACTGGAAGTGCCTTGATAAACAAGGAGTCCTTACTCAGCTGATTCTTAACATTGCATATCGGGGTGAGTTGACGTTCGCAACATCCACGAAACGTGGTTGCTTGAGGTGCAGGATTTTTGTATGTGGGACTTAATATATATATATATATATATGAGAACTCCTTAGCTATGAATAGAAAATTTGCCTATTTAATGCGTTGAGACTAGTAAAAGGCCTTCAATTACAACAACTATGTGATTGCGAAAACATCTGCTATATGTTTATCTTAATACACATACATACATGTATTTTATTTTACAGAAACAAACAATATACAACTTACATTATGTACAGTTTAGTAGATATTGTTAACTGAAATTATACTTTAGACGTACAAACATATCAAATTTTAAAATAGTCCGCCATTCGAGGCTCGTACTTTCGGGGTGACAATGTTCCGTAATGTGACTGACAGCTAATAGAAGTTTCACTGCACCTTTTTTGTATTAGACTACAAATAGTGCATCAGATTTTGTTCTCAAATGGCCTACATCCGAATTTCTGGCACATATGACAGACTTTTTTGGTTTTTAACACTTTCGTATCTGTGATAAGTAGTATTGGAGTTGGTGATAAGAGGAGCTTATACTGTAGTACTTTATGTGTGAAGTTTCTTGATTTTAAGTTACTTAAATATTAAAACTATTTAAACTACTTTAAAACTTTACTACTTACTACTAAACTACACAATCCAGTCACATTAATGTGAACTTTCGATGTCAACGTGACATAGCCAATCACAAAAGGCAGGTGGCAGCACATTGCAGTGGAGTGTATATAAAAAATGTCTTAGGGCATCGGAAAGCATTTCAATCATTGGCGTAAAGCAGAAACGTAGCGATTTGTCCAACGCCCAAAAGGGCATGATTATTAGCTTTCGGGCTAAGGGTGGAAGCATTTCGGAAACGGCTAATTTTGTGAACTGTTCGCGTGCCGCCGTGGTAAAAGTATACCGTGCATGGCAAAATGTCACTATCCAAAATCAGCGGCGTGGCACATGTGGTGCACCACGTGCTATAGATGACAGAGGCGAACGAAGGCTATGAAGATGCGTTCGGGCGAATAGACGTGCAACTGTTGAGCAACTGACCGCCCACATGAACCAAGGGGCTACCAAGAGTGTATCCTCAACAACGGTTCAGCGAACGTTGCTGCGCATGGGCCTCCGCAGCAGACGCCTGGCTAATGCACCTATGCTGACTGCTGTTCATCGGCGACGAAGGCTTGAATTTGCACGCCAGTACCGCAACTGGACGTCCACAGAGTGGTGACAGGTGGCTTTTTCCGATTAATCACGTTTTATGCTCCATCGGACAGATGGACGTTGGCGTATACGGCGTGAAACGTCTGAAAGCAAACACCCTGCAACAATTGCCATGGATCCTCAAATGCGTAATCTAGCGCAGCTGGCCACGGCACTGGAGTCGGCATGGCTCAACATCCCAGTGAACACCTTCAAAAACCTAATTGACTCTCTTCCTGCACGTCTCGCAGCGGTCCGCTCTACCAAAGGTGGTTATTCTGGCTTTTGACAGGTGGTCACATTAATGTGACTGGACTGTGTATATTAACATAGAAATATGAAAAATTGACACAGTACACTAAGGGAAGCACTTAAGAGATGTCAAAATATATGAGCATTGGAAATTAAAAAAAGAGTCAAAATGTCCCCAAGGGGGCTTTTAGTGTTAAGTTACCTAAATATTAAAACTTTATTGTTGAACCTCTTGTAGTACTTATTCTCTTATATCTCATGGAACATTTCATTTAGTTTACTAAGCGTGGCACTAACTAAGGCAGCAATAATTATTATTAACGTTTTCATCATCTAAGGTAGGTTGTAACTATCACAACCAAATAAGAGCGTGATGGTAACTGCATTTAAAACAATGTTCGGTCATACTTTTAATTTATTAGTGCTTTCTCTCGTAGAGAACTCACTTGAATGGCATTAATGATGATAAATGATATAAAACTATAGCATCTGCGTCATTTACATAGTTCAATTTAATGCTTTTGTAGTGGTGGCTTTATGTTTTTACTTGTAGCTAGAAGTATTGGATTTCCTGAAACGCTTTATTACGAAAGAGTGCACTAGAAAGATGTGTTGCCACATTTTTTTAATGTTTAACATAATGTAAATTATGAGCACACTTGTTTGTTATATTATTTTTCTCCTTTGCTTAGAGGTTATTAATTTCAAATAAAAACAAAAGTGTTTATCTGGTATGGTACCTCCAAGTTTAGTGCTTATGGTTTACAAATCTCACACTAATAAGCGTCCAAGTATATGATAGCTCGAACATTAAACAGCAGTTGGAGCACTCAATCAGAGGTTAGTTGACAGATATGATGTTATCTAATATTTGCGAAGTATCACCATCATGTACGATTATGTATGTATCTTAAGTCAAAACTGGGAAATACTGTCTTTTAAGGTAATTAGGTATTTAATTAACTAGAGCAACACAACGGACTATTGGCTAAATTACGGGATCAATCACTAAATGAAAAGATCCAATGACTGTACTTGTAGAGTGGCGTGCCAGCTCAAGAGTAGCCTCGTCATCTGACCGTGGTTCAGAATTACCTGGTGTTGTCCTCGGATCTTTAACAGAGGGGAAGGATCCCGGACCCTCGTCAATAGCCCGTTGTGTTCCAATAGTACAACGTTAATTAAAAAATACCTTTACCTACCAATAAATTCAAACGGGTGCCTATGCTGTTCTTGATAGCAGAGGAAGTTTCAATCTAAGCACTACAGGAGCAAGATGGATAAAACATATCATTGCTCTCCAAAAATATCAGTTTAAAGTATCCACTTCAGAGTCTCAACAAGGGGTTGCTATGTGAGTCAGTGGTTTCCAGTGAACCGAGGGGGCCGTTGTAGAAGAGTTGTAAGAGCAACGGATAAGCGAGCTCAGTGTTGCAAGTTCGGAACTCGGTCAAACTGTACACGAGAGCTGGTGCAGATGAAATATTTAGTGGATTCAAATGTCATCACGTCGGTGTGTTGTGAAATATTGAAGAGTGGGATACCAGTTCAAGTGTTGACCTTCTCATCTGCACATGGTTCAAAATTACGAGCCGTCAAAATCGATTGATTGTTCGACACAATCCCAGACCAGGACAGATAGCTCTTTATATTGTTGTTGCAATGCGACTTCAATTTTAAGTACCAACCTGTGCAATGAGCGTTATGTCCACTAAGAGAATCTGTTCGCTGGTTTCAATGGCAACGAGTCCGTGGTTTCAGGTGTACTAATATTATATATTAAGGTAGTACGAAGAGAGAGGTAGGTATATAATTAACGTCTCATTACATCAACACAACCGGGTATTCGCAACTGTCTGAAGTAAGCTAAGGTAAGTTAATTTTAATTAACGTCGTACTAGAGCAACACAGCTGGCTATTGACGACGGTTCTGGATTAAAACCCTATGGGAAATATCCGAGGACAACATCACGCCGACCAACCGGTGTAGTGGTCAAAGCGTTGGTCTCTAGATCGGAAGGTTCCTGGTTCTAATCCGGGTCAGTACATGGATGTAAATTGTGCTGTCCTTTGTTATTGACAATGATGGTCCACCCACTGGGCGCCCCTTCACAAGTGACCATCACTTCTGGCCTTGTATAAGGCTACAATGACTTCGGTCAATTCTGTACTGTATTGTATCATGTATTGTATTTGTCTGTGCAATCTGTACCTAGCCTTGCCATTGGAAATAAAATAAAAACATCACGTAATTTGAATTAACGTTGAACTAGAGCAACACAACTGGCTATTGACGACGGTACGGGATCAATACCCTAAGGGAAATATTCGAGGACAACACCACGTAATTTTGAACCACGGTCAGATGACGAGGCAACACCTGATACCGTGGTGGCTCGTTATATCTGTGATGGCTCCAAATGTCCTCACATTGGTGTGGTGTGGACGTTTGGAAAGAGGCGTGTCAGCTCAGGTGTTGCCTCATCATATGACCGTGGTTCAAAATCTCTTGGAGAATTTCAAAAGCCAGTTGTGTTGCTCCAGTATGACTTTAATTAAAAATACCATCATTGTAAACAAGAAGAAACCTAGAGTGGGTGTGTTATCTCATTGTGTTTATCCTATGGGAAGTTTATTAAATGCCTACCTTCCCAAAGAGGGTGTCTAGAATCCATCCCTACCACCATATATTTCGGGGTGTACCCTGTGTTTAGATTTTTTCATTTGAATTTGTTTGGATAGTAAAACTTTATATTTCAACACAAAACTATTCTTCCCTTATAAACATAACTTAACATAACCTAGTTTTGGTAAATTTAGTACTGAAACTGCCAACACCTTTTATAAATGCATTTGCCAATAATTTATAGTTTGTCATATCTTAATCAAGAAATCAGGTTAAGGTCCAAGTGCTATTTTACATTCTGACAGCCCATTGTACAAGGTGATTTTTTTAAACTGACACTGTTCAGACACTTACAACCCAAATGGCACCAAACTCGGCATGGAGATTAATGATGACATGGGAAGCAGGATTCCGTGAGAAAAAAAAATTAGTTCCAAAAATCACCGCTGCTGTAGCTTACCAAACCGAGAATTAACATAAAACACGGGTATCAAAGCAAAGTGTAAATTTAAGCTTTCGTATCCGACAACAGTGCCAGTAATTTGGGCTATAAAAACATGTAGACAGCTTCGAAAAATATTCTCAGCTGAAGTGTGCCAGTTCAAGTGAATATGCGACTCGCATTACCAGAACGCGCATTATTGGTGAAGCTGTATTATCTTCATTCAGCGCAATGCATCCACAGCTCTTGGTGAGTTTAGAATCCGACTTTGGTGGTGTTAGAATGTTTTGGTGAGTTTAATGTTAGAATGGTTTTGATGAACTTGGTGAGTTTAGAATCCGACTTTCGTATCCGACAACAGTGCCAATAATTTGGGCTATAAAAACATGTAGACAGCTTCGAAAAATATTCTCAGCTGAAGTGTGCCAGTTCAAGTGAATATGCGACTCGCATTACCAGAACGCGCATTATTGGTGAAGCTGTATTATCTTCATTCAGCGCAATGCATCCACAGCTCTTGGTGAGTTTAGAATCCGACTTTGGTGGTGTTAGAATGTTTTGGTGAGTTTAATGTTAGAATGTTTTGATGAACTTGGTGAGTTTAGAATCCGACTTTCGTATCCGACAACAGTGCCAGTAATTTGGGCTATAAAAACATGTAGACAGCTTCGAAAAATATTCTCAGCTGAAGTGTGCCAGTTCAAGTGAATATGCGACTCGCATTACCAGAACGCGCATTATTGGTGAAGCTGTATTATCTTCATTCAGCGCAATGCATCCACAGCTCTTGGTGAGTTTAGAACCCGACAGAAGCTATGTAAGGGGCCTTTATCGCTTAATGCTTTAAAGGCAATGATTAATAATTTGGATTAAACAGGGGTCACTGGCAATTCGCACAGGCAGAGGACGTAAACCTGTGTCAGAAGAGGTGATAATTGATGTTGCAACTGCAATCGTCGACGGATCACACGGTACCATTGCTGGTTGTAGCAGAGCCCGGGGTGTAGCGCGACAGTTGGATATGAATTTTTCCACGGTATGGAAAGTCTTGCGGCGAGTTCTCCTCTACTATCCATACAAAATCAGCCACTTGCAGGAACTCAAACACAGTGATTATGATAAACGACTGACTTTTGCTCTGTAGTTTCTTGCCAGGATGGAGGTTGACGATGGTTTCCCATGGCAAATTTTATCGAGAGATGAGCTCCATTATCGTCTGAATGGGTCTGTTAACACACAAAATAGCCGAATTTGGGCCACTGAACAGACCCACGCAGTGCAAGAACGTTCTTTGTATTCACCAAAAGTCACCGTTTGGTGTGGCTTCACAGCCGAATTCATCATTGGGCCATTCTTTTTTGAGAACGTCACTCCGAGAGGAGCAGAAACGTGTACCGTTAATGCACATAGATATCACGACATGCTGACTAATTTTGTTTTTCCACAACTTCAGCAAAGAAAATGTCTCAATCAGACAATCTTTATGCAGGATGGGGCACCACCACACTTTGCTGTTAAAGTACAGCAGCTGTTGCGTCATCAATTCACTGATGAAAAAGTCATCAGTCGCAAATTTTACAGTTGCATTTCCGCCTCGTTCCCCTGACTCCGTGTCACTTTTGGCTCTGGGGTTATTTGAAATCAAAAGTTTATGTTGGTGGACTCAGAAACTTGAGTATCTTAAAGGACAACATATCACAGACAGTGCCGAATATTCCTTGTGACATGTTGTGTTCGGCAGTAGAGAATATAGTGCAGAGAATGCACGGCGAAGTCTCTGAGAACAGAGGTCATATTGAATATGGTCGAATTCCTCGCCGGGGTGAATGTAGTGAATAAAGCTTAACATTTCCCAGTAATTTTGTAAGTGTTAATATTTTTACGCTTTTTACACTGTACCGCGCCATAAATACCCCTATCGGCGATTTTGGAACAAATTTTTTTTCTCACGGAATTCTACTTCCCATGTCATCATTAGATTCCATACCGAGTTTGGTGCCATTTCGGTTGTTAGATCGAGCTACAGGTGGCTCCGAACAGTGTCAGTTTTAAAAAAATCACCCTGTATAACAAAAATACCAAAATATGCAAATTAAAATTTGAGAATTCAAAGAATTCTTTGTAAAAATTGGCAAATCTTTTTTATCTTCTTCCGTTTTGCAATGAAAACTCAGCTGCAGTGTAGATGCCCATATATGACCATTATCCAGGAATTAACACCGACCAAACGGTACAGTGGTTAAGGTGTTATCCTCTAGATGGGAAGGTTTCTGGTTCGAATCCGGGTCTGAGCATGGAAGTTTATAAGCGCATTGTGTAGAGGCGGCTGGTGCACCTTAAATCTGTCGCGTCAGAAAGTCTTCACGTTGGGTTGGTGTCGAAATTTGGAGAGTGGGGTGCCAGCTCAGATGTTGCCTCGTCATCTGACCGTGGTTCAAAATTACGAAATATCCTCGGATCTTTCTTAAGGGACTGGTCCCGTACCTTGTTCGATAGCCCGTTGTGTTGCTCTAGTACGACGTTAACTAAAAAATTACCATCTAACAGACCTTAGATTTGTTAAATGTAGTACTGAAACTGCCACCTTCTATAAATACATTTGCCAATAATTTGCCGACCAACCGGTATAGTGGTTAATGTGTTAGCCTCTAGGGCGGAAGGTTCCTGGTTCGAATCCGGGTGCGGCAATGGATGTTTGTAAGCGTAAGGTGTAGAGGCTGCTGGTACACCTTAAATCTGTCGTGTCCTAAAGTCCTCACCTTGGGTTGGTGTGGAAGTTTGGAGAGTGGGGTGCCAGCTCAGATGTTGCCTCGTCATCTGACCGTGGTTCAAAATTACGAGGTGTTGTCCTCGGATCTTTCCCTTTAGGGATTGATCCCTGACGTCGTCAATAGCCCGTTGTGTTGCTCTAGTACGACGTTAACTAAAAATTACCATTACCGTTGCCAATAATTTATAGTTTGTCATATCCTAGACAATAAACCAGGCTAAGGTCGTCATGTAACCATGGTTCAAAATTACGAGGTGTTGTCCTCGGATATTTCCCTTAAGGCACTGATCCTGGACAGTCTTCAATAGCCCGTTGTGTTGCTCCAGTACGACGTTAACTAAAAATTACCATTACCGTTGCCAATAATTTATAGTTTGTCATATCCTAGACAATAAACCAGGTTAAGGTCGTCATGTAACCATGGTTCAAAATTACGAGGTGTTGTCCTCGGATATTTCCCTTAAGGCACTAATCCTGGACAGTCGTCAATAGCCCGTTGTGTTGCTCTAGTACGACGTTAGTTAAAATTGCCTTACCTTACCCCGAATGGTGAAAGTGTAAAATATAATTTAAATTCATGCTTTTAAGATTACAAATTTAGAAACATTTTTTAAAATGTTTAACGGGAGGAATTCTACAGGTCCACTACCTGGTTTGCCTGCTAAAGTGACGACAGGAGGTGGCTGTCTTGGGTAATTGGTAATTGGTAATTTTTAGTTAACGTCGTACTAGAGCAACACAACGGGCTATTGACGACGGTCCGGGATCAGTCCCTTAAGGGAAAGATCCGAGGATAACACCTCGTAATTTTGAACCACGGTCAGATGACGAAGCAACACCTGAGCTGGCACCCCACTCTCCAAACTTCCACGCCAACCCAACGACTTTCGGCCACGACAGATTTAAGGTGCACCAGCCGCCTCTACACCATACGTTTACAAACATCCATGCCCGAACCCGGATTCGAACCAGGAACCTTCCGATCCAGAGGCTAACACCTGAACCACTATACCGGTTGGTCGGCCCTATTATTTAGGATAGATAGATAGATAGTATAATACTTCAAATTGACTCATACTGACACACAAAAAAACGTGCTATTGGGGACGAACCGGGATATCCGCAATCCTGATCCGGGTTCGGATCATGAGATCACACCTGTTCTTGTACTTAATTTCAAAACTTTCACACCACACGAACATGAGGGTGTTTGAGGACACGGCAGATTTCACTTACACCAATTCTATCGAGCGAACAAAATTATCTTTGTCTTGAGAGAGTTTCGAACTCGTAATTCTCCAGCTACTTATTCGCTGCTCTTCGAACCGGGCTGGACTTCGATTATCCCGCCTTGATCTGTTTGTTTAAATAATAAATATCTTTCCTTCAGCGTTTACATAGTGTGTAAAAAAACAACATTTACGTCACACACACTTGACGGTTCGAGTATAAAACGTAGACAGTCATCAACTTGAGCGAGCCTAATTTCTACATATTGTCATCTAGCACTTAATTTGACTTCAAATTTGGTCTCCGTAGATATAAATCATAATTTCACTAAGTATAGTTTTTCCATTTCTATCTACAAAGATATTTTAACTTCTTGTCTCCAAGTTCAGATAAGATTTTCTCAAAACGTTAAGATTACTTTTCAAATAAATTCGAAATAGTATTGAAGTTAAGAAAAAATAGCAAAGTTGAAACTCCCGTACACCAGTCGCTGTGATTTACAAATAAAAGTTGTTTATATTCCTCTCTTTGGGAGGAATCGTTCCGAAGAAAGTTTTATTTTCCTTCAGGGCACAAAATGATTGAACTCTTATTTATGCTATATGTATTTTCTCAATCGTATCGTATTTAATGTACTCATCATAATCAAAACCACATGGCGTGTTTTTGGCCTCATCATCCACCGTCATGGCCAGAAGCTCCTCTAACCTCTTTGGAGGAAGCAACTTCACTCTTTTTTTTCGTTGTTCAATAAGTTCTTCAGTTTCTAAAAAAATCGAGACAACAAATCACAATGTACCCCAATAAAATAGTGCCATTTGTAATCTAATGTTTTAGCTTAAAATACATTAAAACATGTAACTTACCTGCAACGAGAAGAACAACGGCATACCAATAATCAATTCCTTCACCGTTCGGCGATTTCCCGAAGACTTCATGGGCCCGAGATAAGTCTATTTCGAAAGAATTACAATTGAAATTTTTTTATGTACAATGGCACAATCACAGAGATTGGATTGGATTGGATTTGGTTTTGTGGCACTGAGTCCTCTTGGGACATATTATGCCAAACTCAAGATAAAAAAGACAAATATATAATATAATAAAAAAGTGAAATGAGTCAAAACATTCTGAATGAATACTACATAAAATAATATGTGATGGGTAAAACCAATGTCATATAAAAAGCTACAAATATTTGGATGAGGATTCTCTCCGATCATGTCATCTAAAACCAAGGTATAAGAATTAAAATGTTTAAGTCGTTGCCTATTAAAATGAGAACATTCTATTAAAATATGTTTTACGGTTAATGGGCAAATGCAGTAGTTACAAATGGGATGATCGTCTCCGAGGAGGAGGTGCCTATGAGTTATACGCGTATGCCCAATACGGAGTCGAGTTAGCATTACCTGCTGTCGTCTTAAAGCTGGTGACTGCCAAAGAGTTATATTTGGTTTTATAGCATGGAGTTTGTTCTCAGTTTGTTCACTCCATTCGTTTTGCCATTTGTCTTGTAAAAATGTGTAAATGATAGATTTTAGGTCACGATAAGGAATGGTATGACTAATATGATTTACGGCCGATTTGGCGGCGCGGTCGACAATCTCATTTCCTAATATCCCAACGTAAGATGGAATCCAGCAAAATATTAGCTTAAAATTTTTTGATGAGAGATGATAAATTATTTTTAATGACTCTAAAACAATGGGATGACTGTCATGATCAGGATGTTTCAATGATTGTAAAACGCTTAATGAATCTGTGAAAATAATACATTTTTTTTGACAATGATCAGATATATTTTCTAATGCTTTAAAAATGGCCATTATTTCAGCAGTAAAAACAGAACATGAAGAATGAAGTTTAAAACTGTGAATGGAATCATTAATAGTGAACGCAGCTCCAACGTAGTTTGCCCTTTTAGACCCGTACGTATAAATATGTATAAAATTAGAGTATTTTTCCAAATGCTTTAGAAAGAGTTGTTTGTAAATAATATCAGAGGTATCTGCTTTATAAAAATCTTGGAAAGGGTTTTGAAATTCAAAATCATGATTAAACCAAGGAGAGAAATAATAAAGTTTTTTCTGGGTGACGTCAAGTGAAGAAATTTCGGATCCGTCCATTAAATCCAGCATTCTTAAATGAAATGTAGGGATAAAGGATGTTTTTGCTTGATAAAGGCGTTTTAAATATGGACTGTGATGAATGCTATGCAATGGGTGATACGGTATTGAAGAAATTCTAAAATAATATTCCAATGACAACGACTGTCGCCTAAGGTCCAGGGAAGGTTCATAAGAGTCTACATACAAGCTTCTTACAGGTGAAGTCCTAAAGGCCTAACAATCACAGAGAAGTAGTATACAGAGGGTTCACTGCCATAGGAAGTAATGGACTTATAAATAACATGGGAAATCGCATAGACGCTGGCGCCCCCAGCGGGGGAGCCGGACCCTACTATAGCGTCGGATCTAGACCTCGTTTCCATAACAACCAAACTAGGTTTCCACAACAGCTATCTCAGGCTATTTTATTTTTTCGAAACCCAATTTGCATTTTTGATTAAAAGCTAAATATTCTTTAAATAATTTTTAGCATAAATGCTTCAAAATAGCACTTTTTTAATGTCTTATGAACTTATAAAAAATCCTTTATTTATGAAATCTTACCAATGTATGAACTTTTTTCTTTCATTTTTGTTTGTTCTTTTATGTGAATGCATCTTTAAAAATATATTCCAAACATGTTTGATTTGGTAAATTGTTGATATCTATTGATAGTCTGAAATATTATTTGAACGATAAAGTACATAATAATTTTTTTTGTTAACTTAATCAGGTACATTATTCATTTTTGAACAAATTATACAATTTGAAAAAAGAATAGAAAAGTCGTCGAAGCTCATTTAGTAGTAAGTCAATCACACACACGACCAAGTGATAGTGGACTGTATGAATTTTATTGTTGAATCATGAATTCAATCACCAATACACAATTCTTCCCTGTGAAGAAAATAACACACAAGGGTCTTGAACCTCAAGGCAAAATCTCTCACGCTGCTGTCTCCCCACACACTCAGAATACGAATACAAAAAGAAAGAAGTTGGCGCCTAAAAAAGTAAGACATTACCTGACCTTGTTCTGAATGTAAAAAAAGAACATAGTTCAGCTACTCTTACTCGTTTATACATATTTCTGTGTGATCCATCTAGAACAATTTTAGCATAGGAAACGAACAATAAAATACACAACAGGATATAAAGGAATGAAATACTTTATAAAAATAAGCAACTTAACAAGAATCTTCATTTGCCTTCCAAAGAATAAAATTCATTGTTTAGCATTCATAAACAAGCTAACTCAACGTAATTCACCATTTAGAGTAGCAAATGAATGGATAATATTACTTATTATAATTCAGAAAAAGGTAAATTTTAATTACACAAAAACAGAATGTAAATAAAAAAAAATCAACAAATACACTAAATGCATAATGAATAGAGCACAATTGTACAGAATTCTGAATACCACATGTTTCTTAAATTTAAGAACGATTGATTTTGATTAAATAAAAAATGCACAAACACTGAAAGATTTTTAAAAATTAGGGTACAGCTACACTCTACGTTTATGAGTGATGGCAACGACTTGGCGATTTTTTTGGCGCACTTCTAGTAGCGAGTTACGATAAATTAAGGCAACCCATCTTTCGTTACGGTTGTTGTGGTTTTCATGGCAAGCTCGGCAAACGAAAAACTTTCAATTTTCATTTTGAATATTCTAGAAAGTTCATCCAAAATTCGTTCAAGTCGTTTGATTTCATTGATTCGTTTGAAATGTTTTCTTTCCTCCCATTGGTTATTTTGATTTTAAAATATCCTTTGATTGCATTAGTCGTTTTAAATTTTTTTTTCTTTGATACCATTGGTTCATTTATTTGTATTTCTACAGTTGTGGGATTTTTATTTCATAATAATTTTTTTTCACGGCAGAGTTTTGACATGTATTGTTTTTTGCATTTCTGGAATATTCTTGTTTCGTAATTTTTTTTTCTCGGAACCGTTCTGATGTATCAGGTTGTATTATTTCTTGCTTTTTTTCTTTTAAAAATCGTTTTCTTTTTCAACTTGCCTACTATATTTAGTGTAATTGATAAGTTTCAGTGTATTCTTTATCCAACATTCGTAGCTTAGTTTCTCTGCTGGTTCACAAACGTGTTTTGATATGTGCTCAAGTTTACTACTTTTTGTGAAAGTTTTTTTTTTAATATTCTTTTCAAAACGTTCTGAAAATGTTTAAAAAGTGTGTTGTAAAAAGAAAAAAAGTTTTGACAGTAAAAGAGTTAGGAAATAATTATTTCCTTGGCGACTTTAGAAGTTCGCCAAAAAAAATCGCCAAGTCGTTGCCATCACTCATAAACGTAGAGTGTAGCTGTACCAAAATTAGTTATCTTGGGCGAATAGTCTTAAAATTAAATAGAACGATTTCATTTTTTCTTCCTTTAATTGGGTTTTAAAATAAGTGTTATTAATTTTACTTGATTGTAAAACGATTTTTAAAATGGCACATAATTCACATTAGTAGTTTCCAGGTTATGATATTTTATGAAAAACCAAAAGCAATTTACCTTTCAACGGTTTTTACAGGCGGTGAAATTGAACAACGGCTTTTCTATTGATGATGGTATAGTATTTTAATTAACATCGCACTCACTCTGCGCATTGGAGCAACACAACTAGATATATGTGACAGTTGGGGATCAACCTTTTCTGTTGATGGAAAGTACAGTTTTTAAATAATTATTAAAATGATGCAAAGAATATTCAGCTGAATGACGCTTCAAGAAGTCTGCCGATTAGAAAATAAAAAATGGCTTCCGCTCTGGCTCTGATTGAAACATTTCAAACTCCGCCCACAATTAGGGACTGGCTTCCCCACTGGAGCGCTATACGTCATGGCTTCAGTGAACCCTCTGTATACTACTTCTCTGTGGGCATAATTGCCTAAACTTTATCCACTAGAAATTGAACTAACGCAAACATATCTTTAACTTTAAAAAAAAAGCAAAATAAAAATAAATATCAACAAGAAAAACGATCAACATCAACTAATGCACGCCTTGTGTTGCCATTTGCAAAAGAAATGATCAATAAAGCTATGCTATTGAAATAATAAATACTC
The DNA here is from genome assembly GCA_947359465.1 of Metellina segmentata. Lineage (NCBI taxonomy): Eukaryota > Metazoa > Arthropoda > Arachnida > Araneae > Tetragnathidae > Metellina > Metellina segmentata. The sequence goes on from OX375880.1 coordinate 111,949,838, forward strand.
TATGTCTAAAAACATCAAGCCATGGAAAAAGTAAATTAAGTTTTTTAACAGAATTGTCATAAAATTACATAATTTCACAATTTTTTGAAAAATTAATTAACACAAACGACAGGTATTCAGCCATTCCTTTCCCTAGTTCATTTTACTGCGCATGCGTATGATGCGACAAATTGTTGAATCGGCAACAATTTGTTTCTATTTATCGGGAGGGAGATGGACGTGAAGAAAGGAAGTAAAGAAAATCGAAATCGTTCCAAACAAAAACAAACAAATTATTGTTTAACTGTAAACCTCAAAGCACCTTACAATCTTATAATTATTGTTTATTATTACTTCTTTTGTGATTATTGAAACGGCTTCACCATGAGTGAAAATAAATTCTCCATTAAGAAGAGGAAAAAGTACTTGGAAACCGACGCTTCCAACCAGGACGTTGGATTGCTTCAATTTGCGGATCCAAGTTATCCTGAACCTGGTCCAATTGATATCTTGGTGCGGATGTATATCCAGAAGTATTCCTAAATGGCCGCTTCAAAGCACCTAACTGTACTCTTGTTGTCCCACTAGAGAAAATTCGGGAAGATACGTAGTTAAGCTTCCTTTTAAGAATAACTTCCACACCTTAGGAAATTCCAGAAACCACGCAATTAAATGTTTAAAACATTAAAGAACAGACATTTAGAGGTCATTTTTCTGGCAGAAGTTGAAATTACATATCAAGCTTCTTATTATTCACCTCTTCATTGTGTTAGAAAGGAAGGGTTACCAAATTCCAAACTCCTCGTTGCATTTGATGGATCCACAAAAACCTACAAAAGATCGCCTCTTCTCCAAGGTCATCAGCGTTACAGCCCTGCCATATCATGTTGCAACCCACGACCAAGATCTTCTTGAGTTGCCGAGAGACAGCAGTACAGATACTACTTAAGACGACGTACTCCTACAGTACAAGCGTTGATCCGAAGCTTCCATTGTATTCGGAGTATGGCGAGCCAGTCAAAGTGTCTCTTCGAAGAGCAGTTTATGTTCTGTGCCATTGAGTGGTGTAGTCTTTTTTGGCAGTGTGAATTGCAAAAAGAGCCGTTTTATAGGAACCTTCATTCCAGAAATAATGTCTGTCTGAACCTGTTTCAATGAACTCTATCAGTCAGGTCCCCTGTCAGATGTGCCGCGACTGAGTAACCAGGACACTCAACTTCTAAATTGTCCAACTGCTTCCAAGGAGAATGCAGTCCCCATTCATGGAATTGCATATCCCAGCATAAACCGAGTACGATTGCATTGAACAATTATCAAACCAGTGGCAGTTGACCCGAAAGTTAATTGTAGTTTGGTAAACAACCATATCACCAATCTATATGCCGAACCTCGACTCTTTCAAACATTCTTTCAACAAGACCATGGAATTATTTCGGCCAGAAATATTATTTAGATTCTTTTAAGAAAATGCGTAATCTGTGTAGCTCAATCACGAACTGCAAATCAAATTCGAAGTCATCTATCTGGACCTTGAGTTAATCTGTCCAAACCATATTTTGCAGAGTAGCCTGGACTCAAATTATATGGTGCTGTGTTGCATCTTATAGCATTATTTTGTATTTATTTAAACTTTTGTTATGCCTTTTTTACATGTCATTTGTGGAAATTGACAAATTGTATTTTGTGTATTCTTTGAAATCTCATCTCATGGTGGTGGTATGTGGGATTTTGTAGTGCCTTCTACTAGTCACTACCAAACTCTTGTAGCGCTAACAGCTATGTTGATATCTCACTTTTGATATCACTAGTATACCGTTTGTGCACTACGTTACGAGCCTTACCTTTTTCACCATTTACTATAACTGGTAGCTTTAATAACTATAACTTAATTAGGTACAACTACACTCTACGTTTATGAGTGATGGCAACGGCTTGGCGATTTTTTTTGGCGCACTTTTAGTAGCGAGTTACGAAAAATTAAGGCAACCCATATTTCGTTGCTGTTCTGGTTTTCACGTCAACCTCGGCAAACGGAAGCTTTCACTTTTCATTTTGAATATTTTAGAAAGTTCTTCCAAAATCCGTTAAAATCGTTTGATTTCATTGATTCGTTTGAAATTTTTTCTTTTCTCCCATTGGTTATTTTGTTTTTAAAATATCATTTTATTGCATTGGTCCTTTTAAATCGTTTTCTGTGATACCATTGGTCCATTTATTTGTATTTTGACAGTTGTGGAATTTTTATTTTGTTATAATAGTTTTCACGACAGGATTAAGAGTTTTGTTTTTTTGACCATTTTCGTTTTCATTATTTTTTTACGAGAGAATTCTGTCGTTATCAGGTATTATTTCTTGCTTTTTTTTCTTTTGTAAATCTTTTTCTTTTTCAACATGCGCACTGTATTTAGTGTAATTGATAAGTTTCAGGGTATTCTTACCATTCGTAGCTTAGTTTCTCTGCTGTTTACAAATGTGTTTTGATATGTGATTAAGCTTACTACTTTTTGTGAAATTTTTTTTTTAAATATACTTTTTAAAACGTTCTGAAATGTGCTTAAAAAGTGTGTTGTAAAAAGAAGAAAAATTGTGACAGGAAAAGAGTTAATAAATAACTTTTTCCTTGGCGACTTTAGAAGTGCGCCAAAAAAAATCGCCAAGCCATTGCAATCAGTCATAAACGTAGAGTGTAGCTGTACCCTTAATTATAACTGGTAGTGCCATAGAGGAGATATAATAGTAGAGTGAGCTATGGCAACCTTTTTATGTCCGCATGATCATATGACCAAAATCAGTAGTCACGTGACTCCTTCTCTCTTCGCGCATATTGTTTGCGCATTTCTTCTTCCCTAGCAAGTAGTAAATGCATTGAATACTCAAGTTAAAATGGGACTACAGTGCTGCGTATATGGATGTAATTCAAAATTTATTAAAGGTGGAAACATTACATTTTACAGGTGAGCGAAAAACGTTTCTTTCACATTTGTATCTCTCAATACTTTCTACAGGGTGTCCTAAACCTCCCGTAGTCCAACATAAAAAAAATTATTGCCCGTGGTTTTTTTTAAGTATTGAATTTCATCGTCTGCTTACATTTTTATCGACGCCTTAATTTTTATCGTTTGATTTTCTTCGAACTCAAGTTGTGCGATAATTAAGTTCCACGCCATTTTGTTCATTGCAAAATGAATTTATCATGCATTCAGAGAATTTCGTTGTTTGAGGCTTATTCATCGACGCCATCGTAAATTTGGCGATTTTGTTTGAAAAGTCGCCAAAGTTTATTGATTTTGTATAATAAATTCACGAATCGTCGGTACGGGAACTTTTGGGACACTCAGTAGTGTGATAAAAATGGATGTTCTAACTTTGGAATTACTAAATAAAACCTGCGAACATTTCCCGTTCTATGAAAAGATTTCATACATTTGCAATCAGTATGTATCTAAAATAATGTTTGAAACAAAATAACGGGTGGAGTGTGTTTCTAATTGTAAATTGAAATTTATACTGTCTTATAGTATTAGAAATAGTTAACCGAAATGTAAAAACTTGTGCGAAATCGTTCTCTGTCTTAACGTTTATGTTTTGACACACACACACACACAACTAAGAGTACTATATTCTTTCGTGTTTCACGATAAAAATGTTATGAATTTGGTAACATCAATTTAAGTACATCATATAAATTATTTTTCTTGCTGAGAAAAATTGTTTTGTATCCATCCATCTGTTCAAACTGTAATTACATAAGAATAATATTTAAAATAAAAGATAACGTTTGAAACTTTTAATTATATATTAAATAAAATCAATTTGTTAAAAATAGGATTAAAGCATTTTATAAGCCGTATTATAATTGTGAATTTGTATTTATGGTTTTTTTAGAACTATAAGTAAAACAATTTATATTTACTTGTAATAAGAACTTCTAAAGATGTGCAGCTGCTGAAAATTCATTTATTCAGTTCTTATGTATTTAAAATTTATATTTTGTTCCATTTATTAGTTTTCCCAAAGATGAAGAAGAAAATCGTTTTAATTAATTTATCGAAGAATTTTGTTTCTGTCTTTTAGTTCATTTAAAATGCGATGAATGTGACAATAAATTTCATTCGTTTGCTGTTTCTTATTTATCTTTTGTATTTATTAAATATTGATTTCACACACAATAAGTAATAAATATTCAATATAAAAATCTTTACCAAACTTTTGTATATGCTGAAAAGCATAAAAATTGTCGAGGGTTATTTACATCATCGTTTTAATGAATTCAAAATTCATATATGGACACACAGTTACAACTTAATTAGTTTTTGTAAAAGAAATTTAAAATTGCAAAATAGCTAACATCAAGGGTATAGTTTAAAATAGTTTCCTTCAATCTTAAAGATTATATGTATAAATTTTCTTGTTAATATTTTTATGCGTAACTCCTTGAATAAATTTGTGTTTATGGAAACGTAAGCAATTAAGAATCCATAATATCAATGAAAGCTTTAGTGTTAGCCCAAACGTCATTTGAACAGGGAATCTTCTAATCTGTTTTCAGTATTTTTATTTTATGCATCAGTAAAATATTTATTCATGCAGTCATTTCCAAACATGTGCATTTATTTTTAATTTATTCCAACTCATGCTAACCTCATTTCATTAAAAGTTTAAATTATTTTCTGGAATGAAATCTTTGAGATAATTTCTTCACACCTAATACAGTTTTTGAAGAAATGTACATAAAATATTGTATTAATTAAAGAATGTCGGTTTTAGAACAACTATCTTATACCAAATTTTAATCTGAACTCCTGACCTGAGAAATTTATTGACTACAATTTATTTATCTCAAGCGTACTGTTTTGTTTGTATACGTGCTGGTTAACCTTAATCCCAATGAGAACTTCAGTTAATTATAAAAAATCTCAAATAACTAAAAACATTAAAAAGTAATATGCATTAAAAAATATCCAGCTGTCTAATAGTAAATAATCATTTGCATTGCCCAATAATGGTAAAATGGAACTCAAATTCAAGAAGCATTCAGTTTTATACATATTCAATATTATGCACATTAATTGAAGTTATTTCCAAACATGGGTATTTATTTTTCAATTAATTCCAACTCATGCCAACCTGAATAAATTTTTCCAAAAGTTTGAAATATTTTCTGAAATTAAATAAGATAATTTCTCTACACCTAATACAGTTGAAGAACTAAATATAAAATATGAAATTAATCTATTGACTACAATTTATTTATCTTAAATGTACTGGTTAACCTTAATCCCAATGAGAACTTATTTCGATAATAAAACTAAAAACGTTAAAAAGTGATACGAATTTTAAAAATATTCAGAAGTGAAAAGTAAATATTCATTTGCATTGCCCAAAAATGTTAAAATGTAACTCAAATTCCAGAAATACTCAGTATTATGCTCATCGAATCGCTAACTTTTTATAAGAAAATGTCGCTAAGAGAGGCGATAAAAAGCCAAATCCTGCAACCAAGCTGAATTTTCGTGGAGTAGTCACGTGACTACTGACAACATGTTGCGGACGCTTTGCGAAGCTCTTCTCAATAGCGATGCTCAGTCTACTTATATTAGAAGTCTATGGGTAGTGCATTCTCAATGCAATAAATTAATCTTATTAATTCCTGAGCAGTGCATGTAGTCTGATGTGGCTATCAACATCATGTCTAGTTGTTTACGAGGCATAAAATTGAGTGGACAACATAAAATGCGGGTTTAAAATGACAACTTGAAATTAATACCATGCTGGGAATCTGCTTAATTTTAAATGAGAATAAATTAATTGGGTTTGAATGCCGAGGGTTACATGCCAGCAGAGAAGCTGTAAGTAACTTGTTGAAAAAATTTTTACGATATGGATATGCAATATGGAAAACGTGTGGAAGCTCACGTGGTAGAACAGGTCAAACATGTTAAAATTAAATTAATTTTTAATTGTTGAATCAGGAACTAATGGTGACGATGATTATAAGGATGTTAATATTTGAAGAATAAATATTTTTGATTAAAAAATTGTAGTATTTCTCAATATGGGAGGGATTTCAATTCTCTACTAATTCCTACTTTCACCCAGAATTGTCTGTATTGAAAACTGTTTTACCATTTGTTATTTAAAATAGCAGTTAAACAAAGTTCATATCCATTTGTCAATCGCAGGGCATAAGAGACTCATTAGTTTTTAATAAAGCACTATATATCTTGTCTCCAGCTCTGATATTAGCATAAATGGCTTGTTAATTTAAAAAAAAAAAACATTTTAACATGTACAGCTAATATTACTTTTAAAAATGAGATTGCGCCTACTTTATTAGTGGGGCTATTATCTCTCTCCGGATCCATTTCCATACTAGGGTGGGCCGAAAAACACTTTTTTTCGAAATCGCTATTCTAATAGTGCGGAAAGGGTTCTCTCTGTGTTCAATAAACACGGTGTAAAATATTTTTTTGATTGGATAATATCTTCTGCCCCCGCATCGCACTTGAATTTTGGAAATTTGAGTAAAAATTGGCAATTTTTACTCGACGTAGGAAATATAATTATTTTCAATATTGCTATTCTAATAGTGCGTAATATGTGCCCACTGGGTTTAATAAGAAAGGCGTAAAATATTTTTTCGATCGAATAATATCTTCTGTTTCCGCATCGCAATTGAAAGTTTGCAGTTTTTAAAGAAAATTGCACTTTTTTATGTGTTATAGAAGTAAATCAAACACGAAAAATAGATGGGTACAAGTACTGTTTATTGCTGTATTGTATTTTACATTTGATTATATTGCCTGAAAATTATTAAATAATAGCTGATTCGCAATATATTAATATAATATTTGTTAAGAATATTGTAACCATAGAAATGTTATGACATGCCAATACCAAAAGTTTACTTACACTTCATCAGCAAGAAGAGGCTTGAAATCAGCCATATGGTCGAATTCGGGCATAATAAATCGGGAAAAGAATGTGGATCTAATGAACCCGTCTTTACATCGAAATCCATAAACTTTAGCGGATGCTTCTGTCACTAACTTGGCACACCGTTCAACTGCCTGTGAGTGTGACATGGGAAGTGAACAAAGTCTCATTCTGGATTTTCTTATCACGAACAATAGAACTAAATACGGCAGTGGATATATCACAGAGGATTGGTGGAGAAGTAATAGTAATTGATGACCAGTCAATCAATTCCGTATAGTCAGCAGCTACAAAATTCAGTTTTGGTGGGAGAAATACATGTACTGACTTTACAATAGAAGATGACTCTCTAGACTTAATTAAAATATTATTATTCGTGCAGCAAGTTCTCTGATGTACGGTCTTTCATCGTTCAACATACTCAGGCAAGAGCAAAGAACGAATTTCTACACATTACTCCATCAACGACGTCCTTGGGGCATTGAGATTTTTTTATCCAATGGCGGGCACATATGAACTTAATCATTGGCAACTACAAGGCCGAAAGTGACGTCCAATTGTGAAGGAGCACCCAGTGGAGGACCATCAATGTCCCTAACAAAGGACAGCACAATTAGATCCATGCCCTGACCCGGATTCGAACCAGAAAATTTCCGATCCAGAGGCCAACACCTTAACCATTAGACCGGTTGGTCGACGTGGTCTTGAGATAAATACCTGGATCTAGAAATAGTATTCCACACATGCTTAGTTAGCTCCATCTTTCAGCAATTTTTAGACTTTATATTACCAGTTTGGAGTGTAAATTTCATAACAAATTCAGCGATTTGTTTCAACTTAAAAGAAGGATCTGGAGAACTAACATACTTAAAACTCTGTTTGCTGTTGTTAGCCAGCGTGAATGTGATAATGGACCAGGACTGCGTCTAGCCTGTTCATCAGAACACTTACCCAATCGCACCGCTTGATATATTTCTAGTAAGTACATTTGATCCTTGCTTAAGTCACGTCTATCAATTGTTGGTAACTAGCCGTCAATAATTTCGAAAGTTGTCACTGGCAAAGTTTCACATGTAAGGAGCGCCTTCCCAATATTACCAAAATATGATTTTGGACCATTTGTTGGCGCATCCAACGTTTCAAACAGATGCCTCAGAGAGAGTTCATTAAAATGCAGGAAACATATTACCCACTGCAGAAGTTTACCAAGTTTCAATTCCAAAAACCGAATTACACCAAATTTCCATTCGGTATTAACAGATGTGCAGTCACAGCCAATTACCAGAAGCTGTGAAATATCTCTTGTGATCCCTTCAAAATATCCGATAATAGTCGCTGAAATCTGTTTTGCGGTGCCAAATGGTGCACTCAAATGAGTAATGTCACGTGAACCCGATTCTTCAGTAAGAGATAAATGTTCCCCTTTTGCTTTTCTCGTGTATCTTTTAGTATCTACTCTCTCCTCTATCAATGTAGAATCTTTACGACCATCGAAATACAGCCCCTTCAACGGTAATGCCTGAGTTCGCTTTAAAACTTGAAACTTTAAATCCTTTCTAACTTTAGCCTTTCACTTCGCAGCTTGTTTTTGTCAAACCACCAAATCTGAGTTATTTCTAGTTGTGAGTCCGGCATCGTGAAGAACACTTGAAGAAATTGAAGCCACATCCCTGTCCGTACGAGACTCCAAACCTGTCGGCAACCATAGCAGTTGAAGGGAGGCCAAGTTGCATTTGTGATGATTTAGACACAAACGGAGTTAGTTAATTGTTTGTACTTACGATCAGTAAGAGAGATTAAATGGTTCGCTGTAGATAGTTTGCAAATGTCCAGATTTAAATCTACTTCAGATATATCTACAGAGGAATGTGAACTGTGAACCCCCCAACCCTCCTTTCACTTCCTGTCAGGGAAGTCACTCAACATACAGAGAGCATAAAAGATGAAAAAAGTGCAATTTTCTTCAAAAATAGCAAAATTTCATTTGCGATGCGAGAACAGAAGATATTATTCGATCGAAAAAATATTTTACACCGTGTTTATTGAACCCAGAGAAAACCCTTTCCGCACTATTAGAATAGCGATTTCGAAAAAAAGTGTTCTCGGGCCACAATATTCCATACACATATGGTCAATCACACTTATTGTATTACAAGTTTTTAAGTTATTATTACAAGTATTTAAGCTAGTATATTGTCTAAAATACTTCCAGTATATTTTCAAACTGGTTTCAAAATTTCCAGTATGTTGTCATACTGGTATCAATATTTCCAGTATGTTTGAAAACCGGTATCAAAATTTCCATTATGGTATCATACCGGCTTCAAAATTTCCAGTATGTTTGAAAACCGGTATCAAAATTTCCAGTTTGTTTTGAAAACCAGTTTCAAAATTTCCAGTATGGTTTCATACCGGCTTCAAAATTTCCGGTATAGTTTTACTGGTTCCGGTATCATTTTGATATTGGTATTTTGAACTTTTTCCAATAGGGTAGCAGCACGTGTGCAGCGGAACAGTTCCACAGTGATGCGAGTTTGGAAGCAGTGGACCGAAGAGCACCGGACAGCTCGAAAAACTGGGAGTGGACGACGGAAGGTGATGTCAGCACGCAATGATATCCACCTAGTCCGCATGAAGGTGAATGACCGTACAGCTTCCTCCAGGCAGTTTGGTCTACTTTGGTCTACTGTTGCAGGTGTACTAATGTCGGTTTCGTCAATTCGCCGACGTCTGCTGCGCCGTGGACCATCGACGGCTGCGTCTGCAATGGACTCATGAGCACAGAGCCTGGCGGGCTGATTAGCAACAAGTTGTATTTTCTGACGAATCCCGCTTTAATTTGTGGAACCATGATGGCCGCATTCGTGTTAGACGCTATGCCGGTTAACGCTGCCTTCCAGAGTGTGTTATCGAACGTCATAGTGGCCGAACACCCGGAGTTATGGTCTGGGGTGCGATTTCGTATCATGGACGATCTCAGCTGCTACAAATTGAGGGTAATCTGAATAGCAACAGGTACGTCCGTGAAGTGTTAGAGCCCGAAGTCGTTCCCTTCCTTCAAGGCATCCCTGGAGCTATCTTTCAACAGGATAATGCACGCCCACATGTTGCAAGGGATATTCGAGATTTCTTTTCAGCCCAACACATGCAACTTCTTCCTTGGTCGGATATGTCGGATATTCGTCGGATATGTCGCCTATTGAGCAAGTGTGGGATTTGGTTGGTCGGCGTCTCGCTTGTGATCCGCGTCCTACAGCTTCAAAAGACGAACTTTGGGTGCGCATACAAACAGTATGGAATTCTCTTACACAAGCCGACATTCAACTTATGTTTCACTCTATGCCACGTCGTATAGCAGCACTTATTGCAGCGCGTGGTGGCTACACCAAATACTGATTTCGGACACTTAATATTGTTATTTTGCTTTGAAAATTTATTCATTTATTTGTACTAATACAAGCCGTTTGTGTATAAAATTTCATTTAATTCTGATGACTCCTTCATGGTGTTGCATTTATTACAAACAGCAGTATACTTGATTGAGTAGAGGTCATTCAGAGATTGATCGTAGCTCCTGTTATTGGCCGTAGTGTTCCGGAGTCGGAAACTGTTTCTGCGTTTTTGGATAGTGCCTTTATTTGGTTAATTTTCGAATACGATTTTAACACTTCGTCAATACAAATTTCATGAAAACGAATTTCAAAACTGTTGATTAGACAGAACCAATTGAAATAAACGAAATAAGATTCCAAAGCGGTGAGAAACAACATTTAAGGTAATCGCGGTGTTTATAATGCGCAAGCGTTTTACGAATGTTGGAAAAATCTTTGGTGACTGTTTGATTTATGTTTATATTGAAAATCCCTCTCAGGGGGGGGGTGCATTCAATTTCAGAGGATTAAGGGGACCAGTTCACAAAAATTCTTCAGAATTCTGAATATTGTTCTATAAATTCAAATATATATTTGTACATTTCTGCTTCAAAAGATATATTATTTAAAGAATTACGTTGAGTAGAAGTATTTTAAATATTTTTTTGAAAAATACCTGTTTGTACCTGAAGTCCATTTTAGGTCTTAAACTTCAATATCTCAAAATGTATTTTTTCCAAAAAGGGAACATTTTTCAGTTTATTCAAGCAAATGTAAAAAAAATAATTGGTTTGCAAGTGTAACATACCTTATAACTTATTTTAACCCAGGCATTTTTTCTATCTGCTCAGAAAAGTTAATTTTGATTGTTAAAAAAATGAAAATTGGTCATTTTTAAAACAAAATAGGAGTTGAAAAAAAATCTCAAAATTTCAAATTTTAATTTTTTTTAATCTCCGGGTTAAAGTGTCCTTTCAGAACCGTAACAAAAAATTCAAGCCAGTGCACATTAAAGATTCTGAGAAAAGGTTTCTTAGCATTTGACCAGTTTAACAATACGGAGATACATAGGACTGCACCGTTCCTCTTAAAAAGATGCATTGTGAAAAACCATTTGAATAGAATTTTCAGGAGTGTTTAGTCCCATTCGTCATTCATAATATTCTTTTTTAACACTTTCGTATCTGTGATAAGCAAGATAGGAGTTGGTGATACGTGGAGCTTATTCTGTATCCTTTGTGTGTTAAGTTTCCTGATTTTAGGTTATTTAAATATTAAAACTTTATTGTTAAACTTCTTGTACTACTGATTCACTCTTAGAGAGAATATCCAATATAGTCAACACTAACTATAACACACGTTTTCATAATTTAAGGTACGTCGACTCTAACATAATCAGTTAAATACATGTTCAAAACTGTATTTAAAGAAATGTTTGGTCAAGCTCTTAATTTATTAGTGTTTTCTCACGCAGAGAACTCAATAGAATAACATTTGAAGAATTAACTGATAAAACGCTGTAGAATCTGCATCATTTATGTAGTTCAATTTAATTCTTTTGTAGTGGTGGCTATATGTTTTAACTTGTAACTATTATTATTGGATTTCCTGAAACGTTTTATCACGAAAAGTGCACTAGAAAGATAAATGTAGTAGCTTTCTTAAAATGTTAACATAATATAAATTATGGGCACACTTGTTTAAAAATTATTTTTCTCTTTTGCTTAGATATTATTAATTTTAAATAAAAACAAAAGTGTTTATCTGGAATGGTACCTCCATATTTAGTCCTTATGGGTTACAATTCTTGCAATAATGATTGTCCAAGTATATAATAGCTTGAACATTAAACAGCAGTTGGAGCACTCAATCAGAGGTAATTTGAGAGATATGCTGTTATCTAATGTTTGCGAAGTATTACCATCATGTACGAATATGTATGTATTTTAAGTCAAAACTGGGGCATACTGTCTTAAAAGGTAGTTAGGTATTTGTTGTTGTTGTTACTAATCGCCGACATGGTCTCTTTAAATTAGACCAAATCCACGTGTCCACAAACCCCCAATACCCCCATGTCCGTGCGGGATCAATCACTAAATGGAAAGTTCCGAAGACTGTACATGTACATCGATCTCCTTCACACGAAGGAGATCGATCGCTCACAATGGTCGCCTGTGATAGTCGTTTTGATTCATTTCCTGCTGACAAACGATTCGAGCGAAGAGAATCAAAACAAAATTTTTTATCGGCCTTGTCTAGTTATTTTTTGTAAAATATGCATCCTTAAAGATAGATTAAAAATTTTTGCGAATTTGAAATCTGCGGAAAATTTTAAGCGAGATAGATATTTTACATTTGATTTTCTTTAAATAAATAATTTTTCAATTGTAACTTTTGAATTTTTGCAATACGAATATGGGCAATGACGTCACGACTTTTACGTCCTTTGGAATCCTGCCTGCTTTCAGAATGAATGAGCTGGAAATGCTTGCAGTATGGTATTTTAATCATAAGAAAAACAAAAATGTCGAAAGGAAGTATTGGGTACACCCTATCAATAAATTTCGCTAGCAGAAAGGTTTATACCATGTTCTGTATCGCGAACTGGAAGACGACTCTACTAAATTTTTCAATTAGTTCCGGGTGTCAGTACCTTCTTTTAGAGAGAACTTCAGCAGGTACATTAAGGTCATGTTGGCAACATGAGGCGTTTCAACGCGCGTATCGAGGCTAGCGAGGTCCCGCCATTAAATTATGTTTATTTATTCCTCTAATTAAAGTATCTATCTTTGCGACCTTGAAGAGCGGGATCCTGATAGCCTCACCAAAAGCGCATTTTACGCGCCTCATGTGAACGGAGCCTAAGAAGCAGGACACAAATATGAGGGACAACATACCACCACGAGAAAGGTTGTCGTTAACATTGAGGATAGTATGATGGAAAAAATTTATCACAGAACAAAAAAAAATATTTAATTACCGTCTTTCTAGAGACCGACAGTTCATTGAATGCTCTTTTGGTATTTTAACTAATAAATGGAGGATTTTCTATATAACATTGAACGTTAATATTGATTTGCAATTGACATAATAAAAGCATGAGTTATTCTGCATAATTTCATACGAACGAGGGGTGTTTATTCTCACGAAGACACCTTAACGCACACCGGTTTGATGGAAAACGATAATAATGTTTTTAATGGTTACACTGGACCTGAGCCAACGGCTCTTCGAGATTATATTCATCTGTATTTTGTAAGTGAAGGCGATTTGCCATGGCAGTATATGAAATTATAATAAAATAATGCAACAGCTTGTTTAAAATATTATTAAGTTATCGTTTTGTCGCTTACTTTTTATTTCTTCGCATTCTTACTATTAGTTTATTAACATAAATTTATGTTAAATTACTATAAGAAATTAATGTAACTTATTTAAAATATTATCAAGCTATCGTTTTGTCATTTACTTTTTTTATACCTCGTATGCTTACTATAGTTTGTCAACATAAATTAATGCTAAATTATTGTAATAAAAAATAAAGAACTTATTAAATATATTTTTCTTTTGTTTATCACATTCTAGCATTTCTTCGCCATAAATAAACACCATCACCGCTCTCCATGTGTTTTATTTTGTTCGCATAATCTTTGTGAGTTTTGTCCCACAATGCAGGCTGCATTTGCAAAGTAGTAATTAACTTATCAATATCTAAACTTTCCAAAACAAGAAAAGTATAAGACAAAGAAACAAGGAAAAAAAATTCAGAACGGCAGGTGATATCGCTAGGAATCAAAAATCGAAAGATGATAGTCTCTCTCGTGTGAATGACACTATACCTCGCAATGTAACATCTGTCTTCTTCAAACAAAAAAAAGTCGCCGACGACTGAACTTCCTTGGCGACTATTTTTTAGTCTCTCAACCGGTCTCCTGATAGTCTTCCCGTGTGAAGTGCTCCTATGGTTTCTATGTAAGTTCCGTCGCCTTCAAACCGGTCTGAGCGATCGATCTCCCTCGTGTGAAGGCGCTCTAACGTGCCAGCTCAAGAGTAGCCTCGTCATCTGACCGTGGTTCAGAATTACCTGGTGTTGTCCTCGGATCTTTAACAGAGGGGAAGGATCCCGGACCCTCGTCAATAACCAGTTGTGTTGCTCTAGTACAACATAAATTAAAAATTACCTTTACCTACCAATAAATACAAACTGGTGCCCATGCTGTTCTTGATAGCAGAGGAAGTTTCAATCTAAGCACTACAGGAGCAAGATGGATAAAACATGTCTATGCTCTAGAAAAACATCAATTTAAAGTATCCACTCCAGAGTCTCAACAAGTGGTTGCTATGTGAGTCAGTGGTTTCCAGTGAACCGAGGGGGCCGTTGTAGCAGAGTTGTAAGTGCAACGGATAGTCAAGCGCAGAGTTGCAAGTTCGGAACTCGGTCCAACTATAAAACATCGTGTACACGAGGGCTGGTGCAGGTGAAATATTTAGTGGATTCAAAAGTCTTCACGTCGGTGTGTTGTGAAATATTGAAAAGTGGGATACCATTTCAAGTGTTGACCTCCTCATCTGCTAATGGTTCAAAATTACGAGCCGTCAAAATCGATCGATTGTTCGACATTTATCCCAGACCAGGACAAATAGCTATTTATATTGTTGTTGCAGTGCGACTTCAATTTTAAGTACCAACCTGTGCAATGAGCGTTATGTCCACTAAGAGAATCTGTTCGCTGGTTTCAATGGCAACGAGTCCGTGGTTTCAGGTGTACTGATATTATACATTAAGGTAGTACGCAGAGAGAGGTAGGTATATAATTAACGTCTCATTGCAACAACACGACCGGCAACTGACAACTGTCGGAAGTAAGGTAAGTAATGGTAATGGTAATGGTAATTTTAGTTAACGTCGTACTAGAGCAACACAACGGACTATTGCCCTGGATAAATATTTAAAGGGAAATATCCGAGGACAACCCCACGTAATTTTAATTAACGTCGTACTAGAGCAACATAAAGGGCAAAAAACGCTATTGACGACTGTACTGGATCAATACCCTAAGAGTAATGGTAATGGTAATTTTAGTTAACGTCGTACTAGAGCAACAACGGGCTAGTCTTGTCGTCGGATCTTTCCCTTGGAGAACTGATAACTGACAGTCGTAAAAGGCTCGTTGTGTTGCTCCAGTGTGATGTTAATTAAAAATACCGTCATTGTAAATATGAATGAACTCATTCCCAAAGTGAGTGTTTAAGCCCATTGTGTTTATCCCTGTGACGTTTATTGAATGCCTACCTACCCAAAGCGGATGTCTGAGATCCAACCCATGCCACCATTTTTTCGGGATATTCCTTATATTTAGGGTTTATATTTGAATTTGGTTCAGAGTAAGACTTTATTTTAATACAAAAAAACTGTTCTTTTCTGCTTATTCTTATTAACATTGCTTAACATAACGCAGTTTTACTAAATGTTGTCCTGAAACTGCCAACAACTTCTATAAATGCATTTGCCTATAATTTATATTTTTTGACAAATAACTATAAATTATTATTACTATGGTTAACTTAACTATAAATTATTATTACTATGGTTAACTTAACTATAGCTAACTATATTTATCTAAAAATTATTTTTAGCCGACCAACCGGTATAGTGGTTAAGGTGTTAGCCTCCAGATCGGAAGGTTCCTGGTTCGAATCCGGGTCCGGGCATGGATGTTTGTAAACGTATGGTGTAGAGGCGGCTGGTACACCTTAAATCTGTCGTGGCCGAAAGTCCTCACGTTGGGTTGGCGTGGAAGTTTGGAGAGTGGGGTTCCAGCTCAGGTGTTGCCTCATCATCTGACAGTGGTTCAAAATTAAGAGGTGTTGTACTCGGATCTTTCTCTTAAGGGACTGATCCCGGACCGTCGTCAATAGCCCATTGTGTTGCTCTAGTACGACGTTAACTAAAATTACCAAATTACTAAAAATTATTTGTTACATCCTGCTCATGAAATCAGGTTTAGGTCCAGGTGCTATTTTACGTTCTGACAGCCCGCGGTATTACAAAAATACCAAAATATGACAATTCGGAATTTTAAAATTCAAAGAATTCTTTGAAAAAATTAGCAAATCCTTTTTAGTTTCTTTCGTTGTAATGAAAACTCAGCTGCATTATAGATGCCCATATATGACCATCGTCCAGCAATTAACAAAAACAGACCAAGAATAGTTATTATGTATGGTGATAAGTAATTGTTAATTAACTTCGTACTAGAGTATCACAACGGGTTATTGACGACGGTCCGTGATCAATCCCCTAAGGAAAGATCTGAGACCAACACCACGTAATTATGAACCACGGTCAGATGACGATGCAACGCCTGAGCTCTCCAAACTTCCACACCAACCCAACGAGAGGACTTTCGATGCACTGATTTAAGGTGCACCTGTCGCCTCACACATATAAACATCCATCCCATGACCCGGAATCGAACCGGGAACCTTTCGATTTAAAGGCTAACACCTTAACCACCAAACCGGTTGGTCCGCTATCACGAATGGTAATTGGTAATTTGGTAATTTTTTTTAGTTAACGTCGTACTAGAGCAACACAATGGGCTATTGGACGACGGTCCGGGATCAGTCCCTTAAGGGAAAGATCTGAGGACAACACTTCGTAATTTTGAACCACAAGCAGAAGACCAAGTAACACCTGAACTGGCACCTCACTCTCCAAACTTCCACAACAACCCAAAGAGAGAACTTTCGGCAACGACAGATTTAAGGTGCACCAGTCGCCTCTACACCTTACGCTTATAAACATCCATCCTCTGACCCGGAATCGAACCAGGAACCTTTCGATCTAGAGGCTAACACCTTAACCACCAAACCGGTTGGTTTGCTATCACGAATGGTAATTGGAAATTATTTGTTAGCGTGCTACCAGAGCAGCACAACGGGCTATTGACAACGGTCCGGGATTAGTCCCTTAAGGGAAAGATCCGAGGACAACATCTCCTAATTTTGAACCACAACCACGGTCAGATGATAAGATCACACCTTAGCTGACCAATCTCCAAGAGTTTGTGACGTCACACCGATTGTATCTCTTCGCAATTCGAATTTGGCTGCATTTCACGATGAAGAGGCCATGACGGCGTTGTCTGTGGTGTTGGTTTGCGAAGCAATCCAAATGGTAATGCGCAGCAAACGACGGTTGTTGGGGAACGTTCACAATGGGCACACCTAACCCCACAGCACGGGTAACAAGTACAGCACGGGTAACGCCGTGATAGCCACATAGTGTCTAGTAAGTCATCAAAATTGAATATTGCCATACACTCAACCCTCGCTATAAAGCCTTTTTATTTTACTGTCCACAATGTTTCGTTATACGACTAAAAAAAGTGCTGTTTTCATGCTTCTGTTTAGGTTTAGCTTGTTCCTTTAGGCGATACTGCCACATTTTGCCTCACGAAATATGAGGAACGTTTGGCACAACATTGTGATCATTTTATTGCGATGTCGCTTTAGTGTAGTAAGACCAACACCGACTCGATACAAAGCCCACGTCACAGCTCAAAGTCCCATCGCGAGGCTACTTTTACGCGCTACGATACGAACTGCAGGAAGTTCAGCCTAACGGGTTTAGCTAAACATAAGTATATTTTTCATTGTCTTTTAATACACTCACGGCCAAAAGTTAAGCACGGAGAGGAAAATGTTAATTTGCAGAAGTATATTTGAATTTCGAATTTAAGAGGCCAATCAATCACTGATGTCGCTCTTTTCTTCGGTGTTCATCATTCAGTCATTTCATGATTATGCAAACAAGCCAAACAGTTGTGCAAACACATGTGCCCCCTCTGCCAAAAGGTTACAACCTCTGTGGTTCATCGATATATTGCTGTCGTAGCAAAGTACTGATCTTTTATGGCTATGTCAAAGGGTAATTCTTTCCCCTAGAAAGGAAAATGTCAATGTCATCAAAAAGCAACTCTTGCAAGAATTGCCCGGTAGGGTTCTAATTTACAAATCTATCGACATCACATGTGACACAGATGAGACCGTAAACTACACGACTGAGTTTTTGAACACATTGGAGCCTCCTGGAAAACTCTCTCACATAATGGAGCTAAGGATTCAGACACCTCGGTCGTAACCTTCGCGTCGGTTGACCTCGGTAATTGGTAATTTTAGTTAACATCGTACTAGAGCAACATAACGTGCTATTGACGACGGTCCGGGATCAGTCTCTTAAGGGAAAGATCCGATTACAACACTTCGTAATTTTGAACCATGGTCAGATGACGAAGCAACACCTGAGCTGGCACCCCACTCTCCAAACTTCTACACCAACCCAACGTGAGGACTTTCGACCACGACAGATTTAAGGTGCACCAGCCGCCTCTACACCATACGCTTACAAACATCCATGCCCGAACCCGGATTCGAACCAGGAACCTTCCGATCTAGAGGCTAACACCTTAACCACTATACCGGTTGGTCGGCGTTTGTAAAGGAAGAACACTATTTTTGATTGAGCTGACTCTGAATCAAAATAGATAGAATTCATACAAATGACAAAATGTGTCAAATTTCTATTCCAAGAGATTTTGATGTCACATCGATTGTATCTCTTCGCAATTCGAATTTGGCCGCATTTCACAGTGACAACGCCAATATGGCGATGCCGAAGTGTTGGTTTCGAAGCAAACCAAATAAGTATGCATAGCAAACACCGGTGGTTGGCAAACGTTAACAATGGTCACACCTAACCCCATAAAAGCAACTGTCACGGGTAACACCATGCTAACCACGTACAGTGGCTAGTTGTTTTATAAATTAAACTGCATATTTGGTTCACTTTTGCTTAAAATGATGTAATATTTATGGTTATACGTTCAGTAGAAGTATTTTAAATATTTGTTTGAAAAATTTCTGTTCGTACCTGAAGTAAAGTCAATTTTATGTTTTAAGCTTCAATACCAACAGACTATTTTTTCCAAAAAGGGAACACTTTTCAGTTCTTTCAAGTAAATATAAAAAAATAATTGGTTTGCAAGTGTAACATACCCTATAGCATATTTTACCCATGCAATTTTCCTATCTACTCAGAAAAATTAATTTTGATTTAAAAAATAAAATTAAATTAAAAGAAAAGAAAAAAAATCTCAAAATTTCAAATGTAAAGTTGTTTTTTTTTAATCTTGGGGGGGGGGGTTAAAGTGTCCCTTCACATCATTTGTGTAAAACAATTCCAGCCAGTACACATTAAAAATTATGACAAAATGTTTCTTAGCATTTGACTATTTTAACAATACAGAGATACATAGAACTGGAGTATTTTAGTCCCATTCGCCATTCTTAATATTCTTTTTACACTTTCGTATTTGTAATAAGTAGTATTGAAGATAGTGATAAGTGAAGCTTATACTGTATATCCCTTTAGAAGTTAAATTTCTTGATTTTAAGTTACCTAAATAATAAGACTTTATTTTTAAACCTTTTGCATTTCTTATTCACTATTAATGAGACCATTGAATTTAAATTACAAGACGTCGCACTAATATAGTCAATACTAATTGTAAGTAACGTTTTTATAATTTATTGTGTAAGTCGTTTCCACCACTATCATATAAAAACATGATCTAAAGAGCATTTAAAGAAACTTTGGGTCATATTTTAATAAACTAGTGCATTCTCTTGCAAAGCACTCACATGAATAGATTTAGTGTTGAATGATGCGAATTAACTCTAAAAGCATCTGCGTCTGTTACATAGTTCAATTTAATGATTTTGTAGTGGTGGCTATATGTTTTTACTTGTAGCTAGAAGTATTGGATTTCTTGAAACACTTTATTACGAAAGAGTGCACTAGAAATATATATGTTACAGCTTTCTTTAAAATGTTTGGCATATTTTAAATTATGAGCTCACTTGTTTGTCATATTATTTTTCTCCTTTCCTTAGAGGCCGACCAACTGGTATAGTGGTTAAGGTGTTAGCCTCTAGATCGGAAGGTTCCTGGTTCGAATACGGGTCCGGGCATGGATGTTTGTAAGCGTATGGTGAGGAGGCGGCTGGTGCACCTTAAATCTGTCGTTGCCGAAAGTCCTCACGTTGGGTTGTTGTGGAAGTGAAGAGAGTGGGGTGCCAGATCAGGTGTTGCTTCGTTATCTGACCGTGGTTCAAAATTACGAGGTGTTGTCCTCGTATCTTTCCCTTAAGTGACTGATCCCGGACCGTCGTCAATAGCCCGTTGTGTTGTTCTAACTAAAATTACCATTACCAGCAATATGCAATGACGTCACGACTTTCATAACATTTGGGTAATGGTAATTTTAGTTAACGTCGTATTAGAGCAACACAGTGGGCTATTGACGACGGTCCGGGATCAGTCCCTTAAGGGAAAGATCCGCGGACAACACCTCGTAATTTTGAACCACGTTCAGAAAACGAAGCAACACCTGACCTGGCACCCCACTCTCTAAACTTCCACACCAACCCAACTTGAGGACTTTCGGCCACGACAGATTTAAGGTGCACCAGCCGCCTCCTCACCATACGCTTACAAACATCCAAACCCGGATTCGAACCAGGAACCTTCCGATCTATTATATCATTTGGGATAGTTTTCTCTATTGTTTTTGGTAGGTATTTAATTTACGTCGCACAGGACCAACACAATGAGCTATTGCGATAGTTTTTTGAATTGCGTAGCAATCACCGGGGGTTAGCAAACGTTTTTTCTTTTTTCTGATAATAAAATTTGGCACACAGTAATCCTAATTATTTGTGAATTTTGAGTTCAGTTCTAAATTTCAAATTTAATCTAGAACATTTTAAAATAAATGTATTATTATTTTTTTTTCTTCCTTGAACCAACGTTTGGCAACTGTGACAAGTCTGACGTCCCGTGAAGAATCCTATACTTGCACGTCCTATTGTATTTGCTAACACTATTGCATTTCTGACATCAAATCAAAAGTTTCTGTGCTTACTCTGAACCTTATCTTAATTTTCTTCAAGTAACTATTTGTAATAAGTTCCTACTTACATACCAATAAAATGCATTGAGGACAGCATACATCAGTCAGTTTAACTACAGTTAGACTATCCCAAACGAAGACTAATACTTCAACCTTCGCTCTTTCAGGGGATTTGTAGCACAATTGCAACCACGAATGTTATAAAAACTGGGTACAAAAGCCCTTTTTTTTTATTTCTCGAATAAACTAAACCGCGACGATCGTCTGTTGTGTGCAAACAAAGAACGATAAAATATAGTTACGATATTTTATCGCACGACTAACGACTAAAAAACAGGGGGGAGGGGGGCGTTGTAAGTAGCCTAAAATTAAATAAAGAATGGTAGAACGGCCCACTAACTGACGAAAAGAATTATTCATTAATCAGTTTCATTCCAATTTTGTACTGTGGGATACTTTTTCTGTCTAGAGTGTGACACTTTTGCCTATGCCTCTTTCACTTGTGTAGAAGTGTATCATATAGATCCACAGACTTCGTACTCTACCGATGATTGGAATGTTCCTACAACGCTATGGATACGGGGACTAGTAGCTGACTTACTAGCTCTGGGCCACGCATTGTTGCCATACAACAACAAAGCTCTTTTCCTTTGCTAAGCAACTGTGCTTCCTTTCTCTTTAGAATTTATCGGCGGTAGGTTTACCTTTTATTAAAGATAAAATTTATTTGCTATGATTTCTAGTAAAAGGTAAATACAGTTATTTGTCCAGAAAATTACTTTACTTTTAATTAATTATCATTTTTAAGTTATGTACTCTCGTCTTAACACAGTTACATATCCAGAAATGCAAATGTATGAAATATACTTTTTTATAATAAACAAGAAGTAATTTATAAATATCCCATTGTTTGAAGTAAATCCACTCGCATCACTGTAACAATACGTGGGTCTTTTCTACATCTGCGACCTAGTAAATTGCAACGTATATATAATACAAATTCAGCATTTTATTGAAGATATTTTTGACTTTTTTTATGATTTTCAATCATTTTTCATCTCATAGCACTAACAGAGCTTCGATTTGTCTAGATTAAGATAACTTCATAATTCATTTTTGTTAAGTCAGGGCCATTTGAGCAAATGTCAAGTCCCCAGACTGCATTTGCTGAATTGGTCCCTGTCCACAAATATGAAAGCCGAACGATAATGAAGAATTACCATAACATCCGATTGAGCACGTGATAAGAAAAATTTTGTCCTTTACCTCTTCCTTTTCCCCCGGTATTGCAATTGTCTTATTTCGGTAGACAGCCAAGCTGTACTTGGATGACCTTAGTCACGGAGAAGTAAGAAACAGAGGATTCGCTCAAGGCATATCTTACAGCGCCCTCGGTGCGAGTCACGTATCCCTAATTGTGTTCGGAGTCTTGACATGCTTCAATCAGAGCGGTAGCCATTTTCTAATCGGCATACTTTTTGAAACGTCCTTCAGCTGAAGATTCTTTGCAGCACGTTAATAATATTTTTAATCTGTTCTTTTCATCAACATAAATGGTTGATCCCCGACCGTCACCTCGTTGGGTTGGCGTGGAAGTTTGGAGAGTGGGGTGCCAACTCAGGTGTTGCTTCGTCATCTGACCGGGGTTCAAAATTACGAGGTGTTGTCCTCGGATCTTTTCCTTAAGGGACTGATCCCGGACCGTCTTCAATAGCCCGTTGTGTTGCTCTAGTACGACGTTAACTAAAATTACCATTGCCATTACCCGACCGTCACCAATAGCTAATTGTGTTGCTCCAGTGTGAAGTTAATTAAAAATATACCATCATCAGAAAAAACGTTGATCATGTTTTCCGCTTGTGTTGAAAAGTAAATTGTGTGTGGTGCTTTTGTTTTTCATATAATGCCCATTCATAACGTAATATATTCTACCCACTAATGTGAATTATGTGCGATTTAAAAAATAGTTTTACTATCAAGTTAAATCAATTACCAAGATAATTAATTTTTAAAATCTTTCAGTGTTAGTTTGGGATTCCTGTTGTGTATTTTATTGTTTATTTGCTACACTAAATGGTGACCAATTGTGTGATTTAGCTCCACTAATGAATAAAATTAGTAGTTTTATCCATTCATTTGCTACACTAAATGGTGAATTACACCGAGTTAGATTGTTTGTGAATGCTACCCAATGTAATTTACTCTTTGGCGGGCAAATAAATATTCTTGTTCAGTTGCTCTTTTTTACCAAAGTAGTTCATTCCTTTATATCCTGCGCCGACCAAACGGTATAGTGGTTAAGGTGTTAGCCTGTAGATCGGAAGGTTCCTGGTTCGAATCCGGGCATGGATGTTTGTAAATGTATGGTGTAGAGGCTGCTGGTGCACCTTAAATCTGTCGTGGCCGAAAGTCCTCACGTTGGGTTGGCGTGGAAGTTTGGAGAGTGGGGTTCCAGCTCGGGTGTTTTTCCGTCATCTGACCGGGGTTCAAAATTACGAGGTGTTGTCCTCGAATCTTTCCCTTAAGGGACTGATTCCGGACCGTCGTCAATAGCCCGTTGTGTTGCTCTAGTACGACGTAAAACTAAAAATTACCTTTATATCCTGTTGTGTATTTTATTGTTCTTTGCTATGCTAAAAGTGAACAATTGTATGTTTTAGTACCAATAATGGATAAGCGTGGTCTCCTAATGGCATAGGAATCGTTAATGGATTCCTATATTTAATGCTATGAATCGAATAGACGAATAACAGAAAAACGTTTTAACAACAACCCACCCCCATGCATAGCATATGAAAGAATGATAAAAAAAAATACGCTCACAAACTGAAAATACACTGTACATACATGTATTTAATTTTACAGGAAACAAACAATATACAATTTACATTATGTATATTATAGTAGATATTGTTACATGAACTAATGCTCTAGACGTACGTACATACTCAAATTTTAAAATAGTCTGCCATTCGAGGCTGGTGCTTTCGGGGTTGCAATGTTTCGTAATTACGGACTGACAGCTAATCGAAGTTTCACTGCACCTTTTTTGTAAGATTTACAAAGGGGCATCAGATTTTTTTCTCAAATGGCTTACATCCGAACTTCTGGCACACATTACAGACTTTTGTTGGCTTTTAATACTTTCGTATCTGTGATAAGCAGTATTGGAGTTGGTGTAAAGAGGAGCGTATAATGTAACCTTTTGTGTGTGAAATGTCTTGATTTTAAGTTACCTAAGTATTAAAACTTTATTGTTAAACTCCTTGCATTACTTAGTCGCTCTTAGAGAGATCATTCAATTTAGTAAAACAAACGTGACACTAACATTGTCAACCCTAATTATTATTAATGTTTGCATCGTTTATGACAATTTGTGCCCATCATGATCACATCTGCATATAGAGTAATTTTCTGACAGACTTTTAAATGATTAGTGCTTTCTCTATCAGAGAACTCACTTGAATTCCATGAAACGAAATGAACAATTAATAACACAATAGCATCTGCGTCATTTACATAGTTCAATTTAATGCTTTTATAGTGGTGGCAATATGTTTTTACTTGTAGCTAGAAGTATTGGTTTTCCTGAAACGTTTTATTACGAAAGAGTGCACTAGAAAGATATACGAGGTATTGTAAATAAGTTCGGGGACTACCCCCTCGGTTACTTTTCACACCACCAACACACCCATACTGACAAGTACAAAGATAATCGGATTACATTCATTTGTCAAGACATTGTGTACAATTCTTTCTTGCAAAATTTAGGTTTCTATAAAAATCCAATTTGAAATTAAATACCTTTGCATTTCTTTTCCCAAACCCAAATTAAAATGCCGTATGCGTTCTATTTAATCACAATTTGGAATCAATTCTACGGCAAAATACGTACTTGATCAGTATGAATGCAGATTCCGGCGTCGTAACCAATATAAATGTCACGTGATCGTGAGAAGACGGTAGAAGCCAATCACAGCGAGTGTCTCATTTTAATCCCTGCATCACTTAAGACGCCGTTTGAAAATAACTTCTATATATATAATTCTCTTACGTGGCACGCAAAAAAGACGTTATTTGTTATCGCGTTTTGGCAACATTGTATGATTGTTTGTTTACCACGAAGTCGCCTCAATTGAATTTAGAGCGTTATCGTAGGAAATTTTATTTAAAAAAAAAATATTTTAGTTGAGCTGTTGCAGTTTAAAATTACAAATCAAAGAAAGCGGAGGATCATTTCAGGGCCAACAGTTATAGTTCAACAAGACGCTTGCACTATAACTTTCGACAACAAACTGAATGAAAAAGTGTGGGTGACTCAAGAGTGCTTTATGGAAAAGTACACACAAACAACATGCTCATGGGCACAGAGCCTGGCGGGCTGATTAGCAACAAGTTGTATTTTCTGACGAATCCCGCTTTAATTTGTGGAACCATGATGGCCGCATTCGTGTTAGACGCTATGCCGGTTAACGCTGCCTTCCAGAGTGTGTTATCGAACGTCATAGTGGCCGAACACCCGGAGTTATGGTCTGGGGTGCGATTTCGTATCATGGACGATCTCAGCTGCTACAAATTGAGGGTAATATGAATAGCAACAGGTACGTCCGTGAAGTGTTAGAGCCCGAAGTCGTTCCCTTTCTTCAAGGCATCCCTGGAGCTATCTTTCAACAGGATAATGCACGCCCACATGTTGTAAGGGATATTCGAGATTTCTTTTCAGCCCAACACATGCAACTTCTTCCTTGGTCGGATATGTCGGATATTCGTCGGATATGTCGCCTATTGAGCAAGTGTGGGATTTGGTTGGTCGGCGTCTCGCTCGTGATCCGCGTCCTACAGCTTCAAAAGACGAACTTTGGGTGCGCATACAAACAGTATGGAATTCTCTTACACAAGCCGACATTCAACTTATGTTTCACTCTATGCCACGTCGTATAGCAGCACTTATTGCAGCGCGTGGTGGCTACACCAAATACTGATTTCGGACACTTAATATTGTTATTTTGCTTTGAAAATTTATTAATTTATTTGTACTAATACAAGCCGTTTGTGTATAAAATTTCATTTAATTCTGATGACTCCTTGATGGTGTTGCATTTATTACAAACAGCAGTATACTTGATTGAGTAGAGGTCATTCAGAGATTGATCGTAGCTCCTGTTATTGGCCGTAGTGTTCCGGAGTCGGAAACTGTTTCTGCGTTTTTGGATAGTGCCTTTATTTGGTTAATTTTCGAATACGATTTTAACACTTCGTCAATACAAATTTCATGAAAACGAATTTCAAAACTGTTGATTAGACAGAACCAATTGAAATAAACGAAATAAGATTCCAAAGCGGTGAGAAAGAACATTTAAGGTAATCGCGGTGTTTATAATGCGCAAGCGTTTTACGAATGTTGGAAAAATCTTTGGTGACTGTTTGATTTATGTTTATATTGAAAATCCCTCTCACACACAGGGGGGGTGCATTCAATTTCAGAGGATTAAGGGGACCAGTTCACAAAAATTCTTCAGAATTCTGAATATTGTTCTATAAATTCAAATATATATTTGTACATTTCTGCTTCAAAAGATATATTATTTAAAGAATTACGTTGAGTAGAAGTATTTTAAATATTTTTTTGAAAAATACCTGTTTGTACCTGATGTCCATTTTAGGTCTTAAACTTCAATATCTCAAAATGTATTTTTTCCAAAAAGGGAACATTTTTCAGTTTATTCAAGCAAATGTAAAAAAAATAATTGGTTTGCAAGTGTAACATACCCTATAACTTATTTTAACCCAGGCATTTTTTCTATCTGCTCAGAAAAGTTAATTTTGATTGTTAAAAAAATGAAAATTGGTCATTTTTAAAACAAAATAGGAGTTGAAAAAAAATCTCAAAATTTCAAATTTTAATTTTTTTTTAATCTCCGGGTTAAAGTGTCCTTTCGGAACCGGAACAAAAAATTCAAGCCAGTGCACATTAAAAAAATTCTGAAAAAATGTTTCTTAGCATTTGACCAGTTTAATAATACGGACATACATAGGACTGCACCGTTTCCCTTAAAAAGATGCATTGTGAAAAACCATTTGAATAGAATTTTCAGGAGTGTTCAGTCCCATTCGTCATTCATAATATTCTTTTAACACTTTCGTATCTGTGATAAGCAGTATAGGAGTTGGTGATACGTGGAGCTTATTCTGTATCCTTTGTGTGTTAAGTTTCCTGATTTTAGGTTAATTAAATATTAAAACTTTAGTGTTAAATCTCTTGTACTACTTATTCACTCTCAGTGAGTATATTCAATATAGTCAACACTAACTATAACACATGTTTTCATAATGTACGGTACGTCGACTCAAACACAATCAATTAAAAACATGATCTAAACTGCATTTAAAGAAATGTTTGGTCAAGCTCTTAATTTATTAGTGTTTTCTCACGCAGAGAACTCAATAGAATAACATTTGAAGAATTAACTGATAAAACACTATAGCATCTGCATCATTTATGTAGTTCAATTTAATTCTTTTGTAGTGGTGGCTATATGTTTTAACTTGTAAATATTATTATTGGATTTCCTGAAACGTTTTATTACGAAAGAGTGCACTAGAAAGATAAATGTTGTAGCTTTCTTAAAATGGTTAACATAATATAAATTATGGGCACACTTGTTTAAATATTATTTTTCTCTTTTGCTTAGATATTATTAATTTTAAATAAAAACAAAAGTGTTTATCTGGAATGGTACCTCCATATTTAGTCCTTATGGGTTACAATTCTTACAATAATGACTGTCCAAGTATATGATAGCTTGAACATTAAACAGCAGTTGGAGCACTCAATCAGAGGTAATTTGAGAGATATGCTGTTATCTAATGTTTGCGAAGTATTACCAGTATGTACAAATATGTATGTATTTTAAGTCAAAACTGGGACATACTGTCTTTAAAGGTAGTTAGGTATTTGTTGTTGTTGTTACTAATCGCCGACACAAGGTTTCTTTAAATTAGACCAAATCCACGTGTCCATAAACCCCCAATGTCCGTTCGGGATCAATCACTAAATGGAAAGTTCCGAAGACTGTACATTAGGGTGGAGCGAAAAACACGAATTTCGGAAATTGAAAACGCCTATGGTGGGAATAGTTGGGGACTACCATGCTTATTAATAATACAAAATATGAGCAAAATCAATTAATATCTTCAGGTGCCAAAATCACTTCGAAATTTCGAAAATTTGCCAATTTTTTCACAAAAATAATAATAACGTATTAAAAAAATTAATACATCTTATTTAAAGCCATGGGTGGGTGAAATGAACTCTGCGTGTAAAAAAAAGTTTTACACCTAACATTATCCCGGAAAATAAAAAAATTCCCCTTTTTTTAGAGCGCCATCATGCCACATCTCCACTTCTCTCAATAGAGTCACCATTGCGACCACGCGTTTACACAGGTGCTTCTCCTTGCAGCTCTTCGCTGTTTTTTGCATTATGAAAACAACCCAGAACTCAGCACGAGGAGGTGGCTGCATATCGAGTTCCACCCCCTAAAAATTTCAATTTAAGTTGCTAGCTTCCCCTAAAAAAATTTAAGTTGAAGTTACTGTCAAGTGGTTTAGCTTAAAAGTGGTTGATATTGGCTTTTGGTTTCAAATCTGGGTTAAGTAAGTCTAGAAGCAATTCTTGACCGAATAAATCCATCTCGTGCCTCTTTACCACATACTGTACTATATGCTTCAGTTACTATTTTAACACAACGTTCTACTGCTTGTGAATGGCATGGAAAGTTAAACATGTTACTATTGGTTGGAACGTCTAGAATCATAGACTTGAGTTGATTATCAGAAAGAGATACTGTAAGTGGTGGATCTGTAATGGAATCTGATTGCCATTCAATTAGATTTATGTAATCATCTGCTTCGAAGATTAACTTGGGATTTTAAACTCTCGATTATTCTTTTCAACTTTTTTGTATTAATTTTAAATTCTTCTAAGGCTTAATTCTCTGACGTGTTTTTGATCATCAGCTAACATTGCCAAAATAATATTTCCCGGATGGACATAATAAGCATTTCTTTGCAAAGTTATATCTACAATTTTAAATTCTCAGACAAAAATCTCAATTTATTTAAAATATGTTAAAAATGAAGACTTCCGTATACCAACCTGATAACTTACTTTTAATTTTAAACCACACATATGAGTACCTTCGCAACATACTCTGTTAATATTTTCAAGTTATGGGTTGGATCTTCTGTTGAAATATATAACCTTAAAATTTTATTTGTCGTCGTCAACCATCTGGAATGATTCAATTTTCCTGGATCTTTTTGTGACAAGCTTATAATGGAATATATTTATTGGATATTCCTGTGCACATTTCGCAAAGGTATCGTTAATCAGTGCTAAGATCTTCTAGGTCAATATCTGGCAAAGTTACTTCTATCTTTTCAGTTTGTTAAAGGCAATTTCTCACAAGATTCTAACATTTTTCCAATTTCTCCGCTGTATCCTTTTGGTCGCTCCTCCGCTTATCCAGTCGTTTTTCCCTTCTAAATGTTGCAAGCCGACCAACCGGTATAGTGGTTAAGGTGTTAGCCTCTAGATCGGAAGGTTCCTGGTTCGAATCCGGGTCCGGGCATGGATGTTTGTAAGCGTATGGTGTAGAAGCGGCTGGTGCACCTTCAATCTGTCGTGGCCGAAAGTCCTCACGTTGGGTTGGCGTGGAAGTTTGGAGAGTGGGGTGCCAGCTCAGGTGTTGCTTCGTCATCTGACCGTGGTTCAAAATTACGAGGTGTTGTCCTCGGATCTTTCCCTTAAAGGGGTTGATCCCGGACCGTCGTCAATAGCCCATTGTGTTGCTCTAGTACGACGTTAACAAAAATTACCAAATTATTACCTATCTAAATGTTGCAACAAATGACGTAAAGGTAGCTGGGTAGCTCATTTGTATGTAATAAACAATTAAACCAATGCACAGGACGTCCTAAAAAGAGCTCGATATATCAAATGACTCTATTTTTTAAACACGTATTTACCACTGTACCATCACAACCAACTACTTGCATCTTAGAAAAATCGATATTTTACTCCAAAAATGTTAAAATACTCTTTTTAATATTTTGAGAAGAGCCAGTCGTAGGAGTGACATGTTCCATATATTTTGATCCTGGTTCTAGTATTAGAACGATATGTTCTACTATTACCGTCTTTCTAGAAATCCTTTTCTTTCTTTAATCATTACTAAAGTTTAATCCTTTCGCTCATCAAAGTATATTCCATATTCTGATAAAGAGGTAGTTTCCTCATTTTTCTTTTCAGGTAGCTGCGGGTCTTTGTCCTTTCTCTTCTAATTTTACTACGATCAACTATGTTTGAAGAATCATCCTTGGAAATTTTCCCCATATCCTTCAAAGCAGAATTAGAATTGCTGCCGAACTATCGGAAACACCATTTCTGTCACAAGCCTTAGTTATATTTAGAAGTTTAGTTCTCGTTTGTGAAGTTGAAGAAGAATTATTATCAATGATTGTGTTTAAAGTGTCATTAGAATTCTTAACCAAATTAAAACTCAAAGTAGTTCCCGTAATAGAGGGCGAGAGTATTTTAGATTGTTTTCCTTTACAATCTTTGAGCTGAACATTTTGGCTATATGCTTCTCTTTCTTTGCGCTGCAATCTTTTCTTCAATCATTCTGCTGGTTTTAATGTCAACATTTCCAATGACCTTTTTTCTAAATGTCCTTTGATCTGTTAAAAAAGCTCTTTCAGCAATAGGTACTTTCATTTTGAAAGTACAACTGAGAAAGTTCTTACATTTACATATGCTAATATCGAATAGATTTTTTTTTCTGCTGATTCCCTGAAGGACACAACCTTTTTCGAGAAACATAGTTTGCCAGTATATTTTAATAGTTTCTTAATATTTCTATATGTTTGATGGTATTTTTTCAGCATATGTATTATTTGTTGGTTTGTTACAGTTCGAATCGAACTTTCCCCCACAATCCTTTAAGCTCTTTAATTAAAATTGAACATACATCAGCCACATTCTAGCATCTCTTTTATAATCTTTCTGTATGCAAAGATAATGCTTCATAACATCTGCATGTGTTGGAAGCATGTTAGGCTTCATTATTTCAGCCATTCCAAACACGGGACATACATCTACTTATCATGTCCTAGGCATTTCGACTAATTCACAGAACCGTGTATCCTTAACAAACAAAACAAACCAAACCCAAACAAAACTGAACTTAAAGATTAAAATTCTGTACAAAAAATATCTAAAATAAGTAAAAATAAACAGTAAAATACGCACCAAGAAACGAAAGCGAATCAATTTGAACAAAGGACTTTGTTTTCCTCGATGCACTAGATCGGTAGGGCTTTTGCAGGAGCATACACCTACTAGATATTTACAAAAAAAGTGGGCGGGTATTTAAAGAAACCCAGACACTTCCACTCCATGTGGTG
The DNA here is from genome assembly GCA_947359465.1 of Metellina segmentata. Taxonomy (NCBI): domain Eukaryota; kingdom Metazoa; phylum Arthropoda; class Arachnida; order Araneae; family Tetragnathidae; genus Metellina; species Metellina segmentata. The sequence continues at coordinate 111,981,567 of OX375880.1, forward strand.
AAATACGAGTTATTTACCCCTTATAAACAAGCGAAGAAAGGGAAGCGTCCGTGCACCCTAGTAACGAGGAACGCAATGATGAGTCTATTGAGAGGACTGGATACGTGCGTGATATAGCGCTCTAAAAAAAAGGGGAAATTTTTAAATTTCCGGGATAATGTTAGGTGTAACACTTTTTTTTACAAGCAGGGAAGTACATTTCACCCACCCATGGCTTTAAATAAGATGCATTAAATTTTTTTAAATGCGGTATTATTGTTTTTGTGAAAAAAATGGCAAATTTTCGAAATTTCGAAGTGATTTTACTATAAATTCAATAAATTCAAACTGGTGCCTATGCTGTTCTTGATAGCAGAGGAAGTTTCCATCTAAGCACTACAGGAGCAAGATGGATAAAACATGTCTCTACTCTAGGAAAACATCAATTTAAAGTATCCACTCCAGAGTCTCAAAAAGGGGTTGCTATGTGAGTCAGTGGTTTCCAGTGAACCAAGGGGGCTGTTGTAGCAGAGTTGTAAGAGCAACGGATATGCGAGCTCAAAGTTGCAAGTTTGGAAGTCGGTCCAACTATAGAACATCGTGTACACGGGGGCTGGTGCAGGTGAAATATTTAGTGGATTCAAAAGTCTTCACGTCGGTGTGTTGTGAAATATTGAAAAGTGGGATACCATTTCAAGTGTTGACCTTCTCATCTGCCCATGGTTCAAAATTACGAGCCGTCATCCTCGATCGATTGTTAAGCATTTATCCCAGACCAGGACCAATAACTCTTTATACTGTTGTCCAGAGCGACTTCAATTAAGTACCTACCTGTTAAGTGAGCGTTATGTCCACAAAAGGAATCTGTTCGCTGGATTCAATGACAACGAGTCCGTGGTTTCAGGTGTACTGATATTATATATTAAGGTAGTACGCACACAGAGAGGTAGGTATATAATTAACCTCTCTCATTGCAACAACACAACCGGCAACTGACAACTGTCGGAAGTAAGGTAAGAAAAGGTAATATTAATTAACATCGTACTTGAGCAAAACAGCGGACTATTGACGACAGCCCTGGATAAATATTTAAAGGGAAATATCCGAGGACAACCCCACGTAATTTTAATTAACGTCGTACTAGAGCAACTCAAAGGGCCAAAAACGCTATTGACGACAGTATTGGATCAATACCCTAAGGGAAATGGTAATGGTAATTTTAGTAAACGTCGTACTAGAGAAACACAACAGGCTATTGACGACGGTCTGGGTAATGGTAATGGTAGTGGTAATGGTAATTTTAGTTAACGTCGTTCTAGAGCAACACAACGGGCTATTGACGACGGTCCGGGATCAGTCCCTTAAGGGAAAGATCCGAGAATAACACCTCGTAATTTTGAACCGCGGTCAGATGACTGAGCAACACCTGAGCTGGCACCCCACTCTCCAAACTTCCACACCAACCAAAAGTAAGGACTTTCTGCCACGACTTATTCAAGGTACACCAGCCGCCTCTACACCATACGTTTACAAACTTCAATGCCCGGACACGGAATCGAACCAGGAACCTTTCAATCTAGAGGCTAATAACTTAACCACTATACCGGTTGGTCGGCAAATACTAATTTTTGGGAAATTGGCTAATTTTTAATTAATGTACTCTAGCAACACAACGAACTATTGACTACGGTCCAGGATCAATCCCCTACTAGAAACATACTTGGATAACAACGCGTAATTTTAAGCCACGGTCAGATGACAAGATCACTGGCACCCATCTCTCCAAGAGATTGTGACGTCACACCGATTGTATCTCTTCGCAATTTGAATTTGGCCGCATTTCGCGATGAAGAGGCCATCACCGCGTTGTCTGTGGTGTTGGTTTACGAAGCAATCCAAATGGTAATGTGCAGCAAACAACGGTTGTTGGGGAGCGTTTAAAATGGACACATCTAACCCCACAAAGTACAGCCCGGGCTACGCCGTCCTAGCCACACAGTGGCTAGTAAGTTATCAAAAATAAATATCGCCATGGTCTCAACCCTCGCTATAAAGCCATTTTTAATTTACGGTCCACAATGTTTCGACATACGACAAAAAAAAATGCTGTTTTTATGCTTCTGTTTCGTTTCAGCTTGTTCCTTTAGGCGGTACTGCCACATTTTGCCTCACGAAAATATGAGGAACGTTTGGCACAACATTGTGATCATTTTATTGCGTTGTCGCTTTAGTGTAGTAAGACCAACACCGACTCTATACAATGCCCACGTCACAACTCAAAGTCCCATCGCGAGGCTACTTTTACGCTCTACGATACGAACTGCAGGAAGTTCAGCCTAATGGGTTTCGTTAAACATAAGTAACTTTTACATTGTCTTTTAATACACTCACTGCCAAAAGTTAAGCACGGAGAGGAAAATGTTAATTTCCAGAAGATTATCTGAATTTCGAATTTAAGAGGCTAATCAATCACTGATGTTCCTCTTTTCTTCGGTGTTCATCATTCAGTCATTTCAGGATTATGGTAACAATTCCAAACAAGGCAAACAGTTGTCCGAAGACCTGTGGCCGGCCGCCCAATAGTTAAGACCCCCCCCCCCCGCAAAATATCGATATATTGCTGTTGTAGCAAAGTGCATGGCTGAGTCAAAGAGTAATTCTTTCCCCTAGATATGAAGATGTCAATGTCATCAAAAAGCAACTCTTGCAAGAATTGCCCGGTAGGGTTCAAATTTACAAATCTATCGACATTACGCGTGACACAGATGAGGCCGTAAACTACACGACAGAGTTTTAGAACACATTAGAGCCACATGTAGAACGCTCGCACATATTGGATCTAAAGATTGGGGCACCTCGGACGTAACCTTCGCGTCGGTTAACCTCGGAAAGGAGCAAGTAGATTTTTAGATTTTCACCGAGAGGTCGATTCTAGCGTGTTTTGGTAAATGGGAATACGTAGTAAAAATTTCAACCATTTTGAAATCTGCGGAAAATTTAAATTGGTAATTTTAATTAACGTCATACAAGAGCAACACTTTGGGCTATTGTGAAGATCCTGGATCAATTCCCTAAGGAAGGTTCCGAGGTAATTTTAAATTAATATCTTACAAGAGCAACACAGTGTGCTATTGACGACCATCCAGGATCAATCCCCTAATGAAAAAATCAGAGGAAATTGGCTAATTTTTAATTAACGTACTCGAGCAACACCTCGGTCTATTGACTACGGTCTGGGATCATTCCCCTAAGGGAAAGATTTGAGGACAGCACTGCTTAATTTTGAACCACGGTCAGATGACAAGATAACACCTGAGCTGGCACCCCACTCTCCAAACTTCCACACCAACCCAACGTGAAAGTAACCGGATGGTAGTGAGTTCTAGATTAGGATCAGCCAAGGTCCGTCGTGTACGTCGGGACTGGTGCACGTTATTCTGTCGTGGCCTCAAATGTCTCCACGATTTCGTGTTGTGGAAGTTTGTAGTGTGGGGTGCCATCTCAGGTGTGAACCTCGTCATCTGACCACGATTCAAAATTACGTGGTGTTGTCTTTGGATCATTCCCTTCGGGATGGATCCCACACTATCGTCAATAGATCATGTTGCTCCAGTGCAAATTTAATTCAACTACGTGTCAGTTCAGTTACCTCCATAAGAGTCCGTTGTCACGTCTATATTGCTATAAAATCACTTTTTGTAAAGGTAATTGGTAATTTTAGTTAACGTCGTACTAGAGCAACACAACGGGCTAACGATCACGACAGATTTAAGGTGCACCAGCCGCCTCTACATCATACGCTTACAAACATCCATGCCCGAACCCGGATTCGAACCAGGAACCTTCCTATCTAGAGGCTAACAACTTAACCACTATACCAGTTGGTCGGCGTTTGTAAAGGAAGAACACTATTTTTGATTGAGCTGACTCTGAATCAAAATAGATAGAATTCATACAAATGACAAAATGTGTCAAATTTCTATTCCAAGAGATTGTGATGTCACATCGATTGTATCTCTTCGCAATTCGAATTTGGCCGCATTTCACAGTGACAACGCCATTATGGCGATGCCGAAGTGTTGGCTTCGAAGCAAACCAAATAAGTATGCATAGCAAACACAGGTGGTTGGCAAACGTTAACAATGGTCACGTCACACCTAACCCCATAAAAGCAACTGTCACGGGTAACACCGTGCTAACCACGTACAGTGGCTAGTTGTTTTATAAATTCAACTGCATATTTGGTTCACTTTTGCTTAAAATGATGTAGTATTTATGGTTATACATTCAGTAGAAGTATTTTAAATATTTTTTTGAAAAATATCTGTTCGTACCTGAAGTAAAGTCAATTTTATGTTTTAAGCTTCAATACCAACAGACTATTTTTTCCAAAATGGGAACATTTTTCAGTTCTTTCAAGTAAATATAAAAAAATAATTGGTTTGCAAGTGTAACATTTCCTATAACATATTTTACCCATGCAATTTTCCTATCTGATCAGAAAAATTAATTTTGATTTAAAAAATTAAATTAAATTAAAATAAAAAAAATCTAAGAATTTCAAATTTAAAGTTTTTTTTTTTAATCTTTGGGGGGGGGTGTTAAAATGTGTTTTACACATAATCTGTGTAAAACAATTCCAGCCAGTACACATTAAAAATTATGAGAAAATGTTTCTTAGCATTTGACTATTTTAACAATACAGAGATACATAGAACTGGAGTATTTTAGTCCCATTCGCCATTCTTAATATTCTTTTTACACTTTCGTATTTGTAATAAGCAGTATTGAAGATAGTGATAAGTGAAGCTTGTACTGTATATCCCTTTAGATGTTAAGTTTCTTGATTTTAAGTTACCTAAATAATATAACTTTATTTTTAAACCTGTTGTGTTTCTTATTCACTATTAATGAGACCATTGAATTTAATTTACAAGACGTCGCACTAATATAGTCAACACTAATTGTAATTAACGTTTCCACCACTATCATATAAGAACATGATCTAAATAGCATTTAAAGAAACTTTGGGTCATATTTCAATAAACTAATGCATTCTCTTGCAAAGAAGCACTCACATGAATCGATTTTAGAGATAGAATCAACTGAGTTAACACTAAAAGCATCTGCGTCTGTTACATAGTTCAATTTAATGATTTTGTAGTGGTGGCTATATGTTTTTACTTGTAGCTAGAAGTATTGGATTTCTTGAAACACTTTATTACGAAAGAGTGCAATAGAAATATATATGTTACAGCTTTCTTTAAAATGTTTGACATATTTTAAATTATGAGCTCACTTGTTTGTTATATTATTTTTCTCCTTTCCTTAGAGGCCGACCAACTGGTATAGTGGTTAAGGTGTTAGCCTCTAGATCGGAAGGTTCCTGGTTCGAATACGGGTCCGGGCATGGATGTTTGCAAGCGTATGGTGAGGAGGCGGCTGGTGCACCTTAAATCAGTCCTAAAAATCTAAAAAAGTCCTCACGTTGGGGTGGTGTGGAAGTTTAGAGAGTGGGGTGCCAGATCAGGTGTTGCTTCGTTATCTGACCGTGGTTCAAAATTACGAGGTGTTGTCCTCGTATCTTAAGTGACTGATCCCCGACCGTCGTCAATAGCCCGTTGTGTTGCTCTAGTACGACACTAACTAAAATTACCATTACCAGCAATATGCAATGACGTCACGACTTTCATGTCATTTGGGTAATGGTAATTTTAGTTAACGTCGTATTAGAGCAACACAGTGGGCTATTGACGACGGTCCGGGATCAGTCCCTTAAGGGAAAGATCCGCGGACAACACCTCGTAATTTTGAACCACGTTCAGAAAACGAAGCAACACCTGACCTGGCACCCCACTCTCTAAACTTCCACACCAACCCAACGTGAGGACTTTCGGCCACGACAGATTTAAGGTGCACCAGCCGCCTCCTCACCATACGCTTACAAACATCAAAACCCGGATTCGAACCAGGAACCTTCAGATCTATTTTATCATTTGGGATCGTTTTCTCTATTGTTTTTGGTAGGTATTTAATTTACGTCGCACCGGACTAACACAATGAGCTATTGCGATCGTTTTTGGTATTGCGTAGTTTCGACATACGACAAAAAAAATGCTGTTTTTATGCTTCTGTTTAGTTTTAGCTTGTTCCTTTAGGCGGTACTGCCACATTTTGCCTCACGAAAATATGAGGAACGTTTGGCACAACATTGTGATCATTTTATTGCGTTGTCGCTTTAGTGTAGTAAGACCAACACCGACTCTATACAATGCCCACGTCACAACTCAAATTCCCATCGCGAGGCTATATTTACGCTCTACGATACGAACTGCAGGAAGTTCAGCCTAATGGGTTTCGTTAAACATAAGTAACTTTTTCATTGTCTTTTAATACACTCACTGCCAAAAGTTAAGCACGGAGAGGAAAATGTTAATTTCCAGAAGATTATCTGAATTTCGAATTTAAGAGGCTAATCAATCACTGATGTTCCTCTTTTCTTCGGTGTTCATCATTCAGTCATTTCAGGATTATGGTAACAATTCCAAACAAGGCAAACAGTTGTCCGAAGACCTGTGGCCGGCCGCCCAATAGTTAAGACCCCCCCTCCCCCCCGCAAAATATCGATATATTGCTGTTGTAGCAAAGTGCATGGCTGAGTCAAAGAGTAATTCTTTCCCCTAGATATGAAGATGTCAATGTCATCAAAAAGCAACTCTTGCAAGAATTGCCCGGTAGGGTTCAAATTTACAAATCTATCGACATTACGCGTGACACAGATGAGGCCGTAAACTACACGACAGAGTTTTAGAACACATTGGAGCCACCTGGAGAACGCTCGCACATATTGGATCTAAAGATTGGGGCACCTCGGACGTAACCTTCGCGTCGGTTAACCTCGGAAAGGAGCAAGTAGATTTTTAGATTTTCACCGAGAGGTCGATTATAGCGTGTTTTGGTAAATGGGAATACGTAGTAAAAATTTCAACCATTTTGAAATCTGCGGAAAATTTAAATTGGTAATTTTAATTAACGTCATACAAGAGCAACACATTGGGCCATTGTGAAGATCCTGGATCAATTCCCTAAGGGAAGGTTCCGAGGTTATTTTAAATTAATATCTTACAAGAGCAACACAGTGTGCTATTGACGACCATCCGGGATCAATCCCCTAATGAAAAAATCCGAGGAAATTGGCTAATTTTTAATTAACGTACTCGAGCAACACCTCGGTCTATTGACTACGGTCTGGGATCATTCCCCTAAGGGAAAGATTTGAGGACAGCACTGCTTAATTTTGAACCACGGTCAGATGACAACACCTGAGCTGGCACCCCACTCTCCAAACTTCCACACCAACCCAACATGAAAGTAACCGGATGGTAGTGAGTTCTAGATTAGGATCAGCCAAGGTCCGTCGTGTACGTCGGGACTGGTGCACGTTATTCTGTCGTGGCCTCAAATGTCTCCACGATTTCGTGTTGTGGAAGTTTGTAGTGTGGGGTACCATCTCAGGTGTGAACCTCGTCATCTGACCACGATTCAAAATTACGTTGTGTTGTCTTTGGATCATTCCCTTCGGGATGGATCCCACACTATCGTCAATAGATCATGTTGCTCCAGTGCAACTTTAATTCAACTACGTGTCAGTTCAGTTACCTCCATAAGAGTCCGTTGTCACGTCTATATTGCTATAAAATCACTTTTTGTAAAGGTAATTTGTAATTTTAGTTAACGTCGTACTAGAGCAACACAACGGGCTATTGACGACGGTCCGGGATCAGTCCCTTAAGGGAAAGATCCGAGGACAACACTTCGTAATTTTGAACCACGGTCAGATGACGAAGCAACACCTGAGCTGGCACCCCACTCTCCAAACTTCCACAACAACCCAAAGTGAGGACTTTCGATCACGACTGATTTAAGGTGCACCAGCCGCCTCTACACCATACGCTTACAAACATCCATGCCCGAACCCGGATTCGAACCAGGAACCTTCCTATCTAGAGGCTAACACCTTAACCACTATACCAGTTGGTCGGCGTTTGTAAAGGAAGAACACTATTTTTGATTGAGCTGACTCTGAATCAAAATAGATAGAATTCATACAAATAACAAAATGTGTCAAATTTCTATTCCAAGAGATTGTGATGTCACATCGATTGTATCTCTTCGCAATTCGAATTTGGCCGCATTTCACAGTGACAACGCCATTATGGCGATGCCGAAGTGTTGGCTTCGAAGCAAACCAAATAAGTATGCATAGCAAACACAGGTGGTTGGCAAACGTTAACAATGGTCACGTCACACCTAACCCCATAAAAGCAACTGTCACGGGTAACACCGTGCTAACCACGTACAGTGGCTAGTTGTTTTATAAATTCAACTGCATATTTGGTTCACTTTTGCTTAAAATGATGTAGTATTTATGGTTATACATTCAGTAGAAGTATTTTAAATATTTTTTTGAAAAATATCTGTTCGTACCTGAAGTAAAGTCAATTTTATGTTTTAAGCTTCAATACCAACAGACTATTTTTTCCAAAATGGGAACATTTTTCAGTTCTTTCAAGTAAATATAAAAAAATAATTGGTTTGCAAGTGTAACATTTCCTATAACATATTTTACCCATGCAATTTTCCTATCTGATCAGAAAAATTAATTTTGATTTAAAAAATTAAATTAAATTAAAATAAAAAAAATCTAAGAATTTCAAATTTAAAGTTTTTTTTTTTAATCTTTGGGGGGGGGGTGTTAAAATGTGTTTTACACATAATCTGTGTAAAACAATTCCAGCCAGTACACATTAAAAATTATGAGAAAATGTTTCTTAGCATTTGACTATTTTAACAATACAGAGATACATAGAACTGGAGTATTTTAGTCCCATTCGCCATTCTTAATATTCTTTTTACACTTTCGTATTTGTAATAAGCAGTATTGAAGATAGTGATAAGTGAAGCTTGTACTGTATATCCCTTTAGATGTTAAGTTTCTTGATTTTAAGTTACCTAAATAATATAACTTTATTTTTAAACCTGTTGTGTTTCTTATTCACTATTAATGAGACCATTGAATTTAATTTACAAGACGTCGCACTAATATAGTCAACACTAATTGTAATTAACGTTTCCACCACTATCATATAAGAACATGATCTAAATAGCATTTAAAGAAACTTTGGGTCATATTTCAATAAACTAATGCATTCTCTTGCAAAGAAGCACTCACATGAATCGATTTTAGAGATAGAATCAACTGAGTTAACACTAAAAGCATCTGCGTCTGTTACATAGTTCAATTTAATGATTTTGTAGTGGTGGCTATATGTTTTTACTTGTAGCTAGAAGTATTGGATTTCTTGAAACACTTTATTACGAAAGAGTGCAATAGAAATATATATGTTACAGCTTTCTTTAAAATGTTTGACATATTTTAAATTATGAGCTCACTTGTTTGTTATATTATTTTTCTCCTTTCCTTAGAGGCCGACCAACTGGTATAGTGGTTAAGGTGTTAGCCTCTAGATCGGAAGGTTCCTGGTTCGAATACGGGTCCGGGCATGGATGTTTGCAAGCGTATGGTGAGGAGGCGGCTGGTGCACCTTAAATCAGTCCTAAAAATCTAAAAAAGTCCTCACGTTGGGGTGGTGTGGAAGTTTAGAGAGTGGGGTGCCAGATCAGGTGTTGCTTCGTTATCTGACCGTGGTTCAAAATTACGAGGTGTTGTCCTCGTATCTTAAGTGACTGATCCCCGACCGTCGTCAATAGCCCGTTGTGTTGCTCTAGTACGACACTAACTAAAATTACCATTACCAGCAATATGCAATGACGTCACGACTTTCATGTCATTTGGGTAATGGTAATTTTAGTTAACGTCGTATTAGAGCAACACAGTGGGCTATTGACGACGGTCCGGGATCAGTCCCTTAAGGGAAAGATCCGCGGACAACACCTCGTAATTTTGAACCACGTTCAGAAAACGAAGCAACACCTGACCTGGCACCCCACTCTCTAAACTTCCACACCAACCCAACGTGAGGACTTTCGGCCACGACAGATTTAAGGTGCACCAGCCGCCTCCTCACCATACGCTTACAAACATCAAAACCCGGATTCGAACCAGGAACCTTCAGATCTATTTTATCATTTGGGATCGTTTTCTCTATTGTTTTTGGTAGGTATTTAATTTACGTCGCACCGGACTAACACAATGAGCTATTGCGATCGTTTTTGGTATTGCGTAGTTTCGACATACGACAAAAAAAATGCTGTTTTTATGCTTCTGTTTAGTTTTAGCTTGTTCCTTTAGGCGGTACTGCCACATTTTGCCTCACGAAAATATGAGGAACGTTTGGCACAACATTGTGATCATTTTATTGCGTTGTCGCTTTAGTGTAGTAAGACCAACACCGACTCTATACAATGCCCACGTCACAACTCAAATTCCCATCGCGAGGCTACTTTTACGCTCTACGATACGAACTGCAGGAAGTTCAGCCTAATGGGTTTCGTTAAACATAAGTAACTTTTTCATTGTCTTTTAATACACTCACTGCCAAAAGTTAAGCACGGAGAGGAAAATGTTAATTTCCAGAAGATTATCTGAATTTCGAATTTAAGAGGCTAATCAATCACTGATGTTCCTCTTTTCTTCGGTGTTCATCATTCAGTCATTTCAGGATTATGGTAACAATTCCAAACAAGGCAAACAGTTGTCCGAAGACCTGTGGCCGGCCGCCCAATAGTTAAGACCCCCCCTCCCCCCCGCAAAATATCGATATATTGCTGTTGTAGCAAAGTGCATGGCTGAGTCAAAGAGTAATTCTTTCCCCTAGATATGAAGATGTCAATGTCATCAAAAAGCAACTCTTGCAAGAATTGCCCGGTAGGGTTCAAATTTACAAATCTATCGACATTACGCGTGACACAGATGAGGCCGTAAACTACACGACAGAGTTTTAGAACACATTGGAGCCACCTGGAGAACGCTCGCACATATTGGATCTAAAGATTGGGGCACCTCGGACGTAACCTTCGCGTCGGTTAACCTCGGAAAGGAGCAAGTAGATTTTTAGATTTTCACCGAGAGGTCGATTATAGCGTGTTTTGGTAAATGGGAATACGTAGTAAAAATTTCAACCATTTTGAAATCTGCGGAAAATTTAAATTGGTAATTTTAATTAACGTCATACAAGAGCAACACATTGGGCCATTGTGAAGATCCTGGATCAATTCCCTAAGGGAAGGTTCCGAGGTTATTTTAAATTAATATCTTACAAGAGCAACACAGTGTGCTATTGACGACCATCCGGGATCAATCCCCTAATGAAAAAATCCGAGGAAATTGGCTAATTTTTAATTAACGTACTCGAGCAACACCTCGGTCTATTGACTACGGTCTGGGATCATTCCCCTAAGGGAAAGATTTGAGGACAGCACTGCTTAATTTTGAACCACGGTCAGATGACAACACCTGAGCTGGCACCCCACTCTCCAAACTTCCACACCAACCCAACATGAAAGTAACCGGATGGTAGTGAGTTCTAGATTAGGATCAGCCAAGGTCCGTCGTGTACGTCGGGACTGGTGCACGTTATTCTGTCGTGGCCTCAAATGTCTCCACGATTTCGTGTTGTGGAAGTTTGTAGTGTGGGGTACCATCTCAGGTGTGAACCTCGTCATCTGACCACGATTCAAAATTACGTTGTGTTGTCTTTGGATCATTCCCTTCGGGATGGATCCCACACTATCGTCAATAGATCATGTTGCTCCAGTGCAACTTTAATTCAACTACGTGTCAGTTCAGTTACCTCCATAAGAGTCCGTTGTCACGTCTATATTGCTATAAAATCACTTTTTGTAAAGGTAATTTGTAATTTTAGTTAACGTCGTACTAGAGCAACACAACGGGCTATTGACGACGGTCCGGGATCAGTCCCTTAAGGGAAAGATCCGAGGACAACACTTCGTAATTTTGAACCACGGTCAGATGACGAAGCAACACCTGAGCTGGCACCCCACTCTCCAAACTTCCACAACAACCCAAAGTGAGGACTTTCGATCACGACTGATTTAAGGTGCACCAGCCGCCTCTACACCATACGCTTACAAACATCCATGCCCGAACCCGGATTCGAACCAGGAACCTTCCTATCTAGAGGCTAACACCTTAACCACTATACCAGTTGGTCGGCGTTTGTAAAGGAAGAACACTATTTTTGATTGAGCTGACTCTGAATCAAAATAGATAGAATTCATACAAATAACAAAATGTGTCAAATTTCTATTCCAAGAGATTGTGATGTCACATCGATTGTATCTCTTCGCAATTCGAATTTGGCCGCATTTCACAGTGACAACGCCATTATGGCGATGCCGAAGTGTTGGCTTCGAAGCAAACCAAATAAGTATGCATAGCAAACACAGGTGGTTGGCAAACGTTAACAATGGTCACGTCACACCTAACCCCATAAAAGCAACTGTCACGGGTAACACCGTGCTAACCACGTACAGTGGCTAGTTGTTTTATAAATTCAACTGCATATTTGGTTCACTTTTGCTTAAAATGATGTAGTATTTATGGTTATACATTCAGTAGAAGTATTTTAAATATTTTTTTGAAAAATATCTGTTCGTACCTGAAGTAAAGTCAATTTTATGTTTTAAGCTTCAATACCAACAGACTATTTTTTCCAAAATGGGAACATTTTTCAGTTCTTTCAAGTAAATATAAAAAAATAATTGGTTTGCAAGTGTAACATTTCCTATAACATATTTTACCCATGCAATTTTCCTATCTGATCAGAAAAATTAATTTTGATTTAAAAAATTAAATTAAATTAAAATAAAAAAAATCTAAGAATTTCAAATTTAAAGTTTTTTTTTTTAATCTTTGGGGGGGGGGTGTTAAAATGTGTTTTACACATAATCTGTGTAAAACAATTCCAGCCAGTACACATTAAAAATTATGAGAAAATGTTTCTTAGCATTTGACTATTTTAACAATACAGAGATACATAGAACTGGAGTATTTTAGTCCCATTCGCCATTCTTAATATTCTTTTTACACTTTCGTATTTGTAATAAGCAGTATTGAAGATAGTGATAAGTGAAGCTTGTACTGTATATCCCTTTAGATGTTAAGTTTCTTGATTTTAAGTTACCTAAATAATATAACTTTATTTTTAAACCTGTTGTGTTTCTTATTCACTATTAATGAGACCATTGAATTTAATTTACAAGACGTCGCACTAATATAGTCAACACTAATTGTAATTAACGTTTCCACCACTATCATATAAGAACATGATCTAAATAGCATTTAAAGAAACTTTGGGTCATATTTCAATAAACTAATGCATTCTCTTGCAAAGAAGCACTCACATGAATCGATTTTAGAGATAGAATCAACTGAGTTAACACTAAAAGCATCTGCGTCTGTTACATAGTTCAATTTAATGATTTTGTAGTGGTGGCTATATGTTTTTACTTGTAGCTAGAAGTATTGGATTTCTTGAAACACTTTATTACGAAAGAGTGCAATAGAAATATATATGTTACAGCTTTCTTTAAAATGTTTGACATATTTTAAATTATGAGCTCACTTGTTTGTTATATTATTTTTCTCCTTTCCTTAGAGGCCGACCAACTGGTATAGTGGTTAAGGTGTTAGCCTCTAGATCGGAAGGTTCCTGGTTCGAATACGGGTCCGGGCATGGATGTTTGCAAGCGTATGGTGAGGAGGCGGCTGGTGCACCTTAAATCAGTCCTAAAAATCTAAAAAAGTCCTCACGTTGGGGTGGTGTGGAAGTTTAGAGAGTGGGGTGCCAGATCAGGTGTTGCTTCGTTATCTGACCGTGGTTCAAAATTACGAGGTGTTGTCCTCGTATCTTAAGTGACTGATCCCCGACCGTCGTCAATAGCCCGTTGTGTTGCTCTAGTACGACACTAACTAAAATTACCATTACCAGCAATATGCAATGACGTCACGACTTTCATGTCATTTGGGTAATGGTAATTTTAGTTAACGTCGTATTAGAGCAACACAGTGGGCTATTGACGACGGTCCGGGATCAGTCCCTTAAGGGAAAGATCCGCGGACAACACCTCGTAATTTTGAACCACGTTCAGAAAACGAAGCAACACCTGACCTGGCACCCCACTCTCTAAACTTCCACACCAACCCAACGTGAGGACTTTCGGCCACGACAGATTTAAGGTGCACCAGCCGCCTCCTCACCATACGCTTACAAACATCAAAACCCGGATTCGAACCAGGAACCTTCAGATCTATTTTATCATTTGGGATCGTTTTCTCTATTGTTTTTGGTAGGTATTTAATTTACGTCGCACCGGACTAACACAATGAGCTATTGCGATCGTTTTTGGTATTGCGTAGTTTCGACATACGACAAAAAAAATGCTGTTTTTATGCTTCTGTTTAGTTTTAGCTTGTTCCTTTAGGCGGTACTGCCACATTTTGCCTCACGAAAATATGAGGAACGTTTGGCACAACATTGTGATCATTTTATTGCGTTGTCGCTTTAGTGTAGTAAGACCAACACCGACTCTATACAATGCCCACGTCACAACTCAAATTCCCATCGCGAGGCTACTTTTACGCTCTACGATACGAACTGCAGGAAGTTCAGCCTAATGGGTTTCGTTAAACATAAGTAACTTTTTCATTGTCTTTTAATACACTCACTGCCAAAAGTTAAGCACGGAGAGGAAAATGTTAATTTCCAGAAGATTATCTGAATTTCGAATTTAAGAGGCTAATCAATCACTGATGTTCCTCTTTTCTTCGGTGTTCATCATTCAGTCATTTCAGGATTATGGTAACAATTCCAAACAAGGCAAACAGTTGTCCGAAGACCTGTGGCCGGCCGCCCAATAGTTAAGACCCCCCCTCCCCCCCGCAAAATATCGATATATTGCTGTTGTAGCAAAGTGCATGGCTGAGTCAAAGAGTAATTCTTTCCCCTAGATATGAAGATGTCAATGTCATCAAAAAGCAACTCTTGCAAGAATTGCCCGGTAGGGTTCAAATTTACAAATCTATCGACATTACGCGTGACACAGATGAGGCCGTAAACTACACGACAGAGTTTTAGAACACATTGGAGCCACCTGGAGAACGCTCGCACATATTGGATCTAAAGATTGGGGCACCTCGGACGTAACCTTCGCGTCGGTTAACCTCGGAAAGGAGCAAGTAGATTTTTAGATTTTCACCGAGAGGTCGATTATAGCGTGTTTTGGTAAATGGGAATACGTAGTAAAAATTTCAACCATTTTGAAATCTGCGGAAAATTTAAATTGGTAATTTTAATTAACGTCATACAAGAGCAACACATTGGGCCATTGTGAAGATCCTGGATCAATTCCCTAAGGGAAGGTTCCGAGGTTATTTTAAATTAATATCTTACAAGAGCAACACAGTGTGCTATTGACGACCATCCGGGATCAATCCCCTAATGAAAAAATCCGAGGAAATTGGCTAATTTTTAATTAACGTACTCGAGCAACACCTCGGTCTATTGACTACGGTCTGGGATCATTCCCCTAAGGGAAAGATTTGAGGACAGCACTGCTTAATTTTGAACCACGGTCAGATGACAACACCTGAGCTGGCACCCCACTCTCCAAACTTCCACACCAACCCAACATGAAAGTAACCGGATGGTAGTGAGTTCTAGATTAGGATCAGCCAAGGTCCGTCGTGTACGTCGGGACTGGTGCACGTTATTCTGTCGTGGCCTCAAATGTCTCCACGATTTCGTGTTGTGGAAGTTTGTAGTGTGGGGTACCATCTCAGGTGTGAACCTCGTCATCTGACCACGATTCAAAATTACGTTGTGTTGTCTTTGGATCATTCCCTTCGGGATGGATCCCACACTATCGTCAATAGATCATGTTGCTCCAGTGCAACTTTAATTCAACTACGTGTCAGTTCAGTTACCTCCATAAGAGTCCGTTGTCACGTCTATATTGCTATAAAATCACTTTTTGTAAAGGTAATTTGTAATTTTAGTTAACGTCGTACTAGAGCAACACAACGGGCTATTGACGACGGTCCGGGATCAGTCCCTTAAGGGAAAGATCCGAGGACAACACTTCGTAATTTTGAACCACGGTCAGATGACGAAGCAACACCTGAGCTGGCACCCCACTCTCCAAACTTCCACAACAACCCAAAGTGAGGACTTTCGATCACGACTGATTTAAGGTGCACCAGCCGCCTCTACACCATACGCTTACAAACATCCATGCCCGAACCCGGATTCGAACCAGGAACCTTCCTATCTAGAGGCTAACACCTTAACCACTATACCAGTTGGTCGGCGTTTGTAAAGGAAGAACACTATTTTTGATTGAGCTGACTCTGAATCAAAATAGATAGAATTCATACAAATAACAAAATGTGTCAAATTTCTATTCCAAGAGATTGTGATGTCACATCGATTGTATCTCTTCGCAATTCGAATTTGGCCGCATTTCACAGTGACAACGCCATTATGGCGATGCCGAAGTGTTGGCTTCGAAGCAAACCAAATAAGTATGCATAGCAAACACCGGTGGTTGGCAAACGTTAACAATGGTCACACCTAACCCCATAAAAGCAACTGTCACGGGTAACACCGTGCTAACCCAATACCTCCTAGAGATAAGAAAGCCAAACCACTGTTTTGTGACGTCAGAAAAATTAGGCGATGCAAAACATCATTGTTGAGCGTTTGTTTATCAGCGAGTTCCGACTTCATTCAACGAATTATTTAGTTATTGGAATTTGTCAGCTTAAAGTAGCATAATGAAATGAAATTGAAAGCAGGGGAAGAAATATATAGATATACAATTTATAATTGTGGGAAACAATAAAATATGAAAAAGCAACGTTCAGAAGGTTAAAATATAAATAGTAATGTTTGCGATGCTTCATTGAATATCTGGAAAGTTACGGGAGGAAATAAATGCGACCCAGTGAAATTAAGAGTTTAAATTAATTATGGATACAAAATCAAATTGACAGTTTAAATTATATTTAATAGGCAATGATTAAAAAATTCTGAGACATCTGCGGGAAAAATAAATTTTGAAGAATACCCATCATCCTTGATAAATGCAGCCATATAAATATATTTTTAATTTAGATTAATTTTCGGTTATTCATAAGAAAGGTTAAAATTTTCCAGGGCTATTTTTGTTGGGTTCTAGGACCTGTTGATAAATTATTGTATCTACGTGTATAGCGACAATATGATACATTTTACACAAAGAAAAGCTAAATTATGATAGTAACATTTAGTAAATCCATTATTCAAATGAGTTTGCTAAAAAAATAATTTCCTTGTTAATGGAATTTAAAAAATGACGAGTTTAGTATTAATGCTTTTTTTTAGGTAATTAAAGAACATAACTATAGAAGTTGATCAGATAATTTTTTTTCAATTAGAAGCATTTGAAAACTATTTATATTTAACTTGGAGGATGGATGCATATATCAGGTATCTCCAATGTCAATTGCATAATATTTTTTGACCAATATATCCATATAGTCCCTTTTATATTGTGTCAACTATTTAAAAAATATTTTGCCTTGACTTTTGAAAAAGGAGGCTGGAGAAGTAAATCCTGTATGCAAGAATTAGTGAACACCCATGATATATTAGGGTAATTCCATGCTGAAAAGTAAAAACTTGAAAAAATAAAATAAGATATATTTTACATAATTTTGGGCTTAAAAAAGACTGGAGTTCTTTGGTTTTGATTCATCGTGATTGTATTTGATTTATTGTAATGAAAATTTAGCTATTAGAATAAAATTTTGGAAAAATGAAATGTTACGTATGTTACTTAAATTTTTTTTAATTAAATTTAATTGATGAATGACAGTTTTAAAAAATTTGCATGACTACAATTATGAAAGGCTTTAGAATTAATGTATATACTTTTCAAGCTATATCATGTTGAACAAAACAGAATTTTATTCAAATGTTCATGAACCTTTTCTGTTATTCCTCTTTACTGTAACGCAAGTTATTACAGTAAATTTAATTCTGTGGACTTAAAAATATCAGCAAATTAATAACATTCTTATCAAAGTTTAGCTTTTTACTAGTTTGTTGAACAATTCAAGTAAATATTTTGTTTTCTATTATTTTTTGCTAATATATTTACACTTCAAGATCAGTATATTTGTCTAAATGTAAGTTACCGTGGAATTGCCCTATAAACATATAACTTGACATGAAAATTCAATTCCAATAATGGATTAACTTTAAGCATATAGTGATTAGTACATTATTATCATACATGAAATCATTGAGCTAACAAATTAATATACAATTATATCAACCAGTCATTTCCAATGTACCCTATTGATAACATATTGAATACTATGGTAAGAAATTTATTTTAGAATTTCTAAAGTTCACTCACTGAAAGCAAAAAAATAATAGGACACTAGAAAAACAAATTTAATTATCTTTATTAAACATAAAATTATCATAGCATAAATAAATAGCATAAAAATCAATACAATAAATTATTCATTTTAATGAATTTACATAGCATATCTGCCAACACCACATTGCAATAAAAAACATCCACAGTTACCATTAAATAATTAAATTTGTTAGAGTTTGAATTTTTCTATCTTTAGGAAATTTGTCATTTTGGGATTTTTAGGCCTTTTTTTATCTTTAGCAGACAAAAAAAAAAAAAAAAAAACTAGCACAAATCATTTATTCTTTTGCATCAGTTCTTCAAAAATATGTTTGTTGATTTTTTCAGAATTGACTTTTGTCGCAAGTTTCAACTGGCAGGAAAATTTCTGACGAGTTCAAAACATTTGACGTGATATTACATACAACATTTCTCTTATTTTGAAAGTCAACAATTTTCAAAGTCTGTGGATAATAACTTAGATACAATTATGTAATTGTATATACTTTGGTAATTACATCATTAATTGGATACTTCAATCCACCTCGATCTAGATTTTTGATCAAAGCATAACATGAACTTAATTCAAGTTCTCTATCAACAGATAATTGAGCTTTACAAGATAAACAATTGATGGTTTTTGAAAGAGAATGAACACAATAGCCAGCTACAAACACAATAGCAAGAATAGTGTCATTCAAGTCAGAAATATCAGAGTTACAAACATTAATTTTACCCAAAAATTGAATTTATTCCCCCAAATTTTCAACTTCAACTACATCTTTCACATCTGAAATACCAATATCAATTTCACCATTTTTTTTTAGCTTAACCATAATGGAAGAAGAGATATAATTCTAATTTTTTTTTTCAGTTTTAAAGAATTCTGTCAAATTTATATTATACTGGGCACCTGCTAGCTGGCCATAACTGCCAAAACAGTCTTCTAATTAATCAGTTTGCAGTTAATATATACTAAAAATTTAACTCTTCTATACAATAAGTTGTTAGTTCTAATATTGCACGCGTTGTGTGATACAATGCTGTTTGTGTATCAGCATATTTTACAATAGCATTTGATTCAATTTCATGAAGCTGTTTTAGTGTTAAGAGAGGCAGATTTTAATCTTTCTGTGATTTGTTCCGCATTAGATAAATTATTGTCCAATTGGTAAAACATTGGATAAAACATACATTGTCCACAATTTTTTTTGGTTTAGCCAATTATTTCTAATACATTTCAGTATGTGGACAGGTTCAATAATGGAAAACAATGGTTTTGAAGGGTCAGCAGGATGATTATAACAAATACTCAATTTGGGTGGGGAAGCAAAAAAAGAAACAGCTTTGCGATTAATAGCATTATTGTCACTGATGATGTACCCAACTTTAAAACCAAGATGTTCAAGACCTATAACAATTTTAAACAAGAAATAAAGAATGTTCAAAATAATTGTCTTAGCGGGTAAAATGTGTATAACATCTTTATAACTAGATTTTATACTTTGCAGCATAAATACATAAGCAGAATTAGTTGCCTTCTCACAGTTATAGGATACCCCAATAATATCACCACCCTTATAATCAAGAAAGGCTTTCAAATGAATTTCATCAATAAGTAATGATACATATTTGTCAGCATCATTTAAGTGTAAAATCTTTTCCTAAGCATATAATAAAAAATTATTATCAAGTCCTTCAGTTTAGGGATCAACATTAAATTTTGAACAGTCTCTTTACTGTCGAAGGATGGGGTATAATTACAAATCCACAAATTCTTAAAAATAGATACGCGTGAGGGGATATGGTAAAGATCAAACTGTTTAAAATTAAGAAATCAGAACTGTACCGATTTCGATTCTTGTGATTTTCAGCAAGTGATAGTTGTTCAGCAACAAACCCAATAATAAGCTTTG
The DNA here is from genome assembly GCA_947359465.1 of Metellina segmentata. NCBI lineage: Eukaryota > Metazoa > Arthropoda > Arachnida > Araneae > Tetragnathidae > Metellina > Metellina segmentata. The sequence continues at coordinate 112,001,912 of OX375880.1, forward strand.
ACTTTCACTTGCGACACACTTTAATAAGTCTTTCAGTACATTCTGCGTTAAACTAAACATATTTTTAACATTACCGTCTCCATTTGGAGCATTCAGGTTTGATGTTTCCAAAAGAATGGAATCTAAAGTATTGATGTTATTAATATGAAAGGGAAGTTTGTAATTTCCAATTTCAGAGATCATAACATTCTCTTTATAGGCTTTTATAAAACAATCTGAATCAACAACTACAGTCAAGGATATCACTAGTGCTGACGTTGAGATGATAAGAAATAAAATGCCCTTTTCTTTTTTTAATACAGAATAGCAAGTTGGCACATTGATCATTTCAACACCTTCCAAATGCTGGGGATCGCTGCCTTTTGAAGCCGAGGCTTACAAAGGCTAACATAAATTTTCCTTCCATTTTTTTCGTCGAACTCTTCTGCGACGTACCTGATGTCACTTGACAAAGTGAAGTTCAGAAACCTAAAATGATGTAATAATTTTAAAATAGAGTTCTTATTTAAATTTCTAACGCACAAACACACACAAATCGCACCCCGGCTAGAAAAGTGAAGTCAAAAAATTAAAATTTTGATGTTATGTTATAGAAAAATATGTATGAGGTGCCCTATATTACTATTAAATACAGGGTGTCCTAAAAGTTCCTGTACTGACAATTCGTAAATTTACTATACAAAAACAACAGACTTCAAAACAATAATTTTTATGCTAATGGTAAAAAGCACTTTTAACCTAACGTAGAAAAAAACAATTTGAACTTACGTTTACAATAAATGTTCAAAATTTCCATCTTTTTCTTGGAGGCAAGACTGAAGTTTGCTCATATTTTTATAAACACGTTTCAAGATGCTGAGTAATGATAATTTTCAGATATCCTATTGTTTGGTGATTATCTTCATAAACTTTGTTCTTTAAATATCCCCACAGGAAAAAAATAAGGAATGTGCAGATTAGGGAACGAGATGGCCAAAGGTTTATTGAGACGAGGTGATCGCCAAAAAATCTTGAAGCATGCTCATGGTTGTTTCAAAACATTTTGAATGGCAAGTTGCAACGTCTTGTTGGAACCAAGAGTCTCATTCATTCACTTCTAATAATGCAACAAATTGGTGAATAAGTTGATACAGGGTATCTTTACTTAGTATTGCATCCTTTGGATATTTCTGTCGCCAAAAATCTTTACATCTTTCATGCGATTTATATTCTAAATAAGCCTCAAACAGGACAATTCTCTGAATGCATGATAAATTTATCTTGCAATGAAGAACAAAATGACATGGAACTCTTTTATCGCACAACTTGAGTGCAAAGAAAATCAAACGATAAAAATTAAAGAGTCGATAAAACAATATGCAGACGATAAAATTCAATAATTAAAAAAAAACACTGGCAATAAATTTTTTTAAAGTTGGAGTACAGGATCTTTTAGGACACCCTGTAGAATATAATAGAAGTAACCACCATAAATACTTACCTAAAATTTAAAGAAAGCTTATACTATTTCAATGTTTTATAGTATCCTTTAAGTGATGTGTCTCAAATTCTGCAATTTTGAGCTGTGTCACTTTTATTGCCAGGGTGCGATATGTCTATACAGAAATGCAGAGCTCCCCCAGACAGTTTCAGTAGGACGCAGGATAATTATGAATTATTACTCGACAAAATTTTCTCTTCTTCTATAATGCTTTTATTTTTTTTAAAGTAAAATTGCATTATTACTATTTTTTTTGATTGGCTACTGTTATAAACATGGAGTATTTTACAAAATTAATGCCTTACAAATGATCAAAACATGCATTTTTCTCAATGAAAATTATTATTTTTCAACTCTTATCTCAATACTGTCTATGGATATTAAATTCATGTCACTCAACAGCAAACTTTCCATGTTGATATTATGACATGGGAGAGGTTTAGGATATATAAACAAAATAATACTGTAATAGGCTTATTCATTATTTGTTCGAATTGTTTTTTAATCATAATTAAAGTCAATTAAGATGTTTTGCTGTATTGTTATCACTATTATTGATTTATACATTTTAAACCGTAACTTTATATATACTCAATTATTTATCATTTACCATATCTTTATCATTTATAAGTCATGTATAAGTTTCAACGAAGTCTTTTTACTGCACATATCCTATCCGGGTTCTTGCCGGCTTTTAACTAATTACGTTATATTTTTACTCAAAAACAAAAGTCACCATACAAAAGTATCTTTATATTTTTTCAATTCATGAAGTTTTTTATATGCTTCGATCATCATAAAACTACAGAATATAATGCCAACATAAAAAAATATCTTCACTTACTTTAAAATTGTTAAGACATAATCCTTCCTCGGAATTGCCGATATCCATTTTCTTCTGAGCTCTGGGTCAGATGGAAAGCTGAAGACTAACTATTGAATTTGCATCGTAGTTCTACAATCCTCTACAATGAGGAACTGAACACTCAAAGGGAATCTTAATACTGCTTTGAGTACAAAAAAAAAATATGCTTCAACAAAAGTATAACTTTATAAAAGTTAAAAACCAACACATTCATCAATTTTCACCACATAACGTTACGCAGTTATTTCAGGCTTTTTCGTAACCAGTGCGTTCCTATCATCGCCTAATTTTTGTGACGTCTCTACTCTCTAGTGACGTAGTGGTTCGGCTTTCTTATCTCTAGGAGGTATTGGCTAACCACGTACAGTGGCTAGTTGTTTTATAAATTAAACTGCATATTTGGTTCACTTTTGCTTAAAATGATGTAATATTTATGGTTATACGTTCAGTAGAAGTATTTTAAATATTTTTTTGAAAAATATCTGTTCGTACCTGAAGTAAAGTCAATTTTATGTTTTAAGCTTCAATACCAATAGACTATTTTTTCCAAAATGGGAACATTTTTCAGTTCTTTCAAGTAAATATAAAAAAATAATTGGTTTGCAAGTGTAACATACCCTATAACATATTTTACCCATGCAATTTTCCTATCTGATCAGAAAAATTAATTTTGATTTAAAAAATTAAATTAAATTAAAATAAAAGAAAAAAATCTCAAAATTTCAAATTTAGAGGTTTTTTTTTTTTTAATCTTTTTTTTTTGGGGGGGGGTTAAAGTGTGTTTTACACATAATCTGTGTAAAACAATTCCAGCCAGTACACATTAAAAATTATGAGAAAATGTTTCTTAGCATTTGACTATTTTAACAATACAGAGATACATAGAACTGGAGTATTTTAGTCCCATTCGCCATTCTTAATATTCTTTTTACACTTTCGTATTTGTAATAAGCAGTATTGAAGATAGTGATAAGTGAAGCTTGTACTGTATATCCCTTTAGATGTTAATTTACTTGATTTTAAGTTACCTAAATAATAAAACTTTATTTTTAACCTGCTGTATTTCTTATGCACTATTAATGAGACCATTGTATTTAATTTACAAGACGTCGCACTAATATAGTCCACACTAATTGTACTTAACGTTTCCATCATTACCATATAAAAACATGATCTAAAGAGCATTTATAGAAATATTGGGTCATATTTTAAAAATTCATTCTCTTGCAAAGAAGCACTCACATGAATGTAATTTAGAGATAGTATCCACAGAGTTAACAATAAAAGCGTCTGCGTCTGTTACATAGTTCAATTTAATGATTTTGTAGTGGTGGCTATATGTTTTTACTTGTAGCTAGAAGTATTGGATTTCTTGAAACACTTTATTACGAAAGAGTGCACTAGAAATATATATGTTACAGCTTTCTTTAAAATGTTTGACATATTTTAAATTATTAGCTCACTTGTTTGTTATATTATTTTTCTCCTTTCCTTAGAGGCCGACCAACTGGTATAGTGGTTAAGGTGTTAGCCTCTAGATCGGAAGGTTCCTGGTTCGAATACGGGTCCGGGCATGGATGTTTGTAAGCGTATGGTGAGGAGGCGGCTGGTGCACCTTAAAAATCAGTCCTAAAAATCTAAAAAAGTCCTCACGTTGGGTTGGTGTGGAAGTGAAGAGAGTGGGGTGCCAGATCAGGTGTTGCTTCGTTATCTGACCGTGGTTCAAAATTACGAGGTGTTGTCCTCGTATCTTAAGTGACTGATCCCGGACCGTCGTCAGTAGCCCGTTGTGTTGCTCTAGTGCGACGCTAACTAAAATTACCATTACCAGCAATATGCAATGACTTCACGACTTTCATGTCATTTGGGTAATGGTACTTTTAGTTAACGTCGTATTAGAGCAACACAGTGGGCTATTAACGACGGTCCGGGATCAGTCCCTTAAGGGATAGATCCGAGGACAACACCTCGTAATTTTGAACCACGTTCAGAAAACGAAGCAACACCTGACCTGGCACCCCACTCTCTAAACTTCCACACCAACCCAACGTGAGGACTTTCGGCCACGACAGATTTAAGGTGCACCAGCCGCCTCCTCACCATACGCTTACAAACATCCAAACCCGGATTCGAACCAGGAACCTTCCGATCTATTATATCATTTGGGATCGTTTTCTCTATTGTTTTTGGTAGGTATTTAATTCACGTCGCACCGGACCAACACAATGAGCTATTGCGATCGTTTTTGGAATTGCGTAGCAATCACCGGGGGTTAGCGAACGTTTTTTTTTTTTCTTTTTTCTTTTTTCTGATAATAAAATTTGGCACACAGTAATCCTAATTATTTGTGAATTTTGAGTTTCGTTCAAAATTTCAAATTTGATCTAGAACATTTTAAAATAAATTTATTATTATTTTTTTTCTTCCTTGAACCAACGTTTGGCAACTGTGACAAGTCTGACGTCCCGTGGAGAATCGTATACTTGTACGTCCTATTGTATTTGCTAACACTATTGCATTTCTGACATCAAATCAAAAGTTTCTGTGCTTACTCTGAACCTTATCTTAATTTTCTTCAAGTAACTATTTGTAATAAGTTCCTACTTACATACCAATAAAATGCATTGAGGACAGCATACATCAGTCAGTTTAACTACAGTTAGACTATCCCAAACGAAGACTAATACTTCAACCTTCGCTCTTTCAGGGGATTTGTAGCACAATTGCAACCACGAATGTTATAAAAACTGGGTACAAAAGCCCTTTTTTTTTATTTCTCGAATAAACTAAACCGCGACGATCGTCTGTTGTGTGCAAACAAAGAACGATAAAATATAGTTACGATATTTTATCGCACGACTAACGACTAAAAAACAGGGGGGAGGGGGGCGTTGTAAGTAGCCTAAAATTAAATAAAGAATGGTAGAACGGCCCACTAACTGACGAAAAGAATTATTCATTAATCAGTTTCATTCCAATTTTGTACTGTGGGATACTTTTTCTGTCTAGAGTGTGACACTTTTGCCTATGCCTCTTTCACTTGTGTAGAAGTGTATCATATAGATCCACAGACTTCGTACTCTACCGATGATTGGAATGTTCCTACAACGCTATGGATACGGGGACTAGTAGCTGACTTACTAGCTCTGGGCCACGCATTGTTGCCATACAACAACAAAGCTCTTTTCCTTTGCTAAGCAACTGTGCTTCCTTTCTCTTTAGAATTTATCGGCGGTAGGTTTACCTTTTATTAAAGATAAAATTTATTTGCTATGATTTCTAGTAAAAGTTAAATACAGTTATTTGTCCAGAAAATTACTTTACTTTTAATTAATTATCATTTTTAAGTTATGTACTCTCGTCTTAACACAGTTACATATCCAGAAATGCAAATGTATGAAATATACTTTTTTATAATAAACAAGAAGTAATTTATAAATATCCCATTGTTTGAAGTAAATCCACTCACATAACTGTAACAATACGTGGGTCTTTTCTACATCTGCGACCTAGTAAATTGCAACGTATAATACAAATTCAGCATTTTATTGAAGATATTTTTGACTTTTTTTATGATGTTCAATCATTTGTCTACTCATAGCACTAACAGAGCTTCGATATGTCTAGATTAAGATAACTTCATAATTCATTTTTGTTAAGTCAGGGCCATTTGAGCAAATGTCAAGTCCCCAGACTGCATTTGCTGAATTGGTCCCTGTCCACAAATATGAAAGCCGAACGATAATGAAGAATTACCATAACATCCGATTGAGCACGTGATAAGAAAAATTTTGTCCTTTACCTCTTCCTTTTCCCCCGGTATTGCAATTGTCTTATTTCGGTAGACAGCCAAGCTGTACTTGGATGACCTTAGTCACGGAGAAGTAAGAAACAGAGGATTCGCTCAAGGCATGACTTACAGCGCCCTCGGTGCGAGTCACGTATCCCTAATTGTGTTCGGAGTCTTGACATGCTTCATTCAGAGCGGTAGCCATTTTCTAATCGGCATACTTTTTGAAACGTCCTTTAGGTGAAGATTCTTTGCAGCACGTTAATAATATTTTTAATCTGTTCTATCCATCAACACAAATGGTTGATCCCCGACCGTCACCAATAGCTAATTGTGTTGCTCCAGTGTGAAGTTAATTAAAAAGATACCATCATCAGAAAAAACGTTGATCATGTTTTCCGCTTGTGTTGAAAAGTAAATTGTGTGTGGTGCTTTTGTTTTTCATATAATGCATTCATAACGTAATATATTCTACCCACTAATGTGAATTATGTGCCATTTAAAAAATAGTTTTACTATCAAGTTAAATCAATTACACTTTTATTTTACATCCCAATTGAAGGAAGAAAATATGAAATCGTTCTATTTAGGGTAAAGCCTATTCGACCAAGATAATTAATTTTTAAAATCTTTCAGTGTTAGTTTGGGATTCCTGTTGTGTATTTTATTGTTTATTTGCTACACTAAATGGTGAACAATTGTGTGATTTAGCTCCACTAATGAATAAAATTAGTAGTTTTATCCATTCATTTGCTACACTAAATGGTGAATTACACCGAGTTAGATTGTTTGTGAATGCTACCCAATGTAATTTACTCTTTGGCGGGCAAATAAATATTCTTGTTCAGTTGCTCTTTTTTACCAAAGTAGTTCATTCCTTTATATCCTGTTGTGTATTTTATTGTTCTTTGCTATGCGAAAAGTGAACAATTGTATGTTTTAGTGCCAATAATGGATAAGCGTGGTCTCCTAATGGCATAGGAATCGTTAATGGATTCCTATATTTAATGCTATGAATCGAATAGACGAATAACAGAAAAACGTTTTAACAAAAACCCACCCCCATGCATAGCATATGAAAGAATGATAAAAAAAAATACGCTCACAAACTGAAAATACACTGTACATACATGTATTCAATTTTACAGGAAACAAACAATATACAGTTTACATTATGTACATTATAGTAGATATTGTTACATGAACTAATGCTCTAGACGTACGTACATACTCAAATTTTAAAATAGTCTGCCATTCGAGGCTGGTGCTTTCGGGGTGGCAATGTTTCGTAATTACGGACTGACAGCTAATCGAAGTTTCACTGCACCTTTTTTGTAAGATTTACAAAGGGGCATCAGATTTTGTTCTCAAATGGCTCACATCCGAACTTCTGGCACACATTACAGACTTTTGTTGGCTTTTAATACTTTCGTATCTGTGATAAGCAGTATTGGTGTTAAGAGGAGCGTATAATGTAATCTTTTGTGTTTAAAATGTCTTGATTTTAAGTTACCTAAGTATTAAAACTTTATTGTTAAACTTCTTGCATTACTTATTCACTCTTAGTGAGACCATTCAATTTAGCTTAACAAACATGGCACTAACATTGTCAACCCTAATTATTATTAACGTTTGCATCATTTATGACAGTTTGTGTCAAACATGATCGTGACTGCATATAGAGAACATATCGGTCATATTTTTAATTAATCTCGCAGAGAACTCACTTGAATGCCACGTAACGAAATGAACAATTAATGACACAATAGCATCTGCGTCATTTACATAGTTCAATTTAATGCTTTTATAGTGGTGGCAATATGTTTTTACTTGTAGCTAGAAGTATTGGTTTTCCTGAAACGTTTTATTACGAAAGAGTGCACTTGAAAGATATACGAGGTATTGTAAATAAGTTCGGGGACTACCCTCCCCCCCATGGCTTGTGTGTGGGTGAACCGAAATAACGATTAGGTTTGCAAGTCTGGTTCTCTGCGCACTCGTGAGACGTTACTCTGCGAAACTGCTAAGGCGCGCATCTCAACACTTGGCACTGATATCTATGTAGCAAAATGTCCTTTTGGGAGCAACGTTCCAGTATTAAATACTGCTACAAATTAGTGAAAACTAGTGCCTATATAATAAGATTGGCGACAAGGGGCCAAATTTGGCCCAATGCGCATGGGCGGCAGACATTTTTCTTTTAGAATCGTCTCAAAGAAGATTGCTGGGCGAATTAATATATCATTTCAAGGAGAACAAAAAACATATGATTGTTATAATATGGATACATTCGATATGAATGAATCATATAAACGCTCAATTACATGCGTAATTGATGAGATGGAATGCAGAACGCGCTCTTAGATTGCGGAAAACACCATGTTGTTCAAAAAAAGCTATTTACTTAATAAGTCTTCAAATTTATACTGACAAAACACTGGAATAATAATAAATAAACATTAAAGAACACGAAATGGAACATGAATAAGCTATATTTTCTTTTTAATTTAATATTTACACGTTTTTCTCGAACGCACAAAAAGTTCCCATGTTAAGTCTACGGGAGCTAGGAAAAGACCGCCTCGGGCGGTAGAAAAGGTCTCTAATCCAATCACAAAGTGTTTCCCGTATGTAGCCACTCTTATTATATAGGCACTCTAGGAAAAACCACTGCAAAAATGGTACGGTTACTGCAACAAGCGCATGTAGACGAAACTCTGTGCAGATAGAAAGTTTTCAAATGGTACAGCTTGAGAGACGCTGTTATAGATGATGCGCGAAGCGAGCGGGCAGTGAACGCGCGAACGGAGGCGAACATCCAATGGGTAGGAGCAGTGATCAGAAGTGATCGCCGGCAAACAGTCGATGCAGTAGCCGAACAGACTAGCATTTCGCACGGAACATGTCACAGGTTCCTTTCTTTGGATTTGCACATGCATCGCTCTCCAGCACATCGTTCCTCGCAATCTCACCGATTATCAACGGGCTGAGTGCTGCACGATTGCGGGTGACCTATTCAGTGCTGCCGACAATGACGTGACATTTTAATCCCGAATCATCAAAGGGGACGAAACGTGGTGTATCCTGTACGATCCACAAACCAAGCGTCAGATGACCACCTGGAAATCGCCACAGTCATCGCGGTCGAAAAAGTTTCGAATGGATTGCTCGAAGAGGAAAGTCATGCTGGAGCTGTTTTTTTGACATGAAGGGCATCGTACACTACCGGCCGTATTCACAAATCCGACTTAACTGCGGATCAACGTTAATCCCCGAGTTATCGAAAAAACCGTATTCACAATGCCTGATCCGTTGTTTAAACTACAGTTTCGGTGTTACATTTTGATCCACCGAAATCGGCGAGTTAACTCGCAAGTAAGAGTTACGCATGCGCAGTACTATCTTTTTGCGAAGGAAAGAAAATGGATGACACATTTTATTGTATGCTAAATTACAGTATTCTTGCGACGACTGGACTGGACCTATCCTAACGGAGTTACTGCTACATAGCTACTCTTCTCCTCGTGATAATATTGCTTAAATGGAAAATTTTAAAACATAATTTTATTGAAATTCAAAAGAAAAATGAAAATAGAGGTAGCTGAGAAAACATAAACACGTAGCTTGGCGAAAAGATAGATGGCGGCACCTCCGTCCGCTAAGAGCGAAACGTAGAATATGACCATAGCAGATGTAAATTCGTCGTAGAATAAAAATTATTCTATTGATTTATTACGAATGAAAGAAAATTGACAGTGCAAGTTACTTTTCACACCACCAACACACCCATACTGACAAGTACAAAGATAATCGGATTACATTCATTTGTCAAGACATTGTGTACAATTCTTTCTTGCAAAATTTAGGTTTCTATAAAAATCCAATTTGAAATTAAATACCTTTGCATTTCTTTTCCCAAACCCAAATTAAAATGCCGTATGCGTTCTATTTAATCACAATTTGGAATCAATTCTACGGCAAAATACGTACTTGATCAGTATGAATGCAGATTCCGGCGTCGTAACCAATATAAATGTCACGTGATCGTGAGAAGACGGTAGAAGCCAATCACAGCGAGTGTCTCATTTTAATCCCTGCATCACTTAAGACGCCGTTTGAGAATAACTTTCTTGATAGTCCTCGAGTTGACTCTTACCCGCGGATCAACTGATCCTCGAGTTAACTCGAGACTTGTGAATATGGCCGTTCGAGTTCATCCCGCGACGTGCCGCCGTCAACAAACAACTGTATGTACAGGTTCTATGTCGTCTCCGGGAGGCGTATTTAGAAACCCTGGCGCTTCTAGCACAAACGGAAATACGTCAGATACATAGATGCGCTGACGCGCCCGCGCAAGCAAACCCGCGTTCCGGCATACGACGCCACGCCGTTGACGAGTCATTTTACTCATTTACCAATTTACTCATTTCACCGTGGACTGGTCTCGTGTACTTTTTATTTAATTCTAACTATTAGAATCTTACAATCTAATCTAAATCTACTTAACAATTGCAACATGTCCATGCACACATGTTAAAGGAATAACCATTTTTTAGGGGTTTTGTGTTTACTTACACTGCCGTGTCAACATAATTCAGGCAGGTGATTTTGACATGCTTTCATGTAACTTTCATTTAATTCTTTGTAATAAACTCCTTCCAAGTAACACAAAAGAAAGTTATTAAAACCAAAATATTTTGGAAAAAACAACAAATAAAAGTTTTGGGTCTCATAAGTGTGTTCACCTTCGTCAATGCATTTGCACTGAATACTTGTTTCATGTACTTTTTAATTAATTCTAACTTTATAAAATGTTTTCTGGGTGAAAAAGTGAAAGCTTTTATGATTTCCAACCTGTCAATCCAAAGGGAATCCAGAAATTATCACTTTTTAGAGTTTTGTGTTTGATTCTAATATGCTCTGTTCCATTGTCAAGGCGGGTGATTTTGACATGTTTCCATGAAACTTTCATTTAATTCTATTAATAATCTCTTTCCAAGACATAGAAAACAAAGAACATAATAAAACCAAGTTATTCATGCAAAAAATTGGGTAAAAAAACAATAAATAAAAATTCTGGGTGTGAAAGTGTCTGTGCATCATTGTCGAAGCATTTCACCGTGAACTTGTTTCATGCACTTTTTAATAATTCAAAACATTAAATGTTTTTCTTGATCAAAAACACAAACTATTCGATAATTGCAACGCATAAATATTAAAGGAATGAGGAAAGTAGTCGTTTTTAGAGGTTTTGTGTGTATTTTAAATTGGATGTGTTAACATTATGAAGGCACCTGCTTTTGACATGTTTCCTTGAAACTTTATACTAATTCTATGTAATAAACTATTTACAAAATATATAGAAAAGAAAGAACATAATAAAATCAACTTATTGATGCAAAAAGATTTTGGAAAAAGCAATTAATAAAAATTCTAGGTCTTAATGTGTGTGTTCAGCTTTGTCGATGCATTTCACAGTGAACTTGTTTCATTTAATTTTTACATAATTCCAACTTTCTAACAGTTTTGTTTGTGAAAAACAGAAAGTATTTATCATTTGCAACCTGTCCAAGCAAAAGAAATCAAGAAATTGGCACTTTTTGAATGTTTTGTGTGTCTTTCTAACATGCTGTGTTAACATCATGAAGACAGCTCATTTTGACATGTTTACGTGAACCTTTGTGTTAATTCTAATTAATAAACTATTTCCAAGGTATATAAAACAAAGTACACAATAAAAGAGACTTACTGATGCAAAAATATTATGGATAAAGACATTTATAAAAATTTTGGGGTATGAATGTGTCTGTTCAACTTTGTCGAAGCAGTTCACTGTGTAGTTTTTTCATGCAACTTTTGGTTATATTTCCTACACAATTAAACTTATTTCTTGGTACATAATTCAAAGTAAACACAGACACAAATTTATAAATGCTAAAAAAAAACATGAATGAAGCTTTTCTTAAAAATTGGCTCTGAAAGTACTTTGTTGACCCAGCTCACCATGAACATTTTGACACTCATCCTTTAGTGAAATTCAAGTGTTAATGTTTTTCCTTTATAAAAAGGTGACACTATTAATAAAAACAAACTTTTCCATCCCAAAAGTAAAAAGAAGTAAGCATTTTTAGAGAAGTTGTGTGTGAAAATGTGTATGCAGCTTTGTGAAAGGGTTTCACCGTGAACTTTTCCCACTCCTCTTTTAGTAAATTTGAATTACTAATGGTGGTTTTTCTTGGTGAAAAAGTGAAAGTAATAATTAATTCGAATTTCTTAATATCAAAATTAAAAAGAAGTAAGCATTTTTTTAAAAGATGTGTGAAGATGTGTGTGCAGCTTTTTCGAAGGATTTCACCGTTGACTTTTCATTCATCTTTTAGTAAATTAGAACTGTTAATGTTTTTCTTGGTGAAAAAGCGAAAGCAATAAATAATACTAACTTTTTATTGCCAAAAGTAAAAAGAAATGAACTTCCATGAACCATGAACTTCTTCACACTCATCTTTAAATTAATTCCAACTGAAAATGTTGCTTTTTTGTGTGTGAAAAAGAGAAACGAATAATTTATTCATACTTTTTAATGCCCAAGTAAACAAGAAGTAAGATTTATGAAAAAAGTTGTGTGTACTTGTGTAATCCAACTTCTCTCTTCAAATTTCAGATACACGTGTTTGTTTATATGGAGTTATGCTACACACACAGTTGTTCGTTATGGCTTTATTTAATACATTTTTCATTTGCAAAAAGAAATGTAAACCCAACAATTATTAATTTTTAGATGAAACGGCCATTACACATATCTCAATATCAATACGAGCGAGGGTCGTGTTTTGTTTAGGCTCGCTGTGTTTGCGTGCGCGGACGCGTCTGCGCAGCTACGTATATGACGTATTTCCGTTTTGTGCTGGAAGCGCCAGGGTTTTTAAATACGCCTCCGGGATGCAATCCGCCGTAAGCCTCCAGACGTTTGGAAAACAAACACGTGGATGTTGTTGCATGACAAAGCCCCGGCACACCGATCCATGATGGTGCACCAAGCCCTTGCTAAACACGACACCACAGTTCTGCCACATCCGCCGTATTGACCAGACCTGGCTCCTGCGATATTTACCTGTTCCCGAAACTGAAAGATCGCATCAAGTGCAATCGGTTTGCAAATGCAGAAGAAGTGATGGCAACAACGACAATCGCTTTACGATAGCTTTCACGCAACGGTTTCCGGGACTGTTTCCAGAAGCTGTGTCAACCTTGACAGAAGTGTATAGTTGCTGAAGGACATTATTTTGTATGGGATTGTGTTTCGATAACTTTGTAAGTGCATTTGTTGTTGTATTAAATAAAGTCCCCGAATTTATTGACTGTACCTCGTTTGTTGTAACTTTCTTAAAATGTTTAACATAATATAAATTATGAGCACACTTGTTTGTTATATTATTTTTCTCCTTTGCTTAGAGGTTATTAATTTTAAATAAAAACAAAAGTTTTGGTCTGGCATGGTACCTCCAAGTTTAGTCCTTAGGATGTACAATTCTTACAATAATGAGCGTCCAAGTATATGATAACTTTAACATTAAATAGCAGTTGGAGCACTCAATCAGAGGTTAGTTGAAAGATATGCTGTTATCTAATGTTTGCGAAGTATGACAAACATGTACTAATATGTATGTATCTTAAATCAAAACTGGGATATACTGTCTTTTAAGGTAGTTAGGTATTTAATTAACTAGACTCAAAAAATAAATATTCTGATGTTATGTCATTGAAAATTATGTATGAGGTGCACCATCGTGTTATATTACTATTCTATAGAATATAATGGAAGTTAAAACCATAAATACTTACCTAAAATTTAAAAGAAGCTTATACTATTTCAATATAAGTTTTATAGCATCCTTTAAGTTGATGTTTCTCAAATTATACCATTTTTAGTTGTGTCACTATTCTTGTCGGAGTGCAATATGTTGCAGCTTTCTTAAAATATTTTACATCATATAAATTATGAGCACGCTTGTTCGTTATATTATTATTCTGTTTTGATTAGAGGTGTGGTGGAGATCGGGTTAAAAAAATGATTAGTTAAATTGAAAAAACAGGTTCGTAATCAAAATTCCTATATAGGTTATCTGGACCAAATATATTGGCCGTAAGTGGTTAAAAGAAAATGGCTCGTGAAAGGCTAAGACAAAATCGGTAAGACGTCTGTCGTTTCGAAAAAAAAGAGTTTATGAAGAAGGACTCACCAGATGATGTTCTTTCATTTCCTCGAAGTTGATGCTGTTTGAAAACCTGGACATGGTGAAATCAACCACGAAGAAAAGTCTCAACTCAAATACTGGAGAGTCAACAAAAATTCTTTATTCTATTGCTGGTCACTGTGGTCGAGTTTGATGCCGCTGTTTATGGAAGAGACGTCCTTATTTCCCTCAGAGAGTGTCCATGGCTCCTCATCCGAGGATCGGATCGGCTACGAGAACCCACGAACGACTTTGAGGAATTGGTCTAGGAATTGATTAGCTATCAATAAAGCTATGCTATTGAAATAATAAATACTCTATGTCTAAAAACATCAAGCCATGGAAAAAGTAAATTAAGTTTTTTAACAGAATTGTCATAAAATTACATAATTTCACAATTTTTTGAAAAATTAATTAACACAAACGACAGGTATTCAGCCATTCCTTTCCCTAGTTCATTTTACTGCGCATGCGTATGATGCGACAAATTGTTGAATCGGCAACAATTTGTTTCTATTTATCGGGAGGGAGATGGACGTGAAGAAAATAGAAATCGTTCCAAACAAAAACAAACAAATTGTTGTTTAACTGTAAACCTCAAAGCACCTAACAATCTTATAATTATTGTTTATTATTACTTCTTTTGTGATTATTGAAACGGCTTCACCATGAGTGAAAATAAATTCTCCATTAAGAAGAGGAAAAAGTACTTGGAAACCGACGCATCCAACCAGGAAGTTGGATTGTTTCAATTTGCGGATCCAAGTTATCCTGAACCTGGTCCAATTGATATCTTGGTGTGGATGTATATCCAGAAGTATTCCTAAATGGCCGCTTAAAAGCACCTAACTGTACTCTTGTTGTCACACTAGAGAAAATTCGGGAAGATACGTAGTTAAGCTTCCTTTTAAGAACAACTTCCACACCTTAGGAAATTCCAGAAACCACGCAATTAAATGTTTAAAACACATTAAAGAACAGACATTTAGAGATCATTTTTCTGGCAGAAGTTGAAATTACATATCAAGCTTCTTATTATTCACCTCATCATTGTGTTAGAAAGGAAGGGTTACCAAATTCCAAACTCCTCGTTGCATTTGATGGATCCACAAAAACCTACAAAAGATCGCCTCTTCTCCAAGGTCATCAGAGTTACAGCCCTGCCATATCATGTTGCAAACCACGGACAAGATCTTCTTGAGTTGCCGAGAGACAGCAGTACAGAAACTACTTAAGACGACGTACTCCTACAGTACAAGCGCGGATCCAAAGCTTCCATTGTATTCGGAGTATGGCGAGCCAGTCAAGGTGTCTCTTCGAAGAGCAGTTTATGTTCTGTGCTATTGAGTGGTGCAGTCTTTTTTGGCAGTGTGAATTGCAAAAAGAGCCGTTTTATAGGAACCTTCATTCCAGAAATAATGTCTGTCTGAACCTGTTTCAATGAACTCCATCAGTCAGGTCCTCTGTCAGATGTGCCGCGACTGAGTAACCAGAACACTCAACTTCTAATTTGTTCAACTGCTTCCAAAGAGAATGCAGCCCCCATTCATGGAATTGCATAACCCAGCACAAACCGAGTACGATTGCATTGAACAGTTATCAAACCAGTGGCAGTTGACCCGAAAGTTATTGTAGTTTGGTAAACAACCATATCACCAATCTATATGCCGAACCTCGTCTCTTTCAAACATTCTTTCAACAAGACCATGGAATTATTTCGGCCAGAAATATTATTTAGATTCTTTTAAGAAAATGCGTAATCTGTGTAGCTCAATCACGAACTGCAAGTCAAATTCGAAGTCATCTATCTGGACCTTGAGTTAATCTGTCCAGACCATATTTTGCAGAGTAGCGTGGACTCAAATTATATGGTGCTGTGTTGCATCTTATAGCATTATTTTGTATTTATTTAAACTTTTGTTATGCCTTTTTTACATGTCATTTGTGGAAATTGACAAATTGTATTTTGTGTATTCTTTGAAATCTCATCTCATGGTGGTGGTATGTGGGATTTTGTAGTGCCTTCTACTAGTCACTACCAAACTCTTGTAGCGCTAACAGCTATGTTGATATCTCACTTTTGATATCACTAGTATACCGTTTGTGCACTACGTTACGAGCCTTACCTTTTTCACCATTTACTATAACTGGTAGCTTTAATAACTATAACTTAATTAGGTACAACTACACTCTACGTTTATGAGTGATGGCAACGGCTTGGCGATTTTTTTTGGCGCACTTTTAGTAGCGAGTTACGATAAATTAAGGCAACCTATATTTCGTTGCTGTTCTGGTTTTCACGTCAACCTCGGCAAACGGAAGCTTTCACTTTTCATTTTGAATATTTTAGAAAGTTCTTCCAAAATCCGTTAAAATCGTTTGATTTCATTGATTCGTTTGAAATTTTTTCTTTTCTCCCATTGGTTATTTTGTTTTTAAAATATCATTTTATTGCATTGGTCCTTTTAAATCGTTTTCTGTGATACCATTGGTCCATTTATTTGTATTTTGACAGTTGTGGAATTTTTATTTTGTTATAATAGTTTTCACGACAGGATTAAGAGTTTTGTTTTTTTGACCATTTTCGTTTTCATTATTTTTTTACGAGAGAATTCTGACGTTATCAGGTATTATTTCTTGCTTTTTTTTCTTTTGTAAATCTTTTTCTTTTTCAACATGCGCACTGTATTTAGTGTAATTGATAAGTTTCAGGGTATTCTTACCATTCGTAGCTTAGTTTCTCTGCTGTTTACAAATGTGTTTTAATATGTGATTAAGCTTACTACTTTTTGTGAAATTTTTTTTTAAATATACTTTTTAAAACGTTCTGAAATGTGCTTAAAAAGTGTATTGTAAAAAGAAAAAAAAATTGTGACAGGAAAAGAGTTAATAAATAACTTTTTCCTTGGCGACTTTAGAAGTGCGCCAAAAAAAATCGCCAAGCCATTGCCATCAGTCATAAACGTAGAGTGTAGCTGTACCCTTAATTATAACTGGTAGTGCCATAGAGGAGATATTATAGTAGAGTGAGCTATGGCAACCTTTTTATGTCCGCATGATCATATGACCAAAATCAGTAGTCACGTGACTCCTTCTCTCTTCGCTCATATTGTTTGCGCATTTCTTCTTCCCTAGCAAGTAGTAAATGCATTGAATACTCAAGTTAAAATGGGACTACAGTGCTGCGTATATGGATGTAATTCAAAATTTATTAAAGGTGGAAACATTACATTTTACAGGTGAGCGAAAAACGTTTCTTTCACATTTGTATCTCTCAATACTTTCTACAGGGTGTCCTAAACCTCCCGTAGTACAACTTTAAAAAAAATTATTGCCCGTGGTTTTTTTTTAAGTATTGAATTTCATCGTCTGCTTACATTTTTTTCGACGCCTTAATTTTTATCGTTTGATTTTCTTCGAACTCAAGTTGTGCGATAATTAAGTTCCACGCCATTTTGTTCATTGCAAAATGAATTTATCATGCATTCAGAGAATTTCGTTGTTTGAGGCTTATTCATCGACGCCATGGTAAATTTGGCGATTTTGTTTGAAAAGTCGCCAAAGTTTATTGATTTTGTATAATAAATTCACGAATCGTCGGTACGGGAACTTTTAGGACACTCAGTAGTGTGATAAAAATGGATGTTCTAACTTTGGAATTACTAAATACAACCAGCGAACATTTCCCGTTCTATGAAAATATTTCATACATTTGCAATCAGTATGTATCTAAAATAATGTTTGAAACAAAATAACGGGTGGAGTGTGTTTCTAATTGTAAATTGAAATTTATAACGTCTTATAATATTAGAAATAGTTAACCGAAATGTAAAAACTTGTGCGAAATCGTTCTCTGTCTTGGCGATTATGTTTTGACACACACACACACAACTAAGAGTACTATATTCTTTCGTGTTTCACGATAAAAATGTTATGAATTTGGTAACATCAATTTAAGTGCATCACATAAATTATTTTTCTTGCTGAGAAAAATTGTTTTGTATCCATCCATCTGTTCAAACTGTAATTACATAAGAATAATATTTAAAATAAAAGATAACGTTTGAAACTTTTAATTATATATTAAATAAAATCAATTTGTTAAAAATAGGATTAAAGCATTTTGTAAGATGTATATAATTGTGAATTTGTATTTATGGTTTTTTTAGAACTATAAGTAAAACAATTTATATTTACTTGTAATAAGAACTTCTAAAGATGTGCAGCTGCTGAAAATTCATTTATTCAGTTCTTATGTATTTAAAATTTTTATTTTGTTCCATTTATTAGTTTTCCCAAAGATGAAGAAGAAAATCGTTTTAATTAATTGATCGAAGAATTTTGCTTTTAGTTCATTTAAAATGCGATGAATGTGACAATAAATTTCATTCGTTTGCTGTTTCTTATTTATCTTTTGTATTTATTAAATATTGATTTCACACACAATAAGTAATAAATATTCAATATAAAAATCTTTACCAAACTTTTGTATATGCTGAAAAGCATAAAAATTGTCGAGGGTTATTTACATCATCGTTTTAATGAATTCAAAATTCATATATGGACACACAGTTGCAACTTAATTAGTTTTTGAACCAGAAATTTAAAATTGCAAAATAGCAAACATCAAGGGTATGGTTTAAAATAGTTTCCTTCAATCTTAAAGATTATATACATATAAATAACTTTTCTTGCTAATATTTTTATGCGTAACTCCTTGAATAAATTTGTGTTTATGGAAACGTAAGCAATTAAGAATCCATAATATCAATGAAAGCTTTAGTCTTAGCCCAAACGTCATTTGAACAGGGAATCTTCTAATCTGTTTTCAGTATTTTTATTTTATGCATCAGTAAAATATTTATTCATGCAGTCATTTCCAAACATGTGCATTTATATTTAATTTATTCCAACTCATGCTAACCTCATTTCATTAAAAGTTTAAATTATTTTCTGGAATGAAATCTTTGAGATAATTTCTTCACACCTAATACAGTTTTTGAAGAAATGTACATAAAATATTGTATTAATTAAAGAATGTCGGTTTTAGAACAACTATCTTATACCAAATTTTAATCTGAACTCCTGACCTGAGAAATTTATTGACTACAATTTATTTATCTCAAGCGTACTGTTTTGTTTGTATACGTGCTGGTTAACCTTAATCCCAATGAGAACTTCAGTTAATTATAAAAAATCTCAAATAACTAAAAATATTAAAAAGTAATATGCATTAAAAAATATCCAGCTGTCTAATAGTAAATAATCATTTGCATTGCCCAATAATGGTAAAATGGAACTCAAATTCAAGAAGCATTCAGTTTTATACATATTCAATATTATGCACATTAATTGAAGTTATTTCCAAACATGGGTATTTATTTTTCAATTAATTCCAACTCATGCCAACCTGAATAAATTTTTCCAAAAGTTTGAAATATTTTCTGAAATTAAATAAGATAATTTCTCTACACCTAATACAGTTGAAGAACTAAATATAAAATATGAAATTAATCTATTGACTACAATTTATTTATCTTAAATGTACTGGTTAACCTTAATCCCAATGAGAACTTATTTCGATAATAAAACTAAAAACGTTAAAAAGTGATACGAATTAAAAAAATATTCAGAAGTGAAAAGTAAATATTCATTTGCATTGCCCAAAAATGTTAAAATGTAACTCAAATTCCAGAAATACTCAGTATTATGCTCATCGAATCGCTAACTTTTTATAAGAAAATGTCGCTAAGAGAGGCGATAAAAAGCCAAATCCTGCAACCAAGCTGAATTTTCGTGGAGTAGTCACGTGACTACTGACAACATGTTGCGGACGCTTTGCGAAGCTCTTCTCAATAGCGATGCTCAGTCTACTTATATTAGAAGTCTATGGGTAGTGCATTCTCATTGCAATAAATTAATCTTATTAATTCCTGAGCAGTGCATGTAGTCTGATGTGGCTATCAACATCATGTCTAGTTGTTTACGAGGCATAAAATTGAGTGGACAACATAAAATGCGGGTTTAAAATGACAACTTGAAATTAATACCATGCTGGGAATCTGCTTAATTTTAAATGAGAATAAAGTAATTGGGTTTGAATGCCGAGGGTTACATGCCAGCAGAGAAGCTGTAAGTAACTTGTTGAAAAAATTTTTACGATATGGATATGCAATATGGAAAACGTGTGGAAGCTCACGTGGTAGAACAGGTCAAACATGTTAAAATTAAATTAATTTTTAATTGTTGAATCAGGAACTAATGGTGACGATGATTATAAGGATGTTAATATTTGAAGAATAAATATTTTTGATTAAAAAATTGTAGTATTTCTCAATATGGGAGGGATTTCAATTCTCTACTAATTCCTACTTTCACCCAGAATTGTCTGTATTGAAAACTGTTTTACCATTTGTTATTTACAGTGTCATATAAAATAGCAGTTAAACAAAGTTCATATCCATTTGTCAATCGCAGGGCATAAGAGACTCATTAGTTTTTAATAAAGCACTATATATCTTGTCTCCAGCTCTGATATTAGCATAAATGGCTTGTTAATTTAAAAAAAAAAAACATTTTAACATGTACAGCTAATATTACTTTTAAAAATGAGATTGCGCCTACTTTATTATTGGGGCTATTATCTCTCTCCGGATCCATTTCCATACTAGGGTGGGCCGAAAAACACTTTTTTTCGAAATAGCTATTCTAATAGTGCGGAAAGGGTTCTCTCTGGGTTCAATAAACATGGTGTAAAATATTTTTTTGATTGGATAATATCTTCTGCCCCCGCATCGCACTTGAATTTTGGAAATTTGAGTAAAAATTGGCAATTTTTACTCGACGTAGGAAATATAATTATTTTCAATATTGCTATTCTAATAGTGCGTAATATGTGCCCACTGGGTTTAATAAGAAAGGCGTAAAATATTTTTTCGATCGAATAATATCTTCTGTTTCCGCATCGCAATTGAAAGTTTGCAGTTTTTAAAGAAAATTGCACTTTTTTATGTGTTATAGAAGTAAATCAAACACGAAAAACAGATGGGTACAAGTACTGTTTATTGCTGTATTGTATTTTACATTTGATTATATTGCCTGAAAATTATTAAATAATAGCTGATTCGCAATATATTAATATAATATTTGTTAAGAATATTGTAACCATAGAAATGTTATGACATGCCAATACCAAAAGTTTACTTACACTTCATCAGCAAGAAGAGGCTTGAAATCAGCCATATGGTCGAATTCGGGCATAATAAATCGGGAAAAGAATGTGGATCTAATGAACCCGTCTCTACATCGAAATCCATAAACTTTAGCGGATGCTTCTGTCACTAACTTGGCACACCGTTCAACTGCCTGTGAGTGTGACATGGGAAGTGAACAAAGTCTCATTCTGGATTTTCTTATCACGAACAATAGAACTAAATACGGCAGTGGATATATCACAGAGGATTGGTGGAGAAGTAATAGTAATTGATGACCAGTCAATCAATTCCGTATAGTCAGCAGCTACAAAATTCAGTTTAGGTGGGAGAAATACATGTACTGACTTTACAATAGAAGATGACTCTCTAGACTTAATTAAAATATTATTATTCGTGCAGCAAGTTCTCTGATGTACGGTCTTTCATCGTTCAACATACTCAGGCAAGAGCAAAGAACGAATTTCTACACATTACTCCATCAACGACGTCCTTGGGGCATTGAGATTTTTTTATCCAATGGCGGGCACATATGAACTTAATCATTGGCAACTACAAGGCCGAAAGTGACGTCCAATTGTGAAGGAGCACCCAGTGGAGGACCATCAATGTCCCTAACAAAGGACAGCACAATTAGATCCATGCCCTGACCCGGATTCGAACCAGAAAATTTCCGATCCAGAGGCCAACACCTTAACCATTAGACCGGTTGGTCGACGTGGTCTTGAGATAAATACCTGGATCTAGAAATAGTATTCCACACATGCTTAGTTAGCTCCATCTTTCAGCTAATGTTTAGACTTTATATTACCAAATTTCATAACAAATTCAGCGATTTGTTTCAACTTAAAAGAAGGATCTGGAGAACTAACATACTTAAAACTCTGTTTGCTGTTGTTAGCCAGCGTGAATGTGATAATGGACCAGGACTGCGTCTAGCCAGTTCATCAGAACACTTACCCAATCGCACCGCTTGATATATTTCTAGTAAGTACATTTGATCCTTGCTTAAGTCACGTCTATCAAATGTTGGTAACTCGCCGTCAATAATTTCGAAAGTTGTCACTGGCAAAATTTCACATGTAAGCAGCGCCTTCCCAATATCACCAAAATATGATTTTGGACCATTTGTTGGCGCATCCAACGTTTCAAACAGATGCCTCAGAGAGAGTTCATTAAAATGCAGGAAACATATTACCCACTGCAGAAGTTTACCAAGTTTCAATTCCAAAAACCGAATTACACCAAATTTCCATTCGGTATTAACAGATGTGCAGTCACAGACAATTACCAGAAGCTGTGAAATATCTCTTGTGATCCCTTCAAAATATCCGATAATAGTCGCGGAAATCTGTTTTGCGGTGCCAAATGGTGCACTCAAATGAGTAATGTCACGTGAACCCGATTCTTCAGTAAGAGATAAATGTTCCCCTTTTGCTTTTCTCGTGTATCTTTTAGTATCTACTCTCTCCTCTATCAATGTAGAATCTTTACGACCATCGAAATACAGCCCCTTCAACGGTAATGCCTGAGTTCGCTTTAAAACTTGAAATTTTAAATCCTTTCTAACTTTAGCCTTTCACTTCGCAGCTTGTTTTTGTCAAACCACCAAATCTGAGTTATTTCTAGTTGTGAGTCCGGCATCGTGAAGAACACTTGAAGAAATTGAAGCCACATCCCTGTCCGTACGAGACTCCAAACCTGTCGGCAACCATAGCAGTTGAAGGGAGGCCAAGTTGCATTTGTGATGATTTAGACACAAACGGAGTTAGTTAATTGTTTGTACTTACGATCAGTAAGAGAGATTAAATGGTTCGCTGTAGATAGTTTGCAAATGTCCAGATTTAAATCTACTTCAGATATATCTACAGAGGAATGTGAACTGTGAACCCCCCAACCCTCCTTTCACTTCCTGTCAGGGAAGTCACTCAACATACAGAGAGCATAAAAGATGAAAAAAGTGCAATTTTCTTCAAACATAGCAAAATTTCATTTGCGATGCGAGAACAGAAGATATTATTCGATCGAAAAAATATTTTACACCGTGTTTATTGAACCCAGAGAAAACCCTTTCCGCACTATTAGAATAGCGATTTCGAAAAAAAGTGTTCTCGGGCCACAATATTCCATACACATATGGTCAATCACACTTATTGTATTACAAGTTTTTAAGTTATTATTACAAGTATTTAAGCTAGTATATTGTCTAAAATACTTCCAGTATATTTTCAAACTGGTTTCAAAATTTCCAGTATGTTGTCATACTGGTATCAAAATTTCCAGTATGTTTGAAAACCGGTATCAAAATTTCCATTATGGTATCATACCGGCTTCAAAATTTCCAGTATGTTTGAAAACCGGTATCAAAATTTCCAGTTTGTTTTGAAAACCAGTTTCAAAATTTCCAGTATGGTTTCATACCGGCTTCAAAATTTCCGGTATAGTTTTACTGGTTCCGGTATCATTTTGATATTGGTATTTTGAACTTTTTCCAATAGGGTAGCAGCACGTGTGCAGCGGAACAGTTCCACAGTGATGCGAGTTTGGAAGCAGTGGACCGACGAGCACCGGACAGCTCGAAAAACTGGGAGTGGACGACGGAAGGTGATGTCAGCAACAATGATAGCCACCTAGTCCGCATGAAGGTGAATGACCGTACAGCTTCCTCCAGGCAGTTTGGTCTACTGTTGCAGGTGTACTAATGTCGGTTTCGTCAATTCGCCGACGTCTGCTGCGCCGTGGACCATCGACGGCTGCGTCTGCAATGGGCTCATGAGCACAGAGCCTGGCGGGCTGATTAGCAACAAGTTGTATTTTCTGACGAATCCCGCTTTAATTTGTGGAACCATGATGGCCGCATTCGTGTTAGACGCTATGCCGGTTAACGCTGCCTTCCAGAGTGTGTTATCGAACGTCATAGTGGCCGAACACCCGGAGTTATGGTCTGGGGTGCGATTTCGTATCATGGACGATCTCAGCTGCTACAAATTGAGGGTAATCTGAATAGCAACAGGTACGTCCGTGAAGTGTTAGAGCCCGAAGTCGTTCCCTTCCTTCAAGGCATCCCTGGAGCTATCTTTCAACAGGATAATGCACGCCCACATGTTGCAAGGGATATTCGAGATTTCTTTTCAGCCCAACACATGCAACTTCTTCCTTGGTCGGATATGTCGGATATTCGTCGGATATGTCGCCTATTGAGCAAGTGTGGGATTTGGTTGGTCGGCGTCTCGCTTGTGATCCGCGTCCTACAGCTTCAAAAGACGAACTTTGGGTGCGCATACAAACAGTATGGAATTCTCTTACACAAGCCGACATTCAACTTATGTTTCACTCTAAGCCACGTCGTATAGCAGCACTTATTGCAGCGCGTGGTGGCTACACCAAATACTGATTTCGGACACTTAATATTGTTATTTTGCTTTGAAAATTTATTCATTTATTTGTACTAATACAAGCCGTTTGTGTATAAAATTTCATTTAATTCTGATGACTTCTTCATGGTGTTGCATTTATTACAAACAGCAGTATACTTGATTGAGTAGAGGTCATTCAGAGATTGATCGTAGCTCCTGTTATTGGCCGTAGTGTTCCGGAGTCGGAAACTGTTTCTGCGTTTTTGGATAGTGCCTTTATTTGGTTAATTTTCGAATACGATTTTAACACTTCGTCAATACAAATTTCATGAAAACGAATTTCAAAACTGTTGATTAGACAGAACCAATTGAAATAAACGAAATAAGATTCCAAAGCGGTGAGAAAGAACATTTAAGGTAATCGCGGTGTTTATAATGCGCAAGCGTTTTACGAATGTTGGAAAAATCTTTGGTGACTGTTTGATTTATGTTTATATTGAAAATCCCTCTCACACACAGGGGGGGTGCATTCAATTTCAGAGGATTAAGGGGACCAGTTCACAAAAATTCTTCAGAATTCTGAATATTGTTCTATAAATTCAAATATATATTTGTACATTTCTGCTTCAAAAGATATATTATTTAAAGAATTACGTTGAGTAGAAGTATTTTAAATATTTTTTTGAAAAATACCTGTTTGTACCTGAAGTCCATTTTAGGTCTTAAACTTCAATATCTCAAAATGTATTTTTTCCAAAAAAGAAACATTTTTCAGTTTATTCTAGCAAATGTAAAAAAAATAATTGCTTTGCAAGTGTAACATACCCTATAACTTATTTTAACCCAGGCATTTTTTCTATCTGCTCAGAAAAGTTAATTTTGATTGTTAAAAAAATGAAAATTGGTCATTTTTAAAACAAAATAGGAGTTGAAAAAAAATCTCAAAATTTCAAATTTTAATTTTTTTTAATCTCCGGGTTAAAGTGTCCTTTCAGAACCGTAACAAAAAATTCAAGCCAGTGCACATTAAAGATTCTGAGAAAATGTTTTTTAGCATTTGACCAGTTTAACAATACGGAGATACATAGGACTGCACCGTTCCCCTTAAAAAGATGCACTGTGAAAAACCATTTTAATAGAATTTTCAGGAGTGTTCAGTCCCATTCGTCATTCATAATATTCTTTTAACACTTTCGTATCTGTGATAAGCAGTATAGGAGTTGGTGATACGTGGAGCTTATTCTGTATCCTTTGTGTGTTAAGTTTCCTGATTTTAGGTTATTTAAATATTAAAACTTTATTGTTAAACTTCTTGTACTACTGATTCACTCTTAGAGAGAATATCCAATATAGTCAACACTAACTATAACACACGATTTCATAATTTAAGGTACGTCGACTCTAACATAATCAGTTAAATACATGTTCAAAACTGTATTTAAAGAAAAGTTTGGTCTAGCTTTTAATTTATTAGTGCTTTCTCACGCAGAGAACTCAATAGAATAACACTTGAAGAATTAACTGATAAAACGCTATAGAATCTGCATCATTTATGTAGTTCAATTTAATTCTTTTGTAGTGGTGGCTATATGTTTTAACTTGTAACTATTATTATTGGATTTCCTGAAACGTTTTATCACGAAAAGTGCACTAGAAAGATAAATGTAGTAGCTTTCTTAGAATGTTAACATAATATAAATTATGGGCACACTTGTTTAAAAATTATTTGTCTCTTTTGCTTAGAGGTTATTAATTTTAAATAAAAACAAAAGTGTTTATCTGGAATGGTACCTCCATATTTAGTCCTTATGGGTTACAATTCTTACAATAATGATTGTCCAAGTATATAATAGCTTGAACATTAAACAGCAGTTGGAGCACTCAATCAGAGGTTAGTTGAAAGATATGCTGTTATCTAATGTTTGCGAAGTATGACAAACATGTACTAATATGTATGTATTTTAAGTCAAAACTGGGGCATACTGTCTTTAAAGGTAGTTAGGTATTTGTTGTTGTTGTTACTAATCGCCGACATGGTCTTTTTAAATTAGACCAAATCCACGTGTCCACAAACCCCCAATACCCCCATGTCCGTGCGGGATCAATCATTAAATGGAAAGTTCCGAAGACTGTACATGTACATCGATCTCCTTCACACGAAGGAGACCGATCGCTCACAATGGTCGCCTGTGATAGTCGTTTTGATTCATTTCCTGCAGACAAACGATTCGAGCGAAGAGAATCAAAACAAAATTTTTTATCGGCCTTGTCTAGTTCTTTTTTGTAAAATATGCATCCTTAAAGATAGATTAAAAAAATTTGCGAATTTGAAATCTGCGGAAAATTTTAAGCGAGATAGATATTTTACATTTGATTTTCTTTAAATAAATAATTTTTCAATTGTAACTTTTGAATTTTTGCAATATGAATATGGGCAATGACGTCACGACTTTTACGTCCTTTGGAATCCTGCCTGCTTTCAGAATGAATGAGCTGGAAATGCTTGCAGTATGGTATTTTAATCATAAGAAAAACAAAAATGTCGAAAGGAAGTATTGGGTACACCCTATCAATAAATTTCGTTAGCAGAAAGGTTTATACCATGTTCTGTATCGCGAACTGGAAGACGACTCTACTAAATTTTTCAATTAGTTCCGGGTGTCAGTACCTTCTTTTAGAGAGAACTTCAGCAGGTACATTAAGGTCATGTTGGCAACATGAGGCGTTTCAACGCGCGTATCGAGGCTAGCGAGGTCCCGCCATTAAATTATGTTTATTTATTCCTCTAATTAAAGTATCTATCTTTGCGACCTTGAAGAGCGGGATCCTGATAGCCTCACCAAAAGCGCATTTTACGCGCCTCATGTGAACGGAGCCTAAGAAGCAGGACACAAATATGAGAGACAACATACCACCACGAGAAAGGTTGTCGTTAACATTGAGGATAGTATAATGGAAAAAATTTATAACAGAACAAAAAAATATTTAATTACCGTCTTAATAGAGACCGAAAGTTCATTGAATGCTCTTTTGGTATTTTAACTAATAAATGGAGGATTTTCTATAGACCATTGAACGTTAATATTGATTTGCAATTGACATAATAAAAGCATGAGTAATTCTGCATAATTTCATACGAACGAGGGGTGTTTATTCGCACGAAGACACCTTAACGCACACCGGTTTGATGGAAAATGATAATAATGTTTTTAATGGTTACACTGGACCTGAGCCAACGGGTCTTCGAAATCATTTTTATCTGTATTTTGTAAGTGAAGGCGATTTGCCATGGCAGTATATGAAATTATAATAAAATAATGCAACAGCTTGTTTAAAATATTATTAAGTTATCGTTTTGTCGCTAACTTTTTATTTCTTCGCATTCTTACTATTAGTTTATTAACATAAATTTATGTTAAATTACTATAAGAAATTAATGTAACTTATTTAAAATACTATCAAGCTATCGTTTTGTCATTTACTTTTTTTATACCTCGTATTCTTACTATAGTTTGTCAACATAAATTAATGCTAAATTATTGTAATAAAAAATAAAGAACTTATAAAACATATTTTTCTTTTGTTTATCACATTCTAGCATTTCTTCGCCATAAATAAACACCATCACCACTCTCCATGTGTTTTATTTTGTTCGCATAATCTTTGTGAGTTTTGTCCCACAATGCAGGCTGCATTTGCAAAGTAGTAATTAACTTATCAATATCTAAACTTTCCAAAACAAGAAAAGTATAAGACAAAGAAACAAGGGAAAAAAATTCAGAACGGCAGGTGATATCGCTAGGAATCAAAAATCGACAGATGATAGTCTCTCTCGTGTGAATGACACTATACCTCGCAATGTAACATCTGTCTTCTTCAAACAAAAAAAGTCGCTGACGACTGAACTTCCTTGGCGACTATTTTTTAGTCTCTCAACCGGTCTCCTGATAGTCTTCCCGTGTGAAGTGCTCCTATGGTTTCTATGTAAGTTCCGTCGCCTTCAAACCGGTCTGAGCGATCGATCTCCCTCGTGTGAAGGCGCTCTAACGTGCCAGCTCAAGAGTAGCCTCGTCATCTGACCGTGGTTCAGAATTACCTGGTGTTGTCCTCGGATCTTTAACAGAGGGGAAGGATCCTGGACCCTCGTCAATAGCCCGTTGTGTTTCAATAGTACAACGTTAATTAAAAATTACCTTTACCTACCAATAAATACAAACTGGTGCCCATGCTGTTCTTGATAGCAGAGTAAGTTTCAATCTAAGCACTACAGGAGCAAGATGGATAAAACATGTCTCTGCTCTAGAAAAACATCAATTTAAAGTATCCACTCCAGAGTCTCAACAAGTGGTTGCTATGTTAGTCAGTGGTTTCCAGTGAACCGAGGGGGCCGTTGTAGCAGAGTTGTAAGTGCAACGGATAGTCAAGCGCAGAGTTGCAAGTTCGGAACTCGGTCCAACTATAAAACATCGTGTACACGAGGGCTGGTGCAGGTGAAATATTTAGTGGATTCAAAAGTCTTCACGTCGGTGTGTTGTGAAATATTGAAAAGTGGGATACCATTTCAAGTGTTGACCTTCTCATCTGCCCATGGTTCAAAATTACGAGCCGTCAAAATCGATCGATTGTTCGACATTTATCCCAGACCAGGACAAATAGCTATTTATATTGTTGTTGAAGTGCGACTTCAATTTTAAGTACCAACCTGTGCAATGAGCGTTATGTCCACTAAGAGAATCTGTTCGCTGGTTTCAATGGCAACGAGTCCGTGGTTTCAGGTGTACTGATATTATACATTAAGGTAGTACGCAGAGAGAGGTAGGTATATAATTAACGTCTCATTGCAACAACACGACCGGCAACTGACAACTGTCGGAAGTAAGGTAAGTAATGGTAATGGTAATGGTAATTTTAGTTAACGTCGTACTAGAGCAACACAACGGACTATTGCCCTGGATAAATATTTAAAGGGAAATATCCGAGGACAACACCACGTAATTTTAATTAACGTCGTACTAGAGCAACATAAAGGGCAAAAATCGCTATTGACGACGGTACTGGATCAATACCCTAAGAGTAATGGTAATGGTAATTTTAGTTAACGTCGTACTAGAGCAACAACGGGCTAGTCTTGTCGTCGGATCTTTCCCTTGGAGAACTGATAACTGACCGTCGTAAAAGGCTCGTTGTGTTGCTCCAGTGTGATGTTAATTAAAAATACCGTCATTGTAAATATGAATGAACTCATTCCCAAAGTGAGTGTTTAAGCCCATTGTGTTTATCCCTGTGACGTTTATTGAATGCCTACCTACCCAAAGCGGATGTCTGAGATCCAACCCATGCCACCATGTTTTCGGAATATTCCTTGTATTTAGGGTTTATATTTGAATTTGGTTCAGAGTAAAACTTTATTTTAATACAAAAAAACTGTTATTTTCTGCTTATTCTTATTAACATCGCTTAACATAACGCAGTTTTACTAAATGTAGTCCTGAAACTGCCAACAACTTCTATAAATGCATTTGCCTATAATTTATAGTTTTTGACAAATAACTATAAATTATTATTACTATGGTTAACTTAACTATCAATTATTATTACTATGGTTAACTTAACTATAGCTAACTATATTTATCTAAAAATTATTTTTAGCCGACCAACCGGTATAGTGGTTAAGGTGTTAGCCTCTAGATCGGAAGGTTCCTGGTTCGAATCCGGGTCCGGGCATGGATGTTTGTAAACGTATGGTGTAGAGGCGGCTGGTGCACCTTAAATCTGTCGTGGCCGAAAGTCCTCACGTTGGGTTGGCGTGGAAGTTTGGAGAGTGGGGTGCCAGCTCAGGTGTTGCTTCGTCATCTGACCGTGGTTCAAAATTACCAGGTGTTGTCCTCGGATCTTTCTCTTATGGGACTGATCCCGGACCGTCGTCAATAGCCCGTTGTGTTGCTCTAGTACGACGTTAACTAAAATTACCAAATTACTAAAAATTATTTGTTACATCCTGCTCATGAAATCAGTTTAAGGTCCAGGTGCTATTTTACGTTCTGACAGCCCACGGTATTACAAAAATACCAAAATATGACAATTCGGAATTTTAAAATTCAAAGAATTCTTTGAAAAAATTAGCAAATCTTTTTTAGTTTCTTTCGTTGTAATGAAAACTCAGCTGCATTATAGATGCCCATATTTGACCATCGTCCAGCAATTAACAAAAACAGACCAAGAATAGTTATTATGTATGGTGATAAGTAATTGTTAATTAACTTCGTACTAGAGTATCACAACGGGTTATTGACAACGGTCCGTGATCAATCCCCTAAGGAAAGATCTGAGAACAACACCACGTAATTATGAACCACGGTCAGATGACGATGCAACGCCTGAGCTCTCCAAACTTCCACACCAACCCAACAAGAGGACTTTCGATGCACTGATTTAAGGTGCACCTGTCGCCTCACACATATAAACATCCATCCCATGACCCGGAATCGAACCGGGAACCTTTCGATTTAAAGGCTAACACCTTAACCACCAAACCGGTTGGTCCGCTATCACGAATGGTAATTGGTAATTTGGTAATTTTTTTAGTTAACGTCGCACTAGAGCAACACAATGGGTCCGGGATCAGTCCCTTAAGGGAAAGATCTGAGGACAACACTTCGTAATTTTGAACCACAAGCAGATGACCAAACAACACCTTAACTGGCACCTCACTCTCCAAACTTACACAACAACCCAAAGAGAGAACTTTCGGCAACGACAGATTTAAGGTGCACCAGTCGCCTCTACACCTTACGCTTATAAACATCCATCCCCTGACCCGGAATCGAACCAGGAACCTTTCGATCTAGAGGCTAACACCTTAACCACCAAACCGGTTGGTTTGCTATCACGAATGGTAATTGGAAATTATTTGTTAGCGTGCTACCAGAGCAGCACAACGGGCTATTGACAACGGTCCGGGATTAGTCCCTTAAGGGAAAGATCCGAGGACAACATCTCCTAATTTTGAACCACAACCACGGTCAGATGATAAGATCACACCTTAGCTGACCAATCTCCAAGAGTTTGTGACGTCACACCGATTGTATCTCTTCGTAATTCGAATTTGGCCGCATTTCACGATCAAGAGGCCATCACGGCGTTGTCTGTGGTGTTGGTTTGCGAAGCAATCCAAATGGTAATGCGCAGCAAACAACGATTGTTGGGGAACGTTCACAATGGGCACACCTAACCCCACAGCACGGGTAACAAGTACAGCACGGTTAACGCCGTGATAGCCACATAGTGTCTAGTAAGTCATCAAAATTGAATATTGCCATACACTCAACCCTCGCTATAAAGCCTTTTTATTTTACTGTCCACAATGTTTCGTTATACGACAAAAAAAAATGCTGTTTTCATGCTTCTGTTTAATTTTAGCTTGTTCCTTTAGGCGTTACTGCCACATTTTGCCTCACGAAATATGAGGAACGTTTGGCACAACATTGTGATCATTTTATTGCGTTGTCGCTTTAGTGTAGTAAGACCAACACCGACTCGATACAAAGCCCACGTCACAGCTCAAAGTCCCATCGCGAGGCTACTTTTACGCGCTACGATACGAACTGCAGGAAGTTCAGCCTAACGGGTTTAGCTAAACCTAAGTATATTTTTCATTGTCTTTTAATACACTCACGGCCAAAAGTTAAGCACGGAGAAGAAAATGTTAATTTGCAGAAGATTATCTGAATTTCGAATTTAAGAGGCCAATCAATCACTGATGTTGCTCTTTTCTTCGGTGTTCATCATTCAGTCATTTCATGATTATGCAAACAAGCCAAACAGTTGTGCAAACACATGTGCCCCCCTGCCAAAAGGTTACAACCCCTGTGGTTCATCGATATATTGCTGTCGTAGCAAAGTACTGATCTTTTATGGCTATGTCAAAGGGTAATTCTTTCCCCTAGAAAGGAAAATGTCAGTGTCATCAAAAAGCAACTCTTGCAAGAATTGCCCGGTAGGGTTCTAATTTACAAATCTATCGACATCACATGTGACACAGATGAGACCGTAAACTACACGACTGAGTTTTTGAACACATTGGAGCCACCTGGAAAACTCTCTCACATAATGGAGCTAAGGATTCGGACACCTCGGTCGTAACCTTCGCGTCGGTTGACCTCGGTAATTGGTAATTTTAGTTAACATCGTACTAGAGCAACACAACGGGCTATTGACGACGGTCCGGGATCAGTCCCTTAAGGGAAAGATCCGATTACAACACTTCGTAATTTTGAACCATGGTCAGATGACGAAGCAACACCTGAGCTGGCACCCCACTCTCCAAACTTCTACACCAACCCAACGTGAGGACTTTCGACCACGACAGATTTTAGGTGCACCAGCCGCCTCTACACCATACGCTTACAAACATCCATGCCCGAACCCGGATTCGAACCAGGAACCTTCCGATCTAGAGGCTAACACCTTAACCACTATACCGGTTGGTCGGCGTTTGTAAAGGAAGAACACTATTTTTGATTGAGCTGACTCTGAATCAAAATAGATAGAATTCATACAAATGACAAAATGTGTCACATTTCTATTCCAAGAGATTGTGACGTCACACTGATTGTATCTCTTCGCAATTCGAATTTGGCCGCATTTCACAGTGACAACGCCATCACGGCGATGCCGGGGTATTGGTTTCGAAGCAAACCAAATAAGTGTGCATAGCAAACACAGGTGGTTGGCAAACGTTAACAATGGTCACACCTAACCCCATAAAAGCAACTGTCACGGGTAACACCATGCTAACCACGTACAGTGGCTAATTGTTTTATAAATTAAACTGCATATTTGGTTCACTTTTGCTTAAAATGATGTAATATTTATGGTTATACGTTCAGTAGAAGTATTTTAAATATTTGTTTGAAAAATTTCTGTTCGTACCTGAAGTAAAGTCAATTTTATGTTTTAAGCTTCAATACCAACAGACTATTTTTTCCAAAAAGGGAACACTTTTCAGTTCTTTCAAGTAAATATAAAAAAATAATTGGTTTGCAAGTGTAACATACCCTATAGCATATTTTACCCATGCAATTTTCCTATCTACTCAGAAAAATTAATTTTGATTTAAAAAATAAAATTAAATTAAAAGAAAAGAAAAAAAATCTCAAAATTTCAAATGTAAAGTTTTTTTTTTTTTAATCTTGGGGGGGGGGGATTAAAGTGTCCCTTCACATCATTTGTGTAAAACAATTCCAGCCAGTACACATTAAAAATTATGACAAAATGTTTCTTAGCATTTGACTATTTTAACAATAGAGATACATAGAACTGGAGTATTTTAGTCCCATTCGCCATTCTTAATATTCTTTTTACACTTTCGTATTTGTAATAAGTAGTATTGAAGATAGTGATAAGTGAAGCTTATACTGTATATCCCTTTAGATGTTAAATTTCTTGATTTTAAGTTACCTAAATAATAAGACTTTATTTTTAAACCTGTTGCATTTCTTATTCACTATTAATGAGACCATTGAATTTAAATTACAAGACGTCGCACTAATATAGTCAATACTAATTGTAATTAACGTTTTCATAATTTATTGTGTAAGTCGTTTCCACCACTATCATATAAAAACATGATCTAAAGGGCATTTAAAGAAACTTTGAGTCATATTTTAATAAACTAGTGCATTCTCTTGCAAAGAAGCACTCACATGAATAGATTTAGTGATGGAATGATGCGAATTAACTCTAAAAGCATCTGCGTCTGTTACATAGTTCAATTTAATGATTTTGTAGTGGTGGCTATATGTTTTTACTTGTAGCTAGAAGTATTGGATTTCTTGAAACACTTTATTACGAAAGAGTGCACTAGAAATATATATGTTACAGCTTTCTTTAAAATGTTTGACATATTTTAAATTATGAGCTCACTTGTTTGTCATATTATTTTTCTCCTTTCCTTAGAGGCCGACCAACTGGTATAGTGGTTAAGGTGTTAGCCTCTAGATCGGAAGGTTCCTGGTTCGAATACGGGTCCGGGCATGGATGTTTGTAAGCGTATGGTGAGGAGGCGGCTGGTGCACCTTAAATCTGTCGTGGCCGAAAGTCCTCACGTTGGGTTGTTGTGGAAGTGAAGAGAGTGGGGTGCCAGATCAGGTGTTGCTTCGTTATCTGACCGTGGTTCAAAATTACGAGGTGTTGTCCTCGTATCTTTCCCTTAAGTGACTGATCCCGGACCGTCGTCAATAGCCCACTGTGTTGCTCTAACTAAAATTACCATTACCAGCAATATGCAATGACGTCACGACTTTCATGACATTTGGGTAATGGTACTTTTAGTTAACGTCGTATTAGAGCAACACAGTGGGCTATTGACGACGGTCCGGGATCAGTCCCTTAAGGGAAAGATCCGCGGACAACACCTCGTAATTTTGAACCACGTTCAGAATACGAAGCAACACCTGACCTGGCACCCCACTCTCTAAACTTCCACACCAACCCAACTTGAGGACTTTCGGCCACGACAGATTTAAGGTGCACCAGCCGCCTCCTCACCATACGCTTACAAACATCCAAACCCGGATTCGAACCAGGAACCTTCCGATCTATTATATCATTTGGGATAGTTTTCTCTATTGTTTTTGGTAGGTATTTAATTTACGTCGCACAGGACCAACACAATGAGCTATTGCGATCGTTTTTGGAATTGCGTAGCAATCACCGGGGGTTAGCAAACGTTTTTTTTTTCTGATAATAAAATTTGGCGCACAGTTATCCTAATTATTTGTGAATTTTGAGTTCAGTTCAAAATTTCAAATTTAATCTAGAACATTTTAAAATAAATGTATTATTATTTTTTTTTCTTCCTTGAACCAACGTTTGGCAACTGTGACAAGTCTGACGTCCCGTGGAGAATCGTATACTTGTACGTCCTATTGTATTTGCTAACACTATTGCATTTCTGACATCAAATCAAAAGTTTCTGTGCTTACTCTGAACCTTATCTTAATTTTCTTCAAGTAACTATTTGTAATAAGTTCCTACTTACATACCAATAAAATGCATTGAGGACAGCATACATCAGTCAGTTTAACTACAGTTAGACTATCCCAAACGAAGACTAATACTTCAACCTTCGCTCTTTCAGGGGATTTGTAGCACAATTGCAACCACGAATGTTATAAAAACTGGGTACAAAAGCCCTTTTTTTTTATTTCTCGAATAAACTAAACCGCGACGATCGTCTGTTGTGTGCAAACAAAGAACGATAAAATATAGTTACGATATTTTATCGCACGACTAACGACTAAAAAACAGGGGGGAGGGGGGCGTTGTAAGTAGCCTAAAATTAAATAAAGAATGGTAGAACGGCCCACTAACTGACGAAAAGAATTATTCATTAATCAGTTTCATTCCAATTTTGTACTGTGGGATACTTTTTCTGTCTAGAGTGTGACACTTTTGCCTATGCCTCTTTCACTTGTGTAGAAGTGTATCATATAGATCCACAGACTTCGTACTCTACCGATGATTGGAATGTTCCTACAACGCTATGGATACGGGGACTAGTAGCTGACTTACTAGCTCTGGGCCACGCATTGTTGCCATACAACAACAAAGCTCTTTTCCTTTGCTAAGCAACTGTGCTTCCTTTCTCTTTAGAATTTATCGGCGGTAGGTTTACCTTTTATTAAAGATAAAATTTATTTGCTATGATTTCTAGTAAAAGTTAAATACAGTTATTTGTCCAGAAAATTACTTTACTTTTAATTAATTATCATTTTTAAGTTATGTACTCTCGTCTTAACACAGTTACATATCCAGAAATGCAAATGTATGAAATATACTTTTTTATAATAAACAAGAAGTAATTTATAAATATCCCATTGTTTGAAGTAAATCCACTCACATAACTGTAACAATACGTGGGTCTTTTCTACATCTGCGACCTAGTAAATTGCAACGTATAATACAAATTCAGCATCTTATTGAAGATATTTTTGACTTTTTTTATGATGTTCAATCATTTGTCTACTCATAGCACTAACAGAGCTTCGATATGTCTAGATTAAGATAACTTCATAATTCATTTTTGTTAAGTCAGGGCCATTTGAGCAAATGTAAAGTCCATAGACTGCATTTGCTGAATTGGTCCCTGTCCACAAATATGAAAGCCGAACGATAATGAAGAATTACCATAACATCCGATTGTGAGCACGTGATAAGAAAAATTTTGTCCTTTACCTCTTCCTTTTCCCCCGGTAT
Organism: Metellina segmentata; assembly: GCA_947359465.1. Lineage (NCBI taxonomy): Eukaryota > Metazoa > Arthropoda > Arachnida > Araneae > Tetragnathidae > Metellina > Metellina segmentata. The sequence continues at coordinate 112,039,106 of OX375880.1, forward strand.
TGCAGTTGTCTTATTTCGGTAGACAGCCAAGCTGTACTTGGATGACCTTAGTCACGGAGAAGTAAGAAACAGAGGATTCGCTCAAGGCATGACTTACAGCGCCCTCGGTGCGAGTCACGTATCCCTAATTGTGTTCGGAGTCTTGACATGCTTCATTCAGAGCGGTAACCATTTTCTAATCGGCATACTTTTTGAAACGTCCTTCAGCTGAAGATTCTTTGCAGCACGTTAATAATATTTTTAATCTGTTCTTTAAATCAACATAAATGGTTGATCCCCGACCGTCACCTCGTTGGGTTGGCGTGGAAGTTTGGAGAGTGGGGTGCCAGCTCAGGTGTTGCTTCGTCATCTGACCGGGGTTCAAAATTACGAGGTGTTGTCCTCGGATCTTTTCCTTAAGGGACTGATCCCGGACCGTCTTCAATAGCCCGTTGTGTTGCTCTAGTACGACGTTAACTAAAATTATAATTGCCATTACCCGACCGTCACCAATAGCTAATTGTGTTGCTCCAGTGTGAAGTTAATTAAAAATATACCATCATCAGAAAAAACGTTGATCATGTTTTCCGCTTGTGTTGAAAAGTAAATTGTGTGTGGTGCTTTTGTTTTTCATATAATGCCATTCATAACGTAATATATTCTACCCACTAATGTGAATTATGTGCGATTTAAAAAATAGTTTTACTATCAAGTTAAATCAATTACCCAGATAATTAATTTTTAAAATCTTTCAGTGTTAGTTTGGGATTCCTGTTGTGTATTTTATTGTTTATTTGCTACACTAAATGGTGACCAATTGTGTGATTTAGCTCCACTAATGAATAAAATTTGTAGTTTTATCCATTCATTTGCTACACTAAATGGTGAATTACACCGAGTTAGATTGTTTGTGAATGCTACCCAATGTAATTTACTCTTTGGCGGGCAAATAAATATTCTTGTTCAGTTGCTCTTTTTTACCAAAGTAGTTCATTCCTTTATATCCTGCGCCGACCAACCGGTATAGTGGTTAAGGTGTTAGCCTGTAGATCGGAAGGTTCCTGGTTCGAATCCGGGTCCGGGTATGGATGTTTGTAAGCGTATGGTGTAGAAGCGGCTGGTGCACCTTAAATCTGTCGTGGCCGAAAGTCCTCAAGTTTGGAGAGTGGGGTGCCAGCTCGGGTGTTTCTCCGTCATCTGACCGGGGTTCAAAATTACGAGGTGTTGTCCTCGAATCTTTCCCTTAAGGGACTGATTCCGGACCGTCGTCAATAGCCCGTTGTGTTGCTCTAGTACGACGTAAAACTAAAAATTACCTTTACCTTTATATCCTGTTGTGTATTTTATTGTTCTTTGCTATGCTAAAAGTGAACAATTGTATGTTTTAGTACCAATAATGGATAAGCGTGGTCTCCTAATGGCATAGGAATCGTTAATGGATTCCTATATTTAATGCTATGAATCGAATAGACGAATAACAGAAAAACGTTTTAACAACAACCCACCCCCATGCATAGCATATGAAAGAATGATAAAAAAAAATACGCTCACAAACTGAAAATATACTGTACATACATGTATTTAATTTTACAGGAAACAAACAATATACAATTTACATTATGTACATTATAGTAGATATTGTTACATGAACTAATGCTCTAGACGTACGTACATACTCAAATTTTAAAATAGTCTGCCATTCGAGGCTGGTGCTCTCGGGGTTGCAATGTTTCGTAATTACGGACTGACAGCTAATCGAAGTTTCACTGCACCTTTTTTGTGATTTACAAAGGGGCATCAGATTTTTTTCTCAAATGGCTTACATCCGAACTTCTGGCACACATTACAGACTTTTGTTGGCTTTTAATACTTTCGTATCTGTGATAAGCAGTATTGGAGTTGGTGTTAAGAGGAGCGTATAATGTAATCTTTTGTGTGTAAAATGTCTTGATTTTAAGTTACCTAAGTATTAAAACTTTATTGTTAAACTTCTTGCATTACTTATTCACTCTTAGTGAGACCATTCAATTTAGCTTAACAAACATGGCACTAACATTGTCAACCCTAATTATTATTAACGTTTGCATCATTTATGACAGTTTGTGTCAAACATGATCGTGACTGCATATAGAGAACATATCGGTCATATTTTTAATTAATCTCGCAGAGAACTCACTTGAATGCCACGTAACGAAATGAACAATTAATGACACAATAGCATCTGCGTCATTTACATAGTTCAATTTAATGCTTTTATAGTGGTGGCGATATGTTTTTACTTGTAGCTAGAAGTATTGGTTTTCCTGAAACGTTTTATTACGAAAGAGTGCACTAGAAAGATATACGAGGTATTGTAAATAAGTTCGGGGACTACCCTCCCCCCATGGCCTGTGTGTGGGTGAACCGAAATAACGATTAGGTTTGCAAGTCTGGTTCTCTGCGCACTCGTGAGACGTTACTCTGCGAAACTGCTAAGGCGCGCATCTCAACACTTGGCACTGATATTTATGTAGCAAAATGTCCTTTTGAGAGCAACGTTCCAATATTAAATACTGCTACAAATTTGTGAAAACTAGTGCCTATATAATAAGAGTGGCGACAAAGGACCAAATTTGGCCCAATGCGCATGCGCGGCAGCCATTTTTCTTTTAGAATCGTCTCAAAGAAGATTGCTGGGCGAATTAATATATCATTTCAAGGAGAACAAAAAACATATGATTGTTTTATATGGATACATTCGATATGAATGAATCATATAAACGCTCAATTACATGCGTAATTGATGAGATGGAATGCAGAACGCGCTCTTAGATTGCGGGAAACACCATGTTGTTCAAAAAAAGGTATTTACTTAATAAGTCTACAAATTTATACTGACAAACACTGGAATAATAATAAACAAACATTCTAGAACACGAAATGGAACATGAATAAGCTATATTTTCTTTTTAATTTAATATGTACACGTTTTTCTCGAACGCACAAAAAGTTCCCATGTTAAGTCTACGGGAGCTAGGAAAAGACCGCCTCGGGCGGTAGAAAAGGTCTCTAATCCAATCACAAAGTGTTTCCCGTATGTAGCCACTCTTATTATATAGGCACTCGAGGAAAAACCACTGCAAAAATGGTACGATTACTGCAACAAGCGCATGTAGACGAAACTATGTGCAGATAGAAAGTTTTCAAATGGTACAGCTTGAGAGACGCTGTTATAGATGATGCGCGAAGCGAGCGGGCAGTGAACGCGCGAACGGAGGCGAACATCCAATGGGTAGGAGCAGTGATCAGAAGTGATCGCCGGCAAACAGTCGATGCAGTAGCCGAACAGACTAGCATTTCGCACGGAACATGTCACAGGTTCCTTTCTTTGGATCGCTCATGCATCGCTCTCCAGCACATCGTTCCTCGCAATCTCACCGATTATCAACGGGCTGTGTGCTGCACGATTGCGGGTGACCTATTCAGTGCTGCCGACAATGACGTGACATTTTAATCCCGAATCATCAAAGGGGACGAAACGTTGTGTATCCTGTACGATCCACAAACCAAGCGTCAGATGACCACCTGGAAATCGCCACAGTCATCGCGGTCGAAAAAGTTTCGAATGGATTGCTCGAAGAAGAAAGTCATGCTGGAGCTGTTTTTTTGACATGAAGGGCATCGTACACTACCGGCCGTATTCAGAAATCCGACTTAACTGCGGATCAACGTTAATCCCCGAGTTATCGAAAAAACCGTATTCACAATGCCTGATCCGTTATTTAAACTGCAGTTTCGGTGTTACATTTTGATCCACCGAAATCGGCGAGTTAACTCGCGAGTAAGAGTTACGCATGAGCAGTACTATCTTTTTGCGAAGGAAAGAAAATGGATGACACATTTTATTGTATGCTAAATTACAGTATTCTTGCGACGACTGGACTGGACCTATCCTAACGGAGTACCTGCTCCATAGTTACTCTTCTCCTCATGATAATATTGCTTAAATGGAAAATTTTAAAACATAATTTTATTGAAATTCAAAAGAAAAATGAAAATAAAGGTAGCTGAGAAAACATAAACAAGCAGCTTGGCGAAAAGATAGATGGCAGCACCTCCGTCCGCTAAGAGCGAAAGGTAGAATATGACCATGGCAGATGTAAATTCGTCGTAGAATAAAAATTATTCTATTGATTTGTTACGAATGAAAGAAAATTGACAGTGCAAGTAACTTTTCACACCACCAACACACCCATACTGACAAGTACAAAGATAATCGGATTACATTCATTTGTCAAGACATTGTGTACAATTCTTTCTTGCAAAATTTAGGTTTCTATAAAAATCCAATTTGAAATTAAATACCTTTGCATTTCTTTTCCCAAACCCAAATTAAAATGCCGTATGCGTTCTATTTAATCACAATTTGGAATCAATTCTACGGCAAAATACGTACTTGATCAGTATGAATGCAGATTCCGGCGTCGTAACCATTATAAATGTCACGTGATCGTGAGAAGACGGTAGAAGGCAATCACAGCGAGTGTCTCATTTTAATCCCTGCATCACTTAAGACGCCGTTTGAGAATAACTTTCTTGATAGTCCTCGAGTTGACTCTTACCCGCGGATCAACTGATCCTCGAGTTAACTCGAGACTTGTGAATATGGCCGTTCGAGTTCATCCCGCAACGTTTCGCCGTCAACAAACAACTGTATGTACAGGTTCTATGTCGTCTCCGGGAGGCGTATTTAGAAACCCTGGCGCTTCCAGCACAAACGGAAATACGTCAGATACATAGATGCGCAGACGCGCCCGCGCAAGCAAACCCGCGTTCCGGCATACGACGCCACGCCGTTGACGAGTCATTTTACTCATTTACCAATTTACTCATTTCACCGTGGACTGGTCTCGTGTACTTTTTATTTAATTCTAACTATTAGAATTTTTCTTGGTGAAAAATACAATCTACTTAACAATTGCAACATGTCCATGCACACATGTTAAAGGAATAACCATTTTTTAGGGGTTTTGTGTTTACTTACACTGCCGTGTCAACATAATTCAGGCAGGTGATTTTGACATGCTTTCATGTAACTTTCATTTAATTCTTTGTAATAAACTCCTTCCAAGTAACACAAAAGAAAGTTATTAAAACCAAAATATTTTGGAAAAAACAACAAATAAAAGTTTTGGGTCTCATAAGTGTGTTCACCTTCGTCAATGCATTTGCACTGAGTACTTGTTTCATGTACTTTTTAATTAATTCTAACTTTATAAAATGTTTTCTGGGTGAAAAAGTGAAAGCTTTTATGATTTCCAACCTGTCAATCCAAAGGGAATCAAGAAATTATCACTTTTTAGAGTTTTGTGTTTGATTCTAATATGCTCTGTTCCATTGTCAAGGCGGGTGATTTTGACATGTTTCCATGAAACTTTCATTTAATTCTATTAATAATCTCTTTCCAAGACATAGAAAACAAAGAACATAATAAAACCAAGTTATTCATGCAAAAAATTGGGTAAAAAAACAATAAATAAAAATTCTGGGTGTGAAAGTGTCTGTGCATCATTGTCGAAGCATTTCACCGTGAACTTGTTTCATGCACTTTTTAATAATTCAAAACGTTAAATGTTTTTCTTGATCAAAAACACAAACTATTCGATAATTGCAACGCATAAATATTAAAGGAATGAGGAAAGTAGTCGTTTTTAGAGGTTTTGTGTGTATTTTAAATTGGATGTGTTAACATTATGAAGGCACCTGCTTTTGACATGTTTCCTTGAAACTTTATACTAATTCTATGTAATAAACTATTTACAAAATATATAGAAAAGAAAGAACATAATAAAATCAACTTATTGATGCAAAAATATTTTGGAAAAAGCAATTAATAAAAATTCTAGGTCTTAATGTGTGTGTTCAGCTTTGTCGATGCATTTCACAGTGAACTTGTTTCATTTAATTTTTACATAATTCCAACTTTCTAACAGTTTTGTTTGTGAAAAACAGAAAGTATTTATCATTTGCAACCTGTCCAAGCAAAAGAAATCAAGAAATTGGCAATTTTTGAATGTTTTGTGTGTCTTTCTAACATGCTGTGTTAACATCATGAAGACAGCTCATTTTGACATGTTTACATGAACCTTTGTGTTAATTCTAATTAATAAACTATTTCCAAGGTATATAAAACAAAGTACACAATAAAAGAGACTTACTGATGCAAAAATATTATGGATAAAGACATTTATAAAAATTTGGGGTATGAATGTGTCTGTTCAACTTTGTCGAAGCAGTTCACTGTGTAGTTTTTTCATGCAACTTTTGTTATATTTCCTACAATTAAACTTATTTCTTGGTACATAATTCAAAGTAAACACAGACACAAATTTATAAATGCTAAAAAAAACATGAATGAAGCTTTTCTTAAAAATTGGCTCTGAAAGTACTTTGTTGACCCAGCTCACCATGAACATTTTGACACTCATCCTTTAGTGAAATTCAAGTGTTAATGTTTTTTCTTTATAAAAAGGTGACACTATTAATAAAAACAAACTTTTCCATCCCAAAAGTAAAAAGAAGTAAGCATTTTTAGAGAAGTTGTGTGTGAAAATGTGTATGCAGCTTTGTGAAAGGGTTTCACCGTGAACTTTTCCCACTCCTCTTTTAGTAAATTTGAATTACTGATGGTGGTTTTTCTTGGTGAAAAAGTGAAAGTAATAATTAATTCGAACTTCTTAATATCAAAATTAAAAAGAAGTAAGCATTTTTTTAAAAGATGTGTGAAGATGTGTGTGCAGCTTTTTCGAAGGATTTCACCGTTGACTTTTCATTCATCTTTTAGTAAATTAGAACTGTTAATGTTTTTCTTGGTGAAAAAGCGAAAGCAATAAATAATACTAACTTTTTATTGCCAAAAGTAAAAAGAAATGAACTTCCATGAACCATGAACTTCTTCACACTCATCTTTAAATTAATTCCAACTGAAAATGTTGCTTTTTTGTGTGTGAAAAAGAGAAACGAATAATTTATTCATACTTTTTAATGCCCAAGTAAACAAGAAGTAAGATTTATGAAAAAAGTTGTGTGTACTTGTGTAATCCAACTTCTCTCTTCAAATTTCAGATACACGTGTTTGTTTATATGGAGTTATGCTACACACACAGTTGTTCGGTATGGCTTTATTTAATACATTTTTCATTTGCAAAAAGAAATGTAAACCCAACAATTATTAATTTTTAGATGAAACGGCCATTACACATATCTCAATATCAATACGAGCGAGGGTCGTGTTTTGTTTAGGCTCGCTGTGTTTGCGTGCGCGGTCGCGTCTGCGCAGCTACGTATATGACGTATTTCCGTTTTGTGCTGGAAGCGCCAGGGTTTTTAAATACGCCTCCGGGAGGCAATCCGCCGTAAGCCTCCAGACGTTTGGAAAACAAACACGTGGATGTTGTTGAATGACAAAGCCCCGGCACACCGATCCATGATGGTACACCAAGCCCTTGCTAAACACGACGCCACAGTTCTGCCACATCCGCCGTATTCCCCAGACCTGGCTCCTGCGATATTTACCTGTTCCCGAAACTGAAAGATCGCATCAAGTGCAATCGGTTTGCAAATGCAGAAGAAGTGATGGCAACAACGACAACCGCTTTACGATAGCTCTCACGCAACGGTTTCCGGGACTGTTTCCAGAAGCTGTATCAACCTTGGCAGAAGTGTATAGTTGCTGAAGGACATTATTTTGTACGTGATTGTGTTTCGATAACTTTGTAAGTGCATTTGTTGCTGTATTAAATAAAGTCCCCGAATTTATTGACTGTACCTCGTTTGTTGTAACTTTCTTAAAATGTTTAACATAATATAAATTATGAGCACACTTGTTTGTTATATTATTTTTCTCTTTTGCTTAGAGGTTATTAATTTTTAATAAAAACAAAAGTTTTGGTCTGGCATGGTACCTCCAAGTTTAGTCCTTAGGATGTACAATTCTTATAATAATGAGCGTCCAAGTATATGATAACTTTAACATTAAATAGCAGTTGGAGCACTCAATCAGAGGTTAGTTGAAAGATATGCTGTTATCTAATGTTTGCGAAGTATCACCAGCATGTACTAATATGTATGTATCTTAAATCAAAACTGGTACATACTGTCTTTTAAGGTAGTTAGGTATTTAATTAATTAGACTCAAAAAATAAATATTCTGATGTTATGTCATTGAAAATTATGTATGAGGTGCACCATCGTGTTATATTACTATTCTATAGAATATAATGGAAGTTAAAACCATAAATACTTACCTAAAATTTAAAAGAAGCTTATACTATTTCAATATAAGTTTTATAGCATCCTTTAAGTTGATGTTTCTCAAATTCTACAATTTTTAGTTGTGTCACTATTCTTGTCGGAGTGCAATATGTTGCAGCTTTCTTAAAATATTTTACATCATATAAATTATGAGCACGCTTGTTCGTTATATTATTATTCTGTTTTGATTAGAGGTGTGGTGGAGATCGGGTTAAAAAAATGATTAGTTAAATTGAAAAAACAGGTTCGTAATAAAAATTCCTATATAGGTTATCTGGACCAAATATATTGGCCGTAAGTGGTTAAAAGAAAATGGCTCGTGAAAGGCTAAGACAAAATCGGTAAGACGTCTGTCGTTTCGAAAAAATAGAGTTTATGAAGAAGGACTCACCAGATGATGTTCTTTCATTTCCTCGAAGTTGATGCTGTTTGAAAACCTGGACATGGTGAAATCAACCACGAAGAAAAGTCTCAACTCAAATACTGGAGAGTCAACAAAAATTCTTTATTCTATTGCTGGTCAATGTGGTCGAGTTTGATGCCGCTGTTTATGGAAGAGACGTCCTTATTTCCCTCAGAGAGTGTCCATGGCTCCTCATCCGAGGATCGGATCGGCTACGAGAACCCGAGAACGACTTTGAGGAATTGGTCGAGGAATTGATTAGCTATCAATAAAGCTATGCAATTGAAATAATAAATACTCTATGTCTAAAAACATCAAGCCATGGAAAAAGTAAATTAAGTTTTTTAACAGAATTGTCATAAAATTACATAATTTCACAATTTTTTGAAAAATTAATTAACACAAACGACAGGTATTCAGCCATTCCTTTCCCTAGTTCATTTTACTGCGCATGCGTATGATGCGACAAATTGTTGAATCGGCAACAATTTGTTTCTATTTATCGGGAGCGAGATGGACGTGAAGAAAGGAAGTGAAGAAAATCGAAATCGTTCCAAACAAAAACAAACAAATTATTGTTTAACTGTAAACCTCAAAGCACCTAACAATCTTATAATTATTGTTTATTATTACTTCTTTTGTGATTATTGAAACGGCTTCACCATGAGTGAAAATAAATTCTCCATTAAGAAGAGGAAAAAGTACTTGGAAACCGACGCTTCCAACCAGGAAGTTGGATTGTTTCAATTTGCGGATCCAAGTTATCCTGAACCTGGTCCAATTGATATCTTGGTGTGGATGTATATCCAGAAGTATTCCTAAATGGCCGCTTCAAAGCACCTAACTGTACTCTTGTTGTCACACTAGAGAAAATTCGGGAAGATACGTAGTTAAGCTTCCTTTTAAGAACAACTTCCACACCTTAGGAAATTCCAGAAACCACGCAATTAAATGTTTAAAACACATTAAAGAACAGACATTTAGAGATCATTTTTCTGGCAGAAGTTGAAATTACATATCAAGCTTCTTATTATTCACCTCATCATTGTGTTAGAAAGGAAGGGTTACCAAATTCCAAACTCCTCGTTGCATTTGATGGATCCACAAAAACCTACAAAAGATCGCCTCTTCTCCAAGGTCATCAACGTTACAGCCCTGCCATATCATGTTGCAAACCACGGCCAAGATCTTCTTGAGTTGCCGAGAGACAGCAGTACAGAAAAACTACTTAAGACGACGTACTCCTACAGTACAAGCGCGGATCCGAAGCTTCCATTGTATCCGGAGTATGGCGAGCCAGTCAAAGTGTCTCTTCGAAGAGCAGTTTATATTCTGTGCCATTGAGTGGTGCAGTCTTTTTTGGCAGTGTGAATTGCAAAAAGAGCCGTTTTATAGGAACCTTCTTTCCAGAAATAATGTCTGTCTGAACCTGTTTCAATGAACTCCATCAGTCAGGTCCTCTGTCAGATGTGCCGCGACTGAGTAACCAGAACACTCAACTAATTTGTTCAACTGCTTCCAAAGAGAATGCAGCCCCCATTCATGGAATTGAATATCCCAGCACAAACCGAGTACGATTGCATTGAACAGTTATCAAACCAGTGGCAGTTGACCCGAAAGTTATTGTAGTTTGGTAAACAACCATATCACCAATCTATATGCCGAACCTCGTCTCTTTCAAACATTCTTTCAACAAGACCACGGAATTATTTCGGCCAGAAATATTATTTAGATTCTTTTAAGAAAATGCGTAATCTGTGTAGCTCAATCACGAACTGCAAATCAAATTCGAAGTCATCTATCTGGACCTTGAGTTAATCTGTCCAGACCATATTTTGCAGAGTAGCGTGGACTCAAATTATATGGTGCTGTGCTGCATCTTATAGCATTATTTTGTATTTATTTAAACTTTTGTTATGCCTTTTTTACATGTCATTTGTGGAAATTGACAAATTGTATTTTGTGTATTCTTTGAAATCTCATCTCATGGTGGTGGTATGTGGGATTTTGTAGTGCCTTCTACTAGTCACTACCAAACTCTTGTAGCGCTAACAGCTATGTTGATATCTCACTTTTGATATCACTAGTATACCGTTTGTGCACTACGTTACGAGCCTTACCTTTTTCACCATTTACTATAACTGGTAGCTTTAATAACTATAACTTAATTAGGTACAGCAACACTCTACGTTTATGAGTGATGGCCACGGCTTGGCGATTTTTTTGGCGCACTTTTAGTAGCGAGTTACGATAAATTAAGGCAACCCATCTTTCGTTGTGGTTTTCACGGCAACCTCGGCAAACGGAAACTTTCACTTTTCATTTTGAATATTCTAGAAAATTCTTCCAAAATCCGTTAAAATCGTTTGATTTCATTGATTCGTTTGAAATTTTTTCTTTCCTCCCATTGGTTATTTTGTTTTTAAAATATAATTTTATTGCATTGGTCCTTTTAAATCGTTTTCTGTGATACCATTGGTCCATTTATTTGTATTTTGACAGTTGTGGAATTTTTATTTTGTTACAATAGTTTTCACGACAGGATTAAGAGTTTTGTTTTTTTGACCATTTTCGTTTTCATTATTTTTTTACGAGAGAATTCTGACGTTATCAGGTATTATTTCTTGCTTTTTTTTTCTTTTGTAAATCTTTTTCTTTTTCAACATGCTCACTGTATTTAGTGTAATTGATAAGTTTCAGGGTATTCTTACCATTCGTAGCTTAGTTTCTCTGCTGTTTACAAATGTGTTTTGATATGTGATTAAGCTTACTACTTTTTGTGAAATTTTTTTTTTAAATATACTTTTTAAAACGTTCTGAAATGTGCTTAAAAAGTGTGTTGTAAAAAGAAAAAAAATTGTGACAGGAAAAGAGTTAATAAATAACTTTTTCCTTGGCGACTTTAGAAGTGCGCCAAAAAAATCGCCAAGCCATTGCCATCAGTCATAAACGTAGAGTGTAGCTGTACCCTTAATTATAACTGGTAGTGCCATAGAGGAGATATAATAGTAGAGTGAGCTATGGCAACCTTTTTATGTCCGCATGATCATATGACCAAAATCAGTAGTCACGTGACTCCTTCTCTCTTCGCGCATATTGTTTGCGCATTTCTTCTTCCCTAGCAAGTAGTAAATGCATTGAATACTCAAGTTAAAATGGGACTACAGTGCTGCGTATATGGATGTAATTCAAAATTTATTAAAGGTGGAAACATTACATTTTACAGGTGAGCGAAAAACGTTTCTTTCACATTTGTATCTCTCAATACTTTCTACAAGGTGTCCTAAACCTCCCGTAGTCCAACTTAAAAAAAATTATTGCCCGTGTTTTTTTTTAAGTATTGAATTTCATCGTCTGCTTACATTTTTATCGACGCCTTAATCTTAAGTTGTGCAATAATTAAGTTCCACGCCATTTTGTTCATTGCAAAATGAATTTATCATGCATTCAGAGAATTTCGTTGTTTGAGGCTTATTCATCGACGCCATCGTAAATTTGGCGATTTTGTTTGAAAAGTCGCCAAAGTTTATTGATTTTGTATAATAAATTCACGAATCGTCGGTACGGGAACTTTTAGGACACTCAGTAGTGTGATAAAAATGGATGTTCTAACTTTGGAATTACTAAATACAACCAGCGAACATTTCCCGTTCTATGAAAATATTTCATACATTTGCAATCAGTATGTATCTAAAATAATGTTTGAAACAAAATAACGGGTGGAGTGTGTTTCTAATTGTAAATTGAAATTTATAACGTCTTATAATATTAGAAATAGTTTACCGAAATGTAAAAACTTGTGCGAAATCGTTCTCTGTCTTAACGTTTATGTTTTGACACACACACACACAACTAAGAGTACTATATTCTTTCGTGTTTCACGATAAAAAATGTTATGAATTTGGAAACATCAATTTAAGTGCATCACATAAATTATTTTTCTTGCTGAGAAAAATTGTTTTGTATCCATCCATCTGTTCAAACTGTAATTACATAAGAATAATATTTAAAATAAAAGATAACGTTTGAAACTTTTAATTATATAATAAATAAAATCAATTTGTTAAAAATAGGATTAAAGCATTTTATAAGCCGTATTATAATTGTGAATTTGTATTTATGGTTTTTTTAGAACTATAAGTAAAACAATTTATATTTACTTGTAATAAGAACTTCTAAAGATGTGCAGCTGCTGAAAATTCATTTATTCAGTTCTTATGTATATAAAATTTTTATTTTGTTCCATTTATTAGTTTTCCCAAAGATGAAGAAGAAAATCGTTTTAATTAATTGATCGAAGAATTTTGCTTTTAGTTCATTTAAAATGCGATGAATGTGACAATAAATTTCATTCGTTTGCTGTTTCTTATTTATCTTTTGTATTTATTAAATATTGATTTCACACACAATAAGTAATAAATATTCAATATAAAAATCTTTACCAAACTTTTGTATATGCTGAAAAGCATAAAAATTGTCGAGGGTTATTTACATCATCGTTTTAATGAATTCAAAATTCATATATGGACACACAGTTGCAACTTAATTAGTTTTTGAACCAGAAATTTAAAATTGCAAAATAGCAAACATCAAGGGTATGGTTTAAAATAGTTTCCTTCAATCTTAAAGATTATATACATATAAATAACTTTTCTTGCTAATATTTTTATGCGTAACTCCTTGAATAAATTTGTGTTTATGGAAACGTAAGCAATTAAGAATCCATAATATCAATGAAAGCTTTAGTCTTAGCCCAAACGTCATTTGAACAGGGAATCTTCTAATCTGTTTTCAGTATTTTTATTTTATGCATCAGTAAAATATTTATTCATGCAGTCATTTCCAAACATGTGTATTTATTTTTAATTTATTCCAACTCATGCTAACCTCATTTCATTAAAAGTTTAAATTATTTTCTGGAATGAAATCTTTGAGATAATTTCTTCACACCTAATACAGTTTTTGAAGAAATGTACATAAAATATTGTATTAATTAAAGAATGTCGGTTTTAGAACAACTATCTTATACCAAATTTTAATCTGAACTCCTGACCTGAGAAATTTATTGACTACAATTTATTTATCTCAAGCGTACTGTTTTGTTTGTATACGTGCTGGTTAACCTTAATCCCAATGAGTACTTCAGTTAATTATAAAAAATCTCAAATAACTAAAAACATTAAAAAGTAATATGCATTAAAAAATATCCAGCTGTCTAATAGTAAATAATCATTTGCATTGCCCAATAATGGTAAAATGGAACTCAAATTCAAGAAGCATTCAGTTTTATACATATTCAATATTATGCACATTAATTGAAGTTATTTCCAAACATGGGTATTTATTTTTCAATTAATTCCAACTCATGCCAACCTGAATAAATTTTTCCAAAAGTTTGAAATATTTTCTGAAATTAAATAAGATAATTTCTCTACACCTAATACAGTTGAAGAACTAAATATAAAATATGAAATTAATCTATTGACTACAATTTATTTATCTTAAATGTACTGGTTAACCTTAATCCCAATGAGAACTTATTTCGATAATAAAACTAAAAACGTTAAAAAGTGATACGAATTTAAAAAATATTCAGAAGTGAAAAGTAAATATTCATTTGCATTGCCCAAAAATGTTAAAATGTAACTCAAATTCCAGAAATACTCAGTATTATGCTCATCGAATCGCTAACTTTTTATAAGAAAATGTCGCTAAGAGAGGCGATAAAAAGCCAAATCCTGCAACCAAGCTGAATTTTCGTGGAGTAGTCACGTGACTACTGACAACATGTTGCGGACGCTTTGCGAAGCTCTTCTCAATAGCGATGCTCAGTCTACTTATATTAGAAGTCTATGGGTAGTGCATTCTCAATGCAATAAATTAATCTTATTAATTCCTGAGCAGTGCATGTAGTCTGATGTGGCTATCAACATCATGTCTAGTTGTTTACGAGGCATAAAATTGAGTGGACAACATAAAATGCGGGTTTAAAATGACAACTTGAAATTAATACCATGCTGGGAATCTGCTTAATTTTAAATGAGAATAAATTAATTGGGTTTGAATGCCGAGGGTTACATGCCAGCAGAGAAGCTGTAAGTAACTTGTTGAAAAAATTTTTACGATATGGATATGCAATATGGAAAACGTGTGGAAGCTCACGTGGTAGAACAGGTCAAACATGTTAAAATTAAATTAATTTTTAATTGTTGAATCAGGAACTAATGGTGACGATGATTATAAGGATGTTAATATTTGAAGAATAAATATTTTTGATTAAAAAATTGTAGTATTTCTCAATATGGGAGGGATTTCAATTCTCTACTAATTCCTACTTTCACCCAGAATTGTCTGTATTGAAAACTGTTTTACCATTTGTTATTTACAGTGTCATATAAAATAGCAGTTAAACAAAGTTCATATCCATTTGTCAATCGCAGGGCATAAGAGACTCATTAGTTTTTAATAAAGCACTATATATCTTGTCTCCAGCTCTGATATTAGCATAAATGGCTTGTTAATTTAAAAAAAAAACATTTTAACATGTACAGCTAATATTACTTTTAAAAATGAGATTGCGCCTACTTTATTAGTGGGGCTATTATCTCTCTCCGGATCCATTTCCATACTAGGGTGGGCCGAAAAACACTTTTTTTCGAAATCGATATTCTAATAGTGCGGAAAGGGTTCTCTCTGGGTTCAATAAACACGGTGTAAAATATTTTTTTGATTGGATAATATCTTCTGCCCCCGCATCGCACTTGAATTTTGGAAATTTGAGTAAAAATTGGCAATTTTTACTCGGCGTAGGAAATATAATTATTTTCAATATTGCTATTCTAATAGTGCGTAATATGTGCCCACTGGGTTTAATAAGAAAGGCGTAAAATATTTTTTCGATCGAATAATATCTTCTGTTTCCGCATCGCAATTGAAAGTTTGCAGTTTTTAAAGAAAATTGCACTTTTTTATGTGTTATAGAAGTAAATCAAACACGAAAAATAGATGGGTACAAGTACTGTTTATTGCTGTATTGTATTTTACATTTGATTATATTGCCTGAAAATTATTAAATAATAGCTGATTCGCAATATATTAATATAATATTTGTTAAGAATATTGTAACCATAGAAATGTTATGACATGCCAATACCAAAAGTTTACTTACACTTCATCAGCAAGAAGAGGCTTGAAATCAGCCATATGGTCGAATTCGGGCATAATAAATCGGGAAAAGAATGTAGATCTAATGAACCCGTCTCTACATCGAAATCCATAAACTTTAGCGGATGCTTCTGTCACTAACTTGGCACACCGTTCAACTGCCTGTGAGTGTGACATGGGAAGTGAACAAAGTCTCATTCTGGATTTTCTTATCACGAACAATAGAACTAAATACGGCAGTGGATATATCACAGAGGATTGGTGGAGAAGTAATAGTAATTGATGACCAGTCAATCAATTCCGTATAGTCAGCAGCTACAAAATTCAGTTTTGGTGGGAGAAATACATGTACTGACTTTACAATAGAAGATGACTCTCTAGACTTAATTAAAATATTATTATTCGTGCAGCAAGTTCTCTGATGTACGGTCTTTCATCGTTCAACATACTCAGGCAAGAGCAAAGAACGAATTTCTACACATTACTCCATCAACGACGTCCTTGGGGCATTGAGATTTTTTTATCCAATGGCGGGCACATATGAACTTAATCATTGGCAACTACAAGGCCGAAAGTGACGTCCAATTGTGAAGGAGCACCCAGTGGAGTACCATCAATGTCCCTAACAAAGGACAGCACAATTAGATCCATGCCCTGACCCGGATTCGAACCAGAAAATTTCCGATCCAGAGGACCGGTTGGTCGACGTTGTCTTGAGATAAATACCTGGATCTAGAAATAGTATTCCACACATGCTTAGTTAGCTCCATCTTTCAGCTAATGTTTAGACTTTATATTACCAAATTTCATAACAAATTCAGCGATTTGTTTCAACTTAAAAGAAGGATCTGGAGAACTAACATACTTAAAACTCTGTTTGCTGTTGTTAGCCAGCGTGAATGTGATAATGGACCAGGACTGCGTCTAGCCTGTTCATCAGAACACTTACCCAATCGCACCGCTTGATATATTTCTAGTAAGTACATTTGATCCTTGCTTAAGTCACGTCTATCAATTGTTGGTAACTAGCCGTCAATCGAAATTTCGAAAGTTGTCACTGGCTAAGTTTGACATGTAAGGAGCGCCTTCCCAATATTACCAAAATATGATTTTGGACCATTTGTTGGCGCATCCAACGTTTCAAACAGATGCCTCAGAGAGAGTTCATTAAAATGCAGGAAACATATTACCCACTGCAGAAGTTTACCAAGTTTCAATTCCAAAAACCGAATTACACCAAATTTCCATTCGGTATTAACAGATGTGCAGTCACAGCCAATTACCAGAAGCTGTGAAATATCTCTTGTGATCCCTTCAAAATATCCGATAATAGTCGCGGAAATCTGTTTTGCGGTGCCAAATGGTGCACTCAAATGAGTAATGTCACGTGAACCCGATTCTTCAGTAAGAGATAAATGTTCCCCTTTTGCTTTTCTCGTGTATCTTTTAGTATTTACTCTCTCCTCTATCAATGTAGAATCTTTACGACCATCGAAATACAGCCCCTTCAACGGTAATGCCTGAGTTCGCTTTAAAACTTGAAATTTTAAATCCTTTCTAACTTTAGCCTTTCACTTCGCAGCTTGTTTTTGTCAAACCACCAAATCTGAGTTATTTCTAGTTGTGAGTCCGGCATCGTGAAGAACACTTGAAGAAATTGAAGCCACATCCCTGTCCGTACGAGACTCCAAACCTGTCGGCAACCATAGCAGTTGAAGGGAGGCCAAGTTGCATTTGTGATGATTTAGACACAGAGTTAGTTAATTGTTTGTACTTACGATCAGTAAGAGAGATTAAATGGTTCGCTGTAGATAGTTTGCAAATGTCCAGATTTAAATCTACTTCAGATATATCTACAGAGGAATGTGAACTGTGAACCCCCCAACCCTCCTTTCACTTCCTGTCAGGGAAGTCACTCAACATACAGAGAGCATAAAAGATGAAAAAAGTGCAATTTTCTTCAAAAATAGCAAAATTTCATTTGCGATGCGAGAACAAAAGATATTATTCGATCGAAAAAATATTTTACACCGTGTTTATTGAACCCAGAGAAAACCCTTTCCGCACTATTAGAATAGCGATTTCGAAAAAAAGTGTTCTCGGGCCACAATATTCCACAATATTATATGGTCAATCACACTTATTGTATTACAAGTTATTATTACAAGTATTTAAGCTAGTATATTGTCTAAAATACTTCCAGTATATTTTCAAACTGGTTTCAAAATTTCCAGTATGTTGTCATACTGGTATCAAAATTTCCAGTATGTTTGAAAACCGGTATCAAAATTTCCATTATGGTATCATACCGGCTTCAAAATTTCCAGTATGTTTGAAAACCGGTATCAAAATTTCCAGTTTGTTTTGAAAACCAGTTTCAAAATTTCCAGTATGGTTTCATACCGGCTTCAAAATTTCCGGTATAGTTTTACTGGTTCCGGTATCATTTTGATATTGGTATTTTGAACTTTTTCCAATAGGGTAGCAGCACGTGTGCAGCGGAACAGTTCCACAGTGATGCGAGTTTGGAAGCAGTGGACCGACGAGCACCGGACAGCTCGAAAAACTGGGAGTGGACGACGGAAGGTGATGTCAGCACGCAATGATAGCCACCTAGTCCGCATGAAGGTGAATGACCGTACAGCTTCCTCCAGGCAGTTTGGTCTACTGTTGCAGGTGTACTAATGTCGGTTTCGTCAATTCGCCGACGTCTGCTGCGCCGTGGACCATCGACGGCTGCGTCTGCAATGGGCTCATGAGCACAGAGCCTGGCGGGCTGATTAGCAACAAGTTGTATTTTCTGACGAATCCCGCTTTAATTTGTGGAACCATGATGGCCGCATTCGTGTTAGACGCTATGCCGGTTAACGCTGCCTTCCAGAGTGTGTTATCGAACGTCATAGTGGCCGAACACCCGGAGTTATGGTCTGGGGTGCGATTTCGTATCATGGACGATCTCAGCTGCTACAAATTGAGGGTAATCTGAATAGCAACAGGTACGTCCGTGAAGTGTTAGAGACCGAAGTCGTTCCCTTCCTTCAAGGCATCCCTGGAGCTATCTTTCAACAGGATAATGCACGCCCACATGTTGCAAGGGATATTCGAGATTTCTTTTCAGCCCAACACATGCAACTTCTTCCTTGGTCGGATATGTCGGATATTCGTCGGATATGTCGCCTATTGAGCAAGTGTGGGATTTGGTTGGTCGGCGTCTCGCTTGTGATCCGCGTCCTACAGCTTCAAAAGACGAACTTTGGGTGCGCATACAAACAGTATGGAATTCTCTTACACAAGCCGACATTCAACTTATGTTTCACTCTAAGCCACGTCGTATAGCAGCACTTATTGCAGCGCGTGGTGGCTACACCAAATACTGATTTCGGACACTTAATATTGTTATTTTGCTTTGAAAATTTATTCATTTATTTGTACTAATACAAGCCGTTTGTGTATAAAATTTCATTTAATTCTGATGACTTCTTCATGGTGTTGCATTTATTACAAACAGCAGTATACTTGATTGAGTAGAGGTCATTCAGAGATTGATCGTAGCTCCTGTTATTGGCCGTAGTGTTCCGGAGTCGGAAACTGTTTCTGCGTTTTTGGATAGTGCCTTTATTTGGTTAATTTTCGAATACGATTTTAACACTTCGTCAATACAAATTTCATGAAAACGAATTTCAAAACTGTTGATTAGACAGAACCAATTGAAATAAACGAAATAAGATTCCAAAGCGGTGAGAAAGAACATTTAAGGTAATCGCGGTGTTTATAATGCGCAAGCGTTTTACGAATGTTGGAAAAATCTTTGGTGACTGTTTGATTTATGTTTATATTGAAAATCCCTCTCACACAGGGGGGGTGCATTCAATTTCAGAGGATTAAGGGGACCAGTTCACAAAAATTCTTCAGAATTCTGAATATTGTTCTATAAATTCAAATATATATTTGTACATTTCTGCTTCAAAAGATATATTATTTAAAGAATTACGTTGAGTAGAAGTATTTTAAATATTTTTTTGAAAAATACCTGTTTGTACCTGAAGTCCATTTTAGGTCTTAAACTTCAATATCTCAAAATGTATTTTTTCCAAAAAAGAAACATTTTTCAGTTTATTCTAGCAAATGTAAAAAAAATAATTGCTTTGCAAGTGTAACATACCCTATAACTTATTTTAACCCAGGCATTTTTTCTATCTGCTCAGAAAAGTTAATTTTGATTGTTAAAAAAATGAAAATTGGTCATTTTAAAAACAAAATAGGAGTTGAAAAAAAATCTCAAAATTTCAAATTTTAATTTTTTTTAATCTCCGGGTTAAAGTGTCTTTTTGGAACCGGAACAAAAGATTCAAGCCAGTGCACATTAAAAGAATTCTGAAAAAATGTTTCTTAGCATTTGACCAGTTTAATAATACGGACATACATAGGACTGCACCGTTCCCCTTAAAAAGATGCATTGTGAAAAACCATTTTAATAGAATTTTCAGGAGTGTTCAGTCCCATTCGTCATTCATAATATTCTTTTAACACTTTCGTATCTGTGATAAGCAGTATAGGAGTTGGTGATAGGTGGAGCTTATTCTGTATGCTTTGTGTGTTAAGTTTCCTGATTTTAGGTTATTTAAATATTAAAACTTTATTGTTAAACTTCTTGTACTACTGATTCACTCTAAGAATATCCAATATAGTCAACACTAACTATAACACACGTTTTCATAATTTAAGGTACGTCGATTCTAACATAATCAATTAAAAACATGATCTAAACTGCATTTAAAGAAATGTTTGATAAAGCTCTTAAATTATTAGTGCTTTCTCTCGCAGAAAACTCAACAGAATAACATTTGAAGAATTAACTGATAAAAAGCTATAGCATCTGCATCATTTATGTAGTTCAATTTAATTCTTTTGTAGTGGTGGTTATATGTTTTAACTTGTAACTATTATTATTGGATTTCCTGAAACGTTTTATTACGAAAGAGTGCACTAGAAAGATAAATGTAGTAGCTTTCTTAAAATGGTTAACATAATATAAATTACGGGCACACTTGTTTAAATATTATTTTTCTCTTTTGCTTAGATATTATTAATTTTAAATAAAAACAAAAGTGTTTATCTGGAATGGTACCTCCATATTTAGTCCTTATGGGTTGCAATTCTTACAATAATGATTGTCCAAGTATATAATAGCTTGAACATTAAACAGCAGTTGGAGCACTCAATCAGAGGTAATTTGAGAGATATGCTGTTATCTAATGTTTGCTAAGTATTACCAGCATGTACGAATATGTATGTATTTTAAGTCAAAACTGGGGCATACTGTCTTAAAAGGTAGTTAGGTATTTGTTGTTGTTGTTACTAATCGCCGACATGGTCTCTTTAAATTAGACCAAATCCACGTGTCCACAAACACCCAATACCCCCATTTCCGTGCGGGATCAATCACTAAATGGAAAGTTCCGAAGACTGTACATGTAGAGACATCGATCTCCTTCACACGAAGGAGACCGATCGCTCACAACGGTCGCCTGTGATAGTCGTTTTGATTCATTTCCTGCAGACAAACGATTCGAGCGAAGAGAATCAAAACAAAATTTTTTATCGGCCTTGTCTAGTTCTTTTTTGTAAAATATGCATCCTTAAAGATAGATTAAAAAATTTTGCGAATTTGAAATCTGCGGAAAATTTTAAGCGAGATAGATATTTTACATTTGATTTTCTTTAAATAAATAATTTTTCAATTGTAACTTTTGAATTTTTGCAATATGAATATGGGCAATGACGTCACGACTTTTACGTCCTTTGGAATCCTGCCTGCTTTCAGAATGAATGAGCTGGAAATGCTTGCAGTATGGTATTTTAATCATAAGAAAAACAAAAATGTCGAAAGGAAGTATTGGGTACACCCTATCAATAAATTTCGTTAGCAGAAAGGTTTATACCATGTTCTGTATCGCGAACTGGAAGACGACTCTACTAAATTTTTCAATTAGTTCCGGGTGTCAGTACCTTCTTTTAGAGAGAACTTCAGCAGGTACATTAAGGTCATGTTGGCAACATGAGGCGTTTCAACGCGCGTATCGAGGCTAGCGAGGTCCCGCCATTAAATTATGTTTATTTATTCCTCTAATTAAAGTATCTATCTTAGCGTCCTTGAAGAGCAGGATCCTGATAGCCTCACCAAAAGCGCATTTTACGCGCCTCATGTGAACGGAGCCTAAGAAGCAGGACACAAATATGAGAGACAACATACCACCACGAGAAAGGTTGTCGTTAACATTGAGGATAGTATGATGGAAAAAATTTATCACAGAACAAAAAAAAAATATTTAATTACCGTCTTTATAGAGACCGACAGTTCATTGAATGCTCTTTTGGTATTTTAACTAATAAATGGAGGATTTTCTATAGACCATTGAACGTTAATATTGATTTGCAATTGACATAATAAAAGCATGAGTAATTCTGCATAATTTCATACGAACGAGGGGTGTTTATTCGCACGAAGACACCTTAACGCACACCGGTTTGATGGAAAATGATAATAATGTTTTTAATGGTTACACTGGACCTGAGCCAACGGGTCTTCGAAATCATTTCCATCTGTATTTTGTAAGTGAAGGCGATTTGCCATGGCAGTATATGAAATTATAATAAAATAATGCAACAGCTTGTTTAAAATATTATTAAGTTATCGTTTTGTCGCTTACTTTTTATTTCTTCGCATTCTTACTATTAGTTTATTAACATAAATTTATGTTAAATTACTATAAGAAATTAATGTAACTTATTTAAAATATTATCAAGCTATCGTTTTGTCATTTACTTTTTTTATACCTAGTATGCTTACTATAGTTTGTCAACATAAATTAATGCTAAATTATTGTAATAAAAAATAAAGAACTTATTAAACATATTTTTCTTTTGTTTATCACATTCTAGCATTTCTTCGCCATAAATAACCACCATCACCGCTCTCCATGTGTTTTATTTTGTTCGCATAATCTTTGTGAGTTTTGTCCCACAATGCAGGCTGCATTTGCAAAGTAGTAATTAACTTATCAATATCTAAACTTTCCAAAACAAGAAAAGTATAAGACAAAGAAACAAGGAAAAAAAATTCAGAACGGCAGGTGATATCGCTAGGAATCAAAAATCGAAAGATGATAGTCTCTCTCGTGTGAATGACACTATACCTCGCAATGTAACATCTGTCTTCTTCAAACAAAAAAAGTCGCCGACGACTGAACTTCCTTGGCGACTATTTTTTAGTCTCTCAACCGGTCTCCTGATAGTCTTCCCGTGTGAAGTGCTCCTATGGTTTCTATGTAAGTTCCGTCGCCTTCAAACCGGTCTGAGCGATCGATCTCCTTCGTGTGAAGGCGCTCTAACGTGCCAGCTCAAGAGTAGCCTCGTCATCTGACCGTGGTTCAGAATTACCTGGTGTTGTCCTCGGATCTTTAACAGAGGGGAAGGATCCCGGACCCTCGTCAATAACCAGTTGTGTTGCTCTAGTACAACATAAATTAAAAATTACCTTTACCTACCAATAAATACAAACTGGTGCCCATGCTGTTCTTGATAGCAGAGGAAGTTTCAAACTAAGCACTACAGGAGCAAGATGGATAAAACATGTCTCTGCTCTAGAAAAACATCAATTTAAAGTATCCACTCCAGAGTCTCAACAAGTGGTTGCTATGTGAGTCAGTGGTTTCCAGTGAACCGAGGGGGCCGTTGTAGCAGAGTTGTAAGTGCAACGGATAGTCAAGCGCAGAGTTGCAAGTTCGGAACTCGGTCCAACTATAAAACATTGTGTACACGGGGGCTGGTGCAGGTGAAATATTTAGTGGATTCAAAAGTCTTCACGTCGGTGTGTTGTGAAATATTGAAGAGTGGGATACCAGTTCAAGTGTTGACCTCCTCATCTGCCCATGGATCAAAATTCCGAGCCGTCATCCTCGATCGATTGTTAAGCATTTATCCCAGACGAGGACCAATAGCTCTTTATACTGTTGTCCAGAGCGACTTCAATTAAGTACCTACCTGTTAAGTGAACGTTATATTCACTAAAGGAATCTGTTCGCTGGTTTCAATAGCAACGAGTCCGTGGTTTCAGGTGTACTGATATTATACGTTAAGGTAGGACGCAGAGAGAGGTAGGTATATAATTAACGTCTCATTGCAACAACACAACCGGCAACTGACAACTGTCGGAAGTAAGGTAAGAAAAGGTAATATTAATTAACATCGTACTTGAGCAACACAGCGGACTATTGCCCTGGATAAATATTTAAAGGGAAATATCCGAGGACAACCCCACGTAATTTTAATTAACGTCGTACTAGAGCAACATAAAGGGCAAAAAACGCTATTGACGACGGTACTGGATCAATACCCTAAGAGTAATGGTAATGGTAATTTTAGTTAACATCGTACTACAGCAACACAACGGGCTATTGACGACGGTCCGGGTACAATCCTTTAAGTGAAAGATCCGAGGACAACACCTCGTAATTTTGAACCGCGGTCAGACGACTAAGCAACACCTGAGCTGGCACCCCACTCTCCAAACTTACACACCAACCAAAAGTGAGGACTTTCGGCCACGACAGATTTAAGGTACACCAGCCGCCTCTACACTATACGTTTACAAACTTCAATGCCCGGACCCGGACTCGAACCTGGAACCTTTCGATCTAGAGGCTAATAACTTAACCACTATACCGGTTGGTCGGCCAATACCCTAAGGGAAAGATTCGAAGACAACACCAAGTAATTTCAACTAGCGTCGTAGTAGAGCAACACAACGGGATATTAACAAAGGTCCGGGACTGATAGCCTAAATAAAATAATTCGAGAACAACACCACGTAATTTTAATTAACATCGTACTAGAGCATCTCAACGGGCTATTGATGACGGTATGGGAACAATACCATAAGGGAGTTTGGAGAGAGGTGCACCTACTCAGATGTGGGCCTCGACATCTGATCGTGGCTAAAAATTACGATGTCTTGTCGTCGGTAATGGTAATGGTAATTTTAGTTAACGTCGTACTAGAGCAACACAACGGGCTAGTTTTGTCGTCAGATCTTTCCCTTGGAGAACTGTTAACGGACCGTCGTAAAAGGCTCGTTGTGTTGCTCCAGTGTGATGTTAATTAAAAATACCGTCATTGTAAATATGAATGAACTCATTCCCAAAGTGAGTGTTTAAGCCCATTGTGTTTATCCCTGTGACGTTTATTGAAAGCCTACCTACCTAAAGCGGATGTCTGAGATCCAACCCATGCCACCATGTTTTCGGAATATTCCTTGTATTTAGGGTTTATATTTGAATTTGGTTCTGAGTAAAACTTTATTTTAATACAAAAAAACTGTTATTTTCTGCTTATTCTTATTAACATCGCTTAACATAACGCAGTTTTACTAAATGTAGTCCTGAAACTGCCAACAACTTCTATAAATGCATTTGCCTATAATTTATAGTTTTTGACAAATAACTATAAATTATTATTACTATGGTTAACTTAACTATAAATTATTATTACTATGGTTAACTTAACTATAGCTAACTATATTTATCTAAAAATTATTTTTAGCCGACCAGCCGGTATAGTGGTTAAGGTGTTAGCCTCTAGATCGGAAGGTTCCTGGTTCGAATCCGGGTCCGGGCATGGATGTTTGTAAACGTATGGTGTAGAGGCGGCTGGTGCACCTTAAATCTGTCGTGGCCGAAAGTCCTCACGTTGGGTTGGCGTGGATGTTTGGAGAGTGGGGTGCCAGCTCAGGTGTTGCTTCGTCATCTGACCGTGGTTCAAAATTACGAGGTGTTGTCCTCGGATCTTTCCCTTAAGGGACTGATCCCGGACCGTCGTCAATAGCCCGTTGTGTTGCTCTAGTACGACGTTAACTAAAATTACCAAATTACTAAAAATTATTTGTTACATCCTGCTCATGAAATCAGGTTAAGGTCCAGGTGCTATTTTACGTTCTGACAGCCCACGGTATTACAAAAATACCAAAATATGACAATTCGGAATTTTTAAATTCAAAGAAGTCTTTGAAAAAATTAGCAAATCCTTTTTAGTTTCTTTCGTTGTAATGAAAACTCAGCTGCATTATAGATGCCCATATATGACCATCGTCCAGCAATTAACAAAAACAGACCAAGAATAGTTATTATGTATGGTGATAAGTAATTGTTAATTAACTTCGTACTAGAGTATCACAACGGGTTATTGACGACGGTCCGTGATCAATCCCCTAAGGAAAGATCTGAGAACAACACCACGTAATTATGAACCACGGTCAGATGACGATGCAACGCCTGAGCTCTCCAAACTTCCACTCCAACCCAACGAGAGGACTTTCGATGCACTGATTTAAGGTGCACCTGTCGCCTCACACATATAAACATCCATCCCATGACCCGGAATCGAACCGGGAACCTTTCGATTTAAAGGCTAACACCTTAACCACCAAACCGGTTGGTCCGCTATCACGAATGGTAATTGGTAATTTGGTAATTTTTTTAGTTAACGTCGTACTAGAGCAACACAATGGGCTATTGGACGACGGTCCGGGATCAGTCCCTTAAGGGAAAGATCTGAGGACAACACTTCGTAATTTTGAACCACAAGCAGATGACCAAGCAACACCTGAACTGGCACCTCACTCTCCAAACTTCCACAACAACCCAAAGAGAGAACTTTCGGCAACGACAGATTTAAGGTGCACCAGTCGCCTCTACACCTTACGCTTATAAACATCCATCCCCTGACCCGGAATCGAACCAGGAACCTTTCGATCTAGAGGCTAACACCTTAACCACCAAACCGGTTGGTTTGCTATCACGAATGGTAATTGGAAATTATTTGTTAGCGTGCTACCAGAGCAGCACAACGGGCTATTGACAACGGTCCGGGATTAGTCCCTTAAGGGAAAGATCCGAGGACAACATCTCCTAATTTTGAACCACAACCACGGTCAGATGATAAGATCACACCTTAGCTGACCAATCTCCAAGAGTTTGTGACGTCACACCGATTGTATCTCTTCGCAATTCGAATTTGGCCGCATTTCACGATGAAGAGGCCATCACGGCGTTGTCTGTGGTGTTGGTTTGCGAAGCAATCCAAATGGTAATGCGCAGCAAACAACGGTTGTTGGGGAACGTTCACAATGGGCACACCTAACCCCACAGCACGGGTAACAAGTACAGCACGGTTAACGCCGTGATAGCCACATAGTGTCTAGTAAGTCATCAAAATTGAATATTGCCATACACTCAACCCTCGCTATAAAGCCTTTTTATTTTACTGTCCACAATGTTTCGTTATACGACAAAAAAAAATGCTGTTTTCATGCTTCTGTTTAGTTTTAGCTTGTTCCTTTAGGCGATACTGCCACATTTTGCCTCACGAAATATGAGGAACGTTTGGCACAACATTGTGATCATTTTATTGCGTTGTCGCTTTAGTGTAGTAAGACCAACACCGACTCGATACAAAGCCCACGTCACAGCTCAAAGTCCCATCGCGAGGCTACTTTTACGCGCTACGATACGAACTGCAGGAAGTTCAGCCTAACGGGTTTAGCTAAACATAAGTATATTTTTCATTGTCTTTTAATACACTCACGGCCAAAAGTTAAGCACGGAGAGGAAAATGTTAATTTGCAGAAGATTATCTGAATTTCGAATTTAAGAGGCCAATCAATCACTGATGTCGCTCTTTTCTTCGGTGTTCATCATTCAGTCATTTCATGATTATGCAAACAAGCCAAACAGTTGTGCAAACACATGTGCCCCCCTGCCAAAAGGTTACAACCCCTGTGGTTCATCGATATATTGCTGTCGTAGCAAAGTACTGATCTTTTATGGCTATGTCAAAGGGTAATTCTTTCCCCTAGAAAGGAAAATGTCAATGTCATCAAAAAGCAACTCTTGCAAGAATTGCCCGGTAGGGTTCTAATTTACAAATCTATCGACATCACATATGACACAGATGAGACCGTAAACTACACGACTGAGTTTTTGAACACATTGGAGCCACCTGGAAAACTCTCTCACATAATGGAGCTAAGGATTCGGACACCTCGGTCGTAACCTTCGCGTCGTTTGACCTCGGTAATTGGTAATTTTAGTTAACATCGTACTAGAGCAACACAACGGGCTATTGACGACGGTCCGGGATCAGTCCCTTAAGGGAAAGATCCGATTACAACATTTCGTAATTTTGAAACATAGTCAGATGACGAAGCAACACCTGAGCTGGCACCCCACTCTCCAAACTTCTACACCAACCCAACGTGAGGACTTTCGACCACGACAGATTTAAGGTGCACCAGCCGCCTCTACACCATACGCTTACAAACATCCATGCCCGAACCCGGATTCGAACCAGGAACCTTCCGATCTAGAGGCTAACACCTTAACCACTATACCGGTTGGTCGGCGTTTGTAAAGGAAGAACTCTATTTTTGATTGAGCTGACTCTGAATCAAAATAGATAGAATTCATACAAATGACAAAATGTGTCACATTTCTATTCCAAGAGATTTTGATGTCACATCGATTGTATCTCTTCGCAATTCGAATTTGGCCGCATTTCACAGTGACAACGCCAATATGGCGATGCCGAAGTGTTGGTTTCGAAGCAAACCAAATAAGTATGCATAGCAAACACCGGTGGTTGGCAAACGTTAACAATGGTCACACCTAACCCCATAAAAGCAACTGTCACGGGTAACACCATGCTAACCACGTACAGTGGCTAGTTGTTTTATAAATTAAACTGCATATTTGGTTCACTTTTGCTTAAAATGATGTAATATTTATGGTTATACGTTCAGTAGAAGTATTTTAAATATTTGTTTGAAAAATTTCTGTTCGTACCTGAAGTAAAGTCAATTTTATGTTTTAAGCTTCAATACCAACAGACTATTTTTTCCAAAAAGGGAACACTTTTCAGTTCTTTCAAGTAAATATAAAAAAATAATTGGTTTGCAAGTGTAACATACCCTATAGCATATTTTACCCATGCAATTTTCCTATCTGCTCAGAAAAATTAATTTTGATTTAAAAAATAAAATAAAATTAAAAGAAAAGAAAAAAAATCTCAAAATTTCAAATGTAAAGTTGTTTTTTTTTAATCTTGGGGGGGGGGGTTAAAGTGTCCCTTCACATCATTTGTGTAAAACAATTCCAGCCAGTACACATTAAAAATTATGACAAAATGTTTCTTAGCATTTGACTATTTTAACAATACAGAGATACATAGAACTGGAGTATTTTAGTCCCATTCGCCATTCTTAATATTCTTTTTACACTTTCGTATTTGTAATAAGTAGTATTGAAGATAGTGATAAGTGAAGCTTATACTGTATATCCCTTTAGATGTTAAATTTCTTGATTTTAAGTTACCTAAATAATAAGACTTTATTTTTAAACCTGTTGCATTTCTTATTCACTATTAATGAGACCATTGAATTTAAATTACAAGACGTCGCACTAATATAGTCAATACTAATTGTAAGTAACGTTTTTATAATTTATTGTGTAAGTCGTTTCCACCACTATCATATAAAAACATGATCTAAAGAGCATTTAAAGAAAATTTGGGTCATATTTTAATAAACTAGTGCATTCTCTTGCAAAGAAGCACTCACATGAATAGATTTAGTGTTGAATGATGCGAATTAACTCTAAAAGCATCTGCGTCTGTTACATAGTTCAATTTAATGATTTTGTAGTATTGGCTATATGTTTTTACTTGTAGCTAGAAGTATTGGATTTCTTGAAACACTTTATTACGAAAGAGTGCACTAGAAATATATATGTTACAGCTTTCTTTAAAATGTTTGGCATATTTTAAATTATGAGCTCACTTGTTTGTCATATTATTTTTCTCCTTTACTTAGAGGCCGACCAACTGGTATAGTGGTTAAGGTGTTAGCCTCTAGATCGGAAGGTTCCTGGTTCGAATACGGGTCCGGGCATGGATGTTTGTAAGCGTATGGTGAGGAGGCGGCTGGTGCACCTTAAATCTGTCGTGGCCGAAAGTCCTCACGTTGGGTTGTTGTGGAAGTGAAGAGAGTGGGGTGCCAGATCAGGTGTTGCTTCGTTATCTGACCGTGGTTCAAAATTACGAGGTGTTGTCCTCGTATCTTTCCCTTAAGTGACTGATCCCGGACCGTCGTCAATAGCCCGTTGTGTTGTTCTAACTAAAATTACCATTACCAGCAATATGCAATGACGTCACGACTTTCATGACATTTGGGTAATGGTAATTTTAGTTAACGTCGTATTAGAGCAACACAGTGGGCTATTGACGACGGTCCGGGATCAGTCCCTTAAGGGAAAGATCCGCGGACAACACCTCGTAATTTTGAACCACGTTCAGAAAACGAAGCAACACCTGACCTGGCACCCCACTCTCTAAACTTCCACACCAACCCAACTTGAGGACTTTCGGCCACGACAGATTTAAGGTGCACCAGCCGCCTCCTCACCATACGCTTACAAACATCCAAACCCGGATTCGAACCAGGAACCTTCCGATCTATTATATCATTTGGGATAGTTTTCTCTATTGTTTTTGGTAGGTATTTAATTTACGTCGCACAGGACCAACACAATGAGCTATCGCGATAGTTTTTTGAATTGCGTAGCAATCACCGGGGGTTAGCAAACGTTTTTTCTTTTTTCTGATAATAAAATTTGGCACACAGTAATCCTAATTATTTGTGAATTTTGAGTTCAGTTCTAAATTTCAAATCTAATCTAGAACATTTTAAAATAAATTTATTATTATTTTTTTCTTCCTTGAACCAACGTTTGGCAACTGTGACAAGTCTGACGTCCCGTGGAGAATCGTATACTTGTACGTCCTATTGTATTTGCTAACACTATTGCATTTCTGACATCAAATCAAAAGTTTCTGTGCTTTCTCTGAACCTTTCTCGAATAAACTAAACCGCGATGAAAGTCTGTTGTGTGCAAACAAAGCACGATA
Source organism: Metellina segmentata (assembly GCA_947359465.1). Lineage (NCBI taxonomy): Eukaryota > Metazoa > Arthropoda > Arachnida > Araneae > Tetragnathidae > Metellina > Metellina segmentata. The sequence continues at coordinate 112,069,959 of OX375880.1, forward strand.
AAATAGATACTTTTTCTGTCTAGAGTGTGACACTTTTGCCTATGCCTCTTTCACTTGTGTAGAAGTGTATCATATAGATCCACAGACTTCGTACTCTACCGATGATTGGAATGTTCCTACAACGCTATGGATACGGGGACTAGTAGCTGACTTACTAGCTCTGGGCCACGCATTGTTGCCATACAACAACAAAGCTCTTTTCCTTTGCTAAGCAACTGTGCTTCCTTTCTCTTTAGAATTTATCGGCGGTAGGTTTACCTTTTATTAAAGATAAAATTTATTTGCTATGATTTCTAGTAAAAGTTAAATACAGTTATTTGTCCAGAAAATTACTTTACTTTTAATTAATTATCATTTTTAAGTTATGTACTCTCGTCTTAACACAGTTACATATCCAGAAATGCAAATGTATGAAATATACTTTTTTATAATAAACAAGAAGTAATTTATAAATATCCCATTGTTTGAAGTAAATCCACTCACATAACTGTAACAATACGTGGGTCTTTTCTACATCTGCGACCTAGTAAATTGCAACGTATAATACAAATTCAGCATTTTATTGAAGATATTTTTGACTTTTTTTATGATTTTCAATCATTTGTCTACTCATAGCACTAACAGAGCTTCGATATGTCTAGATTAAGATAACTTCATAATTCATTTTTGTTAAGTCAGGGTTTGGTAAGTTTGAGCAAATGTCAAGTCCCCAGACTGCATTTGCTGAATGGGTCCCTGTCCACAAATATGAAAGCCGAACGATAATGAAGAATTACCATAACATCCGATTGAGCACGTGATAAGAAAAATTTTGTCCTTTACCTCTTCCTTTTCCCCCGGAGTCGACCAAGCGGTATAGTGGTTAAGGTGTTAGCCTCTAGAACGGAAGGTTCCTGGTTCGAATCCGGGTCCGGGCATGGATGTTTGTAAGCGTATGGTGTAGAGGCGGCTGGTGCACCTTAAATCTGTCGTGGCCGAAAGTCCTCACGTTGGGTTGGCGTGGAAGTTTGGAGAGTGGGGTGCCAGCTCAGGTGTTGCTTCGTCATCTGACCGTGGTTCAAAATTACGAGGTGTTGTCCTCGGATCTTTCCCTCAAGGGACTGATCCCGGACCGTCGTCAATAGCCCGTTGTGTTGGTCTAGTACGACGTTAACTAAAATTACCATTACCCGACCGTCACCAATAGCTAATTGTGTTGCTCCAGTGTGAAGTTAATTAAAAATATACCATCATCAGAAAAAACGTTGATCATGTTTTCCGCTTGTGTTGAAAAGTAAATTGTGTGTGGTGCTTTTGTTTTTCATATAATGCCATTCATAACGTAATATATTCTACCCACTAATGTGAATTATGTGCGATTTAAAAAATAGTTTTACTATCAAGTTAAATCAATTACCAAGATAATTAATTTTTAAAATCTTTCTGTGTTAGTTTGGGATTCCTGTTGTGTATTTTATTGTTTATTTGCTACACTAAATGGTGACCAATTGTGTGATTTAGCTCCACTAATGAATAAAATTAGTAGTTTTATCCATTCATTTGCTACACTAAATGGTGAATTACACCGAGTTAGATTGTTTGTGAATGCTACCCAATGTAATTTACTCTTTGGCGGGCAAATAAATATTCTTGTTCAGTTGCTCTTTTTTACCAAAGTAGTTCATTCCTTTATATCCTGCGCCGACCAACCGGTATAGTGGTTAAGGTGTTAGCCTGTAGATCGGAAGGTTCCTGGTTCGAATCCGGGCATGGATGTTTGTAAATGTATGGTGTAGAGGCGGCTGGTGCACCTTAAATCTGTCGTGGCCGAAAGTCCTCACGTTGGGTTTTCGTGGAAGTTTGGAGAGTGGGGTTCCAGCTCGGGTGTTTCTCCGTCATCTGACCGGGGTTCAAAATTACGAGGTGTTGTCCTCGAATCTTTCCCTTAAGGGACTGATTCCGGACCGTCGTCAATAGCCCGTTGTGTTGCTCTAGTACGACGTAAAACTAAAAATTACCTTTATATCCTGTTGTGTATTTTATTGTTCTTTGCTATGCTAAAAGTGAACAATTGTATGTTTTAGTACCAATAATGGATAAGCGTGGTCTCCTAATGGCATAGGAATCGTTAATGGATTCCTATATTTAATGCTATGAATCGAATAGACGAATAACAGAAAAACGTTTTAACAACAACCCACCCCCATGCATAGCATATGAAAGAATGATAAAAAAAAATACGCTCACAAACTGAAAATACACTGTACATACATGTATTTAATTTTACAGGAAACAAACAATATACAATTTACATTATGTATATTATAGTAGATATTGTTACATGAACTAATGCTCTAGACGTACGTACATACTCAAATTTTAAAATAGTCTGCCATTCGAGGCTGGTGCTTTCGGGGTTGCAATGTTTCGTAATTACGGACTGACAGCTAATCGAAGTTTCACTGCACCTTTTTTGTAAGATTTACAAAGGGGCATCAGATTTTGTTCTGAAATGGCTTACATCCGAACTTCTGGCACACATTACAGACTTTTGTTGGCTTTTAATACTTTCGTATCTGTGATAAGCAGTATTGGAGTTGGTGTTAAGAGGAGCGTATAATGTAATCTTTTGTTTGTAAAATGTCTTGATTTTAAGTTACCTAAGTATTAAAACTTTATTGTTAAACTTCTTGCATTACTTATTCACTCTTAGTGAGACCATTCAATTTAGCTTAACAAAAGTGGCACTAACTTTGTCAACCCTAATTATTAATAACGTTTGCATCATTTATGACAGTTTGTATCAAACATGATCGTGACTGCATATAGAGAACATTTCGGTCATATTTTTAATTGATTAGTGCTTTCTCTCGCAGAGAACTCACTTGATTGCCACGTAACGAAATGAATAATTTAACACAACAAATACTATCTGTGTCATTTACATAGTTCAATTTACTGCTTTTGTAGTGGTGGCGATATGTTTTTACTTGTAGCTAGAAGTATTGAATTTACTGAAACGCTTTATTACGAACGAGTGCACTAGAAAGATATGTGTTGCAACTTTTTTTTAAATGTTTAACATAATGTAAAGTATGCGCACACTTGTTTGTTATATTATTTTTCTCCTTTACTTAGAGGTTATTAATTTTAAATAAAAACAAAAGTGTTTATCTGGTATGGTACCTCCAAGTTTAGTGCTTAAGGTTTACAAATCTCACACTAATGAGCGTCCAAATATATGATAGCTAGAACATTAAACAGCAGTTGGAGCACTTAATGAGATGTAAGTTGAGAGATATGCGGTTATTTAATGTTTGTGATTTATCACTAGCATGTAAGAATATGTAGGTATCTTAAGTCAAAACTGGGAAATACTGTCTTATAAGGTAATTAGGTACTTAATTAACTAGAGCAACACAACGGACTATTGGCGACGGTGCGGGATCAATCACTAAATGAAAAGATCCGAAGACTGTACATGTAGAGTGGAATGCCAGCTCAAGTGTAGCCTCGTCATCTGACCATGGTTCAGAATTTTCTGGTGTTGTCCTCGGACCTTTAAATTACGGGAAGGATCCCGGACCCTTTAATTATTTTCGTACCTGTAATAAGCAGTATTGTAGTTGGTGTAAAGAGGAGCGTATAATGTAACCTTTTGTGTGTGAAATGTCTTGATTTTAAGTTACCCAAGTATTAAAACTTTATTGTTAAACTCCTTGCATTACTTAGTCGCTCTTAGTGAGATCATTCAATTTAGTAAAACAAACGTGACACTAACATTGTCAACCCTAATTATTATTAACGTTTGCATCGTTTATGACAGTTTGTGCCCATCATGATCACAACTGCATATAGAGTAATTTTCTGACATACTTTTAAATGATTAGAGCTTTCTCTATCAGAGAATTCACTTGAATTCCATGAAACGAAATGAACAATTAATAACACAATAGCATCTGCGTCATTTACATAGTTCAATTTAATGCTTTTATAGTGGTGGCAATATGTTTTTACTTGTAGCTAGAAGTATTGGTTGTCCTGAAACGTTTTATTACGAAAGAGTGCACTAGAAAGATATACGAGGTATTGTAAATAAGTTCGGGGACTACCCCCTCGGTTACTTTTCACACCACCAACACACCCATACTGACAAGTACAAAGATAATCGGATTACATTCATTTGTCAAGACATTGTGTACAATTCTTTCTTGCAAAATTTAGGTTTCTATAAAAATCCAATTTGAAATTAAATACCTTTGCATTTCTTTTCCCAAACCCAAATTAAAATGCCGTATGCGTTCTATTTAATCACAATTTGGAATCAATTCTACGGCAAAATACGTACTTGATCAGTATGAATGCAGATTCGGGCGTCGTAACCAATATAAACAATGTCACGTGATCGTGAGAAGACGGTAGAAGCCAATCACAGCGAGTGTCTCATTTTAATCACTGGATAACTTAAGACGCCGTTTGAAAATAACTTCTATATATATAATTCTCTTACGTGGCACGCAAAAAAGACGTTATTTGTTATCGCGTTTTGGCAACATTGTATGATTGTTTGTTTACCACGAAGTCGCCTCAATTGAATTTAGAGCGTTATCGTAGGAAATTTTATTTAAAAAAAATATTTTAGTTGAGCTGTTGCAGTTTAAAATTACAAATCAAAGAAAGCGGAGGATCATTTCAGGGCCAACAGTTATAGTTCAACAAGACGCTTGCACTATAACTTTCGACAACAAACTGAATGAAAAAGTGTGGGTGACTCAAGAGTGCTTTATGGAAAAGTACACACAAACAACATGCTGGGTATTCCATTTCCAAAGCAGCGCTCACATTTCGACTCAAAATTTGCTCAAAGTTTTCATTTGAATTCTGATTCCAGGGTACTGTATATATATTTTCTGTAATACAGCAAATTTAGATTTGAAAAATATTTTTTTGGTATTTCATATTTTGTAAACAATCCTTTCTGCTAGGGCACATGTCTTTATTGAGGCGAGCGAAGCGAGCATAGGTTCGCGCAGCGAACCAATGAGGATTGCAAAGCAATCCTCCGGGGATTGGCGAGCTTTAGCGAGCAGGGGGTGGGCCCCCTAGTTCTTGATAATCCTCGAGTTGACTCTTACCCGCGGATCAACTGATCCTCGAGTTAACTCGCGACTTGTGAATATGGCCGTTCGAGTTCATCCCGCAACGTGCCGCCGTCAACTAACAACTGTATGTACAGGTTCTATGTCGTCTCCGGGAGGCAATCCGCCGTAAGCCTCCAGACGTTTGGAAAACAAACACGTGGATGTTGTTGCATGACAAAGCCCCCGGCACACCGATCCATGATGGTGCACCAAGCCCTTGCTAAACACGACACCACAGTTCTGCCACATCCGCCGTATTCCCCAGACCTGGCTCCTGCGATATTTACCTGTTCCCGAAACTGAAAGATCGCATCAAGTGCAATCGGTTTGCAAATGCAGAAGAAGTGATGGCAACAACGACAACCGCTTTACGATAGCTCTCACGCAACGGTTTCCGGGACTGTTTCCAGAAGCTGTATCAACCTTGGCAGAAGTGTATAGTTGCTGAAGGACATTATTTTGTATGTGATTGTGTTTCGATAACTTTGTAAGTGCATTTGTTGTTGTATTAAATAAAGTCCCCGAATTTATTGACTGTACCTCTTTTGTGGTAACTTTCTTAAAATGTTTAACATAATATAAATTATGAGCACACTTGTTTGTTATATTATTTTTCTCCTTTGCCTAGAGGTTATTAATTTTAAATAAAAACAAAAGTTTTGGTCTGGCATGGTACCTCCAAGTTTAGTCCTTAGGATGTACAATTCTTACAATAATGAGCGTCCAAGTATATGATAACTTTAACGCAAAATAGCAGCGTTAACATTAAATAGCAGTTGGAGCACTCAATCAGAGGTTAGTTGAAAGATATGCTGTTATCTAATGTTTGCGAAGTATGACCAACATGTACTAATATGTATGTATCTTAAATCAAAACTGGGATATACTGTCTTTTAAGGTAGTTAGGTATTTAATTAACTTGACTAAAAAAAAATATTCTGATGTTATGTCATTGAAAATTATGTATGAGGTGCTCCATCGTGTTATATTACTATTCTATAGAATATAATGGAAGTTAAAACCATAAATACTTACCTAAAATTTAAAAGAAGCTTATACTATTTCAATATAAGTTTTATAGCATGCTTTAAGTTGATGTTTCTCAAATTCTGCAATTTTGAGTTGTGTCACTATTCTTGTCGGGGTGCAATATCTTGTAGCTTTCTTAAAATGATTTACATCATATAAATTTTGAGCACACTTGTTTGTTATATTATTTTTATCCTTTGCTTAGAGATTATTAATTTTAAATAAAAACAAATGTGTTGTCTGGTATGGTACTTGCAGGTTTAGTCCTTATGGTTTACAATTCTTACAGTAATGAGCGTCGAAGTATATGATAGCTAGAACACAAGACAGCAGTTAAATCACTCACTCAGAGGTTAGTTGAGAGATATGCTGCTATCTAAGGTTTGTGAATTATCACCAGCATGTACGAATATACAGGTACCTCAAGTCAAAACTGGAACATACTGTCTTTTCAGGTAGTTACTTATTTAATTAACTGGAGCAATACAACGGACTGTTGGCGACGGTCCGGGATCAATCTCTCAAGGAAAAGATCAAAGTTCTTAATATTTTGCTTGTCAAACTAGAAAAGGATATCCCTGTTTAAGTGTAGGAAACGGTCCAATTTTTACAAATGCAAGAAATGAATTTATATGCTTGAAGGTATATGACAAATGTACTACACAAATAATGTTTAAGGTATTTAATACATATGCTATGTATACAACACAAAATATATTAATCTTCTTCCTCTCCGTGTCCCATTGTGGAGTAGGAAATAGCATTACAGACGACACTCCAAGTCTTTCTTTTTCATACAGAAAGACTCAGCTACAAATTCTCTCCCGCGTATCTGATACGTAGACTTGGTTCTTCATTAGAAGAACAAAATCATAGGTTTTAGTAACTTCTACAGATGCATCTAACTTGGGAAATAACAAATGCAAAACGCGCAGGTTAAAATAGATTAGGTATTCCAAGCAAACAATCAATTTACATTATGCCTATAACGTTATAAGTTATTTCATTAATACATATTTTTGTATAAAATCAAGCAGATACATTACTATTTAAAACATTTGTCACAATTCATTAAAATTATCAGATTGTTTCTTAGAAGCGAAATAACAATTTGCGACTTTCTCCGACTTTCAACGCGGTTACCATCTTCCAGTCTGATGGAAGAAAAATTGATACAAACAGTTACCAACTGATATTGCAATTACACGGCTCTTTTAAAATGACAGTTTTACGAATATATTGAAATTAAGTATACAATTTATGTATCAAGTAAATTAGTCCTCATGTTAAACGTTTAAAGATGATCCACATTCCACTCTTATGGGTTAGAAAAACGGAAAATTTACATTTGCGTTATGGTGTCTGAATTTAATGTTTTGCTTTTAGGTATAGATCGAAAACAGGAACAGCCATCGCAATAAAAGAGACCTCAATTAATCAAAGTGAAATAAACATATCGAATTTTCGAAGTCAGTTGGTAGTGGGATCTTTTCCGTTCTGAAAGCGAAACAGTGTCCCAAAAACTGTGAAAATGTATCCTTAAACGAGGATTAGAGCCAATGCTTCTTTTGGAGATAAACAAATATCTTTCAAAAACCATCCTTTTTCTCATTAGTAGGTGCTTCTTTGCGAACCTTCCTAAAAATTCTGCACAGCAATAAAAATAATCAGTACGTCAGAAAATAAAAACATGCGTGTCGTGACCAGGATTCGAACCTGTGTTATAGCGGCCACAATGCAATGTACTAACCACTATGTGATCACGGCGATGTCGAAATAGGAAAGTATTTTGTTGAAACGAAAGGGAAGTGAAGAGTAATTGAAGAAAAGGGTTCCTCTTAGTGTAGGGTGAATTTTCCTTTAATGTTTTCACTAACTAGATGGCAGCACTATTTCTGAATCAGTCCTTCACTCTTACACTATTCAACTTTTGGTACGATTAGCCAAGGAGATTTGTATCCATCTCTCTCGAAGGAGTACGAAAGAAATATTTCATTTTAAAAATAATATGGCAATTAGAATTATTTTCAATTGATTCATGCTAAGCAATAGCATTTATCGGTAACTGTTATATGCAATCCGATAAGCATAAGCACTGTTACTTTACCTTAACATGTTTATTTAAACAAAATAATAGATCAATGTTTAAGATTGGCAACAATAAAAATGTTATTGTATGTAAATGAGTGTGCGAATGTTACTTTGCTAAATTATGTATACTCATGAATCATGGATTTTAACGAGCCTACTGGTCAAATAAATGACAGGTAATGGTAATGGTAATTTTAGTTAACGTCGTACTAGAGCAACACAACGGGCTATTGACAACGGTCCGGGATCAATCCCTTAAGGGAAAGATCCGAGGACAACACCTCGTAATTTTGAACCACGGTCAGATGACGAAGCGACATCTGAGCTGGCACCCCACTCTCCAAACTTCCACACCAACCCAACGTGAAAATAAGTTGACTGATTGAACGTGGTTAATGGGTTCCTACAACAGCCGTCATTGCGCGGATTCCGTCTTGAATTTCCCATTAGGTTCCCAAAGCCATGACAGTGATAATTACAAGTTGACGAAACAAAAAAAAAATTATTCATACACTTGAAATCATAAAAATTAAAATGCCCTCAAATGAGTATTTTTAAAGCTACCACTTATGCCTAAAACAATATTCTTGACGAAAATTACCGGAATGCTTGAATAGTACTCATACTTAATTGGCACTGGAAGTGCCTTGATCAACAAAGAGGCCTTACCGAGCTGATACTTACCATTGCACATCGGAGAGTTGAAGTTCGCCACATCCACGAAACGTGGTTGCTTGGAGTGCATAATCTTTGTAGCTGGGACTGTGTTAGCCCTGCCCCTTAGATACTTAATATGAAGTCTCGTTTGCCATACAAAGGTGATTTGCCTATGTATTGCGTTGATTTTATGAAAGATCGTTCCTTTACAATTATGTGCATGTGTGGGAAACATTTAGTAATTGTTTACATTATTTATTCGCTTTTCCGACTTGAAAAGGATAACCTGGTATAAAGGTATTAAATATAAATATTTTTTTCTTAATATCTGCTATAATATCCATATGTGTCTTCGATAGATGCTTGCTAAAGCTTCTTCCTCTTCGCTCTGCCGCACTTAAACTAAAGAAATATTCTTCGTTCAATCCACGAATTGACATTCTAACTGAAAAAATAAACGAACCTTTTCAATCAATGATTGCTTTCATTCTAATATAGCCATGTCATGGTACTGTTGCATGCGATTTTTAATGGCTGTTTTTTTTTTTTTTTTTTAATATTAGTTATGGATAATTGAATGCAATTTCTCACAGCTGGATGTTAGGGTATCATAAAATTTTCAGACTGTTTTATTTGCTGTTTCTTTTTTAATTTTTAAAAATGTTACATTCCTTATCCTTTTCAAGATTATTTTTATCTAAATATATACTATTTATTTTAATTACTAATTGTCTATCTAATATGCATATTCAAAGTGTTCTTTAGCTCTTATTCGTTTGTTTTTTATTTATTTTGGCTATTTTTTTTTTGTGAATGGTGGACTTTTTGGCATTACTAAATAGCTATTGACTCTTTTTACCGTCTTTATTAATTTGTTGATGAAGCTCTTATTATTTGACTCTCAGTTTGACTAAAATTTGCATTTGATTGGCAGATCTAGAGCTATTTATTTAATTTTCTATTTTGTTATTATTCGCGAAAATTCCATATTATTACTATGCATTAATATATTATTCCATATTATTACTATGCATTAATATATTATTCAATATTATTACTATGCATAAATATATTATTCCATATTATTACTATTATTCCTAGTATCACTATTTTTTAAATCATTTTTTCTTTGATCTATAGAAAATAATTAGTTTAACATTATTTAAGCAAACGTAGTTATTTGAAGAGTTGTTTTGTCGAATTTAAAAATATTTTAAAGGTTTTTTTTTATAGGAATGGTACCAGTTTCTTTTTTAATACTTTCGGTTTTTATATTTTAAATGCTTTTAATTCACTAAAATGTTGTCAAAATTTTATGAAACATACATCATCACATGGGATCTAAGTATATGGCAAATTTTCACCTTAAGTTCTTTTCGCAACCTCCCCTTACAGGCACAACTTTGTTCCTGGTGTGAGTGCCGTTAGATGGATGACAGGCCTACGTGATTATAAACATGTATGCCAGATTCTTAACTTGCTCAAATGTTTAAATACCTCTTTTCTTTGTATTCTTTTATAGTTTTATTAGTATGAATATAAGAATAATATATTTTAAAGTTACACATATATACATAACAGCACAAGAAGGGTTTTTCCATAATCTGGCCCCGTTTCGCTTTTGAACCCGTTTCAAAGTCCGTCATTTCGTCTATAGATCGTCGTTCCAATCTTAATCTTCCAGGTTACTGTATCAACGCGGTATCTCGTCATTAGCAAAACTGACCAGTTCATGATGGACGAGATATTTCGTCATTAAAAGGAAATTGTCTTGATCTTGATCTCGTCATCATAAAAAAAATTGGTAATATCTTGAGACGAGATATCTCGTCATTAGCGAAATTAGTCAGATCTAGATGGACGAGATATCTCGTCAAAACCACTTGGAAAGATAATATATGAAGTCCATAATGAACTTAGAAACTCGAAGGGAGGAACTTGAAATTTTCTGGCTTCTACTTTTTAAAATTTGCTTGGGATCTTCGCCAGAGCTTCATCTATATACAAAGGAAATCAGCTACTTTGCAGAATAAACGATTGAAGCGAAGTTAATCTTCTGAACGTTACGAGATTTCCGAGTAGTGTACTGTTGCTTTTACATCATAACACACATATGCCACATCTATTGGCTGAAAGAATCCCAAGAAGGATTTTATTAGTCAAGAGATAAAAAAAATTCGCAAGAAATCATGCGAGAAAACTGCTGGTTTCATGGTGGAATAGTGCGTGCATGGCCACCAGATGACTATGACAGTTGCATAAAACGTCCTGTGGTAATTTTTTTACTCTTTTACGTGTTCCCAGTTACGTAATGCCCAGTTCGGGGCTATTTGTAGATGTATCAGTTTTTTTCTTTCTTACAAACGCTAGAGAAAACCTAAAATATCTAAATAAAATCTATAAATTAATTAATATCACTTAAAAATTCTTAAATATAAAACACGAAATCTCGGTTAACTTTCTCAAACGTTCATAATTCACACATGTAGTTTTAATCCGAGCTCACTGCCGGCGGTGTTTAAACCTAATAAAAAAATTCATCAGCAGAAGGTCAGCTTAAATAACTTCAATTTCCTCTTCTTTTTCTGCTGCTGCTCTTCCTTCACTCTATTGACGGCATTTTCCACGACGGCGACGGCCTTCTGCTTCTCATCCGTCGGCACTTCAAGAGCGAAGGTAGCCGTACTCTGCTTCCTAGGCGACCACTTGAGGACTTTTCTGAGTATGGCGGCAGTTTTCTTTTCGTCGTCAACTGTCAGAGAGACGACGATGTCCTTCCTCTTGTCCCATTCTCGGGGGACATCCACTTCCCGGGACGTCGATTCGACGACCGGGACAACAGATGAGGAACTAACTGAGGAATTAAGCAGTGCTATTTCGGATGTTGATATGATGCGCTCTTCGTGCAAAAGTGGAACTGATTCGGGGCTCTGCGATCTATCAATGTACCAAGCTTCTGCAGGGGCCATTTTCAGGTTCATGGGCAGCGTTAGATCTGATGTGAAATCCTCTTTCACATGCAATAGGATCGGTGAAATCGCCTCAGGTGCTTTGTTGACTTCTTTGTTGTCCCGTGTTCTCCTCTTACATGATTTGGGGTTGGATTCTGCGTCATCCAACAGGTAATTTAGGCCTCCGGTGGCAAAGAGGTCTCTGAAGGTGATCACGAGGGCAACCGCTTGCTGATGTCTACTGTTATTCCTGTTTCTGTGCCTGGCTCGTTTCCTTTTGGAATGGTTGGACTCGTCTTCTGTGAGAGTTCTGATGGCATACAGAATCCGCTGAACCAAAGACATGACTTCTGGAAATGGAAATTAGTTATTAATATTAACATAACCTTTGTACTCAACAAATAAAAACATGCATTACATAATGCAATTCCTCATGGATATTTACATAGTTCTTGAGTTCAATGGATCCTAATTTCAGTATAACTATATGCAACTCTTAGAAATAGTCAGGAAAGATTATTTTTTACTGGAAAGCAATCGAAGGGCTGGATACCAAAGTGATAAGCAACAGGAATCGGTTCCGTAAAAAAATCAAAAACAAAATATTCAATAAGATCAAAAGAATTTCCGATAGTTTGAACAAATTATTGATGCTTGAAAGTTTCAAATAACGTGACTTCTTAAATAGCTTATTAACCATTTTAATTTTGGAATTTTTTTTAATTTGAAACAATCTCTGATAAATATGTATTTACTTTGACCTTCTTTTCCACAGCTTGGCCGAATCTACCCTTGCATAATAAAATCCAAACCAATCCATTACCCCCTTATGAAGAGCGGCTTATTATCTTGCTTGAAGCCCTTCATTTCAAATATCCAGACTAATTTGGGACACAAAAATTCCAAAACGCAATAATTTCCTGAGTCAACCCTTGCAAATAAGTTTGTAATTAGCATCATTGTTCCCGCTCTCCATTTTTTTAAATGTCTGAGGCTTGAGTCCCTTCTGGCCCTTCCCTCTACTTGACTCCAGCTCACGATTTTTTTTTAATCGATGGAACGTAGTTAAGTTTTTCACAACGCAATCCAGGTGACTTTCGTCCCTGTAAAAATCAACAAGTGAATGGGGACTTTTGCGATTATTCGATTATCTTATCGAAATGGAGTGAAAATAAGATACAAAGGGCGGAACTGATACGACATTGTAAACAAACACTACCTTCTAAACACCGATACTACTCACGTTTTGCGAGCAGCGTTATAATCAATTTTGAAGAAACAAACAATTTCCGATTATCCACGGCATGTGTAGCAGAACGGATAATAAAATTCAAGGATAATCCAAATGTTAACGGTGTAAAGTTCAAATCATCCGTTTATGTATTCCTCTTTTCTGTTTCAGAAAAACTCTTTGTGTGAGTGTATGTCCATTACTTGCAGTTGTATTTCTTCTATTTGACGTGTATTGGCCAAAAATATATCCTTTTCTCCATGGCGAATGTCCTTGTTATTTATATTTTCTGGATAAAGCATGGATATATCCTTCAAAAGATGACAATTTTCTTCATTAACATCAGATCAAACTCTGGATTTCATTCTGTCAACAATACTTTGAATGAATTGCTTTTTATTAATAGATACGATTTTGGAATTATGTACCGAGGGGATATTTTGAAATAGAAACTTTTCTTTTGCTTCTTTAGCTATCTATGTTTCCTAGGAAAAGCAAAGTGATGCACGTAGTTTTTAAGAAAAAGCAGAGGGTATAGGAAATTTTCTGAGTAAACCAGAGGGTATACGGCGTATACCACCGTATACCCTCTACTACAGCCCTGTTCACAAGTCTCGAGTTAACTCGAGGATCTGTTGATCCGCGGGTAAGAGTTAACTCGAGGATTATCAAGAACGGTATTTATTCTCAAACGGCGTGTTAAGTTATCCAGTGATTAAAATGAGACACTCGCTGTGATTGGCTCTACCGGGTTCTCACGATCACGTGATATTGTTTATATTGGTTACGACGCCCGAATCTACATTCATACTGATCAAGCATGCACTTTGCCGTAGAATGGATTCCAAATTGTGATTAAATAGAACGCATGCGGCATTTTAATTTGGGTTTGGGAAAAGAAATGCAAAGGTATTTAATTTCAAATTGGAGTTTTATGAAAACCTAAATTTTGCAAGAAAGAATTGTAAACAATGTCTTGACAAATGAATGTAATCCGATTATCTTTGTACTTGTCAGTATCGGTGTGTGTTGGTGGTATGAAAAGTAACTTGCACTGTCAATTTTCTTTCATTCGTAATAAATCAACAGAATAATTTTTATTCTACGACGAATTTGCATCTGCTATGGTCATATTCTACCTTTCGCTCTTACCGGACGGAGGTGCCACCATCTATCTTTTCACCAAACGTTTTCGCAGCTTTATTTTCATTTTTCTTTTGAATTTCAATAAAATTATCTCTCTATATTAAAAAAAAGTTACCGCCGCCGCCGCCGCCGCCGAAGAATTGAAATTTTTGTTGTTTAGCTCCATTCTTAGACGGTTTCCCGAGAAAGTACTGATCGGAAAAATATGAAATTAACATGCTTTGTTCTTCATCGTATTCCCTGGATAATTATTAGGATTTTTTTCCGATGCGACTATTAGTTTAGGTTTTATTAAGTGTTAAAGTTGAAGAAGTGAAATTTCTTCCGCGAGTGAGCAAAACACATTCAAAATTTCAGTCTTTAGTCGTGAGTTTTTTTTTAAGAGTACCTCTCAACGTAAATTTTTGCAGCTCGTCGAGTTTTTTTTGAAATTTAAATGTGGTTCTTGGTAATATTTTTTTGAAATTCGGGAAAAATCGGGACATTTTTGTTACTTTTTTTTAAAACTGCCGTATCTATATCTAATTACTATTAGTTTTTAATTTTTAAAATATAGCAGTATACCTCAGAATATACTCTTTCTTACGGTACTATTATTTTTGAAATCGGTTAATAATTAAATTGGATGCGATCAAAAGTTCGTCATACAAAATTCGGAATCTTTGGATATTTTCGCTACTTATTGTTAAAACCGTTTTGTCTACGGCAAAAGCCATTATTTTTTAAATTTGAAAACATCACTGAATACATTACATTACACTCTTTCTTATGGTACAATTATTTTTCAAATTGGTTAATAAATAAAATCGATGCAAATAAAAGTGGGTCATACAATTTTCGGAACTTTCAGATCGTAACTTCCGATACAAAACTAAAATGGTCATATCTGTATAGTATTACTGTTAATTTTTAATTTTAAAAATATTGCAGTATACCTCAGAATATACTCTTTCTTACGGTACAATTATTTTTAAAATTGGTTCATAAATAAATTCGATGCAATCAAAAGTTGGTGACACAAATTTCGTATTTTTCAGTTCGCATAGCTGCTTCCGAAAGCAGTAGTGGGTTACACTTTTGACTATCGGGTTTGCCAGATATCAAATTTATCGTAGCAACAATTGCCATAAAAACGATTTCTTTTTATTTGGCGAGGAAAAAGGCTCGCTTTTTTCCCTCTGTTTTCAAGACAGTTTACCGACAAAGTACAGATCGTAAAGTTTGGATATTAACAATGTTTAGTTAAAATTGTACAGGGAACAAGATGCAGAAGATTTTTTACTGATGCGGCTATTAGTTTAGGGTGCATTAAGTGTTAAAGCAAAAAAAAGTTAAATCACTTGCGAAAGAAGTATTGGTTTGAGAAAGCAAACCAAACGGATTGCGTAGCAATCCCCGGGGTCGGCGAGCGTAAGCGAGACGCAGCGAAGCCCTCGCTGTGACGTCATGAACCGGAAAGTGAAATCAGCATAATACGAATTATTCAGATAGTTTCACTCTGTGAAAGTAATGTTGGTTTGCGAAGCAAACCAAATGGTATCTGTGACAGGAGTGTTGGTTTGCGAAGCAAACCAAATGGGATTGCGCAGCAATCCCCGGGGGTTGGCGAGCGTAAGCGAGCAGGGGGCGGAGCCCCCTAGTGTTTAAAAATTTTCCATTTAAGCAATATTATGATGAGATGAGCTGCTGTGTAGTAGGTGCTCCGTAATGACAAATCTAGTGCTGTCGTCGCAAGAATAGTGTAATTGAGCATAGAATGAAATGCATCCATTTTATTTCTTCGCAAAAAGATAGTACTGCGCATGCGTTAAATGTAACTTGCGAGTTAACACGCCGATTTCGGAGGATCAAAATGTAACACCGAAACGACAGTTTAAACCACGAATGAGGCCTTGTGAATACGGTTTTTTCGATAACTCGGGGATTATCGTTGATCCTCGAGTTAACTCGGACTTGTGAATACGGCCGAAAGAGTTATTCAAATGTTAACCCTCATGGTAGTTGTCTCATCGAGGTATCTTTCGACGTATTAGTAAAACTGACCAGATCTTGAGATGCACGAGGTATCTATTCATTAGAAGAAAACTTTTCAGAAAATAATGGACGAGGTATCTAGTCTTTACAAGAAAACTGACCAGATCTTGATGGACGAGGTATCGAGTCATAGGAAGAAAAAAGAACATCAGATCTTGATGGACTAGGTATCTAGTCATTAGAAAAAAACACCAGATCTTGATGGACGAGGATTCTAGTCATTAGAAAAATATCATAATACCTTGTTGGACTAGGTATCTAGTCATTAGAAAAAACCTTTTCAGAAAATGATGGACGAGGTTTTTAGTCATTAGAAGAAAATAAAACAGATACTGATGGACTAGGTATCTAGTCATTAGAAAAAAACTTTTCTGAAAATGATGAACTAGGTATCTAGTCATTAGAAGAAATCTTTTCAGAAAATTATGGACTAGGTGTATAGTCATTAGAAGAAAACGTTTCAGAATAGGATGGAATAGGTATCTAGTAATTCGAAGAAAACTGACCAGAACTTGATGGACGAGGTATCTAGTCATACGAAGGAAAAAAACATCAGATCTTGATGGACTAGGTATCTAGTCATCAGAAAAAACATCAGATCTTGTTGAACAAGGTTCTATTCGTTAGAAAAAATCATCGTATCTATATAGACTAGGTATCTAGTCATCAGAAGAAAACTTTTCAGAAAATGATAGACGAGGTATCTAGTCATTAGAAGAAAACTGACCAGATCTTGATGGAGGAGGTATCTAGGCGAAAACTGACCGGATCAGGATGGACGAAGTATCTAGTCATTAGAAAAAAACATCAGATCTTAAAGGACTAGGTATCTAGACATTAGAAGAAAAAACATCAGATCTTAATGGACGAGGAATCTAGTCATTAGAAAAAAACATCAGATCTTAAAGGACTAGGTATCTAGACATTAGAAGAAAAAACATCAGATCTTAATGGACGAGGAATCTAGTCATTAGAAAAAAACATCAGATCTTAAAGGACTAGGTATCTAGACATTAGAAGAAAAAACATCAGATCTTAATGGACGAGGAATCTAGTCATTAGAAAAAAACATCATATCTTGATGGACGAGTAATTTCGTCATTAAAAGAAAACAGACCAGATCTTAATGGACGAGGTATCTAATCATTAGAAAAAAACATTAGATCTTTATGGACGAGGAATCTAGTCATTAGAAAAAAACATCAGATCTTAAAGGACTAGGTATCTAGACATTAGAAGAAAAAACATCAGATCTTAATGGACGAGGAATCTAGTCATTAGAAAAAAACATCAGATCTTAAAGGACTAGGTATCTAGACATTAGAAGAAAAAACATCAGATCTTAATGGACGAGGAATCTAGTCATTAGAAAAAAACATCAGATCTTAAAGGACTAGGTATCTAGACATTAGAAGAAAAAACATCAGATCTTAATGGACGAGGAATCTAGTCATTAGAAAAAAACATCATATCTTGATGGACGAGTAATTTCGTCATTAAAAGAAAACAGACCAGATCTTAATGGACGAGGTATCTAATCATTAGAAAAAAACATTAGATCTTTATGGACGAGTTATCTAGTCATTAGAAGGAAATCGTTAATATCTTGATGACGAGATATGTCGTCATTAGCAAAATTGGTCAGATCTTGATGGACGATATTTTTTTTGTCGAAATCACATGGAATGCTAGTGAAAAAGTAAATTACATTCCAAAACGCACGTGTGAGAGGAATTTGCTTTCAAGCTAACTGTAGATAGTGGAAGTGATTTTGAAGCGTGATCTAACTAAGCTTGTTTTTCCAAACTCGATTTCAGCACTACGCCATAAAAGTTACAGAGTGAATTCCGAATCGATAAATACGCTCTCATAACAAACAATCGACGCACCAAAAAGATGTAGAATTACAGTGGTGCCAAGCCCGGTCAACTTGGAACTGCGCTAACTGGATACGTATAGTCTTTAGTGGCGAGTCTCGTTTCCAACTGTGTCCTGACGACCAACCGCAGACGTTTCGGGAGACGTTCAGGTCAGGGTGGGAATTATGCACTTACCTATCGCAAGCCACACATGCTCACAAAAAGGCGTTAGGGTCTGGGGTGCCACCTCCTTTGATAGCCGGACCTCTTTGGTAGTCATTTCTGGCACACTTACAGCACAGCGGTACGTAGACGACATTCTACGACCGGTTCTGTTACCGTTCCTTTTGCGACACCCCGGACTTACTTTCAACAAAATAATGCCCGGCTGCACATGTCACTTGTTGGTATGAATTGTCTTCAAGCTTTCCCTGCACTTCCTTGGCCAGTTAGGTCTCCTGATCTCTCTCCCATCGAGCAAATTTGGGATGGTATGGGAAGGCGATTGCAACCATCCCGAAATGTTGACCATTTAGTCCGACAGTTGGAGACAATTTGGGAAATTCCGCGGGACACTATCCGGGAACTTTTTCAGTCTTTGCTACGCCGGTTGACAGCTTGCATCCAGGTCAGAGGAGAACCAACGCCTTTTTGACTTCCTCCCTCTGTATTAGTCAAACTGTGAAATAAATCATTCAATTGTTCTGAAATTTCAATCGTTTGTTTTTCTATGTATGTTCTTCGCATCCACCAATTTTCATCGCAATCGGGCTACTCCGTCGATTTTTGTTTTGTTATAGAGTATATGATAATTAATTGGTCAACATCAGTTAGATTAATCACCAAATGTCAGCAAAACGGCGATAAATTACACTTTAAGGAAACTCCTCGATTCTATTTATCGTTGAAGAGAATTTGGGTTGTGGAAGTAAAATCTTCATATTCTGTCTGCTTTGTTTACATTGAAAATCCCTCTCATTACAGTACGTTGTATTTTATGCAGTCCTGGAATAATTTCGTTTCTCGAAATAAAATTAAAAAAAAAAATTTAAACATTATTTTTTAGAATTGTTCTATATATGGTCGATGGATAAGTAAACAAAAGTTTATGAAGTGCATTTTTTTCTATTCTTTCTATTCTTTAAAATTTTTCATTCACGGTTTCAATCATGTTCAGGTTATGAATTCATTCAGAAAACATTTTTATCGCGGGACGGGAACAATAAAGAATCGAGTTAAAGTGAGGGTCTGATGAGACGGGACAAATGACTTTGGGGGAGGTGGTAAGCTACCATGAGAAAA
Organism: Metellina segmentata; assembly: GCA_947359465.1. Taxonomy (NCBI): domain Eukaryota; kingdom Metazoa; phylum Arthropoda; class Arachnida; order Araneae; family Tetragnathidae; genus Metellina; species Metellina segmentata. The sequence continues at coordinate 112,089,379 of OX375880.1, forward strand.
GAGCCGCCATGTCCCAATTCATGCACTATAACGATCGCCGTAGGATGATTATTTTTTTAGCCAACCGTATTGCTTCTGTGACTTCAAACCTCGAACGAAAATCACGCAAAAAATGCCGCATTGTTTACTTTTAATTTTTGCCACCTGATTCAACAAGATTTGTTTAAAATGAACGCACTGGACTGTATGCACAAGCCGAGCAGCGTTAAACTGAAGACCAGTTATCAACATTTTTTCTAATGTCGCCACAAGAGGTACCTCAAAAGTTTATCCACCTTTTGTTATCTATTTTCAGTTCATTCGTCGCTAGTTGAGTGGCATTTCTTTTGTCGATTTTGTATTTCTTGCAACACTTACAACCAACCCTAAAACATCCATTTAAGTTTGATTCGTAATTATAACTGGACCCATAGAAAAAAGTATTCAATGAACCATCGGATCTTAAACAAATATCGCTCATTTTGCTTTGTTTGTAAAACGTAATCTAAGACTAAAAAATTGGTCAAGTGTTCCATTAAAATTGAACAATGATTGATATTTGTGGGTTCCGTTTATTAAAATCTTCACATCACGAAGGTAAACTTGTATTTTTATAGCCAGAGAAATTTCGAGCCTATACAAAAATAACTGGCAAGTTATATCGCAACTAATCCTGAACCTGTCTCCAAAAATGTTCTCGTCACTCATTAATGGTAAGACCATTAGAAATATTTAGTTATTCGTGTAATCTGTTTATATGGAATACAAAATAGTATATCTCTCTTTCTGTGAAGTTTTTTTTTTTAATATTTCGATTCAGACAGTTAACACTTACGCTTTATTTCTAATTAAGTTAAGGATTATCTCTTCACTTTGCATCTTTCAAATTTTCAAATTCTCAGATACAGCAACAGATACGGATTTGGAAATTAAATCGTAACATTTACCATGAACCGTTAACATTTACCGGTACATAGAAAATGTTACCATTTACCGGTCTCAGGATTGAAAGGTGGCAAATTCATTCGTAAACATGCATTTTTAAAACAATCCAAAACACAAATGAGCTCAGAGACGTCCAAGAGAATTCACGAAATGCTTACAGTAATTCAATATTATAAATGTTTATGCCTTTTGACTGAAATACAGTATTGTTTGCGTTGCATACCAACTGACTGTTTATTCTTTTGTTATTTTTAGAAGAATTTGACCAGAGACGTATGAAGAGTCCACCAGAGAATCGTTTTTAAAATTTCATTAATACAATATGACTGAAATATCAATTTTTACTTTTGGGATATAAGATCGTGATACAGTAGGTATGGTTTCTGTTAGGTTAACGAGCTAAAAATCTAGCCAAAGTGCGAAGTGTAGGATGCATAATATATAACAGTTAGACAGCCACGGTGAGATTTAAAAATTTAATAAAAATATAAGATTTTACAGATAAAACAACTCATAAAAGAAAACATACAAAACATCCAGTATTTGGAACAGTGAGTGAAAAATATAAAACAGACTTCGTTTATATATACAACTCTAAATAAATCAAATGGCGTTTCATATGCAAATCTAACCTGATTTACATACGATGGATTTGCACATATTTAAACGGTTAAGAACAGGAGAATATCCAACAGTTTCAAAGTCACTAATTGTGACGGAATTATGAGCTATGTTTGTAAACAAAAACCTGATATTGTCCTAAGCTCAATAGAGCCGTGGTATAACAGTTGGTAGAGTACCGCGTTAGCAAAACAAGAGATTTGTGAGTTCGAATCTTGATCCACTTGAAGACCATCGTGTATGGGGGTTGTTAAATCTGTCGTGACATCATATCCTCACTTTGGCGTGATGAGGAAGTCTGTCGATTTGGGTGTCAGCTCAAATATTGACATCGTTATCTGACCGTGGTTCAGAATTATGAGGTGTTGTCCTAGTATCTTTCACTTCGGAGGTGATCCCGGAGCATTGCCAATAGTCCGTTGAGTTGCTCCCATTACAACGTAAATTCAATTACCTCTACCTAAGCTCAATTACATAAAAACCACATTTTTAAAGGTCATTTTCAGAGTATTGAATGACGATCGTTTTGAAACAAGTCAAACGAGAAAACTGAATGGCAACTCATCTTGATTTCTTAAAATTCAAAACCTTATGATACCCATCGTGTATGAAAGATCACCTGTTATGTTGAAGACCAAACAAATGAAATTGACTGACCCGTTTATAAGCAGTTTTTTAAACTGTATTCTTGGTCAAATATGGCCCTGCCACTAAACCAATCCAACATAGCTATGAACGGAAAACAAGTCTGAAAATATTCGGGGACAAATAAATACGATGAGAACTCTAGGTAGATCATTTAAATTAAAGTGTATTCTTAAGTCCTAGAATAAATATTTATTTCACAGAAATGTTTTACTTTACTGAACCGTAATTCATCGATGATGTCAGGATCCAAGAAGAGAAAACACAAGATTGCTTAGCATAAATTGTGAGAACTTCTGATAGGGTGTATTCATTGTGGGTACGTCAAGGTTTTAAAATGGAGCAAAAACTATCTATTCACCGTTTTGAAGGATAATCCTTATTACATTCGATGAAGCAAATTTTCGTTCCAGCTGAAAATTGAAAGTTGCACTGCACATACGTCTGAAAAGTTAATACCGACAAAATGAAGTCATTTCTATTCGTTGTTACAAATTCATGAATCTTTTATTTATTTATAGGACTATGTTCATTCATTGATAGAATTTTTGCGTGCGAGAAAATTACATTTTTTGGGTGCTTTGTAGAATGTTTTCTTTTAATAAAAAAAATGAAAGTTCTGTCTTGTCGAAGGGATTTGAAAGGCCATTTTATTTTGTTCCGATACTCAACAATTTTAATACATAGATTATTTCTAAGAAAATGTAAGTGATCACATAGGAAAAAATGTGATGAAATGGAAGTGATTTCAGTAATGGGGATTATATATGAGCAACATAATTTAGGTTTCTCTTGAATATCTTTCGTGTATTTGGGTACGTATACTCAGACATGTGGACGCGTCAAGGCAGGCGCAAACATTTGCCCAAGAGGGCCCAGAATGAAATCATCAAAATTTGTATTCCAATCACTCAATGTTTCGCTTCGTCAAAAATTACCTTTTCTTTCGAAAATGATTTGCTATTACAAAAGCAATACAATTTTTACATTTCAGGCTTAGAAAACAGAATGTACATTGGAATTCAAACAAATTAACTTTTCAGTTCCCATCCCCTTTTGCCCTTAGGCGTCAATAACAGCCTCATTTCGGGAAGACGCATTATTCAGGATCTGCAGAGTACCCGAATTATCTGTCACAAAATTTCAATAGGCTCAAATTAAAAGTCACACGTAGTAACATATTCATAAAGTGAAAGCAAGCATTGTTTTCAGACATGTGCATTATACATAAAGTGAAAACACGCATTGGTTTTCAGACATGTGTATTACACATGTCTGTTATCGATCGAGAGAAATTAGTAAATTTCTGAACATATAAGACGAATCTTTTTTTTTTTTTTCATAATAAGGGATAAATAAGGTATCTAACAAAACGCAGAAATATTCTTCTGATGTTTTTTATTTTCATAATAAGGGATAAATAAGATATCTAACAAAACACAGAAATATTCTTTCTGATTTTTCAGTGATGTATTTTGTTTCAAAAGGAATTGGGAATAAAGATCAATAAATCAACACAAAGAAACGCACACTGTTACCTTGAAATTTTGTCACTATTTTTTGAATCAGTGTAGAACAAACTCCTCTTTAGGCTACTTTTTACTTTTAGTATACTTCTAATTTGATACTGTTTCAAAAAAATTATCTTATGAGAAAATTAACAATTGTAAGTCAGTAATTTTTCATTGGTATAGGTCTTAAGAATGGGAGTAGCAACGAATTGGGCTTGGGGTATTACTCGATTTTTAGAACAAAGCCAGTAAAAGTTGTAACTAGGGAAACTTTTTGCAACAAATGCAACTTTTTCGCTGTATGTAAAGTACTAAAACCAAAATTTCTCCAACATGGGGGGTGTGGTAAGTGAGTTATAACCGCAACATAAATGCAACCACCTGCAACTTTTTAAAATGTAGCTTAAAATTAATTAATATCAAATTACTATTTCATTTTTTGCTCTCTGAATCAACCCTTCGATCACGTGTGTCTGATCTTGCTAACGCCGAAGTATTGCGGATCAAACAAGTTCATGGTAAGAAGGTGTTCGTCCTTACAGAGGAAAGTGAAATAAATAACAAGAAGTACTTTAACACATTGGTTGGCACTCTTGATAATCCGTAGGAAATTTGCTTAATCGATTGCAGAGTTTGCGAGGTGAGTGTCGATCATCAATATGTTGTTCGCCTTGTAGATGACGTTTTAAAATCTCTGAATGTTGAGCGAAAGGATATTGCGCTTCTACTATCCGATACAGCACATTATATGACAGCAGCTGGCGCAGGTTTTCAATGTTAAAGAAATTACTGGCATAGGATCGGCCATTCAACGTTCTTCTGTATTTCAGTATGCATTATAATACTGTTGTACACGACTAAAATTGTCAATATATTTTTAATTTTTTAGGAATAATTTATTTTCGAATTTAGTGTATCAAAAATAAATGCAACTTTATTTCCATACATGCAACTTTAGGGAATGATAAATGTAACTTTTCCCATTTTTACTGCAACAAAAAAGTTGGCCTAGTTATAACTAAAGTGCCTTACCTTTCTTACGAAGTTCTTCACCGGCCAGAAGACAAAAAATACTCAACAACGCCGAGACAGCTGCTAAAGTTTAAAACTATCTATGACGCGTTGCAATCTTCTGACGAACGTGGTGGCCTTCTAAATGAAATATTTTCTCTATAAAAGTTCTACTTCGGGAAGCTTTAAGAAAACAATGCAAATCCACCTCAAACATCCGCGCTGTTTGGAATGAGTGGCTGCCTTAAATGTGGAGCAGATGTTGGAACATTGCTCTCGAAATTTTAAACCTGGAGAATAACGGTATTGTAGGGAAGGTAAATAACGTTATCTCTGTCTCACTTTAGCCGACACCAAGAGCAAACAGCGCCTCCCTTATCTTACCTCTATCCCGAATGAGCTGCGTTCTTTTCGCTGGTAACAAAAATGAAACTGAGGATGTTCGGCAGAACTTCAGTTGAAACTAATGTGGAAACTTACTTTCATGAGTCCTCGGGCTTTTTTAGCAATGGTAATTCTACGTAATTGTGTTGCAAAGATTCTTTACGCTTTTCAACTCTAACATATTGAATTATCGTCAGTTGAGGCGACATGAGTGGCGGTCCCTAGCACTAATGTCGATAGAGACGGCGATCTATATTAAAATGTCAGCAGGGGAAATTACTGCAAATTATGTAAAAAAAAAAACTTAGATGCTGCCTACAGTCTGAAGTAACTTACATGTCAACATGGAAAACTAATAAAAATTTTACAAAAACTTAGAAGCTACCTACCATCTGAAGTAACTTACCTAGCGATATTAGTGCTATAGGCGGCGGTCCCTAGCACTAATGTTAACAAGTGGAACTATTGAAAATTTTATAAAAACTTAAAAGCCCCTCTGAAGTAACTAACCCGTAGACATTTGTGCTAGGGCCAGCGGTCCCTAGCACTAATGTCAACAGGGAAAACTAATGAACATTTATAAAAACTTAGAAGGGCGGCCTACCGTTTAAAGTAACTTACATGTCGACAATAGCGTTAGGGGCGCCGATCCCTACAGCTAATGTCAGCAGAGCATAGGCGGTAGTCCCTAGCACTAATGTCGAAAGTGGACACATGAAAATTTTATTAAATCTTAGAAGAGCATGTCGATATTAGTGCTAGTGGCGGTGATCCCTACCACTAACGTCGACAGGAGTGCAAATGAAAAATATTTTTGAAAAAGTGTAGTTTTCCTTGAAGGCATAATGTTAAACACCAGATTTATCTTTATAACAGAAGTCTTTTCCAGAATTGTACGTGTGAATCCATCTAGCATGCAACGCCTATAAGTCAATACTTTTCATGTAGCCCTCTGCCGTGGGGTACGAGTTCGAACATGATTCAACCTGAGACCGTTGTGTACATGGTACTGGTGCACGTTAAATCTCCTGTCGTGGGCATAAATGTCCCCCCGTTGCCGTGGTGTGGAAGTTTGGTGAATAGGGTTCCTGTTTACATGTTGTTATCCTCGTCACCTGACCGTGTTTCAGAATGCCGTGGCCTGGTCTTCGAGTTTCATCCTAGACCGTCTCCAATAACCCATTATATTGCTCCAGTTTGACGTAAATTCAACTCCCTGCCTACCTTTCCAGCTAAATATAAATGGCGATAGTGTTTCTGCGGTAACATGTGTTTCTTGTACTTATTTAGAACGTGTTGGTCAACACCAAACGTTGCCAAAATGATGAAAAAATCGTTTCAAGGTTACCACAGCAGTTACGACAGCATTCGAACTGCAGAAGTAAACTCATCGCAAAGTTTGTTGCAAGTCTGGTTTGTTTGTTACACTGAAATTCCTTCTCATAAAAATATTAGCATGCCATTTCTTTTCGACTCAATTGAATCGAAAAAAAATTTTAACTTAGAAGCTGCCTCCTGTTTGAAGTAACATACCAAAATAATAAACCAGCTAAGAAATTATTTATACATTGAATACGGAACATTATTTGAACCCCTCCCCCCTTTAGCTACGAAATAAAATATTAATCTTTCAACTCAAAATTTCTTGCTTAAATAAGCGAATATTCATCACTTTATATTCATTGTTTTAAACCAAAAAATAATATAGTTTCATTTTTAAATTTTGAGTGAAAACTAACATTAGAATATAAGATTCAGATAGTTTAAATGCCAAGCACTCATCTTTGACGTTGTGTTGCTCCGGTACGACGTTAATCAAAATATCTATCACTTATCTTTAAATTTGAGTTTGTTCAAAATCAATCAAGGACTGCCTTCCAGCACTTGTAAATATTGAAAGATGCTGGTAACTAATAAACTGTACAGATACGTGGAAAACATACTATAATAAAAATTATGCCAGATAAATTTCAGAACGCACCTTCTGTTCTCAGAAGAAATCCGTTTCTCGTAAAAATTACTAGTGTGATTGATAAGATATCAGATTCGAAAAATAGTGTGTATGAGTCAGATTTCAAAAAATCACTTTTATAACGACAAAAACATGTAATCACCAAAGTAGAAACGTTTTCTTACAATACAAATATGTATATGTATTTAAGTTTGATACATTTGATCCCTTGAAATTTTGAACTTGCTATTACAAACGTTAGAAAAATAAACAATATGTTTATAAATTTTTGTGATATTAATGACGTCTGTGTTACTAGTAAATAAAAGATAGGTCTGTACACAAATTCATGAGTAAACTAATAAAACATGTATTAAAATAGATTTTAGTTCTAGTCTATTAAAAGTTATTGAACCATGTTTTTACATACACGAAAGTTTAAATTAAACTTTTAAATTTTAATATTTTTTCATATAGTGTTTGAAGGAGGAGGTGGTAGCTCAGTTGGTAGAGGTTACAGATTGGCAACTGGAGGGTTGCGAGAGTTCGGTGACGTCAAATGTCCTCACTTTCGCAGGAGGTGAAAGTTAGGAGAGTGGAGTAACAACTCGGGTGTTAACCTCGTCATCTGACCGTTATTTCTTCGGTATTGATCCTATACCGTCGGCAATAGCCTGCTGTTTAGCTCCAATGTGATGAAAATTCTATTACCTAGCAAGCTTATTTTATAAATCTAAAAGCTACACTGGTTGTTTCACACAGTGTTTTCAACCAAAAAATGATTCAATTTATACACATACGTAGATGATTCAGAGCTTACATTTGACTCGTTAAACAATTAGTTACAATTGGTATTAATTAGTAATTTTTAATTAACGTCGTACTAGAGCAACACAACGGGGTATTGACGGCGGTCCGGGATCAATGCCCTAAGGGAAAGAACCGAGGACAACACCACGTGAATTTGAACCACAGTCAGGTGACGATATTTCATAGACAATAGAACGCAGACGAGATGCGACTGCTTTCAATATACTTTTAAATGTTGCAGTTTTTGATCGTTTGTTAAATTTTATAATTGGGAACAAGTCATGAAAAGATAACCAGTGAAACCTGTGAGATAATGAGTGAGACTATTTTATGTATTTTTATCACGTTAGAGTTCACGTTATCACGATTAGTTCCAATCTACGAATGATGTAAGTACCTCGTCATATGATCGTGGTTCAAAATTACGTGGTGTTGTCCTTGGAAGTGTAATTTTAATTAAAGTCGCACTAGAACAGCACAACGGGCTATTGACTAATTTCCGGGATCCATACCCTAAGGGTATGTTCCGAGGACAACACCACGTCATTTTTAACCACGGTCAGATGACGAGGCAACCACTCCCCAAACTCCCACACCAACCCAACGTGAGGGCTTTCAGCCACGACAGATTTAAAGTGGACCAGCTACCTCTTCACCACACGCTTACAAACATCCATGCACTGACCCGGATTCGAACCAGGAACCTTCCGATCTAGAGTCTAAGACCTAAACCATCAGAACGGTCGGTCGGCTGTTGTCCTCGAATCTTTCCCTTCCTGTTTGACGTTGTTTGTTCCCGTGAGACGTTAATTCAAATACCTAGCTACCTCCATTACAAAATGTTAGACGGAAAGATATTCAAAGAGTCGTTAAAACAATGATAATACAAACTTTCAGTTAAAGGAAGGGAATTAGTACCGCACTGAAGCAACACAACACGCTATCGTTGACGGCCCGGGATCAAACACGAAGGGCAACGCCTTGAAATTTTGAACCACAGTCGGATGACGAGGTCAAAACTTATACTGTCACCCCATTCTCCAAATTTCCCTAACACGACAAATTTAACGCACGCCAGCCCCTGTGTACACGACAGTTGTTAGCTGGACCTAGTTTTGAACTCGCAACCCTCAGGTTGCTAGTCCTCGGTTCTTTCCCTTAAGTGATTGATCCCGGACCGTCGTCAATAGCCCGTTGTGTTGCTCTAGTATGACGTTAATTAAAATTACCTAACCTTACCTCAGGTTGCTAATATGTTGCTCTTTCAACAGGGCTACTATGACCTGAATGAAGAATAGAAGTTGATTGGTAATTTGGTAATTTTTTGTTGTTGTTAACGTCGTACTAGAGCAACACAACGGGATATTGACGACGGTCCGAGATCAGTCCCTTAAGGGAAAGATCCGAGGACAACACCTCGTAATTTTGAACCACGGTCAGATGACGAAGCAACACCTGAGCTGGCACCCCACTCTCCAAACTTCCACGCCAACCCAACGTGAGGACTTTCGGCCACGACAGATTTAAGGTGCACCAGCCGCCTCTACACCATACGCTTGCAAACATCCATGCCCGCACCCGGATTCGAACCAGGAACCTTCCGTTCTAGAGTCTAACACCTTAACCACTATACCGGTTGGTCGGCAATAGAAGTTGAAATAATGCCTATTTAAGTAATTATTAGTAAATTTTTTAAAACCTTTAACGTCAATCTCTAGCGGTAATGGACGTTGGGTTGGCGTGGAAGTTTGGAGAGTGGGGTACCAGCTCAGGTGTTGCTTCGTCATCTGACTGTGGTTCAAAATTACGAGGTGTTGTCCTCGGATCTTTCCCTTAAGGGACTGATCCCGGACCGTCGTCAATAGCCCGTTGTGTTGCTCGAGTACGACGTTAACTAAAAAATTACCAAATTACCAAATTACTTTTTATCGGCTGATCGGTGTTAAAACTGCGTACAAGTACGGTTTTGGTGATGATGCGGGGTTGCTTGAATGGCAGCCCTTGATACGCGATATACAAATCGTCGATCTGACTCTTGATGAGCACGTATCTTTATAAGCACATAATACACTTCAAAACCCATGAAAATCTGTCTGTTTTCGACTTGTGAGTGGCTCTTGCAATGCACAAAACAGTTACCCTGATAGAGGAAACTAGAATGCAATCATCAAATGTTAATTAATTTTGTTTTATTCAGTTACCCGGAATTGCAATGTTTTAAGGGAGACCCGTAAGGGAAAACCCAATATTCTTATCATTTATTTTACATAACCTATTTTTTTAGTGATAATTAAGCACATATTTTAAAGCAATATTCAATAAAAAAAATTAGTTTTTATTTTCAATTATATTTTGTATTACGATTTTAATATGTTTTTTTCAACCGATTTACACACTTTTTATAAACCCTACTCCTCTGTCAATTTTTAATATTTTTGTATGAAATAAATGTTTACAATATTGTTATAGTATATGCAAAAGACCTAGGGAGAGATTTAAAAAAATTTATTTACGAGTTTTCATTAAAAAAAATATTTTACTCGTTATGTGTTAAATTTCTATAAAAATATCCATTTTTTTATGTTTATTAATTTATATACATTACAAAAAGCTCTCACTGTGGCTATTAAACAGTTATTCAAGACCTAAAAAATGTTAACAGTTTAAGTCTATGTGCATTTATCAAAGAGCCTTAGTACTTTGAACTTCGACAAAATTGCAAAAAATTGATTTGGAGATAATCGCATTTTAAGTACAAAATACACAACAGAAGTTAACAAAACCAACCTACTCTTTGCAAGTACTATTTTTTTTTATGTAATTTCTATTACATTAAGACTTTTATCAAAAAAGAGTTTTATCGTATGCTTGTATATATATTTTTAAAGCCAGTTTTATCTTTGAGGACAACTGAGTGATTTGTGATAATTCACTGAAAAATTATTAATTTCTTGTTTAATGAACTGAATAAAAAAAAATTTTATTGGATCAGTACTATTTTAAAATAAACCACCACTGGAAAATCTCACCTTTTTTTCTACAGTTAATTTTTCCTGTAAACCAGACTTTTTTGTATTGATACGCATGCGTCGAAATTTAGCGCGATTTTTTCAATGCGTTTCCTTCAATGGCGTCTCCACATGTTTTACATGAGGACCTGGATTTTGTCCTTTAGCTTTCGCCGATTGATAGAAAAGCCAGGAGCCACACCATAAGGGTATTTAAAATGTTTGGGATAGTCGTCGGTAGATACTCTATGATATAATGTTGCATAAATGGAGGTTTTCATGGAAACCGAAGCCAATGGTTGGCAGTCGATTATGTAGTTGGAAGGTCAAATAAAAGTTAAAAAGCAGCTGGTAGCAATTTCCTTCGACTCTGAAATTTTGTCCATTTGTTCTTGAATATCTAATGCAGGGGTGGCCAACCTGTGGCGCATGCGCCAAACATGGCGCATTTGATGATTACAAGTGGCGCATTGCATTCTTGCGCCTACATATTCTTTGATTACAAGTGAACAAGCATTTTCATCCGTGAAATTTATTAAAAGGAAAACGAGGTAGCGATTGAATGATTCAAATTTGAAAATTAAAGTCTTATTGATGGTAAGTAATGTTTATGTGCTGTAATAGACATTGTTTTACGTACAATAGTTAAAGCATTTAAAAATGTTAATTATGTCTATAAACATACTTTTATTAAAAAGTTATTAAGGATATGGCAGGACCATGAACGTAGGGTAGAAAAGGTGCTTGAGTTATATGGCGCATCGGAGCTCGTATGTGAAAAAAAATTGGCGCATGGTATGTAAAAGGTTGGCTACCCCTGATCTAATGCATCATTTTATCCAATAAACCAGAAAACACTTTTTGAAATTTCTTTTTCGAAATTTGGGGTTTGGATCTTCTTTAAAAATGTATTATTATTATGGGGAAGTGTATTTTTAAGTTTGTAGGTGAATCGAAAACAATATAAAGATAATTTATTTTAATTAATACTGCTATCTGAGTGGCAACCGATGTGTTGCAATTTTTCTTTAATCTAGTTTTTTTTTATGCTTCTAATTCTTTGTAAAAACTATCCCAGCAAAGATATATATTCAGAAAAATTTTGAAGATTTTCGGGGTTGATTCTGCTTTGAAAACGGGATAATATTTTCTTCGAAACTCGTTCGGTCTCCGATCCAGTCAAATTTGACTCTGACGTATGCAACTTGCAATCCTTTTACATCCTTTTAGTAAATGAATAGTTTGCCACTAATTTTATTTTATTGAAACTTTCGATGTACCAATAAATGAATTTACTTCTTATTTTCATTATGAGTTTGTGAAAGTGTATTATAAAATAATTAATGGAGTGAGTTGTTTCCATTTCATAAGCAGGCTGAAGCTGCAGATATAACAAGGTAAGCTCTATAATTTCAAAGAAAAATAATTAAGAAATTTTCGAAAATGAAAGTGTTGGTGGATCAGGGAGGAGCTTGACCCATGCAACACAAAATGGTGTTTTCTACAAATGAGCAGCAATAAGCTAAAAAATTGCTTATACATACCCCTAAAGACCATTAAAAAGAAGAAACAAAACGATATGAAAAGAATAAGAAAACGAAATCGAACTCGCAACAGCAGCTGGGAGACCGACAACACCAAGTCCGGTCCTCATCAAACTTAACTCTTTCTTTCCCTTTTTATAAAAGCAAATGCACTGCAAAGAGATAAAAGAAAAACATAAAAAAATTTTTTCCTTGCTGTCTAAATTCTATAATGTGTTTATGTACTTACACATAATACTAATATGTGTACACGTAAATGCCCATGTATTAACTGCTGTATTTTGTAAAAAATCAGACTTCTATTTTTGAAAAATCTCATTTTTGTGTGGCATTATTTGTGTATAATTTTTAGAAAATAGACTTGAATATTAAATTTTTTACATACTACTGTTCTTAAAAGATTAACTAATCTGTAAGAGCGTCCCCATTTGGTCGAAAGTCAGGTATTACATTGTATAATACCGTTCCTTCAATGTTTTAATTAAGTCCTTATAAAGTCCCTAAAGTTGAAAGAAAAGCGTGGGAACCCTGAAGGGAAAGAATCGAGGACAACACCTCGTAATTTTGAACCACGGTCAGATGACGAAGCAACACCTGAGCTGGTATCCTACTCTCCAAACTTCCACACCAACCCAACGTGAGGACTTTTCGGCCACGACAGATTTAAGGTGCACCAGCCGCCTCTACACCATACGCTTACAAACATCCATGCCCGGATTCGAACCAGGAACCTTCCGATCTAGAGGCTAACACCTCAACCACTATCCCGGTTGGTCGGCCAATCTCTAGCAGTTAACACTTCGAGTGGATTCTATTAAATATCTCGTCTATTAAGATCTGGTCAATTTTGCTAGGGACGAGATATCTCGTCATAAAATTTTTGACTATTTTTATGGCGATCAAGGTACCTCGTCCATCGAGATCTGATCAGTTTACCTACCGACAAGACTTTTTGTTGAAACCATCTGTAGAATTAATAACTTCTAATTGATATTTACCGTTCCATCATTTGTTTCTTTTGTATGTTCACAGCTCTGTACACACTGAACTAGTATTGTTTGCATTCGCTCCACTCAAAATGATTAAACTTTACGATACCCAAATCGAACCAATTCAATGGATCGATCATGGCGCTGATCAAAATCAGCTTGAAAATTTCCAAAACTTTATGTTGGATGAAGAATTGAAAAATTAGAAACCTTATTTACAAAGGGGGGGGGGATATCAATTGATTCTATCTTTTCACATAAAATAGCTATGTACCGAAGAACAGAATTTTTTGCCAAATCGTGACTAGGAATATATGTGGATTATCCTTGATTGTCTATTGTTAAATCAAGAAGATTTGTTTGGGTTGTGTGTGAAATTATTCTACCCATCATTAAGTTACGAAAATTTCCTGTGCTAGAACTAAGGCTAAGCCTTCACTTTATATTTCTATAGTCGCGCGATTATTTTTAGTCGCAAAAATTAACTCATTGTTTCAAATACAAGCCCACAACTTTGCGATTAAAACAGTATAACGGTCCTGTTTTATAGTGGTCCGGCTGCGACTCAACTGTCGCTCTACCCCAATGAATCACACAGACAGGCAAGGACAGAATATGCTCCTCCCACATGTAATAACACAACGCAGTTCTGAAGCAGTCTTGTTTTAGTCTGTTTAAAATGTCTGACAAAATATCTACCGGAGTTGATAATGGACGAATATTAACAGTAATTGATACTGAGTTACTTATTAAAGAAATTGAAAAGAGACCAGCTCTTTATAAGGAACAATTAAAGGAATAAAATGACCGTATTTTAAAAGAAAAACTGTGCACTTAAGTTTGTATACGAGTGATTCAAAACTGGAATGAGCTGCCAACAAAAGTAAAGGTAAGTTTAATTTAATAATCATCATTATCAAAAAGTTTTACTGTAACCCAAAATAAAGAAACATGTATAGTTACAAAATAATACCTTGTTATTAAAAACATTGTCATTTCAAATACGAGTCTTGTAATGACCACTGGTACTGTGAGAGTCTTGTACTGATACTGTCGTATTGCCAAGACACTGAGCCCTGAGGTGAAATGAAATAATTTGCAAAGTAGTCTCTCACTTCTGTAACTGTAGAATCAGCCCGCTAGCCAATTCGAGATACTGTTCCTTCCAGAGGACACTCCGTATTCATCTTCAACTCGTATTCCATCTTTTCTTCACAAAGTTGTATAATACACATGACTTTACAATGTCGTCTGCTAATATTGTTTGCACATCCAATGCCTGGTGAAAAATAGGCCATTTATTGGCCATGGCAAAAGTGCATTCCACCATCCTTTCAGCATGGCATATTCTATAGTTGCACACACATTTCATGGACTGGTGTAGTTGTAAATTAAATAAAGCAGTGCCCGAAACTTTCTGATCTGGGTGGCATTGTTGAAAGGAGGGGGGAAATGGACAGAATGGAACTGTATTTTACTATTTTTCTTATTTATTTCTTGTAAAAAAATAAGCAGTGCTGGGGGGAATGGCGTTTCGGCTCTACTAAAACTTAATGCTAAATGCTAATGGTACTTAATGCTAAAATTAGTTATAAGGGAAATATTTTTTCATAGCGAATAGTCTCCTGGCTGAAAACTCGTTATTTCCTTATAACCATATCAGGCCCACCACATCAATCTGTGGGCCCCGTTGACAGCTGTAATGACGGGCCCCTCCCTCACCTAACTCATGTCTCTTTTTCACTGTTTATGTTTGAACAGAGACACATTTTGAAGCATTTTCCATACTTTAATCCTAAAACAGTTTATAAGAGTGACGTACACGATATATTATATAACAAACAAAACATTTAGGTAAAAAAGTGTTGAATAAACAAAATAAACATTTGATTAATGAACATTGTTCCTAGTAACATACAGTTTTAATATCCGAAAAATCAAAATGTTAAATGTATACGTACAATTCTACAATCGAAATTAAAAATCAAAGAAACTGATTAAAATAGAATTCAAACTTTAAAAATACTTAATAGTAAAAGTATAAGTGTTTATTTTGAAAAACAAACAGGAATAAAATGGTTTTACATTTTTCTTGGTTTAATCATGGAGAATGTTTAATCATGAATAATGAACAGTTTAAAGATTTTTACAATTTAATTTGAAATGTGAAAAAAGTATTTTCAACAACGTCGCCAGTTTTACAAAAAAAATGTATCGCATCTTTTTGCCCTTTTGCGGGACTCCTGACATAAGGTATGGCAACGGTAGCACCGCCCATGAGCTGTATTAACTATTAGCACTAATTGTCTTTAATAGTTATTAGCTGTTAATATTAATACTTATGTTATCAGCTAGTGGTGCAAACAGTTGTCAACTAAACTTAGCGTCGGTTCTTGACATAAAAATCGAAATAGTAGTTAAATTTAACTCTAAATTAATTTGTTTTGTTTCTTCTACAATAACAGTTATCGATAACTGCTAATACATTTATTAACAGTTACTAAACGTTAATATTTTCGATAACGGCTTATAACTGTTAATATTTTGATAACAGTTGTTAACGTGTGCTATTATTTTTCAACTATCAATAGGTAGATAATTCACGTTGCACAGGACAACACAGTGAACTCTTAGCGACTGTCCGGAATCAATCATTAAGAAAACGCTTCGTAATTTCTAAGCACAGTCAAATGGAGAATTTAACATCTGAACTGGTACCTTCATCCTTCAAACGTCCCCACCACGTCAACGAGAGGTCATTTGAGGCCATGACAGATTCAACATGATCCATGTCTAGTGTAAACGAAGGTCTTTGACTGGAACGAGTTTCGTACTCGCAACTCTCTAATATGTAATCTTTCACTCTTCCTATTGGACTACTGCTACTACTTACAATACTTGTTTAAGGGCTCTGGTGCGTGAATTCTCGGAATTTGAAATCACGTCTTGCAGCAAGAATCAAAATTTATTTTATGAAGGTTTCTCGCAGGCTTTTTCCGTCATCTGACCATGGTTCAAAATTGCGTAGTGTTGTCCTCGAATCTTTTCCTACGGGGTTGAACCCGGAGCGTCGCCAATATGAAATGGAAAATTCTCATTGAAAACTCGAACGACGAATGATGACCAAGAATGTGGAGATGATTCGTGAAATTAACATCGGATTTAACTTTGAATATCTCCGGAAATAAAGATAGCATATATATTTCGTCGTCTAGAACACCTGTCAATGATGGCGCTTTGAAGAAAAGTTTGATATTTAACATCGAAACCCAGAATTGTTATCTACAATTGAACAAATAGTAAATAATTCTAAGAATAGTTATTTGAGGAAATTTCTTTTGTATAAGAAATTTTGAACCTTCAATTTTGATATGGAAACAAGGATAAGAAACTTAAAATTTTGTCTCAAAAAATGCCCTGCTTGAGCGTCCTCTAGTGTCAGTACTTATAGACACAGTGATGGTTGGAAAATATTTCATATGTACAATCTATTATTTGTTATAAAGATATAAGTAAATTCTTCACTTGCTTTTTTAGTTTCGGAGCGTTTGTTGTTGTATAGTTTTGTTCCATTTTGATCCTTGTGTTGTGTGTTGAACTTGTGGGGGATGTTTCTTGCTTTCACAAAGTAAACACTTGTTGAAAATATCTGACCAATTTCAAAATCGTTTGTTGAACTTTCTGGATACAAGATCGATAACCAAAGGTATTTTCAATTATTTTCTTCGGTTTTTCTTTCTCCTTGCTCCGAGTTAACAAGTTGGCATCTTACTCGACATAAGTTTAACTTGCTGTCCACCTTAACTTTTTTTGTTGATTGTTAACTGATATTTTCCCAACTGTTTGTTGGGTTTCAAAACAAAGAAAATGAAAAAAGTTAACAAAGAGCTTCGATTTTTGACAGCTTAAATATGAAGAATGCTTGCAAAATATGTACCGGATTCCATAGGATCCGGCACATCTTTTCACGTTTTTGAGAAAGCTGGAATTCGCTTTATCTTGTGAGTAAAAATATTTTTTATTGCTTGATGATGTGTCAGTGATTAAAAATATTTTTTTCCCTTACCCAGGTATTGGTATAGCATTTTACCATATGGTGTATTTATTTTCAAACGGATATTTTATGCTTAATTACGTATAATAGTTGTGAGCCGAAATTAAGTTTTTCAGGATGAAGATGATTTTCTGCTGTAATATGATGATTAGTTCGAAAAGCTTTTAGAAGACAAGTCGTTTTCAGATTTCGTGTTCTTTTATGTGATTTGTACATTCAGATTTAAAGTGATATGCAGCACATTTATGAACCAATTTTAGCCACTTGACAGTTTGTGCTTCTCGGTCCAACTCAAATTTTTATGTTCTACCTCTTGACTATATTTCAAAGGGTAGTTTATATTGGGCTGCACGAAGGGAAATGATCAATATGCCCATTCCTCAACGTAATTTAAAAAATAATAATAAATAAAACATTTATGAACCGTGTTATGTTTCAATCAGGAAAATTGTGACAACTTTTGCTTTCAATGATCCTTGAAGCTTATTTTAGCTGCTTAAAATTGTTACATCTTGAGATGTACAAATGAAATTAGTTTTAATATTTTACTGCAACAACTTATCAATTTAACTTATGACTTAAAAATTCACAGGTGTCGTAAACTGAAAATTTTTGTTCAGGAAAGTTAAAATCAACATTTGGTGTGATGTAAGTTGCGAGATAATTTTTTGAAATTATGTCAATCATGAAATTTTTGACAAAATGAGTGAATTTTATAAGGATTGACAAGTTCCCTCAAATTATTGCTTACCTTATAACCACTGGCACTATATATATTTGTAAAACTTTCCATTATGATAAAAACAAATAGAATGCAAATGGCAAATAAATGCAAATTTTAATTTTTTTGTATACATTGCTCTTGTGTTTACGATAATACAAATTATTAAATTATTTTTGGTGTTTATAAAAATTTATTTATGGTGAAATTAGCTACAAAAGATTTTTGTTTCAAAGTAATCTTACTTAATAGTTATTAGTAAACAAATAATTATTGGTGAAACCCAAATGCATAGTTTGAATAATAATTCTTGAGCTGCGAAAAATCAAACACGATCAATCCAGAATTTTACAGTTGCTGCAACAATTAATGATGACTAAAGTGCATATAATATGGATTTGATTATTGAAATTACATTCATTCAGTGATGTTGCCAAAATTACAAAACATTGCAAACTTTAATATTCATGCTATTTAGAATATCCTCATTTATATTTTGTCCAGTACATCACAGAAATTGATATTTGTTTGCCATTGTTATTATTTTGAAGTGTGATTACTTAGAATTTGCGTGGTTTTCAAATTATTAAAATAGGTATTTAAAATATGGCTTCTGTCACATTTTAAATAGCTGTTATTCAGTCAATATCCATTGCCATGGTTGGGAGAGCAACCAAGGGTTGCAAGTTTAAATCCACCCAAAGACTCATGTACGAAAGGGGCTGGTGCACATTAAATCTGTCGTGGCCTCAAATGTTCTCACATTGGCATAGAAGTTTGGAGAAAGGGGTGCAGCACAGGTGTCTCTCGTCATCTGACCGTGGCTCAAAATTACATGATGCTGCCTTGGACCTTTCCCTCTGGCTTTGATCACCAATAGCCCATAGTGTTGCTCCAATTCGACATTAATTAAAAATACAAACTACAAATACAGTCAATAAACAGTTTGCATTATTTTAGTTATAACTTTTCTATGCCGATTTTGCTTTGTGATGTGGTATAAAATAAAGTTTACAGAAAGCTGCAAAGTATGATTCCCTAATAAATTGCAGCAGTATAAAGTTTGGAGATCTAAATTGAAAGAAAATAGATTTTTAAAGTAATAATTGTTGAAGATGGTGTTCGTGATACCAAAATTTTCTTTTCGGGTAAAATGTTGCTGTATATAGATCTATTGTACTTTTTTAAAAAACACATCTAAAATCCCATCCCTGTTAGAAATTGCAAATAGTCAAGAGAGAGTTATAGCCTCTCCTATATTTTAAACATTACCTCCCTGACGGCTGAGTGGCATTCTTGACATTAATTCAACAAACTCATCAGTCTGTCAAGGATGTTTAGTAGTTCGGAATCCATTCTAAATGTATGTTATGGTCTAATTACCTCTTGTTTACCAAAACATATTACTTTAGAATTACACAAACCAAACCTACATTTTATGAAAATGTAGCTTCTTGGGTGAGTCGTTAGTGCCACTTATTTGGAGAATGGTGAACAAGTGCTTGGTTACGAGTTCAATTATGAAATGTGCCGATGTTAGACTTGTGGATTGAAATTCCATGTTTTTCAAGTTAACACATACCATGTGAAACTATCAATTATAATTTGTTTCATATTCAATATCTTTTATATGTATATAAGAACTCTAAAAAGTGACGCATGCTTTACTCCCCTTGGCAAAGGAAACAGGCTAACTCCCTTCACATTTTCACGCATTTTCTCATATTAATCATTGAAAAATTTATTTTATGGTAAATGTTGATATTCATCATGGGAAACTCGATATTTTATTGTGAAGTTAGATTTGCTACACCATCTTTTTGTTCTATATTTCCTGTGTAATTTTGAACTCTAATAGGATTTGTGGCGGCTGTAGAAAATGCAATTAATTGTTAAACTAAGTAGTACTATATCTAAATTCATCAGCACCTTACTGGTGCTAGGAACTTTAAATGTAATGTGTAACTGAAATTAGAATATAACTAGTATTAAAGCAAGAAACAAAAAGCATTAGGACTATCACTAACATATGTCAAAAATTTAACACCTATAAAAGCTTACATGATCAATTGCAGGTTGCAGGGCAGTCGTAGCATTGAAAGTACTGACAAAAACGTAACACATAAGATTAGTGTCAATTAATGGAATACTTGATATTTGCCAATGACTACCAATTATCACAATGTTTATTATTCATTTATTTTAATATTCAAGAGACCATAAGCTTTCAAAATTGTACAAAGAATTATTTTAGTTATCTTGTGCTTTTAAAAAGCTGAATCTTAAATTGAAAGTGTAAGAAACATGATAAAAGATTCATCAACTATTGTATATTTAAATGAATTTTTATTCGGGTCTGAAGGAAATTTTTGCATTCTTCTTTGGCACGAATTCTTGTCAGCCAAAAACATAGTGAAAATTAAGAGGAGTTATAGGAAACACAAGAGGTAAAGGTTCAGTTTATTTTAATTTGCGTATATGGATAGTAGGTATAGTTTATATACTACCAAATTTGTTAAATAATGCTATGTTTTCAATAGAATTCAGTTTAGTGGTTTAAATAATTCTTTCAAATTGCTTGTGAACTTCGTTACCTGTTTGTCTAGTGCTATTGCGCTTATTTTATTTAGCGTAAGATAAAATTCTGTTTCATAAGATGATAAAAAAAATAGGGGGTTTTCAAACATGCTAAAATTTTCCATTTATTTTATTCTAAACTGGTTTCTTTACTTAAACGTCTGATTTCTGAGGTGACCGTCGAGTTAGTTGAGCAACACAAGCGGGGAAGAGGAAACGTTGGTTTGCTCCAGTGCCCGGATGTTATCGCGGGGCTCCACCGGAAGGGGGACCTATTCACCTCACGCCCGTATATTTCTTTCCTTTTCTAAGTTTATCTTTTGCCTCTCTTCTTTCCCCCTTTCCTGTGAAGTAGTTTCGGAAATACCTCAGCTGCGCTCGAGAATTCCGCTCTGGCGCAAACGACTTTTGACACTAAAAATGGCTTTTAACTTCATCTTTTATGAAGTTAAAAAAGACCATTTTTAGAGTGTTGAAAAGGGGATTTTTCTTTTCCCTCCATTTTGTCAGTATTTTGTTTTGCATCTGTTTTACCAAGAGCTATTGGCAGAGAATTTTCGAAAACTAGAATATTCTGCGAACATCCAAATTTGGAGGTATTTGAGGCTGCCTAAAACCGAATCAAATTATTCTACGAATCTAATTTACAATTGGTGTCCAAGTCATGTTTCTTTTTCTTCCTAAATATCTGCTAGAAAGAGTGAAATTTAACTGACGATTCTGAAATGAATCCATTTTGACTTTACCCCCTTTGTCCTGACACGTAAGATGTAGAACTTATTTTATGTATCCATTACACTTTATATAAGCACTGTCTTATATTTATAATTTTTAGTTTCGCTGAAAACCACGATGCAATTTTATTTATTGGTGATAATGCTGCTACCACGACGGAATCTGGACACATTATGAGCAAAGCACCCCCCCTCCCCCATATTTCTGCATATTTGTAGTTCTGCTGCTTACTTATCAAACGTGTTGGGGAAAAAAAACGAATTCTGGAGAACTCATTTCCATTTAGATTTAAATAATCGAAATAGCTGAATTAATTTGAATATTAAGTCGGTTGGTTTCGTCCTTGTTATTTTTGTGGTGGCTAGAATATTTCGATATTTAAATACCGTATGCAGGAATTTCCAATCACATTGTTATCTGAGAGAAAACCACAAATTCATTAAAGGAATGCCTGCTTACGCAGCCAGATATTGGTGGGTAGGTGTTTAATACAAAAGGAGTTTGAAATGAAGTATTACAGAAATGTTATTAAATATTTTTCCAAACGGAATTGTTACAAAATTTAGAATTATTTTCGATTGGTTGTCGGAGTAAGAATCGTTACTTAATTTCATTTACACATTTAGCATCATGTCAAATATTTTTGTGTAACGAATGAAATTTATTAAAGTCAGCCAAAAAAGTGCAATTAAATATGAATTTTCATTGATAAAGGTTTTTATGCATTTCAGTGTCCAAAAATATACTAAAAGGGAATGTTTGTCTTTTTCCTGCCCGCAAAGTCCTGACGAATAGTTTCCTAAAATATTTAAAAGCCTTGCATTAAAACATTACACAGTACACATGAAAAGATAATTACGACACTAGATTTATATGAAAGCTAGTTGACTCTACGTTCATTTTTAACAACATGAGGGGTAGCTAGACCGAGACCAACGGATTAAAATGGATTCCAAACCACTTCGATTATCCATGCCCATACAGGGACTCGAACCTAAAGCCTGTTTACCCGAAGGCCAAACTCAGCTACCATGCCGGTTGGCAAGCAGGAAATAGCTTTAAAATAAAACCTTGTATATTTATAACAAACGGGTTGTTTAAATTAAATTAAATTTTTAAAAAGTCTTAAAAACTTAAGGTTTGGAATTTTTGTATTGTAATTTCAGTGTCGGTGGGGTTACAGGAAACAAACCATTTTTTTTTGTTTGGCCTTAGGATTAATCTTAGTGTGCATGAAAGACATAATTAAATACTCTTTTAAAGGAGAAAATAATAAATAATTATTAATTTAAATTAATGAGGCATATTTTTTAATAGCGTATGGAAATTGAAATTTAAGCACCAAGAAACAGGATCTTCCTAGAGCAAACAGCGTGCTTTCGAACTTCTGTTCAAGGACCCACTTCCAATTTGGTACGGACGCCTTGAGGTTATAGCCCGTTGTGTTCAAGTGTGACGTTTATTAACTATCTACCCATCTCGTTTAAATATGCCTGTGTAATATGGCTAAAACAACATAGACAATCTCACTGTTTTAATCAAATTATTCAGCAGTCTTTGTGGCATTGAGCAATGAGAAATCTGCGCAGTAAAAAAAATGTGAGCCAACGCAAAAATAGGTTTAGACGTCAAAAAATACCTAATCGCCTGCAACAAGTGAAGGAGATAAACATTGAAGTGGGCATTCAGGACTAATTGTAATAGCATCATTGAACTGTACATTAATTTTTCTTCATACACTGCATGGAAGTAAGACACCAGTAAACATGGATTCCACTTTAATATTTTTGGCAAATTTTATTCCATTTGGGGACAACGTGCTTATCGATGCTTATTACAAATCTCTATATTAAACAAAAGTTGCCGCGCAGAATTGAAAACTTGCGTTTTTTGCTCGATTCTTAGACGGTTTCCCGAAAAAGTACGGCTAAAAAAATTACGAAATTAACATGGTTCGTTCAAAAATGTACAGATAACAAAACGAATAAGATTTTTTCCCCCGATGCGGCTATTAGTTTAGTGCAGGGGTGGCCAACCTGTGGCGCATGCGCCAAACGTGGCGCATTGGATGATTACAAGTGGCGTATTGCATCCTTGCGCCTACTTACTCTTTTGAAGTAGGTGCCATAACCTAACCCATCTCCATATTTTCAACACGAGCGCTCTCATTTCAAATCATACAGTCTTCACCAATCGAGACTCTCCGGCACAGCTGTAGCACCATCAGTGGGGTCCAAGACAACGATCGCCCTCACGTTCAAGAGATCTTCTCTCACTTTTGTAGATAAGTGCTCCAATAAATGTGTATCTTTTGAACTGTCGCATATTAATTAATTTAGTCGGCGTGACTGAATTATTTCTCGTCCTTCCCTAAGCGAAGGAGATCCTACCCCATATCCCTATTTTCCAACCCCACTCAATGAACGTCAGAAGGTAGAAAAGGTATTTGAGTTGTATGGCGCATCTGAACTCGTATGTGAAAAAAAATTGACGCATGGTGTGTAAAAGGTTGACCACTCCTGGTTTAGGGTTTATGAAGTGTCAAAGTAGAACGAGCGAAATTTCTAACGCGATTGAGCAACTACTCATAAATACCTTACCAATGTTTTTGAAGTTCATACTTGAAATTGACGTGCTATTTTTATTTACGAATTTTAAGCTTATGATGTGAAGGTCGTGTCCCAAGGAATTTGAATTAGGACTTGTGTGACCTTACGGACAGGCTTGTCATCTTGTGTCGCTACTGTCATGGGTTTTACTTTTTACGCGATTAAAAGAAAGCCAATGTTCTCGATTGATAAAGATGACTGGCACCACCCATAGCCATAAGCTGGATGGCTTAAGGACATTTTCGCTCCATTAAGGCTATTGTGTGTCCGTCTTTCTTTTGCGCCATTTTAGCTATTTAAAAATTGCTGTTCTCGTCGAGATCAGGTTAAACCAGCCCGTCCACAAAAAATCGTACCCGTAATACAAATAAGTTGAAGCGAATGGATTAATCTGAGTCCCGAATACCAGATACAGTAGAAGCGGCTCAATCCCATGATAGTACTTTACGCAAGTCCAACTTGATTGGCTAGTTTCACGGGCTTGGCTTTACTTGGATATCTCGCCAATCTGATTGTTGCAGTAACCATTTGATTTTGTATATGCGCGTTGTTTCGTAGAATTACAAATACAATACATACACTAGCGCCTCAGCGTACAGCGTAAGTGTCCGACAAGTTGACTCTGATTGTCTCCTCGTATATATGTTGTATGGTTGTTAGTAGTATTTCTCGCCAACTTATGCTAAGAGTACTTATACTTTTAAAGAGCTTTTTATCCGTGAAGCAACGATGGCCTAATGGCTAAAGTCACCTATCTTCGGATTGACGTCGGCAGCGGAGGATGACTTTACGAGTTCAAATCCAGCAGGCGGAAAAAAATTTTTAGATCCTCCAAATTATTTTTAAAAAAATTCCAATTTAATTTCTTTTGAGTCTAAATTACTTTTCCTAATTTTTAATACCCTTTTTATATTTTTCCAAGCTTCCGTTGATTTTACATAAATAATCTAAGAACCACTCCTGAACTTACTACCAGCTGATATTTTCCCGCCCCTCTGCCGTCCCCTTTGCTTTAGGATGATGGTGTCGTATCCACCCCTGGCTTAGGACCATTCTGATGTAACAAAAAGCACACATAAAACACTAACTTATATAATAAAAGGATACAATTTTCGGCTCCCACCCATAGTCATGGATCTGAAAAGAAAAGAAGAAAGCAAAAAGGAAGAGATAAATTGCCAACAGAAAAATTATCATGACATACGTATCTAGGTCATGTGATCCGATTAGCCAATCAAATTGGACTTGCGTAAAGTACTATCATGGGATTGAGGCGCCTGTGATACAGTTCCCCCAATATCTTTATCAGGCCCGCCGACCACACGGTGTCCTATCAGATATGTTCATAACAAGACGTGGAACACGATGGTACTTTGTCTACAAAAAGGATTCCATGTTACGGAACGGACCTATTAATTACCAGGATGGTAACAGAACCTGGAAAATCGGGGAACGTTTAAATTTTGGAAAGATCAGGGGAAATATCACAAAAAATCGGAAATTTTGATAACTTAAACGGCAACTATTGTTTGACCTATTTAGAGATGCGCGATTACAAGTACTTTTGAGAATCCAATAAATAGTATTCGCCGAAATTGTAATTCGAATAAGGAACACTGGCGTCGTAATTTGTGAACACCGTGAAATGTATTTTGCTTGCAATTGAATTGTTGTAGAATTTTTTATGCATATTTGCATTTGGATTTTGATGTATTGTATGATAATGTAGGGTAAGATGTGATAAGTTGATAATCAAAATATTTTCAATTTTTTACTCTCCAGTTTTTTTTTCAATTTATATTGTAAGAGTTCCATTAAGGGTTCCAACCCTTACAATAACAATTACAATATCTGAACAGAGAAAAATGCAAAATATTTGTGGAGATTTATCCTTTTACCCCATCTGACCCTAAATACTAAAAAATAATGTGTGGATACTGTATATCGATACCAATCACGGATCACAACATTTATTAAGGGAATTGTAAAATCAAGGAAAATTTTGTGACATTATCAGGGAAATATCAAGGAACTTTTTGTCATCTTAATTAATAAAAAGTTTAATAATTTGAAAGTAACTAAGAGGAGAAAGTTAAAGAAAGTGACAAATGCATTTTGCAAAATGAAAATAATTTAGATAGAAGGTAGAATTTTGTAATTGATACAATTAGTCCGTACTTCATGATATAGCTTACGCTGCCATACGTGCTCTTATATTGCAAGTTCATTTCTGGCAGTCAGAAGGTTGCGTGTTCATATTGCGTTCGGGTCACTAATATATGGCTAAGTAGGTGTTAACAATCATAGCTACATGAAGCTGTCGGTTCGCTCTATGATTAGCAAAGCAGGTAATGCAAATTAAATTTAATAAAATTCATGACTTATTCTTTAAACATAATCGGCTGGCTAGTCTACCAGCGAGCATCTTTTACTCAAAATAAAAGTCTTAACATGAAGGCTAATATGCCTCGATCGTTCTTGTTCGCTGCATTTTAAAAATATTTAATTTGCAGCCAGCTCGCACAGCACGACTGAAAGAAAAAGCTAGTTAGTTTTGATTCATTGCTAGAGCCGCTCGGCTAGTTTTCATACATAGACGGATGCCACCAGAGGTTTAATGGGTACAGGTTTACCCGGCTCGCAGACCGCATACAGCCCTCGCAATATGTTTATCCGGTCCGCTGACCAGATGCGGGCTTTCGAAAAGGTTAACCGACTCGTAGATCTTTATACTTTACCTTTCTTTGGATAGGTTTACTCGGCTTAGCCAGATACGGCTTTTTGCTGTTGCCTGTGCGCAGGCCTCATACGTCCCTCCGGTTAGGTTTAACCGGCCTGCAGGCCAGATTATCCCTATATTCCTGCAGACAAAAATGTTTTCACGGCCCACCCACATACCAGACCCTTCGATTAGGTTTACCTGGCGCATAGACCAGATACTCATGCCAGATATTCCCAGAGAATACTGGGGGCCGTTGTGGCTCAATGGGTATGCGCCCCACTGCGTTAGCAACCTGCGAGTTGTAGGCGGCGCAGGTTGGATTCTTCCCTGAATGTATTTTGTCTCTTCCATGTCTGAAATTCATTGTGTTTGAATGTCCATTATTTGATGTCTCCCTAGTATCTGGCGCAGCATGGCCAAATATGGCCCTTGTGCCTTAACCGCAAAGCCAACCCACCCAGAGAATACTCATTCATAGAAAAGTAAAAAAATTGTGGCCCAGCGTGGTTTCACAAACGTTGAAATTCACGCATGCAGATTTATAATGTGCATTGGTGTTTTTTCCACCCTTGTCTCATCAAAACTCGGTGTCTGAGACTTCCGTTTTACTGATCGGGACAGCTTCTGCCAGGCCCCGCATCTTTGCTGGGTCGCCACGCCCTTTGCAGCGACCACTGTTCGCAGTTTTTCTGCTTGCCAAGCCACACTGGAAAAGGAAACGCGGGCGTCGAGAACTGCAGGATGTGCTGGCTTGGATGCATCGCTACAGCTCTGTGTGCGTAAACATGGGCGATCCCCCTCTCGTGCTGAATAAATGAGTCAGTGCCTTTTTTTTTTTACGGGCTCCACCCTTCCCGCCTGTCTTTCGGCACTTTTTTATCTGTCAATGGTGTGAGGTAAGCGCGCCGAACAGCATTAGAGTCTGATATCGCCCATCGCACTTCTCAGAAAGATAAGGAGACTCTTGACAACGAGCAGTTTCGCTCGTAAAGATAGAGACTAGGGATGCGACATCGACAACAAAACATCGATGTTCAATATTAAAACATCGATGGTAATAATACTGCGCCCAAAAACCATCGATGTATTTAAACTTTTTTTTTCTCAACTTGTTTAGTAAGCACTAACATTAATGTTAGCCCGGGTTTATTAATGCT
Organism: Metellina segmentata; assembly: GCA_947359465.1. Lineage (NCBI taxonomy): Eukaryota > Metazoa > Arthropoda > Arachnida > Araneae > Tetragnathidae > Metellina > Metellina segmentata. The sequence goes on from OX375880.1 coordinate 112,117,352, forward strand.
AGTCAATTGCCGATTTATTAATTTGTAACTAAGGTTTTTTTAGCTTTCAAAACAAAGTCAAAAAAATTAATACGAACTATTGACAAATCTTTTGTTTTCGAATTGAATGATACAAAAGAAAGTAATATTTACAATAATTTGAAATAGGTACTACTAACTATAAATATAAGTAGGTTGGTTTCGACGACATAACAATAATTATTGTTAATTATTAATTATTTATCAACTTTTGGGGTAAACAAACTTATTTTTTATGTCCTGCAAATAAAAAATATTGGGGCCTACAATTATTTTTTTGCCCCAAATATTTGTTATTTACAGTTTGTAAAAATAAAAATTAAAAAAAATTGTTAAATTTCTCCCCTTTAAGCCGATTTCTTTGTTCACGAACTGTTCCACCAGTTGGGGAAGAAGCTCTTTCTGATGGGACGGATGTCGCCATCACTGACAAATACTTAGTTCCGCGGTTATTTTTAGAACTTTTACAATGGTATTTTTTATTCGAAAATAAAACATCGACAATGTAAAAGACCTCGATGTTTAAACAAACATCGACTCCAATAAATCGATGTTTTTATAACACATCGAAATAGTATCCCTAATATAAACCGCGGATAAAAGTCCTTCTGGTGATGTTTCGTCATCAACAAAATTTACCAGATTGTGATGGACGAGATATCTCCTTTAGAAAAAACTGACGGGATCAGAATCGTGATGACGAGATATCTCGTCATTGGCAGAATTGATCAGATTTGGATGGACGAGATCGCGTCGAAACCATTTTGGAGGGTTAACTTTTCTGGTGGTCAACTTGAGTTCATATCGTCTGCTTACACGTGGAACAAACACCGTCAAAATTTCCATATCCGTTCTTTAGCTTTTCAAAAAAAAATGTAGTTATTAGACTGAAGTCCAATTTGTTTATTTTTTCTTGTATTCAGTTTAATTTCTTGGGTTCTATTCCTCCCTAGGAATATTTCTCTTTTGGTGTGAGTATATCCATCATTTGGCGTTTTGTCTGTGTTGTGCTTGGAGCAGCGTAGTCAATTTTGTCCCTTTGTCCCATAAAAACCAAACACTAACAACCACCCATTTTTTCTTGAGGAACAAACACACTAATTGGGATTGCTCGGTAAAAATTTAGTGAATAAAAATTTCCGCTTCGTTTTCTCAGAATTATGTTTTTCGACTTGGTACGTTTCACTTGCAAACCGACGGTATACAAAGTACGAGGATAGTCCCAGAAGTACCCGACCTAACAAAGAAAACACAACAAATTTGGTGGGATATATCTTTATTTCTGTACATACTCTCCTTTTAGCTCGATGCACGTTCTCCAGCAATGTCCTATAGCTTTAATACCCTGTTTATAGTGAGAATCGTTGAGCTCCTCGAAATAGCATCAACTACAAACTCCACCTCTTCATTGTTGGCAAATCCTTTACCACCGAGCCAATTTTTTCAAGTTTGGCTACAGAAAATAATCTGAGGGGGCTAAATCTGGCGAATAGGGTGCGTGAGTTAGCAATTCGAACTCTAACTCATTGATTTTGGCCATCGCGATAACGGATGTGTGAACTGGTGCATTGTCTTAATGAAACAAAACTTTCTTTTTCGCCAAATGCGACCGTTTTTTCTTGATTTCTTTCACTCAAACGCTGTAATAAGTTCGCACAAAACCCGCCGTTGATTGTTTTTCCTTTCTGAAGAGAATCAATGAAATTATCTTGCGCGCATCCCAAAACACTGACGCCATCAACGTGCCTGCAGAATGGAACTGTCTTTGCGTTCTGTGGAGCAGATTCTCCCCTTTCAATCCATTGTTTTGACTATTCCTTCGTCTCAGGTGTGAAGTGATCGGCCCATTTTTCATCTATGGTTATGATTCGACGCAAAAACTGCTTTACTGCTGTGAAACTGTGCCAAACACTCGATTCAAACATCCTCAAGACGCTGTTTTTATTCCATTGTGGGTAATCGCAGCGTCCATCTTGCGCACAGCTTTCTCATGTCCAAATTTTCAGTCAATATTCGATGTACAGCACTTTTTGAAATGCCTACCATATCTGCCAGATCCCGCACTTTCTGTCGACGGTCCTCCAATACCATTTTGTGGATTTTCTGTACCATTTCTGGCGTGGTCACCTCATTGGGTCGACCACTGCGATGTTCGTCTCGGCACCTCGTACGGCCTCATTTAAACTCTGACATCCAATATTTTACTGTTGTAAACGAAGGAGCAGTCTTCCCCAGAGTAGAATCTAGCTCCGCTGTGGATATTGTTTGGACTAAGGCTTTTCAAAAGGAAGTATTGTATCACATAACGGTGACCAATTTTTTCCATGTTTACAATTGCACTGAGAGCTTTAACTATTGACGACTGCAAAACAAATACTGAACAACGTAGCGTCGTCAAACTTAAGCTTTATAAGGTTGGCACTTTCTACCATAGTCATTCTTTTCAAACAATAACCGCCATCTAAACATCAGGTCGGGTACTTCTGGGACTACACTCGTTGATTCTTTCGATGCAAATTTATCTTAGAATAAATATGAATTCTGGGTAATATTTAGTGTACAATTTAAAATGAATTTTTATAAAAATGAAACGCAAAACTGTTTTTTCTTTGTTTTATTTTGCGGAATATCACTTCATAATTTCCTTAACGAATGAAATGTTCGTTGAGCGACAGCTCTTTCTGAAGTAGGAGCTCGTTTATATTTTATAACCCGAAAGGCCAAACCGAAAGGAAGAAAAAGAAATATCGCCTTGGCGCACAATTTTCCAGGTATTTTCCAATAATTGTATAGTCGCCTGTTGCTGCAGTCGGACGAATGGTTACGAGTGCCGCTCATTCAGGACTAACAGATCGAAGCAGCTGTTCCATTATTCTGTTCGAGATAAAATAAAAAATACTAAGATCCCATACAAACATTTGAAGCAATCAATACTTAAAAATAAACCGAAGTTAGCATTTTAGCGATACATATCTACTATTATTAAAGGAAGTCTATCGGTGTGTGTGTGTGATGTTCGCACGCATCTATAAGATTTACAGTAATGAAATTTGACACACAGGTAGTTCTAATTTTGTGCGCGAAGCCCGAATTTTAAAATTTAATCTAGAACATTTTTTAATTAATTTATTGTCATTTATTATTTGTTTTCCTTGGAATGGCAACAGTGTAACAAGATCAGATTCTAAATTTATTTTATTTCTTTCATTTCCTGAGCACAAGCCATTCCAAAAACCAATAAAACATTTTGATTGGCGTTTATTATTTTTTATTCTGTAGTAACTGCTTTTCTATCTTCACGATCGTTTAAGATGGAGAAAAAATTTCAACGATTTGAAATCTGCGGAAAATTCTACACAAAATCGATACCTTAGTTAATCTGAACTTTATGCGAATTTGCAACATGCTGTCCGGTGAAGGCTGGACTCATTCTTAAAATTATTGTTTTTTCTTTCTTGATGTTTTTGGTATCAGTAAGCACACGATAAGAACTGTCACGGGCAACGTTGTGATGCTAGTACCAAATATGGTAGCAACGACAACTAAGCTCTCAGTAAATGCTATGATATAACTTGAATTTCCTTATCTAATGTGCAGATTATTTCCACCAAACATATCTGCTGAATAGGGTTCAAAATTTGTGGACCCACAAATTTGAATGGTTGTTACTTGGTTAGAAATTCACATGCTTAGCAAAGTTTATTGATAACTTAAGGTATCTTTAAGTAATATATGCGAACATTGATTAAGAAAAATACTTTACATGCAGGGAAAACCATTTAGTTTATCTATATTAGGTCCGAATTTAATGTAAACACATGAGAAAGCCATAAATCTATATCTATAAAATTCAAATACCACTCACTGACTGACTGACTCATCACTGTATCTCAAGAACTACAAGTCCTAGGAAGCTGAAATTTTTCAGGGTGTTTCTTCTTATACCGTAGGGGTGCACTAAGAAAGGATTTTGAAAAATTCGAATCCTAAGAGGCCTAAAATTGACCTAAGGCCAAAGGCAATTTGAAATCGCCATAGAAATAACATTGAGTATAAAACGATTGATGTACGCATCTCAGATTGCTTTACCAGTGTTGATCGAAAAACAATTTTCTTAAAACAAATTAAATTATAATGTTCATGTTTGAACTGAATTTTTACTTCTTCCCATGATGAAAATAATATTTATGAATATTTGATTGATGAAGAAATAATATTTAGAACATTTAATTTCATATTTACTTAAATTTTATAATGGAGCACGAAAAGCCCAAACGATCAACTCATTGATCATAAAAGCGTAATTTTGCTACTCGGTATCTGGCAACCTCAGATTTAATGTTTAATTTTTTAATTTGATTTAAAATTCTTTTTGGGGGTATTTGAGTTGAAAACCAGATGGTTGCGATCATATTTGAAGATTCCCAAGTATTATAAATATGTGTTCTTTTTTGCTTATAAATCATTGTATTTCTGATCGTTAAAAGTACCATAAGGGTTCATATTATTAATTCAACCCGAGCAAGGCCGGGTCTTTCTGCTAGTTATTATATAATATACGATTTATCAAAACTATAAACCATAAGTGCTGTTCGTATCTGACCCTCTTCTCTTATGCTTTATCTCTAATATTATAAAAGGAAGTGTGTTTGTTCCACACAAAGTCCTGACGAATCTATGGCACTTACAGTAGTGGGATTTAGCGCACATGTAGGCCGAATTTTTTGCTATTTTAGGGTCGCGGCTAATTTTAAAATTCAATCTAGAACATTTTAAAATGAATTTAATGAAACTTAATTATTATTGCTTTCTTTGGAATGGCAACAGCATAAAGATATGACACATTCTAAATTTATTTTTTCCGTTTTCATTTTTAATCACATTTTTTTTCAGCAGAGGATAAAAAAATTTTTAGCTTGTTATATAGCTCTTTTTTCTATCTTCTAGACCGTTAAAGATAAAGTAAAAATTTTAACGGATTTGAAATCTGCGGAAAATTTCACAGATCGATACCTAAAAATATAATTTTCTTTAAATAAATACAACTATTAAATTGAATATCTTTTATATTTTTGCAAGAGAATGTGAAGTCACGCTAACATTCGTGTTCCAAAAATAAACAGATTGCATTTCTAAGAAAGCAAAGAAAATTTAAAACATTTTGGCTGGCATTATTTAGTTATTTTTTGTAAAATCGGGTTGGTTAAAGATAGATTGAAAATTTCAACGGATTTGAAATCTGCGAAAAGTTTGACACCAGAGATATTTTATACGTTTGATTTTCTTTTAATAAATAATTTTTCAATTACGTATTTATATTTTTTGGTTTGCGAAGAAACCACCACAAAAGCAATACAACCCCACAAAAGCAACTGGCACTAGGGATGCGACATTGGCAGCAAAACATCGATGTTTTGAAGCATCGATGTTCAAAATTAAAACATCGATGTTGATAATACATCGTCAAAAAAAAAACATCGATGTTTTTCATCATCAGTGTATTTAAACTTCTTTTCCCATTTCTTAAAACTGATTTTGCAACTTCAAACATTAATGTTCGCCGAGAGGGTAAGAGATTTAGTTTGTCATTTGCCGTGTTTATTAATTTATAAGTAAGACTTTTTTTTTTCAAAACAAAGTAAAAAAAATTAATAAGAACAATTAACAAATCTTTTCAAATTGAATAATATAAAAGAAAATAATATTTACAACAATTGGACACAAGTACTCCTAACTACAAGTACAGTTACGTACGTACATAACAATAATTATTGTTAGTTATTATTAATCACCTATCAACTTATTGGGGGAGGGGGCGATACAACAAACTTATTTTTATTTACTGTAAATAAAAAATATTGGAGCCTATAATTATTATAGGCCCTAATACTTGTTATTTACAGTTTGTATTAAAAAAAAAGTTTGTCTACTTTCATCCACCTTAAACCGACTTCCCTCTTTTTTCACTAACTATCCCACCAATCAAGGAAAAACCCTTTCTGATGTGACGGATGTCGCCATCACTGACAAGTACTTAATTGCAAGGTTATTTTTCATTATTTTTACTATTGTACTTTTTTCATTCAAAAATAAAGCATCGACAACGTAAAACATCGATGTTGAACAAACATCTGCTCCAATAAATCGATGATAAATACAACGATGTTTTCATAAAACATCGATGTTCTGAAAACAAACATCGATGACGCATCCCTACTTTTCAGACCCTTCATCCTCGGCCACTTTGGTCTAAAAGTATGTTCAATTTACTGTTTATAAAAATTATGCTACTTGGTTATTTTTATAATGGTACTTTTTCATTTAAAAAAAAGCATCGACAAGTATAAACATCGATGTTGAACAAACATTGGCTCCAATACATCGATGTTAAATTGTTTTTTTACAAAACATCGATGTTTTGAAAACATCAACATCGATGTCGCATCTCTAACTGTCACGGGCAACGCAGGGCTATCCACGCAGTGGCTAGTATTATTATATTTAACAATCGATACATAGTGAATACATTATTTTCGACTTTATATAATTAATGGTTGCACGTATTTTGAAATGCATTTATTTTTATCCAGCCCACGCTTCCTTATCTGTATAGCAGTGAAAATAATTTCGATTATGCTGCGATATAATCTGGCCATAGGTTAATTCGCACAAGCAACACGATATAATTTACACCAATTGGAATTATTGTATGAATTTTTAAATGTGAAAACTAGGTTATCACACTCATCTAATACCGCATTTTCTTTGTTGGAACAGGTGTTTGTGTCCGCTGTTAGCGCTACCGGGGGTTGATACATGTAAACATTTATTTCGACTATCCAGCTTTGTTTGAACGCCCGAGGGTTGTTACACCCATTTTTTTCTGTCTTGCACCTGTCCCCAGATAGAGTCGAGATCGGCAATTAAACGTGCTCTGTCAACTATCGGGCTGCTTTTAACAAAATGACCTCTTTTCTATTCCGTTGTATTGTTCATAAATCCCGTTGATTGCCATCCCCGTTTTGCAAACCTTAATAAGCTCGAATGCATGCTTTGAGAAATGAGCTGTGGATCTATTGTTGTAAAAAATAATTACACCCCTAATCGAAGCGTGTGATATTTCTATCGCAACTTAACTTGCGAATGGCGACGTATCTGCTGAGGCAGTTAACGACTAATAAGGACGTCTTGTTATGCATGTCATTAAATTCTCTCACATTCACTCGGACGGGATTACGCAACGTCACACGGAATCTTCTTTCAAAATCGATATGCACGCCACCTCGCGTGTCCAACTGCTACTAGATACGAGCTTCTGATTTCTTGTCATTCACTGTAGATGATGCTGGTTTAATTTTGTAGATGCTGTTCAACATTTGAGTTAAGAAAAAAGGCGTGTTAAGTTGGTTTAGCTTTCGATTTTTAAGAGGATGACCTCAGATAATCTAACTGAATATGTAATTTTTTCTGTCACAGTGTGCGTGGCATCTGTGAATAAATCTCCGGGGTTGCTAGTCGTTTTCTTTATGTTCCTGGCGTGCGTTTTGGACGTGAAGATTAATAGCACCCTGGTAGTGATGGGTGGTGATAGTTTGAAGAACTACGTATGCTTTGGTGTTATTTATCATGTGGGAGTTGATATTACTTTCATATTGAAATCTTCCTGTTTCGTTTTTGAAAAGTTTGAACTTTCTGCGCTTGAGAGGCATTTCGGTCAACCTAAATGTAGGTGGCGGTAGTCTTTCTGCGGCTATACGTGTATCCTGTATGTAATCCCGGCGTGACGTCAGTTGGCTTGTTTTTCAAACACGATTTCAACACTTAGCCTATCGTGTTTGAAGTAGTATTGAAATTCCAAAATTCCTATCGTATTGAATTTCCGAAGAATAAATTCAGAATAGATGCATGATAGTTGATTTATCACCATCAATTTGATTAAACACCAAAGCCCTAAAGAGCTTTATTATTTGCTTTAAGTCCTTTACAGTGCTCAATAAAGTCTTAATTTTTACATGAACGCAAAATATTTTATTCCACCCGCATTCAAAAACTCCAATCATTGTTACCTGTCCAAGGTCAAGAGTCATCAAAAATAAAGGGCTTAATATATATTTATTAGCTAAAAATTGGTCGTAACAGTGGGTCTGGCGAGACCCAACTTTGGCACTCGTGTAAGATTCTGCATCTATGCAAACGCGAATTAATATGCTACGTGTCAACTTTAAAAATGAAAAGTTCCCTTAGAAAGTGTTAGATTTTTACCCAGCATACTTACAACTCAACTTGTGGTGCTACTTCACCTGGAAATTAATATAAGATTCAGTTTTGCACTCATGTTGTGACTCATGGTGTAATGCTGAATGAACCTCCTTTTCTTTTAGTACTTAATTATCTCTTCTACGTAAATTTGTTTCATTAAAATGCTTCCTTATCAATCCATGGCTTCAGACAGGCCTAAAAAAAGATGTCTTGCCAATGTTATGCTTGAAGAGTCCTTGGATCCTGCTTTGATTCTCTACCCGCAAATTGCAAATTTCTTGGAAACGTGTCGGCAAGATGTGTCAGCGAACTTGTTCAGTCCCTTCCTGTGGCCTTTGAAGTTTAGAGACTGGGGTGCCAGCTTAGGAGTTGACCTCGTCATCTGAACGTGGTTCAAAATTGACGAGGTGTTCTCGGGTCTTTCCTTTCGGAATGAATATCGGACCGTCGCCACGATATCCCGTTCTGTTGCTCCAGTGCGATGTTAATAACTACCTACCTTCCTTTGACCTTCAAGTTGTAGTCTGTGCAGGTTTTATCCCCCCTGTATGCATTTCTCTCTTCTGAGTCTAAAACTTTCCTTGTGACAATGAAACTTCCAACTTCAGTCTTCTGTATCAGCAAAACTTTCATTGTCTGTGTGACCATTTACTTGACGTTGCCAAGTCTTGTGTTTGGGGTAGCTTGCCCAAATATGACTCTCGGCATAAAACCCAAAAACGACCATAGTGTGACCTTCGACATACTTTCCCTGAACAGAGGATACCATAGAGGAGTCGTAAGTAATAATTTATTTTTCCTATATGTTGGGTGCATTTTCTTTCCCTTTTGCTTCCCGTACTTCTCCAACTATATTTCTTAGCCCAATTTCCCCTCCCTATTTTTTTCGGCAACGGAAAATTACTTTCGTATTTTTCCAAACCCATACCGTTTTTAAATTTTTGACCTGTGACGTTTATGTTGGGGCATCTCCTTAACACGTTGGCTGCCGATCTCGTAATAAGGTATACTTGGCATCCAGAAACATTTTGTGTGTGTTTGTGTGTTTGCTGTATTTTGTGTTTGTTTTTTATGGTGTGATGACTTCAATAAATAATTGAACATAACTCCTATGTTTTTCCAATAAGTACGTCACGGAGAGAAGGATAATTCTGCCTAAATATTAAATTCGACACAGATTAGATTTATTTTAGGTACAAAGGAATTATTCGACCAAAAGTAGTAGTATTACCGAATATGACAATTATGGTTTGTGTTTGAAACCACCATACATATATTTCTGACTAGCCACTGCGTGGCCAGCACGGCGCTGCACGTGACTTTGGCGAGCAGGGGGCGAAGCCCGCTAGTATTAAAAGAAAATCAATTGTATAAGGTATCTATCTGGTGTAAAATTTTCCGCATATTTCAAATCCGTTGAAATTTTTAATCTATCTTTAACGATTCCCATTTTACAATAAAGAACTAAACAATGCCAGTCTCAAAAAAAAATTATTATTTGTTTTGCTTTTTTTGGCTGGATTTGTTTGAGCGCAGGAAATCGAATCTGTGATTTCTCGAACACGATCGAGTTCAAATTCGTATGGGAAATAATATAGAAGTTTCAATTTAAAAATTATTTATTTTTTAAAGAAATATTTATTCTTAGGTATCGATCTAATGTGAAATTTTCCGCAGATTTAAATCCGTTGAAATTTTTACTCTATCTTAAACGGTCTGGAGAAAAAGAACTACATAACTCCAGCTGAAGCTTCGTTTGTTTTTTATCGTCCACTGAAAAATCATTCCTCCGCATAATGAAACAGAGACGGAAAAAATAAATTTATAATCTGTCATCTCTTTATAGTGTTGCCATTCTAAAGAAAACCATAATAACTTAATTCATTTAAAAATGCTCTAGATTAAATTTTAAAATTCAGGCTTCGCACAAAACTTGCGAAAAATTCGGACTACCTGTGTGCCAAGTCTCATTATTGTAAGTTCCATAGATTCGTCAGGACAGTACATAGAAACACTTCGACACTTCCTTTTATAATAGAGAAAAACGCTGAATGAGAGAAAGGTGCAACCCATGAATAATCCTCGTGCAATTTATCCCCATTACCTTGTCCGATTCGACATTCGCGATAACAAAAATCTATGAATGAAAAATACCAACACACACAGAATGTTATCGCCACTGCGAGATTTGACCTTTGGATCGCTCGATATAAAACCGTTAAGATTTTAATACTCTTAGCTTAAGAACACAAAGAAAAGGCGTCAAGTACTTGCAAGCAATATTTCCTACTTGTTTAGCATACTCACAATTCCATTCGCCGAAAAGGCCACTTGCTTGCCTTTTAAGTGCCATTCAGATATTTCCGTTTCGGAAGCCAATTCTCGCTTCCTGCTCCCGCCCCTGTGTGGAAGTCGGAAACACACCGAATCCATTGTGCCGCGTCCGTCAATTGTCCGAGCGGTTACTTGGACGGTCTATTCTGGGAAAGGAGGCCTAACTCAGTGTGACGGTCACTCCTTCTGCCATTGTTTGAGACGCGAATTCGTCTCTTTTCCGGAACTTCTTCCTCTCTTCGTGTCCCTGCTATGGCCAGTTGGTCGTGAGCTATTTTCCATGAACGAGAATCGCAACAGGCCGTAGTCTGCTAAAGCAGAGTGTTGGCGAGGCTTGACCATTGATGTGTCTTGATGCGTGGCCATAAATGCAAGTTTGGACAGTGGGGTGCAAGCTCAGGTGTTACCTCATCTGACCGTGGTTCAAAATGACGTGGTGTTGTCCTCGGGTCTTTACCTTAGGGGATTGATCCCGGACCGTCGTCAATAGCCCGTTGTGTTGCTCTAGTACGGCGTTAATTAAAAATTACCAATTACCGGTAAGCGTCACATCCCTAAAATTTGCGGGCCGTTGTGGATAGCGGATTAGCAACTAGAGGGTTGCGAATTCCAAACTCGATCCATCCAAAGATCGCCGTGTATACAATGGGGCGTTGTGGCCTCTAATGCCCTCTCTTTGATGTAGGACGGAAGCTAACAGAGGGGGTGCCAGCTCAGGTGATGACCTCACAATCAGACCGTGTTTCAAAATTGCGATGCGTTATCCTCCGATATGAGGCCTTCTGGATTGATCTCGGGTCTTTGCTAATAGCCTGTGGTGTTGCTCCAATGCGACGCTAATTAACATCTACCTACATCTGCAACCGTAAGCCCTCCAAGGGTGGACTCCATAGGGTGGTTATTGTATTGTTTTTTCTAAAGCCGCGTACGCTTTAGCGAATTGTAATGCGTTTTGTAACCGTACTCGTATTGATCAAGGTAGCCGCCGTGGGCCAGTGGGTCTGTCCTCTGATCAACCTGCGAATCGTAGCCGACTTAGGTTCGATTCCTCATTGGCTGTATTTCTGTCACCTGTAAAATATTCTGCTTACATACTGTGTTCTGAGTATATGCACAGCATCACTTGTTAGTTATTTGGCACAGCTTGCCCATGTGTGGCCCTTGCATCGTAGAATCCACCTTACACCTCAAGTGGTGAACAGAAATGTTGGTATCCAAAGGGATATAAACGAGGGCTCGAAGTAAGTCACGGCAAATGCCGTGAACTTAGCTTAAATCGCGGCGACAATCAACGGTTCTCACGGCAAGTTTTGTGGATAAGTGCGGATGGGTCCTTCACTTTCAGATTTCTAGGCTGATCGAGCAGTTTAGAAATGGTTTCGTGCATGTGATCGCAAACCATGCTTTTAGCTATGTAGTTACGAAACAATTGCAATTTTCTCTAGCCTAATTTTTTACTGATGCCTTCGTAAGCTTGATAATAAGGAAATAAACGTGTGTCTGCACCATACTATTTGAGTGTTTCTTTTTATCTCAGATGTATTTTAGGGTTTCATAATGAAGTTGCAGAAAGCTTACGAGAAAAGTGAAGTATATTTTTCTTCTTCTCATTGCATTATTTATTCAATTGTTTTAAAGGTTAGCGAGAAATTTGCTACTTCAATTTACCGTTATTACGGAAATTTTAGCTTTTACCGTGAGCTAAATAGTTTTTACTGCCAGCTTATAAAAGCTCACTGCAATATTTGCTGCCAGTTTCAAAATCTTATTTCGAGCCCTGATATAAACCTTTTCGTTTTCTCCTTTCTCTCTCTCTACCGGAATTTCTCTTCTTTATATCCGTGCTATGGCCAGTTGGTCGTGAGGTATTCTCCATGAACGAGACTCGTAACAGGCTGCTCATGCAGAAGGTCGATGTCGCTTGGGTATTGATGTGTTACGTTTTGATGAGAGGCCACAAGTAACAAACCATAGTCAGTTACGCGTTTCGGTTAGCAATCTTTAACGTTTATGAATTCCATTGCGTGATGTGGTTTGTGGTTTTGCTGTTGCGATAAATAAAGAGTCTATTGCGGGAAACGCTACCTCTCTGAAATCGGCCACATACCACGATTTAGAGAAGAGAGATAAAAAAAATCTCATAACCATTTTAGACACCAATTTAATGCCGTTATTGAAATATATGAAACTTCTTCCCCCATCTGGACGGGTATGTTATATCGTGTCTAACACAACCGTTTGTAACCCCCTGATCAGTATGGATGAGGATGGGGGTGAGCGGAGCTCATGGGCCGGAGGCCCTCCAACTCCAGGTCGGTGTGCCTTGGAGTCCACGGAACTTGCTTGGTTGTTTCCAGACGTTTATTAGATGAGAAGATTGTACTTGGGAGTCGAGCATATGAGTAGGAGGTGTCTTGTGATTGTAGTGAGGCATGTCCAAGGAGCTGTCTACGGATGGACTGATAGTCTCAGAGTGGAAGGAAAATACAACGATTGGTTGACGAAAGTTCAAAGTATTAAGGAGTTTGCTGTAGGATAGAATTAAATTATTTGGAAAAGTTTGAGAGTAAAATTTAGGCTCAAAATTAAAGTAATTAAGTAAATTTGGGGTTTTTAGGTGATAACTACGGTGTAGACCGAAATTGGGGCCACTAGTGCCCGGCCCGGTGGAGTTGAAACAAGGTTCCCACGGTCCTTGAAAAGTCCTTAAAAGTCCTTGAATTTTTTTTTCCTAACTAGGGGCCCTTAAAAGTCCTTGAAAATTATGGAATTTGGTGAAAAGTACTTGATTTTTTTCACTGGTACATAATTGCTAAATTCGTCTTGCATTGGAACTTGTCCAGACTAGTTTCCTCCTTTGTCCAGTCTAGTACTAGGCGCTCCATTTGAGCGTCGTACTGAATGAAACCAGTGTTTTGCGCTTTGACACCACGTGATATACTAATAATGCTATGTCTAGATCATACATTCTCCACCATATTCTGTCTGTCTAAGTTGACACCTCTGGTTTCCGTTAAGACGGCCGCCTTGTTGTTACCCACTGCATCATGACGTATTACGGTTGCTAGATAACAGCACCGCTTTCTTAGGAAACCGTAGCTTTAGCAGTCAGGACGTCATTGAAAACCTGGCATGCGTCCAAAGAAAGGAAGCCAAATTTTTATTGCAAAAATATAAAAGTTACTATTCAAATATTTTTTAAAAAAGAAAATCACTTTTAAGATAGTTTTTAGGTCTAAAATTTTCTGCATATTTCAAATCCATTGAAAATTTCAATCTATCTTTAAAAAGTCGCAAAGACAGGGCAATTTTAATGATTGTAAAGATAGGACTTTTTTATTCTCTCGTGTAAGTTTCTATCTCCAGACAAAACTTTTGATTTGTTTTGTTTCTCAAACAAAATAAACCACGGCAGCCGTCTGTTGTAGTGGCAGTGGACGTCAGCAAAATGGAGATTGTGCAAGGACACAGGATGCAAGCTCCCATACTTTTCTTCAATCCACAAAAAGAATTTATCGTACAATATTTTATCGCAGACCAAAAGCGATAAGTGTGCAAGTAGCCTGATAGTTAGCATTGAGACGAGAAGCCCACTTTGCAACAAAAGAAAATTACAGGTTCTGGAGAAAAAAAATCCAAATATAACCAAAATTGATGATAACCTTTCTTTTTTGACTATCAGAAGTTAAAAAAAATAAAGTACAAAATTATGTCTTTTTTCAATATTTTTTTAAGTTTTTTTAATCGACAACTTTTGCGTATGCCTTGTTTTATGTCGTTATAAAAAATTTTAGGTCCTTGAAAAATAAATTTTTGGTTTTGAAAAGTCCTTAAAAGTCCTTGAATTTTTTTTGAATAAAGGTGTGGGAACCATGTGAAAGTTTTTCGGGAGTTGACTAACAATGTCTAAGTTCCGGACATGATTCTCCATGCTGTCTGTTTTTGAAAATAACCTGGACTTTAAATCAATCCATTTTTACATGAAGGTCGTTTGTGTAGGGTAAGCTAGAAGTGGTCTGTGCCGTTTGATTAATCGGATTGATTGGAATTGCGGTGGTCTCCGTGGAGGGTTTTGGAGCGGAAGGGCTAGTCGAATTCTTTTATTTAGATGCCTAAGAGCTTGTGAAGATTTTAATTTTACTATAAAAACTGTTATATGGGTATTGTAACTGCCATCAGGTTTCGATAGTTGAAAAGTAATATTACTGATAAACTATTCGTGCCATTACCTTAAATAGTTTTTATCTTCACTATTCCAATATTATGAGGCCTCAGGAGCACATCTTTAGGGATGCACGGCCATCACCCCAAGGTGCCCGCTAGTGATCTTTCCTCCCCTTCATTTTTACCCTCGCCTACCCTTTTGGTTTTTCTTCCTCGTCATTGTTTTGTGTTTGGCTCAGCTTGACCAAATATGGCCCTTGCGCCATAAGCCCCAAGCAATCAACCAAAACTATGGATAATTTCTATATTGAAAAAAAAGTTGCCGCCGCCGCAGGATTGAAAACTCGTTTTTTTTTCCGCTCGATTCTTAGACGGTTTCCCGAGAAAGTACAGATCAGAAAATTACGAAATTAACATTGTTAGTTCAAACTTGTACACGGAACAAGATGGAGTAGATTATTTTCCGATGCGGCTATTAGTTTAGGGTGCATTTAAGTGTCAAAGTCGTAAAAGGCGAAATTTCTAACGCGATTGAGCAAAACACGTACAAAATTTCAGTCTTCAGTTTGTTTTAGAGTACCTCTAAATGTGAACTTTTGCAGCTCGTCGAGGTTTTTTAGAAATTTCAATTTGGTTCCTGATATTATTTTTTTTGAAATTCGGGAAAAATAGGGACATTTTCGTTATTTTTGTTAAACTGTCATTCTATAGCTTGTTACTATTAGTTTTTTTTAATTTGAAAACATCACAGGAAACCTTAAAATGTACCTACTCTTTCTTATGATCCAATTATTTTTTAAATTGGTACATAAATAAATTCGATACGATGAAAAGTATAACTTCGCCTGTAGGGTACAAATTTAGTATTGCGGAGAGGAAACGTTACATCCTTCTAACTGGCTTTGGGGTGATACTCGCTGTGACGTATTGGAAAAGGAAAGACGCTTGCGAAGCAAACCACATAGGTTTGCATAGCAATCACCACGGGTAGGCGAGCATGGGGCGGAGCCCCCTAGTTTATAAAAAGTGTATAAAACAGACGGAAAATCTACCCAAATACGCCACTATACACGTTCCTCCCGCAGCATTGGTACTTGGTGAATCAGTAGACCAATTAATTCTCACAACAAGTTTAGATTGTATTTATTTTATTTTTTTTCCTGATGTAAAACTTTATTTACAAGGAATCGTCTTTTAAACCATGACATTAATCCATTCCAACAAGGATATTCATTCCCTGAATTTCCGTAAGCGTTTCAGTTGATATTCACCAATTAATTCGTGATTTGTGGCGGATAGAAGTCTGAAAAGGGGAAAACAAACAATTGAACCATCCTTCAAAACATGGTGCTAATTCTCTCCAGTAGAGATGTTAATTCCCTGAACTTGTGTCAAGCTTTCACCTTAGAGTTGAAGCGGCGCAGGTTTGATATTCCTCCGTGTGTGTATTTCCTCTGTGTCAGTAAAACTTTTTATTTGTGTTTATGTCCATTACTTGATAATGGGGCCATAAAAAACACAACCAAACAAAAACTTTCAGTTCCGAGTTCATCGATGAATACGTGATGTATGGCGGGTAGACGTCTGCAAAATGGGCAACGATATTTTGTCTTGTATCTGGCGCATCATGGCCATAAAAACCCAACCAGCCAACCGAAAACCTTTCAGTTCGAGTTCGCCTTTAAATATGCGATTTATGACGGGTAGAAGTCTGCAAAACGAGCAACAAGTGAACCATCCTTCAAATCACGGTTCTAATTCTTCCCAACAGAGATGTTGATTCCATGAATTCCCGAAAATCTTTCAGTTCGAGTTCACCGTTGAGTGCTCTATAAGGCATAGCGAAACCCACTAAGTAGGCAACATCGAACGAAACCAATCGCGCGAACCCCGGCCACACACAAAAAGATAGGGTAATTTTGGCGAAGAGTAATTACCACTGATGATTGCGGCCAGTTACTTCCAGCACATGGTTATCATCGAGCCCAGTTATTAAATATCGGGTTCGCAAGTGCAGCGGTAGGTAACGAGAGAAAGGGAAGCGATTCGCTTCGCGGGGTTCGCTCTTCCTGGGGTGTCACCCGAAAGCGAACCATCGATGTGTTTCGGTTCTCGGCCTTTCGGGGGACGACTCATCAATGGCGTGGAATTCATTCATTATGCACTTCCTCCTCCTCCTCTGCTGTTTGTTGTTGGTGGACGTGCAGGCATTTCTGACGTGCTGCCTGATGAGTGGAGTTGTTTCTTTTCTTCATCATGCAAACGAGGTTATGTTTGTGAGGCATGCCGCCGCGTCTTTTGCCTAATGGATCACGTGGTGGAGACGTGAACGGCGGCTCTTTGTGGGCTCGCGCTTGATGGGTTTCTTCGAAGTATATCAACAGAGGTCAGCCCGAAAGATATGCAGCTTCAAGATGGGTGCTGCGAACCTGCACGATTTGGCCACACAGTGTGGGTTGAATTGTAAGATAGTACAAATTCACGGTTAATTTCAATTGTCGATTATCGGCGAAATTTAAAAAAAAAAAATTTCAAATTTGAATTTGTTTCGCAAGAAAGATCCATTGCCTGCTTACAGATACGAACTACGACAGTTTCCCTCCAGTTTCTCTTCGAGATTTATCCCGGACCGTCGTCAATAACCCGTTATGTTACTCAAGTGCGACATTAATTAAACTACCGACCCTGCAGTTTTTATTGGAAAACATTCTGTACTCCAAATAACCGTTGATGTGATTACAGGATTATTTCCCCACAAAGAAATTACTTATTTTCTGCCAAAAGTCACCCAAAATTCAAGAAATCAGGAATGGTCGCTGATGTCAAATTTGTGTGTCTAAGTTTACAACTTGTGATTTTTATTGGATATAATTTTACAAATCTTCTCCAGTTATATTGAAAAGCCCAAAATAATAATACACCATAAATTATCTTCGCTACAACATTTATGAAACCCTGTCGAATTTGTCTCCCTCTTAACACATTCGCTGCCGGTCAAGTTATGATGTGTTGATACTTATTGCCCCGCCGCGCGTAGAAATTAGTATTTCCCAGTAGAGCCGACTTACTTTTTGTAACAAATATGATTGAAAAGTGCGCCAGTACCAGAATAGATTGGCGAAAGCTCAGCCAACAAATTTGCAATTTCATCATCTGTTAGAGGCTTATTAGAAACCACATACCTTTATAACTAGCTTCTAACCTTTACTCTACGCCAATACCTAACAAATATTACCAATTGAAGCAGATAATTAATGTTGAGGCGCAGCTCTTCCCGCGCGAACGCGTGAATGGCTACTAAGAAATCGAACCATGCGTGATTGAGTCTTTAGCGTTGACGCCACATCATGCGTTGGCGCGAGATCGGCAGCGAACGTGTTAATGTTACTTATTCGAAATTATTAAATTTTCGAAATTTTAATTTGATTCCATAATTTTGTCCAATCCAATTTCACAGATGTGATAAATAATAGGATTGAAAACCTGTGCTAAAGTTTTGGCAGAAAAAGATTGATATGGTTTTCGTACTGCTAATCTCAAACATCAAAATTTTGTGTGCTTGAACTTTACTTTTATCGCGAAAGACTTGGGCTAGGCGCAGCTCATGTCTGCTTTTGGATCTCGCGCTATAAAACCCGAACATTCAATCCAATTCATTGACGAGGACAGTAAAACAGACAATAAAGAAATGTAAAAGTCGGGCGTGCATTGCGAGAGGTTTTTTTTTTGCCACACTTGTCAGGCCACGACCGTTCTGGCTTAACTTCACACCTTAACATTTTTTCGCAACCCACACTTTGGGAATCTCTGTTTTAATTACCAATCCAGATCTTAGCAACTCATTACCGAATCCAAATGCTCTCACTTTCATGTTCTTGTAGCTTTCACTTATTAATTTGAGCACCAATCTCTATATATTTCACTAACGTACATGGCACAGAAATCGCGATTATTTGTCAATCACCGAATGGCAACGAAAGTAAAGAGAACAATCAACGATCTTGAATCCACGCTCGAATGTTTTTTGCAGATTTTGCGCATATTTTTATTTTAATTATGGAGCTACAGAGTGTTATTAGAAATGCTCGAAAGAGAGCGAGACGTTCTAATGAAACCTTTGAACTATCAGAAGAACGAAGGGCGATTAGAACTGTCGTGAACTCTTACAAGACGCCGACTACTAGCCTGCTTGTGAAAAAATCGACGCACCACAAAGAGTTGCCCAGTAGTTTGAGTTTTGAAATACCATGTGTATAGACCAGATATGTTGTTTTTATGTTTGTGAAATTAGAGTGAAAATTGGCCAGTGGTCCTGGAGACGCCAGAACCGAATTCGTTTCTGCCTTTCTTATTCTCTGCCTAGATCGGAAGGATCCTGGTTCGAATCTGGGGGTCAGAGCAAGGATGTTTGCTAGCGTACGGTGTAGAGGCGGCTGGTGCACCTTAGTTTGGAGAGTGGGGTGCCAGCTCAGGTGTTGCCTCGTCATATGACCGTGGTACAAACATTGCGTTGTGTTGTCCTAGGATCTTTCTCTCAGGCGATTAACCCCGGGCCGTCGTCAATAGCCCGTTGTGTTGCTCTAGTACGACGTTAATTAAAAAATTACCATTACCAACTCTCACTTTCAAGCCATGCAGCTGCCACTTACCACCGCAGTTCAAAGTATCCTTTTGATCCAGATGGAACATAGAATTCGAAACGAAAGTTTCCGTCCCCCAAACACCTTGTTCCGTCTCCTTCCCCTTTCGTTGGCGAAGCGTGTCTGGAATTGGCAAGCTTGCATCTGCTCCACCATGCGCACCAAATTGAGCCCCGCAATTAGTAGGTAACGTTGCCCACTTCGCTTTCCCCGTTCCATACGGTTTCAGTTCGGTGCTTAAGAAAAGGGGCGACGCATAAATCTGCCGTAATGCCTATCCTCCAGGACCGAAATGAGTGTCATTAGGTGTGATCTTTCGTTTTCTTCCTTATTTTAATGGCTTTGGGGCATTTAAGTATTTAATTGTATTCCCAACCCCGCAAGGTCAACGTCTTCAGAATCAGTTTTAGGGAGCGGGTGAACTGGTACAGGGTACTAGATTCACAGCGGCAAGGTTTCAAGATCTGTCCTCGCTTCATTCGCAGAACGTTATAACCATTCTTTAAGTTATTTTGCCTGAAATATTTTACTGCAATGTTTGTATATCTTATACATGAACTGGAAAACTGCCAGTGTGCTTACCGATTACCCTGCGTCAGGGGAGGGGGCTTTCGACCATTGGATTGCACTTATCAAATAAAACGTTTTGCAATTTTCCATCAGCTCTTACGTCGCTTCAGCACCTTTGCGAGAAAATATTCTAGTCTCCAAGTTTGGCCCTTGCTTCCGAGTTGACGGTGTCACATGCTGTTTAACTATATGACACTTAACACTACTATTCGGCGATCTGGCATTCGAATCGCATGATTTTGGAAGAGCGCATTCGTCAACCCTTTGACTACAGTTATAGATATAGCAAGCCCGATTCTTTCTTGGCGCTATTATAACTTTCAAGGTACAACTGATGTACTGGCCGTTATCTAAATTCTTTCTTAGCGCTATTTTTATAACTTTCAAGGTACAACTGGATGTACTGGCCGTAATTTAAATTCTTTCTTAGCGCGATTCTTATAACTTTCAATGTACAATTGATGTACTGGCCGTTGTCTAAATTCTTTCTTGGCGCGATCATGGTACAACTGTTGTATCGGCCTTAGTCTAAAGGTTAAATTAGAGGGTAGGTAAACGTTAGCAATGTGTTCTCAGAATTGGCGTGGTTTCTAAGTAGATGCTCTGATGTAGAGTTAAAAGTTCTGTGCTGGAAACCAAGCAGTGATTACGAATTCGCGAAAGAAATAATCTACGGCGTTTGCCATCCGCGATTTTGAGTTTGGCAACCACCCTTTGCCCTGCGATCTAAACCATCTTCGTACAAATTGTATTTTCCAAGATCACGAGCCTTCTCACCGTTGCCGCACTGTAACAATTCCATCAGTTCTTTCAGCCTATATTCTTTTGATTGTAAGGTTTGTTTAGAAAATCTGAACTGAAAAACTGACAGTCTGTTTAACTATTACCGTACTTAAAGTACATTTACATTATATCAACTCATTCATCGCTGAAGATGGTCTTGACGTGAAAAAAAGTGTCACGATTCCCTGTCTTTCCCCACGTTGGTAACGGAACAGATTCACACGACAGGTAATTACGAACACAGATAGGTTACAAGAACAATTGTTCTTGTGTTCCAGTTGCTACTGTTCTAGTGGGCGAACATCGATGGATGACAGTGTCTGAGTTCTGATATGATCACGAACATGAAATATTGGGTGCTATTCTGAAAACGAACACCAATAAGAACAGATTTGTTGTACACTTCAGAGGAGTGCGGCGTGTATTTTGAAACTTTATATTATATTGTAAATAAATGTTTGTGTCCAATTTAGGTGCGCAGTGTCCCTCTGTTCTTGGCCACGACTACACACACTGTCAATCAAAATAGACATCGCTAGGTCACTCTGACAAAAAGTTCTAGTTTGGTCATTGCAAGTTGATGGTTTAAATGCTGCTTAAGTATCTGATTCTTAAGAATACTAGGTAGTAGGACGATCACTCAACCAAGTGTGATTCAGTGTGTTCTATCTGTTTAGTATCACATCATTCGCATACACGACGTCGTCGAATAAATTTATGATTAAATTGTGGTCTATCGGCCCACAGCTGGTGCAATTTTGATGTTGCAATAGTTTGCTTCCTGTATACTGGACCATATACCATTGAAACGATATTGCATTATTCAGTGTATATTCTCTTTTTTCACGGTTATTCACAAAAAAAAAGCCCTGCGCATTCTACCTTGCTCCAAAAGACCACATTTTTTCTGACAAAACCTTTTGTTTTCTTTGCGCAAGCAGCGTAAAATCCCGTCCGACTATTTTGTAGGCCAATGGCATATGCTTTCCGCTGTTCGCCAATGAATGCGTCTTTTGTCTCCTCGCACAGTTCCAGTGATAGAAGACACTTCCTCCATTGTTGCGTTCGGGTTTTTTTACCCGAGGAAAACAGATCCTCCGAAACTGTACCTGGCTTGTAAGCAATGTATCCAACATCGTGTAACAATTTTTGCCCGAAATTTGCCGGAGCATTCGGCGTGGCTCTTTTTGAGGCCCACCTGAGCGGTGCGGAAGTTGAGCCCGCGTCCATCCGAGCATGCGAAAGTGCCCCGCTTTCTTGAATGGATGTGTGCTAGTTGAAAGCTGAGGAGGAAATTGAGTATCTGCAATGTGGGAAGATTGCATTTCACTTTATGTGTGCGTGAAATTTATGTGCATTAATTTTTTTTGTCCTATGCTTTTTTTTTTTTGGTGGATTTCTTAAAGAACGGCGTGGACGAGGTGTGAAATGCTTCTTGTGTAAAAAGGATGTAAAAAATTCTGTAAACACAATGCTTCATTTCAAAATCGGTGAAAAAGATGCCTTGCGCTTTTTCAAAGCAGTCGTAAAATTAATGCAGAAGACGATTTTTTTTGTAAAGAATAATTCGCTCACTCCTTTCAACAACGTCAATCTCAAAAATCGGCGATTTTTAGCTATTCCTGTTTTCAGAATGCCATGAAAGAGTTGTATATCCCTGGCTAGAGGTCGTCATATCTTAGCCGCTAGAGAGCAGAAGTAATATTTATTTTTTATTCATTTCATTCTACTTTTAAACTTTAAAATCACTCGCCTGAAGAATCACGTTTTTTGTGACATGACGTTGTTGAAAGAAGTGAGCGAATTCAGCGAATCGCATCATCGATTTGGAATTCAACGTATCCAAAATAGAAAATTATCGGTTCATCATCAGCACACATGAAAAGACAAGTCACTTATAAAGTCAGTGACTATCTATATCTATAAACGAGCATATTTTAGTTACGTACGGTGGCACGTGTGGGATGCCAGCTCAGGTGTTGACCTTGTCATCCAACCGTGGTTCAAAATTACGAGGTTCTTGAGTCCTTCGGGATTGATCCCTGACCGTCAACTTTGTTGCTCCAGTGCGACGTTAATTAACAAACTTCTCATTTAACTACGTGTGTGGCACAAAAATCGATATAATTCGTAAAGTGGAGAATGGCAACTAACGGATATAAACAATATAATATTAATCGCTGATTAATGCATTCAAAAATTTTGCCGCTTTGCTTAAGTATGGTCGAATTGATCTATGGAACCGCATAATATGACTATAATTGCGTGGATGAGCTTTCCATCTATATATATAATTATCTTACGTGGCACGCAAAAAAGACGTTATTTGTAATCGCGTTTTGGCAACACTTTACGATTGTTTGTTTATCGCGAAGTCTCGCGCATCGATTGAATTTATAGCGTTATTGGATGAAATTTTATTGAAAAAAAAAAAGGAAATTTTAATGAGCTAGTGCAGTTAGTTTATAATAGAAATCAAAGAAAGCGGAGGATCTTTTCAGGGCCATTTAAAAAACGGTCCTTTTCAGGGCCAACAATTATAATTCAACAAGACGCTTGCACTACAACTTTCGGCAACAAACTCAATGAAAAAGTGTGGGTCGTTTGAGTGCTGGGAAAATGTACACACAAACAACATGCTGGGTATTCAATTTCCAAAGCAACGCTCACATTTCGAGTCAAAATTTGCACAAAGTTTTCATTTGAATTCTGATTTTAGAGATACTGTACATATTTTTTCTGTAATACAGCAAATTTAGATTTGAAAAACATTTTTTTGGTAACATATTTTGTAAACAATCCCTTCTGCTAGGACACATGTCTCCATTGAGGCGAGCGAAGCGAGCATAAGTTCGCGCAGCGAACCAATGAGGATGCGAAGCAATCCTCCGGGGGTTGGCGAGCGTTAGCGAGCAGGGGGCAGGCCCCCTAGTTCTAATTAAATTCTTAAGCAGTTTGATACAGAAAGCAATGAGAAATCTATAAGACAGAAATCAACACTAAAAAGAAAATGTTATTGAACGCAAAAAAATAAAGTAAATATAGGTAAAAAAGTACCAAATCGCTTTTAACTAAAATCCTGCAACACTAGTAATCATTCGGAGCTAATTATGGTAACATGTCTAAGATGGGATTTGTTGCTATGCATAAAAATTAACACCCTTAACAAAATATGAAATTCAGTTTTATAGCTTGTCTCATTTTATTTCATTTGGATGTAATGTGCATATTGGTGCTTATTACCAATGGATTTAAATAAGGTTTATGGAATGTAAGTGACATTGGTGCTTATTACCAATAGATTTAAATAAGGTATATGGAATGTAAGTGACATAGCCATCAATGGGTATAAGCAATTGTGAATCTTGAGCACTAATGATCTTTAGCGAGAGTCTTCAGCTTAAATAAATTTCGCTATGGCACTTGGTATAGAAATCGCAGTTAGCGTGGAATGACAAACAGATGTAAGCAAATACATTCTGAAGTATTTAATATTGTACCGTCACGCAACTAATGTTTACTTTCTCGCAATTAAGTACCCTCGAAGGCGATATTGTATGTTTTAAGTTTATTTTTAAATTAATTGTTGAATAGACCAAAAATGACGTTGGATAGACCATATGAAAATGTGGCACTAATTCCAACCTGTTAGAACACAACAGCTTTTCATTTGTGTTATTTAATTCATCGGGAAGGTATCGAAAGCTTTCGTGTATCCACTCACTATCCATAAACCCAATACCTATCCCATTACCATCAATACATTCTTATTTTTTTCGCTGTAACTTTATCTCCACGTGTTAAATTCTGACATTAATTTATACAGGCATTACTGTAAATTCAGGTCTCACCATGAGCAATCGGTTCATAGATTAAGGCCCTTCGAGATCATGTGATTCATAATCATTCAAAACTCCTATTCTATGTCAAATCCCCCAGTCCTTTTCTGTGCTCCACATGTCGTTAGTACTTATGCCATGAACGACGTATTCTTCAAAAATATTTTCAAATAAAGTCTAGGTACAGCTACAGTCTACGTTTATGAGCGGTGGCAATGGCCTTTGCTATTTTTTATTTTTGGCGAATTTCTAAAGTTGCCTAGGACAGAATTATTTCAAGTATCTTTTTCTTTCAAAAATATTTTTCTTTTTAAAATAAAAACGTCTAAATGTGTCAACAAATTTTATCAACAAAAAAAGTAATTTCTGCTTCCGGTTAAGAACTAATTTGATTCATTGCCATTTTGTGATGTTTGATGCTAATTTCCCCGACTCTAAATTATTCATGAGGAACAATTATAGTATTCAAATGTGTAATCACTTCCACAGGCGTCGTACTGAAAACGCATTCGATAAACAAGGTATGTAACTTTACTTTCGGAATAAAATGGGAAGTACATGCTGTCCACAAAGACCCTATGATGTCCCAAATTTAGCATTTCAAGAAACATTCTCTTACACCCCTGTGACCTCGTTTCTCGAACAGATTGCCCACAGCGTTAGCAACCTGCGAGTTAAGGCGGTTAATTTTTTTAATACTGTAACTTTCTCCTGTGTCAGAAAAAAAAAACCTTCTTTCTGTGTTTGTGCATTTGCGGGACGTTAGCGCAGCATGGCCAAACATGATCCTTGCACCAAAATTCTAACCCATCAACCATATTGTACCCAACACAGAAGTGTTGTTGATGATGATGTCGTGTCTACGACGAGTCTTGTTCAAATGATGCCATGAGCAGTTATCACAGCTCTAGCAATCTCCACTATATTGTCCTCGTGCAGGTTCGGTTCCGAGAAAAGGACCCCGACTTTAAATAGATCCGCAATTATTGCTGGACAATCGAAAATGTGAGCTGGTGTTAACTCCATATCTGGGCAGTTATTACACTTTCTGTAAGATCTATTACCCTTGCTGTCAATCTTCATTTCTCTGTAATGACCTGTTCTTAACCTGGCTATGGTTTTGGTAATTAGTCTATCCTCATTGATATTACAAAGCTGATGCTTATTTGGGATCGAAGGTTCTCTCAATTTGAAGTTAGCTAGGGCATTTGCGTCCAGCAGGGTGACATTCACACTGTCCTCATTGTTTAGATTTCTAGCCTCATTTGCTAGTTGGTCTGCAGTCTCGTTGCCTGATATATTAACGTGTGCGGGCAACCACTGTAGTGTGCAGATCTTTCCCAAATGTTGAATTTCTCTTAGGTGGGAGCATATTCTGCTGATGATCGAGGAGTTTCTTTTCAGTATTGCTTGTAGGGCAGCTCTTGAGTCACAGAAAATAACTACACCCTCAGCCTGCTCAGAAGCAGGAAGGGTTTTATACAGGTCAAGTGCCTCTGCAATAGCTAGAAGTTTGCAAGTGAAGTTGGACGCAATAGCTCCTGCACCAATTTTTCGTTTGATGAACTGTATCACTTGGAGCAGTCAGGAAAACCACGGAACCTTCATAGTGAAGTGTTGTGTCATAACTGAAAAGAAATAGTTTTAAAATTGAGCAATGAAGGATATAGGTATTCGTAAAATACACTGCTTTTATGCAGTTCACCTTCGTAGAGTTCGTTCTGGGGATATGTATGGTGCATCTTACCGAATCGTTTTCGTCCAATGCAAAATTTCGGTTCCCAACGCCTTATCTGCAGCACTGTTCTTAACCCTGGTCAATGACTCTGGCTGGAAATGACAAATGCGAACCCTAGATTCCCTAACGAAATCTTTAAAATAACCACAAAACATCTGCATAAATTTCTTCCGATCGCCCACCCAAATGTGATTCACTCTTATTTTTGACAGCGGCCCGTCTGTGGATTACTATCAAATCCACCGATACGTGACGGAATGTCGCGTCATCTCCAGAAATAGGCCAGCGAAATCGGGGACGTGTCTTTCGCGTCCATTGAGGAATTCGGATTCCTACAATATTCAGGTTTTTTTTTTTTACCCTGTCGGATGCCTATCTTACGTGAGCTACGCATTTTGGCTTCCTTCCAGATTCGTCTTTTACGACGTGCGTTTGACTTCTCTCTGCAAGTACTAATTAGCTTGGGATGGACTTTGCTTCTACATTGCTGCATACCACGAGGGTTGCGAATTTACTTCAACATCGGATATTTGCTTCGAATGGAGATGCGATTGATGAATGCGTGCAAATCTCCCGAGTTGCCGAATTGTTTTTCATTGCCAATAATCATGTTCTGGAAATGGAGTTAGATGAAAAAAATTTTAAGGTTTGGTTCTCTACATCCCATTACAATATGAGAGACGTATAATCTAAATTAACTGGAGGAAATGCTATTTTGGAATATCCAAAAACCTATTTATTTTTTAATCGGCTGCTAAAAATTCTAAAGCAGATTAGTTCCGACCATTTTAACATGATTAAAATTTAATATTTCGACGAGATATCTCGTACAAGATATGGTCAATTTTGCTTTGGACGAGACACTAGTAGAGACAAAGCTGTTCAACTAAAAATTTCTCTACGGGAATGAAAACTGATGTGGCAAAAACAAATTGGTCCTTTGCTCAGATTTGGTGACAGTTTAGAACAGGGGTTTTTGCATCAGAAGCTGGCCACCACAAAGCAGTTTTCAACACAAAGATTAACCACCATTAAATTAAATCTAATTTACGGGTTTTCCACCGATAGTAGGCGTACTATGAGAAAGGTTTAGCGGTACACAATAGAGTTATAATAAATTTTATTGAAACGAGGTTTAGCTTGTCTATTACTTACTGTAATCAAACTACCTAATTATGTAAAACCGTAGACAAAAAAATAAAAAAAACGTTCATCATTTTTCACTCGTATTTTTAATCTTTTAAACATTCATTACTTTTTCTATCGATCAAAAAAAATTAAGAAATTTACTAAAACTGAAAATTTTTACAGAATTACAGTTCTAAATAATGATTCTGAGACCGTTAGAATGAAGAAGTGGCACTTCTATAACTTCATTGAAATCTTATATTTATTTGATCCTGACCAAAACTGGAAATTTGCAAAAATCCCTTCGGACATTCAGAGAAGTTTGCTTTAATTTTGTAGAGCCTGAATCCTGTGCCTTTTAACGAACTTCGTACTATTTTTATTATCTTCAATTTAACTATCTCAGTATGCTGTCGTGTAGTCGCAATGACCTCTTTTCTCAAAAGATTTTATTTGCTTCAATTTCTGGCTATTTCTCCACAAACATCAAACACAGCTGTATGTCCTCGCATTTCGGCGGACGCAGGTGGTATTGGGCACCATCTTGACATACTTTTATAAAAGGCTTGGTCATATCGCCATCGAAATACCTCCGACAAAGTTTAAAGGAGTAAAAAGTACTGGACAAAAGATTTGGATCTAATCCACGTTTTTTGTTGTAGGAGTGCTGATTTTTTTTTGTCTGTGCTGATCACATGAACAAGATGAGGGAATTCTTGCATGTCTTTCTCGTCATAAAATTGAATATTTTTGAAATCTGATTCATTTTTTATCGAATCTGATTTCTTACCAAGCTCATCAGTATAATTTTTACGAGCGACGGATTTCTTCCCATAATAGGAGGGCCTGGGTAACGGATTTACAACCGGAGGGTTGCGAGTTCGAATCCAACCAAACACCGTCGTGTACAAAAGGGGCTAATGCACGTTGAATCTGTCGTGGCCTCAAATGCAATCCGTTGGCGTGGTGTGGAGTTTTGAGAGAGGGTACCAATTCAGGGTGTGGCCTCGTCATCTGACCGTGGTTTAAAATTACGTAGGGTTGTTCTCGGATCTTCGGGTTTGATCCCGGACCGTCGCCAATAACCCGATGTGTTGTTCCAGTGCGACGTTAATTAAATACCTAAGTTGAATTTTTTTTTCTGGATGTGTTATGTTGAATGGGATAAAAAAAGTGAGTTGGGTCCCTGACGTTTCAACCAGTCACTGACTTAGCAACAGAGTACTTGTGATGGGAAATTAAGGTGTTTCTAAAAATAAATTTAGTGTCTTAACTTGAAAGTTGACCATTGTCAAGACATTGTACAGTTCGTAATTGCAAAGCTGATATTTTTTTACATTTGTCTCCATATCCATTTTATCCTTCGAATGGCTCACTATAATTCTAAGCATGTTGTCGTTTTGAATATGATTTTTATACTGTTCTGATGAATTCTATTTTCTTGAAGTTATTCACCGATTGACAAATTTCAGACAAAACTGACAACTATCTGTTCCACACATTCAAATAACTGACTATAGGCGTACAATGTGTATCACTCATGAATAGGGCAACTTTTTGCAACAAATGCAACTTTTTTTTCACACGTTCTACGCTGCATGTAAAGTATTAAAACCAAAATTCCTCCTACATGGGGTGTATTATAAGTGAGTTATAACCACAACATTAATGCAACTTTCTGCATAAATGCAACTTTTTGCATAAATGCAACCAAATGTAACTTTTTAAATTTTAGCTTAAAATTAATTAATATGAAATTACTATTTCATTTTTTGCCCTCTCAACCAACCCTTCGATCACGTGTGTCTGATCTTGCGAACGCCGAAGT
Source organism: Metellina segmentata (assembly GCA_947359465.1). Classification (NCBI taxonomy): domain Eukaryota; kingdom Metazoa; phylum Arthropoda; class Arachnida; order Araneae; family Tetragnathidae; genus Metellina; species Metellina segmentata. The sequence goes on from OX375880.1 coordinate 112,146,653, forward strand.
ATTGTGGATCAAACAAGTTCATGGAAAGAAGGTGTTCGTCCTAACAGATGAAAGTGAAATAAATCGCAAGAAGTACCTTAACACATTGGTTGGCACTCTTGATAATCCTGAGGAAACTTGCATAATCGACTGCAGAGTTTGTGGGAAGAGTGTCGATCATCAATATGTTGTTCGCCTTGTAAAGACGTTTTAAAATCTCTGAATATTAAACGAAAAGATTTTGCGCTTCTGCTATCCTATACAGCACATTATATGACTGCAGCTGGCGTGGTTTCTCAATGTTAAAGAAATTACTGGCTAAGGTTCGGTCATTCAACGTTCTGCATTTAAAGATGTATTATAATACTGTTGTACACCACTAAAATTGTCAAAAAAAATTTTGAATTTTTTCATTTTTTACGAATAGTTTATTTTAGATTTTAGTGTATCAAAAATAAATGCAACTTTATTTCCATAAATGCAACTTTAGGGAATGATAAATGCAACTTTTCCCATTTTTACTGCAACAAAAAAGTTGCCCTACTCATGAAATAGTAACCCTTTGAGATAAATTATCCTTTTACAGAATTTTGGGAAAGAAAAACGAATTTATTACCTTTCATGAATGTATTTTGCAGGTTAAAAAGTTTTCGTTTTTTTTTATGTCTTTTAAGGAGTTTTATTTTCAATGTTATAAAACTTTAAAAAAAAAATTTAAAGTCATTTTGATCATGTTTTTAATAAAAATCATTTGATTTAAATCTGCTGATTTAACACGGTATACCTTGGCGGTAATCCAGCAACTCAAAGATCGTGTGAGTAGGGCCGGTGCACGTTAAATCTGTCGTGGCCTCTAATGCCCTCACGTTGGCATGGTATAGAAGATTGGAATGTGAGGTGACAACTCAGGTGTTGACCTCGTTACCTGACCGTAATTCAAAATTACAAGATCCTATCGTCCTCGGATCTTTACCTTCGGAATTGATCACGGATCTTCGCCAAAAGCCCGTTGTTTTGCTTCAGTGTGACGTTAATTCAACTACCTACCGACCCTCTGATCTTGTGATTGATTCTGTCATCACTAGCTTTAATATAACTAGAATATTTATAACTAGCCTTAACCAATTCCTGTGTTAGACGCCAGTCGTCCTCGAAAGGGTTAAATTTAATTTGTAAAGATTTTAGGGCATTCGCGTGAGCACAAGAGGGAAGTTCTTTAATGATGCAAAGCTATACCCATTTGGGAACGCTAATCTGGCAGTGCAGCTTAATTTTGCAACTGCCCCTGGCTCCAAATCCACGCCCAAAATTCAACCTTGAACTCCCGACTAATCGCGTTACCGGTGCGCTCCCCATTCTTCTAAATTGCAGTTTCATTGTATCCGTTCGGATGACAATTGTTACAGTTCTCTTTGTAATTGGGTTCCGGCTCTTCTGTTCCAACCTCAGTACATGTGGTTTTCTTGACTTCAGGAAGAATGAAAGCATTATTGCGACACTTTAATCTAAATCTACTAGTTATTTGAACGTTTATAAGTAAATACTTGGAACTTTTTCTTGAATAAACTTTGGTGCAGAGCTTTGAATTTTGTCACGTGCAGCGTCATTTTTTAATTTTTTTTTTCCCAGCGATACATTTTTTATCATATTGAGATTCAAGGGTATCCTCCCCAATAAATGCCCCTGATAACACCAAAATAAATGCTGAAGCTACCTCAATCTGTGTTAAATGAAGTTTTGTTTTAATTCACCAGCAGAAAAAACATGCGGTTTAAAAAATAGTCGAAAATATCTGCTACTAGCCCGGCGTTGCCCGTGAAAGTTGCTTTTGTGGGGTTATTGGTTTGCTTCGCAAACCAAATAAGAGTTCGAGCCTATTGGGTAACAGCCATAAAAGCATATTAAAGCTGAAATTTGATACTATGAGTCCTTTTTTCTCGAGATTAGACTGTAAGCAATAAAAAAAGTGTGATTTTAAAGTGTAATTGCATCTGAAACCTGGTTAATCAGGCGAGATTCTGGTCAGCGTTGGTTCGATTCCTGTAACTTATCGTGGTTGTCTATCTCTTCTGTGTCAGTGACACTCTCCTTGTCTGCGCATGTCTATTTACTTGTATTATTATTGTTGAGGCCACATTAACCCAGTTGGAAGAGCAGAGGATTAACATCCGGAGGATAGTGAGTTCGAAACTCGTTCCAATCAAACAACGTCATATGCATGGGTCATATACAACGTCATATACATATAACGGGTACCCGTTATGTTGCTCCAGTGTAACGCTGATTCAATAATCTCACACCTTAACCTTACCTTGATGTTATTTGGAGTAGTTCGGCCGAATATAGCCCTTGATAAGAAAGGAAACCAACCAACCTGTTTAATCAGTGCGAATCGGTTTGGTAAGTCATACGAGTTAAACACGTAAATACTTTAATCATGCAAGTACAGCATGCCGCGTGGATTTGGACCACCCCCTTAAAATATTTTCTGAATGCGGGCCGGTATGACTTTCTATGGTAAGGCATACGAGAACTTCTGCAAGAATGTCTTGCAGCTTTTTTAAGGTTTCTACATAGATAAGCTGAGTTGCAATGAACTAGGTTAAACCACACATTTGCCGTCCTTGGAGCAACAAAGTCGGCAGAATTGCTCGTCGCTGTCTCAACGTCTTCCATTTATTAATAGCCACCACGTTGATGAGCACGATACTTTCCAAAACACAACCTAGCCTTGACTGGATCACTTTTCGCAGCCGAATCCGCCTCGGGGCAAATGCATCATCTTTTCGACGATCCACCGAAGGAGAAAACTTGCTTGAAATCGATTTGATCCAACTTTTTTTTTATTTTCTTTCTTTTCTACGATGCTCTCGGCTAAATTGGTCTGAATCTGACCTGCCCAAAATAAATATCCACCTGCATTAGAAACCGAGCATCAGGTATTCATAAATTCTGGTGATTAAACGCGTGAAGTCCCACGCAAATTTCGCTTGCTTGGCTCTTGCTCTTTGTCCGTATTGCACATGAGAACTGTTGGTCAAATATTTATCTTCTGATTCACCCGTTAACTTGAAGTGAGTGCATGATTAAATTTGAAATTTTTTTTAAAGTTGTAGTACCTCGTGGTTTTTTTAGCTTTCTTTCCTGCGAGTTGTAGGCGACGTTGGTTCGATTCTTCCCGTGATGTACGGTGGCCATAAAGTCTCTACAGTTTCAAAAATTTATTACAAATGCAAATGAAAGGTGGAAAATATTACAAAATCAGACGTATATTTTTAAGTTTTTTTTTTGGCTCATTTAATTCACCTCTATATGGGCACCATTAGCTGCACGAAGCACATCAAGACGGTACTCGATTTCTTACCATGTTCGCTGTAGCATACTCATCAATGGTGGCAGTGGCAGCAGTGATCCTCTGCTTTATATTAGTGGTGTCCCGTTCCTTTGTTCGATACACCACTACATTAGGGACTGCATGTTCGTGGATTCCTAACTGAATCATTTCCAGACCGGTGGATTGGAAGGGGTTCGCCCAATTCCCTGGCCACCTCGTTCACCAGTTATCACTCCCCTCGACTTCTTTCTATGGGGTTATGTTAAAGGTATCGTGTATGCCATTGCCACCATTCGTGAGGGTTTGCTACATCGAACATGGCAAGAAATCGAGTACCGTCTTGATGTGCTTCGTGCAACTAATGGTGCCCATATAGAGGTGTATTAAATGAGCCAAAAATTAAAACTTAAATATATACGTCTCATTTTGTGATAATTTCCACTTGTATGTCCAAATTACTTGACTTCGTTAACTAACCTTTTCTTTGTTACTAAGGATATGACACTGGCCATCAAAATATATTTTCGGGCAACAGTTTTGTACTATGGCGCATCCAAAATTGGCTCAAGTCCCCACTCTCTGAAAGTGTTGGCTTCTGAGTTGAAAAATCTAAAAATCAAATACAATTTCTCCAAGAAAAGCTTTTTATAAAAATAATAATTTCATTCATAAAATAACTATCCTGGATATAACTATAATGGAAGGACATAGAGTTCATATATTACTGGTATTCGATTGCCTATCCATAAGTCTACTGTTCACTGGAGTTCTGTGTATACTATTATATATTTGTAATAAATGGTGTTCTTTGTTAACAGTATTGCATTGATAATTAACCAACACCATTGTTGTTCACTTTAGAATGGAAAAGGCTATTTATTTCCTGTCTTCAAACCAATCTGTAGCCATGAAAATTGGCACACAGGTAGTCCTAAAAGTGTCCCTCGAAGCCCCAATTTTAATATCTAAAGTTTGTTTTTCTGCAATAGATGGATATGGGTTAGGAAACACGTTCTACAGGGTTTGTGTATGTGTTAACACAAGGAAATGTCGCGGTCATATTTTATCTGTCGCTTTAAGAAACACGTTCTACAGAGTTGGTTTGGTAAGCAAACCAAATGGGATTACGTAGCAATCCCCGGGGTTTAGTGAGCAGATTGCGAAGCCCCCTAGTTACATAAAAAAAATGGGGGAACCTTCAAAACAAAGACTAAAAGATTAAAATTTGTAAACAGAAAACATCGTTAGTTGCCATTTTCGTGGAGTAAGACGTGCGCTATCATCAGGACAGAAGATCCTGATGTTCTGTCGTTATAGTAAAGGTTTTCATTATTTACTACCAATTCGACTAAGGTTTGTAACTGTTTAGCTCCCATGTTTTACACGCTCTGCTATTTTAGTGAACATTTGGGAAATTTTTATTTGTAAACACCACGGAATCTCCCTTTTCCTCCGTAGTTGAGGGTGGTGCAGGTCAATGGAACTCGGATGGAGGGGGCTTTCCAATCTGTTCACCAAGTCTATCATCAACGATTGGCCGTCGGAAACAAAGGAAAGTGAGATAGTCTTTGTTGGCTATTGGCGCTACCTCTTTCGATTGACTCCAGGAGGTCAACAGCACAGCCACGGGTCACGTGCTCCCGTTCTTGTTCTTTCCCCTCCCGTCTTAATTGTTCTTCCATTGTATAAGAGACCAAAGTGTATAAAAACTAGTGTGCTTCAGGTTTTTTTTATGATCGAGGCAGCGGGGTTGATGCGGATGGCCGTGTTTGTTTCGGTTTTGTTGGGTGAAAGAAACTGCCCTTGGATGTGTTTTAGAAATGCCGTTTATGCCTTATCGGCCGATGTGTTTAATTGCGCTTTTGCAGATTTCCAAAGGTGTTTGTGTCGAGTACTCGTGTATCTGTTTGAAAGCAAGCACGCGTGTGTAACAAATATATTCGGTTGCAAATATCTGGTCAAGAGAATAACTGGATAAGTCGGAATTAGGCAAAATGAGGTAAGTGCGTCTACTGGAGGATTTGTCTTGAGGCCTTATGCGAAATGGAATGGATGAGTAATGTGCATGAAAAAAGAGTAATAAAGAATGCAATCAAAATAAATTATTACAAAAACTCGATTTACGAGAAAAGGGCAAATCTTAAAAACTCGCTTCTGAAAATTAGCTTTTACACTTATCCAGTTATTTCTCTTGACCACAGATATAGCGTGCTTGTAGATGCCGCTTGGTTTTTGAATCATAAAAGGATGCTGCTGTTTTGCTACTGAAGTGGGTATGCAACGCAACTTTCGACAGGATCAGAAATAACGTCCGGGTCACCACTTTACTGGGGATTAAATAGACGCCCCAAATCGTTCTTATCCGAGATTTTCAGAATTTACTAAGCACATTTTTGTCTATTTAAGTCACATTAAGTTCGCATATATCACAAATAAAACACAATTATGAACGCAACACTAGCGCGGGGGAAATATATTTACGAACAATCTTATTTTTATTTCATTTATTTAGAACACAAACGCGATTTCTGATCCGCAGTTAGGAGTTGAGAATTAAATGTGTGTGTGCTGTGAATAGAAATAAATATGTTTAGTAAATTCTGAATAAAATCTCAGATCAGAAGGATTTATATCGTCTCGCCTCATCTATTTTATCCGCAATGAGTTATAACTAGCTACCTACCCTAAGTTAATCGACACACTCAAGGGACAATTATAATTATATTATTTTGGGTTGGCTTTTACCACGCAATGTTAATTTTTTTGGAACAAGTATTATATTTCTATTTAGGCCGTGGTTGTTTGATTACGTCGTGTTGGAAGATTATGGGATTACCAACCGTGCGGTTATGAGTTCGAAACTCGATCCAACCAAAGACCGTTGTATACGTGGGGGGGTTGATACACACTAAATCGGTTATGGCCTCATATGTTCTTACGTTGACATGGTATGGAAGCTTTGAGAGTGGGGTGCCAGCTCAGGTGTTGCCTCGTCATCTGGCCGTGGTTCAAAATTACGTCCCGTTTTCCTGGGATGTTTCTCTTGAGGGGGGGGGTCAATAGCCGTCGTCAATAGCCCGTTGTGTTTCTCCCGTACGACTGTGTCTATCACCTACCTACCTATCGATTCGAGCGAAAGAATCTGAAGCTTTAGAAACCGCGAACCATTTTACGAGTTCTCTCACACACCTTCTACGCTAACCTTTTGTTTCTGTCTCCTTCAAGCCACGAACTTCAATTTCGAGCGATTCTTTACATGCAACAAAGCATCGCCAGAAGTGTTTGCAAACAAAACACAACACTCGAAACTGCGGTCGAACCTTTAATCAGCCGTCGATTCCGTCCAAAGGCCGGGGCGCTCTCCTAATCAAAGAAAGTGATAATTGAAAGGTCGCTGACACACGAAAGGTTTCCGAGCCAGGCACTGGACGCTTGCCTTTGAAAGAGAGACCTCCAAACAAAAGATGGACCAGTCGAGCGAATCGGTAATGTCGACAAGAAACGTAACGATTCGCCCCTGAATGCGGAGATGCCCGGTGGAGATTAACCAGATCTCTTCTAACAAGTTGCCAAATAGATGGCATGGTTCATCAATCTATTAGTTGGCGTGCATTCCCTCATCAGGGCAGGCCGTGAATGCCGCCTGCAATAAAGGGTGCTTCGCGTGGCTGGTCTTGGAGAAAGAAGCCCGCTTTCTTGTTTGGGGAGGCTTCTTTTTGCTTGTTCGGTTTCTTGTTCTTGTGCTCCGGGTCCACCCTCTCTGTTGTCTCGCAACGAGTCCTGAATGAGAGGTCATTTTGTGCTTTGAAACCTTTTGCCCGGAAGGATGTCACTCAATGCGTTTCTTTCTGTTCGTCGAAGAGCCGCGGTTTCCAGATTAGAAATAACATCGAAAACAAAACACCGATGTTTCAAAACATCGATTCTCAATATTAAACAACGATGTTATTAATACATCGCCCAAAAACTATGCATGCTTTTAAACTTTTTTATTCTTTCATTTTTTAAAACTGGTATAGTTGCCTCTAGCATTTATATTCGCTCGGAGTGTGAGATTGAATTTGTCAGTTGCCGTTTTTATTAAATTATGAAGTCAAAAAAATTAATAAGAACGAATTAAACTTTTTTTTTTTTTTTTTTTTTTTTTTTTTTCCAAATTGAATAATACAAAAGAAAACAACATTTACAGTAATTTGAAATAGGCATATAACAATAATTGTTAGTTATAATTAATTATTTATCAACTTATGGGGAAACATAACAAACTTAATTTTTATTTACTGTATTTAAAAGAAAAGGCCTATAATTATTATACTCTCCAATATTTGTTATTTACAGTTTATAAAAAATAAAAAAAAATTTTAACTTTCTCTCCCTTAAGCCGACTTCTTTTTTCACTGTCCCACCCGTTAGAGAAAAAACTCTTTCTGATGGGACGGTTGTCGCCATCACTGACAAATACTTCGTTACACGGTTAATTTTTCTTAATATTTACTGTGGTACTTTTTTCATTTAAAAATAAAACATCGATGTTAAACAAACATCGGCTCCAATAAATCTATGTTTTTGTTGAAACATCGATGTTTTGAAAACAGCGACATCGATGTCGCATCCCTAGTTGGAAAAAGCAACGTATTTAAAACCGGAAGTTTGCGAGTTCCAATCCAAAGAACATCGTGTACAAAGGCGGTTGGTGCACGTTAAAGCTGTCGTGTCCTCGCGTTGACATGGTGTAGAAGTTTGGAAAGTGGAAAGCCATTTCAGGTGTTACCTCGTCATCTGACCGTGGTTCAAAATTACGTGGTGTTGACCTCGGATCTTTGCCTTCGGGGATTGGTTCTGGACAGTCGCCAATAGCTCATTGTGCTATTCCAGTGCGACGTTTGTTGAATAACTAGCTACCTGTTCATGAAAATGTTCTGTCCGGGAGAAACCAAAGTTCCATCCAACCCCGTGCGTGAATTCCAAAACTAAAATTTGGGGCTCCGGGTAGACCTATTGAAAGAGTAGCGGATTACCAACCGGAAGGTTGCGAGTTCGAAACTCGATCCAACCAAACACCGTCGTGTACGTGCGGCTGGTGCACGTTAAATCTGTCGTGGCTACAAATGTCCTCACGTTTTTGTGATGTCGAAGTGAATGATGAATGGAGTGGCAGCTTATGTTGACCTCGTCATATGACCGTGGTTCGAAATTACGAGGCGTAGTTTTTGGATATTTTCCTTCGGGATAGAATCCCGGGCCGTCGCCAATAGCCCGTTGTGTAGTTCCAGTGAAGCTACCCACCAATGCAAATCTTTCCTTACGCCCACTTAAACTAATATCAATGGCACGTGACCATAACGACCATTCTGAGTCTGAAACTTAAGAACATGGCAACAGTGAGTTTCTTCACGTGTGTATACACGTGTTATTCTACTTCGATTTATGTTAAACGTAGCCTAAAAAGAAAGTAAAGTAGCCTTATAATGGCCCTGATTTTTGTTTTGATAAAGGTAAGTAAATAGTAAGTAAATGAATTAACGTCGCACTGGAGCAAAACAACGGGCTTTTGGCGGCAGTCAGATCACTTCCGAAGGACAGCAAGCTCGTAATTTTGAATCACGGTCAGATGATGGGGTCACACTTGAGCTGGCACCCCACTCTCCAAACCTCCACACTATACGGCAGAGAAAGGACAATTGAGACCACGGCGGTTTTAACGTGCACAACACTGTATTTGGATCAAATTTCGAACTCGTAACCCTGCGGTTGCTAATCTTCTGCTCTTCCAACGGCCCTTTTTTCTAAATGAGTGTGGACCCTTTTCCATTGGAACATTTTCGTGCTATCTCTTTTGCTTTCCCCTCCTTCGTGTTACCTAATTCGGAAATGAAATCGACTTCAGGATTCTCCGAAATCAAATCATTCCATTTGCTCCGAATAGTCGGGAAAAAATAGCGTTCCTTCTACAACCACTCTTGCGTCCTTGATATTTGAAGATAATACATTGTTTTAATCTGGCCACACCCTTCCACACTTGATGTTCGCGTATTTCATTTGAAAACGGGCATATAAGTGTCTTTCGGGTAATTGAGTTATAACTTATGCAATGTGCTTTCAAGTCTGGCAGAAGTTTTCTCTCGATCGTTAGTTCTGTACAGTATAAATGTAGTTTTTTTTACCTTTAATAATGTGGGACTTTAAGGGTATTTCGCGGATTCGTTTTTTTTTTTTTTTTTTTTTTTTTTTTTTTTTAAGTTCTAGTCTTTTCGCCAAAAGCCTTTTCTAAACACTTTTCCCAAAAAGCCTTTTTTAAACACTTTTCCCAATCGACAGTGATTACATGGTGCTGTCCTCGGATCTTTCCCTCCTGGTTTGATCCCGGACCGTCGCCAATAGTACATTATGTTGCTCCAGTGTGACGTTAATTGAAGTAACTACCTACCGAATCCACAGCGCTTGCTGTCGTGGAGAAGGTTGCTGTTCCTTGAACAGCTCCACCATTTCAATTAGCTTGCTGGAAAGAATCACGAACTTCTCAAACCGTTCCTTTTGGTTACTTTTAGTTTCAGTTCACATTTGTATATAACGCTTACTTCTTTGTATGCAATGTCGCGGATTAGCAACCGGAGGATTGCTAGTTCGAAACCCCCGATGCAACCAATTAAAATACCTCCTTCTGTGTCGGTAAAACTTTCTTGTATGTGCATGCCCATTACGTTAGAAGCGATCATAGTATATAGGCCCCTTGCGCCATATAAACAACTAGCTTTCCTAACGTTTATTCCAATATTTTGTTCACGTGTCTATCGTTAAGAAGTCATCTATGCATACTGAGACTGCAATGGCCGATTTTACCACGCCCTTGTTTGTTACCTGCCTGTATGACGCAAATGTATTCCTTTTTTACCGTCAACCTCTACTGTGTTTATTTTATCCCATTGACTTCATCATTTGGCAATGCTGTTGGCAAAAGCCATCCACTTGGGTGGAGATTCGTTTGAAACCAAAAAATCACCACAAGTCCCACAGATGTTCCTTTCTCTGCTGGATTTAGTGGGAGGTTGTTAAGGAGGCCAACTCAGCCCAACTTCAAGTTCGGGTTGCACCCACAACTCCGATTCCTTAAACAGCTTAGCATAGAAGGCTTTGGGGCGACTACTGCCATTGTCGGGACCTATTTGCACGATGTCTTGTTTTGTTTTCCGTACCGACCCATTTCTACCGCTGCTATTTATGCTCTTTAAAATATACAATTCCAATGAGATTGCATCAGAGTAATCCTCTTTTCTTCGTGGATTATTTTTCTTCTTTCATTAGGGGCGACCTCTAAACTCTCAGTGATAACTCTTTTGCAATGCGGAGGTGCATTGTGAAAGTCGGTGCAGTTGCGGTTTCATTGTTCTGTGGTGTCTTCCATTGTTTATTTCTTTGTTTTGTCCATCCAGTCTCGTGATATAGGATCCGGATCTTCTCCATCTCGTTAGAAGGAAGAAAAGTGCACCAAGATTAAAAGGGAATGGGTACAGACCGGGTACACAAGGAAACGGGTTCCTTTCAACATTTTCTATCCTTCGATATCTTAGAGTTGAGTGCATTTTTATCTTTGGTCAAAAAATAATGTTTTCGGGTGTATTTTTTTTTTTTTTTCGTGAGGGTGGTTTGATGTCTCTTTGCTCCTTGTATCCGTCGAGAGGTTTCTGCAACCTCTTTGGTCGTGGAATAAGTTTTTATCTCAGTAAATGTTTATGGATCACGTGCGTTTTTGTAGACATTCAGCTATCGTGAGTCATAAAGAGTTGCAGCCTTATGCGTCGACTGTTATGTTTGCTATGTTGTTTAAATGAGAACATAATAATACAACAACAAAAAAACAATCAACCACAGTCATAAACCCCCACCCCCTCAATGATGCGACGACATTCGCATTCTTGAATATGTGCCAATCGTATGAACCTTTAGACTACGGCCATTGTAGAAGTTGTGCCTTGAAAGTTATACGAATCGAATCAAGATAGAATTTAGACTACTACCAGTACATCAGTTGTACCTTGAAAGTTATAAGAATCGTGAAAAGATCGAATTTACACTACGGCCAGTTCAGCAATTGTACCTTGAAAGTTATACGAATCGAATCAAGAAAAAATTTAGACTCGGGCCAGTACAGCAGTTGTTCCTTGAAAGTTATAAGAATCGGTCCAAGATCGAATTTAGACTACGGCCAGTACAGCAATTGTGAAAGTTTTACGAATCGCGCCAAGAAAGAGTTTAGAGTACGATCAGTACAGCAACACTCGTTAGCAAAAGAGAGTAACGTGATTTTTGTGTTCATACCTAATTTTCTTTCCGTGCAGCAAACTAGGCTAGTAGAGAACGGCAATTTGCATCATGTATATGTTCGGGCTATTGAAACAGCATATACTTTCCTCGTATTTAGCAAATTCTTTCAACCGATGCCACGCCTGTGTATTTAAAATCGACGGCGAAACCTGTTTATAGCGACTGATGAATATTAATATCGTCGTTTGATTAATTGCCGTATCATTGAGATGGCATAGCGCATTTGTGGAAATTTACTAAGTTACTCTATCGGTAAAGTGGGGATTTTCGAACGTCAATGTTGTATGTTTCGTGCCATTTTTTTAAAAACTTCTTTCTACCGTGTAGTTTTTAATTTAAACCTATGCTAGGCAGAAGTTTGAATTTCAAGCACAAATTTGACTTTATAACAGACGTCTTTTACAAAATTGTACTTGTGAATGAACGTTTGGAAAACTATGCCATAAAGTCAATTCTCCGTTTCGTATATCTCTCTGCAAATGTATTGAGGTAACGGTTGGTAGTTGAATTGGACTGGAGCAACACAGATGGATATTGGCGACTGTTCAGAATCAATCCCGAAAGGAAATATCCGAGGACACCATGGTTGGAAGAGGGTGTCAACACCTGAGCTGACACCCCAATCTCCAAACATCCACACTAATCTAATGTGAGGACATTTGAGACCATAGCAGATTTAACGAGAACCATCCCCCACCTACACGACGGTCTTTTGGATCGAGTTTCGAACTTGCACCGTTCAGGTTGCTAATTCGCGACTCTACCAACTGAGTTACCGTGGTCCTTGTTGGAAATAAGGTTATTTATGTGGTGTACCGGGTAACGGTGAAAATTAACGGTCGCCACGTGGCGACTGAATGTTTGAAAGTGAAGACTGAAACATTTTGCTACAGTTGCCAACCTTTCTGAAAAACATTAGTTTATAAGGTGGAACCTCCGATTTTATGGAGGTTTTTTACTAAGGACCGTAAAAAAAATTTTCAAATATAAAGGATACACATATATAACGTGTGTGTATTCTACAAAATATTTGAACGCTCGTAAGTGGCCACTGAATAAAACAAATCCAGAGGCCACTGGCCACTTACAAAATTTCTTAATTTTCACCTTTAGTACCGGGGTGTAGAAGGCTATTTAGAAGCAGAGGCTTAAATTTTCAACGGGACACTTTTTTGGAAGATTATCGAATTGTTTTGTTTGTACACTTCACGACAGTTGGCGTAGTCAGGGACTCTGGGGTCCTTTGCTCCCCAAAAACTGTTTTCTGATTATTTTTGTTATGTTTTTGCATCTATTTTCGAATGAAATGGACGGGCGGAGTCGCTGTCCTAAGGTCTCTGAAGGGTAAATCACGTGGGCTTACGAATTGACAAAGCCGCTTGGCTGTCGATTCGCTGACTTGTGTTTTTGATCACGGTGGATAATCACTTTAACCAATCAAGGATTCGTACCTGACACAGAAGAGAGAAATACAACCTGGTTGTTACAGGAATCGAACCTGCGCCGCTTACAACTCGCAGATTGCTAGTGCAGTAGGCGAATCCGTTGATTTACGGTGATCCCTCTCGATCAGAGAAAATAGACCACAGAAAAGAGCAAAAATTTTTCATGTTTCCCGTCCTTGCCCGACTCTACACACTGACACAACATACGATATGTGCATACGTACTCCGTTTCTATGGTATCTTTATGGTACCATGTGTGGATTAGACTCGATCTGAAGATCACCAATATTCGGGTTATTAGAAAAACTTTAAAGGATGCCCTAATTCTTTATACTGGAAAATGTAATTTATTTACAAATGTAAATAACAGAAGATTCATATACGATGTTAAAGGTACAATAGCGAATAACCCAAAATTTGCTTAATTCAACATAGCATCGAATAGTATAGCTGTACGCACATGCGTGTACTTATACTCGGTACGCGATCTGGGCGAGAATCTGCATATCGATATTTATTCGATTATTCCAAGATCGCCACACTCCGTTTCTGTACAAAAACATGTCGGTACACATGTGTATTTCCGCAAATATAGTGTCGAAAGACAAATGGGGGACCCATGTGTGGCTTGCTTTATGCTTCGAATCCCGCTATAGTGTAGTTCCAACGAAAAGGTAGTCGACCACGGGGTCGATTTTTGAAACGACGTGAAACATTGGAATTACGCTGCCATGCCAAACACATGAATGGAGATTGCCGTCGATGGTTTTCCTCCCAATAGCGCGTTATCACTTGTCGCTTTTAGGTCCTAACGATAAACTTAGAGTCAAAATCAGCGCTCACGACGCCATGGAGGAAGCGATTTGTTTGCGTGTATCCACCAGTTCCCTAATTTTACTTAGACTTTCAAAACCCCGTGACTCGACTGCCTTCTCTCCTGAAAACCACATTCCTGTCATGTTCGATTCCTCCCTGGATAGGTTTCTTCGTTTGTAAAACTTTCCTTGTGTGTGTATGTCCGTTACTTGATGCTGTCGGTCTTGTGGCCAAATATGGCCTCCTGCGCCATAAAACCCAATCCGATCAACCGACCTGTGAGCCGGATTATAACATGATACCGGCGACCCTCCCCATGTGGTGTGGCCCTGTCAAGAAGACACCCTTTCGTACTCAAATTCCCAAAAGACGAAATCGTGCTCGAGTTCTAATTTGTGTTTCATTCAAGAAATGATTAATCAAATCGAACGTGGTTTGTTTGCTGTCAGATTTTATCTGGGACCTCGAAGTAATCTTCCCTGTAGTATGACCCCTTCTGTTTACAGCGAAGTCTCCTCCCGACAGGTCAAATTTCGAAAACGCGCCTCGGAGGTTCAAGTTTAATCCCACTCCGAGAGAGAGAACAGTTAAGACTCGAATTGCCAGTTATCTCTTCTGCCAACGGGGCCAAGTTCAACAACAAAAAGCAAGTAAACAAACAAAGCGTCTGAAGAGAGGAAGAAGAAACCGATGTAGAGGGTGAAGTCCATCCCCGTTGGGATGACGCAATGGTCCGAGCTCGGGTCTTGCACGACTAGTCTGTACCGAACCGACAACACTAAAGGACAATAATTTCTAATTTTATTTCACAAACGTAAGTGGCACACAAATTGACGTTATTGGCTTGTCTGATTGCAAGAACGGATATAAACTTGACACTTACGGAATTCATTCGTCAATTTTTCTGCTTAGTTTAAATTTCTTAATTTGAACTGTGGAGCTGCAAAATGTTGCTAAAACTGCACGGTCGGGAACCCATTTTCGATAGGCTCTATCTGGTCTGAGGACCTAAAAATTCGGGGAAAAATAATTTTTGAGATATTTACTGTTTATAAATCCTTGAGTTGTCCTCTTTATAACGATACCTCATTTGTAGGAATACGAAAATTGGAAGTATTTTTAAATATTTTTTAAGTAGTAAATATTTTGTTGTAGCATATGACTTTATTGGAATTCAATCCATGAAAATACAGAAATTTCATCACTGACTCGCAAGAAAAACAAATAAGGCATAATAAAAAGATTAACAACAAACAAAAGAACACAGAGAAAATGTTTAAAAAGTCCAAGGGATCAGGAGGTGAAGAGGGGGCAGACATCTATCAGTCCATCATAGTTCTTAGTTCGAAGTTTAAAGCCTTATTTCTCAGAACAAACTTTTTTCATGTTTGGGGGGCACCATTACGCAAAAACTACTTGAGATACATTCCTGAAACATTTTATGCTGTTTATGAAGCACTTGTAAACATTTTAACACAAGGAATAAGAAATAAAATGCATACTTTTTTTTTAATATTTTATCTAAGATATTTTAATTTTTTTTTTATTTAAAAAAAATTTGTTACTTTGTGAAATTTTTTTTTAATTTAAAAAACCCTAGTTAAAGTCTTTAAAAGTATTCAAATATTCACTATAAACATTTCGGATTAATACAGTAGTTTATGAAAAATGAGGTGCCCCAAAGTTTGTGAATTTAACATGGGTGCCTATGGAGGTGCTACCCGGAGGGGTGCATAAGGTGTTAGCGCCGGGTAAAATTACACGAAAGAAAGTATCTGGTCTTCAGGCCGGGTAGACCGATCCGGAGACCCATATCTGGTCCGTGGTCCCGATAAAATTTTTAGAAAGCTGTATATTGTCTGAGGTTTTGTTAAGAATATGTGGAGGGAAAGATCTTGTCTCCGGGCTTGGGATCAATCCATTCGTTGCAACTTATTATCTTATGCGAACGGTTGTTTTACAGATGGGCTGGTTAAACCCTTCGAGAACAATAGCTATTTCTCCTAGTAAAGCGAAGAAAAAGGACTGCGAGAGCCTCACCGTTGGAATAACACAGTCGTGACTCTCGCAGCCGCCAAGTGTCCTGTGAGCTTCACTTTAGTGGAGCATTGACCGACCGACCGAGGAGTCTCATCATCACCCGTTCGGATCCAGAGTGGCTGGCCCGGGGAAACTGAAGTCGGGCAGGTGATAAGGTCATCCGAAGATGGAAAAGGGGGAAAGGGAGATAGCTGGGCAGCTGCGATGTGTGTTTGGGGTTCGATCGGAGCTCCAGACAGAAACCTGATCGGCCATTTTCGTTTTGTGGACGTGCGCTCTTTTCACCCGCTGCTGCTAGCGTGAATGATGTCGTGGTTGGGCTCCTTTTTTTTTGGATGGTCACTCGTGTAACGTAGTGGGATTGAGTGGCGTGGCGTAAAACGGCAGCCAAAATACAAGTAAAATAGCTGTTTATTTTACAATATTTTTAAGTTTCGTAAATGAAATCTGGGATTTGTGTTCTTAGATTGCGGGCGCTGAAATAAGGACATTCGGGATTTCGTCAAAACGACCGGCGACCACGCGCCAAAAAATAACCCTGCCCAATTCGAGTTCTGGAAATCTCTTTCGTTCCTACGGTTGAGACTGAATGACAGTCAGTTATTGAGAAGGGCCGCCGTGCACCCCTTAAATCATCTGAACGGGAAGATTTCCCCCATATATAGTTCGGGAAATACGACCGGCGGTCATGGGTGCAAGTGTTAACCTCTGACCATCCATTATTATACGGTACCAGGACACAAGGGATTTAGGAAATGTGAAAAATAATATGCTGTCTTGTCTATTTTCCAAGTTTTAAAAGTTGTAATTTTTTTTTTCAAATTCTTTCTCTTATTGTATTTGTTATGGGACAATCACACTTATTTCAGTCTTGAAAATGGCTGTAATTTCTGTTATTCTGTTACAATCAAAAAATTTCTTCCCACTCATTCTAACACACTGTAAAACGTGTCTGTATTTAAAATATACATACATATATATATTTTTTTAATTTTTAAATCACCCCTATACAAAGCTTACCATAAAAATATAGCCCCCTCCAGATTGATATATTGAGAACGTTTATATCTCTACCAAATTGATATGCTCGAAAGTGCATATTTTATCTTAATTTTCTTCATTTTAAATACGACAGCGGCATCAATCACGTTTGCCTCAGATCACAAAATCTAGTTTCGCCTCTACTTAAAGTAATCGCTTCTCATGAGTTCTATTCCTATCTACAAATTGCTGTTTTGTTACAAAGGTGTTAGTGCTGACGTGAACTTGTATTATTGTTACCACTGACGACGCTTCGAGGCATTTGCGAATGTCTTAATCATGTGTCTGCTATCCGTTTTGTCAATCATTTTGCAAGCTCTATTGCGTTTCGCTTTAGTTCCACCTAAGCGTTTGCGGAAAGCTAGTCAGTGAATCGCGACGCTTAATCGGTCAAAGAAAGGCATCGGAATAATCTTAAAATTATCATTTCTCCTGTTTACTATTATTGGAACTAATCTGTACATAAAAGTTTTCATTGACAGGCTTTGTTCAAAAGGAAAGTGCCTTTAACTGATGGGCTGACTAAGATGATGGGATGCTGAGTTATGTAATCCACAGCGGCTTCTTTTTATTTTATTTTATTTATTTATTTATTTTAATACTTTTAACAGGGTTCCCACGGGGCAGGGAAAACCTGGAATTGTGATGGAAATTAATTTTATCCAAAAACAATCAGGGGAAAGTGAGGGAAAATTACAAATTTTCGTCTAAAACCCGGAAAATTACCTCAATGACCTGGAAAATGATTGATCATGGCTTCTCAAACGCTTTGGAGAAGAGTAGACAATAAGATTCGTATACAGTTTCGTATCACTTTATTTTATGCATTGAACTTTTCAACGGATTTTAAAAGAAACAGCTAATATTTAACAGGTAAAGAATTTTGTTTTGTACACTGGCTTAAATTGGAGAATTTCATGCTTATGATATATTAAATCACAAATTGATTTGAGTCAAATTTGTTCGATTGTCTGAACAAGTTATTTTAATACAAAATTACTTGTGCTTTGTGTTTTAATTTTTACAGTGTATAGTTCTTAAATTGATTTTTATTATTAGCTATTGAATGTTAAATTATTTCTTGGTTTTTCACCTTTACATTGTCCTGAATTGCTTAAGTATAACCTGGAATTTTGTAAAAATTTGTATAGAAAAGTCGGGGAATTTTACTTCCGAAATAGAATGGGAACCCGGTTTTAACCCCTTGGGTACATTTGACGACTGAGTCTCGTCATGCACTTGTTTTGCCTAAGTTACGGGTGACGAGTCTAATTCGTCATTCAAACTAGGACATTCTTGTTCGTGGTAAGAGTGATTGGCGTTACGAATGACGGTGATACAAATTATTCAATCGTCCTCTACAAAAATACACTTTATTTCATCTGACTCCATCCATTGAAATATTTACACGGCTGCGTTATCGGACATTCTATTTTGGAATGAACGCGGAGATCAGAAGCTGTGTGATCTCTCTCATACTGTTGCCAATCTTATCGAACGAAAATATAACAGTAACTAGTGTGCAAACGATGATACGAAAATATAACATTAATTAGTGTATAGACGATAATACGAAAATATAGCAATAACTAATGTGCTAATGATAATCCAAACTACTTTTTTAAATAAATCTGTACCCAAGGGATTAAGGTCTGACTATAGGTTTTTCAACGTGCGGCGCCGCTGCGTCAACGCAAATGCGGTCTGAGATTCATAAGATCCAATGGAATAGTGCACACATGCCGCTGGGCGACGCACGTCCAACTTCCGTGCAATTTGTACCGCAGTTCCCCACGGCGCTGCAGCTCGCCGCACACACGTCTCCGTTCTGAAGTACCTTGTTTTCATAAATAAATAAATAAATAACACTGACTCACTGATTGACTCATCACTGTATCTCAAAAACTACAAGTCCTAGGAAGCTGAAATTTTGCAGGGTGATTCTTCTTATACCGTAGATGTGCACTAAAAGAGGATTTTGAAAAATTCGAATCCTAAAAGGCCTAAAATTGACCTAAGGCCTAAGCAATTTGAAATCGCCGTAGAAATAACATTGAGTATAAAACGATTGCTATACGCATCTCAGATTGCTTTACCAGTGTTGATCAAAAAACAATTTTCATTAAACAAATTAAATGATAATGTTCATGTTTGAACTGAATTTTTACTTCTTCCCATGATGAAAATAATATATATAAATATTTGATTCATGAAGAAAGAATATTTAGAACATTTAATTTCATATTTACTTAAATTTTATAATGGAGCACGAAAATCCCAAACGATAAACTCATTGATCATAAAAGCGTAATTTTGCTACTCGGTATCTGGCAACCTCAGAATTAATGTTTAATTTTTTAATTTGATTTATGTCTCTTTTTGGGTATTTGAGTTGAAAATGAGATGGTTGCGGTCATATTTGAGGATTCCCAAGTACTATAAATATGTGTTCTTTTTTGCTTATAAATCATTGTCTTTATCAATATTGTTCAAGTTTTTTGTCGAATTGTTTTACTTCGAAATTCAACACGCTAGAACCGATATTTATTTTCAGAATTCTGCCTTTTTTAAGGATTAGAATTTTGTTTCTGTTTGCATTATGTGTTCCGGTATGTTACCTATTCCAGAAATATTATTTAGGAGTTGGATTTTATTTATTTATTTCCTGCAAAATATCACTATATCAAACAGTTAAAAAAATAAATAATAAAATTTACAAATCAAAATATTTTTTAAGTGTGTAATTTGTTATTTTAAAAGGACAAGAAAATTTTTTTAAATAACTTTAAAATAAGATGGGTTACGTTAAATTAAAACTGGTAATCATACTTTGTAGTTCAAAATATATTTCAAAATTTTAATATAGCTTTTCATTGAAAGACGATTAAAATAAATTAAATTTCATTTGTTTTTCTTGTTTCATGGGTGTTATTGAAAGCTGTACTCCATATTCAAGTAACTACATATATCACTAAATATATACGTGCTTTCCATTTAGAAACCAAATTTCCGATCTTAAAAGTACCATAAAAGTTCAATTTAAAACTGTATTTGCATTGGAGAAAAGGGAATTTTCAACAAGACTTTGTTGATCTTGGAATGATATCACACTAAGTAATTTTGAAAAATCGGAATTTTATGTCTTAAGAGAAAAGAAAGTCGAAGTTGTTTTTTCCCTATTTATTGAAGCTGCTCTTACGCAACTTAGATATATGTAAATCGTTCGTTAAAAGTGATTTTCTTTTTGTAAAAGCGCTGTAAAATCAACCTTCTTGTTTATTAAAAAATTGTTATAGATTGGGTTTAATTTGTCTACTCTGATGACATGTATTCCTAACAAAAGCTCTGTTATTCCACATGCCACTGAATGGAATTTTCTGGAAAAAGTGCCCGTTTACTTCAATTTAAATTAGTCACGAATGCCGTAAATTTTTAGCCCCCCTTGGACAAATAGAACGCGGGTTAATATGTAGCCTATCATATCCGCAGGGTTCTAAAATATAAGTGTACCAAATGAGTGGATTGGTCAAAAGGTGGATTAGTGTAGAGAATAGACAAACGTCAACATGCTTTATATATCTAACAGAAGTTCCGTTATTCCACCTGCCCGCTGAATGGAATTTTCAAGAAAAATTGCGTTTTCTTCAAACTAAATTAGTAACGAATGCTGTAACAATTTAATTTACCATCTTCTCATATTGATGATGAAATTCGAAAATATCGCATACTAGGTTAAAGAATGGCACAATGAAAACATATTCATAGGAAAACTAAGTGCAAGACTATCCACCGAAAATTCTCCATTTTTACTGAAATTGAATGCACGGGAATATTCGTAGTCACTCGAAAACTTAAAATCAACTTCAGCAGAAGTGTGAAGAATATTAAATGTATTATATGGTTGGATATATAACATATATGCATATTTGCATCCGAAGTAAATTGTAGAAGCAATGGAGAAGTTAAATTGGTATTAAATTTTTTTCCCGTACACTTAAATGATGGAAACATTCTTTTATGAAAGAGAATTGATGATGACTTTTCAGTCAATTATTGCTCTTTTCTGTATCAGTCATGGACATACACATCTTTCCTCGTGTGTATGTCCATTTCTTGACGTTTTCTATCTTGTTTTCTATCAGGTTGGCCAAATATGATCCTTGTCCCATTAAATCCGACCAATACAAGCACATTTACCTGCAAAAGGGAGGCTACTTGAGAATACATAAAGGAAAGCTTATAAATTTAACAATGGAACAACTTTTGTTGACAAACGCCGAGATAGAAAGCAGGGTTCGAAATTAGAGGTCGTATTTTGCCCCTGTATATTTGATTTTTGGCTATCTAATTTTCAGACCAAAAGTCTCATTTGATATCCACCATCTCCTGCTGTAATGCGTGAAGTAACTGAACTGACGAGTGCGGTTTGTGTCGAGGTTGACGCACTGCGTCTCAGAGAGAGGGTGCTTTGGGAAGCGGTACTCGCTTCTTCCCTGCAGCACTTCAAGACGCTGAGGTAGGCAACAAATCATGTAGGTCAACTTTTGTTAACCACTTGCATTAGTATTCCAAAGATACCGGGAACTTTTGCGCAAAATTTTTGATGGAAAACACAGAATACAAAGAATAGGTTTGCTTTGGAATGCAGATTTTTTTTTTGTCATTGTCCCCTCTCCGGAAGCTTGACATGCGACCTAAACCAGGACAAATTAAATTGCCACGAGACCGGCCCGAGGACTTTTTTTGAGAAAGGTCTCAATCCAAATTGGAATGAGGGTCGTAGGAATATTACGTGCTTGTGTGGAATAATTAATTCTACGTCTTTATATTTGATTTAAAAAATAATACTTAAAGTTTGAGATACTTGTACTTCAGAAATAGAATTGGATAAAGTGACTTCTTGTAAAACTTCGACTAACTGGCTCATTTTTGAAAACAGCTTCCAAGTTGCTTTCGCAGACGTACGTGGCGATGAAATCGACAAATTTAAGAATTGAAGAATGGCAACACCACGTGATTCTTTCACCAATTTTACAACATAATTTAAATATACTTGATTAAAATTATGAAGCTGCGTAATATAGCTACACCAACAAGGAAGAACATGGAATTTTTCAGTCTGATTGAGCAGCAGAAATTCTTCAGTAGCCTGATTACAAAGGGCTATAAAAAATCTGGAAGATAGCAATCACGCAAAAAATATGTTCAGACGTCAGTTTACCGAATCACTTTTGAAAAAGTGAATGAGTTGCAGTTGAAGCGAACGTTCATTAGGTGTGCTTTTGATTATTTTAATTTCATTTGAGGTATGAAATTTAAAGTTTGAAATGTGAGAGAGAGAGAGAGAGTAACGACAATGCCATCAATAGCTAAAGCAATTAAGAAACTTGAATGCAGATTTCAGGTTCGGATCTACTAGTTTGCAATGAAACATACAGCATGTAAAATTATTAAGAAACCGAATTGTATGTAATCTTTAGAAAGTATCTGTAAAATTCCTTATATATACTTTATAAAATGTACGATTAGCGTAAAATTTAAAAGAATAATTACTCATATTGTACGGAATAAATTAATTTTAATAACTGACTCGAAATTATAACAAAATGTTTCTCCAGCATTTAATTGAATAAAAGGTTTTCTCTTTCACAATTCTATTGCTGTATCTTTGAATTTAAAAAATACTTCTAATTTTTATGTCATCAGCCGATCCAATAAAAGTTACAACCAAATGTTTATAATAATAATAGTATCAAAACACAAGGAAAACGATTTTTTTTTGTTTGCTCTCCTGAGAAAAGCAGATTCTAGACATACGACCATTTGCACTTTGAGTGACGATATGTTTGTTTTAAAATTTTGAATGTAGTTCAACTATCCCTTTAGTAAGGTTTCAATCGTTTTTCATACATCCAAAACAAGCAGAAGATAATCCGTAGTGTCTGATTTGAAGGGTTTGCTGCATAAAGGAAATAGCTCCAATCTTTCAAAATTATGTAAAACCTTAAAAAAAAACGTTTGAAAATTCAAAATTCTAAGTTGCGTGAAAATATTTTTTTTGAAAAATTTCCTTAATTGTTCTCAACTAACAATTAGAGCTACATCTTTCTTGCACCAAACGAAATCGGTATTTTTTTTAACCACAAGATAGTACATGCAACTCCGAACTCCCCAGGATGGAGCTACCTCTTTTTTGCCGCAAACCCTTCAATTGTAAATTTATAACTTTGTTTATTTATTTTTATGCGTTTGTCTCCTTGTAGTTGTTTCAGAATTATCGTTTTTCTCTTTATCTTACAGTACAAACTCGTACTAAAATAACTCGCCTTATACATTTACACACTTGCAAGGTCTTAAATTATTTTTTTTATGGACACTCTTATTCGTATTGCCAGATTGAGATCGTTTGGTGCCCGAAAACGTATTTTGTTCTCCACATAGTTCAACGCCATCAAAGGAAAAGAAAATTTGATCACCATTTTACAAAATATCATGACAATCAATGTAAAAAATAATTTTCATGTAGTAAAGTTAAATATCACGGTTTGATAAAAAAATAATGATATCACGTCTCATGAAAAGTGACAACTAAAAATGGGATTTTTATTTAACTCGAATATTAAATCGAATTGTTCAAATCGAAATCTTAAATCGACCAAACCATAAAAATCAAATCGGGAAGTATGCATCTCTTTTTGATAAAGATCTAATCGAACTCTGCAAGTTCCAATTTGGGAAAGGATAATATGCAAAAAGATTTTCCATCTTTTGATTCTTTTAATAGTTTTTTAGAAAGGTCACGTTTCTATGTAGAAGGTGCGATATTTCTTTGCAACAAAGGTAAAACACCATTGTAATTTATTTGAGTTGAAAATGTGTCGTGTGCAAATTAACGAGGCAATCATCACGAACTTTGAAGCCGCATCACCTGTTGGTTACCGATCCTTTTGGGTGAACTCGAAACTGAAACTCCGCGGAATAAAGGACAGCAGAACGCAAGCGATGGGAAAATCCAGGACAACAGGTCTACTGGCGCTCCTTCGCAAAATCAGAATTTCCGTCAAAACATCTCTTTCCCCTGCGCAGTTTTGACGTAGCACCTTGGGCTTGTCACTTCCAAAGTTACATCCTGCGTTTTGTGTGTGTGTGTGCCATTATTCCACCGAAAAATCCCCCCTTTTCCTCTCCCATTCCATTATACGGAGGTGTGGAAGCCAGACCGGTTTTCTGTCTGTCGGAAAGATCATATCACGTGACCGGAAACTTTACCGGATGCGCCGAGTACCGCAGGTTTTTTTTTTCTGCACTTGGTTTCGACTTTTGCAGTGTAGAGGTGCGTTGTCAAGACTCGCGCTTTTCCATACGATTTTCCCGTCTCCCATTCACATTTTTCCTACACTCTTTTGTGTACCGTTACTTTGTTTACTACTACTCTGTCACCGCTTTTGGATTTTAATGGGCATACCTCTTTGATTGAAAATTGGATCTTCAACTCGTGTGTGTAAACGCTTGCTTCGAACTTTTTTACCTTGACGGATAACTTGTTCTAGCGTGTGCGGACCGTTTAGAAAACTGTGCGTTCTTGTTGTGATGAGGCCTCTTGGTTGCTTGAGCGTCGTGTTTCGGATTGCGGTAAGAAATGTTTGATTTCTATCTGGCTCTGTATACAACCGTTAGTTTCTGACAGGTAGGAAACGTATTGTTCTGCATGTTCCATTCTATTGTGTTTATTTTGTAATATTTTCGTGCAATGACGGTTGAAAACATTTTTTTCTCTTGCTTTAAACATATGAGGAAGATAATTTTTCCCAAGAGGATACGCAATGATTTTAATGAGAGAAAATATTTTTCTACTATTACTATTTGGTTTGTATTACGTGCATTCGCAACGTTTGATGCAAAATGCACACAACAAAAATGGTAACTAATTCTAAAGCGTGTTTATTTAATTTCGTTTGATAATTTTTTTTTGTTATCAACAAAAACTCTTAAAATATAAGCATTCAAAGTTGGAACCTCAAAGTAAAATTTAAATATAAGTTTTGATTAATTCAAATTGTGCATTGATGCTGAGTTATTTTGATCTAGAAACTCGTTCATTTAAGAGTAGAAGTTTTATAATTTTGAAGAAAATAAAATTAAGTGAAAATGAAATATTTCTTTGTATGTTTGTTGTTTTCTGTATGTTTGTTTGCATACCTCTATGAAAATATTTTAGGCTCTTGAAGTTTGAATTATTTTATCTATTGGATTTATATATCCTGCATATATTTATTTTACTTGAATTTAATACTTCACAGGGCATGTGTACCAGGGTTTTGCATTAATACTTATCTGGCTTAATCACAGACAGTAGTTTTGTCACCTGTCAAATATGTTGTGTGTAAACTGATAATTTATATAACTGATATTTTCTATTGGAAATGGTAATATAACTACCTATGCTCTAATACATTTTTTGTATTTGAGCATCAGTATAGTAGTACATTCTGGGTAATAGTGGAGTTTCTAACTAACTTAGGGCTTAGTGCATAAAAGGATTTTAAAATGTGGTAAAAAATATTCAGCCAGGTTCATCTTAATTTTTGCAATTGAATTCCTTTCTGAAAAAAAATTTTAACTTGTACTTTTATAATTTTAATGTTGTTTCTATATATGAGTAATCTTGGCTTAATTTTTATATATATTGCATTATATTTGAATTTATGTATACTTATGAATTTATGAATGAAGTTGTTGAAAATTATACCTTCACCAGAATTATTTCATTGCTTTATTCATTTTTTATGTACCACATAGACATGTTAGCAGGGCAAAGTTTTTTTTTTTCTGTAGTTTTGTGCTTTATTGGTGATTTAATTTTTTCAATGTGTTTTTTAATGAGAAATAATATTTTTTTTTCTGGAAAATCTAGGGTCAGTTCTCAGTGCTTGAAAAGGCTTTCAAATATATGTCCATTATTACCCGTACTAAAGAGCTCATGTCTCACTTTAAAATAAATGTATCCTGATTCCATGTTAAAATTATGATTCTACAGTGCTTTAGCTTCAAAATGATACCCTGTTTGTTAAAAAATGCTAATTGTGAAAAATTGGTCATCTGGTTGACCTTTTTGTGGAATTGCCCATCTTCAAAAATTATTAATTGTTGTTTTTTTATCCACAGGTAAAAAGAAATATGTCCAGGTCCATACCATGGCACTCTCAAAGACCACAGTTTTAGGGTTTGCCATGAGCCTGAGAAGAAGTTCCTACCATGTTTGCCAGAGGTAGGACATGTATTCAACAGTATGGATACGGGAGACAACATACGAGCCTCTGATAGCATTGGTGGAGCATTGATCGGAAACGGTTTGACCTCCGATATACTCAGGGCCAGAGCCAAACAATACTACAATAACTGCCACCCCCACCTTCCCAGACTCGGTTTCCAGAGCAATGCCATCCACAAGTGTGGTAGTATGACTCAAATCAATGGCTATGTGAATGGAGCCAAGACGCCGCCTAAGCACGAGCAAAGTTCTCGACACTCTGTGACTCCATCCAGTTGCCCTCCGCCACCTCGATACAGAAACGACCGTCCACATCGTGCTCACAGTGAAAGAGCCAATAAGTCTCCTGGTGAGAATTTGAACTACGTTGTTGCCAATAATGGTATATCGCCCACCAAAGTTGGCCTATACAGGAGTAATAGCAGCCTGGACTTGGATCACAGTTCCGAAATGCTTGAAGAACGAACTGGGATTTTGAGGCGTGACTACGGTAGCGCTTCTTCCCTTGACTTGATCAGTGCCACTGGAGAAAGCTTCTTTGCCATGCTGAGGGAGTTCAGGAGGGACAACTTTGACCAGAGGAGTCCAGGCCCTGCTAAGATTCAGGAATTCCTAAAAGGGAAAGTAGATCCCACTCCGTCCATACAGAACGCATCGAACACTCTGGCCAATGGTCCAGAATCATTCGAAGAGTCTCACAGTCCAAAAATTAAAACCAAATTCCACAAACTATGGGACATAAAGGATAGGGGTAAGGCCAAGAACAAATTGCTAAACAGTGAGCCGTCAATTTTCAAAAAACTACGTGGCAGCAAAACAGATATGTCTGACTGTACGGGCAAGGGATCAGACAACTCTCTGGATGCAGAGGCTAGGATTGAAGACAAATTGCGACGGAAGGCCTTTGCCCACTATGACTGTGAGAGTGTCATCGCCAACCTCAGCTATGCTTCTAGGCTCAAGAGCTTGCTGAGTAGGCGTCGGAATACAACAACAGGTGCTTCTGCTGCCTCCATGCAGAATCGCTCTCAGGGAAACAGTGTTGAGAACTTGAATCCAGAGGATACGGATCCCGGAGACGGACAAAGCAGTGAGCTTCTACTGAGTTGTCCTTTCTTCAGGAATGAACTTGGTGGAGAGGAAGAGCGTGTGATTAGTTTAAATAGGACAACTTGTAAAAAGCAGAAAGCTCCCGAGGATGCTTTTGGAGTGTTACCCACTACTCACAAACCAAATATGGCTTATGGTGTTTCTGTTCTTGAAAAAAGTTCAGGGTCTCGGTGGAGTCAAAGGTTTTGCCCTTATCAACGCCATCCTCTGCAAATGGAGAAAACGGGTGCTGGTGCCTTGTACTATCGGCTGTTCTTTCATGGTCAAGGTGAGTCCTTTTTGTTTCTGAACTTTGTCTACCTGCAATGACTAAAGAATGCAAATTTCATTGGGAATTGCATTACTTAAATTTTTTGCTCATTTGTCCATTTCAAAAAGTTGAATTGTAGAATACAAAACCATATCCTTGATTGAAGTAAAATTGCAAAATTCTGAGTTACTTTTCCTGTAGCAATTTGAAAAGTGAGTAGTGGCAACTACACAATTTTGTTTATCATAAATGTCATCTTTAAAGAATATTGTTAAAATTACAATACTAATTTTTCTCTAAACTTGGGAAGGCCTAAATTAATTTGATGTGTAAGTTTTATTATGGTTTATAATGGGGTTCAGGATTCAAAATTAGCAGTCCTTAGTCATATTGTACCAAGTTGTTTCATCCTGTCATCAGTTTTGTTGCCTAACATTTTACTTGTCATAAATTCTGACAGCTTATTCTTCCTTCTGACAATCTACTATACTTTTAAATAGACTTGCCAAAGTCCAATGTTCAGTCCTTAAACATTACACTGTGTTTAAATGCATTAACGAAAATAGAATAAATCTAATTGCATCCAAGTAGAATAGTTTGGCAACTGCTGAAAATGTTTAGTTGCTATTAACGCCTGACTTAATGCTCCTAATTTCTAACCTTAGAATGATGTTTGGAGTATTAAAAATTATTTCTAGTTGTTTTTAGGTATTTATTTACTAAATACACTTAACACTGCACTGCTAAGCTTCCGCAGGGAAGATGATGAAACATATCATAGAATTTGGTTGTAAATGTGAATCGAACAGATGCCAGGTACTTAACAATACATCATTTGCCATTTGGTTTCCTGATGCTTCTGAATTTTATTACTAAGATTCTTAAGTACAGTACATGTGTATAAGTGTTGAACCATCATAGGTTGTTACTATTACATAAAATACATTCAGGAGAATCAACAATATTACAAAAAGTGCATGTAGACAGTCAGGAAACGAAACTTGGTAACTGCAGCTTAAGTTTCGGAAGAGTGAAAAAACAGTTTAACTGCTTTAGTGTGATCTTTGTTCGCTTTTCGGCAAGATAGTCTGCTTTCATTTCCAAGTACGTCAAAAAAGCTGGGACCAACTCAAGCAACAACATGTCGGCTAGCTTATCAATGATTTGTCTATATTGCATAACTTGTGGGTAATCTCTGACTGAATTTCATGAAATTGCTTGTATTGCAGATTTAGAGTCAGGTAAAATAGCCACTATTTCTAACGAATCTTAAAATAATCTGTTTTAATCCCACTCATAATACTTCAGCCTCTCCCTCAAATTGAGTAGATTATCTGCCAACAACTTTGTGGAAAGAGAATATTTGACAGTGACCACCCCTTAATTCTGTCGGTTTTGAAGAATCATGTCAATAGAGTATGGGAGATAGTTGAAAGCAGACTCCCTATTCTAAAGAGATTGGCTGGTAGCCAATGAGGGTTGCAATAGGAGAACCCTTAAAACAACATAAAATGTATATAAAGACAATTTTTTCATACTGCAATGAAATCCTTCTTTTGGCTTCAACAGTTATTTAATGAATTGATTAGATGTCGTTATCTTCAGACTAAGAAGAAACTTTATATTGCCTATTTTGTATTTTAATTTGCCAAACTAAGTATCAAAGTAAAGACGATTCATTATTCAGTTTTCTTAATGTCAACAAAAATTATAGCTCATATTTCTGAACTAATAACTGGCTGCATTTTGTGCTTCGTAAAAATTAAGTACTTTATATCCATAAAACTCAATTAGGGTTATTAAAATTTTCCATTTAGATAATGATCATAAAGGCCACAATATCTCAGATTAAGCAAAGTAGCGTTGTGAATTTTAGAAGCTGGAAAAACATATTCTTTCTCGTATGAATTTTATTCTGGATCAAGTAGTTTTTATTTTTACCCGTTTGTTGGGATCGATTTGTTGTATACAAAACGATGTTTTGTGTGGTGCAAAGTTGGTTTTCCTTTATTAAAACTAGTCTTGTGGAAAAGATTTTTGAAAAAATCCTTTAAAGTTTTTTTTTTCTTGTAGAAATCTTATTTACCTTCATTGTTACCAAAGAACTTTTGAAGCTGGATCTGTCATAACAAGTTAAATCATTAATATCTCACTCTCTGTCAGTTTATTGGTGGTGATTGGGTGCAATTAAAACAGAACAGCCCTTAGTGAGGAAATTATGTCTGTTTAACAATGTTTTTTGACAGCTCGTGATAGGATAGAAATTTACTATATAATAATTAATGAGGAATAAACATAACTTTAAAATGTTAACCATGAGTCTTATACCATGTTTGTATTCATAACTAGTGTGATAGGATAAAAAATTGGCTAGTTAATAGTCATTAGTGAAAATGAATATTTCTTAAAAAATTTATTTATTGAATATTGATAACAAGTGAGATGATAGAAATTTATTTGTCAATGATTATTACTGAAAATGAACATACCTTAAAAAGTGTAAACCTCAAGTCTGCTTAACACTGTTTATATTGATAACTAGTAAGGGTAGAGAAATTGACTAGCTAAAGATTTTTGGTACTAATCAACCTATCTTAAAAGGTGTAAACCGTGTCAGTCATTACACCAAGCCTTATACACATCCACGTAAACAAAATAAATTTAAAATTGTACGTGAATAGAATATTTTGACTACAGCAAAAGTGTTGAGCTCCATTCATTCATTCCTTACTTTCTACTCTTAATTTCTAACTCTTTTGTACATCCTTTGCTAAATTACTGTGATAACCAATTTGATTTTTGTTATATTCGCACTTTTAAAGAGCACAAGTATTTGAATGTGCAAAAAATTAATTCCTACAACAAATTTTTTTTTTTTTTAAATCCTCAAGTAATACATGGTGGCCATTTTCTGCTTTTGAGAATAAGTCACTGTTATGGTCATGTGCTTGAATCCAAATCATTAACTTTTTTCTATTTTTAATTTGTAGACTATATCTAGATTGCCTTCAGAAGTAAATTTCACTTTTGAAACATTAGTCTTGGAAACAACTGATTTATATGCTTAATTATGAGTACTGAAATTATTTTTTTTCCTTTTGTTTAATAACATATTGCTAATGTACATACTCCTTATATTTAACACTAGCCACTGTGTGGCCAGCACAGCGTTGCTCGTGACAGTTCTTTTGGTGGCGTCAAGTATAACCACTACTCGCTAACCCCTGATGATTCCCATTTGGTTAGTGAATGGGAATTCTTAGCCTATTGGAATGAATTTATGAAAGCTATTTGCATTTTGTTTTAGTTCAAATTGAAAGATCTTTGGAAAAACTTTAGTGATTGAATCTGCTTTGAAGTGTGTGCCAAAAATTAAATAGTGAAATGAATCATGAATCAGTTTGGCTTTAGTGGTTTGAGGAATCAAATAAATGTCTACTTACTTTTCAATTCTATTTTTACACATGCAGAAAGCTATTAAATTTAACTAAAACACTAAAGGGTGAACAGTTTGAAGTAGTTGTGAAAAACTTAGATTAAAATTGAGGTATTGTGCATAGAAAATCTTATCTGCTGCAGCAATAACAATTAAATTGGAATAATTTGGTAATATCTTGAAAGCGTCATCTTAACCTTAAAAGTTGATTTTTGTTGTGATTATTAGAACATTTTATTTGCTGCATTGGAATGATTGAATTAAATTAAACTGCTGAATGTGTAAAAAGCACACGTCCAAAAATGGAATTCGTAAAACCCTCAAAATAGTGATTTAATTTTTTCCCAAAAAACTTAGAAAATACCCCTTTTGCCACTAGCTTTAATAAATTTGGTCATTTACTGTATAAGCCCTGGGAGGAAGAATATTTAAAATAAACCTTTGAATATTTTTTTATTTAAAGTACCATATTTTTAATCCTGTCTCAAATAAGTTTTTATTTTAAAGTTCTTACATCTTTGCAAATGCTTTTGTTTTTAACTGTGTTTTCTCTCTCCCACAGAGCATCAAAACTGGTTTGGTAATGACGAAAACCTGGGACCAGTAGCACTTAGCATTAAAAGAGAAAAAGTGGAACATGTGGACCATAGTGTCAAGAATGGTAGCGGCACGCTGACACATTACCAGTATAGATTGATTATCCGTACTAGTGAGGTGAGTTGAGTGTTTAATTAAAAATCGAAGTTAGTGCAAATGTGTTAAGTAACATAGTATCCCATCCTTATGCTTAGCTTTAGACAACCTAACTATCAAAATACATGTAATTTTTATTTATTGACGTAAAAACTAATAGTTTTTAAGTAGCAGCTGTGCAATTAAAAATATTTGTTTGTTAATGAGTTTCTGCTCTAAACATGTATGTTATCTGAATGCTGTATAAATTCTTAAAGCTATCTCTTTCAAAGGCAGGAAAATGTGGGAAGAATAAGAGGCCCTGTCTAAGGACAAGATTTTAATTTTTATCAGTATGTTGGATTTCTGGGATTGTACTGCTGAGCAGATCTAGTTAAGAGCTGTGAATAAAATAGCAAAGTCATGGTTTTATTTTTAGAGAAAAGAAGATTTTCTTTATATTTTGTGTGCATATTCTCCACAAAATTTGTTGTATTACTCAAACAAATAAATGCAACTGTTTACAGGCAAATTTTTACTAAAACTCACTCTTGAATAGGGTTCAACAATTTATTTGTTATTGTTATTCTTACACTTATGTCCTTCCATTTGAACTTCATCATTCATGTGGCACTACAAAGTGAATTTATGAACTACTTAGCATCATCATGGGGAGAGGTTCACATTACACCTCACATTATAGGTACAACCTATAGAAATCCCACACATTAATTCCAGACAAACAAATATCCATACCTTAACCCAGTATTCAGACTAGAAGTTAGTGTTCTGACCAACTAGGTCAATTGGTTGGCAGACTGAACCATATAATCATGTGTGTATAGTTTGTATTGAAGGCTTTCAAACAAAAAATATTACTATATATTCTATAAAGTATTTGAGTTTCATTAAATTCCATGCACTAGACTTTCTTGCAAAAGGCTGGAATTTGACCTTTTGTAGTCCTATCCTCTGCACAGACATGATGTAACATAACCTCCAATGAATATAAAATTTAAAATGCTTTAGCATTTAAAAACTATCTTCATATAATTTTTATATTGATATTTCCTGTTTTACATTTCTTAGTATCCTATGTTCAACATTTTTGTAAAAAATAATAATATATAAATAAATAAACAACCATTGTATAATTTATGCTGGGAGTTAGACACCAATGTTTTTCAAGGAATAGGAAATCAAAGTAAAATGTCTCAATGAATTTACAAAATGAAGAACTGTTTTTTGTTGTGTAGGCAGGGTAGGCTTGACTTCTCTATGGCTTTTTTTTCTCCCTTTTTGTGTCAATAAAGCTTCCCTTATGTTGTGTCCTTTTACTTGAAATTGGTCAAATATGAGCCATAAAAGAAAAACCAAACAACCTTCTTTCCATTTTTCCGACAATTTTTAAACAATAAGGAGGCAAACCTTTTGGACCTAATCGATAAAATGACGGACATGTTCAAAGTAAATACCACACAGAAGAATTAGAATATTTGCAAGTAAAATTTGTTGCATTTATTAAATAGTTGTACTTTCCTTTTGAAATATTATTCCTATTTTTATATCTGCTATTTTACTATTACAAACGCAAAATGTGTGCAGGGTGGTGGTTAAATTAAGGTTTTTATAACAAAAAACGGTAATGCTGAATCTTTTTTGAACTGGTCAGTACAGAGCGTTTATCTGAATCACATTGTGCATCTATGTAATGAATTAACTTAGAGTATTAGAGTACAAAATTTGAAACCAAGGCCTACAAAGCAATAATTGACGGAAGCATTATTTACTGTCTCCATGGTGGTATTTTTCCCTTTTGGTATCAGTAAAGCTTTCCTTATGTTGTGTCCTTTTACTTGGCATAGGTCAAATATGGCCCTTGAACCATAAAAAAACCCAAACAACCTTCACCCTTTTACAATTGTAGAAGCCAAATGTTTTTTATATCAATACATGAACTGTTTTGAAAATCAGACTGTTCATACTAAAGAACAATATCACATGCAAAAGACAATGTAATTTTCAGGAGGGTTTTTTTCCAAAATATTTTAAGAAAGAGTTTTGTTGAATTTTATATTTATATACGCTACTGACAAAAGTCCCCGAACACTCATTCAAAATAACGTACTCTATCATAAAAAACAAGGATTGTGATACAGTGGTTTGACGGTAATGCTGAATCGTTTTTGAACTGATCAGCACAGAGCCTTTATCTGAATCCCATAGTGTATTTATGCGATGAATTAGCTGGAATGCTAAGTCTGGAACCGAGGCCCACTATAAAGCAACAGTTAACAGCAGCATTATTAACTGAATAAAAGCCTATGCTACTTTCCGAAATCTTTTTGTAAGCATGACTAAAAGGGTGATGCTTGTATTAAGGGCAAAGGTGAGGCAACACCTTACTAATGTATACCAATAAATGCTATGTTTTGTTTCTACCTATGTCCTGTGACTTATCAGTACAGTGTAGGTGTGTATCTCCTTACTATGCAGTCTGTGCTAATGTATAATTAGATGTGTGACTAAAATAAAATAGTGACGATGGAATTTATTTTTGTTCTGTGTATAATTTAATTTTGTTCTGTGTTTCTTATGAAGAAGCTAGTGTGCATTGTTAGGAAGTTGAAGACTATATTTTGTTTCCTCATTAATAACATAAAGTGTGCGAATGTCCTTAATTTAAATAGATTCAAACCTAAAATAACAAATTTATTCCTCAGTTGTTAGTTATGCGTGGCACCGTTCTCGAGGAGTCTGTTCCGACAATTGCAAGATCGAGCCAGCCAAGAATGTGTCACGTGAAAGAAGTGATTGAATATATTGCCCCAGAGCTGCATTTGCCCTGCTTACGCCTCTCAATTCCCGGTTCCCAAACAGAAGATCACTTACTGAGGCTAGATGAACAATTGGTAAGGAATTTTTTTTAATCACTATTGAAGTTTTGAGGAAAAGTAAATTTTATAGAAACAATCCTTTTTACTGTTTACACAAATTATATTTTAAAGTTCGGGTTGTATTAAAGATGAATTGTTCACTGCAGTAAAATATGAAAAACCTTTCAAAACATTGAATAAAGCATAAAAACTTGGGGGGAAAATTGTCAGCAACCATTTCTGTGTATCAAAATATCGAGAGATGATAGTAACTTCTATCATTATATTGGATGTCTCGCTCCACAGTAATGGCCATTGACAATCTTTTCTAAGTTTACAATCTTCAATGTTACTGTTTTGAAGGTTTTTCATTTTGTACTTCCTATTTGACTAAGGTTTTCACCTGTTTCTCTTGTAGCTTACGAAAAGGTTTAAGATTGGTGTTATGTATTGTAAAGCAGGACAAGGGACAGAAGAAGAAATGTATAACAATGGTGAGTTCACAGAATTTGTACCAATACATACAATGTATAAGAGTCTGAGTTACCTACCATTATATAAATTACTGAAATTTTACATAATGATCACTAAAATTCTAGTTATCTTCACTGAAAACATTACTGAAAATCAATCATCATAAGTTGTTCGGTCATAAGTTGACATCTCTGAAAAGTTGAATAATTTTTGTTAACTTTTTCCCCATGTTAAAATTCTATTAAATTTGATGGTTGAAAATCATGGTTCATTCACCTGTTCAAAACTTTATATTTAACTTTTAGAGGAAAACTGAATGATTATATTTTATAATTTAAAATCATATTGTCTAGAGTTATTTTTTATATCTTCATTATGTACCAGATCAACTTTATGTGAATATTGTTTTGTCTTTATATTGTATAAAGTACCAAAATTATTTATAAATTTTTCCGAATTTATAGCAATTTTATTCTCAAGTATATCTTGGGAATCCATTAAGATTTTATGTATGACCTTTATTAAAATGCTTGTCAGTTTTAATAAAGCTGGGTAACATTTGTAAAAGTGGAGTATAAAAAGAATAACTTTAAAATATTCTAGATTTAAAAAACAATTTTTCCTATTGTAGAATTTGCTGGACCAGCCTTTGAACAGTTTTTGGAAATGCTTGGTCAACGAGTTCGATTGAAAGGCTTTGAGAAGTATAGAGGAGGGCTTGACACTAAAAGTAAGCACATTTTGTCTTGTGTACAATTTGTGCATGATTTTTACTGGAGAAAAGTATAATTGAATCTTAAGTGTAAATTTGTTGTTCATTGATTTGCCTTATTACCTTGTACCATAGTTTTTATGATTCCTTCTTTCACAGTCTGTTAATATGTTGCCAATGTTTCGTATGTTTGCATGTTTTTAAACATAATAGTTGAAAAGATCAGTCCAAAAGTATTTTTTAATAAATGTGTTTTCTATATCTTCCTAATTATCTCTTTAGCTGATACAACTGGTTTGTATTCTATTTTCACAACTCATCAAGATTGTGAAGTGATGTTCCATGTGTCCACCCTTTTACCCTATACTCCAAATAATAAGCAACAAGTGAGTGTTTCGATTTTTACTCAAAATGTTTTCAAATTACTTTATTTCACTTGAAGTTCAATATCTTCTATTCGGGTATAGCTTGCCAATCATTCTATATACTACATTCATTGTATCATAAATGTTTTTTGGTGCAATGGCTCTTTACATAGTCACTTTTCTTTGCTGCCCCCTCTGTATGTGTGTGGGCGTGCATATGGAAAACTATCTCAATTGATAATAAATTGCAAGTTTATCTGTGCCTGTAATTTATAAATTTTACTAAAATTATTGATGTAGCTGTCTTATTTTATAATTTCAAAAAGCTAGTTTGGAAACAAAACTTTGTAACTGATATTATGAGGCTATTTATGTAAATGAAAAAATGAATTGCATATAAACATATTAAATTGCTCAGTATTATTAGACATTGATATTAATCCATTCAGTAAAATTAAAAATAATACTAATGAGATGAAAGCCTGGTGTTCCAATCTGTCTGTATTAGGCTCTGTAGCCTCCATTTTTGTCAGCTGCCTCTTTAGATTTCCACTGTCAACTATTTGCATTTGATTCCTCTTTTTAATTAAAAATAACTTACTTCTTTAATTAAAAGTAACTTTACAACTAAACAGGAAGACAGAAATGCAGTCAAAAATTGAAGTCAGAAGTGCATGCAAATATATACATGCTTACACATGTATTTTACAATATATATTTTTTGTGACAATACATCACTGTAGTGAGAGTATGTGTAGTCAAAAGGATAAGTGTTTGCTCAAAACATTTTCTAGGCAAATTATTTTACTATCTAATTGCCCACTCTTACATCCCAATGACCACCCTGGGGCTAGCATTAACTCCAAGATTCCTTCAGTCCCCACATTAGGAAACAGAGTACTAGTCTTTTGAGGGTTTTACTGCATATATAACTTTCTACTTGCATTTTCTATGTGTGAATTGAAAACTTAGTTAAATAATGTGATTTCTAACAATCTGTTATTAAACTGCTGCTCAATTCTATATTTAAAACATATCTTGGTTAAAAGAGATTGAATAGGAAGAGAAAACTTCAAGACCATGAAAAAGAGTTTATCATAAAAAATTAAAGGAGGTTAAAAATGGTTTTTAGAAAAGTGTTCAAGATGTTACGCTTCACGTATATTTCTTTTTCTTTAGCTTCTGAGAAAGAGACATATTGGAAATGACATTGTGACAATAGTCTTCCAGGAACCGGATGCTCTTCCATTTACACCTAAAAACATTCGATCCCAATTTCAGCATGTCTTCATAGTTGTCCGTGTTGTAAATCCATGCTCAGACAATACCTGTTATAGGTAAGTATCTCCTATTTCAAACATGTTTAAAGTATACATAGATTACGTACTTAAATTGAATATGAATTGTTAACTATATTGCAACATTGACAGAGTTAAAATGTATTTGTTTAGGGTTACTGTTAGCCGTTCCAAAGAAGTTACTGCTTTTGGTCCACCAATACCAGCTGGTGCTATTTTTCCAAAGTCCAAAAAGTTTTCAGATTTTTTACTAGCTAAAGGTTGGTAACTATTCCATAACTTATTTTGAGTATTCATATCACATCTTCATAAGCATTCTATTTCATTTCCTGTTGATTGTAACAAATTGTGCACAATATTTTTAAACTAATAAACTATCCTGCCTGAAGCTTAAATGCATGTCAAACTATATTGTGTGTAGAATTTAGTACACATCGTTGTTACGACAGGCAGACAGATTTGGGACTTTGTACTTTACCTTTATTGCGAGTGTTTATATTCAAAGATTAGATTGCTTAATGATTCCTAGGCCTGTTGTAGTTTTGCACTAGGTTTGAGTTGATTATCTTTCATTTTTTTCCATGAATGAGGGTGCTCCTGGGCAAATTTCTTTTAAGTGTGTGTTGCTTCACAAACCCAAAGTACCCTTGTGATTTCTGTTCTTTCCCAATGGGGAATCGTATTGATATGTAAAATTACATTAGCATCTTGTGTAAGTTAAATTTAAAATAAAATTCTTTATAACTAGATTGTATCATACCAATAAAATGTAATCACTCCAATGCCAGTTATTAAAATTCCTTGATGGGGCATATTTTTTCATTTCATCTGCTTATGTTTTGCTAACAAACCATGCTTAAAAAATGTGTTATGTAATTTTACAATTATATTCCATGTATAATTATATCTGTGAACTAAATTTGCTTATATTTATGCAGTTATAAATGCTGAAAATTCTGCTCATCGTTCTGATAAATTTGTAACAATGGCACAGAGAACTAGGCAGGAGTATTTGAAAGACCTTGCTACTAACTACTGTACAAACACAACAATAGATTCCGGACCAAAATTCTGTAAGTGTTGCTTTGTTTATTTTGGGGTATATTTTCATCACTGCAAATTTCAAAAATTTACCTTAATATTTCAGCATTCTATTAAAATTTTTAAGTTCTGTAAGTTTTTAATATAACTGCATCAGAGGATATTCATAAGAACCCCTGAGTAGCCATAGAAGTTGTGGTCCAGGTTGATTTTCCACGATACCTTTAGCTAGATATTTTAAATCTGATTTTTTATTGAAAGAAAATCTGAATTGTATGTAATTTAGTTTTAATCAAGTCATTGAAACTAATGTAAGTTTCCACTTTATCCAAAAATAAAAGTTACTCTGCTGGTTATTAAAAATACAGCACCCAGGAAAACCAGAGTAATAAAATTCATGTTTATCAAACACATAGCTTGTGGTTCAAGGAGAAAATTGTCAAAACCACAGCTTGATTATAAGACTTAGCAAACACTAAATAAGCAATGTATTTTCTGCAGTAACCATAGGTTACAGAAACATCTACCACACTATCTGTAATTGAAAAGATAAGTTATTTAGCATCTTTTAAAAGGTTTCACTGTCATTTTATGTTTAACGTGCAGCTTTACACTGTTAAAAATGCATTTATTAATGTATAATTTCTGCCTTTTCATTTCTAACAAACAAGTTTTTCTTGGCACTTGCTGTATTGCAATATATGAGCCATTATTTTTGAAAGTGGTACAAGTCCACTTTGAAAAAAATTAGTTTATTTTCTTAAGCGGTTTTAATAATTATTATTGCATAATAAAGTTTAACAGGTTTATAGTGTTAAAATATCCCAATTGAGTAACGTTTGACAATATTTTTGAATTAATCTAAACGCAAACACTTAAATATCTTGATGTATGAAAAAATGGACTAATAGCACTTTCAAAAATAACAGCTCATATCTAGAATAAAATGTTTCATACTTTTAGGAAATATTTAAAAATCTTGGAAAAATTAAGTTGGCCTTATATGAATTTCACTGTTTAGTTCCCTTAGCATCTCAATAATAATAACATATTTTGTTATATTTCATTTTCAGCTATACTTTCATTTGGAGGTCGAAAGAAGGAAAGAAGCCGTCCTAGGTTTATTCCAGACAGCTATGTCTTAGGTGCAATATCATGGCAAGTGCAGGTTAGTATGTTACCTTAACTCAAAATTGGATATTGATTATAGTGTATTGGCATGCATATAGTTATTCCTCATTATATTGTGCATTAAGCTATATCACTCATTTTCTCTTGTCCTCCAAGAAGGGGCTATATATCAAGGAGTTACTGTAGTGCTATTTAATTTCAATTTCTGGTCTCTTTGGATAATACTTTTTGTAACTAGCCTTCAAATTGGAACATTTATCTTTTCTGATAGTTTATTATTCCTGTGATTATTTTAGCTCACATGTCTTAAATATTTGTTTCTTTATTTTATCATAGATTGAAGATTTTGGTAGATCCACATTGGTCGACTGCTTACTTGCTATATCTGTAGATACATTAGTTGTGATGGATGAAACGACTCAGGAGGTCATATTCGTTTGTCCGTGTGCTTCCATTCTTGGCTGGTCCTCTCAAACAACAAGGTAGGCATTGTATATCCAGCAACCTGCAGCTTTTATCCTAATCTTTGAAGCCCTCCGGGGCACATCTTTAGGTGTGGGGTACCACAACCCAGAAGTGCCTAAATGCAGTGGTGCAGGAAATGTTTCAAGGTCCAATATTTCCCCAGAACACAATTTGTTTTGTCCAAAATTTCCCCGAAAACGTCCACATATTTTATTCTAGCTTAAGCGACTATTAGAGTAAAATGTTTACGATTGAGAACTCTCCTTAAGACTATTACTTACAAATTTTTTAAAAAACAAAAATTTATTTCAATAAAAAAATTATTTTAACTCTACATTGATGAATAATAGTAGTCATCACGAAATGGCAGTCTTCCCGTCTCTTTGTGAAGGTTGTCAATCACCTTTGACGTCATATACACCTTGAGACGTGATGCTGAAAAAACCCACGTGAAATGGTATCTTCCACCATGGAAATGCCTATCCAAGGATTCTTTCAATAGTTTGAAAGCCTCATGAACAGGAGGTTCATTCCATGAAATGAACACTTTATTGAAAAGTGTGTTGAACTGGATGTTCGATTATGTAGATGGTTGCCAATTACATATCCAACTGATTCACAGACAGCTTCACTGCAGACTTTTAAGCAATTTTCGAGCAGATAAATAATTTCTGGGATGTGGCCATACACTTCAGGGTTGGTAAATGCTTCTTTTGCCGATTTCAGTAAAATATGAAAATGAAACCATTTGACAATTTGATTTAATTGAAAGAAAAAAAGGGGGCCGTAAATATATAGTCTCTAGCCAAAATATTTGTTCGTCACTGATGACAATTAAATTTTTAGAGGGTTTTCTTTAATAAACTTGGCAAACATTTCCCCACAGCTGCCTGAATTTCCCCCAAACCTCGTTTGCGTGTTCGGACAGATTCTGCATCCCTGCCCAAATGGTGTTTCCTCTCTTTCAAGTTTACCATCACCTCCATTTTTCTTGTATCTTGTTGTCTTGTCTATTTTACGAAGGTTGCAACTTGGCCAAACATGGCCCTTGTGTCATAAAACCCGAAAACAGCCAACTTTATCTTAGAAAATTCAGAAATTTAATTAATGTCTTTTATTACATTGCAGCCTTAAAATCTTCTACCATCAAGGAGAATGTCTTGTCATCCGCTCCAAAGACCCTGACGTGGATGAAATTCAAGAAATTGTCAGTCGCTTACAGGCTGTAACGGAGGGAGCCGAGGTAAGATTTCTGGTTCTTAAAAGCAATTTCCTCATTTACATTGATTTAGAAGTGTGATGTGTCATAATTGGATAACATTGGTTTCACATCTGTATAAATTATTATAGTGACTATAATGAAACTTTATACATTCTTGTTCCCATCAGACACAAGAGCTCATTCTCAGGAGAAACAGCCTTGGCCAGTTAGGATTTCATGTGCAATTTGAAGGTGTTATCACTGAAGTAGAAAATTATGGGTTTGCTTGGCAAGCTGGTCTACGCCAAGGAAGCCGTTTGGTTGAGGTAAGCCGCATTAACTTATGAGTATTTCTGATTTGACTTTTTCAAACGTTTGTATGTAGAAACATTTATGACTTCAGGAACCTGAACACCTCAAATTACCACAAAAATGTGTGTGGCAATCTCAGATTGCATACTTTAGTTAAGTAATGATCAATGATTGCTTTTCTGATTATGGACTAACTACCCCCTTAAAATGAGCCTGAAACATTTGCACCAAAATTTATATTTACGCAATTTGAAGTGTCTTATTGTATTAGATATTTGCATTTGAGTGACATTATTTCGAATAAGTGTACCTGTGTAATTCAGTGGGGGTTAAACACACAGAATTGGTTTCACAATTGTTGAGTTCAGCATCGTTTTTATAGTTACTCGCCAGTTTCGTTATATAATAGCAGAAATATTAGTTTATCTGTATTTATAGGAGCCTCATGACTAATTTCTGTTTTTCATTTCCCCCCCAGATTTGTAAAGTTGCTGTTGCAACTTTAAGTTACGATCAGATGGTGGATCTCCTCAAAACTTCCATGACAGTTTCTGTCACCGTTATTCCTCCTCTCACGAGTGGAACCTCTCGAAAGTATGTTGTGAAACATAAAAAATTACATCTGTTCTCTTTTATGAAATAGCAATGGTCTGAATCTGAAATCATATTGTATCCTTATTTTCCCAGGGGCTGCAACTTACACAACTGTAGTTACCTCTCTGCAGGGAGTATCGGGGATTATGAAAACATTAGTATCTGTGATCATGGGGAGAGTCATCACAAGACGTCTACACCAAGGCAGCAGTCTGCATTTCATTCTCAGCGGATTACATCTCGGTGAGGATTTCATTTGACTTTTCAACCTTATGCCCTCTGAATCTCTCATTTCACCTACTTTTAAAAACCACAACAGTGATTTTTATTGAAGATCTTGTATCATCTTTAAACCGGGTCCATAACACCCAAACCTATCACTTGTAAAAGTTTATCTATACACTAATGGCTTAATTTATTGCAATCCGTGTAAAGTGTAGCTTTGTATAAGAAAATGAAAAATAACCTTTAATTTTCCATAACTTTTTCCACGCTTGGGACCCTGTGCCATTGAAAATGCATTTTCTTTTTTGTAATGGCAAATAGCGAAATTGTTACAGAAAAAAAATTACGAGAAAGATTTGCAATCTTGATGGGAGTGGGATATTTTTCAGTTGCTGTTTCATTGCAACTATCAATAAACAAAATTTTAACTTATTTTTATTTTAAATTTTAAGAATTTGTAAATATCTTTTATCTTTTTACATCTTTCATTCTTGAAGTTGATTAGATAGTATGCAAGTTACACTGATTCTAACATTAAAATTTTTTTATACTACCTCTAAAAAACTGCTGTTTGTATGTAGCTACTAATGTCACTAGTCAAAATATCCTTTCAAATAGCATGTATTTATAGTTTACAATGTTTGTATAAGTATAGAAGAGATACTTGATAGATATTATACTAAGATGACATTTATTACTGGCTTTTAAAAAATACTTACAGAAGAATATTAAAATTTTAAAAGAAAAAGTTGTGTTACATTTTGAGAATACTTCTCTTGAGCAGAATTTACACTGCCAAGAAAGCAATGGAATTATGTATTGTTTATATGAAATATCAGTTGTAAAAAAAGAGAGAGCATTACCAAATTATTCCAGAAAAAAAGTAAAAGTCCTTGCAACTTTTCCAACAATTCAAATTGCTGAAGCATTAATTAATATGAGTTTGACTCCTGCTGTAATTGAACTCCATTATTGCATGCTACTACCTGCAATCTACTCTGTGTGGATACTAAGCAGTGTTGGCTAAAATCCAGCCCGCCTGGGCATTTCTTAATACTTGTATAATATTGTTCTAATTTCTGGTCTTTTTATGTTTGCCGTAAAAAAAATTAAAACAAAAATAGCTTACTTTGGTTTAATAGTTTTCTTAGCCAAAGACGTAGCCGCCAGAAAACATTTTTTGGAGGCGAAGAATGCATTGTGATCATGTACTTATTGAGAGTTTAAGGTTTTCCTTTTCTTTTTTTTTTCTTTGTCTAGGACCCTCTCCACTACTAGAAAACTTGTTATACATAATGCACATAAATACAACAGGCAGGTTCATCCAATAATTTTTGCAGACAGAAGGATGGATCTGTGTCATAGTGTGTTGGAATAAATGCTTGATCTAAAAATGTACTCTTTCATAATAGTGTTGGCTTCTACTTAAAGCCATCAGGGAAGGCATGAGAGGAGGAGGCGTTTTGTTTGATAACAACTAACAAATTTATTAATTAAATGACATCACGAATACAAAGAAACGGACCACACGAGAGGGTATGTTACGTGTGTCCATACTAATACATACATTCTCCCTCTCTCTCTGATACAATCGTCATTACAAATCCTGTGCATACGTTTGATGACTCAAGCGCCATCTATTGATCGTTAAAATTATTGTGCTACAAATAAGAATATAACAATAGTACATCATACATTATTGTAAATTTCTTTGACTTCATGAATTATATATTTTTTTACAAGCTATGGTTTAATTTGAATACATATTTTTGGTTATGCCTCATTCTGTTTAAGATTTATTAGAGAGCAGCGAAAACGTCTAAAGCAAGTTTTAAAATAGGTTGAAAGGGGAGCTTACAAGGTCGAATTTTAAGCAATAACACAAAAATGTAA
The DNA here is from genome assembly GCA_947359465.1 of Metellina segmentata. Taxonomy (NCBI): domain Eukaryota; kingdom Metazoa; phylum Arthropoda; class Arachnida; order Araneae; family Tetragnathidae; genus Metellina; species Metellina segmentata. The sequence goes on from OX375880.1 coordinate 112,190,956, forward strand.
TCCTGCAATTTATATAAATTATCATAATTTAAGAAGTTATAAAATATATCACAAATCTTCTACAAAAACCCGAGTAGGGGGTTTCTCTCTGGGCTGGGCCCAATCTGCCATCTCCGATGCTAAGAAATTTTTAGTTTTCTTGATGAAATGTGCACTTAATTTTTAAGTGTATGTTTGAATGATTTGTTATAAATTGCATTTTCTCTTATCTTATTTAGGAGAGAAGGGCATTCAAATTCTCAGCATCCTAATAGAAGTCCATCTATGGACCGCATCTTACCCAAGTCTGATGTAAGTACTGCAATTGAAACCCAAAGTATTGTTTATTATGTATTTATTTCCTTTTAATGTTCTCTAAATGTGTTTAGATTCTAGTTCATCTAATAATTTGTTTTCTAAATAAATCAGCAATGGTACAGCTGCAGACTACATTTATAGCAGTAGCAACATCCTTGGCGATTTTTTTTTTGGCAAACTTCTAGAAAGTTAGGGTAACCCATCTGTGTTCACAGTTATTTCGGTTTTCATGGCAACCTTGGCAAACAGAAAGTTTAAATTTTCATTTTTTTTTTTTTTAATTCTAGAAAGTTTTTTTAAAATTCATCAAAATTGTTTGATTTCATTGGTTTGTTTGAAATTTTTTTCTTTGATTCCATTGGTTATTTTAATTTAAAACATCGTTTGACTGTGTTGGTCCTTTTAAAAAAAATTTTCTTTGATTTCATTGGTTCGTTTAACCTTCTAGCGTCCAAGACAGCCGAAACGGCTTCACATGCAAAAGCCCAGCACCCGCCCGAACCGGCTGAAGTCATTAAAGCTACTGGCTATCCCCCTAACCCAGAGAAGGGCAATCCGTCATTCCCTCGCTACAATGCTCCCTCCTTTCGCCTGAAGCAGTAGGGTAGTTTCCTTTAATGACAAACAACAAGTTAGGGATCGGCTTTTAACTGCGCCCTTTCACATACTTCTTTCAAGCTTGGCTTCGGATCGGACAGTTTTGAGCGGCTATTGAATAGAGAATTTGGTTTCTTCACTATCGAACTGGCTGGTTATAGGAAAACATTGTGAAGAAATAGAAAGAATTATTTTCATTGATACAGATGAGTCGGATTTAAATTCAAGCGACGAAGACGATCTAACAAAATATGATTGGAAGAATTCAATCCAAGGGGATATTGTTTCCGATAATGACAGTGACGTAGATGAAGTCCCGGAAATTGAAAGAAAGGATGATATTTTTTGAATGGGAATCGAACAATATACGGAACGATGATATATCCATTCCAAACTTTAATTTGCATGCTAGTCCTGTTCATGACTTGCCGCCTGGGTCTTCACCATTAGACTATTTGAAACTCTTTCTGACGGACGTGAGAAATCACATATTTTCACGGTAATTAATATCACAGAGTTCTTTTCAAACCTACAATTTGGATATGTAATTTTCTTGTATAGCATGTTAATAATTTTTCTTTAAAAATGAAGCATTTTAGGAACATAATTATGTTAATGCTATTCTTTTAGCATAGGTTTCTCGGTCAAATTAATAATTCCTCTTTATGAACTGAGAATATCTTATAAAATGAGTATATTTAGGAAACATAAAATAATCATTTTTCACCCCTTATAAAAAGTTCTTACTACGAATTCCAATTTGGTTTGCTTCGCAAACCAACGCCACTGCGTCGCAAGCACATGACTTTTCTTTTAGTGGGGTTTGTCCATCACGAGGTTGCCCGTGAGTTCTTTTCGTGGTGACGCATATCTGTTGCAAAAATATTAATGTTTAATTGAAAAAATATTTATTCAAAAAAAATCAACAACAATAATTCAAAACAATAATTCAATTCTAAACAAGAATAATTCAATTCTATTAAATCAATTTTAAAATGTTCTAGATTAAATTCGGGCTTCGTACAAAAATCGCAAAACATTCGGGTTTCCCTGTGTGCCAAATGTCATTCTTATAAGTGCCATAGATTCGTCAGGATAGTCCACGCACGCAGACAAAGGCTTACTTTTATAATCGTAGAGATGAGTACTTTCAAATAAAATTTTACACACAAATATATAATAATTAATATGACTACACTGGATAGGAGAATTTTTAATAAAATTAATTTGATTTTTATACGAATAGCAAAATTATAATTATAACGCTAAATGTTCTACCGAAAAACATTTTTAATATACATAGGACTTAACAGACTTGAAAATGCTTTTTAATCACATACTTGCTTATATATTAGACAGTCGGAGATACAAGAGAATTTTAAGACGTTATGAATGAAGTAGCAGTCAAGTATTAGAAAATATATTAATTTTTTTTTTCTTTAAAAATGTGTTAGTCTAATCAAAGATTGAGGAATATATTATTTAGGAAAACCATATTTAAGTATAAAGAATTAACAAGTGATAAGAAATAAACTGTAGTCAATTATTTTTCGCTATATTTTCTTCACAACTAATAAAATGTGCGATAGATACATATAAGTAACTAATGTCCAACACCCAATGCGACTTACAAGTTGAAACAAGCACTTCATATACACCCCCTTACAAAGCACAGGACGTCCCGTGCACTAAGAAAGTACCTAGATGATGTGTAAAGGGGGAAGAAATTATTCGATTTTCCTAATGGTTTCTCGGCCGTTCTGGGTTTTTGAAGACATCGTCTTGAGACCCGTGTGGCCGTTAGAGGGTTAATGGTTTTTCGTCAGTTGTGGAATTTTGTTTTATATAATTTTTTACACAGTACACACACACAGTTCTGACAAATTAGATTGTATTATTTCTTGCATTCCGTTAAAACTAATTACTTTCTTTTGAAAAATAAAATTTTCAGCTAAAGCTTATTATTTTTTGTGAACGTTTTAAAATATATATTTTTCAAAACGTTCTCAAATGTGTTTTGAAACTTTCATTTTCCGTTTGTAAAAAGTAAAATATTTGTGAAAGAAATAGATTTTTGAAGTAATTCTTTCCTTGGCCAAAATAAATCAGCAAGGCTGTTGCCACTGCAACGTAAACTGCAGCTGTGTACCTCAGCAATTCAAAAAATGCACCAAATAACTGATATATTGCTCTCAGCGCTTTTCTGCCACCCAGTAGGCTGTGAGTTTGAATCCAGGTTTGTAAGTGCATGAATGTTAGCAATAGTTAGGAGTAGTGGCCGCTCACCCATCGGGCACAGCAACACGAACAGTCATCAGTTTGTCCCTTGTAGAACCAAAGGTTTACAAGGGACAAACTGGAATAGAGTCTAAAAAACAGTGAAAATTATGCATTTTTGTCTAAAACATGAAAAATTGCCTCAATGACCTGGAAAATTATTGGCTTTTCAGATGCTTTGGAGAGACAATAAGTTTTGTATCACTTTATTTTATGAATTGGATATTTCTATCGATTTCTATTCACTGGCTTAAATCAAAGAATTTCATGCTTATGATACATTAAATCCAAATTGATTTTAAGTCAAATATGTTGGATTATTTGAGTAAGTTAATTCAATGAAAAATTATTTGTGATTTGTGTATTAATTTTTACAGTGTATAGTTCTTAAATTGGTTTTTATTATTGGCTTTTGAATACTAAATTATTTCTTGGTTTTTCACCTTGAAAATGTTGTGAATTGCTTAAGTATGCCCTGGAATTTTGTAAAAATATGTCTGGAAAAGTCAGGAGATTTTATTTCTGAAATGGAGTGGGAACCCTGGTAAGGAATTTTGCATCACTCTTGAATGGACCTCCAAACTTTTCTGGGTGCATCACATTGAAAAGATACCAAGATTTTATTTTAATCTTGGCACTTATCTTTGTCCAAAGTGTCATAATCTACTTAAGAAAGTCACTGACATCAGAGGAAATAGTTTATCAGGTGGAAAATGTTTCAAGGTATACATATCTTTTAGTTGAGACATGAAGATCTTGCATGAAAAGTGTCCATAAACTCAAAAGTACTTGAACATAAGCTACATGGACGTGTGTTATCTACCCAGATGAAATTGGGGAAACTTAGGGACTTGTTTTAACGGTTTTTGAATTTTCCAATTCTGGAGAGGGGCAATATTAATTGCACTGGTCATTGGAGATTCTCCTACTGGGGCACCAAATGTACCTAGCTAAAGTCTGAAAAACAATGTTTCTGAACAGGTTATTGAATCTAAGCCAATCAAATCCAAGGACTTACTTAATTTTTAAATATGCTTAATTGTGTAAAATATGAAAAACCTTCAAATCTAGATTAAAAACTTTTAAAAGGTTGTCTTTCAATGGCCATTTTGGTTGAGCAAAGATGTCCACCATCATTTGGACAGAAGTAGGTTGCAAGAAACAGGAGTTTAAATATGTTAGTTTAAAAAGTGTTCAAACACAATTCACTAGTGTGCTTGTGTTATAGCTTAATTTGCTTACTCATTTTTCTTATATAAATGCCTTTTTATTTTGTTATCTTATCGTTGTTTCAAAAATAAATTCAGAGAGACAGTTATCAACTAAAATATTTACCCTCTTGATTTTATTCTAAATGGTACTATGGTTTCATTTTAGGTGCGTAACATCTTCTCCGACGCTAGAAGGGACCATCTTCAACATCATTCCATTCTCTCATTACGAAACATCCAAGACTCATCCCAAAACATCCTGCCATCCAGACTCACTGCATATGCTGGTGTTGGAAGTTTATCATCTGTAGATCGCGATAACAGCCCAAAAGCTGGCTCGTCTTTCCCGACCCCACGGTCATCCCCTGTGTGTCTGTCCTCCAATTCCCACGATCACGGACTGCCTGCTTACGGGAACATCCAGAGCCACCTGCACCGCAGCTTCCACGACCGTAACCGCAATGGCATTTCTCAGCGCCTCACCCACATCGGAGGGATGATGTCTGCCCGCAGCGAGCTGTCTCTGACCGACATTAATCCATTCCACATGCGAACTCATTCTCATCAGAAGGTTACATTGTGTCCTCATTCATCCAAGGGCCAGTCTCCGCCCGAGAACTCTCCTCAGCGGTCGCACCAGAACACATCGCCTCACTCTCCGCCTTCTAACCAAGGCAACTCATTTGCTAAGAGATCTCCCCCTAGTGTGAACTCTGACTACCATTCAGATAGCTCCAGTGACTGGCACCAGGGAACAAGTAGTGCAGGTACTGTTTGTTTGTATTTCTCTTATCTGGCATAAAATAAAGATCTCGCTTGTATTTATTGCATAGCATTGACTGTATGATTGAACAGATCATATCTACCGATGGAAAATGCTCAGTGATTTTTCACAGGATTTTAAAACAAAGTAAATGTTATGAGTAGTTTAGAATTTTAAAAATAAATTTCCATTATACTGTCAGGTATAATATTCATAACATGAGTAGAGGCATAATGAATTAGCAAATGAATCTTACATGACTTGAAATGTAAGAAATAATGTAAAAAATGGGAAAATTGAAAGTTAATTTAGTAAGACTTCTAAAATGAATGGATTTACATTTTGTGTTTAATTAATTTGATTTAGCTTGGAAAGTTTGTTCAGTACAAAATCCGGAATCCTTTGGACCTTGGCCATTCAGGATTTCGGGCTTTTCCTGATTTAATTTTTTTTTTTTTTTTTTTTTCCAAAAAAAACCCTAATCTAACTCCCTCTTGATGCTTGAAATTTTTACGCTAAGTATTTTCGTCTAGAAAACGTTTGCAATACTAAAATAACAGATATATAAATCTAAATAATTTTTTTTTAAAGGGAAACTGTTTTTAATACAATGCAACAAATTTTCTTACAAGTCTTCCAATTTTTCTTTGTGGTATTTACTCTGAACGTCCGTTATTTTGCATTGTTTCATAAATTTGGTCCAGGTTGAATGCCTTGTTCTGTAAAAATTGTTCTGAAAAGAAGAGGAAAGATAGTAAAAAAACACTGGTTAGCAAACTGTTTGGATGTCTGGATTTGGGACTTAGTACTGTACATGTGTATTTTATCAAGGACTGTTTTCAGGTTTTATTGCAAGTTCCACAAGCAACCTTAAAAGGCTGTAAGATCTGATTTGTGATTGTAGTTTTTAAGGGATCTTAGAAAACCTTAGTAGTTGCTAAGAATTCATAAAAAAATATTTTAAAAGCCTTTGTTTTTGCTAGACATTGCATCTTTTATTTCACCTGCATTCAAAAAGAGATCAATGATACTTGTCCTAGGTCAGGTAAATTTGATATTTTTAAAACTGTGTCAGTTGTCACAAACGTGTACTTTCAGAATGCTTGTGAACGTTTCACCTGTGCCCTCAGATGACTAATTTTTCTTCTGCTTGAAGATTGGGTACCCAGTACTTGGTTACCATTTTAAAATGCTAGAAATTTTCTCATGCATTTAGTGTCAAACAGACTTGCCTTCACGTTGGACATGCATGATTCCCTCATTGCCGTCTTTTACTAGGAGAGAGCACCCCAAATTGTGACTCGTGCTCAACTCCTTTCTCGAGTAATCTCTTGAATAATTCTCGAGCTGTCCTATCTTTACTCATCAATGTATCAATATTTTAAAACTACAATTTTGAATCTGCAAGACAATCTGGGATATCCTATTCAAACCTTTTCACTTCTTTAGGTGCTGTTAAGTTCAAATTTTACACGTAAATATTGTATGTAAGTAAATTAAACTCTTACACTTCTATCTAAATTCTTCTTAATTTTTCATTTTTAGCCTTAAGCATAACTAAATTTTATAATTTTGCATCTGCTGCAGCTTGTTGCTAGGCACCATAAAATTCAAAATTTAAGCCGAATATATTAATATTATATATATACGATTCTTTTTAATTGTGCTGTAGCTATTAACTATTACTAAACTTGGGAGCAACAAACACCTCAAAAAACCTCTTGTACTTCAGATTTGATGCAATTTACTGTCTTGTTTCCAGATGAATTGTGCGAGTCCAGGATCAATGGCAGTCCACACAGGTTCATCCAAGAATCAAAATCTAGTTCATCGCTTCATCCGTCCAGGTAATTACTTTGTTCCCTATATAAGACTGATTGTCTAATTTCCACTTGTCATTCAAGTACCTGTCTGTCTCATAGAATAGTTAAACTAAACACTAATTTGTAATTATACCTTGGTGTTAATGTCTGGTGGCCAAGTTTGTAATGCTTTGATATTTTCTCATGCTTCAAGTAATGATGTTTGCTCAAAATACAAATCAAGAAAGTTCGCTTAAAAATTAATACTCTTTGTTTTAAAAAAGTAAAATTAAACAAAGTTTGTTTTTACAAATACAAATATTGACGACCAGCTACAGGCTCGAGCCCAACAAGGCTGGTCCTTTGTTTATGAATTCCCACTGACAATCCAATTGTATCTTAAATTCGTACACTCCCTTTGAATTAACTATATTTTCTGGCAACGCATTCCAACTGTCTATTACCCTATTAAAGTAGTAGTTTTTCCTTAAATCCCGATTAAAATGTGTCATTCAATTTATACCCATGGCCCCTTGTTCTGTTATCCCTATTGAAATTTAAGCCCTCTGTGTCCCCTTGTTTTACAAACTTGAAAAGCTGAATCAAATCCCCCCTCCTTCTTCTTCTTTCCAGTGGACATACCCCATTTTACAGCCCATTCGGATATCTTATCAAAATCCCCTTGTAAATTTTCTATCTGTTACTTGGTATCCACTGTCCCCCATATTTTTAAGTCATCTGCAAATATACTGATTCTATTCTTGATATCCTGACCTATATCATCTATGAAAATTATAAATAAAATTGGTCCCAAAACTGATCACTGAGGCACCCCACTTATAACTTCTGTCCACTGTGAATAATTTCCTTTTACCTGCACTCTCTGCTTTCTACCCAATAACCAATTCTTTATCCATATTAATGTTTTTCCCTGAATCCCCAGCCTTTCCAATTTAAACAGTAATGCCTCATGAAGTACATTATCAATTATTAAACTTTACAATATTTAGTATAACATAATCTGGTGAGGGAAAACTGTGTGACACACTGGCAAGGTTTTGTATATTTGTATGCTCTGAGCTTAACTTTCAACTGTCAAACAAATTGCACTTTTTTCAGTTTTACTAGAAGTCCTTTGAATGGCATCAAACTTGTTTGTAATTTTCCTCAGAGGTTGAGAATAGTCATCTTGTTTTTCTCTATGTTAATTTGGTTTTCATGAAAAATGTGTCCTAATTCTTGAAATCAAAAGTTCAAGGTGTATTTGAAAATAATGTTTTTGGCTATAAATAGCCTTCCCCGTTCTTGCAATAATTTCAAGTCCCTGGGTCTTTGATGGTTTTGGCCTTTAAAAAGTCCAAAACTATCAAAGGATTCTTAAAAACGTTGTATGAAACCAAACAGACACACAAAAGCACATGAACCAGGAACTCCTACAAGATTGTACATTCAAGAAAAATTTGATGTCCGTTATGAAATTTGAGTGGTGGTATGGCTTCCGAATCTGGATGAAGCCATCTCATATTTTGATTGCGTAACACCTCCGAGACATAATCTTAAATCCTACTTGATCAGTCTATAATGGGAATTCACATATTCACCTTTTTGCAATTAATAATTCGTGATCTGCAAAGTTAGACCATTAATGAAAAGCGGAGGAGGGAACATGTGTCTCTTTTTTGTATTTGAAAAGGTGACGAGGGTTCGTAAAGTTTGAGCCCAATATTTCATTTTCTTTGTTTTCAGCAGAAAAACTCCTGAATCAACACAGTCCAAATTGAGTCGGTTGCGACCCGGTGTCACCAATTGCAGCACCCGGCCTTCCAAGCCTGCTGTGAACTTTGTGGCCATTGCAAGCAGTGGCAGTAGCTGCAGTGGTAGCACCAGTACTCTGCAAGAAGATTTATTCAAGCTTATAAACCCAGAGTATCTTGACAGCGATAGCAACAGCGAGGTAAGATTATTTTTACATGAACACATAGTTTCTAAACTGCAGTTTTGCAAAGGGTGTATTTGGCTTCTTGAATTTTAGTCTAAGAAAGTCTAAATTGTAATGGCTTTCATTAATGAAGCGACTACCAGCTTTTACGAAAAGTCAACGTTCCTTGTTATGTGACTTGGTATTTTTAATTGACGTCGAGCAACACAACGGGCTATTGACAATGGTCCTGGATCAATACCAAAGGGAAATAGCCCCCGACAACACCACATAATTTTTAACCATGGTCGTAGGAAGCAGCAACACCTGAGGTGGCACCCCACTCTCCAAACTTCCACACCACAGCAGCGTGAAGACATTTGATGCCACAACTGATTTACCATGCACCAGTCCCCTTTGTACACGACAGTCTTTGACTGGATTCGAACTCGCAACCCCCCCCCCCCCATTCGTTTGCTAATCTAATAATAATAAAATTGAATTCCTAAAAACAAAAATTGTTTTTCTTGAACCTTGCAAGGAAAATTGAAAAGAGTAGTCTGTCTCTGGCAATTTTACATTTGAATCATGTGGTTTTGAAAAACTATTCATTAGATTAGCTGCAGGTTAAACTAAGCATTTCTGTAAATGGCACCATAGTCGGGGTTCTTGCCTCCAGGTTTATCTTTTACTAACTGTAGCCATAGCATTGCTTATGAGATTCTAAAATAAGTAATCACCTAAAGTGGTTGAAATAAATGATTTTGCATGTGGCATCCTTTCTCCCTGTCAATCGCCTTTGTACAAAAGGACTTTCTATGGGGATCTATCGTCTCACCAGTACCATGCTTTACCAAGGAAGTTGGCTCTGTTTTGCAAATAACCTTGCTCAGGGTAATGATTAAGTATGTGTAATAACTTGTATATATAACCACATCATCATAATGCTCATCTCCGATGGAGATGACCTGTTTTTTTGAATTAACCGATTAATTTTTGATGACTCTGAATGAAATAATGCAGCTTTGTTCAGAAAGTTGTAAAACTCTTAAGTGAAATTTTTTATGTATTGTACACATTTATAGGATCCACCTTCATCCCATTTGGATTCAGACACTGGCTCCAGAACTCATCTCTCCACTCCCTCCTCATCCTTAGAAAGAAGTACAGGAAATACTCCCGATCCAGCTCTCGACGTGATTCTCACTAAAGCCCACCCTGCGCATGTCATTTGTTCTGAACCATCTTCACCAGCTGCATCTGATGTGAGATTTGATAGGTATGCTCCTCTTTCTTTTCCCTTGCGTCACAAATGTCAGCAAAGTTGATGCATGGCCCTTAACCCTCCTTATGGTTGACTGGATGAGGTATCTCTTCATTAGCAAAACTGACCACAGGGTTCCTACAAGTCAGGAAAAACCTGGAATTGTCAGAAAATTTCATTTTGTCCATAAAAATCAGAAAAATTATACATTTTTATCCAAATCCTGGAAAATGATTGATCATGGCTTCTCAGACGCTTTGGAGAAGAGTTGCCGACAAGATTCGTACGTAGTTTTGTATCACTTTATTTTATGAATCGAACTTTTCAACCGATTTTAAAAGAAACAGCTAATATTTAACAGGTACAGAATTTTGTTTTGTCCACTGGCTTAAATTGGAGAATTTCATGCTTATGATACATTAAATCACAAATTGATTTAAATCAAATATGTTGGATTATTTGAATAAGTTTTTTTTTTTTTAAATGCAAAATTACTTGTGCTTTGTGTATTAATTTTTACAGTGTTTCATTCTTAAATTGATTTTTATTATTGGGCTATTAAATGCTAAATTATTTCTTGGTTTTTGACCTTAAAAATGTCGTGAATTGTTTAATGTATGACCTGGAATTTTGAAAAAATATGTCTGAAAAGTCGGGGAATTTTATTTCTGAAATAGAGCGGGAACCCTGTGACCCGATCTTCATGGATGAGTTGTCTCATTGGAAGAAAATTGATCGGGTATTGATCTTACCATCATAAAAAATAAACAATATCTTAATGATGAGAAATCTCGTCATAAGTAAAATTGGTCAGATGTTGATGGACAAGATACTTCATCAAAACCATTTAGAGGGTTAAACTGATAAGACGACTTTTGACTCATCATTGACACGGGTAGCCAAGCAGTTAAACACTAATGACTGTATTGATCTGACTCTTGAGTCGAATTTGCCCTTGTGTAGCAAATATCACCATAAAGTAACAAAAAATACTTAATTGAAACTAATTGTCCAAGTTGTATCCAGTAATGTGGTTATGCACACTACTGAAGATATTTGTTTGCATTATGTTTGTGCATCTCAGAATATATACTGGTTTAAAATTCTCAGGTTAACTAATTCTAAATTGTGGTATAAATGTGAAGCAAAAGTTAAGACTGCTTGAGTGTCCAAGCTGTTTTACACCAGTCTCCAACTTACACTCAATGCAGCTGTATCTAATATATGTATGTTTCTTATTTAGGACTAGCAAAATTGCCCTACCTTTCTCTGTTTTAATTGGTTAACTCTAGATCGAAGAAATGATCATAATATCTAATCACTTTTGTCTTTTAAATAATAAAAGAATATTTTAACACCTTTTGTAATTCCTGCAACCTTTTGGACACAAATCCTACACGTGCATATCAGTCCATGTAATACATTTTATATTGTATGACAAAGTGACACTAAAGTTATTACAGTCCGGAGCTCGACCATTCCAGATTTTGGATTGTTTGCATTTTTAGTCTCAAAAACCTAAATCTTTCCTCCTATGCAAATTTTGCGTTTCCAATAGTAAAATAGCAGAGGAGAAAAACGAAAAAAAACCTTTTAATACAATGCAACAAATTTTACTTGCAAATCATCTAATTTTTATGTGCGATATTTACTCTGAGCATGTCCGCTGTTTCATTAATTCTTTCCAGGTTTAACTACTTGTTCTTTAAAAATTGTCGGTAAAATGTAAAAAAGTGAGAAAAAAAAACGCTAGTTATGGGTTTTTGTAGTGTACTACACAAGCTGTTTGATAATTGTACTCATTGCATATGCTGTTGCCTAATAATACTGTTTTAATGTCAGCAGTCATTGATATCCTTTCCTAAAATAATGATAAATGTTTCTAATTAAATGTCTTTTCTAGGCTTTCGCCCCGTGTTATATCAGATCGTGTGCAAAACAAATTCAAACCCTTACCTCCTCCCCCATCATCACCTTCTCTGCTCTCTCTAAGTGATAACAACGAAATTGATTGGGCGAGTCTTGTGTCTTCGGCTGCAAAAGGTATAGAGGGTAAGTAGCATACTGTTGCTTTATTCAAACATTCGTCACATCGAAAGACTTTCAGTGCTTCATTGTCAGATCTTTGAATCGTCATTTCATCGAGGTAATGTAAACAAATAATTTTGTATGGTCTGGTTTTGACAAGTTGGCATTTAGTCATATGGCTTCGAACAAATTTTAATAATTAAATTGGGAATTGGTCTAATCTAAAAAAAATGCTCCCACAGTTGGTGTCTTTGATGAGACTTTTGGTTTTGATATATTATCGGCTGATAGCAGAAAAACGATAACTGACATTTTTACGCAAAACACCTAACACTAAATGATTATTTTCATTCAGAAATTATTTTCTTGTATTTACAAATATACAAATACAAATATTGACGACCAGCTACAGGCTCAAGCCTAACAAGGCTGGTCCTTTGTTTATGAATTCTCCAATTCCCACTGACTATCCAATTGTGTCTTAAATTCGTACACTCCCTTTGAATTAACTATATTTTCTGGCAACGCGTTCCAACTGTCTATTACCCTATTAAAGTAGTAGTTTTTCCTTAAATCCCGATTAAAATGTGTCTTATTCAATTTATACCCATGACCCCTTGTTCTGTTATCCCTATTGAAATTTATCAAATGATTTTCCGGATAACATTTTGGGCTAAACTGAACCACAAGCAAATTTCTTAACTTATTTGGATAAAAAAAAAACATGTATTTTGTTCATAGTTATTTGATTTTCAATACTTAAACTTAATACAGGTAGTCTTTAAAATTTTGCATAAAACAATGATCTTTTTAATAAAAATTACTTGCTTTAAAACTTAATTTAAATCAAGTTGATTTAAATCAGCACACCCTGTACAGCATATTCTAGATGTGGTCTTACTAAACCCTTATATAACGGCAAGATTATATTCTTATCCCTTGAAGTTACAGTCTTTTTAATATACCCCAGTAACGTATTAGCCTTTTTACCCGCAGCTGAACATTGATGACCCATTTTAAAATCCCTGTGAATTATCACCCCAAGATCCTTGACTGTTTCTCCCTCCTTTACCTTTACTCCCTGCAGCCTGTACTCGGCTCCACTGTTCCTGTAACCCATATGCAGAACTTGACATTTCCCTACATTAAATGACATACCCCATTTTACAGCCCATTCGGATATCTTATCAAAATCTCCTTGTAAATTTTCTATCTGTAACTTGGTATCCACTGTCCCCCATATTTTTAAGTCATCTGCAAATATACTGATTCTATTCTTGATCCCCTGACCTATATCATCTATGAAAATTATAAATAAAATTGGTCCCAAAACTGATCCCTGAGGCACCCCACTTATAACTTCTGTCCACTGTGAATAATTTCCTTTTACCTGCACTCTCTGCTTTCTACCCAATAACCAATTCTTTATTCATATTAATGTTTTTCCCTGAATCCCCAGCCTTTCCAATTTAAACAGTAATGCCTCATGAGGTACTTTATCAAAAGCCTTTTGAAAATCTATGTACATGATATCCACACTGCTCTTATTATCCAGCTCCTCAGTAATTTTTTCGTAGAACTTCAAAAGGTTTGTAGAGCAGGATCTGCCATTCCTAAACCTATACTGATTCTCTGATAACAGTCCCCCCTCCTCCAAGTATAACATTATATGCTTTTTTAAGAGATTCAAATATTTTGCAAATTACTGATGTTAGACATACTGTCTATAGTTGCCCGGATCACTTTGTATTCCCTTTTTGAAAATTGGAGTTCTGTTGGCCAACTTCCAATCCATTGGTACCCAACCTGTGCTATATGTTGAATTAAATATTGTGTGATTTACTTCCCCCAGTTCTTCCGCGCATTCCACTAGTACTCTCGGATAAATATCGTCTGGCCCTGGTGCTTTAGATGGCTTAATTCTTTTCAACTGATGTACTATTTCTTCCCTGGTGAATTTGCATTCTTTAATTATACCCCCTGCAAAGGCTCCATCCTTGGGATCCTTTTTTAAATTATAGTTACCATTGAAAACCCCCAGAAAAAAGTCATTTAACACGTTTGCCATTCCCACCTCGTCTTTAATTAATTCACCTCCCTTCCCCTCCAACGGGCCCAGTGTAGTACTAAATTTATTTTTACCACTTGCATATACAAAAAATTCTTTTGGGTTTATATTTATTTCCCTTGCTAATTTTTCCTCCAAGGACACCTTTTGCTTCCGACTAACATTTTTAAACTCCTTTCTGGCTTTCTGATATGCCTCCTTGTCTCTGTCGTTACCAGTGCTTTTATATACCCTGTATGTTCTTTGTTTTAATTTTAAAACTTTGTGTGTTTCCCCTGAAAACCACATAGGGAGCAATTTTCTAGATTTTCCTTTTTTCCTGAATGTTACGTGTTTTTTTAACACCCTGTCTAACTTATTCTTGAATTCCTCCCATTGTTCAGAATGATGGGGTGCTAATAATCCCCCTCTGAATGTTTCCTTTAACTCTTCCCTTATCTTATGAAAATTTACCTTTCTGAAATTTGGAATTATCCTACTATTGATTGTGTATGCTGACTGAAAATTTATACTTAATCTGATACTTCTATGATCACTTTCTCCCAGTGGCTCACCTATAACCAAATCCTGCACCCTATCCTCATCATTGCTGAAAATCAAATCCTGTTTCACTTCCAAAAATTCTGCCCCTTTCCCATTTGTAGCTAGATTGTTTGTCCAGTCAATATTTGGATAGTTATAGTCCCCCATTAAAATTAATTCTCCTTTTTGACATGCTTCGTTTATCAGATTGCACATGCCCTTTTCCTGCTCTTCACTACAAACAGGAGGTCTATTATATTTGGTGTGAAAGAAAATATAATACTATTGAAATGTTTATACCTTTTATTTTTTATCTAAAAACGTATTGGTTTTTCGTCAGTGATTTTTTGCTTTAAGCCGACAATATATCATTCATTGCCGGAAACAAAAACAGTGGTTATGAGAGGACATCAAATAATAACCTGTGATGATCATTCACATGGTTTTAGATGGGTCAACCCTTTTGCTGATGCTCAAATTCACGTCTCGAGTTTCCCGAGGATCAGTTGAAAGGCAAGTCAAAGATAAGCCCATGGATTATCAAGAACAGTGTTCTCAAATGGCAGGTTAAGTGATCCATGGATTAAAATAAAATGATTAACTCTGATTGGCTGCTGTCCCTGTGTGTGTGGTATTGTTTACATTTGTTACGAAGCCTAAATCTGTATTCATACTGGTCAAACATGTACTTTGCCGGCAGAATTTATTCCAAATTGTGATTTTTATAGAATGCATACAGCATTTTGATTTGGGTTTGAAAAGAGAAATGACAAGGTATTTAATTTCAAATTGGATTTTTACGGAAACCTAAATTTTGCAAGAAAGAATTGTATTCAATGCCTTGACAAATCAATGTAATCCAATTAATTATCTTTATACTTCTCTGTATGGGTGTGTGTTGGTGAAAAGTGAAGTAACACTTACATTGTCAAATTTCTTTCATTCGTAATAAATCAACAAAATAATTTTTATTCCATGACGAATTTGAATCTGTCATGGTCATATTCTACCGTTAGCTCTCACTGGATTCTACTCAGGCGAGTCAGAATATAGTTCAAATCAGAACACATCTGGATATATCTATTTTATAGAAAATGTAATCATGCTGTTCCGATTAATATAAGATCAGTTGAATGAGCATCGTCACAAGAATACTGTAATTTATGACAGACTGAACTGTGTTTTATTTACAGTATATCTCGCTTCTTTTGCAAAAAGTTAGTACTGTGCATACGTAACTCAACCGAGAGTTAATCCGCCAATTTCAGGGGATCAAAATGTAACACTGAAAAAACGGTTTAAACCTATTATCAGGCATTATAAATACCGTTTTTTAGATTTAACCGGGGTTTATCGTTATCTGCAGTTTAACTCTGACTTGTGTATATGGGCCATTTGTGTCTTTTTAAAAATTGACTTTCCCAAGGTCTTTGGCCTTCTTACCAGAGTTGTATATTTATTTAACAATTCAATAATTTATATAAGAATTTTAATTTATATATCTTTTATGTGGCATTTTTAGAACTGAAATTTTATGTCTTGCCTTTTGATTTATTCAAATTTGTATCAATTGGTGTTGTATTTTTATAGGCATACCCATTGGTTCTGCTTCATGGTTGAAAGAAGCTGAAAAGCAGTTATGTATTGAGGGCAAGTAAGTATTCTTTAGATGTTTTTTGGTGGTTGAATGTTTTTTACATCTAAATTTTTTTTAGCTTAAGAATCAAATATCCTAATGACAACTCAATTAAAAGGTGTTAAAGTTTTGTGCATTTTAGATTGCTCTCTGTTGTAAAAAATCTAAAACTGAATTTTCACAAATTCCTTGTTTTTATGAAGTTACTAAAATAAATCAATTTAATTAAAGAAATAACTTGTACGCCCTTCTCTGTCTGATTATATGAACTGCTACAAATACTTTGTGTTCAATGTAAAGCTATGGAAATTTTGCTGAGTGTTATCTCTTATTTTTTTCTAGTACTTTAGGAGGTGGTATACACAACGTGAAAGAATTGGAGTCAAGACTATTGAAAATGCAGCAAGATTTGCTGAAGGTAGGCAATTTATTGTGCAACTGATTTACTTTCAAAAGGGAATAGTAAAATAATGAATTAAAACATTGATCCCTTAACTTAGTTAAGTGTAAAGCCACATACATTTCCCTGTAACATGTTTGACTTCTTTCGGCTACTTAACATAAAGGTATCTGTCCTGTGTTCTAAACAAAAAATTACCATACATGCATTTTTTTATTGGTTATTTCGGAGAGAAATCGTGTTGTGCAATTGACGTGCTGGGCTGATACAGACGACTTTTTGCTACTATTTTCAACCTTGAAGACTAGATGTATCTTTAAGCTAAATCGTCTCAAGGACTCCTATTACCATAAATTTTCGAAACTTTTGGTGACGATTTTGAAAATTCAACAAAGGTCAATGAAAGTCTCTATTTTTGACTAATGACAGATTGAAAATTTTATCCTCTAAGAGAAATTTTGTTTCAAGGGGTGCCAATTTTGATGTTTTGGTCCCAAGCTGTGGCAACAGAAAATAATCCTAATCTATGGTTGCTAGATGGTCATGAAAATAGTATAAAAGTGTTTAGTTTTTTTAATAAATCGTGTTTTAGCTGATTCATTTTGTATCCCAGCATTTTGCGACTATTCTTTTTTAATGTATGGTACTATTTCACGAGTACTTTGACTGGCAATGCACACCACATATGACAGTGTCTGACACACGTTAAATGCCTGTGTTTCTGACTTTCAGGAGCAACACCAGAAAGCAAACTTGGAAAACGAAGTTCTCCAACTGCGAGAAGAAAACCAACGGCTTCAGGAGGAATCACAGTCTGCTGCAGTACAAATTCGGAAATTCAAAGAGTGGTACAACTTACAAACTAGAGAAGCACAATCACAACAGTAAAAGAGGAATCCTCGTGTAAAGTAACACTGTGCCATCACTATACTTTCATTTTTCATTCATACATATAACTTTTTGTTCTCCAAAGACCACGTACATGAACTATACTTTTTGTAAAACAGCCGTTTATGTTAATGAAAAGTATTTTATTCTGGTTTACCATTCTAAATTCAAAGGAAGGAGAGTGTAAAGTATCGATCAGTTGAAGTTTTAATATATTTATCGTGGTGTTTACTTCAGACAAAATGTATGCCATGCCAAAATAATTGTAAGATAGTACATGTATAAAATTACCCATTTGGAAGGTTGAAAAGAAAAATAACTATCTATATTTTAATGTAATTATATTTTATATTCACCCATTGTCGATGACTTGATACAAATCAGTATTGAATCACAAGTGCTCGATTATATGGAGAGAAATTTGGTGAGGGTATTTGATCGAGAATATCAATCAAAAGTTATTTAATATACATCATGTCAGTTACTTTAAATATTACGTGTTAAATTGTTTCTATTGCTGAATCTATATTATTGAAAGCCTTACAAAGCATGTGCGTGTTTGGTCGAAGTTGAGTTTTGTATTAATCTAGTAAAACAGTAAACTCTCCAATTTTATTTGCAGCTAATTTGTTGGCTGTATGTTGATTTTTGAAATTCCTGAATACACATTGTTAATAGTGTAGTATATATCTTATGCTGCTATTAGTTGCCTTGGCTTGTTTTTGAAATGAATGCATCTGCTTTTTAAAGTTGGTTAATTAATTCGTTACATGACTCAGGGGCAAATATTAAGATTAAACCCCCAGTGTTTTTTAAATTCCGTAATTGCTGTTATATCGCATAAACATACCTTCGGAGAAACACTTTTTCCCGTCTTCTGGATGGAATATGTATCTTCCTGACCTTTCAACGTGGGAAATTTTCCAAATTCAGCATTTGACAAAATGCCATGGGAATGCATAAGAAAACAATATTGCATGTCTGCCAACTTTTCTGAAACTTTTCCAAATGAAAGAATTATTTCCTGGATTTTTCTTTACAGCTAACATTTTTAAGTGATACCATTTTTGAAGTTTTGCCGATAACCTGCGGCAAAATGAAAACAGGAATCGGTGATGGCTACTGTCTTTGGCACTAATATTCAAGGAAAACCTAAAACACTCAAAAAAAAAAATTTTTAATTGCTTATTTTTGCCTGTAATTGTTGTCATTTTTTGTAAAATATCACCACATTGGTTTGTGAAGTTCGAACTGTTGCCAAGCATGCAAGAATAGTATAATTACTTTTTTATTTTGAATTTCTTAAAAACCCAACTGACTTGGTAATTATTTTTAGACATTTTTCATTTCTGTCAGTACAGCATTGGTTTTTGTTTTTAAAATCCTTGTGGTTGCGAGGTATAGCATTATTTTAAAAGGTTTTATTCCATACTTTTTGTTTAACTTGTAATTTTATGATAGATGCCTTTTAATTTCTAATGAGCATTTTTTCCTTGGCCCTTGCTATACCTCCTCATGTATCATGGTTCTTTCTTGGTCCCAAAGAAGTGAGATATATCGAAGAGTTCTGTATTTGCATCTTCCCGTTAAGCCTACTGTTTTGTTTTGATAAGTACCTAAGATATATTCCATTGAATTTAGGATTGTCTAAGTTAGTGTTTTCAGTTGTCTTTCTCTGGGACCAAATTCTTCATTGATACGTCTTGTTTGCTCAGTTGTATTTACTTCGATTACTAAAGGCAACTTAACTCTGATTTACTAGTACTTGTTTCGTTTCATGTTAATTTGTATAAAAGACCAGATTCTCCAAGTATTGGAACATTTTGTGCTTTAAGCAGCTGACTAACCTTTGCTTTTTAATAAATCTGGCAACTATGTTTCCCTGTGACAGCAGTTATTTTAGTTGGATATATTTTTATTATGAGATGTCTGCTTTGTTATTGACTAATGTAAAAATGTGAACCAAGAACACCATTATCTTCGTATTATAGACATATAAAGGAAATTAATGTTTATAATTTAATTTCAAATATTGCTGTTATACATAAGTTCAAATATTTACTTAATATTTGCCCTTATTTTCAGATTAACCTGTACTTTAAACATTTTAGTTTATGTTGCAGTAACCTCTCTATATCTCCAGTGTCAGGGCAAAGGGAGATAAGTCAAAATAACTACATTTCAGAATCTTATTGTTGAATATTTCACTTTCTCACAAATATTCCGGATGCAAAAAGCACGATACAACTAATCGTGATTTAGATTTTTGTATTAATTTAGTTTTGATTTTAAGCATATTATATTATTTTTTAAATTTATGACAGATTTGACTTCTTTAGACCCATCAAATTTTAGACTTTTGCCCTTTTGAGAAATTCCCCTTTTGCCTGACACGGAAGATATATAAGCTATATTGCTGTTTATTATTCCAACTTCACTCATTTCCGGTTTGTAGAAAGTTGAGATAATCTGACTAGCATTTCTCCTTCATTCAAAATTTGAATGGATCAACCCGGAAAATAAAAAGATTTAAATAAATATGCAATTGTTATATACTGTCATGTACCTATATTTTTGTCATAATTTTTTAAAGCCAAGATTCACTGAATTCTCAACACCTTTCAGCTACTTTCTGACCCGTAGGGTAATGCCTCCCCATTGAGACTAGGGTTGGCAACTATCCCGGATTGAAGTTCCTGTCCAGAATCCCGGTTGAATGTTAAAACTGTCTCAGAAATCACCTACACTTCAAAATAATTCTTTCTGTTGCACGACTTCCGTGTCCATCAAACGTCCGTTCCCCTACGGTCTCAAACTAATACTATATATTGTCACTCAAAGTGTGTGTGTGTGCAAAGGGTCGTGTATTAAAAGTTCAATTTTTCTTCTATTATTCATTGCTATATGTGGTATTTTGTGATTTTCATCTGTTGGCAAAATCTCCTATGTCATCAGCTGTTCTAATAACGAAACCCAAAGTATATAATAGAATCAAATCATAAGGAAATAATTCGTTTTTTCGCTCTCCAGAAAAATGCAGCTTTTAGGAATACAACCTTTTGTACTTTGAGTGACAATATCAATATTTCAGTTTTGCGCAATGTCCCGGAATTGGCTCAGACAAAGTTTGGCTACCCAAATTAAAACCCATTTTTTCAACATAAAATTTTAAAAACGAATTCCTAGTCTTAAATGGCTAGTTGCATGTTTTTAAAGATTTTTCTTGGGACTGAAGAGGTATTGCTGTATTTCATCAAACTATATTTCGTCCGTTTACAGGTAAAACTTACTACTGAGGAAACAATGGGATTCTACTCACCAAGAATCTCTTAAAAAGAAATGTATCGTTTATGCAAAGAAAAATGACTGGACTCCACCAGTCTAAAGATTGCCATATTCTGGTCTAGAAAAAATAAAAACTTATCTTTGAAATTTTTGACTAGGTGTTTCAGTTGTAAGCTGACAATTGAATGCATAATTTCTCTTATTTTTCATAAGTAGACATTTCTTGGCCCTTGTTATATCACTTACCTGTGTGTTGCATTTTTTTTTCTGCCTCCCAAGGTTGATACATCAAAGGATTGCAGTCACACTCATATTTTATTTCAATAGAAGTTTCAGCTGTAGGTTTGGAAAATGAGGCTATTTTTAGGAAAGCAGTAGCGTTACAATTTTTTTTCCAGGTTAGGTTTTCAAATTAACCTACATCCAAAGATGTTATCAATTTTCAGTTATGTGCTGCATATGTGATAAAATCGGCAATTCATTATCAGAACTTCAATAGGATGTTACTTAAATCGAACAAAATGAAACATCCAATTTTATATTGAAAAATTTTTCTTATATTATCAGATTTTGTTTTCAAATTTAACATTTGTTGCATTAAAGAAATTTTTTATTTCTTGGAAGTTATACTTGCAAGTATTGCAAAATTCTTGTTAACTCATAATTCCATTTACATCCTTTTATATAAAACTGGTTTTCTTTTATATATATTTGTTACATTTGTGAGAAATTTTTATACATAATTTGTTGGTACTAATGCAAAATTATCTTCAGTGACCAATTTTTGTAAAATAATAAGTCTCATACTATAGTTTTTTACATTGTATTGTGTGCTCTGAACTGTACAGAGCTGATTCGAAGTATTTTGGAAGTGTCTAGAATCAAAATCAAAATGTGTTCTGTCCAAAGTATATTGATTTCATTGTTCATGAATTTTTCAGAAAGCGCTATATTATAAGTAACCAAACAAGTGCATTACAATAGTTTTGGAAGTGCTGTAATTCATTTTTTAACTTTATTTTTACACATCTACACGTGAAGTAGAGGAGCGTTGTGTTCAAATCCTGTGCTTAACTTTGATAGTGTAAACATGTACCATTTTAGGTTCATATAGAGTTACATACTTTATTTATTTACCATCTTTTCTATTAGATTTTGCAGCTCAGATCATTGTAGTGCATTTTGTCAAAGGACTTTTATATATATGAAAAATGTGCATTTTTATTAGTGTAAATCCAGCTTTTGTATTTAGTGTTTTGTTACCTAGTCACTGAAGTCAATTATTCTGTATATATTGTTTTTTATTATTTGTAACAGTGTAAATAAAGTTGCAAACTTTCCTTAAGTTGTCGTTTTTAATGTACATCTGAAAGACTAGATATTTATCCTAACTTAAATTTACCATGATTTTTTTTGTCCTACAGTACACATGCTTGTAGCACTAAGAACGGAATCCGATCATACTTCTGCAAACCCTTTTTAATAGTTGAAACTATTTAAATGTTGCTAAGCAGCTAAAACCTACAACTTGCAGAATGATTCTTGTGTTCTGTGGTGTAAAATAAGACGTAATTGTGTTTATGAAATATAATTTATTTATAGAACATGTATATGTAACTAATATCTCACTTATATTGTTAGCATACACATCCTGTGGCATTCCAAAAATTATTTTATTCCAAAACTTATAAATTGTCTCGGTGACTGTTGCCAGGCGCAGTTAGATATTGTAAAGTAACGAATATGAAACTATTTTAAAGCAAGCAATAAAATGCTATTCAGGGTTCCCACTGGTCAGGTAAAAATCTGGAATTGTCAGGAAATATTAAAAATTTTCGTCTAAAACCTGGAAAATTGCCTCAGTGACCAGGAAAATGATTGATCATGGCTTTTCAGATGCTTTGGAGAAGAGTAGACAATTTCGTATCACTTTATTTTATGAATTGAACTTTTCGACCAATTTTAAAAGGAACAGCTATTATTTAACAGGTAAATAATTTTGTTTCGTCCACTGGCTTAAATTGAAGAGTTTCATGCTTATGATACATTAAATCACAAATTGATTTAAGTCAAATATGTTGGATTATTTGAATAAGTTATTTTAATGCAAAATTACGTGATTTATGTATTTTTTACAGTGTATAATTCTTAAATTTTATTATTGGCTATTGAATGCTAAATTATTTCTAGGTTCACCTTAAAAATGTGAATTGCTTTGACCTAGAATTTTGTAAACATTTGTCTGGAAATTTTACTTCTGAAATAGAGGGAACCCTGGCTATTGCACAGGCAAACAATACTAGCAGACCATAGTACTGGATTGAATTTGATCTTGAGCACTGCTTTGATTGAGAAAGTTAGTTAAGATTTATCTGACATCTATTAACCCATAAAAATGTAATCTGCTGCCCATTTGAAATCCCTCAGAAAGACATCCTCTACAGCAAATATTCACTGAACACATGAACAAACCTTTTCATTCATGAATATTAACATATCTAAAAATAGGAACTGCTTGCCTAATGAAAATTTAGAATCAAATTGCACATGTCTGTTACAAAAATGAAACCAAATATTGAAACAATTGTTTTATCAGTTATGCATCGGATTGAATTCTTTATTTCCTTTTGCTATATTTGTAGCAATGTAATATAAATATTATACACTACATGGACAAAAATATTTGGACTGTAAGTCTGGGCATGAATAGCTCACAATGCCTCTTGCCAGGCTGTGAGAAGAGATTGGATGGAAGATGGGCGTGTGTGGCAGTTTCGTACTTGTTGCTCCAGTTTGTCTCACAAGGGCTCTGAACAGGCCAGTCGAGAAAATTCACCTCATTTTCAGGAAACTAGTGAATTACATGTTTTGCAGTATGACATGGAGCTCAATCCTGTTGGAAGAAACAACCATCAACGATGTAGTATTGCCATAGTGTAGGCAAGGCTGAATTATCCAGAACGTCAGCGTTCATGGTACCAGGTACATAATCCAATGGGCCGAGTCCTAACCAAGAAAACAACCTCACACTAAGATGGATCCTCCTCTGAATTTCTGCCATGTCCAAATATGTTTGTCCATAGTGTATGATACATAACTTCATGAGGGTTTTTTGGCAGACCTCTTTTAAGTCAGTGAATCTATATGGCCCTTGGGTCTGCATTCCTGCTCTTCAGTGGCCTAGTGATTGTTATATCAGGACTTGAAATGTGTCACACACCATTGATGAAAGCAAACTCGCCTTTTTTGTAATAAAAAGCTTTAATGAAAAATCACAATATATTCTTGAACGTCAACCTCAAAATTCTCCTTTCGACACCTGCAAAACATAATAATTATGGTTAAATTGAAATCTATACTAAGGCAAACTAAACACTATTTTCTCGTTGACTGATTAGTTTTATCCTTGCCTGCATCCACTTTTAAGACTGTTGAAGCATCAAATGTGTTGTCCTTCTTCACTAATTCTTCGAAATCAGCAATTCCACCGCCAACTCCGAAATAGTGAACTTTAGATGCGAGGTATCTTTACTGGAGTTAATAAAAACAATTAAAATATTCTAAACATTTTTGCAAACTTTTTATTTCACTCAAACCAACCACACAACAAAACTAGATATGGGAAAATTTCAGCATTTGCTAGTATACTCACGAAGGCTGTGTTAATATACATAAATTGCCTTACAATGACTGCAAAATAGATCATAAGCAACTTCATTAAACAAGAGGAAAATTTTCAGGTAAACAAAAATTTAACGAAAATAAACCAATAACTACAATTTTAAACTTCAGGTTTTCCCACTCTGTACCCTTACCCTACACCATTTAAAATTTATTTATTTGTAAACTCTGAATACATATCTTAAATATCTAGGAAAACATGTTTCATATTTGAGCAGGAAGACAGTTGCACTACATTATAAAAAGTATTAAAATCTTACATACAAAATTGCATGGTCCAATTCAGTGTTAAGATGTATACAAGAGACATTTTCAACATTCTCTTGGTTCACAGCTCCCTACTGTAAATCTAATCAGTTTCTTGGTATAAAACATTGCATTTTAATTACATTAAGATTAACAAATTGAATTGTTCTTTTAATTATTAATTGATTAAGTATTCTTTTAATTATTAAATTGATTAAGAATATGAATGGAGCAGTTTATCGTATATGCAAGAAATGTTTCTACAACTTTTAAAGTCAATGAGAAAGATGGGCAAAGTTGAATTAATGTCATACTGGAGTAACAGGCTTTTGACAATGGTACAGGATCAATCCCGACAGGAGTGTTCCAAGGACACCTTGTAATTTTGAACCATGGTCAAATGACAAGGTCAACAACTTCTATGCCAACGTTAGAACATTTGAGGTCACTACAAAATTAACATGCACCAGTCCCCAATATTTGGTTGATTATCCGCTATTCTTCCGTGACCTATGACAAGTATGGGAATGCTCTACGAGTTCTTCAAATAGAGGTACGTGTTTGGGAACTGCATCTTTCTCTGCATTTAATCACGATGTATTTACTTTTTTAACTGTCTGCTGAGAACCCTGCCTCACATAAGTAGGGTATAACAAAATCAATCAGACTCAAGTCATCCTCAGTGTTTCTAGGCTTTTCTCAGCTATTATCCCAACCGTAATTTTTACCAATAGTATTAGTTTCACAGCCAAAATCAAAAGTTTTTAAAACGGATTATTATTACTTTTTTATTTCATGAAACACTGAGGTTATCAGAGTGCTGACAAACTTCTACAGATCCTCTAAGTCATAACAGTTTGAAAACCTTTAATATAAGGAACTAACCAGAATTTATGAAGTTCTAGAAGCTTTAATTACCTTTAAAAAATAATTTCAAAAGGATACATCACGCCATTAGGTTTAAGAGCAGTCTTCATCAGATTTAATAGTTTTTTCTGGTTATTTTTCTCGTATATGGTCTCGGATGTCAATATAATGTCAAATCTAAAATGGAAGACAAATGTGTTGAATGTTCAGTATGGAAAAGAAAAACACTTACAGCCATATTCCTTAGTCTCGAGTTAACTCGAGGATCAGTTGATCCGCGAGTGAGAGTTAACTCAAGGATTATCAAGAACGGTATTCTCAAACGGCTTGTTAAGTGATCTGGGGATTAAAATAAGACGCTCGCTGTGATTGGCTACTACCATCTCCTCACAATTACATGATCTTGTTTACATTGGTTACGACGCCCGAATATGCATTCATACTGATCAAGCACATACTTCGCCGTAGAATTGATTCCAAATTGTGAATAAACAGGACTCGCATAGCATTTTAATATGGGTTTGGGGGGGGGAAATGCAAAGGAATTTAATTTGAAATTGGATTTTTATGGAAACCTAAATTTGGCAAGAAAAAATTGTACACAATGTCTTGACAGATGTATGTAATCTGATTATCTTTGTACTTGTCAATATGGGTGTGTGTTGGTGTCGTGAAAAGTAACTTGTATTGTCAATTTTCTTTCATTTGTAAATAAATCAACAGAATAATTTTTATTCTACGATGAATTTGTATCTGCCATGGTCATATTCCACCATTCGCTCTCTCTGGCTTTGTTGACGGAGGTGCCGCCATCTATCTTTTCGCCAAGCTGCTTGTTTAAGATTATGCAGCTACCTTTATTTTCATTTTTCTTTTGAATTTCAATAAAATTATGTTTTAAATTTTCCATTTAAGCAATATTATGATGAGGACATGAGCTGCTATTTAGCAGGTGCTCCGTAATGATACGTCCAATCCAATCATCGCAAGAAAACTGTTATTTAGCATAGAATGAAATGTGTCATCCATTTTGTTAAGCTGAAAAGGTAATACTGCGCATGCGTAACTCTTACTTGCGAGTTAACTCTCCGATTTTGGAGGATCAAAATGTAACACTGAACCCGCAGTTTAAACCACGGTTCATAGTTTGTGAATACAGTTTTTTCGATAACTCACGGATTATTGTTGATCCTCGAGTTAACCCGGACTTGTGAATACGGCCGTTAATTTATTCCTGAATTGTATAGAAACATAGCTTCTACTAGTTGTTTTGTTATGAAAAGCTTATTACACTTATTCATTGAAACGAAATTACTCTAATCCTTCCATAAGAAATTCCAAATTTTTATTTATCTTTATTCAAGACATATTATAAGACTACCTAATGCTGCTAACGTCATATTTTAAATTAGTAGTTATCGAATTCTATAAAATATGAAGAGTAGAAAATAGGATGAAATAAAAGAACAAAATATATTGCAGAAAGGTTAAGTATTATATCTGAAAATTTTGATATTTATTTTAAAAGATTTTTATTTATAGAAAGTGCAAAAAGAAAACCTCAGCTGATATCTGACAGAGCCGATCAATCGGTTTAGTTGTCAGGGGGCTGGCTTCTGAATTGTAAGCTTCCTGGTTCAAATTTGGGTAAAGGCATGGATGTTTGTCTAGAATGAATGTGTAGCCTCTAACAACAGGGTTGTGCATTAAATGAGTGAATGGTGGTGACAGAGCTGCTATATTGCTAAAAGGTGGTCCTTTTGATTCAATAAGGGGTATCTTTTCAAACAAAATCGTTTCAAAAGCTCCTATTTTCAAAGTTTTTGAAAACAATGAAAAATTGGCAATATTTTAAAATTTACTTAGGCAAAAAGTGAGTCCCTCTATTTTAGGGGTGCACAACCTTTTTGGTAGAAGGGCCACTCGCACCATTGATTGAGACATGGGGGCCGCAAATGAAGTTACAACAGACACAATGAAAGTGCTACTACCCAATTATGTACAGCTGTTATATTACACTTAATATGTATAGTAAAAAAATAATCACTTATTATTATTTTTTTTTTAAGATTATACTTACAAATGTTTTTTCAAAAAATCTAGGAACTCGTTACAGAGCTAAATGAATGATATTAGGAATAGTTTAAAAAAAGAAGTTAACAAACATTTGCAATGATCAATCATTTAGAATTACTTTTAAGAATGTGTCTCAAGAACATCATATGTACTTCAGCAAATTATTTTAGGTTATAAATTTAATAACAGTAATAGTACAATGAACAATAAAGATGAGTATCAGAAATTTTAATGATATCAGTAAAATAAAAATTACAGAATCAAATATATTTAATATTAAAATTTCTATAGCATAAACAATAATTATGTTACAGTTTGCTAATGGGATGGCTGCTATTGAGTTTTACTAACTAATTTAGGTATGTTAGGTTCAGTACTGCTAGTAGAAACTCTTAAGACTGATTCTAAATGTTTGTCAGTCAATTTGCTTCTTAACTTAAACCCTCTTGGAAGTTTATAGTCAAAATTAGTTTACGGGCCACAAATTGATGATTCGCGGGCCGCAGGTTGTGCACCTCTACTCTATTTGTTTTTAAACTATAGCAATGAACAACCCAAAATGAAATTTTTTCAGCTTGCGTGGTTTCATAGTTTTGCTTACGATATTTTGTTTCTTGGCTTCTTCATTTGTATCTGGGCAATTAAAGTATACTTGAAGAAAAATTTTGCTCCTTAAGCTACTACTTCACAAGTGCTTAGGTTGTGGTAGCTCTGATGCGATTGTAAAGTGAATATGCGATATATGCAATATTTGTCCAAGCTGAGCAAACAGGGTCGAGTAAATGGAAATACACACACAAGGGAGGCTTTACTGACATAGAACAGAGAAAACCCAGGGAGGAATCTAACCTATGCCACCTACAATTTTCAGGTTGCTAAGGCTGTAGCAAACACAATGAGCTCAAAGTGGCCCCTTTGCGGTAATCCAAATTAGACTGAGGCAGACTCCATTCCTACTCGCCTCGAATGGAGCTCATCATAAAAGTTTTGAGGGTGCTCTTAGGAATATTGCTCATAACAAAAGAAAGTCTCTTATATTGCTCAACATGGTGGTTTTTAAGTTTCTTGTTCAAGAAATAAATAAGGCATTTCTGAAACACATTGACTCACAGTTTATCGTTTTGTTGAGATCCATAAAACTTTTCCAAGATGCATTGCCAGTCTCCAGCTAACAATTCACACTTTTGAGGAATGTTGCTTTGTTGTTCAGCAGCTGTGTTCAGAAGAATATTAGAAGCTGTTACCAATTCAAGTACTTCAGAGTTCTAAGACAGAAAACATTTAAATTAAAGCTAGTGAATATTGAATTGCCTAAAATTTAGAGTATGAGGATCTCTAAACTGGATTGCATGCAAATACAGGTTTTAGAAACAATTTTTTTTTTCATAACATGCTAATTTAATAGATCCTAAAGTGGGGTTAGTGGTAAGGTTTTAGAATGTCCAACAGAAAACATGCAATAGAGAACTTTTAAGAAAATATCAAATACTCCATTGATTTTTTTCGATTATTTTACGAACTAAAATATATAGATATCAAAATCGAAAACACTAGTAGATTTCAGTACTTTTAGGTACCAATTCATAATTTAAATTAGAGGTGCACAACCTGCGGCCCGCAAACTAATTTTGACTAAACTTCCAAGAGGATTTAAGTTATGAAGCAAATTGACAAACGTTTAGAATCAGTCTTAAGAGTTTCTGCTAGCAGTATTGAACCTAACATACCTAAATTAGTTAGTAAAACTCAGTATCAGCCATCCCATTAGCAAGCTGTAACATATTTAACATAATTGTTTATATGCTTCAGAAATTTTAATACTAAATATATTTGATGCTGTAATTTTTATTTCTAATTTTACTGATATCATTAAAATTTCTGATATTCATCTTTATTGCTCATTGTACTATTACTGTTATTAAATTTATAACCTAAAATAATTTGCTGAAGTACATATGATGTTCTTGAGACACATTCTTAAAAGTAATTCTAAATGACTGATCATTGCAAATGTTTGTTAACTTCCTTTTTTAAACTATTCACAGTATCATTAATTTAGCTCTAACAAGCTCCTAGATTTTTTGAGAAAACATTTGTAAGTTTAATCTTAAAAAAATAAGTGATTATTTTTTTACTATATATTTTAAGTGTAATAACAGCTGTACATAATTGGGTAGAAGCACTTTCATTGTGTCTGTGCTGTAACTTCATTTGCACCGCCCCCCCCCCCATGTCTCAATCAACGGTGCGAGTGGCTCTTCTTCCAAAAAGGTTGTGCGCCCCTAATTTAAATAAATTCTTGGAAACAAAAATTTAGAAAAATTAAGAACTTACCCCAACCAAGTAATTAGGAGTTGTTATGGTATTACTTTTTATTACAAAAGGTAAAAGTACATGCGCATAAGAGTCAAAGCTGCATTTTACAAACACGCTAACTTACAAAGTCTTGAAATGTAACTGAAGCACCTAACAAATATGCTGCAATTCCTGGCAATCCTGCACCACATCCTAACTTTAAAAAAGAAACAATCAACATTCCTTCTTGATGCATCAACATAAAAGATTAGAAAAATTAAATATTTGAATGTCTCACATCACATGACATTTGTACTGTTAAAATCTTCTAAAGAATGTCAACAAAATTAAATAAAAATTTCCTACATTAATTCAGGATTTAAATCTTGTTTATATAAAACATGAAACTCCTTATGTTATATATATATATATAATTTATTTTACATTTGAATTATGTTGTACTTATGTGCCATATCTATAAAATTAAGAAATTTAGCATGTTAAACATGTCCTTTACATTGGGTCCTCTGTAAAGTTCTGTGGGATTTCAAATCGAAGCGCGCTTTGTTGTTATTTTGCTACCGCTGGTAAGGAGTAACCTTGATTGAAGCAGATGTGTAACTTTGTTCTTTTCTTCTTTCACTGCATAATTCCAGCACGTGTTGTGTCATAATATTTGATTCACTGCAGTGCTAACAATGGAGAATCAAAAAGTTCATTTTCGTCATAATATGCTCTTTTATTTTAAGGAAGAACAAAATGCTAGTCAGATTGCTCATAAAATGTGTGCTGTATATGGACAAAATGCTGTTTCTGATGAAACAGTTCAAAGGTGGTTTGATAAATATAAGATCGGAAATTTCAGCTTCAAAGATGATGCCCGCTCTGAATGACCATCCTCTGTAAATGAGTACCTATTAAAAGTCGCTATTGCTGAAAATGTACGTTACACAGTTCAGGAACTATCACACAGAATAAATATTCCAAAAAGTACAGTTCATGATCATCTGAAGAAGATTGGGTATGTAAGCTGCTACGATGTATGGGTACCTCGTACTTTAACACAACAGACTATGCTTGCTCGAATTTTGGCATGCGATTCTTTGCTGAAACGAAATGAAGAAGCTCCTTTTTTGAAACGGCTCATTACTGGAGATGAGAAGTGGATAGAATACAATGATGTTACAAAAAAAGATCATGGGGTAAGCCAAATGAACCTCACAAGAAACATCGAGAGGGGGCTGCATTCCAAAACAGTAATGATTTGTGCATGGTGAGACTACAAAGGAATTGTTCATAATGAATTGTTACCACAAAATCAGAGAATGAATTCGGATAAAAAAAACAGTTCACAAATGGCAGTATTAAAAGCAAAAATCAAAGCAAAGCGGCCAGTACTGACCGATCGTCGAGGTGTTGTCTTCCAGCATGACAATGCGCAGCCCCCACATTTCACTGAATGTCAGACAATGACTTATTGAGTATGGCTGAAATGTTTTGTGTCACCCTGTCTCCATATTCACCATTCTTTTCCCCTCAGATTTTCACCTCTTCAGGTCACTTCAAAATTCTCTGAACATCCAAGAGTTCCGATTCTTTGGGCTGTTTGACAGCCCAAAGAATCGGAACTTCTTTACAAATAAGCCTAATCGGCAACTTCTATAACAAAGAATCGACAACTTCTTTACAAATAAGCCTAATGTTTTTGTTCTGTTTTTTTAAGAATTTTCCAGCTGCAGGAAAGATGGCAAAAAGTTATAGAACAAAATGGTGTTTCTGTGATGCAATAATATTTTTTTTTATGTTTATGTACTGCTTCGTTGGAATTTATCAATAAAAAACTTGCTGAAATTTCCGGATGACCCAATAAGGAATTTTAAATTACACAACCGATTTTCCCCTTTAATTAGTCAAATTAAAAAATTAATAGGAATAAAAAAAGATATTACTATTTTAAATACGAACCTCTAAAATGGTATTATTAGCTTCAATACAATTTCTTTCAACTAGATATTGAGCAAGATCAAAAGAGCACTCCCAAACTTTTAAACCGCCTATTTAATAAGGAAAAAAAATTTTATTACTTGCAAAAATATTGTTTTTTGAGTAACAAATTGAATAAAGCTTACATAAACAAAGAAATTGAGAATTTTAATCAGCCCCATAGCAAAATAACAACCTTCTCCAATCTAGATAAAATCAAGAATTCATGTTAAAACAGTTTTGTTTGCAATTTCTCAGGAAAAATGCTGCATTAATTCAAAGCTATATAATATACACTAAAGTGACAAAAGTCATGGGATACCTCCTAAAATCATGTGAGACCTCCTTTTGCCCAGCGAAGTGTAGCAACTCGATGCGGCATTGACTCAACAAGTCGTTGGAAGTCCCCATAAGAAATATTCAGCCATGCTGCCTCTACAGCCATAGATAATTTCTAGTGAACCCAAAGGTATTTGGTGAACAGCCATAGATGTTGCCAGTGCAGGATTTTGTCCACAAACTGATCTTTCGATTATGTCCCATATATGTTCAATGGAATTCATGTCTGACAATCTAGGTGGCCAAATCATTCGCTGGAATTGTCCAGAATGTTCCTCAAACCAATCGCAAATGACTTTGGCCTTGTGACATGGCGCATTGCATCCTGGAAAATTGCATTGTTGTTTGGGAACATGAAGTTCATGAATGGCTGCAAATAGTCTCCATGTAGCTGAACATAACCATTTCTAGTCGATGATTGGTTCAGTTTGACCAGAGGACCCAGTCCATGCCATGTAAAAACAGCCCACACCATTATGGAGTCACCACCAGCTTGCAATGCCTTGTTGACAACTTGAGTCCATGGCTTTGTGGGGTCTGCGTCACTTGAACCCTTCCATTAGCTCTTAACTGGAATTATGACTCATCTGACCAAGCAATGTTTTCCCAGTCATCTAGGGTTGAATCGATATGTTCATGAGCCCAGCAGAGGAACTGCAGCTGATGGCATGTTGTTAGTAAGGGCACTCGAGTTGGTCTTCTGCTACCATCAACGCCAGATTTTGCTGCACTGTCCTAACGGACAGGTCTGTCGTATGTCCCACATTGATTGTTGCTATTATCTGATACAGTATTGCTCATCTGTTAACACTGCCTACTCTACGCAAACGTCGTTGGTCTCTGTCATTAAGTAGACACAATCAGCCACTGCATTATCCATGGTCTCCAATGGAGGTAATGTCTGAAATTATATTTTCTCGGCACACTCTTGACACTGGATCGAAGAATATTGAATTCCCTAACAATTTCCGAAACGGAATGCCTCATGCGTGTAGTTCCTACTAGCATTCTGCATTCAAAAATTCTGTTAAATCCTGTCGTGCTGCCATAATCACGTCAGAAAACATTTTACATGAATAACTTGAGTACAAATGAAGGCCCTGACAATGCACTGCCCATGTATACATTATGCATATTGCTATCCCATAACTTTTGACACTTCAGTGTACATTTCTTAAGTTGAAAATCTAGAAAACAAACAATTTTTGAAAAAAAATTTGAAATAGCATTGATGTTTAAGGAAAAAGCTTCAAGAATTACCACTGAATAGTTCTAACAAAAATAAATTAGTTAATCTAAGGAAAAATAAATTTTTTTTTAATTTCTAAGACATTTTACGTACATTTGGGCACATTAAATTCAATCCTCAGTCCCTTGAACGATCTTATTGTGGAAGGACTATATCAAAGGTATGGACTGCAATAGAAAATGTATGAACTTGGAGTACCAAACTAAAAACATTTTAATGTAGTACTGCATTAAAAGGAATACAAGTGCAAAAGGACAGAATACAAGGTTCAGCCATTTTTGTGAAATATCGATTTTAAGAATACATGGTGGCTTTATATATTGACCGTGTTCACTAGTTTTGAGTGTGTAGTTTCACCAAAAATGTTCATTCAAGGAAACAATAGTTCATTCATGCAACATTTCACTTTTTCTACCAGAATTTACTTTTTTAAGGAAAATTGAATTTGGTTTATTTGGTTCATCCAAAGCAAAATCGATTAAATACAGGTAGTAATTTCAAAAGAAACTTCATACAATCTAGAATTATTAATCAAAAATATGCAATACAAAATTATTTTATGAGAAAAAAGTGAAATGCTGTATAAATAAACTATTGCTTCCTATTATCAATATTTGTTGTAAAAGTGCATACATGTAAAAAAAATTGAATGAAAGTGGAAATTGAACCCACGATGGCAGCATGACCATTTGAACACTTATCCACCAAGCTACATTGCCAATTAAAAACTCATAGTAAGTGTATAGCAAGTGTATTTTTAAATTGATAGTTCTTAAAAGTTGTTGAAAATCGAATCCTGTTCCTTTACACTTGTATTTTTAAGAAATACTATCCTACATAAATGATGTTTCAATTCTGCAACCTCCACTAGCACCCATACAAAAAAAAATTATCATCATTTTCTTTATAAATGTGGAGATCACTTTTTTCTATCCTACACCTATCTCTGGCCTTTGACCATCAATCAACAAACAGCCCAATAGAGTTCTGAAGTGAAAAAATATGGCTTTTAAGCACTATCAACACTATTTGAAATTCTGTCAGGAATTTTAGAGCAGTCCTTGGGGTGGTCTCCAGTTATTCGTCCAGTTTTCAAAGAGGACACCTGATCTCATTACTTTATTTAAGTGTGTCTTTGTAATTAGTCATGTCCAATAAGAAATCAAAAGCAAGTGACTCCTTTAGCTCTGGGCAAAATAACATGGGATATGAGCTTTATTCCTCAATAAACATTCCAGATCTTCCCTATAGACATCTCTTTGTAGATAGTCTATTAGTCTTTATAAATGAAAGCCTCGACCAATTACTGGGAACCTGTACCTTTCATCTTTCTTAGTAAAAATTGGTTTCATAAACAGCAGAACAAGGAAAACAGGAATGTTATGAGAAAATATCAATTTATGAATGTTCCATTTTTATTATTTAGAGTAACCCTTCAATATACAGCACTTTTTGGGCAAGAAAAAAAGCATCATATAGCAAGGACAAACCATCATATAGCAAGGGCTAAAATATAGCAAGAGCTTTTCTACTTAAAATGGAAGTCTGACCTTGTTTCTCTTTTCAGTGTAAAAAAAAAACTTGAAAGCTAAGAATTGATAAGTAGGCATCATTTCATAAACATAGTATTGTAAAATGAATGACTAACAAATAAAACCATGGCAATAGCTTTCCTAATTTTTAATGGGTTTAATCATACTTGAAAATTACCTTCATATTTTCCTGGAAGTAAATCTGATTGTTGGTCACATACAAGTCCTGAATTCTCAATTTCACTGGCAATTAATTTCTGTGTTATGTATTGGATTTCTAAGTGCCCACATTTAGCCCTTTTAACGTTAGTTTTATTGGCAACCTAAAAGATAAAAGGTACTAGAAAATACAAAAAACATACAGTAAATGCAAGATATTACAAAGTACATTAATTTTCATTTCTCAATAACTATGCTGAATTCTGCATCTAAATATAGACGCTACCAAATAACAAATGTTACAAAAAAGAAACTCGCAGATCAAATTACTCAGAGAATGCATCGTAAAGCAGTAGCATAGCAAGGAATTCATTTCTAAGATCGAAGAGTTATAAATTAAATATTTATAATATTATAACAGTTTTGAGAATTTTTGCGGTCTCTTTATCTTATTTAAACAACTACAAGCATAAAAAGTGCTGCATTCGATAGATATGGAAACAGGATGCTCTTTACAATGGCTGTGCTCATGAAATGCTTATGGCCAAAAATAACATGAAACGAACATCCAACTCTTGTCTCTTAAAATTCACTTTTATCCTTTTGTATCGAATATGTGAATACATGTGCAAGGTGGTTAAGCCAATGAAGAACACAAAAAAAAATTTCAGTTTATAATGAATGATTAACTCAATAAACTGATAATTAATTAAATAATTGTAATTTTATTTTAAAATGTATGGAAAGAATGTTACAAAGGTATTCTAGATTTAAGAACTCATAGAAGTATAAATTTAAAAAAACAAAAACAAAAAACAAGACTTTTGGGGACACCTTGAGTCCTCTCTGGCTATGCTCACTGTAATAAAATATTAAACGTTTCAAAAATCATAAAATAGATAGCTAACACAGAAATTCTTCTTTGGCAACAAAAAGCACACCAAAAGTATTGCCACAAAATTCTATATCAAAACTCTACCGACATATTTCCATGATTTACACCTATTTAATGAAATAATTTCAACACCTTTCCTTAATATATTACTTCTTCATTCCTTCCCTATTCATTTCTGGGTAATTTTTACAGGCACTTATTGATTCAATGCCATTGCATTTCTTTCTCAGAAGCCTGAGTACCAACCTTGAAATCTCATGATTGGGCACTTTTCATGTGTTTCATTTAAATGTGACAAATATACAAGCACTTTGAAGTTCTTCCGGAAAACAGTGTTAGAATACTTTTTAAAGACTTATTGGTACAGCTTTTGATATAAAGATGTTTTGTGGTAACATTTTCGACATTTTTGTAGCGAGTTGTAGCAGGTAAAGGCAAACCTGTTGCATTATGTTTTTATGGCAACCCTCAGATTATCTGAATCTCTCAATAACCTTTATACATCATTATCTCTTTTATTTTACCATACCTAAGCGACACAGGTTTGCTGGAATCAATGTGGTCTTTTCTAACATTCATACTATTTTGTACAATTATATATATTTTTTCATTAAAGTAAATCCAAACCTTGTAATAGTAAGAATAATCAGTCATGTGGATTTTTTCTATTTTCCGAAATTTTTTACCACTAAGACGTTGTGCACTGTCGCCTAAGAAATTTTTCTTTGGTGACAAAAAGCACACCAAAAACATTGCCACAAAAGTCAATATCAAAACTTTACTGACATATTTCCATGTTTTCGAGACAATTTGTATCACTATTTGAAGTAAATAGACTGGAAACCTCAAAAATAAAATCATGAAGGAATAGTTGAGATTAATTCCCACAGTTTTCCATATCTTGAAATTAGCAATCAAAATAATAGCCCTATAGGAATGATACTCGTACATTTTTGGTAGGACTGGTGGATGTCTTCAACTTATTTTGCATTCTTTTAACCATTAAAGAATACTTTGAGTAGGAAATGGATAAAAAACAACCACTACTTAGTTAAATTGTAATCGATTGGGTTGCTTTGTGGTGCAAGGGTAATATTTGGCCAAGTACTATAAGTTTAGTTTCAGAAAATTAATATTGTTGATCATACAAACCTGACAACCGATATCTTGAAAAGAAATATATTTACAAGGAACTGAATTTAGAGACTCATCTCTCTTTGTTTCTTGCTCTATGCAAAGTCCACTCTCATTTACAATGGAAACCTCAGATGAAGATCCTGAAAAATTGAAAACAAATGCCATGCTGTGGTCAGGAAATGCAGTAAATAAGTCAAATCTTTTTCTACGATAGGAAGCAATTCAAGTTGACAACAACAAAAATTGTTTTCAGTTCTTCAGTTTTGCAACTTTACTATTATGAACCACATAAATGTGACCAGTTTTTAGTTTTATAGTAAGTTTTAACACGTGCAGTCGGTTTGTTTATTTTGAGGGTTTTTTTTTTTGTTTCTATGCGGAATGGTGGTTTTTTCTTCCATTAAAAGTAACATTGCCATCACTTACTAATTCTTAAACAATACGTTTTATA
The DNA here is from genome assembly GCA_947359465.1 of Metellina segmentata. NCBI lineage: Eukaryota > Metazoa > Arthropoda > Arachnida > Araneae > Tetragnathidae > Metellina > Metellina segmentata. The sequence goes on from OX375880.1 coordinate 112,228,822, forward strand.
ACAAATGTTTAACATATGACGGTTGGTAACTAAGGAGGAAGTTGGGCATCGTCGCAGTGGACAAACAAGAGTAATTAAAGACACTCCAGGATTAATCTGACAGCTCGTAATTTTAAAACAGGTCAGATAACAAATTAAAAACCTTAGCAGGCACCCTACCCTCCAAACTACCACACCAACGTGGAGACATTTGAAATCACGACACACATCAGTCGTCACATACACTCAGTCCATGGTTGGATCGAGTTTCGAACTTGCAACCCACCGGTAACGAATCCGTGGAAATACTACCTGTGCAAACGCTTCTCAGATGGATTTTCAAATGCTTTTATTCATCTCCTCCTTCTCATATCTAAGGCTTACCAAAAATACAGCTAGAGTGATAAATGTGAACTCTTATAACAAATTTATACAGGTTAAAAGAAACACATTTACTCGAGATTCCTGGCGAAACGAAATTTGGTTTCTAGAGATTTCTATAGAGGTTACATAATAGAGCTTGTATCATGTAGGTAGGTGGGTATATTGATTACCGTCAAACAAGAGCAACACAATGGACTTAAGGCGACGGTCCGCGATCAATCTCCTGAGGGAAAGATTCGAGGACAACACCACGTAATTTTGAACCACGATCAGATGACGAGAGAACACTTGAGCTGGCATCCGACTCTCCAAACTTCCACACCACGCCAGCACCACATACCACGTCAAGTTAAAAGAAGGAGGCGATTGTGTTTTTACGGCGAGACATGCTCCTTGTACATATTCCGGACGAGATATCACTTTGTTTTTCGAATACGTTTTCATCGCGTAGCCAATCAAACTTCAACAGAATGAATTCCGAAATGATATATGATATATATATATATATATATATATATATATATATATATATATATATATATATATATATATATATATATATATATATATATATATACACACACACACACACACAGTCCAGTCACATTAATGTGACCACCACCTACTTTCGACGTCAACGTGAAATAACCAATCATAAAAGGCAGGTGGCAGCACATTGCAGTGGAGTGTATATAAAGGAAAGCATTTCAATCGTTGGCCTAATGCAGAATTATTATTATCATCCGACGTCCAAAAGGGCATGATTATTGGCTTTCGGGCCAAGGGTGGAAGCATTTCGGAAACGGCTAATTTTGTGAACTGTTCGCCTGCCACCGTGGTAAAAGTATACCGTGCGTGGCAAAATGGCACCATCCAAAATCAGCGGCGTGGCACATGTGGTGCACCACGGGCTGTAGATGAAAGAGGCGAACGAAGGCTACGGAGATGCATTCGGGCGAATAGGCGTGCAACTGTTGAGCAACTGACCGCCCAGATGAACCAAGGGGCTACCAAGAGTGTATCCTCAACAACGGTTCAGCGAACGTTGCTGAGCATGTGCCTCCGCAGCAGACGCCTGCACCTATGCTGACTGCTGTTCATCGGCGACGAAGGCTGGAATTTGCACTCCAGTACCGCAACTGCACGTCCACAGAGTGGCGACAGGTGGCTTTTCCCGATGAATCACGTTTTATGCTCCATCGGACAGATGGACGTTGGCGTATGAGGCGTGAAACGTCTGAAAGCAAACACCCTGCAACAATTGACGGAAGGATCCAGGCTGGGAGCATTATGGTTTGGGGAATGTTTTCCTGGCATTCACTGGGTGCAATCATCATTGTGGAAGGCACGATGGATCAGCACAAGTACGCATCTGTCCTTGCGGACCATGTCCACCCCTACATGCGAATTAATTTTCTTCAGAATGATGGCATCTACCAGCAGGACAATTGGAGGTGTTATACAGCTCGCAGTGTATGTGCGTGGTTCGAAGAGCACCAGGAGGAGTTTACCGTACTCCCCTGGCCAGCAAACTCACCGGATTTAAACCCAATCGAGAATCTGTGGGACCACCTCTATCGGGTTGTTCGCGCCATGGATCCTCAACCGCGTAATCTAGCGCAGATGGCCACGGCACTGGAGTCGGCATGGCTCAACTTCCCAGTGAACATCTTCAGAAACCTATTTGACTCTCTTCCTGCACGTCTCGCAGCGGTCCGCTCTGCCAAAAGTGGTTATTCTGGATTTTGACAGGTGGTCACATTAATGTGACTGGACTGTGTATATACATCGTTCTATCGAATATATACGTTGCTGATCACTTTAAACGTGCTCAATAATTTAATTTTAAAATTACTCGAGGATTTATCTTAAACCTAATCTTAAAATTTGGCCTTTAGCGTCTGAATATGTTTTTTAAAATAAGTAATGATAATGGTGATTATTAATTAACGTCGCACTAGTGCAACACAACGTGCTATTGACGACGGTCCGGGATCGATCCCTTAAGGGAAAGATCCGAAGACAACACCTCGTAATTTGGAACCACGGTCAGATGACGAAGCAACACTTGAGTTGGGACCCCACTCTCCAAACTTCCACGCCAACTCCACGTGAGAACTTTCGTCCACGACAGATTTTAGGTGCACCAGCCGCCTCTACACCATCCATGCCCGGACCCGGATACTGTGTAAAATAGGTAAGGTAAGGTAATTATTCGTTAACGTCGCACTAGAGCAACACGTTTGAAATCAATAAAGATTATCTCAAATCTGTTACTTATGTGGTGCATTAAACCGAACTCGCACTCGCACTCGGCCGTGGAACATGGTAATATTTCAATTGTTCTTAAATTTTAATTTTCCTGGAACAACTTGTACGTTTTCATTCAAGCCCCTCAAACCCTGAAAAGTGCACATTTCATCTATAGCAAAACGTCGACAGATCCTTTTTACCTCCTTTTCTCCCGTCTACTGTATTTATATTTTCTGGATCAAGCTTGGAGATATTCAAAAGTTGACAATTTTATTCATTAACATTAGAACAAAGTCTGGATTTTATTTATCTACACTACTTTGAATGAATTGCTTTTGATTAATAGGTACAATTTTGGAATTATGTACCAAGGTGATATCTTGAAATAGAAACTTTTCTTTTGTTTCTACAGCTATCAGCGTTTTTTCTCCTGGGTTGTCTTTAAAAGTCTCGATGACCCTAATTGTTCTATATATTAGTTGTTCAGCCCGTGGAAGGGTTGTCTTCCTAGACTGAAGATCAATAGAAAGCATAGATGATTCTTGTAGAATACCAAACATGAGGCCCAAATCCAAGACGAATTGTGGACTTCTAAGGGTTTTTTTCAACCCAGTAAATGTTGATTTTAAAAATTCAAATTTTCACTCTCAAATTTCAAATTCAAATTCCAGCCATGTTTTCAAAATGGTAATAAGGTGTTTTATATGACCAAACAGCTTTTATCATTTTAAAACTGCTTGCAATCCAAAGTATACTTCGAACTTGGTCTTTTTTGACTAACTGTAAGCCCAATTCACGGGAAACGTACTCAAATGCTTGACTATTTTTTGGCGATCGACTATATACACATTACAGTTTATTCATGAACGATTTAAAATGGTTTAATCCATGAACGATTTAAAATGGTTTTATCCATGAACGATTTAAAATGGTATAATCCATGAATGATTTAAAATGGTTTAATCCATGAATGATTTAAAATGGTTTAATCCATGAACATCTTTAATGGTAATATTTTCAGACAATTCTAACCTGTGATTAACGCAGTGCCACATAAAAAGTTTCGGATATTTTTGCTTTAGTCGAATTACTACTCCAGAATGCTTTCCTGTCATCACACTTCCACCATCATAGGTAATAACAATCCAATTTTGCTTCAAATGTTCCTCATTAAATCCGTGAATTTTTAAAATATTTAAAAGCAAGTTTTCAATGTGTTCAGAGTCTTGCGATTCTAATTCGCATAAATCGAGGAAAATATATTCTGCATTTTCGTCATCTATGTATGCTTTTAAATACACCACTAGAGTTTTTTTGTTGCTTAAAGTGGTCGATTCATCAATAAGCACACAAATTTTGGAGTTTAAATAAATAATTTGGGAAATTAGTTTCTTCCTCGTGTTATTAGCTATATGATTAATTATATTCGTAGCTGAATATCGCGAATGTAGAATAAAACCAAGGTTCATACCATTTAGCTCGTGCATGTTGATTAGATTCTCATGATCTGCCTGTTTCTTCTTTGGCTAAGTAATAGGCAGTTCTGAAAACTTTCATTGTTGTTTCTTTAGAATTTATTTTTCTGAATTTATTTTTCAATGTAATGTTCCACCGATTTTTATTTCTTAGATTACAATAGCTGTCTTCAGACCAGCTGTCATTTTCAGCTGTCTTATAACCGTCAAATTGTAGGTATTTTTTTTTTTAGTTCGGAGATTGGATATCAGTTTGCTACTGCGATCTTTTCAGGAAGCTTCAATTAGGGAATTGCTCCATTCCTCAGAGATGCGTGTAACGTGATGTTACGCGCGATGTTTTCTAGGAAAAGCAAAGCGTGTACACAGTTTTTAAGAAAAAGCAGAGGGCATACGTAATTTGCTTGGAAAACCAGAGGGTACCACCGTATACCTTCCACTACAGCCCTGCTAATACCCATAGCTGTGTATTAAAACCTTGTTGAAAGTATGCCCAGAAGGGTTGCTAGTGTAATTGCAGCATGTGGGAGACCATCCTCCTATTAAAGCATGTATTCTTTACCTTATACCATCACATGCCCTTGCTTGGGAGGGGCTATCTGTAGACCGAAATGTGTTCCGAGGTTTGTTCACTTAGGATTTTCTTAACGGCTTCCTATATACGGATATTTGCCATTTTTGAAATAACTAGAACAAATTCATAAATTCACAGAAGTTCGTGGCAGCTTATGTGTAGGCCTATCAGTTTTGAGACTAAATCAAAACTAGGAAGAAAAAATAAACTATGTAAGGAAAAAAATGTATTGCTGAAGTAGAAACAGGAAATTAAATTATATTCTGTATTAAACAGAAAAGAATTCACAATTAAGATATTTTCAAGTGAAAAGGTAATACTGAATATGAACTAAAGAAACACATTTATATTAAGACTATCTAAGCCTAAACTATAAATATGGTTGTCATTATAATATCAACTCAAGTCTTCTTGATTTTTCCTTAGCATATCGAGCTAAAATTGTTATTGGTTCTACATTTATCTAAATTCACTTATTAGAGACAGCATCTCGAGCTTTCTTGAGGTCCAAACATTCGGTTTGTAAAAACATATGTTGATGATTTAAAACGTGTTGCGTTTAAGACTTTTAAGAGACTAGGGCAAAAATAAATTCTGTAGTGCACAATGAATAAATTAGTTTTTGCATTGGGTACTGAATTCGGGTCGTGTCACAAGTTGATATCTCCTCTAACGCATCCACGATCTTAATGAGTTCTGCTTTGAATTTGATAACACCATAAGTGTCTTTCGTCCAGAAAGTTGTTCCCCAATATTTTTTCAAAACGTTACTTCTTTCCGCTGAACCAGTGAAAATCTCACAACTTGTTTGATGATGCCAACAGAATTACGCACGCTTGAAACGGACGAAGATTTGGATAGTCAAATTCAGTCGGTGGCTGAAACATGGACAGCATTTACAGGAATTTTTTTTAACTTCCTTTACCGCATCGCAACGATTACATGTCATCACACTACACCTGTCTCTACAACTACTAACCATTCTGGAAGAATAAAGTCCCAAATTCTCAACTATCTATTCTTAAGGGGGTCCGGGACACAAAAATTGTCAAATTTTCGAAATCTTTTTTTATTACTTTAAGAAATTTTCTGTGTTTTTCTGCTTAAAATGACGTCTAATTCATGTTTCTATCTTAATTAGAACTATAGATATAATTATTTTTGTGGTGCGTTGTTTTGAAAATCTAACACTCTTGACAGTTGTTATCATGGCAACAACATCTGTCTTTAAAACTTCAAATGCGTTTTTCTCCATGATACATTTTTTCAAGATTTCCTGTATTCAAATTGCTATAAGTCGAAAACCGATAAAGTATAAGGGTTGAAATTTGGGATATATCTTTTTCAAACATTATACTTTAATCTTAATTCAGCAAATTTAAAACAAATATATACTTTTAAAAATATGACTTTTTAAAAAAAAAGTACCTTAAAATTTTCAAAAATTTTCATTCAAATATTTTTTATTTTTTATTAAATTAATATTTTTTAAATTGCTGAATCAAAATTAAAGTTTATAAATTTGTGAATAATTTACTGCAAGAATTTTAAAAATTGATCAAGAATATTTTGAGTTTTAGCAATTTAAAATGACCCCTCTTTTTTCAAAAAATTTTAATTAAAAATTTTTAAAAAAACCTTTGGAAAAATTTTGTGTTGTGATTTCGTTTTTTAGTTAGATGGGTAATCAGTACACAAAAATTCAAAATTCTAATTTAAATAATAAAATTTGTTTTTCAATGTGTCCCGGACCCCCTTAACTACTTTGTGACCAATCGCAACTCCAGTTCGCTTTTAATTCAGCCGAAGTTGACACGGTAGTGGGCTTCTTTGGGATCCCGGGAGCAGAAACTGCTTAAAATTGCGACGTACGTTGCAGAACAAACAAAGTCTTTGCAGAACAATTTTTCCTCAATTTTAACAACATTTTGGCCGATTTTTTTTTATCATATGTTACGATGTTCTGCAGTGCAAAGCGCGCTCTTTGATACGCTTTTTTTTTCTAGCTACTAAACAACTTCCCTACACCACCCAAATTACCACAAGCATTTTATAAATAACACATCTATGTCAATGACAAATTATTTAACTTCAAAAGTTATCGATAGAATTGCAACTTCTGAAAGTATGCCTCTTGCTTTTAAATAAAGTAAGTTGATTAATTTTGATGTTTTATAAAAATATGTCATAAATTATTTAGCCGATAATTGTGTTTTACTTCTGTTTTTGATTTTACTGCAGTTTTCAAAATTCGGACAAAATGCCTGCAAAACAATTGCAATTGTTTGGAGTTGTGTTGAAGAACACTGAATATAATTCTGCATATGGGTTTGGGAGTGCTACTATTTTATTTTGGTAAAGTAAAACAGCAAACGTCAACGTCAGCAAACTAAAAACGTCAAAAAATTTTCATGAACTTCCATTCTTCTTACTTCACCCAGTCACGTATCTTAGTACAACTGTCAATTGAGAAATATGGGAAACATCTGTACTTTCATCAAACAACACTGTGCTATATACACCTGTTTCACGAACTTGTGCACCGATATGAGAATAGATTTCCATGTCAAAACATTGAATTATGTCATTTTGAATGGTTTGCTTATGAACTGAGTTTTGGAAGACTCGAAATGTTTACTAAAAATTTCGTCTACAGCGGACATTCTGAACCGCAACAAAGCACGAAAATTTCATTCATTTGTCGTTGATGCCAATGAAAGTCCAATGTTACCATCACCTCGGTGACCCATGCAACGCTAGGTTTAGCCTGCCACACAGCTGAACCGTTTCAATAATTGATAGCATAATTTTTCGATTCCAATCGATTAATTCTTGGTGATAAGTACATACTTGATTAGAAACATCTCGAGAAGGATTTTCGTACCTTTTAATAAAGTTTGAGGCTGCCTCTAATGCTTGCTTATGATAGTGGGGCTCACCTCCTTTAAATAAAAAGAGACGAAAATCGTAAGGAAGCGGTCGCTCTTTAAGATGCTTCGATTTGACGAGCCTTATGGTTCCGTGGCAGATTTTATCCATAATAACGCTGTGCTCTCGTACTCTTCAATAAATCTTAACTTGTAAATAATTTTCAAATTTATCTTTTAAATAAAGTTTACTGTGCTGTAACCAGTCTAATCTCTAATTAAAGACCAGAAACGTTACAGTGGATAAACTGAGGGAGGGAGAGCAAGGCCAAAGTCTACCTCCTAATGATTTTTTAAATTTTATAATTTATTTGAAAAAACGTCGGCGTTTGTCTGGCATTTAGGAGGGGCGATCGCCCCTCCTGAAATCCGCCACTGCCATCACATCTTGCTTTCCGGTCCATTATTGGAGGGTGGTGTACATAAAAGACAAATAACCACTCACTCACTCACCGATCACTGTATCTCAGGAACTACACGTCCTAGGAAGATGAAATTTTTCAGGGTGATCCTTCTTATACTGTAGGGGTGCACTAAGAAAGGATTTTGAAAAATTCGACTCCTAAGGGGCCTAAGACAAAATAAATTCGAAAGCGCCATAGAAATAATATTAAGTACCATACAAAGATTTGTGTACGAAGCTCAGATTGCTTTACCAGTGTTGACCGAAAAACAATTTCTTTAAACAAATTAAATTTTATATGAACTTAATTTTTATTTCTTCCCATGATGTAAATAATTTATAAATACATGTAATTTTTATTAACTTACATTTTGAAATGGAACATGAAAGCCCCTAAAGAAAGACTCATCTATATAAATAAGAATGGAGTGTTTGTTTGTACATTGAATATTTTCGACCCATTTCAAGTTTTCGATCCGTTTTTACTTTAGGCCGGACTTAACGCAATGACAAGAAAAATCCCTCAATACTTCAAAAAAAGAAAAAACTGTTTTTTTCCGTTCTTTTTTTCTAATCTACCAATTTATTAGGATTACCAAATACCAAGGCACCCGCATCTATCAAGTGCTATACTGTCAGTTCTGGAGATTGAGAATCTACTTTGGGGCCATACATGCATTTATATATAGCGGAAAACTTATTCTTTTACTTTTGCATCTCGCCGGCTCACTTTCCGTGTGCTTGTTATGTTTGAATAAATTTTAATGTTGGTTCAAATGCGAGCGTTTTACTTCCATAATCACTCAACATAACGACGGATTTAACGTGCACAAACCATCTTTGGCTGGATTCAAACTCTCAACCCTCCTGTTGCTAATCCGGGCTGTTGCTCTTCCATCCGGGCAACCGGCCCAGAGCTTGTAGGAAAATGGGCCATAATTCCATACGATTCTTTAAATCATAAACTGTCACAGAATTTTATAGAAAGTTTTCGTAATCGTAGTGAGTCCTAAGCAGATGTCTGTGGGTCTATGTGGTTTGGTTTTCTCACGAAATCACTTGCAATTCCTGGAGCTACTGTGGTAATTTTTAATTAATAGTCGTACTAGAGCAACACAACGGGCTTGGAGCCACTGTGAAAAGCTTGCAAATGAATGAAAAAATAGAAAATTGCAATTTAATATCATGTGCTATTATTCAGCTGTGCATTTATTATTTGAGGAAGATTTAATACAAATTTAGTCACACACAAACGATGTTTTTTTTTCAATGATGTTTACTTCAAATGTATTTATTTCCTGCTGCTTTAAGTTTTCTCTGGAAACCCTCGACTCGTGTCTCTAGAGAACTGGCATACGAAACAAATGAATTCGGTTACAGCTATTAGCACATTTAAATACTAAGCAACATATACTCGCATTTTCTGAGGGTGAATTTTTAAGTAAACCTATGTAGATAACAATTTGATGCGCCTAAATTTCACCGAAATAAAATTAGAAATATTGAAGGCAATTCTTGACTCCAACTTCAAATTTATGCATTCATTTTTTAATTTTCTTCCTTTAGCCTTCAATTCATATGAAAAAAACTGTATACGATTTTCTCTTTTGGACAATTCTTCCGTAAAACTAAGTTATACAAATACAAATACTGACGACCAGCTACAGGCTCAAGCCCAACAAGGCTGGTCCTTTGTTTATGAATTCCCCAATTCCCACTGACTATCCAATTGTATCTTAAATTCGTACACTCCCTTTGAATTAACTATATTTTCTGGCAACGCGTTCCATTTTTCTATTACCCTATTAAAGTAGTAGTTTTTCCTTAAATCCCGATTAAAATGTATCCCTATTGAAATTTAAGCCCTCTGTGTCCCCTTGTTTTACCAACTTGAAAAGCTGAATCAAATCCCCCCTCCTTCTTCTTATTTCCAGTGTATACATGTTTAGCTTACTTAAACATTCATTACAGTCGAGATTTGTTATCCCCTTTATTATTTTAGTAGCTCTGTGCTGAACCCTTTCAATTAATTCTATATCCTTTGGTTTTGTCGGTTTATGCGTGCTCGAGGGCCGAACTATATCGTTTTAAATTTTTCAGATGGTAAAGTTAGTTTTATAAGCGTATTGCAATCCAAAATTTTCAATATCAAAATATTTCGAGATTTCGAATCATTTGTTTTTTAGAATACTTCCCTTTTTTTTTTTCAACCCTTATATGCATCAGAAAAAAAAAAACACACACACACACAAAAGAGAGCGTTTTGTTACATGTGGATAAATTATTTTTATACAAATTTTTAAGTGCCAAAAATTTTGCGATTTTTTCTTGTTTTTAAATGTTTATTTTAATATCTTCACTAAATATGTAAGTATGCAAGTATATATCTTTAGTAAACAAAAGTAAATTAGTGCATTCTAACAAAAGGTACATAAAAATTAGGTAAATTCACAAGGCCAATAATAGATCCTCTAATTCTTATTAACACGAACCTGAAAGGTACAGCAACGATTTTTCAATGTTACTTAATAAAAATATAAAGTTAAAAATATTTTGTTTAGAAATGTAAGTAATACATTTTTATTACATCCTCAGGGCTTATAACAGGTTTTAAAGAGTGACAAAAGTGACTAATCGAACCAAAAAAAGTGACAAAATACAATAATGCCAAATATATTCAAGTATAAAGATAGAAAAGAAAAAGATACTCTCCAGTCACCCTTATCTTTTACTTTTCTTTCTTTGGAAGGATATTTATTTTCTTCATTTAAAAAGCACATTTATTTTGAAACAATATTAACAAGAAAAAAAATTTGTAATTATGATTTTTAAATACGTTGTTCATTTTTGACACAGCTTGAAAGATTTCTTCTATTTCTTAGAAAAATATATTTCTGATATTTTTTTGTAGAAAAAGTTTGAAATTAATTTTGTATTTTTTTTTTCTCAGAGAAGAAAGTGCATTTTTAAGTCTGTCTTTGTTGACCAGTGTCATCCGAAACTTTTGCCGCCCCTTCAATCATTGACTGAACAAGTACTGCTTTCTTAAAATCTATTTTTTATCGCCTTCTTGAGCCTATAGTTGGCTTCCTTTAATAATTTTGAAGCACTGTCCAACGCCTCATCCTCTTCCTTACGCATAATTTTAAGTTTTCGTTCTTCTATTATTACCTTTCTTTTCTTTGCCAGCTGCTTAAAAAAATTTTCTCTGCTTCCAGTCTTTCTTTTTTCCTGTCCTTCTCTAATTTTTCTTACGCCTTCTGTTTTATATTTTCTAAATAGGCATTGTAGGCTTTATATGCAACCCTTCCCATATCCATTAGCTTTGATGTGATCGGCACCAAATAAGGTTGATTGTCAAAATTTGATAAACTTCTTTTGACCGTTAAAAATGAATTAAGACTTCTTGAACTGACACAAGGAAAGAAATAGCCAAGGAATACCCATAACACGTTTTAAAAAGCTGAATGATTGCAGAGTTAAATGGCTTGCCTGGTTGCACTGTAATAAATCAAGACTCTTTAAAGAACCCCTTAAGAAATTTAGACTTATAATATGTAGGCTGTTAACAGACCGTGATTATATAAGAGAAACTAGTAGAACTTATATATAATGAGTAATATATAAATGTATGTCGAAAAGGAAATGAACCAACAAAAATCTCTCAATTCATTGACGAGTAAGTATCGAGAATTCGTTTCTACGGACCCTTGTAGTACTCAGAGGCAGAGGCGTGACTAGGGTTGATGACTGAGAGGGGGAGGTCAGTGTTGAGAAGAATGGACTGCACCAATAAAAAGGGAAAGCATCTGGAGACCTCTCAGGGAAATTTTTGTATTTTCATGTAAAAATCACATGAAATATTAATAAATATTTCCGTAGTACATTGATAAAATTATTAAAAATTTTGCGTCTAGCGAGCCACTTTCATCAAAAATAAAATCCTTTTTAACAATGTTGTTTTATTGTATCATACATGAGAAACACATTGTTCGGTTAAAAAAGCAAATTCTTTAAGGTCAGTCTTGAATTACACTAAAACCCTGCTAATTCAACCCCTTTCCCCCTTTGATTCGAGTTTGGTTAATCAGAACAAACTGTTTTTAAAATTTGTGAAACAAAATACAGTAAATCAGTGGCACATATACTATCATTATTACAATAAAAGACATCATTGGTAAGAATGCACATACTTTCAGATTTTTAGATTGTCATTAAGGGCACAGGAAACATAATTTGGCTCAAATTTTCGATTTTTTTTTAAATTTTGGGCTTAAAAAATAGCGTGAATTAAGACGATTTCAAAAATGTATAACTTGTATAGGTTTGAAAACTATAAACACAATTAAACAGACATTTACGAATGTAAACAACGCCTGTCACACACCCGTTGGCCTAGCCCTCTGCCAGTAAAATCACATGTACGTACGTTTTGACTTGCACAATGTTTCGGCTAGTTTTCAGCCTCATTTTTACTGCAATATTGACAGTAGGATTTTCTTACTTTTTACTTTAATCTGTGTGAGTATAATTAAATGCTTCTTTATATATCACCACCTGCACAATGCACATGTCTTTTTCAAGACATGTGCATTGCAGGTGATGTATTTTTGAACCGAGCTAAGGGATTGAACCACGTGTTTTATGATTTGGTAAAAAATACAGCTTTATATATTGATTAAAAAGTTCCTTTTGCTTGTTTCCAATGGCGAGAAAAAAGTTGTTTGTTAGACGCAAATTTAGTGGAAATCGGTTTACTGTTGTGAGGAAGGTAAATGCTGCTGATGACTCAGTGACCAAAATTAGCGCATCTGAGAAGAAGATTGACACAACTTTTCCGGAAGCTATCTAAAAATGCCAGAATGAAGTTAAAGCTGTTGAAACAAAAGAAATGTGATTCAGAAATACTGAATCAAAATGATTATGGTGCTGGAAAATTTTAATCTAGTGAATTTTAATTGCCAGAATGAAGTTAAAGCTGTTGAAACAAAAGAAATGTGATTCAGAAATACTGAATCAAAATGATTATGGTGCTGGAAAATTTTAATCTAGTGAATTTTAAGCATAGTAAGTGTTTTTATGGTTTTTTTCATTTTTCTCAAAATGTGTTTTTTTTATGCTTTGGTACACTTTTCTTAAATTCTATTGAAGCTACACTTTTCAAATTTTGCACACTTGTTCAAACAAGTGTTTTCAATAAAAATACCTATTATTTTAAATTTAAATGCAAAACATATGGAAATATCACTAAAATTTTTTTTTTTAATTCTGTTATTTAAAAAAAAATTTTTAATCTAATTTTATTTCTATTAGATTAAAATTAAAAATCCTTCTTATTATTTTCAAATGAGATATCTTTTGTTGTCAGGAAAATTTTGGAGACAATACTTGCAATAGTTTTTGAGAAAAGTGTACCAAACTGGGATACTGTGAAAAAAAAACTTTTCAAACAGTTAAAAAGTAAGTAGCTACAGAAAACAAAATTATGAAGGGAATACATTTTGTTACAGTTAATTATAAAATGTAATGCGTATATTTTCAAGGAAAATTGTTTTTATGGTTATATGGTTATTTTTAAATTGTATATGGCTTGACGAATGGTGAGCTTAAAATTCATGCATTTAGTCTATCGAGGTGGTCCGTGTGCCGCTAAATTAAAAAGAATAGAAAAATAATCACTAGAACTTCATGGACATTGGAAAAAATTAATCAGTTTTTGCCGTGGTAAATACAAAAAACATTTTCATAGTTGGTTCTTCAAAAAGCATATTCTAAGTTAAACATAAAAATCAAGGGAATAAAAATTTCACTTTTGTCGTGCAATTATTTATATTATGAGTGCAAAAATAATTTTTTTAACTATAATCTAGTTTAAATAGCCATAAAGCGTAAAACTCCGATTGCTCTTCATTAACAAATTTAACTATCTTTTCCGACGAACTGAGCCCCCACTCCCCCTGGTTAAGCTTATAACTAATGTACCATTTTTTCATTGATTACATTTCTTTATTACACAAGTAAAACATTAATTAAAATTAAGTAATGAATAGTTTGAATATCCATTATAGAAGTAATAGTTAGAGTATAGTTCCATTAATAAAGAATTAATTTGTGAAAACTCATTATACATATATTAGCAAAATCTTTCTCAACTGAATGGGGAGGGGGTTGAACCCCCAACCCCCTCTGGTTACGACTGATTGATTACATTTCTTTATTACACAAGTAAAACATTAATTAAAATTAAGGTATTCATTGTTTGAGTAGTTAATAATAAAGGTTTAATTTGTGAAAAACTATCATTATACATATATTAGCAAACTTTTTCTCAACTGAATGGGGGGGTTGAACCCTCTGTATCATGCCAAGGCTCTTTCTGAGGCTAAGAAGCCACATTCAATGTCAGCACTACCATGAGAAAGAGTAGCCTTCACTAGCTTTGACGCAACTGGATGATCCACATTACTGTCTCGCAGTCTGAAGAACTGGTCCCAGTAAACATCAATAGGTTTCATTCTTTGGAGTAATTTCTACTTATCCAGTAGTATGTTTGTTGGGACCTCCCATGGCATTGTTCTTGCAACTTCTAATACTTGTACTCTCTCATCACTGAGTCTCTCAAGAGAACCAAGACAGGATAAACTTTTAAGGATGACTTAACTGAAGGAGGATTTCTTCAAAAGATATTCGTCACTTGCAATAAAATGCTTCCAAGTTCTAAGAAAAAATAAATTCCTTTCTTTCTCTTTCACATTCTGAATCGCTTTAGAAATTTATTTTCCAATCACAATATCAGCCAGAGTCAAGTTTCCGAGGACATATAACACTACCCTACACTAATGGACCGGACGCCAGCGGATTTGCATAAAATCGACTACTTGTTTGGGGTGTTTTTCGTGGTATGGCCTGGGACCTTTGCATGTTGTTACTAGTAAACTGTACACTGACGCCTACATGAACATTTTGGACAATCAGGTTTTTCCTACGCTCTGGCAATTTTATGGAAAGAACGGATGTTACTTCCAGAACGATGATGCTCCATGTCATGTTGCAGACTGTCAAGCAGTGATATCAAGATATGGATGCAAAACGTTTTCCCTGGCCTGCTCAGGGTCCCGACCTAAACCCCATAGAACATTTGTGGGACGCGTTAGAGCGATGCTTACGGACTAGGGAACCACGTCCGAAATCTACACCTGAGCTGGCGACATTCTTGCAGCAGGAATGGACACAAATACCTATAACTGTGTATCAAAATCTTGTTGAAAGTATGCCCATAAGGGTTGCTAGTGTAATTGCATCACTTGGGGGACCCTATTAAAGCATGTATTCTTTCCCTCATACCATCACAACTTGCTGTCCGATCCAGTATTGTAGGGTAGTGTCTTCCCTTTTCATCCATCGTCAAATCAGCCGACCAACCGGTATAGTGGTTAAAGTGTTAGCCTCTAGATCGGAAGGTTCCTGGTTCGAATCCGGGCATGGATGTTTGTAAGCGTATGATGTAGAGGCGGCTGGTGCACCTTAAATCTGTCGTGGCCGAAAGTCCTCACGTTGGGTCGATGTGGAAGTTTGGAGAGTGGGGTGCCAGCTCAGGTGGTGCTTCGTCATCTGACCGTGGTTCAAAATCAAAAAAGGTGTTGTCCTCGGATCTTTCCCTTAAGGGACTAATCCCGGACCGTCGTCAATAGCCCGTTGCGTTGCTCTAGTACGACGTTAACTAAACATTACCTTCTAAGTAAATGAACTATTTTCATGTAGCCTGGTCTTTGTATCATGTTTGGCTTCTTTATTGGAATGTAGTCAAGGAAATAATTTCGCACTGCAATCCACTCTTCAAGCAATTTTCAGCAGCTGGCTTCAGGCTTAGCCACCTGCTTGATGAAACAGTGAGTGGAAAGTTTCAAGTCTCCTTGAATTGGTTTATATGTTGACCAACGGATAGTTCATACATCTTCCGGCAGCTTCAAATCCGACTCTCTTCTTCCTATATCAAATTCCTTAGCATCAGGCTATGTGACCAATATATATATATATAATTTTTTTTTTTTTTTTTTGGGGGGGGGGTAATTTGATGGAACATTGTTCCACTGTCTTAATGGAAATTACGAAAGAGGCAAACTATATTCTGTTGCTCCGTATTTATAGAGGATTGCTATTGGTTAATTGATGGCAAGACTATCTTATTTGGTGATACTTGAGGTTCCAATTCTTTTCGCCAACTGAAATTAATGTTATTGTAACCGGCGCCAGGGGCGTAGCATTACATTACGATCACCTCAAATTTAAAAAAAAATGTTTGATTTTGGCGGAAACACTGGCGTTATTCAAATGGGGAGGGGAATTGCCACGCCCCTTCTTAATGACGTTACAATGGGGTGTACCTGCCGTGTAGGAAACTATGCTGGACAAGTTCCAACGCAAGACGAAATTACACAACATGTACTGTTAACATTTGATTTTTTTTTAGAGGGAAAAAAAAAAAAAAAAAGATTTTTTTTTTTAAATTGCGAAATAAAAATTGTTTTCTCCAAGTAGAATTTAAGAACTTAAACACCTGAAAAAGTGACAAAAGAACAAAAAAGTGACGTGTTATAAACCCTGCATCCTAGAACATACTACATACTTTTTCTAAATAAATAACCACTGCACGTGTAACTAGGAAAGAAAAGGTCCAGAGCATCACAAATGCATTACGGCCTTTGATAAAAATCCTCACTACTAATGGATGATTAAAGATATTCTCTCACTGCAGTCTTTCAATTATACATTTAAAAGAGATTACATCATTTTATCACATTTGCATAGTGAATTTTTAAATGTAGTAGGTATCCCTATAATAAACAATTCCTAGAAAATAAATAATTGAAAATGAGCAATAAATTATGTTAAGATGGGGAAACAATAAAGATTGTCACTCTGAATTGAAAGCATTTTTCCCAATGGGAATGAAAAATTGTATAAATAAAGCATTAATAAAATGAATTTAATCAAAAAAAATTATATGGTCTAATAATTTGTACTTTCAAATTTTAAAATGGACAGTAAGTAAAAAATGTACAATAAGATAATTATCAAATTCCAGCCTTGGTATTAAAACTGATATTTTATTTGCTTTACTTTCTTTATTATACTATTTTTAGGCATTTATATAATCGACCATCTTTATTAGCAATAGTCTTCAGACATTTAGTATTTAAGAAAAAGCACTGAACCATTTCAGACATCAAAACTTAATTTCAATACGTACTTTATAAGGTGGAAAATTAATGACAAGTACAGTGTGCACATTTAAAAAATATAACCTTTATTTAATAATACAAAACTTTGATATCCAAAAAAAAGAGGAATTACAAATTTTATCACAGGCATAAATCAAGTCTTTTGGTAATTTCTAACTAATCACACAGATAAAATCTTTTCATTCAACATTGTCTAAATACAATACATAGCTAAAATATTTCATTTTACTCAGTATATATCATAAAAAGTTATGAACAATGTTTGCTACACATTTTAAATCATCATAAACTATTCAATTAAATTTAGACTAGAAAATTTTATCACAACCTTTGTTCAATGTGTCAAAAACTAATACATTATTACAACTTTGTTATTAACTATATATTTTGCATCAATTACACAAAACATAAATATCACACATCTGCTATACCAGCAACACAGTTGGAAGTGACCAGAGTTCTCACTTTTACATTCATATTTCATTTCAAGTCAGTAGCAATGGAATGTAACATTGAAGAAAAAAAATTATTTTGCAATCAAAAGCATTTTCTTTTCTCATGGACACAAAATAATATACACAATGTAACATGACGAATTAAAAATTCAAATACAGATAAAATTTGTTAAAGATAACCTGGAAAAAAAAAATTCTGCAATGAATTTGAGGAAAAGTAAATGTCTTACTCCAAACTTTTAACCTGAAACATTAAGTACAATTTCCTAAGTTTTCCTGTGAAAAATGGTGAAGTTAAGAGCATAAAGTACCAATAACTAATCTTAATAAATTTGATAGCAAAATGAAAACAAAGTATAGAATAAAGTGTACACACATCAAAAGTTTGATATGGAAAAATTAGAGTTGTAATTGACACTTTGCATAGATCAGGATATTTAGACTAAAAATTAATTTTTCCTAAAATCTTTAGCAGAATTAAATGTCTTCGGCAAGGTTTATCTTCGGTATAATTCTCTTCACACAAACTTTAATAATTTCATCATATTAATTAGTATGACATTTTAAGAATCCTTTTAAGTAACGATTCTGCGCCCCAATTCTGGGGAATACTCTCCTTCTGTGGTTGGCCACATAAAACCGCTCATAACCTGCTATCACAGCGGGGACGAGGGGGCCACCTGCGGTGCCCAAGCAACGATTCTGTTGATTTTACTATTAATTAATCATGCAAAGCTTCGTTTTTCAATGTATTGAAAAAAAAAGTTTTAATTAAATAGACAAGTCTTTCAGTACTAGTAGAATAGTAAGTATAGTACTACTCTAACACAAGTATTCTACCACACTATCCAAAAGAGAAAAGTTTGGTCCTTAGGGTTGTCTGTTATAAAAAAGATGCATGTAAAAGAGTAATTAATGCTAGAAAACAGCTAGAGCACATTCAATCACCAGTTGGTTGAGTGATTACTCTTATTTTGTATTGTTACGCATATTACATTTGACATGCTTAGTTGTGCTGTGATGTATAAGTTGACTAGTACAGCATTACTCATTGAATCGAAGAGTGCAAAAACCACACAAATCCAAAAATGTGGAAACTAACTTTATTGCATAAATGGGTTCGTCTGAGGTCAGTAAGTAATGTGTGGACATCACATTAGTCCATGGCATAATAAAAATAGAGCCATACAAATTTGTGCAGAAACCACATGAGTCACTGATTTATATGGTTTGTGCCCCTGTTATTTTTTAATTTGAAAAGTAGAACTTGTGTGATTTCTGCACTCACTGATTCAATTTGGTAACTGCTAAACTTTCTCAAACTGTGCTCCGCTGAGTCCTTGGGGCTCCGCGAGCGATTTAATAAACTAAGCACGAATAATTTTGCATTAAAATACCTTATTCAAACAATCCAACATCCTCACTGACTTTAAAGATTCTCAGGGACTCCATCTGCGGCAGTAATGACATGGTTTCGGACAGCTACTGTCAAGCATTATTTAAAAGCAAACCACTTCCTGAATTTTGGGCTTAGTTAGGGAAGAATCTTTTGATATTAAAAGTTCGAAAGCTAAATTGCTCATACCGCCTTTTGGTACTAATAACCTCTGTGAAACGGCCTTTTCGAGGTACACTGCAACAAAAAACGAAATATCAAGCTCGTTTGGACACAGGAGACGATATGTGGGTACATTTAACTTCTGTGACACCAGACATTAACAAAAAAATTAACAAAACACTAAATATTTCTTGGGGCATGAGAAACTTTTGCTTCAAATAGGGCTCTGTGACCGAAAAAGTCTGGAAACCGCTGGCCAAGAGTAATAAATTCAAGTGCACATCAAAGACATTTTGCAGCACAAAAATGAATACAGTTAAATAACAAACAAAAAAGTATTAAAACTACAAATTAGCTAATAAAAAGTTTATAAAAATAGAAGACTTAACAATAAGTAATTTAGCAAACAAACACAACCTGACACAAAATCATAACAATTTATCTTGGCTTGTGATCTAACAATGCCCCTTAAGATGGTATTATAGCACTGCTCCAGTGAGAAGGCAGATTACTGTAGGGAAGTACATTTGCAACAAGGTAGTTTAGCTCACAGGAGAATGGGCAGCTATATACAAAATCGTGTGTGCAAGGCCAGCCCTTCACCCAATTTCACCAAATGAATAAAAATGAAAAAAGACAAATTTATTATTAATTTTATTCCTGAATTCTATACGACACATGGAAATATTTATTTTTACTTTAAAATGTTTTCTACTGTCTCAACAACCTAATTTACTTAATTTCAAATGACATTTACATTTTTTTCTTCTTTTTTTTTTTTTTCATTTTTAACATTTTGTAGGACTTTTAAGATAATGAAGGAACTGGGCCCTACACTTCGTAAGGTCAGTCCTGTATCTCTAATGACAGGGTTCCCACTCCATTTCAGAAATAAAATTCTCTGACCTTTCCAGACAAATATTTACAAAATTCCAGGACATACTTAAGCAATTCATATTTTTAAGGTGAAAAACCAAGAAATAATCTAGCATTCAATAGCCAATAATAAAAACCAATTTAAGGATTACACATTGTAAAAATTAATAAACTAAGCACGAGTAATTTTGCATTAAAATACCTTATTCAAACAATCCAACATCCTCACTGACTTTAAACATTTTGTGATTTAATGTATAAGAAGCATGAAATTCTTCAATTTAAGCCAGTGGACAAAACAAAATTCTTTACTGGTTAAATATTAGCTGTTTCTTTTAAAATCGGATGAAAAATTCAATTAATAAACAAAGTGATACGAAACTATGTATGCATCTTATTAGCTACTTTTCTCCAAAGCATCTAAGAAACCATGATCAATCATTTTAAAGATCATTCAGGCGATTTTCCAGGTTTTAGACGAAAACTAATTTTTCCTGACTCTTCCCTGATTTTTCTGGACAAAATTAAATTCCCTGACAATTCCAGGTTTTCCCTGACCTGTGGGAACCCTGGTCACACTATTGAATTTAACTAAATGGGTGGAACAAACAGTCAATTCATAAAAATTATTACAAATGTCTTTTTAGTGGGAGACTAACTACACCTACGTTCACTCCTGCACACAAAATGACTAACACTAATTTTAATATCATGTGCATAACACATTACAGAACAAATGGTATTTACAAATGCAGTTTCGTAAAAAGTTTTCAGCACTGTATAAAAGTAGAAATATTACAGGAGCATTTTTAAGATCCATCAACATTTATAAACTTGACTTGTAAGGGAATTTATAAAATGGAAGTTACAAAAAACCTATAATTGGATCCTTCAAATGAAGTTTAAAAGGTAAGTCGAGAGCTGTGCACAGAAAAAAATCACACTGAAAATTTCTGTGACTAAAGCAGAATTCCAAAGTTCAATTGTAAAATAAAGTTATCAAACTACAGCATTCAATCAATTGCATTGAATACAAGTCAACTAGCACAATACAAGAACATTAAAGTTTTGGATGACCCATGTTGCATTAATAAAATGAAATTTCATGCACTTAATAACTTTAAAAGATATTTAAAATAATAGAGATGTTATAAACACAACAGCAAATATTACTTGAAAATCAAAATGTCTCTTCTACATGTATGGTTGACTTGAAATTAACATTGATTCTTGTATTTCAACACATAAAATCGTTCTGTACAAAAGAGCATAATAAAAATATAGATCAGGTCAGCCCGGGGGATTTACAATATCAGTTCAATCAAAGGTGAAAAAAGTATAAAAAAACTGATACTTAAACTTATACATCACCATTAAAATATTTGTTACAAAACAATAAAATAGGAAGTCAAATACTGAGAAACAAACACTAGGACTAGAGCTTGCATCTAAAGTTGTCAATGAATGCATTCTGTAAAAATAATACGTATCAAGGATAAGATTAATTAAGAATTAGATACAGTGCGACAAAGCAACAGAGGATAGTATATCTGTTCTCGTTTATAGAGTAAGGCCCAGATGAAAAGAGCAAGGGCCCAGATGCTCGAAGCAGCAGAGCAGGTAGCTGGAATATAGTAACTGAAGGTTTTCAGAGTATAACCTAAACAAGTGGAAAAAATAATTTCACTCAACAGATAATTAATTAAAATGTTACCAATATCCTCTTATTAAAATAAATAGTTTCAGCATACTGTAAAAATTGAATGGATGTTTTATAATTCACTACACAGCCATACCAATGTAGAAGGAATATCTTGAAGTTTGGTCATTTTAGGTTGACATTTGGTAAATAAGGCATGTTGGTGGGATTTTTATGGCTCAAGAGCTGTATTTGGCCATGCTGTGCCAAACACAAGACAAACAACATCAAGTAATGGACATACAAACACAAGGAAAGTTTTACTAACACAGAAGAAAGAAATACACACAAAGACGAATCAAGCAGCATCATAGGCATAACTAAGGTTGTTGAATGGGGAAGGGGTCCTCCCGAAAAGTATGAACTGTATTCCAGTAAAAAGGGGAAGATTAAATTAATTGTATTAATGTTGTTGTTGCGTGTCTATGCATACAGTACTAGTGCAAGAGTTTAGAGTCCTCCAAAAGCCTTGGTGACAAAATCTGCAAATTCTGGAGCTCGAAGGCTATGGAGGATTAATTATAATATAATTATTATATATTAATTACAATAATTGTTTTAATAATTAATATTTAATTTTATTAATATCTATTAATTTTCATTATTAATTTTTTATTTTACTATTTATTAATTAACACCTAGTTTTTTAAAATCAGAAATATTTTTTATTTATACAATATTTACCAGATGACTAAACAGTGAATTTTAAAATTTACAATACATTTAAATTAGAAATTAAAAAGTCGATTTTTTCTGAACTTCTTAGATTTAAACTTGATTTGCTTGAAGCACATCGGTAAAAATTCTCTCGATTCTGATTCTGTCATCTATGAGTGCCCATAATTTTTAAAAAGTGGATTAACTATATACTTGTGAATAACTACATGCAACTATAATATTAATGATGAGATTAAGACATGAAATTATTCACCAGTGTTGGTAGGAACTTAAATAGAGATATCACTGGTGTAATATCAACAAGAAAAAAAAATAACATACTTTTTACAGCAACATTTTTATTAAATTTTTTTTTTAAAGTCATCTCTCGAAAGTATTATTTAAATTATAACATAATTGCATTTAATGTCTTACATTTCATTGTGATAATGCTTTTGCAATGTTATTTTTAATACTCAAACATTTTCTAAAGCAAAAGTACACAAGATGTGCTAGACTGTTTGTAACAAAATGAATCAAGAATTCTTGAGCTGACACAAGGAAAGAAATAGCCAAGGAATAACATACTGCTTTTCTAACACGTTTAATAAAGCTGAATGATTGCAGAACTAAATGCCCCTTGACTGATTGTACTGTAATCAATCAAGCTGCTTTAAAGAGCCCCTTAAGGAATTTAGACATCTAATAATATGCAGGTTATAAAGTGAAACTAATAGAACTTAATGGGAAATAAATAAATGCATGTCGAAAAAGAAATGAACCACCAAAGATCTCCCTATTATGATGATGCTAGTGTAAGTATGGAGAATTCCTATTCAAAGGCATAGGCATGACTAGGGTTGATGATTGAAGTGGAAAGGCATGACAAGGGTTGATGATTGAAGTGGAAAGGCATGACTAGGGTTGATGATTGAAAGGGGAGGGGGGGGGTCAGTCCTGAGAAATGTGGACTGTACACCAATAAAAAGGTGAAACTTTTGAAGACCTCTCAGGGAATTTTTTGTATTTTTATGTTAAAAATAACATATTAATACATTTTTTCATAGTACATTGATAAAATTATTAAATATTTTGCATTTAGAAAATGCTAGCACTTTCATTTCAAATAGAGTGATTTTAAACTGTGTTTTATTGTATCATACATGAGAAACACATTGTTTGGTTCAACGACAAATTACTTATGGACAGTCTTGAATTATAATAAAACCTGATAATTCAAACCCTTTCCCATTAATCCGAACCAGCTGTTACTAGTGCAGTGGGCACACCCACTGAGCCATAATGGCCTCTAGTTGAGATTAGACTTCAAAAGAAATACAAATACAAATATTGACGACCAGCTACAGGCTCAAGCCCAACAAGGCTGGTCCTTTGTTTATGAATTCTCCAATTCCCACTGACTATCCAATTGTGTCTTAAATTCGTACACTCCCTTTGAATTAACTATATTTTCTGGCAACGCGTTCCAACTGTCTATTACCCTATTAAAGTAGTAGTTTTTCCTTAAATCCCGATTAAAATGTCTTATTCAAGTTAAGAAAAATCATGAATGAGCAACAATCAATACAAAATTTTTTTAGTTGGATTTGTAGCTAAACCTAATTTTATTTTTAAAAATGAATAATATTCATACAATGTATAATTTTCACTTTGTTTCAAAAAAGTAAATTTTTCTCTGCCCCAGAAATCTTGTTTATTTCTTATCTATTTAAAGCATGATGTACCAAAGGGTTACTGTACTTTTGTAGCATATTTTATAAGTAGATTCTTTCTACAAAGTTTTTAAAAAATGTAATTTGAAGGTGATTTGTAGTGATTATTTATATATATTTTTTAGATTAGGTGGTCAGAAAAACATGACTTATCAAGGAGTTACTACTGTATATTTTATGTGTAGGTTCTTTATGTTGTTTTGTAAACTTCATATTTTAACAAAAAGTTTAGAAAAAAAAAAAAGGAATTCTTAAGGTGAATTTTACTGATTTACTAGTCACTGCGTGGCTGGCACGGTGTTGCTCGTGACAGTTCTTTTCATGGGGTCAGGTGTGACCAATGCTCACTAAACACCAGTGATTGCTACGTATTCCTATGTTCGGGTGAGTTAATATAATATGAGAAATATAGTTTGAGCAACTCCACACACCGTGCAGTTTAAAATTGGTACAAAAGTGTCACATTCAATAGATAATCACAAAGAATATTTGAAACAAAACCCATGCTGATGAACAGGCTTGCGATTGACATCTATTGTCCCAAGAAATACTTGTCTGCTAATTATGATCCCAATCAAGAAATACTGTTATTTAGTGTTTTCAAGGGGAAAATGATTTTCCGGATAACATTTTGGGCTAAACTGAACCACAAGCAAATTTCTTAACTTATTTGGATAAAAAAAAAACATGTATTTTGTTCATAGTTATTTGATTTTCAATACTTAAACTTAATACAGGTAGTCTTTAAAATTTTGCATAAAACAATGATCTTTTTAATAAAAATTACTTGCTTTAAAACTTAATTTAAATCAAGTTGATTTAAATCAGCACACCCTGTACAAAAGTCAATTAAATCTGGTAATGGTAATTTTAGTTAACGTCGTACTAGAGCAACACAACGGGCTATTGACGACTGTCCGGGATCAGTTCCTTAAGGGAAAGATCCCAGGACAACACCTCATAATTTTGAACCACGGTCAGATGACGAAGCAACACCTGAGCTGGCACCTCACTCTCCAAACTTCCACTCCAACCCAACGTGAGGACTTTCGGCCACGACAGATTTAAGGTGCACCAGCCGCCTCTACACCATACGCTTACAAACATCCATGCCCGGACCCGGATTTGAACCAGGAACCTTCCGATCTAGAGGCTAACACCTTAACCACTATACCGGTTGGTCGGCCAATTAAATCTGGATTTTAACTGAACACAAACATACTTACTCTGGTGCCTTACAATTCCAAGAGACAAGTACACTCCGATGAACACATTGGAGAAAAGAAATGAAACCAAGGCAAATGATGCAATTTTATCCAATTGGTCTTCAGTATACCAATCTCTGATAGTTCTTCTTACATATGACATGTTAAGATGCAAAGTACATGCTGAGAAGATACCTGAAATGAAATGAATAAATTTTAACAATTTGGTCGTTTCTAGTGATAATATGAAGTGGTACAGCCAAGATGGTTATGGAAAACATAGTCATTCTCATATTCTGAAATTTTTGTGTGTGATATTTGGCTTTACAACAGACTATATATTAGTCTCGGCAATTTGTTTGGGATGATTTCTTTTCTCTTTTCCAATAGTCTATTGTGTTGCAACTATTAGTAGACAAAGTAACGAAGAGAGTCGGATGATTTGGTGAAAGAGAGAAATACTTTTATTTTATGGGAGCCGGAAAAAGGGATTGGATTGATGATTGGGAAAGTCTTAAAAGAGTCCTCTACATACACCCAAACATTTCTGGAAATACTTTTTTTAATTCAACAAGAAATAATTTTAAAATGTCCCATCACTTGACATGAACTCACACCACTACAACAAACTGGTTACTGAAAAAACTCATACAAAAAATTTTCAAGGTTTTAATTTTGGTCGAACAGAGAAAGATTCTTGAATTATTTTGTTAGCACACATACAGATATAGTTAATCAAAGTTTACAAAACTAAAAATGAATTTTTTAAAATCATTTTTAAATAAATATATGCAGTTGTTTTTAAAGGGGCTACAATCAAAAAGCTATTTTGCAAAACATTAAAATCAAGCATATATTCAAAAAACAATTTTCTGGGCTGGCTCACTCTTCTCTTTTTGCTTTACTTGTGTGTGTGTGTAACTAAACTTAGATTAACCTGGTTGAAGTTATTTTAATTGTTCTTAACATAAAATATGCTTTGAAGAGGGCTTGAACCTTATTGCCATACATGAAGCTATTTTTCTTTTCTTGTTCAGATCAGAGTTATACAACACATAACACTCTAAAGGCTGCTTCTTTGATCAAGCCTACATAAAGCAGACAAAAATTCCTTAATTGGAGATCATGAAACTCTTTTCAAGAGATCAACTGTCCATAACTAACCCTAGAACTACTACTACTACAGCACTCCATTTGACACTACATCAGACAAAAAGTTCTGGGCACTTGAAATAAACCCTCTTCATCTGACACAGACATTACAATCTCATAAATCCCAAGCCCCTTGAGAACACTCAAGATTCCACTGTCAGGTGGTTTTCAGCCGAAAAAGCCTGAAATAAAGGTAAAAATTAAGAAATTTTGTTAGTGGCCAGTGGCTACTGAATTTGTTTCATTCAGTAGCCACTTACGAGCGTTCACATATTTTGTAGAATACGTACACATGTCCAGACTTTTTTCCTTCTTTAAAAAAAAAATTTTTACGGTCCTCAGAAGAAAAAAAATGGAAATTCCACCACATAAACTAATGTTTTTAAAAAAGTGTGGCGACTGCAGCAAAATTTTTCAGTCTCCACATTCAAACATTCAGTCGCCACTTGGCGACCATTAATTTTCACCTTTAGCCTGAAAGACGCTGGAAATTGCCAGAGACCTTTTGAAAATTGAGAGAGGGAGGATACACTCACTTAACCTGACGAACCTTTCTTGTCCCAAAACATCTGTAAATATTTGTAAAGTAGTAGAATGTTAGAATAAATGTTGTAGAGGTGAAATCCAAAGATTTTGTTCTTTTACGCAACCATTTCTTACAATCATCACTCCATTTCATATGGTACAACATGCATGTGTTCTTTGCTTCAGCAACCAATCAAATTGATAGAATCTGCAGATATTTTTGACTATATCCAGACCAGTCTATACTTTTTCTACTTGTGTCCTCTGATTAGAAAACTGTACTGTACTAACATGACCATTAAGCCAAAGTTTTATATGGGTACCTAAATATGCAATGCAACTATTAAGGCTAGGATTGTGCATATATTTGCCAAGACAAACATTATTTGATGGAATAGATGTTTCTCAAAAGCTGAAACTGATTTAAATGTCGTTGTTATAAGACTTTAGTTGTCCTTTTATGACTTTTAAGCAAAATGATGTATGTTTTTTGAGTGATTATATTACAAATTTAATGTTTTCAATCAGCCAGAAAATCTTTTCTCTGCACTCTATTGTAGATGAGCAATATATAAAATGCAATATACAGTAAAACTTCAAGAAACAGAATGAAGTGAAACAATTTATTCAATAAAATAATTTTGTTATTGAAATTCAAATTAACATGACCATCAAGCAAAATATATATAACTAATATATAAAGCAAAATTAAAATAACCTAGTGTTTTGTCTTTTTTTACAAAATTCTGGTATGAAATGGGTTTTTTTTTTAAATTTAAATGTGAAAATTTTAGAAACAGAAATTTGCTGTGCATATCTTCCAAACACTGAATATGTATTGCTTAATAAACTTCAATTCAACCAATATAATGCTTAGTAATCTCTATAACTTGTAATCTCTTCTGTCGAGAAGTTCAAATATAAAATCAATAAAGGTAACAATAATTAAAATTACAAAAAATCGAAAATATATTTGAAAAATTGAATAAAATTAAAATAAATTCGATTTCCTAAAACACATAACATATTTTGTCACTTGTTACACTACGAATTACAATTTTTTTCATGATTTCAGTGTTTCATTCGCCAAAGGGGAAAGGTATGAGACTAATGAAGAACACATACTATTCGAAACATCAGGGAACAGAACAATAAAGAGAATAGAAAAGTAATAAAACAAATATTACCAGCTAACAGAGCAAACGCTGATGCATCTACATTATTTGCATAGAACATGAAATAAATGGAGGCAGGAATTGATGATAAAAACGTGAGGACAGCGAGTGTCCCCGAAATCACAGATAAGCATTTGGACATCGCTTAATTTGTATGAACTGTGTACCAAACTTTCCACAATATTTTCCCGATTGAAAGCGAGTAGCCTGAATAAAAGGATATTTAAATTGTGTTGTCAAGCTAGATGAAAGTTAAAAAGAACGCAGACAAAGCAAGAAAGGCGCTCTGATGTCGCACATTTATCATCTGGTTCTGATTGTGATCATGCCGTTCGCACTGTACCACGTTTTACGTCATTCTCACATGTTTACACCGTTTTTGAGTGTAATACAGGTTTTTGCTTCTTCTGAACAAATTCTTTTACCAGATCGGCTTCAAAGTTTAAATTAATTCATCGTCATTTTTTTTATCAAGAAATCATTAACATTCTACAATAATATAACTACAGTTCAATTCTATAAGATGTACAGTATTGCTTTGCAGGAAAATAGAGAACGGCGTGACTCAGTGTGTTTGCATTTCGTTGTAGGCGGTAGTGGGGGTAGCCCAGTTGGAAGAGAACGGAGAGTTGCAAGTTCAAGACCAACCTAAGACTATCGTGAACAAAGGGGACTGGTGCACGTTTAAACTGTTGCTGCCTCATGTTGGTTTGGTGTTGTCCTTGGTAGGTAGTTGATTAGCATCGCACTGGGGCTTAACACATCGGACAGTCAGATGACGAAGCAACACCAGAGCTGGCACCCACTCTCCAAACTTCCACACCAACCCAACGTGAGGACTTTCGGCCACGACAGATTTAAGGTGCACCAGCCGCCTCTACACCATACGCTTACACACTGTTTCATCATTTCTGGGTCATCTTTGCTTTCCTCTTTAATATATGCTCTTGACAAAGTGTCGGCAATATACATTTGGCTTCCTGGCAAATATTTTACAGTAAAATCATATTTTAATAGTTTGAGAAGCATTCTTTGCAAACGAGAAGAAATTTTACTTATTGGCTTATGGACTATGGAAGTCAAGGGTTTATGATCACTTTCAACAACAACCTTATGACCATAGACCAAATTGGGTCATTCCATGTGAAATGAGCAAAAATCAGGAAAAACCCGTGGCCGTATGGTAATGGATTTTCATGAAATTTGGTACAGGGGTTTAGTTTATGCATAAATAACAATATCCAAAAGAATTCGGTTCAAAATTAAATATTTCCGAAATTGGAGGCATTTTTAGGACTTCCAACTTTGAAGAACAGTTGCGAGATCGCTTAATGTTGCATGTTTGAAGTTCTATTTCTCAAAAACTACTTAACGTAGACAAACATGTTTTACATTTCTATAATCTGTACAAAATGTTCTTTTTTTCACTGTGGCAACAACTTTTTTAAACATCATATTTAATCCAAAATTCAGTTGCAAAAAATGGAAAATTGTCATTTTTGACGGAATTAAAAACATTTCTATGGGCTGAAGAAATTTTACGACATACTTTAAATTCATGCCAGTTACAATGCTAGATATGATAATATTACTGATAGAGTTTGGAAGTCGTATTTTAATTCTTTCATCTTCAAAATAGCTAACGAAAAGTACAAAATGATACTTTTCTACTCTAAATAGGCATAAGAAATCAAATGAAGGACAGCTTTTACAAAACCGACATTTCACAAGAATACAATTTAATATGTATATTACTTGTAAAAAAAAAGCAGGATTGTAATCTGAGTCCTAAAGCAACAATAATAAAAACAAAATCACAACATTTGCTTCCCACTCTATGCATGTTACGAGAACTTCAATGATAACAGTGAAATAAAATATAGATAATGAAACCCTAATTCAACAAAGAAATACCAAATCATGTTTAACTTTAAGGGTGAATTATAAAAGCAGAAAAAATGAGTGTCAAAACAAGCTTAAAAATTTCAACGTAGTATCATAGAAATTATGAATTTTAACTAATTACTTTTCAAATTCACGATGTGGTAAAACTCACAAGTTAAACTTTGCTTCTTCTATTATTGAAACGTGATTTTTTTTGTGCTGCTGAGTTCTTTTTAAACTCTTTACTTCTTTTCCTGGCGATTGCGATAAATATGACACTCGAATTAGTGTCGTACAGTTTGGAATAGGAATGTAGCAATGACAGTTACGAGTTCCCGTAATGGTTGCGGTCACTTCATTAAACCTTTGTTGAAGATTAGACTCAATTTGAATAACATCAGTTGAAGGCACATAAAAGAATTTGATGTTTGAAATGGTTGAAGTACAGAAGGAAAATAGTTGTTTTGCATTTAAAATCTGATTGTTGTATGGTCTCTGTAAACTTGTTCTTGCGGCTAACCGTTTGATAGTTCCACCGATTCCATCGCATGGGTACAATGCTAGATCATCGGCTTTTGCCATGACTTGTAGCGAAAAAGTGCCACTCTGCCTTCAATTCAAAATCGGATTCATGATGGCAAATGTTGGAAAAGTTTTTCCGGTTTTTAAACTGTGCTGAACACCTATCGCTGAAATAGATAAGTTTCTTCACAGAAAGAAACCTTTCTTTTATAAAAGGGATTACGGCAGTCTGAAATGCAAATACACTCAATGTATCATGTCTAGTATGGTCACTAATAACATACATTGAAAGTATTTGAAACCTGTTTTCGTTATCCTTCCCATAAAGTACAAATGGGTGCAGTGTAGCTTGAGTAGTTTCCCAATGGAATCCTTGAATTGTATCCTGAACAATAAATGAATAATTTTCTGAAAAATCGAGGAGTACAATGCACTCCTCCTGGGAAACAGACAATTTCTTTTCCTCCAAAAATTTGAACTGCGATTTAGCAATGAAATGATATTTTGTCAATCCAGACATACTCTCAACAAGTGAGTCAAGAAATTTTTCTGTTGACTGGACTTGTGTGATTAGAGTAGATCTGTCGGTCGAAATCCAACGCTTGTAAATAATTTCTTCTAAATTTTGGAAAACCTCAAACTTTTCTATTTGAGCACGAAATTGATCTTTTGGACACTTATCACATTCTACGAACATACATTTTTCCTTTTCAATGTTACAAACATATAATTTCATTAGCTCTAGCAAAGAATAATGAGGTTTAATAGCGTGTAACATCAGTTTCATATTTTGATGTATGGTTGCACACACATACACGGAATGTGTACCATTACTTCAAGCTAGTATACAAGGTTTCCGTCTTAATTCAGCGAATTTACTGAAACCAATCTTTGCACTCCTATGCTGTTCCTTAAACTGCTGGTATTCTTCTTTTAAGTTACAAAGAATCAACCTTTTTTGTTTTGGGACTTAACCTTCATCTAAGTTTACATTAACATAGTCTTTTTTTCCTGGACATAGCCGACTTATGTCATCAGACTCGTAAAAGTTTATAACTATTGCAATAATATTGTCATTAATTTTTTTGCCTTGTCTCTTAGCAGATTTTCCTTGCTAAATACAATGTGGTAGAAAATTCTGTCCTTATTTTTTCCAGACTCCAGCTCTTTGGAACAAGATTTAGAATTTGAATTTTTTCTGCAGGGGATGTTGTTTCAGTAAACTTTGCTTTCAGCTGTTCTATTAAACAATAAAAAATCTTCCTTACTTTCAGTCGCATATGTACTATTAATTTTATTGAGGTTTACTTGCAAAACAGTTCCAAAATTTATTTTAGCAGTTGAAACAAATTTCTGTAATTTTCTTCTTTCCTAATTTCAAATCAAAATCTGTTGCATCCTCTTCTGTAATAAAATTTTTAACACCAATTTCACATGTGAGACAGATCTTTTTACCTGGCGAGAGCAATCCAGCTGATTTCTTGGCAATATCTAGTGTTATTATTCGCAGGGACTTTTTCACGGCACGTTTGTGACTTTTAAAAGGATTACAACAAGTTCGTCGGAATAAGTAAGTATACTTCAGTAAATACACTTTCTCATGGTGAAGACAAATGTTTTCAAACTTCCTACCTAATTTCAAATACAACAATTCTCTGGCTTTATCTGTAAGTTCGGAAAGTTCTTTTAATCCGGTTTCTTTTACATAATGGATTTTATGGCAATTTTCTTGCAACATTTCTCCCACGTCACATTTCGAAAGTTCAGGAATTTTAAAATCTCTTTTGCTATCAAAATCAAACATAGTAATAATATTTCCTAAAAACTACAAGAAAATCCAAAAGACTTATCTAACCGACTAATGATCATTTCAATGCTTGGAACACTTATGGATTGCCAGTTGAACATTCGCCGGTGTTCGAAAGCTCTTTCGGTTCAGTAAAAAATTATCAGTTTATAGCAACCCAAGCATATTTATAACCATAATTCATTTAGTAGTGTTTATTTATTCTATTATCTGTCATTGAATGTAATAGCATCTCTTTCAATGAGGAAATGGATGGCTTAATGGCGTGTTTCTGCCTGTTTTGTTTCATCATGCGATAAAATAAAACTATAGTTTTCATCTAGTTAAAAATGCTCCTGGGACGAAAATAAGCAAATTACAATGATGAAAATTTCAGAACAGAAAATATACATCTGGACACATAATACTGAAAATTTGTGAGTTTTTCGGAGCTGTCCTTCACAATAAAATTTGTATTTAAAAATACAGAAAAATCGCCGTTTTCAATTATTTTCCTTTATTATTATTTTTTTTCTTTAATAAGGAATAGGACTACAATCACTAAATTATATCTAACTTTTATATAGAAGAAGGGCTTTGTTAGGAATTATTTTTGATATTGTCTTTCCATTTTTAGAGGTACTAGAGCAATTTGAAATTGGTATCATATTGGACAAATCTCTATTTTCGCCGATCCTTCAGAACGAGAAGTGCCGGATATTAAACAAAATTCTGACATTTCCTGAAAGAACTTTTACTAAAGAATGTAACAATATAAAAATTTATAATTTGTGTCAATAACTTTTTGAAATATTGGGTCTCAAACAGGCTACTATTAGTGCTACAAAAATCTACATTTGTGTGACCTTGAATTTTAAAATTCAATAAAAAATAAAATATCCATTTCTGACATTTAATATTTGGCAGTTCCTCCTTACTATATGCGATCTATTTAGAAACTAATTTTCATTAAAATCGGTGATGTGTCAGCCACAGCCTATTTGCTCATTTTGCGTGGAATGACCCAATTGTGATATTTTTGAAAAGCAAAGACAATTGCCAGCAACTCCTTTTCAATTTGGGCATAATTCTTTTCAGCTTCTGTTAAGCTCCTAGATGCAAATGCAACTGGATTACCCTCTTGTAACAAACATGCTCCTAGACCATCTTTAGAACTATCACACTGGATAGTAATAGGCAAGACGTCATTAAATACTTTTAGAACTGGTGTTGAACTAATTAATGACGTCTTGGTTGAGAAGGCAGTTGGGATAACCAAAGCAATTTTTAAGAAAGCTTTCGAGGATAATCGTAGAACTTCAATAGGATTATTAGAATATCGTAATACACCCATTTCTGGATTAGGATTATCACCAGCCCAGCTAATGTTTAATAGACGATTACGAACCAAGTTGCCTATTAGTAATAAACTTCTTAACCCTGAACTCTTTAAAGATGTCGATATAAAATTGTTGAGAATGCAACAAAACCAGAAGCACTATTACGATAGATCCAATAAGAATTTGAAAGAACTTCAGCCTGGAGACAAAATCACTGTTCAGAACGTAAAAACTAAATTATGGGAACCCGCTACTGTTTTGTCTTTAACCAATAACCCAAGGTCATATAAGATTAGAACAAGCTTTGGAAGAGTCTTAGTGAGAAACAGAAAGTTTTTAAGGTTATCCAAGACCTCCCATCCATTTTACAATAATCTTCCCGATAATAAAGAAACATTTATTGATACGAGTACTGCGCCGCTATCCAATACTGTAACTAAACCTCATGCTCGCCAATCAGGTCGTACTATAAGACGACCCAGGTATTTAAGTGATTATATATGTTATTGATTGTTTCTTGATTTTATTAAGTGTTTTATGTGTATTATTATTTACTATACAAGTTAAAAAGGAGGATGTGATGTGTTAACTGTAACCACAACTGTAAAAGTGCTTGTTCTATAGATATTTGAAATATACAGTTTTGATATAGATAAAACCAAGAGAGCACGTTAGGCTTTGTTCAATAAAGTTATGTTTGTGAATTATGGCTTTCATTTAAATACGATTATGAAACTTGCTGAATAATTGACACAACCACAAGAGACTGAAACACACACATCCATGCCCGGACCCGGATTCGAACCAGGAACCTTCCTATCTAGAGGCTAACACCTTAACTACTATACCGGTTGGTCGGCGGGCAATTGGAGACGGTTCGGGTAATGTAATTGTAATTAACGTCGTACTAGAGCAACACAACGGGCTATTGACAACGGTCCGGGATCAGTCCCTTAAGGGAAAGAATCGAGGACACCTCGTAATTTTGAACCACGGTCAGATGACGAGTCAACACCTGAACTGGCACCTCACCCTCCAAACCAACCCAACGTGAAGTATTTCGGCATGACAGATTTTAAGGTGCACCAGCCGCTTACAAATATCCATGCACTGACTCGGATTTGTATCAGGAACCTTCCGATCTAGAAACGGCCAGGGATTCATTCCTGAGGAAAAGATTCGATGGTAATGATAAGTTTAGTTAACGTCGTACTAGAGCAACACAACGGGCTATTGACGACGGTCCGGGATCAGTCCCTTAAGGGAAAGAATCGAGGACACCTCGTAATTTTGAACCACGGTCAGATGACGAGTCAACACCTGAACTGGCACCTCACCCTCCAAACCAACCCAACGTGAAGTATTTCGGCATGACAGATTTTAAGGTGCACCAGCCGCTTACAAATATCCATGCACTGACTCGGATTTGTATCAGGAACCTTCCGATCTAGAAACGGCCAGGGATTCATTCCTGAGGAAAAGATTCGATGGTAATGATAAGTTTAGTTAACGTCGTACTAGAGCAACACAACGGGCTATTGACGACGGTCCGGGATCAGTCCCTTAAGGGAAAGAATCGAGGACACCTCGTAATTTTGAACCACGGTCAGATGACGAGTCAACACCTGAACTGGCACCTCACCCTCCAAACCAACCCAACGTGAAGTATTTCGGCATGACAGATTTTAAGGTGCACCAGCCGCTTACAAATATCCATGCACTGACTCGGATTTGTATCAGGAACCTTCCGATCTAGAAACGGCCAGGGATTCATTCCTGAGGAAAAGATTCGATGGTAATGATAAGTTTAGTTAACGTCGTACTAGAGCAACACAACGGGCTATTGACGACGGTCCGGGATCAGTCCCTTAAGGGAAAGAATCGAGGACACCTCGTAATTTTGAACCACGGTCAGATGACGAGTCAACACCTGAACTGGCACCTCACCCTCCAAACCAACCCAACGTGAAGTATTTCGGCATGACAGATTTTAAGGTGCACCAGCCGCTTACAAATATCCATGCACTGACTCGGATTTGTATCAGGAACCTTCCGATCTAGAAACGGCCAGGGATTCATTCCTGAGGAAAAGATTCGATGGTAATGATAAGTTTAGTTAACGTCGTACTAGAGCAACACAACGGGCTATTGACGACGGTCCGGGATCAGTCCCTTAAGGGAAAGAATCGAGGACACCTCGTAATTTTGAACCACGGTCAGATGACGAGTCAACACCTGAACTGGCACCTCACCCTCCAAACCAACCCAACGTGAAGTATTTCGGCATGACAGATTTTAAGGTGCACCAGCCGCTTACAAATATCCATGCACTGACTCGGATTTGTATCAGGAACCTTCCGATCTAGAAACGGCCAGGGATTCATTCCTGAGGAAAAGATTCGATGGTAATGATAAGTTTAGTTAACGTCGTACTAGAGCAACACAACGGGCTATTGACGACGGTCCGGGATCAGTCCCTTAAGGGAAAGAATCGAGGACACCTCGTAATTTTGAACCACGGTCAGATGACGAGTCAACACCTGAACTGGCACCTCACCCTCCAAACCAACCCAACGTGAAGTATTTCGGCATGACAGATTTTAAGGTGCACCAGCCGCTTACAAATATCCATGCACTGACTCGGATTTGTATCAGGAACCTTCCGATCTAGAAACGGCCAGGGATTCATTCCTGAGGAAAAGATTCGATGGTAATGATAAGTTTAGTTAACGTCGTACTAGAGCAACACAACGGGCTATTGACGACGGTCCGGGATCAGTCCCTTAAGGGAAAGAATCGAGGACACCTCGTAATTTTGAACCACGGTCAGATGACGAGTCAACACCTGAACTGGCACCTCACCCTCCAAACCAACCCAACGTGAAGTATTTCGGCATGACAGATTTTAAGGTGCACCAGCCGCTTACAAATATCCATGCACTGACTCGGATTTGTATCAGGAACCTTCCGATCTAGAAACGGCCAGGGATTCATTCCTGAGGAAAAGATTCGATGGTAATGATAAGTTTAGTTAACGTCGTACTAGAGCAACACAACGGGCTATTGACGACGGTCCGGGATCAGTCCCTTAAGGGAAAGAATCGAGGACACCTCGTAATTTTGAACCACGGTCAGATGACGAGTCAACACCTGAACTGGCACCTCACCCTCCAAACCAACCCAACGTGAAGTATTTCGGCATGACAGATTTTAAGGTGCACCAGCCGCTTACAAATATCCATGCACTGACTCGGATTTGTATCAGGAACCTTCCGATCTAGAAACGGCCAGGGATTCATTCCTGAGGAAAAGATTCGATGGTAATGATAAGTTTAGTTAACGTCGTACTAGAGCAACACAACGGGCTATTGACGACGGTCCGGGATCAGTCCCTTAAGGGAAAGAATCGAGGACACCTCGTAATTTTGAACCACGGTCAGATGACGAGTCAACACCTGAACTGGCACCTCACCCTCCAAACCAACCCAACGTGAAGTATTTCGGCATGACAGATTTTAAGGTGCACCAGCCGCTTACAAATATCCATGCACTGACTCGGATTTGTATCAGGAACCTTCCGATCTAGAAACGGCCAGGGATTCATTCCTGAGGAAAAGATTCGATGGTAATGATAAGTTTAGTTAACGTCGTACTAGAGCAACACAACGGGCTATTGACGACGGTCCGGGATCAGTCCCTTAAGGGAAAGAATCGAGGACACCTCGTAATTTTGAACCACGGTCAGATGACGAGTCAACACCTGAACTGGCACCTCACCCTCCAAACCAACCCAACGTGAAGTATTTCGGCATGACAGATTTTAAGGTGCACCAGCCGCTTACAAATATCCATGCACTGACTCGGATTTGTATCAGGAACCTTCCGATCTAGAAACGGCCAGGGATTCATTCCTGAGGAAAAGATTCGATGGTAATGATAAGTTTAGTTAACGTCGTACTAGAGCAACACAACGGGCTATTGACGACGGTCCGGGATCAGTCCCTTTAAGGGAAAGATCCGAGGATAACACCTCGTAATTTTGAACCACGGTCAGATGACGAAGCAACACCTGAGCTGGCACCCCACTCTCCAAACTTCCACGCCAACCCAACGTGAGGACTTTCGGCCACGACAGATTTAAGGTGCACCAGCCGCCTCTACACCATACGCTTACAAACATCCATGCCCGGACCCGGATTCGAACCAGGAACCTTCCAATCTAGAGGTTGGTCGGCGGAAAATATTCGAAGACACCACCTTAGGTGTTCGCGTTCTCTGACCGTGTTTCGGTTTTGCCCCCGAATCTTTACCTTTTAGATTGGTCCCGGACCCAATAGTCTGTTATTGTACTCCAGTGTAACGTTATCGTCATCTCATCGTGGTTTTAGATTTTACGTGTTTTCCTCAGGGTTTGATCCTTACCATCGTTAAAAGCCAGTTGTGTTGCTCTAGTACGACCAGTGTGACGTTAATAAAATACCCATCTACTATATCAGTCAAAACCATATTAAGAATATCCTTGTATGAATGTCCAACCATTTACTTTAAGGCAAAAGAATTGCATAACAATCCCTTTCACATTAAAAAAAAACTTTTAAAATATGGGCAATTTTTTAAAATTAACGTCATACTAGAGCAACACAACAGGCTATTGACAAAGATTCGAGGACAACATCGCAATTTTGAACCACGGTCAGATGACGAAGTAACACCTGAGCTGGCACCACATCTCCAAACTTGCACACCAACCCAACGCGAGGACTTTCGGCCACGACAGATTAAAGATGTACCATCCGCTTACAAACATCCATGCTCTGATTAAAAACCAGGAACCTTCCGATCTTGAGGCTAACAATTTACCGGAAAGATCCGCAGGATAAAAATTGAGAGTAAACTTGATTTTTCAGTTTCTATTCTTGCGCATTATTATTCTTTCGACTCGTTAAAAATGTGTTTGAGAAACATGTCAAATGACGAAACACGAGGTATCTCACACACTAAGAGTTGCAGGGTGCACAGGTTCAATTTCTCACGAGTAATTCTCTCGTTGTGTTCGGTTCTTTCCCTTTGGGATTGATCTCGAAACGTCGCCAAGAACCCTTTATGTTGCTCGAGTACGGCGTTCATTTTACCTGACGTGACCTAACACCTAGTTGCAACAGTGCGCGACTGTTAATTAAATACATATTTAGCTCTTCCCATTAGCAATATAGTATAATAAACACTTTCCAGTTCTTTATTACAAGGCATGTAGGCCTCTTGAGCAAATAAATTGTATCTAAATAAATTCTGTTAATAGCGTTTTACTCAAAAAGTTTTCTGACAAGTGAAGTCTTTGGTTCGTAACTGTCTTGAAAATGTTTCTTGCGAGTACATAGCCTTGAAAAAGTAACATTTCGGCTTCTCTCAGAAATATCATGAGGGCGAGTTATTTCAGAGAAAATGTATTTGATATCTTGCTCGCATATTTCCGATTTCCAAAACACTATTTTAATGCTTAAAATCCTTCACAATATCATTCCACATAATTTAAGTATGAATGTTGTTGACCAACATATGAACACTGGAGATAATAGTTACAAGATAAAATTTACCAATATATTGGTTTTAAGAACAAAGTTTTTGAAAACATTTATCTTTATCCAACTCATTTTGATCACATAATGCAGATCTATTTATGATTGAAATGCTCTGTAATATTCCTGTTTTTTTGAGAATCAAGAGTGAGACTCGAGAAATAAGAATAAACTTTTAACCATTCAATTTGTTTGGATGTGCAATATTTTTTCAATCTGTTATACATGTACACCATACTTCCCAGATAGATACTTAGTTTCATGTTCAATGTCATCTAAAAAAGTATGCTCGTTTTAAATTATACGCTAGTGCCAAAACTTAGCATCTAAGCTTGTATTGATTGACTCTGAAAATATTAATGATTTTAAATGTGTTAGTATAGAAATATATTGTCATAATGTGAATACTAAATTTCAGACAAAAGCATGAGGAAACTACAAAATTTTTACAGAAATTTTATTTAGAAAAGCTTATTGCTGTTCTGTAGGCATTGTCCTTATGATATCAGAGTCACCTGCAAAAGAAAAAATACATTAGTTAAACATGATGCTTCCAATTTCTCACTAGAAATAACTAAAATAATAATAATGCTTGTCACTTTAAATACATATCAGGATTCTCATTCTTTAAGAAATAGACTAACTTCAAGTGCACAAGTGTTAGGTTGGGTATCACCAACCTAATTTTAAATTCAATTTCCAGTTTAAAAAATTATACTCTTGACCTTCAATAACATTTGAACTGGGAGAAGTATTATCAATATTTGGTTTTTGAATACAGATTAAATAACATATTCAGTTGTAAAAACAATACTCTTCAAAATTTTAGACTTTTAGCAAATATTAAGACTTTAAAGGGTCCCCATGGTGAACCCTGCATAACCAATGCTTTTAGGCTACATAAGATAATCACATTTTGACTTTTTTTAATGTTGCATAAACAGTTTTCACCATTATAATTCAACCTGTTTCATAGCTTTGAAGGTTATAAATTCTTATCTGAATTTTCCCCTTTTAACATTTTTGTTACACAATTCACATGTCTTGATATTTACAAATGTTTCAAGATGGAATTTATAGCGTAAACATACACATCTCATCTTAAGCACACAATAAAAAGGAAATAAGATTCCCAAGAGCCAGCACATTTCCAACTGGTACATATTAGGTGGTATATGAAAACAATTTAACCGTATAATTCAAGAGAGGCACAGAAATTTCACGCATAGATATTCAAACCAGTATAAAATTCTCATCAGTTTGCTAAAGATATATTGCATTAAGAAAGAGAATGCTATACATCCCTTAAATTTTAGCAGATTTTAAAAGAGCTATTATATGTTTATATCAGGGTTCCCACTCTTTTTTCCTACTAAAAATAAGGACTTATCAAAATAAGCAGTTTGATTTTTACAAAATTCAGCAGTTATATATGGGCAGTTAAGTGATGTGTACACATATTAGTAATATGTAAGTACTTAAACCAATTACAAAATGGAGACCGCAAGAAAAAAAACTTAGGATGTTTTTCTTTGATCTCTTTGTAGTTCATTTGCTTTTATAAAAAGGGAAATAAAAAGAGTTAAGTTTGATCAGAACCGGCCTTGGTGTTGCGACTTTGATTTAGTTTTCTTTTCATACTAGGGGGTTCCACCCCAGCTCACCAACCCTTGTGGATTGCTACACAATCCCATTTGGTTTGCTTCGCAAACCAACACTCTTGTTGCAAGTGACTTCACTTTTTTTTAAACACTTAATGCAATCTAAACTAATAGCCACATCAGTAAAAAACCACTTCCATCTAGTTCCCTGTACAATTTTGAATATACCATGTTAATCTCGTAATATTATGATCTGTTATTAATCGGCAAACCGTATGAGAACTGAGTGGAAAAATGAGCAAGACGTCACAGCGAGTTTTAAGGGCATTTGGCAAACCCGTTAGTCAGAAAATGTAAACTTAATTTCTGTGTATAAGAATGAACACGTATTGCATCTAGATCTAAAAAATACGAAATTTGTATGACCAAGTTTTAATCGAATCAATTTATTAACCAATTTAATAATAAAACATTCTAAGGTATTCAGCGATGTTTTCCAATTTAAAAACTAATAGTAATAAGATATGACAGTTTTAACAAAAAAGAAACAACAAGGTCCCGATTTTTCAAGAATTTCAAAAAAATATTATCGGGAACCAAATTGAAATTTCTAAAAAAACTTGATGAGCTGCAAAAATTCATGTTTAGAGGTACTCTAAATAAAAGTCATGACTGAAGAACTTTCGCTTTTTCAATATTGACACTTAATAAACCCTAAACTAATAGCAGCATTGGAAATAAATCTTCAAAATTGTCCAGGGAACACGAAGAACAAACCATGTTTAATTTTGTAATTTCCTGATCTGTACTTTCTCAGGAAACCATCTAAGTATCGAGCTAAACAACCCAGTTTTCAATCCTGCGACAGTAACTTCTTTTTAATATAGAGATTGTTTTTTATTTGCATTTTAATGGTCTTTGGGGGAGTGAATAAGCAATTTTTTTAGCATACTACTGCTCATACAAAGGAAACACAATTTTGTATAGTCTGGGTCAGGCTCCTCCCTGATCCACCAACACTTTCATTTTCAAAAATTTCTTAGTTTTTTAAAGTTTTAAACTTTTTTGGTTTTTGAAATTATATTGCTTACCTTGTTATGTCTGTAGCTTCAGCCCGCTTATGGAATGGAAAGTATCCCAGTAATTATTTTATTTTACACTTTCATTAATTCATAATTAAAAAAGGAAATAAATTCCTTTATTGGTACATCGGAGGTTTCAATAAAATAAAATTAACGGCAAACGATTGCAAGTTGCATACATCGGAGTCAAATTTGACTGGATCGGAGACCGAATGAATTTC
Organism: Metellina segmentata; assembly: GCA_947359465.1. Taxonomy (NCBI): domain Eukaryota; kingdom Metazoa; phylum Arthropoda; class Arachnida; order Araneae; family Tetragnathidae; genus Metellina; species Metellina segmentata. The sequence goes on from OX375880.1 coordinate 112,271,106, forward strand.
GAAGAAAACATTTTCCTGTGAACCGAAACGGATGATAAGAGATGAACGGATGTAAAAACTATGATAAATTTATATGGTTAAAAAAATAAAATGGAATCTTATTGAATAGATATATAGCGCAGTTCACAGACTGATTTTCAAGTCTTAAAAGTGTATTTACGTGCTCATAAGAGTCGATCGCCGATTTGTATATTGTGTATGAAGGGTTGCCATTCAAGCAGGCCAGTTCCAGAATCATCGCAAATGCTGTTCTCTTAAGATTTTTATTGTTGATCGACCGCTAACAAGTCAGAATTATTGTGAAAAAAAATATTTTGAAAAATGAATTTGGTTTTCAAAGGAAAATAAGCATTTTATAAGGACTATAGACGAAAAATAAGTACTTCTAAGGGCTCTTAGAAATGGAAGGATATCATGGAATGTCAAAATAAGTACTTTCTAAGCACATATCATATCAAAATATCAGTTATTTTTCAATTAGCAGTTTTATTTCGAGAACTCAATTTTTATGACAGGATACTATGCAAGTGAAATACATATTATCAAATAGAGTTGATTCAAAGTATAGCTTTGCCTCTGCTGATAAATTATTGGGATTTTGAGGAACCAAGTAATGGTCGAGATTAGATTTTCCCTAACAACCATCATTAGAAAAGCCAGAGCATATTTCTTAAGAATTGCACATTTATTCAAGTTAGGAAGTAAATTTATGTAACACTAGAGAAACACAACAAGCTATTCATTAATTCAAGAACCTTACTGAAAAGTATCTGAGAAATGTTTTGAACTTCATAAATGGCAAGAATAAATCCAAACTTAAAATTATCTTACTAAATGACCAAAATTCTTACCTGGATCAGTGATGCTCAAAGCACACACCCTGAAGTATTTACCACACGCTGTTCCTAATTCAATGTTGCTACCAGAATAATGATGAACTCCTGTCTTTGCAAGCATGGCATAGTATTCAATTTCACTTTTCCTACAGGGAAATAAAAACACAACAGCATATACCAAACAGGCACCAATGTTAGTTAACTGAAAGGCTATGAAACAGGATAGTGTGTGTCTTGTGTGTCAAAAACAGTACTGTAAAACCTGCAATCATCATTTTTAAAATGAAATCTTGCTAATTTTGAAAAATATACCAAAGCCCTTCAGATGAACATTGCATATACAGAGGATTCTATGAATTTGTATGCAACAATATTTTTTATGTCATACCCTTATATCTGTTATTGCAAACTTTTTTTTTTTTTTAAATTTGATTTAACACAAACAGGCAGGCCAAGTCAATTTATAAGAAAAGAAAAAAACTTTAATTCGTGTCATAGTAGTATTTTACACGCTCTAATGAGGAAAGCACTGGGAGTTTCAGATGAACTGAAGTCGTTGACAGTCTTATGTAAGACTGTCAAAACCAAAACACGAACAACGATTAACAAATGAATTTGATTGTAAAATCGATGAAACATCAGCACCAGTGGAGACTCATGCTGATTTCACTCAAGATATCACAGAAAGAAATTCATTAATAGAGGAAGACGCTGTCCAAAACATTTCTAGTGAAACAATTTTTTTTTGTTCAAGAAGAATTTTGTGGAAATAAAATAAGCTTAAAACGAATATTTTATTTGTACTGGTTTTGAGATTTGAAACCAATCTTCTTTTCTACCAGATACAATGTCTTTTTTACACGTATTATTCAGGAAGGTATCATACGTCTAAAAACGGAATTATGCATACATATATTCTTAAGTTTGTTAATTAGGTCCTAAACATAAACATTATGTAACATCAAAAAACATTTTTGTAGCCCTTAAAATTATAACACTAATGAACAACCCCAATGAAATTAATTTTGTAACCAGCTACAAAAAAAAGCAATGTTCATTTTTTATCATATTGAAATGATTTGTGATAATGATAAGAACATTTTGCAAACTGAGGGTAATGGTAATTTTAGTTAACGTCGTACTAGAGCAACACAACAGGCTATTGAGTTTAACACATAACCTGATTTTTTTGGACCCAGATAAATAAGGTTGCCGGAAATAAAACAAAAGGAACTTGTACGGTGAAAAAATTCAAACTTATCATTAATTTTTAGCTTGCAAAAATAAATTACAAGTGGAAAGTTTTTTGCTCTATTCTCAATTTGTTTCTGTTATAAGATTTAATGTTATTTCCTCTAAAGTTAACGGGGACTTTTTAAAGGTACGACCCTAAAATTTTTACAGTATTTTTTTTACAAATATTAAGTCTTTCAGCTTCTATAATAAGGCTTATAATGCAGCCAACCAAACTAAGAAATATGATACCTACATGATTATAATTTACTTAAACAATTTTGCTTCATATATACTTGATCCAACATTCAGAAGTTCTGATTCACGTCTCTTTTTACAATAATATCGTAATGAAATTGGTATTAAAATTCACTAACATTTTGATGAGCCAAGAGTCATCAAGGTTTTAGAATTTTCCAGTCTGAACCTTTTTAAACTTTTACTCAACTCAAATTTATTGTTTGAAATTCAAACTAAATTTAAGAATATTAATTTAGGACATAAAATGCTTTTTCAAAAGGATTGTCCACCTCAAATGTTTTTCAAATCAAATTTTTATAACAAAATTTTATTGAATTATCTATTTGATTAAAAGTGCATCTTTTCTTAACGTACATATACTCTCACAAATAAGTAAGTTGCTAGTCAATTCAAAATTATAAGTGAATACTCTCATGGTAGTAACACTGGAAGGGTAATAGGAAAAGGTTTGGCCACACCCACATAATTTGACATGCACATGAGAAACCCACAAAAAAACTGTAACATACAATGAAATTTGTTTTTCGAAAATAGCATATTCTAAGCTTTTGCTAAAAGCTGATTAACAAGCGAAAGAATAAGAGACTTCACACAGGTAAGATCATTAAAATAAAGACAATGAACCACACGACCCAGAAATAAACATTTTCTTACTTTAGTGGAGGTGTATTATTGGCAATGATGACCAATTTAGCCTTTCCTTGTCTAAGTGCTTTTAAGGTTTGTTTTTGACCCAGGCAATATTTGCCAGATTTCATCACTAGAGCCAACCTGGAGTTGATGCTCTCCATCGCCTTTTTCTGAAAGAGAAAATATGAAGCCATGTGAATTCAAACACAGTTAATCTGTGAAAATTCTTTGAAAGGATATAAAAGAAAAAAGGATTTTACTATGAAGACCATTTGTATTCATAACCATTTACAGAAGGAAAACTGGAAATCAAACTAGTCATGGTAAAGAAACATTCTATAATGCAATCACTTAAATTGGGAGGGCACATAACAGTAAATATATATTGATACTATGCCAAGCATGAATTGTAATGCAGGTTTATCAAGGTAAAAAAAATCTCGGGGAAAATAGACTTGTTTGTGCAAATGTCTATAACTTTTGATGATAAGCACGGGGCTCCTAACAGGTTTCAAGGTCTAAAAAGGTGACAAAAGTGACTAATTGAACCAAAAAAGTGACTAATCAAGTAAAAAAAAGGTGACTAATCAAGCAAAAAAAGGGTTAAAAAGTGACAAATAACAATAATGCTAAATATATTCAAGTATAAAGATAGAAAATAAAACGATTCTCCCCAGCCACCCCTATCTGTTCTTTTTCTTTCTTTGGCAGGATATTTTTATCATTTTAAAAATATTAACAAGAATCGTAATTTATGATTTTTTAATTAGTTTATTTTTGACACAGCTTGAATTTCTTCCTTTTCTTTGAAAGATTATGTCTCATTTTTGTTGTTGAAATGTCTGAAATTAATTTTGTCCTTTTCTAAAAATTTCCAGAACTTTCTGCTAATACAACGAGGGCAATGTGAAGTATCCTTTTACAATTGAAACGGTACGTTTTTGAATCCACTCTTGCGGTGAAACGCATTTTGAAATTGAAAAGGCGAAAAGGAGTTTTTAAGGAGTAGCACATAAAAATAAGGAGTTTTAAGACTGCTTAAAATCGAAAATCCATTTTAAGGAGTTCTTAAGAAACCTGCAAACTCTGTTTTTTCAGAGGAAATAAGAATTTTTTTTAAACTGCGCACCCTAAATTTTTCTTCTCCAAATAGAATTTAAGAATTTAAAACCCCTGAAAAGGTGACAAAAAGGTTACATGTGAGGAGCCCTGTAATTAGGCAAGAGGGGTCGGACATGCAGATGGCCCTGCTTCCCTTGAACTTCGCCGCTTGGTTTTACTAATATCCTTTTCCCGTAAGAAAATTTCCAGAACTTGCTGCTAATACACCGCGGGCAACGTGAATTATCCTTTTACAATTGAAACGGTACGTTTCTGAATTTATTCTTGCGGTGGAATGTAGCACGAATTTCGAAATTAAATCTGTGCAAACCCTGGTTTTTTTTTAGAAAAAATTAATTTTTTTAACTGCACACCAAAAATTTTTCTTCTCCAAATACAATTTAAGAATTTAAAACCCCTGAAAAGGTGACAAAATGTCAAAAAATAAAAAGGTGCCCTTAAAGGTAGTTAGGAGCCCTGTCAGAGATCACAGCTTCGAAAATAGCCTTTTCCTCTAGTATGGAATGCACAACTGAGCTTTGCGGCAAGCAAGCTCTGTTCCTGTAGCTAGTTACCTGAATGGTAACTGTGGATGTCCCCTCCCTAAAATTGCACTCATTTGCTATATAACTAATAATTCAATTGATGTATGAAAAATCATCAGGAGACACCGACGGACAAGCTAAACACAGTTCAGTTTCCATATATATTGCCTGTTTCTGTGGACACAAGTTGTATACACTTGTGGGATGCAAGCACACATGACTAATGAGCATTTAACCAGTTGGAATGAAAGGGCAACATTTGTTTTAACTAATTTCAAGTCATTAGGTTGATAGTAATATTTAAGTTGAGCGTTTTGATGTGAATTGTTGAGTAAAAACACTTTAAAAGGATGCAATACAAAACAGAAAATTTCACTTCACACTTGTGAACATCAATGTTAATATTCTGTAGCATGCCTTAAAGATGACTTTAGAAAATTTAAAAGCAAATTCATAGAGCTGGAGAGCTTATCGATCGTAGAAAATGAACTGCATCTAATTTCTCAATTCAAAAGATTCAATACCGCTTGAGTGAAACCACCCCAACATGAAAATCGAAAAGTAGTACATACATTGATACTCGTATAATCAGTTCTGACAAGAAGTACCTGGGCTTTCCATTTCAAGCAATACACATTCAAAAACAAATCTAGATGCATTATTTAATCCCATAAAAAACGGTATAACCAAGCCTGAAATTCCATCGCTTTGGAAATGACTTAATACAGGATCGAAAATGCACGTACAATATACACATTCCATACTTCGACACATTCCATAATTTTACAATTCTTGTAAAAAATGACATTTTTTGTAGAAAAGATTTTTGAAGGTTCCAAACAGTTTTAAAGAATTTCCACGACACAGTATTAGGCTTAAGGAAAGACAAACGTGAAATTGAATCAGGGAAATATAGAATATGAAAGTACATATGAAACAAAAGCACATACTTGTTTTTTGGCTGCAACCATTTTTGTGATATTATTAAAACGAATTTAATAATTAAATTGTATAATTTAGATGAATGATGGGACCACGTTTTCTAACGCGTTGAGACCGAAAAATACAATGCTCAGTTGAGTTGTTCGAAACTCAAATCTGCTACTTTTCATTCCGAAAGTTCTATTGTATCAGCCTCATAAAAAAAATTAACAAATAGATTTAAGATTATTCATTACACATATTTCGGCATTTACTGCAATGAAAAAGAGTGTTTATAAATTAAAATTTCAATTTTCTATTATAATATTTAGTCACAGTACAATTTGAATAAGTACATCTTCTCCGACTTGTGTGCTTGATCTCAATGATCCATTTCTAAATCTCGTGGTCAAATAATGATAGGTAATAAAATTTGGTAATTGGTAATTGGTAATTTTTTAGTTAACGTCGTACTAGAGCAACACAACAGGCTATTGACGACGGTCCGGGATCAGTCCCTGAAGGGAAAGTTCCGAGGACAACACCTCGTAATTTGGAACCACGGTCAGATGACGAAGCAACACCTGAGCTGGCACCCCACTCTCCAAACTTCCACACCAACCCAACGTGAGGACTTTCGGCCACGACAGATTTAAGGTGCACCAGCCGCCTCTACACCATACGTTTACAAACATCCATGCCCGGACCCGGATTCGAACCGGGAACCTTCCGATCTAGAGGCTAACACCTTAACCACTATACCGGTTGGTCGGCTGATAAAATTTGGTAATTTTTAATTAGCGTCATACTAGAGCAACACAACGGGCAATTGATGACGATCCGGGATCAATCCCTTAAGAGAAAGAACCGAGGACAACACCTCGTAATTTTGAACCACGGTCAGAAGACGAACCAACACCTGAGCTGGCACCCCACTCTTCAAACTTCTACACCAACCTTCAACACTTTCGGCCACGATAGATTTAAGGTGCAAACATCCATGCCCGGACCCGGATTCGAACCAGGAACCTTCTGTTTCAGAGGCTAACACCTTAACCACTATACCGGTTGGTCGGCCCCATCCAGAAGGAAAACATCTTGACTTTTTGAACCACGATCAGATGACAAGGTCAAGATGCCAAGGTGGGAATAGTATTTGAAACCACGGCATATTTTTCGAAAGCAATCCTCACGTGCACGACGACTTTCGTTTGAATCGAATTTCGAACAAGATTCATTCATTTTTTAATCTGCGATTCTACCAACTGGGTTACCGCAGCCCCACACACAAATTCCGGTATGTATAGGACCGCGGAAGCCCGGTTAGTAGAGTTACAAATTAGCAACAGGAGGGTTGCGAGTTCGAATCCAACCAAAGACCGTTGTTTTCATGAGGGATTAGTGCACGTTAAATATGTCGTGGCCTAAAATCTCCTCACGTTGGTGTGGTGTCGAGCTTCAAAGAGTGAGGTGCCAGCTCAGGTGTGGCCTCGTCTTCTGACCGTCGTTCAAAATTACGAGGTGTTGTCCTCGGATCTTTCCCTTAAGGGACTGTCAGGAATTTTAGAGCAGTCCTTGGGGTGGTCTCCAGTCATTCGTCCAGTTTTCAAAGAGGACACGTGATCTCATTACTCTAATTAAGTGTGTCTTTGTAATTAGTCATGTCCAATAAGAAATCAAAAGCAAGTAACTCCTTTAGCTCTGGGCAAAGGAACGTGGGATATGAGTTTTATTCCTCAATAAATATTCCAGATCTTCCCTGTAGACATCTCTTTGTAGATAGTCTATTAGTCTCTATAAATGAAAGCCTTAACCTATTACTGGGAACCTGTACCTTTCATCTTTCTTAATAAAAATTGGTTTCATAAACAGCAGAACAAGGAAAACAGGATAATGTTATGAGAAAATATCAATTTATGAATGTTCCATTTTTATTTAGAGTAACCCTTCAATATACAGCACTCTTTGGGCAAGAAAAAAAAGCATCATATAGCAAGGGCTAAAATATAGCAAGAGCTTTTCTATTCAAAATGGTAGTCTGTCCTTGTTTCTTTTTTCGGTGTAAAAAATTTTTTGAAAGCTAAGAATTGATAATAGGCATCATTTCATAAACATAGTATTGTAAAATGAATCACTAACAAATAAAACCATGGCAATAGCATTCCTAATTTTTAATGGGTTTAATCATACTTGAAAATTACCTTCATATTTTCCTGGAAGTAAATCTGATTGTTGGTCACATACAAGTCCTGAATTCTCAATTTCACTGGCAATTAATTTCTGTGTTATGTATTGGATTTCTAAGTGCCCACATTTTGCCCTTTTAACGTTAGTTTTATTGGCAACCTAAAAGATAAAAGGTACTAGAAAATACAAAAAACATACAGTAAATGCAAGATATTACAAAGTATATTAATTTTCATTTCTCAATAACTATGCTGAATTCTGCATCTAAATATAGATGCTACCAAATAACAAATGTTACAAAAAAGAAACTTACAGATCCAAATACTCAGAGAATGCATTGTAAAGCAGTAGCATAGCAAGGAATTCATTTCTAAGATTGAAGAGTTATGAATTAAATATTTATAATATTATAACAGTTTTGAGAATTTTTGCGGTCTCTTTATCTTATTTAAACAACTACAAGCATAAAAAGTGATGCATTTTGATAGATATGGAAACAGGATGCTCTTTACAATGGCAGTGCTCGTGAAATGCTTATGACCACAAATAACATGAAACAAACATCCAACTCTTGTCTCTTAAAATTCACTTTCATCCTTTTGAATCGAATATGTGGATACATGTGCAAGGTGTTTAAGCCAATGAAGAAGACAAAAAAAAATTTCAGTTCATGATAATTGATTAACTAAATAAACTGATAATTAATTAAATAATTGTAATTTTATTTTTAAATGTATGGAAAGAATGTTACAAAGGTATTCTAGATTTTAGAACTCATAGAAGTATAAATTAAAAAAAAAAACAAGATTTTTGGGGACACTTCGAGTCCCCTCTGGCTATGCTCACTGTAATAAAATATTAAAAGTTTTAATAAATCATAAAATAAATAGCTAACACAGAAATTCTTCTTTGGCAACAAAAAAAGCATTGCCACAAAAGTCTATATCAAAACTCTACCGACATATTTCCATGTAATGCAATAATTTCAACACATTTCCTTAATATGTTACTTCTTCATTCCTTCCCAATTCATTTCTGGATAATTCTTACAGGCACTTATTGATTCAATGCCATTGCATTTCTTTCTCAGAAGTATTAGTACCAACCTTGAAATTTCATGATTGGGCACTTTTCATGTGTTCTGCCTGTCATTTAAATGTGACAAATATACAAGCACTTTGAAGTTCTTCCGGAAAACAGTGTTAGAATACTTTTTAAAGACTTATTGGTACAGCTTTTGATATAAAGACGTTTTGTAGCAACATTTTCGACATTTTTTGTAGCGAGTTGGAGCAGGCAAAGGCAAACCTGTTGCATTATGTTTTTATGGCAACCTTCAGATTATTTTAATCTCGTTCAATAACCTTTATACATCATTATCTCTTTTATTTTACCATACCTAAGCAACACAAGTTTGCAGGAATCAATGTGGTCTTTTATAATCATACTATTTTATACTAATATATATACTTTCATTAAAGTAAATCCAAACCTTGTAATAGAAAGAATAATCAGTCATGTGGATTTTTTCTATTTTTCAAATTTCTTTTCCACTAAGACGTTGTGCACTGTCGCCTAAGAAATATTTCTTTGGTGACAAAAAGCACACCAAAAACATTGCCACAAAAGTCAATATCAAAACTTTACTGACATATTTCCATGATTTTGAGACAATTGGTATTACTATTTGAAGCAAATAGACTGGAAACCTCAAAAATAAAATCATGAAGGAATAGTTGAGATTCATTCCCACAGTTTTCCATATCTTGAAATTAGCAGTCAAAATAATAGCCCTATAGGAATGATACTCGTACATTTTTGGTAGGACTGGTGGATGTCTTCAACTTATTTTGCATTATTTTAACCAATAAAGAATACTTTGAGTAGAAAATGGATAAAAAACAACCACTACTTAGTTAAATTGTAATCGATTGGGTTGCTTTGTGGTGCAAGGGTAATATTTGGCCAAGTACTATAAGTTTAGTTTCAGAAAATTAATATTGTTGATCACACAAACCTGAAAACTGATATCTTGAAAATAAATATATTTACAAGGAACTGAATTTAGAGACTCATCTCTCTTTGTTTCTTGCTCTATGCAAAGTCCACTCTCATTTACAATGGAAACCTCAGATGAAGATCCTGAAAAATTGAAAACAAATGCCATGCTGTGGTCAGGCAATGCAGTAAATAAGTCAAATCTTTTTCTACTATAAGAAACAATTCGAAGTTGACAACAAAAAAAAAAAAATTCAGTTCTTCAGTTTTGCAACTTTACTATTCTGAACCACATAAATGTGACAAGTTTTTAGTTTTATAGTAAGTTTTAACACGTGCAGTCGGTTTGTTTATTTAGAGGTTTTTTTTTTGTTTCTATGCGGAATGGTGGTTTTTTTCTTTCATTAAAAGTTACATTGCCATCACTTACTAATTCTTAAGCAATGCGTTTTATAACAAATGTTTAACATATGACGGTTGGTTACTATGGAGGAAGTTGGGTATCGTCGCAGTGGACAAACAAGAGTAATTAAAGACACTCCAGGATTAATCTGACAACTCGTAATTTTAAAACAGGTCAGATAACAAGTTGAAAACCTTAGCAGGCACCCTGCCCTCCAAACTACCACACCGACGTGGAGACGTTTGAAATCACGACAGATCAAACATACATGCACTCAGTCCATGGTTGGATCGAGTTTCGAACTTGCAACCCACCGGTTAATAATCCGTGGAAATACTACCTATGCAAACGCTTCCCAGATGGATTTTCAGATGCTTTTATTCTTCTCCTCGTTCTCATATCTAGTCGACCAACCGGTATAGTGGTTAAGGTGTTAGCTTCTAGATCGGAATGTTCCTGGTTCGAATCCGGGTTCGGGCGTGGATGTTTCTAAGCGTATGGTGTAGAGGCGGCTGGTGCACCTTAAATCTGTCGTGGCCGAAAGTCCTCACGTTGGGTTGGTGTGGAAGTTTGGAGAGTGGGGTGCCAGCTCAGGTGTTGCTTCGTCATCTGACCGTGGTTCAAAATTACGAGGTGTTGCCCTCGAATCTTTCCCTTAAGGGACTGATTCCGGACCGTCGTCAATAGCCCGTTGTGTTGCTCTAGTACGACTTTAACAAAATTACCATTACCATTGACGGTTCGGACTATTTCAATTGAAAAGTACGGATGATGAAATTTTTGCAGTTTAAAATGTGTAGGCTGGGATGATGAAGATGAGAAAAATAAGAAGAAGCGACCTGAAGAAGTGTCAAGTGAGCCAAGTAATGATGAGAACTCCGAGGACGATGTGAAAAATGATGATAAAATGAAAAGTGGAATGAGACCAAGAAGCCACATCGAACCACCAGGTCGACTTGATAAAGAATTTGGGTAATATTGTGTTTGTGCAAGTTTTTGTGATGCTAATGATTCCAGGTAACTTCGAGGAGGCGACAACATGTAATGAGGCTGAACGACGGAAAGATGCAATGGACAGTGAGATGAACAGTTTTGCCAAAAATAATACTTGGACACTAGTGAGTAAACCAGAGGATAAGGCAATTCTAGATGCAAAATGGGTAGACAAAAGAAAAGCAGGTGAAGTTTTTAAAGCCAGGTTAGTAGTTCGAGGTTTCTATCAAAGACAGTATTGATGATATACTCACATGTTGTTAAAATGCAAACTTTAAAGTCACTACTTTCATATTCTAGTCAGTATAGTAAAAACATACATGAAACGGATGTTGAGACAGCGTTTTTAAATGGTAAAGTATTATCTGAAGTTTGTGTAAAACAGCCACAAGGCTATAATGATGTTTCCAACAGAGTTTACAAACTAAACAAATCATTGTATGGCTTAAAAGAGAGCCCACGTGCTTGGTATGAATGTTTTAATAATTATATTGAAAGTCTGGGGTTTTCGTAGAAGTTAGTATGATTATTGTCTATATGTTAAAGCTTAAAAAATATAACTGTATATATCCTTTTGTTTGTTGATGATTTGTTAATATGTTGCAAAGATATTCAAGTAATTAATGATAGTAAAAAGCATCTACATAGTAAATTTATAATGAAGGATTTAAATAAAGTAAAAGGCTACATTGGAATTGTTATTGACTATATTATGAGAAACGTAGTAACACCTTAACATTGAGCCAGAAAAATTATATAGTATCGCTAGCTAAACTATATAATATTGAAAACTCAAAACTGAAATTACGATCTAAAAATTGCGAAACTTGTATGACCAACTTTTAATCGCATCGAATTTATTTATTAACCAATTTCCAAAATAATTGTACCATATAAAAGAGTATATTCTACGGTTTCCTGTGATTCTTTCAAATTCAAAAATTAATAGTAAGAAGCTATAGATATGACAGTTTTAACAAAAAAATAACGAAAATGTGCCAATTTTTTCCGAATTTCAAAAAAGTATTACCAAGAACCAAAGTAAAATTTCTAAAAAAACTCGGCGAAGTGTAAAAATTTATTTTTAGAGATACTCTAAAAAAAGTCGCGACTGAAGACTGAAAATACGTACGTGTGTTGCTCACTCGCGTTAGAAATTTCGCTTTTTTCGACTTTGACACTTAACGCACCCTAAACTAATAGCTGCATAGAAAAAATCTTCTCTATCTTGTTCCCTGTACAATTTTGAACAAACCATGATAATTTCGCAATTTTGTGATCCGTACTTTTCAGACAACTGTCTGACAATTGAGCGAAAAAAACGAGTTTTCAGTCATGTGGCGGCGACAGTAACTTCTTTTTAATATAGAGAGATATATCTGACCGTTCTAGCACCCGATCAGCGATAAAACTCCTTACGAGAAAAAGAATGTGATGCCTTATTGCTACAATTTAAAGAGTTTTTAGAAACAATAGTCTCAAAGTACTCAGCATCATTCAAAAACTTTGATCCAAAATCTGACAGACTAGACACTTTTTTAAAGTGATTTTGTACTAAAGATGCAGCAAATGCATAATTATGGAGAAGAATGAAATTTTTTATGATTTTATCACATGGACAAGCTACAGTAGAACGTGGGGGTTCAGTGAAAATAAATCATTAGAGGTTGAAAACGTAAAGGAATGAATCTTACATTAATCAGGCTTATTTATGAAAATGTAAATAATTCTAATGATATTCACATTACAAATAAGGTAAGAAAGTGTGTCACTTATTCAAGGCAAAAATATTTCCGTCCTTTGGATGAATAACGCAAAATTAAAACTCAGAAAAGTTTAGACAACAGTAAGAAAAGGAAAATAGAAGAACTAAAACTTTTTAAAGTATGAAAAGCTTTTCAAGCTGATATTACAGGTATGGAAAATTCAACAGAACTGTTTACTAAGTTAGAATCTCCTAGAAGTATTTCCCTTTTTATAAAAGCAAATACACTGCGAAGAGATGTAAAAAAAACATCCGATTAACAAAACCTTTAATAATTTAATAATGTTTTTAATATCTGCAATATATTAATTTTTTAGTGTATTCTCTTTGTTACAATCAATAAAGTTACATTAGTTCAATCATTAGAATTTTAATTTTACACTCTCACTGCTCTTTTTCTTTTATATGATTTAGCTAGCAACTGCGTGGCCAGCACGGCATTGCGCGTGACATAATGGCGTTGTCCGTGGTGTTGGCCTGCTTCGCAAACCAAATTAAAATCCGTAGCCTATTGGAATTAATTCCCTGTTAATCCCATTTGGTTTGCTTCGCAAAACAAATTATGACTATACCTTCTAGACTCTAGAAGGTCAAAACTAGTGAAAAGTCATGCAGGAATAGCTTCAGATTGCCAAACGGATCTATGTGTGTTCATCCGTGAAGCAAGAGTGCCCAAAGTCGAAACACAGATTGGATTACCGAGTACAAGACTATTCTCCCTAGGTTAGTCATTTCAACCTGAGAAATGCAGGGTGTCTAAACAATCACGTCAATTCATTGAAAGAATTACAGGAAACAATTTATCATTCTAGAAGGTCAAAATTATTGAAAGGTAATGCAGGAATAGCTTCAGATTTCCAAAAGGAATATATGCGTGTCCGTCTCGGATTCAAGAGTGCCCAAAGTCGAAACACAGATTAGATTATCGAGTACAAGGCTATTCGCCGTAGGTTCGTCACTTCAACCTGAGCTACGCAGGGTGACTAATCAATTACGTCAATTGATTGAAGGAATTACAGGAAACAAAATGTATTGGTCTAGAAGGTCAAAACTAGTGAAAGGTCATGTAGGAATTGCTTCATATTGCCAAACGGATATATTCGTGTCCGCCCCTCGTTTGGTTTATTTATTTTTAGATAATATGGTAAGGGTTGTCCAACAAATATAATTTAATTTCATTGCTTATTTTGTTGCGTTCGTTTTCGATTCTACGGTCTGTTCTCACAAGAAATGAATATTCGTTTTTCCAAAATTACCTCATTTAATCTCCGATACTATTAGCCGAACAGGTATGGACGTCAATTTATTCGGCGGTCTATTCTTCTTCAACCTGTCAAACGGACGCCTCTACCCCTGCTTCGTCCAAAACTCTCGCCAAGAAAGCAACTTGGAACTCGTAATGAAACGATTCGGTAAGTATTATGAGTTATATTAGCACATCTTCACGGTGTAACGTCTTTATATAGACGTAACACTGGTTGTATTACAATAAAATACTTATCTGAAAAGCAATTTGAAGATTGTTTACAAAGTTAAAATTTATAATTGTTTGAAGTACGGGGGCTCAGCGTTGAGCACGAATCTGCCTAGGATCTAGGAGGCTTGCTTAAATCTTAGTCTGGGGGACGCTTCTGCTCCTCTCAAAGTATCCTCTTGTTTTGATGGGAGTCCGTCTTTCTCTTGGAAAGTTGACCCCATTGATCTCAATAACATCTGCAACATAATGGGACGTGAACCATACAGCTGCGAAACCTTTCTTTTGATCTCGGATTCGTTAAAAAAAGACGTGTGTGACAGGCAGAGCAAGAAGACGGATTCTATTCCGACCCGAGGACAGGTCTTTTCGGATCTGGTTTCCACAGAACTGCAAACACGTGTGTTCTTCGGGGAGTGGCCCGTAAGAATTTTTCTCATGGGTGTCCCAAGATAATTTAGGTGCTACCAACTAGTTTTCCATTCGAGGGCGATCTGAATTCCAGAAGTGGCACCACGAGACCTATCGGTACAGCGGGTGCTGCTTAAGTGGTATATCCAGTCCAGTCCTTTTTCGATGTGTATTTAGGCCCCCCTTTTTTTTAACTTCTACATGAATGATATCCCCAATACCTATTGCTGCATGCTCAGTATGTTTGCCGACGACATTGCAATCCTTGTCCAACACAAACGAATTAATACACTTATCTTTTTACACAACAAACACATTCAAGAAATCGAACTTTGGCTGACCAAGTGGAAGATTAAATTAAACGTTGAGAAAACAGACGCAATACTTTTGGAACTTTTCCATCGTCACAAAAAGTCGAAGTTCAAGGACCGATTGAATAGGTCACTCAAACCAAATACCTAGCAGTAATCCTAGACAATCATCTCTCATGGGCTCATCACATAACAACAATCCAGAACATTTATTAAAGCCCGTTCTGGACTCTATCCACTTATCGCGCGAAGTTTAACCCTCTCCACAAATAATAAAATTTTAATTTACGGGCCAGATGGTTCTACCGTAACTCAGACATTCAAATAGCTACGAAAATTCTATCTCTAAATAATTTAGTTAGGTCCCTTACAAAAAAATTGTAGAATTCTCGTCGAAGCTCATTTAGTAGTAAGTCAATTCACACACACGACCAGTGATAGTGGACTGTATGAATTTTATTGTTGAATCATGAATTCAATCACCAATGGATAATTCTTTCCTGTGAAGAATATAACACAAAAAGGGTATTGTCACCCAAGGCAAAAATCCCTCATGGATTGCGGTCTCCCCACACACTCAGAATACGAATACAAAAAGAACGAACTTGGCGCCTAAAAAAACCGAATTACCGAACCTTGTTCTGAATGTAAAAAAGAACATAGTTCAGCTACTGTTACTCGCCTATAGGGGAGAAGGGGGCCAATGTGGACAATTTTTATAAATTTGGAAAAAAGTATACTAAATACCATTTTTGACATGTCAACTACTTTTTTTACAATAATGTACTGTTTTATTTTTATTTTGGTTGATATATTGATATATTTGGCAATTTAGTTTTTTAATGATCTTTTGTTTAATAAAAAGTTGTTTTTGTCCACACAAGCCCCACGTCATGGCGCTAGTGTGGACAAGAATACTGATTATACCATGTAATACAACCAATGAAAGTGTGTAAAACCATAATGAAATTAATTTTAACGTTAACATAATAATTCCTTATCAATCTTAATCTTAATAAAGCATATTTAAGTAATGTTAAGCCTAATATATTTGTAATTAGGAACTGCACTATATTATAGATCTTCTTCAAAGAAAAATAACACAATAGAAAGCAATTTTTAAGTTTTCTTTAGTGGGAAAATGATTTTAATGTAGAAATAGAATTAAGCTTCTATTTTGCAATGTCGTTTGATTGATTAACATGATGAGAATTAGATTAATTAACATATCAGTACTAAAGAAAACCAGCAACAGCAGTCGGGAGACCGGCAACACCAAGCCAGAAGATCGCATCAAATACCACTGCCCACATCTTCCAACAAAACGCCAACACCAATGACTCATAGGAAATTACGAAATAGAATTAGTCATCGCCTGCGTAATTGTTGATAATAATAAATCGTCTTCCTTCCCTTTCTATTATAAATATTCTAAACGAAGCAGACGACTTTATTTTCCTAGTTTCGTACTTGTTTAAAGAACTGTTTTTTATTTGTCCTTCAGAAATGGAGGTGAGTGATTCAAAGTTAAAAATGAAATGCATTCTTCCATAAAATTTTCTATCGTTTTTGCAAAACAGATCCAAAAACAGTTACGTTAATGAAAGAAGCTTACAAAGACAAATGTTTTGGTGGATCTACCATTTTTAGATGGCGTGGTGATTTTAAAAAAGGACGTTTGTCTACAGAACTGGCTCCTAAACCTGGCCGCAATGAAAGTGTTGTGAATGATCGAAATGTTAACACTGTGTGTGCAATCTTTCAAAAAATCGCCGAAGGACATGTGAGGAGATAGCAGCATCAACTAACATTTCGAAAACGTCGATATTTCGCATTCTACGCAACAATTTACAGCTTCGCCATGTTTGTTCCAGATGGGTGCCTCATCACCTAACTAAAGAACAAATGCAAACAAGAAATTCATCAATGTTGTGAGTAAAAACAGATGCTTCAAAATTATCCGAATTTCCTAAAGACTAATAACAGGTGACGAAACTTGGATGCATCATTTTGATCCCCTTACCAAATTCGCAACAAGTGTATGGAGAAACACACTGATTCTCCGCCTCCGAAAAAAATCCGACAAACCAAATCTGCTGGAAAGGTCATGATTATTTTTTTGATCATAAAGGTGGAATCTATCAGCAAACTGTGCCTCCAAAAACTACGGTAAATGGTGAATTTTATATTTCAGTTTTGAAAATTTTGCGACAGCACATATCGAGACAGCGACATGAAATGGTAGGGAATTGGACATTACATCCCGATAATGCTCGCTCGCATGTCGCTACTTCTGTTCAGCAATATCTTAGTAAATGCAATATTAAAATCATGCCACATCCTCCTTACAGTTCAGATCTCGCACCATGCAATTCCTGGCTGTTTCCGACGTTGAAGGAGAAGCTCCGTGGTAGAAAATTTAATACAGATTCTGAAGTTATTTCAGCAGTGCAGGGTTCTTTAAAGCAGCCTCCCGAAAAAGGCTTCCTACTTGTTTTGAAAAAAAGTGTGTTGAACGATGCCACTGTTGCATATCATCTGAGGGAATGTATTTTGAAAAAGAATGATGTATTTTATAAAAAATATATATATATTTCCTGTCCATAACCTCGTCTTTCCATAGAGCGGGCAATTTGGGCTGTCGTAAACGACAATGCGGTATGGATCACTTGCCAGACTCTGCAAGTCTAAATTCTACGACAGCTCTTTCACGAGGTTCAACCGAAATTGTTTGGCACAAAGGTTCCTCCAACTCTTTGAAGAAATATGGGAACTGAGATCCACTTTCTAAGTCTCATTTGGTTTTTAAAGTAATGGAATGGAATGAGTAGCTTGTGTTTGGCTGTGGAACAATCTGTGTGCCCTACTAGTAGTATTACACTGCTAACAACTGGCTCACTTGCAAAACCTGCTAACAACTGGCTCACTTGAAAAACATGCTAACAACTGGCTCACTTGAAAAACCTGCTAACAACTGGCTCACTTGAAAAACATGCTAACTGGCTCACTTGAAAAACCTGCTAACAACTGGCTCACTTGCAAAACCTGCTAACAACTGGCTCACTTGCAAAACCTGCTAACAACTGGCTCACTTGCAAACCCTGCTAACAACTGGCTCACTCGCTTGACATGTTAGTGTCTAACTTACAGTTCGACATGTTGATGGTATTATTGTTTGGCTCACATACGTAAAGTGTGTTATTGTTTGACTCATGTGAAAGTGTGTATGCGACAACATGCGAGTATTAGATGAGAAAAATTGTTAACACTGTGTTAATAGCCCTCCCCTGTTTGCGAGTCGAAAGAGCGTAAACCGTCCCTTAGGGGCAAGCCGACGCGAATGAATTCACTTCCTGCTTTCTGTAGAAAGTTAGCGCGTGAGGAGCGGAGGAGAGGTTTTTTTTTCAAGAGTAGAAGAATTTGTCCCCCTCCTTCGTTGTTGGAGGTGTTCCGTATTTAAACGGAGAGGGGAAGGAGAAAGTTCGCAAGAGGTCTTTGATGTGAGCTCGGAGAGGAGGGAAAGTCAAAATAAGGAAACAGCTGGATATTTATCTGCGGGAGAGGGTTTGATAGAAAAAGATTTTTACATTGCGATTCAAATCGTATGAAGTAGAAATGGATACTTACGTTGTTTATAAAGGAAGATGATTAATCTAATGAGGCTCATTTCCCATTTGTCGTTATGGTATTCAACACGTTAGGAGATAGAAGCACCTAATTGAGTAAAATGTTTATTTTTTCGCCTGCGCTTAAACAGAGATATGTGTTGGAATTGGGGTTAGCTGTTATTTGTATTTTTGCTATTGTAACATTTCTTTCCATCTTTTACGTTAGCGATAATTGCAAGTATGATGATCAGATTGATTTAACAAACACCTCCTGTGTCTATTCGGAAAAGTTGGGAAGAAGACTCTATTTCCACATTTGTAATAAAGAACATTCTAGAGTGTATGACATTCGTTATTTTTGGAAAGAGGAATTGAATAAGATAAACCCTCAAATTATTGGCGTACAGCTTAGCGAATATGAATTTGGAAAACTTTGCAAACACAGTGTTAAATTTTAAACACCCCAGCACTTGTTTAATTGTAGGACCAAGTCAATCTGGTAAAACATCGTTAGTGCGTAAGATGATTAAAAGCAACATCTATGATCAACAGATGAAAAACATAAAATGGTGTTACAATTATTCTTCACCTTGGTTTTTTGACGAACCTGGGATAGAGTTTGTACAAGGTTTACCTGAAAATTATAAAGATGTTGACTTCACGGTTATTGACGATCTGATGCATCGTTTAAATGAAAATATTTCAGAGTTGTTTACTGTGGTATCTCACCATAGGAATATAAGCGTTTCTGCGGGAGAGGGAATTGAATAAGATAAACCCACAAATTATTGGTGTACAGCTTAGCCGAGTATGAATTTGGAAAACTTTGCAAACACAATGTTAAATTTTAAACACCCCAGCACTTGCTTGATTGTAGGAGCAAGTCAATCTGGTAAAACATCACTAGTGCGTAAGATGATTAAAAGCAACATCCATGATCAACAGATAAAAAATATAAAATGGTGTTACAATAGTAGTATATGTTGTTGACACTGACACCTGGACTAAATATCGTGTGGATAGAAAAAGTGTTGACACGTGGTCTAAATATTGTGTACAGATCCCAGTTTAATAATTCCAGTTAATAATGTTAATTGAGTCCAGATGTTTGGTTCATCATATATGTATATATATATAAAGTGAGGTGAGAGTACATCAGAATTCAACACAGATTACAAGAGAGTGTTCATGTTGGTCTTAGGAATCGTCTCAATTGCATTAGTGATATTTACATTGAGTCTGAGAAACGGCATTAGTGAGGTGGAACATTTCGAATTCAACGTGTTATTATTCTGAACGGTTAGGTGATAGAAAGATTTTGTTTTTTCATGTTTGTCGGAAAGGAGATTCACACGTGTATGATATACGTTATTTTTTTAAAAGACGAATCTTTGGGTTTAAAAGCAAATGTTGTAGGAGTACAACTAATAGAATTCGAATTTTGTCAGTTATGTCAAGTATGCTAAAACTGAGACATCCTTCGACCTGCATGGTGACAGGACCGTCACAGAGTGGAAAAACACAACTTGTGAGAAAAATGATTGCAGAGCAAGTTTATGAATGCAATATGAACAAAATTGTGTGGTGTTACTCAGTGTGGCAACCTTGGTTTGTCGAAGAGAAAAACATAACGTTTGTTTGTGGTTTACCACCGAAGGAAAATACATGCAATTTGATCGTAATCGATGACATGATGAATGATCTAACAAGTGTTATTTCATCCATGTTTACGGTTGGTTCACACCACGAGAATTATAGCGTGATTTTAATCACACAAAATCTATTTCCTCGTGTGAGAGTTATGCGGGATATCAGCTTAAATACACACTATTTGATTATGTTTCGCAATAGCCGGGATCTATCTCAGGCTGCTTGTTTCTCTAGGCAGGCATTTCCTGGAAAAGGGAAATATTTCATGGATGCCTATAAAAAAGCAACCGCAGAACCTTTCTCCTATTTGCTTGTTGATGTTCATCCGAGAAGTCCAGAGGAGCAACGTCTCCGACAGTCTATATTTCCAGATCGTGGGCTTATTAATTGGGTCTTTTTACCGTTGAAAAATGAATAGAGTGAGACGTCATGTACATTTACTACACTTACTCTCCAATGCGAGTCCCCAACAGCGAAAAGCCATTTTAAGAACAGCGTCAAATGAACAAATTCAATCATTGTGTGAAATTTGTCAGAATTTGTTATCGGGAAATATACCCAATGCTAAAGTGAAAAAACTTGGATATTACAAGAGAGTGATTCGTCAGTTGGCAGATAGAAAAATACCAATTACAAGAAAACGCAAATTGTTCACGAAACAAACGGGTGGATTTTTGCCTTTGATTTTACCTGCCGTGTTGAGTCTGTTGGGGGGAATTGCAGGTAAAGCTATTGGTAAACGCATTTGAAAATGTCGAAGAAAATGGCGTTAGTACCACCGGAGCTGGTATCTGAATATTATCAGTTAAATAAACCCGAAATTCGATTGGAAGACAATATTCTTAGTTTGTTACAACAGAATGAAATGCCTGACGATATGAGGGCTAAACTTCTCTCTCAGTTAATACCCAAGTACCAGAGGGCAATGCAACCTCCGCCACCTCAGAAACCGTTTGAAATTCCTCCTGAATTGTTGGAGAGTATACAATTGCCCGAAACAAAACCTTCTGAAGATGTTTCTATTCCTAGTATGCTGGTTAAATACCTGGGATATGCTGTTCCGAAAACACTAAAGAAATATGTATTGCCAATCTTGGAAAAATTGAAGAGTGCAAGCTATACATTTAATGAAAACAGTGAATTAGAAGTGAATGGGAAACCAGAATATCGAAGCAATGCTATAGATCTTTTTAACTATCTGATGAGAGACACACAAAAAATCGAACCTCCTCCGAAAGGCTTTGATAAATTTTTTAAAGGCATTTACGAAATTAACATTCCACATCAGTGGATTGGCAATAAAAGACTTCGAGAGCAGTTAACTGTTTCAGAAATGAATCCACTGATGAAGAGAACGGGTTCACTCTCTTCTGTCGAGACTAAAAAACCAAAATGGGAAGCCATGGAACGAATGAGAAAACTTTACTTCAATCCCAAAGAGCCCGCTTCGTTTGGAGGACTCAGCCGACTGTCAAAGGCAACCGGTATTAATAGGCACGATGTCCAGAAATGGCTTTCGCAGCAAGATGTCTATACTTTACACAAACCAGTGCGCTACAAATTTCAGAGACGGAAAACAATATCTTACGGTGTGAATGAGTTATGGCAAAGTGACTTGGTAGATGTACAGAAACTATCACGACATAATAAAGGATATCGTTATATTCTTACCATTATCGATGTGATGTCACGATTCTTTAGAGCCATTCCTATTAAAAATAAGAAAGCAAGTACGATGGTAAAGGTGTTTCGAAATGTTTTCCAAGAAACGAAACCTTCGAATTTACAAACCGACAAAGGAAGTGAGTTCTATAATAAAAAGGTTCGGGATCTGTTCAAGAAATATGGTATTCATCATTATTCCACTAAAAGTGAGACCAAATGTGCTATTTTAGAACGCATGCATCGAACGCTACGTGCGCGTATGTATCGAGTTTTCACTCATCGTAACTCATATAAATATTATGATATTTTACAATCTCTTGTGGATTCGTACAATCATTCCGTACACAGTAGTCATGGTTTCAAACCGGCTGAAGTAACCACTGATGATGAGCCGACCATATATAAACGCCTGTATGAGTTCAGTTCTCTAACCAAATTTCGTTTTGGTGTAGGTGATGTTGTTAGAATATCGAAAGCTCTCAGAACGTTTAGAAAGGGATATCTACCAGGGTGGACCGAAGAATGCTTTAAAATCTATAAAAGATATCCTACAAGTCCACATACTTATGTTCTACAGGATTTGAATGGAAAAGAGATTGACGGACGTTTTTATGCTGAAGAGTTACAAAAGATAGAAAAAACTCCAAATGGTTACTGGGCAATTGAGAAAATTATTCGTACTAAAGGTAAAGGACCATCTCGTCAACTTTTGATAAAGTGGCTAGGATTCAACGATTCCTTCAACTCGTGGATTAAAGCAGAATGGATCAGAACATAGAGGATTTCCATGTCATATTACCTTCAAATGCTAGTATGAACTACTTTCCGAACAACACTCCTGATCGTTATCGGACTAAATTAGCTTATCCGATCACTTTAAATGGGACATGGGAATGTTGTTTAGCAGAAGCAACCATACCAGGTAGATTCTTTACCATTCACCCCGGTTATAATGATGAATATTCTATAGAGAAAATAGTGGAAGTAGAAGGTGTAACAACTTTACCTAAATATGACATACCACTTTATAGTGAAGATCATGCAGACTTTGTGGAAGGAGTCAATGCAAATCTTAAAAAGACATTTACAGATCCTCCTCTTATTCTTTTTCTGAATGCGTCAAGATCACGACTTCGTATAACATTAAAAACAGGATGGGATATGTACATTACTTCACAACATGCTGAACATTTCTTGCAGTTTTTAAAATTGAACCCAAAAATTGATGATATAACACGTAGTAGAACTATAGACTATGTTTACAACTTGGACTATCACAAACCGAATTTAGAGAATTTTCGAAACCAGTTTATAACACTTGTCGCCAATAAACCAGTACCAAAACTCACTTATGATATATTACTAGATAAAATGAATGATAATGTATTTGAACAAATCAATAGAAAGATCGTTGCTACAACAGCGAATAGTCTAGCACAGTTCTTACGACGCGAAAATAGTATAGTTGTAAAATTAAAAGAACATATAGATATACTTCTTGAACGTGACTCCTGCCCCAATTTAATGAGGTCTCTAGGCATCGATGAATCTTCTTACATTATTAGTGGTGATAAAAAAGAAATCACATTCAACTACTCTAATCCATTAAATGGAGCTGAAGGTGAAAAGTTTAAGATTATTGTCAATGAAGTATTTCCAACACTTCATCATGAGCTTAGAACATATAATTTTAAAATACCCAGTGGCATGTATCGACAAGCCAAAGACTTCTTTAGTGAATTCAAATCCATTCAATTCAAAGTACTACCTAATTCTAAAGTCAAACTGATTGTACCACATGACACCAAAGTAGTGTTTGAAGATAAACTCTCGGATATATTAGGATTTACGCTAAACACTTTCACGGAAGGAGCATACATTTCCGATTATAACTTGGAGTTAAATGCGGGTATAACAGAAATATATGTATATAGTGATATTGTATCTTCATCGCTTGTTGGTGATTCATTGGTTCCGATTTTAAAAATCATACCAATTGCGAATGAACGACAGGATCAAATTGTGAAACATTTTCCCGTACCACTTTACTTTCGCGTTAAAAAGCAACACTTCGATGCTATTGAGATCGAACTGCGAACAAGTAGGGGTACACCCATACAATTTATATCTGGAAAAACGAGCTTGGTGCTCTCCTTTCGAAAAAAATCGTTATAAAGCGGTGTACAAACGACCCTTCCTTCATATATGTCTTTCATCATGCATAAACACGGTCGAATGCTAGATCCCCAGGACTGTATTGATTACTATTGTAATCAACAATCAGGGAAAGGGGGTTATTTTTCATCAGATTTCCCCATACAGAGAGGATATGGAATATTCACTAATTTGCGTCGATTTGTTCAACCACTTATGATCAAAGCGGGGAAATATTTAGGCAAACACTTACTAACCGCAGGAGAGAACGTACTACAAGACCTTTCACATGGGAAATCCTTCAGAGAAGCCTCCCGTAATCGATTACGGGAATCTGGCAGAGAGATCCAACACGATCTACTTCGCAAACTGAGAGGTGGTGGGGGTATTAAAAGAAAGAAACAAACGAAAAAAACTCAGATGAAACGCCGAAAGAGGTGTTCGAAAGACGTGTTTTCTAGTCTCTGAGAAAATGGAAAACTGTTATTGCACAAAAAGTGAACTAGATTTGTTCGAAACATCACGAATTCAGCTAGCAATTGATCGGTCGACGTTCATAGAAGTTCATCCTGTAGCATCCATTTCGGACAGCAATACAATTGAATTTGCCATATCTGGATTAGGTGAATCATATTTTGATCTTTCCCATGTTTTCCTCAATGTTCAAGCAAAGATTGTAAAAGCAGATGGTAGTGCATTTGTTGCTGCCGATCAATGCGGGCCTATCAATTATCTTTTAAATACTATGTTCTCTGAATGCCATGTCTCCTTTAATGATAGACAAATTTCCTCAGAAAACAATTATGCCTACAAAGCATATATTCAAAGCATATTGTTTCATCCAGAATCCTCTCAAAAGAATTTGCTGAGTGGTGCAATGTTTCATAAAGATACCGCTGAGAAGTATGATGATTTGGATATTGCAGCGGGGGGAAACAAAGGATTGAAGCAAAGATGGAATCGCACTAAGAACGGAACCCTCTTTGATATGTATGGTGCGCTTCATTTGGATTTAGGTAGTCAATCCAAATTATTAATAAACGGTGTGCCGATACGCATCAAGTTAGAAAAAGCGAAACATGCATTCAGCCTATTGACAAATAACGGTGAATACTGCCTTAATATTGAAAACATAAGTCTCTTTGTGAGACGGTGTGAAGTATCGAGTTCAATACTTATTGGACATGAGAAAGCGTTGGAACATTCTCTCATTCAAATGCCATTTACAAGAATTGAAATGAAAACATTCACGCTTAGCTCGGGACTAAAAAGTATTACGATACCAAATGCAATCAACGGTGCACTTCCCAGTCGAATCATTTTGACTATGATATCTAATTCTGCATTTAACGGTGATTTTAAAAAGAATCCTTTTAATTTTAAGAATTATAACCTGAACCATATTTCTCTGACAGAGAACGGTGTACAGATCCCGGCCACCGCTTATGCACCAAGCTATGCAAAAAATCTTTATGCTCGAAATTATTTAAGTTTGTTTACAGATCTTGGTAAACATGACACAAACATAACATTCAACGAGTATAAACATAATTTATGTTTTTACGTATTCGATCTCACTCAAGACTATTCTGCTAGCGATCCATTTGCAAACGTAACTCGAAGTGGTGATCTATCGATTCATCTGAAGTTTGAGACAGATCTCGACGAAACGGTTACATTGATAGCATATATGGAAATGCAAGCTCTTATAGAAATTGATAAAAGCAGAAACATCTTTACTGACTATTAAAATCATGGACACCTCAATGTTGACTAGACTTGCGTATAGCGATCATAAGATCAGAACTACTTTCGGAGGTGTATTCGCAAGTGATATGCTTCCTTCAAAAAGAAAGCGTTATCGTTCCTTCATCGTGAACACCGATCCTGCACATTGTGAAGGACAACACTGGCAAGCTATGTACTTTGATGAAAAAGGATACTGCACATTCTTTTGCTCTTATGGCACACCACCCGGTCGCAATATCAAATCCTTCTTAGTCAAAAATTCAACTCAACTTGAGTGGAATAGACAAACGTTGCAACATTTTAAAACCAGATCATGTGGACTATTTTGCCTCTATTTCTTATGGCATATCACGAGAGGGTTATCCATTGACAAACTACGAGTTACAGATGTATGTGAAAACGAACGAATCGTTCAAAGTTTTGCCCATCAATGGTTCAAAATTGGTAGCGCACCAGAACTGTCTTATAATCAATATTGTCAACCTCTTCGTAACGCATCAAAGAATCTACACGAATGAACTAGTAGTAATAAATACACTATCGCATCACGAATAAAGTTATTCAACAGCTCACCATGGAGCGATATGGTTATATCATTCTGAATGCATGCGATAAAAAGGTTAAAAGTGCAAATAAAGTATTATTTGATGATATCGTACATTGTGTAAAAAGTGGGATACTTCAAAAGATCGACAAAGATGAACTGCTCGTGTATTTTCAAATCTTAGAAAATTCAGAAACGATCAAATTAATGCACAGAGATCCAATTAGTTGTAGATATGGATACATGTACTTGTATCAACCCTGTGATTCGGAGCAACATATGATACTTGAAACTGCATCAGATATTTTGTTTTCTAACTTACTGGATTGCATTATCAGTGCGAAAGCTTATGGTTTGGAAGTTCCTTGTATATCCAATCTGAAAGTAAAAATTGGATATTACAAAATTTTTGACAGTGACGAACTCATGAAAGAGCTTCACTTCCCCCACTGTATGGAGAGAGCTTAATACAGGCTCGTAAAATGGAGAGAATCGTGTCAGTACACGTTTCTAACTTTACGAACTATAAGTATGTACTCTAGTAGGAAATTCATCATTTGAATTCCAACATGGAACGGTATGGATATCTCGTTCAAAGCTCAGAGAAAACATATGATTATATTCACTACGAATTGTACAATAGTGTGTTCGATTGTGTCCAAAGTGTATTGGCATCTCTAGGACTAAATCAAGAAAACAAAAAAAATGTACGCTATTTTAAAATACTCACTAATGAAGACATAGTGAATTTGGTCCATGAGGATGACAAAGAACATAGATTTGGAGTGTGTCATCTACATCGCATGTCTCCAAATAAAAAACTCTCCCTGTATGGAAGTGGACTCATTTTGTACTCAAATATTCTACAATGTATTGAAGCCACAAGTGATTGTATTTGCCAGATAGAAATGAACTTTCCAAACTGCATCCTCAAGTATGGTTACTTTCAAATTTTAAATGAGGATGAATTTGTTAACTTGTTAAAAATGTAAAACAAAAAGCCTGCGAGCTTTTCGATTTTTGAAAGTGTAAGGTAAAAAAATGTACTCATCACTGGTTTTTGTTTGAAATAAAGAATGTTTTCAAAATTGTGTTTTGTCTAAATGTTTCAGTAGATTGATATGTATGTAAAATGATATGTATGTCCATGGAGCATTTTGTATGATACATATTCGAAAGTTTTTTTACTTTTATTTGTATACTTATATTTTCAAATGCTTAAATAAAGAATTGTAAGCGGAAATATGTATGTTTCTTTTGTTCTTTCATTAATATGTAAAATAATATGTACAACTTTTATATCATTACAAACCAAAACATCGAACTCTGAAAATATCTTAGAGTCATTCATAGTGTAACTACTTTTCGCAAAATAAGAACTCTGGAGTATTTTTACAAATTGTAGTATCACAATGATGTTCATGCTGACACCTATAGAAAAATTCTAAAAGCTAAAAATTAAGATAAAATTAGGATTTATGCAGACTTGAACTTGAGACTGTAAAAGATACTCATGCTCGAGTGTTTGTTCATCTAAAGCACTCGACCATGAATATCTACCAATGGGTGGTGTATAAATCTAATGATCAAACGAAATTCCTCTCACAACAGTCCTTCAATTCCTAGTACATTTAACACTCAATAAACGGAGAAACATACTTTTTTGTGTCAGCACTTTTTCTATCCACACGATATTTAGTCTAGGTGTAAACACTTTTTCTATCGACATGATGTTTAGTCTAGGTGTCAACAACATTTTTAGCGACAGACCATTTAGTCCAGGTGTCAACAACATATACTACTTACAATTATTATTCACCTTTGCTCTAAGGGATGGTTTACGCTCTTTCGACTCGCAAACAGGGGAGGGCTATTAACACAGTGTTAACAATTTTTCTCATCTAATACTCGCATGTTGTCGCATACACACTTTCCATTAGTCAAACAATAACACACTTTACGCGTGTGTGTGAGCCAAACAATAATACCATCAACATGTCGAACTGTAAGTTAGGCACTAACATGTCAAGCGAGTGAGCCAGTTGTTAGCAGGGTTTTCAAGTGAGCCAGTTGTTAGCAGGGGGTTTGCAAGTGAGCCAGTTGTTAGCAGGTTTTGCAAGTGAGCCAGTTGTTAGCAGGGTTTGCAAGTGAGCCAGTTGTTAGCAGGGTTTGCAAGTGAGCCAGTTGTTAGCAGGTTTTGCAAGTGAGCCAGTTGTTAGCAGGACATACAAGTGAGCCAGTTATTAGCATAGTTTGCAAGTGAGCCAGTTGTTAGCAGGTTTTTCAAGTGAGCCAGTTGTTAGCAGGTTTTGCAAGTGAGCCAGTTGTTAGCAGTGTAATACTACTCCTACTTAGCCAACATACTTATATGCCTACTTTCCGCATGCAGCCTCACTACAAACAAGGTCGGTGGATATTATATGTAAACTACTGAAAAACGACAATAGTTCTGCTTACAGAACTCAACATAGGAAAATTTTACTTTCAACATTTCAAAGTCCTACTTGACTTGTTACATTGATCAAATTTAATAGGCCCTAATTAAAACCCTTTCAATTAAGCTGAGACGTTCTGTCATTTGCCCGTGCCGCGCAGGTGGTCTCTGACAGCCGTCCAGTTGGTTTTGAGTGCAGGTGATTTTTAACTGATTTGTTGACTTAAATGGATCTGGGATTCAAATCTTTATTGTAGGGAAAAGTGGGGCACATTGATCCTTTTCATTTCAAAGCAACACTGCAGCTTTTATACAAAATTTTCTGCAACACTGCATTGACAATAACAATACTACATACCTCATTGTAATTGTGTTCATGCAAGGCTAAACTTGATCGTAACCGTAGGTTGTCTCGGACACGAAATCCAGTTAAGCCTTGGTTCATGTGTGCAGAGAAGTTTAGAAGAAAATCCAGACTTGTCAAATAAGGTAAGCTCGAGTAAATATTATGATATGCATTGGCAAGCATGTAGCTTATAAAGCTGTATAGATAACTAACAAATCTTTTCATTTATATGTTCATAGTTAATAAAGCTCCAATGTAGCTTAAAATATTTGTCGTGGCTACCAGCCTATTTCGCTTGAAACAGATTTATCTGTAAAGAGATGATATAGGACACGATAAACCAATTTCCAAATGGGGTTCATTGAACCTGGATCATTGTACCCCATGGAAAATATTTTCTGTTGTTTATTAAATTTTGCGCTGCATTCTGTCAGTTTGCATTTTTTTAAGGTTAGAATTAGTAAATGGATATCTTGTATACAGCAAGAGAAGTCCAGTGCCCGCCATTGGTTAAAAAAATCTTGTATTTAGGTAATATAAGAGTGTTTTCGACTTTTTGTATCACATTTTTAGTGGTAAAACGCACTTTTTTTACAAAAATATATTTACAACTCCAGAAACTCTGAACTTTTTCAATTGTGTCGGCGTTGTTAAGACGTCTGCCGGGACCACTAGATGGCGCTCCATGCGGATACCCGAAAACACTTTAAAAAGTTTGTTGGGACATAGAGGAGAGATAAGAGAGGGAGCGCATCTCCATTCCATGGGATCGAGAAAGTTGTTCGAGTTACATCACCTTTTTAGCCCACTCTTAAGCCAGATTTGGCTTCATATCACCATGCACCGTAGACACTCTTGGTAATCCCTTCGACTGCGTAAACACTATAGGGCTTTCACCTTTTTGAACCAAGCCCAAGAATAAACGAAATGTACTTATTTTGTACCAAATACGGTCTTTGTGATTAAATAGACAATTTCGAATAAAGTATTTGCGTATTTTGAACCATTATTTTATAATAGAAAGTTTCTAAGCATATCAATTTTTGCTACTTTGCTTACATAAAATGTTTCCAAAGTAACTAATGATTTTTAGAAATCAGTGATGCAAAGTAGAAATTCTGTATGATATTAAGGATTTTAGAGCTCTGTTTTGTAGATATTGACTGTTTTGATTTCAAAATTTGCAATTTGTAGCTCCCATGAAATTCACCAGAAAGAATGCATAATGAGATTTCGAAACCGATTTTGTTTTTCAAATATAATATTTTTATTCTGAATATATTCTACGGCTTTGGACAAGCGTTTTGTCAAACACATATAAAGAGAGATCATTGATTTTTTATAAACGGCTCAGATAAATAAGTTTAATTTAATAAAAATACTCTTTACACCAATAGCTCTGAATCCTTTCTCGATGAATTGGTGAAAATCAAGGCTGGGGGAAACTATCCCTATCCCACATGCGGATTCGAAGAAACACAAGTTACCCACCCGCTCAACAAACCAAAGTTTACTTGGGCTTCTGCGTAAAATCTACCAACAGATGGCGCTGCATATACCACAAACGTTGTATGTATTGTTTTGAAGAAATCTTTAAAATTACTTGTTTTTATTGTCCTCGATTTTATTTATATGCCGATAGAACTAATCAACTTTGGTTAAAATTTAATAGTTGTAACTATCAATTAAAAAAAGAGCAGGATTGTTGTTACAGAAGAGCTCAAAATGGGGTGATTGCGGGAGAATCGATGTGCAAAGGAAGAATGATTACTATATACAATATGCTGTCCCAAATGCTGTCAGTCAAGCGGTTTACAAAGGTTGACTACTACGTGGCTCGGTTTTGATATTAGTGATTTGGTAGGAGTGAAAACTGTATTCTTGTTACTCAGGTACAGTTGCACCAAATGGATCGTTAAACGCTACACTCTACAACCTGTATAAGGTCCTTACACATTAGGGCATTGTCAGCATATAAAATTCTACAAACTATCCTTCAAATGCTCGAATACAATTTTCAGCATATCGCAATTTTTATGCATTGACTACGAATGTCACTGAAAATTGGGATACATTAGTTCAGATAGGAGAAAAATCGCCACCAGTACGCGTATCTTAGAATGTAACTATATAGTTGAATATTTTTTTTTTGTATTGTTTGTATTTGCACACTACATTATCAAATATTCAGGTATTGCTGGGCAATCCTTGAGATTACCTAGCAAATTGTTCCTCGTTATATACGCAGCGTCTCCCGGAGCTTTGTGTACAATCCTGGAGGGTAAGTAGATTAAAGCGGATGGAGACCGACCGAATCCTAATGTTAAAACTTACAAAAGTCGCCGATAGAGGGCCTATACGTTTCTTACTTTTCAGCGGTAAGGGAAAAATACTTTAGGGAGGGATATTCGTACAAATGGGGAAAATCTCCGCGTGTTTCATTTAACATAAGGATTTGGTCTGTCTTGATTCTAGCTGCCGTTCCCGCCGTGATTTTTTGTCTCATGTTCTTCGGAATTAGCTCAGATTTCTAGCTGAAATTCAAAAATATCGTATTTTCTTTGTCATATTTAGTTCATGATTTTGCATAATTTTATATTGTCATAAACTGTGTTTCTTTTTAAATAAGTTAATTAGCGTTTAATAAAATTACGATTTTCGTTGATCCGCCATTTTTTTTTTCATCACTGATTTTAAAGCGTATTTGTATTTATGTTCCCTTCGGATTAATTACTAAGCGAAATTCAAGTACTTTTTGTTTGTCATATTTAGTATTGATTTCATATTGTCATTTCTGTTCATTAACGTTTTATAAAATTAGGATTCCCTCTAATCCGCCATTTTTTTATTTAATTTGTTTTATATTTATTCTTCTAATTAGAGTGTTTTAGCAATTCATTGAATTAATTGTATACTGTAACAATCTGTTTGTTTTTAGTTTAGTTAATAAGCGTTTGACAAAATTAGGATTATCGTTCATCTCTCATTGTTTTTATTTTCATCGCTGATTTTGATGCATAATGTTTCTGTGTTCTCATCGGATTAATTACTAACCGAAATTTAAGTATCAATTTTTTATTTGTAGGTTTGAGTTTGTATTGTCATTTTCTATTCATTAACGTATAAAATTAGGATTCCCTCTGATCCGCCATTTTTTTATTTCGCTAATTTGTTTTATATTTACTCTTCTAATAAAAGTTTTCTAACAATTCACACACATTTCACTTCAATGCGTTTCGTTTGGATTAATTAACGATTGGATAGTTGTTTTGGTGTATTAGTAAATTGATGTTTCATAGAATTGTCAAGTTTTCTTGTGATTTTATCTTGGACAAATTTAAGGAGTTTTGATTAATTTATTTTGTTTTTATTGGTTCACTCATAAAGCAGCATGGTAGGAATTAATCATAAATGTAGGAAGGAATTAATCATTTATGTTGACACATCAGATTTAAAATGTACCTTGTGTCCAATAACTGTAATCTCCAGAAAATCTTTGGAAGAACACATGATGTCTGCATGATTTAACTCTGCAAAGTGAAGAGTTAAAATTCCAGTCAAAAGAATTCATGGCTTGGAAAAATGAAACCGAAAAAGAAACATCTTCCATATTTGTAAAGTGGAATGGAGTTTAAATGCATAAATGGTATCTGTAAAATCTATTTTCATTGCCATCACAGTGGGGAATTTGCTAGTAAAAGTAAAAGAAAGAAAATCATTAAATTGCTTAGTTCGAATAAAATTAATTCAGTCTGCCCTGTTATGATGAAATTAACAGAATAGCAGTGGTTTCTTTGTTACATACGTCAAAACCCATGTTGGTCATGATATTGACTTGGGTCGAATGAATGTTGGTGGGGAGGAAAAAGAAAAGATTGATGTGAACGAATGGTATACCCATCGCGATAATTCTGGATGAAATACGTGATTCAATAGGTGATCAATTAGAACCTATTCATCTCTCAACTATGCGAGATGTTATTAATAAACATTCTAACTAAATATAATTAAAACTTGAATGGAGTATTAGACAGGAATGATGCTGTTAGTGTTACCATGGGTAAGTCGCATGCAGCAAGATGAAAACTCTGTTGTGGTTTTCTATAAGCCACAAAATGTACTTCTTGCCGACTGTCCCGGTTGAAAAAATGAAGATTTTCTTCTAGTTATTGTGAATGATTCCCAGAAAGGTATGCTTAATTTGTATGGCAATGATGTTATATGCATTGATTATACACATGGTGTAAATGCATATAACTTTGATTTAGTCACAGTGCTGTTTCTGGACGATATAAGGAAGGTTTTCCCTGTGTTTCAGCAATCGTCAAGATAGTATTGCTTTCAGTGCATTAAAATACTATCCATTTGTATTTTTTCCATAAACCTTTGTATGAGTGATGATGCTAAAGCATTTATAAATGCTTGGGCATCAGCTTTTGGTAAACCTTTAAAACGTCTGATTTGCTCTTGGCATGTGGATAGAAGTTTGGAGAAAGAAATTGAATGAATTAGTTTCAGATTCATTAGAGTAGGCCATTATTTATAAAATGCTCAGATGCTTACAATCAGACTGATAAATATACATTTGTGGTTTTGAAAAACAAGAGTGGGCTTTGTGTATTGCAAATGGGCTGGTGTCAACACGAACATGGACATTGAATGTATGCACAGGATGATAAAATATATATATTTGGAAGGGGGGTAAAAAAGTAAAACGTCTGGATAGAACAATCCATTTGCTAATGAAATTTGTCAGTGACAGGATGTTTGATAAAATTATTGCTCTAGAGCAGTGTTTCCCAAACTTTTGACATATGCGTACCCCTTCTATAATTTTCGTAACGCTAAGAGTACCCCCTTTTAAAAAGCGGATGTATTTTAATAACAATCAAAAAGGTTTTTTTTTTTTGGGGGGGGGGGATACACAAAATAATAAGGATGAAATTGTTTGTGCTGAGATAACAGATCCTCATAATTTGGTTCCCTGGTTGTTAATTTTAATCTGAGATGTGGTTCTTCGTCCAATAGTCTGTTCCTTTTTTTTTTCGACTTAATGTCTACAAATGCTGAAAAAGCAACTTCACATAAATATAAAGTTAGAAAAGGCAAGATGTATTTTAGAAATTTTTCTGTTAAAACCGGATACACAAGTTGCATTTGTAACCAGAATGATGTTAAAGTACTCTCCTTATGTTTAATTTTCAAGAATCCGTCTGTAGCCAATTCCAACAATTGCTCTTCTTCCTCATGCGACAAATCTTCTGGCATGGATGTTGTGTAAATGTTAAACGGATATCTTATCCATTCAATATTTTTGGTTAAATCAGGGAAATAGTTTTTCAAGCCCACTTGCAAACTCTCCAAATGTGTTATGCATTTCAGAGTATCAGCATCAATTTTAGTAGTCGAACTTGTTATGAACTCATGAGGAGAGGGAAACAAGTCTACGTTTCCATTACTCTCTTTTGCCATAACTTTAGTTTTGCAATGGCTCTCTCTTTATCTTGAACGTAAAATAATAAAATTTCTTTGCCTTGTATAATACCTTTATATGTGTAACGCATTCGGCCGCAATGTTCCTGAGAGATCAGAATGACGCTAACAGCTGTCCACGAAGCACATGAATAAAATTAAAAGGTTGGGTCCAAACATCCGGTAAAGATAAGAGACTACTAGAATAAGCAGATTTCTACCCCTTCTACGAGAGGAGTGGGGAACGGTTGCGCCCAACGGAGGGTTAACGAAGTAAGTTGTTTCTGTAACGAAGTGTGGTATATTTCTGCCGTGTCACTCGAGACCATCTCACGACTCACAAGACTGTCTTGACTTGACTCATGAGAACATAGAATTAGGTGCAGCTAAGCACAGTGCAGTGTAGTGCATATCCCCACCAAACTCTGGTGCAACGCGTACCCATGCCAAACTCTTCCCGTACCCCTGGGGGTACGCGTACCACACTTTGGGAAACACTGCTTTAGAGAAAGGAAAAGTTAGCTCAAATTTCAACTTTTTTTTCAGGTGCAGAGAGGATTAAGGCTCCTGGCAATACCTCTTTAAAAAAAACGCATCATGATTCCTACCTCATGGGTGATGTGGAAATGGAATCTGGTTTATTTTAGGTTGCCTAGTCTGCAGATAAAGGAGTTTGTTCAAGTACCTGAACTCAGGAAAATGTTCTGTTTAATGCAACTATAGTTATATTATTTTATAAAACCTATGAGCTTTTAATACTTTAAATCAAACTTGGTGTATAAAATTATCTTTCCAGGAATAAAAGGGGGAAAGAATACCCTTGAATTAATCAAAATTAGCATCAATTTTATCTGAAGCGTTTACCACCTGCTGTGATTTACTTGTCATTTAGTTTGGATGTTGACAAATCTGCAAACAAATTAAAGTTCAGAGAATTGTTTAATGTTTATTGGCTACAGCTAGCTTAGTAGGAAATCGTTCAGAATTTAAAACATTGATGTTAGCGCTATCATCGGTAAACCAGCATTCAAAATAAACAATCTATCGCTGATTTAAAAAACTGCTGTCTCAATGGCATACATCAATGTTTAAAAATTTCAGTACTGAAGAGCAATTTTATATGTACGTTTCATAAAAGATGACAGCACGATATTTTTATCCATTTTACTTCTAGAAAATGCAACTGCTGACAGATTCCTTAAGGCTGTTGAAACAACACTTGACAAATGTGGGCTTTCAGATTTATTATCTTGTAGTTTTTATGTAATTCGATGATGTGCTATATAAATGGACCATCAGTGAAAGATTTTGATCCCACAAGGACTGGACAAGAGGTAAAGCAACAAGACATGTTCATGGCCATAAAAGAATTTCATTTGTCAGAATGATTTTGTCTTATGGTCTATATTGGGGTACTATGCAGCTGGAAAAAATTAGTTTATTTAATTCAACTCCACTCCGAAGTTCCACACCAACGTGAGGACACAAAAGATTTAACATGCACCAGACCCCTTTCCACACAACTGTCTCTGGCTGGATGCGAACTCGTAATCCTCTGGTTGCTCTTCTAACCGGGCTACTGTGGCACCTATTATATCAATGACCTCAACTAGTTGTGAATGGAAAAAGAATGAGGAAAACTGTCACATTTTCGAGTTATTAAGCTTTGATTTTAATAAAAGTTACTCCATCTTAAAATTGTGCTATTTTCTCAGAAAACAGATAGTAAGTGAAACATTGTCCACTTTAAATGGGTTTTAATTAACTTAGAAGCATGATGCAGGTTTAATTTATTTTTCAAGGCTATTCAAAATTATTTCGTAATCTAAAATTTTTATGTTCTGATTAGGACAGATGTTATGAGTGAGTTACATTACATCTATGGCGATAGCACGAGCACAGTTTATGTAAGTTACACAGAAGTCTACTTTAAACAAGTCTAGCTGACTCAGAGTCTAGAATAGAGGTGCACAACCTGCGGCCAGCGAATCATCAAGTTGCGGCCCACAAACTAATTTTGACTAAACTTCCGAGGGGATTTAAGTTAAGAAGCAAATTGACTGACAAACATTTAGAATCAGTCTTAGTTTCTACTAGCCGTATTGAACCTAAAATACCTAAATTAGTTAGTAAAACTCAGTATCAGCCATCCCATTAGCAAGCTGTAACATAATTATTGTTTATAGTTTAGAAATTTAAATATTAAATATATTTGATGCAGTAATTTTTATTTCTAACTTTACTGATATCATTAAAATTTCCGATACTCATCTTTATTGCTCATTGTACTATTACTGTTATTAAATCAATAACCTAAAATAATTTGCTGAATTACATAAAACGTTCTTGAGACACATTCTTAAAAGTAATTCTAAATGATTGATCATTGCAAATGTTTTTTAACTTCTTTTTTTAAACTATTCACAATATCATTCATTTAGCTCTGTGACGAGCTCCTAGATTTTTTGAGAAAACATTTGTAAGTTTAATCTTAAAAAAAATAAATGATTATATTTTACTATACATATTAAGTGTAATAACAGCTGAACATAATTGGGTAGTAGCACTTTCATTGTGTCTGTGCTGTAACTTCATCTGCGGTCCCCCCATGTCTCAATCAACGGTGCGAGTGGCCCTTGTCCCAAAAAGGTTGTGCACCCCTAGTTTAGAAAATTATGATAGTTTAATGCAATTTTAAGTAACATATTACCAAAGAGTATTATATTTATGTAGAATAGTGTAAAATTTTCAACTGAAGCTTTTCCTCTTCATTATTTTAATCAAGAACATACATCTGATTAAGATTAAAATTTATTTTTTCTTCAATAGGACTGAAGAGAAACTGGATTAGTTTTTAATGTAAATCTGACCAAAGCCAATATTGCTAATGTTGCAATAATCAGATTGTATAACTACAGAAAATTGTATGACTTAAGACATTTACCAAACTAAAAATTGGTTTGCAATTTCTTCAAATGTTATCAGTGCTGTGGTAGTAAAAAATAAACAGGGTATGCCTGAAGAATTTTTTCCATGGGGAGGCGAAACAATGTACTTAGTATTTACACTCTCCACGGGGAGCAAAAAAACATGTACACACATGCACATGTTTATATATAGGAAATCCATAAGCCAGGGGGTTGACTGCCTCCCTCCTCCAAATTATGTACCAAGCTGATTTCTTAAAATAGAAACTTTTCTTTTGCTTCTGTAGCTATCTGCGTTACTCGTGATGTTTCATAGGAAACGCAAAGCGTGTACGTAGTTTTTAAGAAAAATCAGAGTATACGGTGTATACCCTCCACTACAGCCCTGGTTGTTATGCAAGATGTTTACAAGGACATATTTTTTGGAATAACTTTAATAAAACATTTTTACTTTCATTGTGTACTCAATTAATGACATTATTTTTTCAGACCTTTTTCCCTTTAAAGCTTTTACTGGATTCAATTGTCATTTACTTAGGAAGATTCAGCACATTTTAGCAAACAATTTAATCAAAATGCATTATCTATGATGGAGACTTCTAGAAAATTACTTTGGGTTGCATCATGTGCCTTCAAAACAAATACATGTAAAAAAGATTTTCGAAACACTGTTCTCTGGAAGATATAAAAAACTATGACTGACTTCTTACAGAAAAGTTCCTAAGGAAACATTGAGGGACCTCTGATGACATTACACACAAGTAGGCTTTCTCCAAACACAATATGGAAAAAATTTGGATTTTCATCTAAACTCTAAATGACTCCTTTATGCATGCAGTCACCTGGTCTATATTATGTTCCACAAATAAGTACAATTAGTTCAGTTCCAAAGTTCAATTTAAATTACAAAACAGTTCAATCCAGAAAAATTACTAAGTTACCAAGTCTCAATTTTAACAATACTTGCGTGTACCATAGACAGCATTGGTAATCTTGAATAATTATTAAAATCATAACTAAAGATGTAGATATAAATGTTTTAATACAAATTGTCAGCAACATTTAATATTTTCAGAATGATTTGCAAGACACTGACATTGCAAGATATTTTTGTACACAAACACATAAAGGTAAACAAAAAGAGTGTTACAGTTACAGTGAATATGTACTTCATTATTCAAGGTATTTTTTAATTAATGTCGTATTGGAGCAACACAACAGGCTATCATCATACAAGAAAAACAAAGAAACAAATGGTAGATAAAAACTTTTATTTTCAATTCAATAAACAAAGAACTTTAAATATCAAGTAATTCAGTAATGGTACCAAAATTTATTTTTCTGTAAATATAATTTATTATACAAGACTTAAAGAAACTTTTTGCATGGCAAAACTTAAATAATGACCATTGAGAGATTTTTCCCAGTTTTAAATATTTTTATCTTAAAACTTTATTATTTAATTGGGTCATTTAAAAAACCACTTAACATGTTGGCCATAACTCATTCACTGTTTATTTTTCAAAAGTCTGATTTCCAATAACACCTGCCTCAAGAAATAAAAACAAAACCACATAGAACACATTTTGATAATAGAAATTTCAAAAACATAAATAAGAGTACTATCCCAGATGGCCAATTAGATATCTGATGGATGAGGAACCTAAAAATATAAAGTGTGCACATCAGTACAATACAAATGAGATCAAACTCTCCTTTTTTTGTCAACTTAATGTACACCTAATTCTGTTTGGACGAGCA
Source organism: Metellina segmentata (assembly GCA_947359465.1). Lineage (NCBI taxonomy): Eukaryota > Metazoa > Arthropoda > Arachnida > Araneae > Tetragnathidae > Metellina > Metellina segmentata. Next base: position 112,310,485 of record OX375880.1, read on the forward strand.
CGAGCCTCATCTCGTGCGGATGTTTCAACAGTTTTACAAACTAATTCAGTTATTAATCGTTGTTGTTGTTAGCAGGTTATATAATTCTCTGCAAGAGGCTGCCAACAACTTCACTTCACGTTCAAATTTTCCAGCGCGTTCCTCAAAAGGATCATGTTTTACAAAATTATTACCCAATTTTCTGGTCAGTTCCAGACATTCTTCTATTAAATCTGCTTTTAGAACAAGATAATTTTATTCATTATCACTACATCCTGTGGATTAGGAGTCTCCAATTACAGCCTCTAATATTTCATCTTCGCTTAGGGAGCTTTGTCGACTGATTCATCAATATCTTCAAATGATAGATCATCAAATCCTTCTCCACCGATTCTGTAACAATGTAATGATGTTAGGAAATTCAGATGTGTTAGCAACCAAATACAATAAAAACGTTGATGCTTAGATGTAGATTGGTAAATGAAAGCACGCGTTCCAAAACGCATACACTAGCTGTTATGCAATTAAAATTTGGGCAAATAAATTCTTAGAAATTGGCTTGGTCCGCTTATGTTAAATCAAAATGATTCACCTGGAAACAGAATTAGGTGTGTATTCACAAACAGGAAATGTTTGTCACAAAAATAAATACACTCAGGGCATAGAGTCACATGAATTGAACACATGTCATTTACAGCTTGCAAGCCACTAACGCCATGAGAAACCTCCTGAACCACAACAGCCCCTTTTCAGTGGCAGATTTATACTTCTCTGCCGCCTAGGACTACCAGCAACTTGCCGCCCCACTCCTTGCCGCCCCACTCCTTGCCTTCAGCAATGATATCACCTCCCTTTTACGCTTTCTCCCCATAGGTATATCAATAGCACAAAATCATTAGTAGGTACTACCCTAATTTTGTTCAACAGTGGTTTGGTATAACCAAATCCAGATCGACATATAACATTGTTTATTATAAAATATATGAGAACTTAGAATAAAATTTGAAACAAACAATCAGCAAAACAACTCGTAACAATATTTCAACAACAAATATTGAGAAAATACTGTATAGTTGACTATAAGAGTAACTGTATTTAAAATAAAAACTTGGTTCTCAAACAAGCGTATTCTCAGTTACGGGTGTGTTGGGTACTTAAATTCTGCACTCCCCTCCTGTGCTATTTCCTTGTATACAATGCCATTCAAAATTCAAGCATGTTATTAGTGTTTTTAAATTGGTTGATTTTAATTTATTTTTGTTGTGCATTTGTTATTTTTCCAAAACTTTTTGCTGCCCTGGACTATAGCCCACCCCTAGATCTGCCACTGCAACTCGCCCCCTTTAAGTTAAATCGAACTTGCTGGCACATACTGAAAGCAATGGGCAGAATTATACAGGAAAGAATCATTCATAAATTTTATAAAAAACTTACATCCTCCACATGCTTAGTATGTATCCTAAGCACATTTGTTTTCTAAGATAAAGATAATTATACTAAACATCAGGGTGTCAAGATTTAAATCACTTGATTTAAATAAACAATTAAAATCATGATTTTAATCAAGTGATTTTAAAAAAAAAATCATTGATTTAAATCATAACCAATCTTACATTTTTATAACTAAGTAAATACACCCTAGAAAAATCACATAATTTGTCAAATGCTTTGAACTTTCTGCACTCATAGTGATTTCAGCACCAATGGCTACACCTCGTACTGATGAGCTTTAAAAAAAAATGTTTGGCACTGGACACTTGCAAATAATCTGAGGTGTCTATGGACTAAGTAATCATTTGAGTGTTGAGTCAGGGATTCTGCCAAACAGTAAAGTAAAAAATAAGTTGACATCTATTTGAATGCTTTTACAATGTTCAAGTATAATTTTATATTACAAACAATAAAGCAGTAGGCCTACATCTACGTAAATGTCAAGACAGCCAAAGAAAATCCCCACAAAGTATGCCTAAATTACTTGTTACCCCTTTAATTGATTGATCAATGGCTTAGCTATAGTGATTTTTCAACTACTTTTTTTAATTGAGACATAAAAATAAAATAATAAAATTAATGTGATTAATAATTTATTAAATAAAAAATTCAACTGAGCTTTCTATTTGAAAGGATGAAAGTTTAAACACTATGAACATCTTTTATTTTACAGAATGCACCCTGAAACAGTCACCTTTCACTTTAAGAGTAGTGACCCATAACAAATATTTATTTAATCAGACTAATTTAATATAGGTCTCACACTTACTGATACATTTGTTAACATGATGATGTTAATTTACTCAAGAAAAACTATGTAGGATGTCAACTTGTGTTTTAAAGTTAAACAAATATTTTATCTTTTGCTCTTTTTTGAAAATTCATTTTTTAAATGTATTACCCTGCAACACACAATGATTTTTAATAAAATTCATATTAATTTACCATATCACAAATTCCGATTGTTTACTTAAATAAATATGGGTTTACATGTCCTGTCAGAAACTCAATTTTTTGTTTTACAAATTTATAGGCCCTACAGAAATTTAAATTAAAAAAAATCAGATTTTTGATTTAAATCAAATAAATCTGATTAAAAAAAAATAAATCCGATTAATTGATTAAAAAAAAAATCATGATTTTTTTACACCCTGCTAAACATGGCGTTTCTTTTAACACGAGAAATGCAGATAGAGCCTTCATGCAGTGTGCCAGGCTAAAACTCCCCGACCAGTGAATTGAATTTGAAATTTTATGACTGCATTATTTGGGTTATACTAATTCTTCTGGCCTGACTGAAATGGAAGCAGGAGAGCAGTTTACCTAGAAAGACAGAAATGGCCTGAGTGAAACCCAACAATAATATTCGTGTTTGCTTCACTGCTTTTCATTTTGTTTACAAACGTTATGTTCCTCCTCCCAGTTTGATCACTGGATTAAAATCATGATTTTTAATGAGCATACCTTAAAACATTTTAAAAAATCATTAAATTGAGTAAGATTTTATGAGACAAAATTGTAAGAAATGGTCTGTTACAATATAATCAGATGTATTCAATTTATGGACGTTCATATAATGTAATCACAAAAACTAGATTATATGTAACTATGCATCAAAAAACAAACTGCTGGACAAACATCTCACTATTTCATACTAAAAGTACACTTCACTTCACAAACATAATTAAACGCAATAGCGTAACAATTCAAGATGAAAGCTGAAACAAATTTTTCTTGTATCTATCCAACACTTACATTTTTTCCCACCGAGTTAAGCAGTTTTCATATCTACTATATCAAAAATAACTTTTCAAAATTGGAGGAGATTGTACTACTTACTTTTCCGTTAACTTTTTTTAATTCTTCCACTTTCAATAGAAAGACCGTTGGAATCCATCAGTTTCTCTCCTCGAATGTGTGTGTATCTGTACAATACAAGTACATGCTTCAACAAACGTAAACATAAACATCAGAAAAGGGATTTTTTCCAAATTTTCCCTACCGCTGCAGAACTAAAAAAGTTCAAAACGTATACGCCCTCTATCGGCAAATTTTGTAAGTTTTAACATTAGGATTCGGTCGGTCTCCATCCGCTTGTTTCAGGTATTGCTGGGCAATCCTTGAGATTACCTAGCAAATTGTTCCTCGTAGTATACGCAGCGTCTCCCGGAGCTTTGTGTACAATCCTGGAGGGTAAGTAGAGTACATCACTAACCTTTAAATTCCGCATGTCACAGAAAGAACCGAAATTTCGCGCATGCGCAGATCAAAGGGACCGTTTACGGATGGAACTGGGAAAGGGATGAAGGGAAAAATAGTTTTCCCTACATCGACAGTCGACACGGCAGTAATCGACTGCTGACTTACGAGGTTATTGATTGATTAAATTAATTATATTACGTTAGCACAGAAATGAAATAGCTTCACTTTTAATAAAGCAGTATGCTTATGTTGCATAATGGACTGACTTGAGGACATTTGTTTGACAAATTATTTTACGTCATGAGAAATTAAATAGTTTTACTTTTAAGGAAGCAGTCCGCAGTGTGTTTATAATGTTGCATTTTTGAGTGAAATATCAAAAGATAGGTTAACATAAAGTTTTTTTTTGGTTCAGCGAACGCATACTTCCATCTTCATTCCCCCACTGTGTTCCTTTATTCAGCATGTATAATGAATTTTCATTAAAAAAATATATAATTCTTTGCTTGCATGTGTTGTTGGTGAAGAAAGTAAATTTATGCAAAAAAAAAGGTATGAAATGTAATTGTGTCTGATTATTTAAAATACTTTAAATCAAATGGAAGATCCCAATCCTAAGAACTTGTTAGATATCTTTCAAAAATTCCATTAGTGTTTATTTTAGTGTAATTAATTATCCTTAATTTTGTTTCTATTATTTTTGTGATTGTAAATAAACATTAGTTTTGATATTTAAAAATGTGTTTGTCTCCAACTCATTTTAATACTAGTATTAATAAAAAAAAAAACCTGTTTGAATCAGTTATTATAAATGTAGAATGGATTTAGTTTCTCACTCTAACATATTTGTATTCTAAAGTAAAATTATTAAATGATTTTTGCTATTCTTTATTCTTCAAAATAGTTTACTAGTACATATTACACAAGTTTAATACCTGGACCCTAAATTTAAAGTGCAGTAAATTTTTGATTATCCGGTCTTTCTTTTTAACAAGATGTGGAAAAAAAAAATTAAATCTCAAACAAGTTTTTACTTAAAAGAAATATAATTTACCGTTTTTTATAAAAAGTAAACCATCAAACTTGTAAGTAGACATCTGTTTAAGTTATAATTGTATGTGCAGGCCACCTACTGTCAACAGTTCACAAGAATTTTCTTCAGCACTTGGGAGTTTACTGTATTTATTCTTCAGTTACATAATAGTTATATTTACTATACTATTGCCCTCTTGGGTTATCAAAAATTATTCATAAGGCATTGTTTCTTTTTCTGTTAAAACATTCTAATCAAAAATAAAAGGTTAATTCCATTTGTGACAGACATGATTTCAGACAACTTTCTTGCCCAATTTTAAGTACTAAATGTTGATGTATCTGAATGGAATTTGGTATGCTGATGTATCTATGTGTACGTTATTTACAAATAATACGAAACTTTCAACCCAAGAAAAAATTATTTACATTTACAAGGTAAAAATATATTGTGACAGACATGATTTTTTGTGACCCTTCATTATCATTCAATTGCTCTAAATTGCGACACATTCGAAGTTCAGAAATTTTGGCTTACACAAACTGAACTTTCATCTTATATGTAATTTTTAAGGAACTTTTATTAAAAAAATATTTAATGGTGTGACAGACACGACTCGTGTGAAAATTTGAATCATCTTTGTATATTCCTTGCTTAATTTTTCATCAATGATATTTTTTATACTACAAAATGTATTACGTTATTCATAGAAATTCTAAAAAATTATAAAATCCTTGATAATTGAGCAATGTAGAAGCCACAGCAGTTGATTCAATTATTTCTCTTTTATACCAAACTACATGCTCATCAGATTGAAATTTAAACATTCCTGCTATTTTAGTTGGCAGCAAGCACCTGATTTGGTATTGCTCATATGCTGTCGGTCCATGGAATTCTTCATTATCATACGGTACAATTACCCTCTGCAGTTTCAGATTTTTCTATTTTTTCACCTTCTAAAGACTGCTAAACATATTTATCAGACCTGGCATTTTCAAGTCACCTGATCTGAAATTCAACAAAGTACCTTTTTCAGTCAGATGCAAGACTAAAATACAATACCAGATTGCATACGAGCAAAAGCAGTGCGCTTTTCTTGTTGCTGGTATTCCTTTAATTTCTTGACCGTTAGTAACCTACATCTCATCCAGTTTTGCTTTTACAGCTTCTATTTGCACTTCTGATTCGTGTTAGATATTTATTCGTATGCAAATTTTTTTCATATTATTTGCAAATTCAAGCAATGTTCTTGGATCAGCCTCTTTGTTCGACTAACTTCACGAACATGACTTAAGCTGACATGCAGCTGAACTTAAACGAAAATTGCAAATGATGAAATTGAACAATTAGACAAAGAAATTATGAAAACTGAAAAGAAAATTAAAATGGCTAACCCAATCCAACCATATTCGGAGAAGTTTTTTAAATACACAAATTGATATATAATTTTTTTACCAACTTCATTTGATGCATAAAACAAAAGACGAAATATTTTTAAAGTAACTGTTGATTTCTTCAATTTTTAATAATTTTCAAGTATTCAGAAAACAAAAATAATGAATATAATAGAGTATTTGTTTAATATGTTCATCTACTGTGACATAATTAATGGTTGTTCTTTATTTTTAAAATTTTATTTAGAAAAACAGCTGAAGTTTGATACTAGAGTCCTCTTTTCTTGAGATTAGACTATGTAATAAAAACAGTGGGATTTTAAAGTATCTTTGCATCTAACTGACCCACATAATCTTGTAAAATCAGATCATGCATTCAAAGTCCCTAAAGGGTCTTCAAAATGGACCAACAGAAATTTAGTAGACACCGTGCACCTATTCCATCTGAAAAACTGCCAAAGATTCTATCACTACTCATATATTTTCATGATAAATACAGACATATTGCTAAGTGTTTCATTTTGTAAGCATATGTGTTTGGGCTTTAACTTGCAAATTTACTGAATCCAATTTTGTGTGATGGAAGTTTTTTTAATGAAAAGTATACTTCTCCAAGTGTTAATTGAACATGATTTTTTAGTTGAGTTTTGGTGTTTACTCTCTCTCTATTGTTGCCCTCAATGAGAAAAACAAACAAAATGAAAGAGAACAGATTGTGACAGACATGACAATTTTAAAACTTTTTCAGCTAAGTAAATTTTCTGATTTTATTTTCATTCTTCATCATAGGCTGTTCATTGTGATACAAAAAAAAATAGGAAATATACTATAAAGACTTATGCAGGTAGATATTTTTTAAACTAGAAAGAACATGTTTTTTTGACAGATATGACAAGACATTAACATAAAAATAAAATCATTCTTCAAAACAAAATTATAAAAATAAGATTAATTCTTTGAATGCTTTTGTAGATAAAAAAAAGCTTGGATAATCTTAGTTGATATTTTGTTAAAAAGCAAATAGTAAAAAGAAATTAGCAGTAAAAAATTAGTTTTGCTTATACAATGTTTTCCTTCTTATTTTCAAGAGGTTTGATGTCTTCCATAAGTTAAAATGAAAAAATATTAAACTGATTAAAAATTGTCTATGTCCTGCTTACCAAATTGACCAAAACTAATTGGTAAACAAATTTCTTAATGTATTTGCACACCACATTATTGATCAAATATAGGAACTCTACATTGTGAATTCACTTATAAATAAATAGCTTTATTGCCATTTTTGCTTATAAAAATGTTACTCCAACATTTCAAGCAAGTTCTACTATGTAAAAAATATTGTCTTTATATTCTTAGTATAAAGTAAGTTCCTATGAATGTAAAAAAAAAAAAAATACTTGGATATACTTATTAACATGATTTCAATTTTTAAGGCCCAATTTCTATGTGGATATTGATATTTCTGTTATCATATAAAACATTGGTTCCCAACCTTTTAGTAACTGCATACCACTTGAAATTTTTGGCATAACACCAGTCTTATATTTTTTTAGAAACATAAATCTAATGTCAGAAAAGTGAATAATGACTTGTTCAATTTTAATTAAAATACTAAGAAAGCTTCATATTTTATGATTAATGCACTTGTATTTCATATTAATGATGTTTTAATAAAGAAAAAATAAAACGATTATTGAAAATTACAGTTTTATTTTTTACTCACAGGTCTAAAAACAAATAATTTTATATAATTAGTACAAATTAAGCAAACAAAGATTAACATTATCAAAAATCAATTTTTAGTGCAAAACGTGTTGTTTGTCTTTTATTAAAATATCAATATCAGGAGCAATGGAACTTAACTTCACTCGCAAGTCCTCTTCAACACTTACTCTGTTTCGATATTTATTTTTATATACAAAAGTTAAGAAAAACCACTCTCACACAAGTAACTAGTAACAAATGGCATGACAGGGAGAGATATCAACTTAATGTCGCCGAGATAGCCATTATACAGAAATAGATAATCAACAACTCTATCAAGTTTCTCTTTAATTAATGTGCTACTGTTAGCGTTATTAATTACAATGTAATAAAAACGTTAATCCCAAATTGATTTGATATAATCCCATTTTTCCTATAACGTGGTTGTACATACTAAAAATCGAACAAACTTGGTAGAATATTTGGGTTGCTCGTATCATCCTTGCGTACTACCTGAAACGTTACTGCGTACCACCAGTGGTACGTGTACCACCGGTTGGGAATCCCTGATATATAACATTAGGGAAAACAATAAAAATTGGTTTTATGTTTATTGTACAAAAAAGTTACATAGGAAGTGACGGAAGTATTGCATAACTCTCTAGGACAAAAAGCATTTATTAAAATAACATAAAAATACACTTTGCACAATTAAAAACCTTTTCATGTTATTTAATTTCACAAGTCTTTCTAATGCTTGCTTTTTCAGTTTGAATGAAGTGAATTACTCCACATTTATTGACGAGAAATTGTTGATAAAAGCTCATTTATTCTTATTTTGGTATTTTAATTCTTTTGAGATCAAGTGCACTGCTCAATAATATCTTCCGAGTTTTTTCATACAGTACAACTCGCTTATAACGAGCCCTGTTTTAACGAGGATATCGGAAATACTTAGTTGGTACACTGTTAAGTCTATGGGATCATAACTCGCTTTTAACGAGCAAACCCAGGTTATAGCGAACAATATTTTTGTGATTCATAAAATTTCTATTGACTTCCACTTCTTCAGCTCAGCTAATTCTTTCATGGAACAGAATTCTACAAGTGTCATCCAGCCTATGGACCAAGGGGTCATCAGAAGTTTTAAATCAAACTTTCGTAAGCACTTGATTTTGATGCTTATCGATAGAAAAGAAAAAATAAGAACAACCTCAAATGCTAATGTAAACATACTTGAAGCGATGCATGGGAAAATATTACATCGACATGCATTACCAATTGCTTCCAAAAGGCTGGATTGGACATTTCTCAAGAGGGGCAAATCACTGAGGAAGAGGTATACAACTTGGAAATGAGTAGAGAAGAATTTGAAAATTATTTATCTGTTGGCCAATGTTATCACTTCCGAGATACCTACTCCCAAGGATATTGTAGCTGAAATTCAAGCAAAAGCAGGTGAAAAAAAATAATGAACGCGATGATGATAACGACGAATGTGAAGAATTTCAAGCTGAACTGCTCACAACATACTTAATGGCTTTTGAGTTCGCAGAAAAACTTCCATCTTTTATCGAAGCCAGGGGTGCAAATGACAATGTTTTTCGGACCATGAGTCTTCTCCGATGAATAATAACACAAGAAAGAGACAATAAGACAGTTCAAAACAAATTAACCAACTTCTTTTGTACTGCGCAGAATTAAAAAATAAAGTAAGTATGTAAACATAATATAGTAAGATTATGTATGAATTTTTGGTTATAACGAGCAAATATTGCGGTCCCTTTGTGCTCGTTATAAGCGAGTTAGATTGTATTTTATACAAATTTTCTTTGTGAAATAATTATTGTTGTTTTTTGTAACAATTCTTTTTATTATACTTAAGCATAATAGCGAGACGAAAACGCTCCAACGCAGTTAGTAAACAGAAAGCTATCAAACGATGGTGTAAAGAAATATGCAGTGTAGAAACTGATTCACTTGCTAATTAAAACATTCAAGATATAAATATGCGTTGTCAGACATTAGAAGCGAGTTCGAAAGAAGAATTAAATTGTGATATGGACTCTGAAGTTCCTCATTATTTAATAGATGAACATGTCCTAAGAGGACTTGTAAAAAACTTACTGAGCAGTTCATGCAAGTCTCCTTCCATGTCCATTAACATTGGTGAAAAACTTGGATTTTCTCAAAACTTAAGTGTTTTTTGCTCTACTTGTAATGCTACTAAACCCATTGCATATACTTTCACAAGAATTTCCAAGTGCGACGGAGCTGAAACACCGGCATTTGATGTCAACACGCGTATAGTGCAGTTGTTTTTAGTGTCAGGAAAGGGTATAAAGCACTTGAAAAGTTCTACATACATATGAACAAGGGTCTGCTTACCAGTAGGACATTCAACACATACAAGAAAAAACAATTGAAATCAATACAATCACAAACAAGAAAAATTTAAATCAATGCTTAAATAAACAGAAAAAAGCTTGGATAAAATAGGATGCCAAATAAAAACTGCTTATGAAAATTCCAACGAAATCACATATATCGATGAGACATGTTGGCACCTGGGTGATTCTAGGTCACACATCGCAGATTGGAGTGGGGTGTGTCATTGATATATAAACAGATTTTTTTATATATACAAACTAATGTCAAAACATATTGAGTGTGAGCATAACTTTTCCCGCATTTAAAACATTCAAATCCATCGGAAGAAGCTTGATCGGCAATCGCCAGCATATCCACGCTGATCGAATCACAACAGAGATAACAGATTAATAATTAAATTATCTAAAATTACGAAATCAACAACATACAATTATCTAAAATCAATCTGTGTTACGCGCTAGTAGATCAAAATCTCATCAAAACGCGCTAGTGTTAGAATAGAATAGCAATAGCAATAGAACTTGTCGCGCAGAGGGAAATTTTTTTTTCCCTCAATCCCTTCCCTAGTTCCATCCGTGACCGTTCCCTTTCGTTTGCGCATGCGCGAAATTCGGTTCCTTCTGTGACATGCGGAATTTAAAGGCTAGTGAGAACATCGTTAGGGATCATAAATGCATGGGAAAGATTGGTCGGAAATCGGTAGGTAGCGTTATACGCGATCTCATTGAAGATGCCGACTGCTCGCGATCAACATATATCGTTTCACAAACGCCGAGTTCACGGACAATCACTTCATCTTCGGCCAAACCGACGGAAATAGACGCGCTGCTGTTCGGTTGTATCGGGATAGATATCCAACGAGTCGGCAACCAAATCAAATGTTCGCTCGGGTACATCAGAACCTTGCGGAAGGTGGATCCTTCACAGCCACGATGCAGGGTACTGTGCTGCCACGAACATCACGAACACCCATATTCGAAGTGGGTCTGTTGTATGCTGTGGACCGATATCCCGGTATCAGTGAACGGGCGCTTGCCACTGCCACCAGAACGTCTCAATCAACTGTCCATCGCACAATTTTTAACACCTCCTGTGATGCTTGTAAGTCATACATTGTACTCTTTTGTTGTATAGAGCGTTTTACACTATATTGTGTGTTGTGGCATTATTGTGTCTTTTTGTCTCTTTATCACATGAGGGTGACGTTTCTGACATTGCTTTCATGGGTAATTATCGTTCCTAATGAGATATTCTCTACTTCCCCTCCAAGTTTGTACACGAAATTCCGGGACACCCAGTATCTAGCTGAGACTGCTACCGTGGAGTACTGGCTGATTCTATGGTACTCTCGGAAAAACAAAAATCGAACTTCAGAAACCAAATTTCATGTCATTACGACAAGCAGTTTCCAAGTTAGTTCGATTGGAGCTCCTAATATTAAATCAGTTTCTTAGGCTTTTATATCTTCCTAAATAATATTTTTATGGCACTGATATTTTGTACCATGTAACTGTTAAACAACCCAAACACAATCCAACAAGTATTTATTTCAATACTAGTTTTTGGAATGTAATGATAATTATCAAATTAATGTTTCAAAAAATCATGAATTGGAACCGTATTATATTTTTATGGAAATCGATTTAGAAGAACTTCTACTATGGCCATGCAAAATTTTAGCTCTTTCCGATATTTAGTTTTTGAGCTACATTAAATTTTCCCAAATATTGCGATGTTAGGGAGAATTATAAAACTCTTGATAAATCTTGGGTAGGATATCCTCTCGACACCAGCACCTTCTGTTGTGCTTGGCGACACTAACGTGTCTTTCATGAAGAAGGTCCGATGGGATCAGAGCTGGCGGACGATTCTATTCTGGATCGCAAGTATATCCTCTCGACACCAGCACCTTCTGTTGTGCTTGGCGACACTAACGTGTCTTTCATGAAGAAGGTCCGATGGGATCAGAGCTGGCGGACGATTCTATTCTGGATCGCAAGTATAGATGACTCGCCAGACACTGCAAGTCTAAATTCTACTGCAGTTCTTTCACGAGGTTCAACCGAAATTGTTTGGCCCAAAATGTTCCTCTAACTCTTCGAAGAAATATGGGACCTGAGATTCACTTTCTATCCATGTCTCATTTGTTTTTTAAAGTAATGGAATGGAATGTGAGTAGCTTGAATTTGTCTGTTAAACAATCTGTGAGCCCTCTGTGCCAACTATGGAAGTAGGAAGCTACTTCCATGGTTGGCCTACTTTCCGCATGCAGCCTCACTACAACCGAGGTCGGTGGATATTAAACTTCTGAAAAGTGAATCGACTCTTCAGTTCAATTAACTTTTACAACTTGTTTTTTGTTTGGTGACATGAATTGATTTTAGGGATGAGCAAATCGATTCTTTGAAAGATTCGATACATTTGAATCGAGTCAGTTGAAATGTTCGTTGAAAAGAATGCTTTACCGGAAACAACTAATTAGGCTTTCCGGTGTATGCAGCGACACCTGTTGTTGAATTTTCGCACTATACCATGCTTTTTTTGGATTGTTGAAAGGAAAAAAAAGGGGGGGGGGGGGCTTTTTCGACTTCTTCGAAGCCATTTGTGGTATGGATACTTTTCCCCAGCCTTGATTTCCACCCATTCATCGAGTGGGGATTCAGCACTTGTAAAAATAGTTTAATGGCTTTATTTCTGAGAAACGACTATTGTACGTCGTATTTGTATTCGCACTTTGCGTAAAGTTTTTCTTACTGTTTAAATTTTACCTTATCCTTCGGGAAACGACAATAGTTCTGTTTACAGAAGTCTACGTAGGAACATTTTACTTTTAAAATTTCAAAGTCCTACCTAAGACTTGTTACATTGATCAAATTTAATAGGCCGATCATTGCAGCCCATCCGCCACTGAGATGATTGACAATCGCTAAAAATAATGACCAAAGCCAAAAACATTTGTCTTGACTTTTCTATGGATGGAATGAAACAAGGATGGGTGCCGGAATCAATTGTCAGCAACTATCATGTTTCATCTTACACAACTGGCTATAATAGCTGTCATGTATTCACCATTAACTATCTAACTGTATATAACATTATGTTACTCGTGATGGCAACACTATCTTGTCTCATCACTATGTTTACTCAGGGCTGCCTAGACGATAAATATTATAGTCAATGGGTTTGTCAATATTTCTCATTAAAGCAACTAATTAATTGTGTAGGAAGAGATTGACGCGATTATCAATCGATTGATACACATAGATAGAAATTTTGATTGATGGACATTGACGGGCGTCATTGACTGCGCCGATGGATCGTTTAAAAAACGCAATTGTCAATTGTTTGGGCAGTAGGGCTTTTTTATTCTCAAATCCATGTTTCTATCTTCGCAACGGATTTGAAATCTGTGGAAAATTTTACACCAGATAAATACCTTAAAAATAAATTTCTGTTAACAAATAAGTTTTCAATTGAAACCTTTATATTTTCTGAATAGGATTGTTCCACGTGAAATGAGGAAAAATCAGTAAATACCTTGTTCCCGTACGGTAATGGGTTTTCATGAAATTTGGTACAGGGGGTTTAGTTTATGCATAAATTACGATGTACGAAAAATTTAGGTTCAAAATGAAATATTTTCAAAGTTTGAGGCATTTTTTCAACTTTGGCATAACTTTGAAGAGCAGTTGTTAATGTCCCTTGTTTGAAGTTATGTTTCTCAAAGACTACTTAACGTAGATAAACATGTTTTACATCATTATAATATGTACAAAATTGTCTTTTTTCACTTTGGCCAACAAAAATGTTAAACATCATACTTAATCTAAAATTTAGTTGCAAAAAATGGAAAATTGTAATTTTTTACAAATTTAAAAACATTTCTATGGGCTAAAGAAATTTTACAACATACTTTAAATTCATGCCAGTTTACAGTGCTAGGTATGATAATACTACTGATAGACTGATAGAGTTTAGAAGTCGCATTTTAATTCTTTCATCTTCAAAATAGCTAACGAAAATAACAAAATGACAATTTTCTACTCTAAATAGGCATGAGAAATCAAATGAAGGAGAGCTATGATAAAACCGACATTTCACAGGAATACAGTTTAATATGTTTATTACTCGTAAAAAAAATTCGGGATTGTAATCTGAGTCCTAAAGCAACAATAATAAAATCATAATCACATCAAACTAAAAGTTAATATGCTTTAAAAATCAAAATCCAAACTATCGTACTCTAAAAAAAAATACTACAATAAAGTATTGCACAACCGTGATCCAGTTCCAAGAATGGAGAGAGCGCAATAAATTAAAGATACTTATATTATAAATTGTGATAATCCAAACTAAAAGTTAATATGCTTTTAAAAAAAGCAGTACATTTTTATAAATGATATCCAGTGGCCGGGAGCACACCGCTCAGTAAATACCGATTGAAGACTGTTGCCATTCGGAGGTAATTTTTAGTTAACGTCGTACTAGAGCATCACAACGGGCTATTGACGACGGTCCGGGATCAATCCCTTAAGGGAAAGATCCGAGGACAACACCTCGTAATTTTGAACCACGGTCATATGACGAAGCAACACCTGAGCTGGCACCCCACTCTCCAAACTTCCACGCCAACCCAACGTGAGGACTTTCGGCCACGACAGATTTAAGGTGCACCAGCCGCCTCTACACCATACGTTTACAAACATCCATGCCCGGACTCGGATTCGAACCAGGAACCTTCCGATCTAGAGGATAACACCTTAACCACTATACCGGTTGGTCGGCCTGCCATTCGGAGGAAAACAATAATAATTAAATATCTCATTAAATTAATTTTAACATGCTTTAGATTGAATTTTAAAATTCAGACTGGACTATAAATTACAAAAAATTCGTACTACATGTGTGCCGAATTTCCTTATTATAAGTGCCATAGATTCGTCAGGACACGCCGAACAGACAACATACGAACTTCATTTTATAATAGTACAGACTCACTGCCAAAAGTTAAGCACGGAGAGGAAAATGTTAATTTCCAGACGCCAATCTGAATTTGAGAGGCTGCAATTTGCTGCAGAGAGATGGAAGTATGCAAAAGTGTTATGTAAGTTTCGTGTCGAAAAATATGGAAAAAAAAAAGGCAGTCGTATAAGAAGCCAGCATTGTGAAGAGTTAGAAGAATTGCGTGTAATGCTTCAAAAAGTGTTTAGAACTTTCGAAGGATTTGTTTTCAATACACGTGTTTCTATGGCTTCCAGAAGACGAATATCAGATAGTAAGCGCTGGCGTTCTGTGAGACGCTTTGATGCAGGGCAATCTATCACTGATGTTGCTCTCTTCTTTGGCGTTCATCATTCCGACATTTCACAATTATGGAAACAATTCCAAACAAGCCAAGCAGTTGTTAGAAAATCTGTGGCCCGCTGTCCAAAGGATACGACCCCCGCGGAAGATGGATATATTGCTGTTGTAGCAAAGCAGTGATGGTTGCGCAAAAGGGCAATTCTTTACCCAAGAAATGAAGATGTCAATGTCATCAAAAAGCAACTCTTGCAAGAATTGCCCGTTAGTGTTCAAATTTACAAATCTATTGACATTACGTGTGACACAAACGAAGCCTTAAACTTCACGACAGAGTTTTTGAACACATTGGAGCCATCTGGAGTACTCTAGCACATATTGGAGCTGAAGATTGGGGCACCGATTATGCTTCTCAGAAATCTGAATCTACCTTCACTCTGCAATGGCACAAGACTCTCTGTCAAAACTCATGCCAGATATTATTGAAGCCACCATCATGACTAGACATGCGGCAGGCGAAGACGTATTCATTCCTAGAATACCAATCATACCTTATGATATCCCATTCCAATTAAAAAACTTAAGTTCCCGGTTTGTTTAAGTTTCACTATGAGCATCAACAAAGCACAAGGACAATCGCTGAAAGTCATAGGACTCGATCTCATTAAACCGTGTTTCTCCCACGGTCTGTGGGGTGTTTGAGAGAAAGTGTTGGATACCTTTTTACTTTTTACAAATAGATATGACTTCAATTTCTTGCCATATATGATTATTTTAATAAGTGTAGAGGTATACTCTCTCGGGAAAAAAGTAATTAAGTATAAAGTGCTCATTTTTAAAATTTGTTTTCTTCACACACATATAAGACACACTTATTTCATTGAATTTAATTAATTGTTTCTAAAGTAACTTTTGACATCTACAAACATTACTATTTTTCAAAATTCAGAAAAGCAGTAAAATAATTTACTTTGTAGTCAAGAAAATAAAAAAAATGACCCCTAATTTTGGGTCGATTGATCTTTTTTATTTAAAATTGTTAATGACGTAAACACATTAAACAATATTTCTATTAAATTATACTTCTAATTTTTCTATCTCCCTATTACCTGAGTAATTTGAGGTTAAAAGATACTGCGTTGCACAAACAAACAAATACGGTTCATTGTTGCTTTAAAAATAAAGTACACATTTAAGTTGTAAAATTTAAAAAAAATATGAGACTTCTATTTTTTCTATTTTTTAAGTAATAAAGCATGTTTTCTTACTCCTCTTTCACCATTCAATTTTCTCAACTGCCTTCTTCAAAAACTTTAAGATCCGAGGTAATTGGTAATTTTTTATTAACGTCGTACTAAAGTACGCGTGCCACAGTGTGGCACCACGGAGTTTTAACAGTAATACGCGAAAACTTATTGAAAAATTTTAAAAATTGAAAAAATAATAATGTTGTGTTCAGGAGTTTATTTAAAATCCGTAAAAACCCAACTCATACGCTACTGAATACAACAACGCCGGAAAGTGACACTGTTTGATACCAGAACGTACGTAGAACGATGCGGTAAGACGGCGTGGTCATTAGGGTGGGCCGAAAAACACTTTTTTTTCGAAATCACTCTTCTAATAGTGCGAAAAGGGTTCTCTCTGAGTTCAATAAATACGGTGTAAAATATTTTTTTGATTGGATAATATCTTCTGCCCCCGCATCCTACTTGGATTTTGGAAATGTGGGTAAAAATTGGCAATTTTTACTCGGCTTAGGAAATATAATTATTTTTCGATATTGCTATTTTAATAGTGCGGAAGAAGTGTCCACTGGGTGAAATAAGAAAGGTGTAAAATATTTTTTCGATCGAATAATATCTTCTGTGCTGACCAACCGGTATAGTGGTTAGGGTGTTAGCCTCTAGATCGGAAGGTCCCCGGTTCGAATCCGGGTTCGGGCATGGATGTTTGTAAGCGTATACCAGCTCAGGTGTTTCTTCGTCATCTGGACATGGTTCAAAATTACGAAGTAATTGTTAGGGGCATTGATGGCCCTCCCACTGGGTGCTCCTTCACAAGTGGCCATCACTTCCGGCCTTGTAGTGGCCAATGACTTCGGTCAAATGTGCCCGCCATTAGAAAAAAAAATATCTTCTGTTCCGCATCGCAATTGAAATTTTGCAGTTTTTGAAGAAAAGTGCACTTTTTTATGTGTTATAGAAATAAATCAAACATGAAAAATAGATGGGTACAAACACTATTTATTGCTGTATTGCATTGTATATTTGATTATATTCCCTGAAAATTATTAAATAAAAGCTGAGTCGCAATATATTAATATAATATTTGTTAGGAATATTGTAACCATAGAACATTATGACATGCCAATACCAAAAGTTTACTTACACTTAATCAGCAGGAAGAGGCTTGAAATCAGCCATATGGTTAAATTAAGGCATAATTGATCGGGTAAAGAATACGGATCTAATGAACCCGTCTCTACTTTGAAACCCATAAACCTTAGCGGATGCTTCTGTCACTAACATGACACACCGTTCAACTGCCTGTGTGTGACATGGAAAATGAACAAAGTCCTATTCTGGATTTTTTAATCACGCACATTGGACCTAAATACGGCAGTGGATATATCACTGAGGATTGGGGGAGAAGTAATAGTAATTGATGACCTGTCAATAAATCCTGTATAGTCAGCAGCTTCAAAATACAGTTTTGGTGGGAAAAATACACGTACTGACTTTTCATTGGAAGATGATTCTCTAGACTTAATTATACGTCGTGCAGAAGTTCTCTGATGTGCGGTCATTCATCCTTCAACATACACAGCAAGATATTCTCAGGATGAGCAAACAACGAATTTCGACAAATTACTCCATCAACGACGTCCTTGACATAAATACCTGGATCTAAAAATAGCATTTCACATATACTTAGCTCCATCTTTCTGCGAGTATTTAGACTTTATATTATACCAGTTTGGAGTGTACACTTTCATAACAAACTCAGCGATTTGTTTCAACTTCAAAGAAGGATCTGGAGAACTAACATATTGTCTTAGAACTCTGTTCGCAGTTGTTAGCCAGTGTGAATGTGATAATGGACCAAGACTGCGTATAGCCAGTTCATCAGAATATTTACCCAATCGTACCGCTTGAGATATTTCTAGTAAATACATTTGATCCTTGCTTAAGTCAAGTCTATCAGTTGTTGGTAACTCGCCGTTAATAATTTCGAAAGTTGTCACTAGCAAAATTTCCCATGTAAGGATTCCAATATTACCAAAATATGATTTGGCGCCATTTGTTGGCCCATCCAACGTTTCAAACAAATGTCTCAGAATTAGCTCATTAAAATGTTGGAGACATATTACCCAATGCAGAAGTTTACCAAGTTTCAATTCCAAACACCGAATTACACCGGATTTCCATCCGGGTGAGCTAACTCTGTACAGTCACAGCCAGTTGTCAGAAGCTCTGGATTTGGCTGTGACTGGAATTGGAAAAATCTCTTGTGATCCCTTCAAAATATCTGA
Source organism: Metellina segmentata (assembly GCA_947359465.1). Classification (NCBI taxonomy): domain Eukaryota; kingdom Metazoa; phylum Arthropoda; class Arachnida; order Araneae; family Tetragnathidae; genus Metellina; species Metellina segmentata. The sequence goes on from OX375880.1 coordinate 112,329,515, forward strand.
TAATAGTCCAGTCAGAATCAGTTTTTCAGTTTGGGGTGCCAAATGATGGACTCAAATGAGTTATGTAACGTGAACCCGATTCTTCAATAAGAGATAAATGTTCCTCTTTTGCTTTTCTCGTGTATCTTTGAGTATCTACTCTCTCTTCTATCAATGTAGAATCTTTACGCCCATCAAAATACAGCCCCTTCAACGGAAATGTTTTGAGCTTCACTTTAAAGCTTGAAATTCTAAATCCTTTCTAACTTTAGCCTTTTCCCTTCGTAGCTTGTTTTTGTCAACCACCAAATTTGAGTTGTCGCTAGTTATGAGACCGACATAGTGAAGAACACTTGAAACAATTGCTGCCACAGTCCAGTCCTAGACTCCAAACCTGTCAGTAACCACAGCAGTTAAAGGAAGTCAAGTCGCATTTGTGATGATTTAGATACAAACGGTGTTAATTTTTTGTACTTAAGATCAGTAAGAGAGATTAAACGGTTCGATGTCGATGGTTTGTAAATGTCCAGATTTAAAACTAGGAGGAATGTCAATTGTTAACACACCTCCCTTCTTTTCACTTCCTGTCAGATACAGACAGCATGAGAAGACAAGAAAAAGTGAACTTTTCTTCAAGAATAGCAAAATTTCAATTGCGATGCAAAAACAAAAGATACAATTCGATCCAAAATATATTTTACACCTTTCATATTAAACCCCCTCTTTCATTCTATTAGAATAGCAATATTGAAAAATAATTATATTTCCTACTCCGAGTAAAAATTGCTAATTTTTACCCAAATCTCCAAAATCCAAGTGCGATGCGGGGGCAGAAGATATTATCCAATCAAAAAAATATTTTACATCGTGTTTATTGAAACCAGGGAGAACCCTTTCCGCACTATTAGAAGAGTGATTTCGAAAAAAAGTGTTTTTCGGCCCACTCTAGTGGTCATGGAACGATGGTTTGAGTTGACGCCGTTGTGTCGTGCTATGGTTGCCCGTTCTCGAGCGACACTCGGATTGTCTAGCTTAGTTGATTTTGAACTGCCAAGAGCAAGATGTTAAGATTTTTTAAAAGTATTTTAGATTTTGACGTCGAGCGTCGTTGTTTAAAAACTTTATTTTCACTATGTCCATGAGTAAACCTTCGACATCGAAAAGAAAATATGAAGAGGATATTGAATTTCGTAATTTTAAAACTGTCTGGGAAGAACAATTTTTGTTTACGCATCAAAAGACTTTCAAGCCTCTTTGTTTGATATGTAGAATTTGTGTAGCTGTGCCGAAAAGATTTAACCTGCACCGATATTTCAAACAACTGCTTAGTGATTTCAACAGCAAATATCCTGTAGGATCACACTTGCGAACGGAATTTATCAATAAAAAAAAAGATATCTTTAGCCGGCCAACAATACTTGTTCCAGAAGAGAAATGATGAAATGGAAACTATGGTGAAGGCTTCTTATGAACTTTCTCTGTTGTTCGCCCTCAAGAAAAAACCCTATTCTGGTGGAGAGGAGATAATAAAAAATAGCCTTTTAATATTTGCCCAAAATGTAGGTGATATAAACGTCAAAAATATGGTCGATAAAATAGCTTTGTCTAGAAATACCGTCATGCGTCGTATAGATGATATGGGCCATGATGTTGTCACACAAATTGTCTCTGGACTACAATATTGCAAATACTTTTCATTAACTTTGGATGAAAGATGTGACATCACAGACAATGCACAGTTAAGCATATTTATGCGTTACACGAACGATAATTTTGATATTGTGGAAGAACTTCTTGATTTGCGAGAACTAGTTTTAACTACAGGTGAGGACATTTTTAAAGAACTTAAAAATGTAATTGAAGTTAATAAAGTAGAGTGGACAAAATTAGATAGTGTTTGCACAGATGGAGCGCCTTGCATGGTTGGCAGAATAAAAGGTTTTGTTAAGTTGTTTGAAAATTATTTGGGAAGAAAAGTTTTCAAGTATCGGTTGTATTATACATCAAGAAGCTCTTTGTGCCAAGGACTTGAACCTGTCTTCTGTTGTTGACCCTGTAGTGCGCTGTGTCAACAAAATACGAGCTCGAGCTCTGAATCGACGACTATTTCGTGAGCTTTTCCCGGAAGAAATGGAAGAGGATGGCGAGTTACTCCTTCATTGTAGTGTGCACTGGTAGTACGGCTGTGAAAAAATTTTAAGAATTGTGCCTTTAATGATAGAAGCATATAATTTTGCGCACATATGCTACATATATGAAGATTTAAATTTGGATATGAGGTCATCTCAGATTTCGCCTATGACAATAATGGCGGACATTCAAAATGGCGGCTTTGGAATATTTTTTGTGCTCCTTTTAAAGTTTTTTGATGATGTTAAATGGCAGCTATTAAAGTAGTGGCTAGTAAGTGTTCTTTTGTGCATGTACTTTGCTATTTTTAATAACATATATATATATATATATATATATATATATATATATATATATATATATATATATATATATATATATATATATATATATATATATATATATATATATATATATATATATATATGTAGGAATACTAAACAACGGTAGTTGTCTACTAGTCTGGAAAGAACTAATTATAAGAGCAACGAGACTGGTAGGAGTCAGTTGCATTGTAGTAGGAATGCAAGGCAAGACTGTCACGAGCCATTCACATTCTGGTATTCAGTTACGAGAAAATTAATAGAACAGACACTTTTTCCCCTGGACGCCATTGAGAGCTGACGTATTTTTTCCGAGCAGAGACGACTGCTGCCGATAATGACGGAACTTTATTGAAATATAACTCAACTGTACATAATAATTGTATATATTTATTCATTAAATGTCAATGTGCTGTAAGATTCGAAGTCTTTAATATAGACCTTACCAAACAGAACAACACGAATCTTACAAAAAATGGGGGCTCGGCCGGGATGTGAAAAACCGTTGACGACCGCGACGATTCTTCTCCTTCGTACGAGGGCTTGAACGACGGATTAGCAGACCCCGAAAGCAGTGACGATTGAACCGGCCGGCGGAATGTTTTGACTACCTATGCAAACCTGGACTTGTGTTTTAATCATCTGCAAGAACAGTTTCATGACTTCTCCTGACGTGGTGCTGATGATAGACTGAAACGACAAAAAAGAAAACGCGTAGACGAAAAAACGCGTAGACGAAAAAGACGAGTTGACGGAAAAGACGGATAGAAGGAACTTTCGAAACTGTGAGTACAGAATTCTGTTTTACTTGATGACATGGCATATTTAACTAAGGCCCGAAAAGCAGATTTGCTAACATTGATTGACGAATTAGGCCTGATAGTGCCAGCGAATCCCAAAGTAGCCCAGTGCTCGAAACTTATAATAGATTCTGAAAATTATGACGAGGAGATAACAAAAAATCTGTTGAGTGTTATTAGAACTGAACGCGAAGAGAAAATTGAAGCCGAAAAACGCGCAGAGAAAATTGAAGCCGAAAAACGCGAATTCGAATTAAGGAAACTCGAAATCGAAACTGCTAACAGACAAGGCAACAGTTATGGTAAAACTACCAGCCTATACAATAACGATTTATTGAAATTGATTAACCGTTACGAGACGAATAAGGATATTAGCTGTTATTTAACTTTATTTGAAAGACAGATTAGTCGTATCGAAATACCAAAAACGGAATGGGTTACACATTTGTTGGGGTTACTCCCATTGGATTTGGCTAATCTTATCACGCGTGAGCCTGACGAAAAGGCTAATGACTATGAAAATGTCAAGAGATTATTGTTGAAACGTTTTAAATTAAATCCGGAACAATTTAGGCAAAATTTCCTTTCGCATAGAAAAGAAGCGTCTTCTACTTGGAATGACTTTGCTCATGATCTGAAAAATTTCTTTGAAGAATGGACGAGTGGGTTGGAAGTATCAAATTACCAAGACCTTAAAGAACTCATGATTACCGATCAACTAAAACGAAAAATACCCAATGACGTTCGAGACCATTTTATAGACGAGCTACCGAAAATAACGAAAATAGACCAACTCGTCAATAAATTAGACGAATATGAAGCGGCTCGATGTCATTTAAAAACCAATAGAGATTCGAAAACATCAGACGATAAATATAAGAAGCGTTTCAATGGGGATTTTGACAAATTAAAGCCTCGATCTTTCGTGCGCCCTGAACAAACTAACACCAATCATATAAAATGTTACAACTGCAATGAACATGGACATAAGTCGATAAATTGTGAAAAGAAAACTGAGGGTGTGAGATGCTTTAAATGTAAAAATTATGGGCACAAGGCCGACGTGTGTCCCAAAAGAGATGTAAATAGAACTTTAATTAATAGCCCTTTTAATTCTCGTACTAAGCTTAGAAAATATGTTGAAATGTGCGGGAAAAGATCTAATGCGCTAATCGACACAGGAAGTGATGTGTCAATGATAAAATATGAATTTTATGTTGAAATTGGATCCCCAAAATTGAGTTTTGATAATGTGACTTTAATGGGTATAGGAGGAGAACACATTTCTCCTCTAGGTTTCTTTTCTACAGAAATTATTATTGATGAATGCATTATTGTTACTGATGTTTATGTTTTAAAAAATTTACCTGATGATATTGTTCTTGGGTTCGATTGCATAAATAAGTTAAATCTTACTTTATCAGAGAGCGGAATTCATGTTTTGAGCAAACGCGATAATTTTCGAGTGAATTACGCAAGAATTGTTAATTTAGCGAACACTTCAGATTCAACTAAAATTCAAACCGAAACTCATCTCGAAGTAACTAATCGTCTGGAACCAAACACTAAGTTGGAGACAAAACGAACCATAGCAGAGGATAACAAATTTCTAAACCCAATTCCTAAAGAGGACGTTCCATTATACACTTATCACATTGATTTCATAGGTCCGTTACCTTCAACATCTAAGAACTATCAGTATATCTTCACGGTAGTAGACGCATTCACAAAATTCACTTGGTTATATCCTACCAAATCTACGACATCAGGTGACGCAATAAATAAACTCAAACAACAACAAAATAGTTTTGGAAATCCTGCGAGGATAATCTCGGATAGAGGATCCGCTTTTACATCTAAAGAATTTACAGATTTTTGTTGCGAAAACGGGATTGAACACCTAAAAATCACAACAGGAATCCCAAGAGGCAATGGACAAGTAGAAAGAATGCACAAAACCCTGATTCCAGTGTTATCCAAACTTTCAATTGAAGAACCGATCAAATGGTTCAAACACGTTGACGCCGTACAAAGAATACTCAATAGTACAACCTCCAGAAGCACAAGATGGACACCCTTCGAACTTTTGACAGGTGTGAAAATGCGAAACAAAGAAGATCTCAAGATAGTCCAGCTTTTAGAAGAAGAATATACTGAAGTTTTTCTAGAGAAGAGGAAGAAATTAAGAGACGATGCCAAAGAGAATATCCTAAAAATTCAGGAAGAGAATAAAAGAACGTATGATAAGAAGAGGAAGAAACCTCATCAATACAAAGAGGGCGATCTTATTGCTATTCAGCGGACTCAATTTGGTGTCGGAATGAAATTACGACCGAAATTCTTAGGACCATATCGAGTGAAGAAAGTGAAACCCCATGATCGCTATGACGTTGAGAAAGTTGGAAACCATGAAGGACCGAACTTGACGTCGACAGCAGCTGACCATATGAAGTCGTGGTTCAATAACTAATACTGAATCAATGTATTCCCAGATACTGTTTTGTGTTTTGTTTTTTAGATTTGTCGTGTTCCTTTCGAGGACGAAAGATCATCAGGATGGCCGATTGTAGGAATACTAAACAACGGTAGTTGTCTACTAGTCTGGAAAGAACTCATTATAAGAGCAACGAGACTGGTAGGAGTCAGTTGCATTGTAGTAGGAATGCAAGGCAAGACTGTCACGAGCCATTCACATTCTGGTATTCAGTTACGAGAAAATTAATAGAACAGACACTTTTTCCCCTGGACGCCATTGAGAGCTGACGTATTTTTTCCGAGCAGAGACGACTGCTGCCGATAATGACGGAACTTTATTGAAATATAACTCAACTGTACATAATAATTGTATATATTTATTCATTAAATGTCAATGTGCTGTAAGATTCGAAGTCTTTAATATAGACCTTACCAAACAGAATAACACGAATCTTACATATATATAAAATGGCGGCCTCTGAGTATATTTTATGTGCTCCTTTTTAATTGTCATTTGGTGATGGTGATGTTAATAGAGTATTATATGTGATTTTGCATGAATTTATGTTAGAAACTTGCGTGCATGACATAATATATTTTCATATTAACTTTTTCCACAGGTGACACGGTGAAGAAAAATTAGATAAAAATAGGAGTGTAGTACATAAGCTGATTAATCCATTCAATACTGATACATCTGGACAATTCAAAGAAACAGAGTGGAACAAGTGTTTTATCTGTCAAGAAGACAGGTCTGAAGTTCATCGGTGTCCAGCAGACAGTAAGTAATAGCAGAAAGTGTGTAGAAAAGGGAATTGGTTATAAGACACTTTATGATTTATTTGTGGAGTTTAGTATTGCAGGGTGTTTACCAAGGGCAATAAATCTGACGTCTCGATGATGCAGAAAGTGTCGAGGCAACATTGGTACAACATAAAGCTCAGTTTCACGAATCATGTTGATTGCAGTTCAATAAAACAAAAGATCAAAGAGCTCAGAAATGGAAGATAGAACTTGAGAATAATGCAAATAGTTGTACGAAATTCACCCGCCAGAATGTTGTGGTAAATTGTTCAGTGAATTCAAAAGCAATTTTTTTTGTGACCTGCCTGCTCAAGCTGGATGTTCATTATGTACTGCATCTATTGTACATTCGGCCTGGATGTGTTCCTAACTGTGCTCTTCAACTGGAGCACAGGGCTCCTGCTTGCGAAACTGAGTGCCGGTGATCTTATTGCATTAAACTTGGTAGTCACTTGGTAGTCAACAAATATTTCTTGTACTGTTGGCAAATGGCAGTCAGTTCTAATAGCAGGAACAGGGGTAACACTTGTGTAGCTTTCAGGAAGATGTTTAGTTGCTTTCTCTTCAAATGTACTTGAAATCTTAGTTCGATAGGTTCCTCTAAAATTACCATCTGGATGTTGAAATAGGGATATTCCTGTACCATGGAAAGAATCATGAGCTGTAGTAGAACTTGGATTGTGGTCAGTATTATCAACCGCACTAGTTGTAAAAAGCCCTCTTTTTAACTGAAGAGGAACTACAGCATTTTTCATGTGATACAGATGACATATTTCATTTCCAAGTTCTGTTGAAAGGTCTAGCACTCGGTTTTATGATAGGCTTAATCCGAGCTCGTGAAGATCTTCAACTAGTTCATGCTTGCGAGGTTTTTTTTATGAATTAAAATACCTAAGAATCTAGGCAAATGTGTTTCTCGTTCTCGATTGTACTTGTAGACTGTTCCAGAAAGAAACTCACGACGTCTAACCAAAATGTTATACATTATTAACTGTGATGTAAGTATAGGTTGTGGTTGAAAAACTTGACTGTTATTTAATATTTGGACCAATCATAACCATGGCAACTAGAGCTAACAGAGATGCTGGTACGGAATCTTCCTAACAGGTTTCTCCAAATGATCCATTGAAGAGGTTTTTCATTTTAAAAATGTCTCTTCTAACTATATTTGTTGCTTTAGCAAGATGAATAGCGTCATCTCTTTGATGTTTTGTTTTATTGACCTGCAATCTACATGATTCATGAAACTGAGCTTTATGTTTTACCAATGTTGCCTCGACACTTTATGCATCATCAAGACGTCACAGATTTATTGTCCTTGGTATACACCCTACAATACTAAACCCCAAAAGTAAATGAGAAATTGTCTTCTAACCAGTTCCCTTTTCTTCACGCTTTCTGCTATTACTGCTGGACACCGAAGAACTTCAGACTTGTCTTCATGACAGATAAAATACTTGTTCCACTCTGTTTCTTTGAATTGGTCCAGATGTATCAATATTGAATGCTTTAATCAGCTTAAGAACTACATTCCTATTTTTATCTTATATTTCTTTTTATCGTGTCACCTCTGTAAAAAGTTAATATGAAAATATAATTATGACATGCACGCAAGTTTATAACATCAATTCATGCAAAATCACATATAATACGCTATTAACATCGCCAAATGACAATAAAAAAGAAGCACATAAAATATACTCAGAGGCCGCCATTTTGAATGTCCGCCATTTTGTTTTTATGATGATTGCTGTCCAGGGGGTTAATCCACAGAAGAATCACTCAGTTCCACAGAACAGTTCAGAGCACACGCACACAGAGAGTTCAGTAGAAGTTCAGCACCTGAGTTTGGTGTCAGGTTTAATTCACCTGTTTTAAAACTATCATCGAAACACCTACTTCACACCGGAATATCCGTGCATCCCGGCCGAACCCCCATTTTGTAATAATCGAGTTCACACACAGTTCCGGTATACTTAATATTTAATTAATGATTGAGGTGAAGCTGATGAATATTTACACGTATGTGAATATACAGAAAAATATACACTATGCCCGTCTGGCACAAACCACAAAGTAAGCTACAAGCATAGGTGAGCACGTCTTGCTCATTACTATTGAAGTCCTTTCAGAACATCGGAGGAACGTCTTTCCTCTCTTACTGCCATATTCACAAGTTTCGAGTTAACTCGAGGATCAGTTGATTCGCGAGTTTGAGTTTAACTCGAGGATTAGCAAAAACGGTATTCTCAAACAGCGTGTTAAGTGATCCGGGGATTAAAATGAGACGCTCGCTGTGATTGGGTACCTCACGATCACGTGGTATTGTTTACATTGGTTATGACGCCCGATTCTGCATTCATACTTATACTTCGCCGTAGAATTGATTCCAAATTGTGAATTATAGGACTCATACAGCATTTTAATATGGTTTTGGGAAAAGTAATGCAAAGGTATTTAATTTCAAATTGGATTTTTATGGAAACCTAAATTTGGCAAGAAAGAATTGTACACAATGTCTTGACAGATGTATGTAATCCGATTATCTTTGTACTTGTCAGTATGGGTGTGTGTTGGTGTCGTGAAAAGTAACTTGCATTGTCAATTTTCTTTCATTCGTAATAAATCAACAGAATAATTTTTATTCTACGACGAATTTGTATCTGCCATGGTCGTTTTCTACCGTTCGCTCTCTCCGGCTTATAGGACAGAGGTGGCGCCATCTATCTTTTCGCTAAGCTGCTTGTTTAAGATTTACGCAGCTACCTTTATTTTCATTTTTCTTTTGAATTTCAATAAAAATATGTTAAAATTTTTCCATTTAAGCAATATTATGATGATGAGATGAGCTGCTATGTAGCAGGTGCTCCGTAATGACAGATCCAGTCCAGTCGTCGAAAGAATACTGTAATTGAGCATAGAATGAAATGTGTCCTCCATTTTGCTTTTCCAAAAAGATGGTACTGCGCATGCGTTAAATGTAACTCGCGAGTTAACTCGCCGATTTCGGAGGATCAAAATGTAACACCGAAACGGCAGTTTAAACCACGGATCAGGACTTGTGAATACGGTTTTTTCGATAACTCGCGGATTATCGTTGATCCTCGAGTTAACTCGGACTTGTGAATACGGCCGTAAGTCATTCAGCTTGTAGAGGTAGGGTTTCTTTCTCTTCTTGTTAAACTGTCTTCTATTTTCTTCTTGTAATTGTAGGATATTTCTTTTAGCGTCGTTCCTCATCTCATCACGTTCATGCATCAGATGATTTAAATACTCTTCATTCAGTACTTCGTTGATTCTCACGTCTTCTTTGTTTTTTATTCTCGTTCCCAACATCAGTTCAAATGGGGTGTACTTGGTACTTCTTGACGGTGTACTGTTGATCACGCGTTGTACCTTGGACACATATCTGAACCATTTGGCCGGATCTTCATTAGAAAGCTTTGCCAAAACAGGTATTAGTATCCTGTGCATTCGTTCAATCTGTCCATTTCCTCTGGGGATTCCAGTCGTGATTTTCACATGTTCTATTCCTTCGTCGGTGCAGTAAGTTTCAAACTTATTTGCAGTAAAGGCAGAACCTCTGTCGGTAATTATCCTGGCAGGATTTCCAAATCCGTTTGCTGTAATTTTAATTTATCAATAGCTTCCTGTGAGGATGGAGATTTTACAGGGTAAAACCAGGTGAATTTTGTAAACGCATCTACAACAGTAAAGATATGTTGGTATCGTTTATTTGTAGACGGAAGGGGTCCAATGAAATCTATATGGTAAGTACTTAATGGAATGCTTTCTTTGGGTATAGGGTTCAAAAAGCCTTCACCCTTACCATGTTTTCTATTATACAGAATGCAATCTACACAATTAGCAATTACACTTTCAATTTTGTATCGTTCTTTAGGGATATAAAATTCTTGCTCTAGTATTTTTCTGTCTTTGCGGTAGCAAAATGACCATTTTTATGCACTTTCCGTATAATTTCGTTTTGTAACGCTTCTGGTACTACTACGAGATCTCTTCCGTTTTCAAATTTATACAAAATGTCGTTTTTAACAAAGTAACCCTTTTCTTCACCCTTCTCAACTAAGGTTTTTATTAATTTTATCTGTACGTTATCTCATTTTGAGCAGATATTATTTTAGTTGTTAATTCGTCTTGTGCTCGTGTAACGACCAAAGCGGCGTTACGACTAAGCGTCTACATGTCTCATGGAAGTTCCTGACCTATGAACTATTTCGTAATCGAATTCTTCTAGGAACAAGGCCCAACGAGCTACTTTTGGAGCAAGCTCTTTCTTTGATAGTGTTTTCTGGAAAGCAGCGCAGTCAGTTACAATTCTGAACTTTGAACCTAACAAATAGTTCCTAAATTTCTTTAAAGACTCAATTACTGCCAACGCTTCGAGCTCGTAACTGCAATATTTTTCCTGTTGTGGTGTTGTTTTTTTGCTCATTTATTGTATCGGGTGTAAATTTCCATCATCGGATTTCATTAACAATACAGATCCAAATCCGAGATTACTTGCATCAGTATGCAATTCCAGAGGTACTTCCTGTTTAAAAATATGTAAAACAGGTTTATGAGACAAAATGTCTTTCAATTTGTTAAATGATTCTAATTGTTCTGCTCCAATCGTGAATACTTTTTCTTTTCGTAATAAGTCGCTTAATGGCTTTGCGATTAACGAGTATTGTGGGATAAATTTACGGAAGTATCCCGTCAGTCCTAGAAATGATTGCACTTGTTTTACCGATTTAGGGATAGGAAAATTTTTTACAGCCAAAGTTTTACTAGGTGATGGTTGAATTGTACCATTTTCAATTACATATCCGAGAAATTCTATTTTTCTTTTTAAGAATTGGCACTTTTTGAAATTAAGTTCTAGACCATTGTCCGCGGCGACTTTTAAAACGCGTTTCAGTTTTTCTAAGCCTTCTGCTTCATCCTGTGAAGGAATAATAATATCGTCTAAGTAAACTACGACCGTGTTGTCATGAATTAGGTCTCTGAAGACATTATTAACGAATCGCATAAATACATTTGGAGATGTACACAGACCAAATGGAACTTTTACAAATTCATACTGCCCGTTATGAGTAACAAATGCGGTGTATTTTCTGCTAGCCTTTTCGATTTCCACGTGGAAGAATCCATTCTTGAGATCGAGTGAAGTATAAACATTCGATGTTTCCAATTTAACTAGAACGTCTTCTATTAAAGGGAGAGGGTATTTATCTTTAATGACTTTCTTATTTAGTTTTCTGTAGTCAATACAGAGCGGATGCGAGCCGTCTTTCTTTTTACACAGTACAACAGGTGCGGAAAAATCTGAAAATCTGTTTTGAATAATTCCTTCCGAAAGCCAAGATTGAACTTGATCGTTTATTATTTTTTGCTCCGCAAAACCAAAACGTCGTGGTCGTTCCGTTACTGGAATTTCATCATTCAGAACTATACTCATTTTGAAATCCGTGTTATTTATTTTTCGCGGCTCGTAATTCTGAATTTGTGATACCATTTCCTGTCTGTGTTTACTACTCATAATGTTAGATAGATCAATTTCGTTCAAATGGATTGCATCGCTAACACAAAATAAAAAATCTTTCTCAAGGGCAGACTTCGGATTGTCAGCAGGAGTCATAACATGCTCTCAGCTGGAATCGTGCGGGAGGGGGGGGTCATGACATTAAACACAGAGGATATTCTTTTTTGAATGCAGGGAGGCTTGGGGTTTGATGAAACGAAAGTATGATCGGATTTTATTGCTACATAGCTTACATGAAATGTATTTCTCATACCCCTAATTTCTACACCGTTCTCATTTAAAGAGATATTCAATTTGTTGAGCACATCAGTTCCAATAATAGCTTCAGAACACAGTTTTTTAAGCACATAAATATCACCTTCAACAAAACAATTATCAAAAGACATCTGAGTATGAAAAAATCCTAACGGAGTAATATTTTCGTTTCCAATTCCTGTTAAAGATACGTTATTAAAAGATAATTTTGGAGACCCAATTTAAAAAAACATTCATAACTGATCATGGAAAATTCTGATCCAGTATCTAATAGTGCATTTATTTTAAAATCTTGAATTATCACAGTTGTTTCGATTTTACTTCAACGATTATTAGTACTAGCAATTAGAGTTTTATTTACATCTGTTTGGTCACAAGAAGTAGAAACATGTCCGAACTTAAAACATTTTGAGCATTTCGGACCTTCTTTTTTATTTAAACATTCAAAGGCTTTGTGCCCGTATAAATTACAGTTAAAACAACGTATTTTAGCTCTATTTTCGTGCTTAATACCATAGTTGTACTTATATTTTGATTTATAATCAATTGGTTACGGTTGAGCACGAACGACTGATGCTGCGTTTTCATGAACCTTGATAAATGGCTTCTTGATATTTTCATACGTGCTTCGGTTAGTTTCTTTTTTGAAATTACGACGCGCAGTCTCATAATCATCTAATTCAGGGCTCGAAATACCCGGGTGCACAGGTGCACTGTGCACATGAAAATATAATTGTGCACCTAATTTTTTCCCACTAGGTACACGCAGTGCACCTTGTGCACCTAATTTAAAAACTTAGGTGCATAAGGTCAATACCTCCTAGAGATAAGATCTTATCTCTAGGAGGTATTGATAAGGTGCACCTGTATTAAAAAATATATTTCGAGGCCTGATCTAATTTGTTTACTAGTTCCTCGATATTTTTAATTTTTGGCAACTCATCTATAAAGTGTTCACGTACTTCAGAGGGTATTTTTTGTTTCAGTTGGTCCGAAACCAAAAGTTGTTTTAAATCTTCGAAAGTTTCGACGTTTAATCCGGATGTCCATTCATCAAAATAATTTTCCAGTTCAAAAGCAAAATCGCGCCAAGAGGCAGACGGTTCTTTTTTATGGGAAACAAATTTTTGGCGGAATTGTTCAGAGCTTAACTTGAAACGTTTAAGAAGCAATGTTTTAACATTACTGTATTCGTTAGCATCTGGATCGGGTTCTGCGGCAACGATATTGATAATTTCCGATGGAAGTAATGGGAGTATATGCTTGACCCAATCTTAATTGAGAATTTCAATACGACTTATCTGTCTCTCAAACAATGACAGATAGACACTAATATCACTACCCATGTTATAATGAGGCATTAATTTTAACAAGTTTTGCGTTTTCGGGACTGTTGAAGAAATATGACTTTCAGTCTTTATTTTCGCTTCAAGTTCTAATTTTCTTAATTCAAATTCTCGATTTTCTGTCTCTTGCCGTTCGGCAGAAATAACTTCTAAGCGAATTTTCGCAAATCTTTCCTCGTACTTTATCATCTTTAGTAATAAATTCCACTATCTCAGGGATTTTAGCACCAGGTTGTACAATTAATCCTAATTCATCGGTGAGATTTAGGAGATCAATCTTTCGTGCTCTTTGTAAGAATGTCATTTTCAAAAATTGTACTTACAAGATTGCTGTCCGGGAGATCAACGTTCCAGGTGATATTCACTGTATCCACGTTTTTATGATGATTGCTGTCCAGGGGGTTAATCCACAGAAGAATCACTCAGTTCCACAGAACAGTTCAGAGCACACGCACACAGAGAGTTCAGTAGAAGTTCAGCACCTGAGTTTGGTGTCAGGTTTAATTCACCTGTTTTAAAACTATCATCGAAACACCTACTTCACACCGGAATATCCGTGCATCCCGGCCGAACCCCCATTTTGTAATAATCGAGTTCACACACAGTTCCGGTATACTTAATATTTAATTAATGATTGAGGTGAAGCTGATGAATATTTACACGTATGTGAATATACAGAAAAATATACACTATGCCCGTCTGGCACAAACCACAAAGTAAGCTACAAGCATAGGTGAGCACGTCTTGCTCATTACTATTGAAGTCCTTTCAGAACTTCGGAGGAACGTCTTTCCTCTCTTACTGCCATATTCACAAGTTTCGAGTTAACTCGAGGATCAGTTGATTCGCGAGTTTGAGTTTAACTCGAGGATTAGCAAAAACGGTATTCTCAAACAGCGTGTTAAGTGATCCGGGGATTAAAATGAGACGCTCGCTGTGATTGGGTACCTCACGATCACGTGGTATTGTTTACATTGGTTATGACGCCCGATTCTGCATTCATACTTATACTTCGCCGTAGAATTGATTCCAAATTGTGAATTATAGGACTCATACAGCATTTTAATATGGTTTTGGGAAAAGTAATGCAAAGGTATTTAATTTCAAATTGGATTTTTATGGAAACCTAAATTTGGCAAGAAAGAATTGTACACAATGTCTTGACAGATGTATGTAATCCGATTATCTTTGTACTTGTCAGTATGGGTGTGTGTTGGTGTCGTGAAAAGTAACTTGCATTGTCAATTTTCTTTCATTCGTAATAAATCAACAGAATAATTTTTATTCTACGACGAATTTGTATCTGCCATGGTCGTTTTCTACCGTTCGCTCTCTCCGGCTTATAGGACAGAGGTGGCGCCATCTATCTTTTCGCTAAGCTGCTTGTTTAAGATTTACGCAGCTACCTTTATTTTCATTTTTCTTTTGAATTTCAATAAAAATATGTTAAAATTTTTCCATTTAAGCAATATTATGATGATGAGATGAGCTGCTATGTAGCAGGTGCTCCGTAATGACAGATCCAGTCCAGTCGTCGAAAGAATACTGTAATTGAGCATAGAATGAAATGTGTCCTCCATTTTGCTTTTCCAAAAAGATGGTACTGCGCATGCGTTAAATGTAACTCGCGAGTTAACTCGCCGATTTCGGAGGATCAAAATGTAACACCGAAACGGCAGTTTAAACCACGGATCAGGACTTGTGAATACGGTTTTTTCGATAACTCGCGGATTATCGTTGATCCTCGAGTTAACTCGGACTTGTGAATACGGCCGTAAGTCATTCAGCTTGTAGAGGTAGGGTTTCTTTCTCTTCTTGTTAAACTGTCTTCTATTTTCTTCTTGTAATTGTAGGATATTTCTTTTAGCGTCGTTCCTCATCTCATCACGTTCATGCATCAGATGATTTAAATACTCTTCATTCAGTACTTCGTTGATTCTCACGTCTTCTTTGTTTTTTATTCTCGTTCCCAACATCAGTTCAAATGGGGTGTACTTGGTACTTCTTGACGGTGTACTGTTGATCACGCGTTGTACCTTGGACACATATCTGAACCATTTGGCCGGATCTTCATTAGAAAGCTTTGCCAAAACAGGTATTAGTATCCTGTGCATTCGTTCAATCTGTCCATTTCCTCTGGGGATTCCAGTCGTGATTTTCACATGTTCTATTCCTTCGTCGGTGCAGTAAGTTTCAAACTTATTTGCAGTAAAGGCAGAACCTCTGTCGGTAATTATCCTGGCAGGATTTCCAAATCCGTTTGCTGTAATTTTAATTTATCAATAGCTTCCTGTGAGGATGGAGATTTTACAGGGTAAAACCAGGTGAATTTTGTAAACGCATCTACAACAGTAAAGATATGTTGGTATCGTTTATTTGTAGACGGAAGGGGTCCAATGAAATCTATATGGTAAGTACTTAATGGAATGCTTTCTTTGGGTATAGGGTTCAAAAAGCCTTCACCCTTACCATGTTTTCTATTATACAGAATGCAATCTACACAATTAGCAATTACACTTTCAATTTTGTATCGTTCTTTAGGGATATAAAATTCTTGCTCTAGTATTTTTCTGTCTTTGCGGTAGCAAAATGACCATTTTTATGCACTTTCCGTATAATTTCGTTTTGTAACGCTTCTGGTACTACTACGAGATCTCTTCCGTTTTCAAATTTATACAAAATGTCGTTTTTAACAAAGTAACCCTTTTCTTCACCCTTCTCAACTAAGGTTTTTATTAATTTTATCTGTACGTTATCTCATTTTGAGCAGATATTATTTTAGTTGTTAATTCGTCTTGTGCTCGTGTAACGACCAAAGCGGCGTTACGACTAAGCGTCTACATGTCTCATGGAAGTTCCTGACCTATGAACTATTTCGTAATCGAATTCTTCTAGGAACAAGGCCCAACGAGCTACTTTTGGAGCAAGCTCTTTCTTTGATAGTGTTTTCTGGAAAGCAGCGCAGTCAGTTACAATTCTGAACTTTGAACCTAACAAATAGTTCCTAAATTTCTTTAAAGACTCAATTACTGCCAACGCTTCGAGCTCGTAACTGCAATATTTTTCCTGTTGTGGTGTTGTTTTTTTGCTCATTTATTGTATCGGGTGTAAATTTCCATCATCGGATTTCATTAACAATACAGATCCAAATCCGAGATTACTTGCATCAGTATGCAATTCCAGAGGTACTTCCTGTTTAAAAATATGTAAAACAGGTTTATGAGACAAAATGTCTTTCAATTTGTTAAATGATTCTAATTGTTCTGCTCCAATCGTGAATACTTTTTCTTTTCGTAATAAGTCGCTTAATGGCTTTGCGATTAACGAGTATTGTGGGATAAATTTACGGAAGTATCCCGTCAGTCCTAGAAATGATTGCACTTGTTTTACCGATTTAGGGATAGGAAAATTTTTTACAGCCAAAGTTTTACTAGGTGATGGTTGAATTGTACCATTTTCAATTACATATCCGAGAAATTCTATTTTTCTTTTTAAGAATTGGCACTTTTTGAAATTAAGTTCTAGACCATTGTCCGCGGCGACTTTTAAAACGCGTTTCAGTTTTTCTAAGCCTTCTGCTTCATCCTGTGAAGGAATAATAATATCGTCTAAGTAAACTACGACCGTGTTGTCATGAATTAGGTCTCTGAAGACATTATTAACGAATCGCATAAATACATTTGGAGATGTACACAGACCAAATGGAACTTTTACAAATTCATACTGCCCGTTATGAGTAACAAATGCGGTGTATTTTCTGCTAGCCTTTTCGATTTCCACGTGGAAGAATCCATTCTTGAGATCGAGTGAAGTATAAACATTCGATGTTTCCAATTTAACTAGAACGTCTTCTATTAAAGGGAGAGGGTATTTATCTTTAATGACTTTCTTATTTAGTTTTCTGTAGTCAATACAGAGCGGATGCGAGCCGTCTTTCTTTTTACACAGTACAACAGGTGCGGAAAAATCTGAAAATCTGTTTTGAATAATTCCTTCCGAAAGCCAAGATTGAACTTGATCGTTTATTATTTTTTGCTCCGCAAAACCAAAACGTCGTGGTCGTTCCGTTACTGGAATTTCATCATTCAGAACTATACTCATTTTGAAATCCGTGTTATTTATTTTTCGCGGCTCGTAATTCTGAATTTGTGATACCATTTCCTGTCTGTGTTTACTACTCATAATGTTAGATAGATCAATTTCGTTCAAATGGATTGCATCGCTAACACAAAATAAAAAATCTTTCTCAAGGGCAGACTTCGGATTGTCAGCAGGAGTCATAACATGCTCTCAGCTGGAATCGTGCGGGAGGGGGGGGTCATGACATTAAACACAGAGGATATTCTTTTTTGAATGCAGGGAGGCTTGGGGTTTGATGAAACGAAAGTATGATCGGATTTTATTGCTACATAGCTTACATGAAATGTATTTCTCATACCCCTAATTTCTACACCGTTCTCATTTAAAGAGATATTCAATTTGTTGAGCACATCAGTTCCAATAATAGCTTCAGAACACAGTTTTTTAAGCACATAAATATCACCTTCAACAAAACAATTATCAAAAGACATCTGAGTATGAAAAAATCCTAACGGAGTAATATTTTCGTTTCCAATTCCTGTTAAAGATACGTTATTAAAAGATAATTTTGGAGACCCAATTTAAAAAAACATTCATAACTGATCATGGAAAATTCTGATCCAGTATCTAATAGTGCATTTATTTTAAAATCTTGAATTATCACAGTTGTTTCGATTTTACTTCAACGATTATTAGTACTAGCAATTAGAGTTTTATTTACATCTGTTTGGTCACAAGAAGTAGAAACATGTCCGAACTTAAAACATTTTGAGCATTTCGGACCTTCTTTTTTATTTAAACATTCAAAGGCTTTGTGCCCGTATAAATTACAGTTAAAACAACGTATTTTAGCTCTATTTTCGTGCTTAATACCATAGTTGTACTTATATTTTGATTTATAATCAATTGGTTACGGTTGAGCACGAACGACTGATGCTGCGTTTTCATGAACCTTGATAAATGGCTTCTTGATATTTTCATACGTGCTTCGGTTAGTTTCTTTTTTGAAATTACGACGCGCAGTCTCATAATCATCTAATTCAGGGCTCGAAATACCCGGGTGCACAGGTGCACTGTGCACATGAAAATATAATTGTGCACCTAATTTTTTCCCACTAGGTACACGCAGTGCACCTTGTGCACCTAATTTAAAAACTTAGGTGCATAAGGTCAATACCTCCTAGAGATAAGATCTTATCTCTAGGAGGTATTGATAAGGTGCACCTGTATTAAAAAATATATTTCGAGGCCTGATCTAATTTGTTTACTAGTTCCTCGATATTTTTAATTTTTGGCAACTCATCTATAAAGTGTTCACGTACTTCAGAGGGTATTTTTTGTTTCAGTTGGTCCGAAACCAAAAGTTGTTTTAAATCTTCGAAAGTTTCGACGTTTAATCCGGATGTCCATTCATCAAAATAATTTTCCAGTTCAAAAGCAAAATCGCGCCAAGAGGCAGACGGTTCTTTTTTATGGGAAACAAATTTTTGGCGGAATTGTTCAGAGCTTAACTTGAAACGTTTAAGAAGCAATGTTTTAACATTACTGTATTCGTTAGCATCTGGATCGGGTTCTGCGGCAACGATATTGATAATTTCCGATGGAAGTAATGGGAGTATATGCTTGACCCAATCTTAATTGAGAATTTCAATACGACTTATCTGTCTCTCAAACAATGACAGATAGACACTAATATCACTACCCATGTTATAATGAGGCATTAATTTTAACAAGTTTTGCGTTTTCGGGACTGTTGAAGAAATATGACTTTCAGTCTTTATTTTCGCTTCAAGTTCTAATTTTCTTAATTCAAATTCTCGATTTTCTGTCTCTTGCCGTTCGGCAGAAATAACTTCTAAGCGAATTTTCGCAAATCTTTCCTCGTACTTTATCATCTTTAGTAATAAATTCCACTATCTCAGGGATTTTAGCACCAGGTTGTACAATTAATCCTAATTCATCGGTGAGATTTAGGAGATCAATCTTTCGTGCTCTTTGTAAGAATGTCATTTTCAAAAATTGTACTTACAAGATTGCTGTCCGGGAGATCAACGTTCCAGGTGATATTCACTGTATCCACGTTTTTATGATGATTGCTGTCCAGGGGGTTAATCCACAGAAGAATCACACTGAATCACTCAGTTCTATAGAACAGTTCAGAACACACGCACACAGAGAGTTCAGTAGAAGTTCAGCACCTGAGTTTGGTGTCAGGTTTAATTCACCTGTTTTAAAACTATCATCGAAACACCTACTTCACACCGGAAAATCCGTGCATCCCGGCCGAACCCCCATTTTGTAATAATCGAGTTCACACACAGTTCAGGTATACTTAATATTTAATTAATGATTGAGGTGAAGCTGATGAATATTTACACTTATGTGAATATACAGAAAAATATACACTATGCCCGTCTGGCACAAACCACAAACTAAGCCACAAACATTGGTGAGCACGTCTTGCTCATTACTATTGAAGTCCTTTCAGAACATCGGAGGAACGTCTTTCCTCTCTTACTGCCATATTCACAAGTTTCGAGTTAACTCGAGGATCAGTTGATTCGCGAGTTTGAGTTTAACTCGAGGATTAGCAAAAACGGTATTCTCAAACAGCGTGTTAAGTGATCCGGGGATTAAAATGAGACGCTCGCTGTGATTGGGTATATATATATATATATATATATATATATATATATATAATAACAACATAAAATATACAAAATAACATAACACACACAAAATAACAAAAAATAACCAAACAGCCGGGGTGCATTAACCAGAAATCGAAACTCGAAACTACCCATGCAAGCGCGCTGAAGCTGCAGACATAGCATGGTAAGCAATATAATTTCAAGAACACAAGAATTTCTAAAAAATGTAACAAAAGTCTTAATAAAAAATGAAGAAATGTTGGTGGATCAGGGCGTCATCAGGGAGGAGCCTGACCCAAACAACATAAAATGGTGTTTTCTACATATGAGCAGCATTAGGCTGAAAAAATTGCTCATACACTCCCCCAAACACCACCAAAAATCAAGTAAAACAAAAACAGAACAAAATACCAAAACAGAGCAGGAACAGAACGAAATGAAACCCGAAGCCGCAGCTGGGATATCATCAACAACAAGCCTAAAAATTGCCACCAAATGCCATCAATTACACAGTCTAACTTATATGCTAACATCATACCTCCGATGCAACAAGTCCAAAAAATAATAATAATATGAAAATCCCCAGCCCCTTATCAAAAATATATTCATAAAAAGTAAAGAAATAATAAAAATAAAATTGAAAAGCAATTCCCATGGCTCTGGGTAAATTACGAAAAATAATTATTCCTGTGTTGTGTAGGTGTTGATATTAATAAATCTTTCAAAAATATTTTTAAAGAATGAAAACGGGTATTTGTTATTGAGAAGTGTGTTTTTTAGATATTTACATTGTAATAAAAAGTTAGCATCAGAATTACAAATTTTTTTGAAACGTACCAATTGACCAGCTATCGTGTTGTAGTATATTCTTTTAGAGATATTGGAGTCCCAAAATATTAATTTAATGACTGTAAATTTAAAATCGCTGCGTTTATCATATACATTAATGTCAACTTTGCCGGATGAAACAGAAATTTTTATGTCTAGAAAATCAGTATTATTGTTATCCAGATTGGTTTTAATTAAAGAAAGTTCGTCTGGATAGATGGATTTCCAAATATTAGCAAAGTTGCTATTATTAAAAACAATTAAATCATCAATAAATCTAAAAGCAGTATTTATCTGAAGGCAAAAGTTTTTTTG